>OX388346.1:13899115-15327633 GCA_947579665.1 Sympetrum striolatum
AAACTTGAAAACAAGTTACAGTCAATAGCGTTTAAGTCAAACTTTTCATAAATCAATCATTAGTACTTCAGTGATGACCTTTTAATCAAATTGAACCTCAGATTTTTCTCTCTTTCTATCCACTGCATATGCACGTATAAAATTATTTCACTATTTATACTAACCACGGATAGTAAAGTTCGTTCCCATAAATCTTTCTCGCAGTAACATTCACAGTAGTTAACTAATTTTAAGAGCACTTACTTCATGTTCTTTTATTTTTAACACACCCCTTAAAAACGAATGGAAATTATCAGGGAACATTATTCATGATGTTATTGGTTAACTTTAAATTTAATATTCTATTATGAGGGTCAAAAGTTCATTACCGTAAATAGAGAAAATAGAATTGCATTTTCCTGGAAATGAAATGTGATCTGTGATATCAATTTCCAATATTTCCAGGAAATATTCCGTGATGTATTCAACCAACGGGAAATGCTGCAGTTTGTTCTATTTTATATTAATGAGAATAATTGCAATAAAATTGAACTAAGTATGTACACCCGCATATTCAAGAGTTTTTATGACATCCATAACATCTTCATGTAGTAAAAATGTACGATATTCATTAAAAATTCTCTCAATAGGTTTCCATGTCAATTTGTGGAGTTCAATTGAAAAATATGAGCACGATATTCCATTTCAAAATTAAAATTTTGCTCGAAATGTGTGCAAATAAGACAGAAACGTCTATTTTGGAGAATGAAGAACGCCATGATGGAATGGTAATTATCACTGGAAATTAAAATTTATTGGATAAGAGCGACCGTACATATATTGCGGAGATTCAGAGGTTCATTAGTTTGATGCATTCCATAATTGGTATTAAAATTTCTGTGAATGGGTTCAATGTGCTATTCCATACTGCCCATAATGCTCATTGTAGACGTTTTTACGATCTGCAAGTGTTCTACTTGTTACTTTTTACAAAGTCATCTGCTCAAGTTAACCTCTCTTTGCGTAATCATGTTCTCTAGAAGAAAATGAAATCAGGATCATAATTTGGTACTTGATTACATCCTAGCGCTTGATATGTTGCGATTAAGTTAAAAATGTGTTTATTTTTTTAACCTCAAATTCTTTTATGAAATGATAATATATTTAGATAGTATTCCTTAAATCAATGTAAGCTGTTAATCATTCTAGTAAGTTTCCGAATCTACTAACAAATTCAGTTTGCTAGGTAGATATGAAAGTAAAATAAAACTATGAACCTAGTTCTTCTTCTACAATTTTTCATTATGCCTGGTCAACATAATACGATTTTTTATCGAACAAGAAACAAGCAATTTTCTTTAATTTTTATAGTTACCTTATTCTAATAGAGTTCCACACAGTGACGGCTCATTTCATCAACATTACCAATACTACTTTCAATTTACTGATTCAAGTCGATAATTCTAACGAATTCTGATCCTACTAACGAGGCATGAATGATGTTAAAATAATTACGCATAAATCAATACATAAATAGTGGTACCTAGAGCCCAAGTTGTTTGCTCATCCAACTGTTATGGAATATTTACACGATATAGATAATATAATGAGTAAGTGGTTTTTTAAATTGCGAGGACTGTTTGTATTCTTGCTATGAAATCAATAAAAACTCTTACTGGGATTGTAATGTAGAAAATTTGTCTTTCGTTGTTTTTAACGGAGAAATGGGAGAGTGGAAATAGAATTATTTAGCCGAGTTAAGCGTGCAAATCTGTGTTAGATGAAAGGGCAAAGTCCAATTGGATAATGGAGAGAAACAGCAATTATGAGGGTGAGTAATGACTTAATGAATAGTTCGGAGAATGAATAGCAAGTGAGTGCAGAAAGGGAATCAGCACGTCTTTATGATCACAGCGCATGAAAGGGAAAAGAAAGAAAATCGCAGTTTCAAAGGGACGGCAAAAGGAATTTGTAATCATCTTTGGGCGATAAGATACTGCACATTCCCAGATGTGGTATTTCAGTCTGATTCCAATTTAATCTTGAAATTAAGAAATATAATTCGTAGAGTTAAATGAAAAAATAATAGAAATGATGAGCCGTCAGTGGGTCCATTACGATAAGGTAGATATTAAAAAAATAAAGAACAAAGTACATTTGATTTTGTATCTATCTTATTCGAAAAAGTTCATGTTTCCTGTGTTGATGGGAGTATTTTGGGCGTTTTTTGAAATGTAGCGAAAAACTCTTTTTGCCGAAACCATGGAATTGTGATTTGGTACTTTCACGAAGCCACTGTCGTTGTAATTTTTAAAGTATGACAGATTTTTATTCAAAAACCAGAACTCAGGGGGATACTTATAGGGAAATCGATTTTCGGAAAATGTTCCTTTTTATTCTCTGCCGAATAAAAATATACGCCCCGTTGCATTTGTTGAACAGTAGACTACCATTTGAAAATAAAACCCCCCTGTGAAATGCAGTCATTTAAACTAAATATAGTAATCGCACTAAAGAATCTCTCCATCGAATCTTGAATTGATATTTGAGCTATATTTGCTGCAAGCATTTGCCTTTCGGTTCGAAAAAAAATTAACTTTTTGAATGTCGTGCTATCAATTGAAAGGTTGGTGAACACCGATAATATCGTTACAAAACTCACTCATACTCTTCCGAGCGTGCAATCAATAAAATTTTACATCAGCTAAAATGTAAGGGGATTACGTACGAGAGATTTATCCCATTTCATCCTCGTGGCTGACCTCTGCAATCTCTGAAAACGAATCATACTTTATAATCGACTTTTAGAATTTCGCCCGCAAAATTCATCCCCATTCCGCGTTTTAAATAGCCTGTTCGTCCATGTCTTCATATTCAATCTCATTATTCCCGTTCCGTAATGTCTGCTCCATTTTGAATGCCACTCACCATCTTTCTTTTTTATCATCGGCTATAATTACCTAAAATTGAATGAGTGTCCATCGATGGAGGATGTTTTCAATAGAATTGGAAAAATACGTGAAGTGCTTTCCCGTGTAGAAACGTCATTTAGATTGACAAATCCTTCTGCGTCGACTTTTGGTGTGGACTAAAATCAAATATCGAATATTCTGATTGATTGAAATAACAGTTTAAACAGATTCGAGGTGCCAATCCAATTAATTGCTTTTCGTAGGCGATTGTACTTCGTGTTCCTCGATTGTTCTACTTTTTTTTATCAAAATCCCTCCCAAGCTCAAACATGAGCTCAGTATTCAGGGATATAGAAGCGCTGAGAAACATCACTTTAAACGCCGATTGAACGCTCCTGGCAAAACTTCAGCGAGTGTCACCTACAGTGAGTGAGAGATTGACTAAGTTCTTTTTGTTTCCAAAACTTTTGCGGTAAAAATTGATTTTTTCACTTTTCTTTTTCATTTAATTCCAAGCCGAAAACTTCTAAGAATTTCCATTTCTCTAGTAATTTTTACTGGTCAATTAGTTTGTTGGTTAGGAAGATATTACTATCTACGAAATACTAGTGAGAATCATTTTTTTATTCTTTTAGAAAAGTTGAACCTTAAGATCATTATTCTTATGACTCACTATAGAAATTATAAGAGTTTCTCAACATTATTTTTTCTTCTTTAATTAATTATTTTAACATGTATTCAATAATATGAAAATAAAATCAAGATTTCCTTATTAAGCTGAGATTTTATATCGCCGTGCATTATAATTTTATTGTACCATTTAACTGTGCAGAAGCTTAAAGGAATTCTGAGTTAAGTGTATATTCAAGGAAAGAAAATTGTTTTCGTAATCGTTAAGTTAAGAGTACGGATTTCTTATATAAACTGATGTGTTAACTTTTAATACGAGTAAATACTCCCAATGCAGTTTTATAATGTTCATCATTTTGGAATTGAAATGTTTTAATTCGGATATTATAACTTTGAAGAAACCTTCAATGGTGCTCTTTCTAAGTTTTCGAATATTTCGTCTGAAGAAAGCTTTACACCACTGATTCCCAAATTAGGTAATATTGTTCCTCTGAGGTGCTAGACTAATCTAACTAAGGTGCCCTTGACGCAGGGAAATTCTATTTTGTAACTAATAGGGAATTATATCTTCGTTTCTCAATCGAATGTTACGAGTTCAAGAAAACAAAAATATATCGGAAAATGTACATTACGTAGATTCTGGTGGATATTTCATTCCCCCAGTTATTATTCTGCTTTTTATTACATTTCTGATTTGGTATCCCTTATAAAAATTCTTATTTATGACGATTTGGGACTGGTTTTACGGAATTGAGGGGTTGGAAGAAAGAATAAGCTTTGGAAGCTCATCTACGCATTAATTCATTTTGTTGAAATGAATGCGAACAGAGTTGTTTCTAATCGTCAAACTTTGCATTGCTTTGTGACAGAGCCTTGTAAATTAACATATTGAATTATGAGTTCCATCAAAAACGAATTTTCATATCTTTATTTAAAATTTTTAGTGAAAGTTATCGTAAAACGTTTTTCTGGATATTGGTTTTGGAAAAGAAAATTCATTTTCGTTATTGACATTCTTATCTTTATTTAAATGGATTTTCTGGGTTAAAATGTGGTTTTGAAAATAAAGACTTCTTTACTTTTCTGCCTCTCGTGAGGATATGACCGAACTTCAACGACAGAAAAGGAACTCCGTCCAAACTGGAAAAGCGTAAGAAACTTCGTAGGAGAAGTTCAAGAAGGAAAGAAATGTCAATGGAAATAGACCAATTGTGAATGTGCCGACCATTGTGAATCATAAATTGAACCTTTCGGAAGTCTCAGTAGTGCTTATTTATTTATTGATCCTTTTTCACAGTTTGGCTGGTGTCAGGTGGCAGCTTCGATCATCAACCTATAACCCTTATAATACAAACAGGTTTATAAAACTATTTTCAGTAATCCTATCTCACTTTAATAGTCTATTGTGATATAATCTATTACATTTACTTAGGTAGATGTGCCATATTTCTATTTATTTCATATTTATTAGTTTACAGCATTAAATTACCTAGCTACATATCAATTTATCAACTTGTCATCATTATCATTATAAATTTACTTCAATACTAAATAATACCAGAAACAGCATCATTCACTGAAATCCTTTTTGCTCTTAGCTAAGACTTTAAAGCCTTCTTCAGGCAACATATATCACTCCTTATGCCCGCGATTGAAAACAATTTATTAGTGATACATTTTTCCTTTGTTTCCTCATCCTGAGCTTTCTATAACTTTTTCTGCAGCATATCGTGTAGTTTCTCTCATTGGGAGTTGGTGAAATATTGAGTATTTCCAACTAGTTCAAGTCTTTTTATTAAGATATCCTTTAATGCATACACATGTAGGTATTCGAATACGTAGCTAAGGATTCATACCAAGCAAGATATTTGGTAACGCCTGATCATCTAGATTTCAAGATATTTGGCATATTAGTAAAGTCGCAAAATCTTAAGGCTGCACAGACAGCGATAAAGTCTTCAATTGAGAGGCAATATTGCATTAGTAGCTCGACACAAATTCCTATTAAAGAAACTTCAAATTAAAATGTAAAGTAATTAATAATTCACTTTAAATTTAATCGAGTTTGAATGTAATAGCAATTTAAGAAATATAAGTACAGGATAAGTAATTCTAAATCTATATTTGTTTATACAACTTTTCAAGTTATCTACCTTCATTTTACGCAAAAAGTATCGATTATTTATACTATTATTCATTTTAAGTTCTCCATGATTGTTCGATTGATATTGTCACGAAATCACATTATATGGATCACTAATTCCAAATACATGAGATTTTCATTTAGAAAGATCATAAGAGTTGTGTTGTTCAATTCCTACCCGTGCCGCTTACAAAAGTTCATCCTTATCTTCGGACTCTTTTTGTAGTTATTTGGATTTGAACTCTTTTAATTAAATACTCATAAAAGGCTATTTTTTCGTGTAGATGTATCAGCCTGGATAAATAACTTAATTCTTTGCTTATACCTTTCGTTCTCTTGCCACCACAGAATTCAAGAGAACAAAAAATGAGGTGATAGAGAGAGTGCAAGAAAACTCTGGTGAGGTTGATGATGGAGATAAAAAGGTAGAAGAAGGCGAGAAAAATAAATTTGATAAAAGTAGGAAAACTAGAAATACATGCAGAAATACAGGTAAATAACTTAGTGTAAGTTGAATGTTTTAAGTGGAATTAGGCCCGATTAGCTTTATATTCTATGCTGTACCTTATGGTGTCCTAATAAAGTATTTTCCATTTTTATTTTATGAAATTTCATCATGAACAGTAACCAATAGTTTTCAAATTTTACAAGTACAAATGTAACTTACAAAGGCAAAAACAAACTTGTACAAATTCCACAATTTGTAGAATTTGTACAAGTGTGTTTTTACCTTTGTAAGTTGAAAATTAAGTTCCACCAAATTACACTTAAGTTGATTTCTGTAACTCACATAAGGTTAACGAGAAAAATCTTCCATTCATCATTTTCGTATCGTTAAAAAAAGTTACGGTATTCCCAGGAAATAAGGTTCTTACTTAATATACGAAATAGCAGGAACTTGGTTCGTGTAATAAAATATGTTAGGTTGACCGAGAGATAAATCAGCTACCCAAGAAACATGTAACAAGATAATATTGAAAATATGTACTAAAATGAATGAATTTTTAATTTAAAGGAATTAACTAAACGCTATTATGAATGTTATGCATGTTAGGAGCATAGTAAAAAAATTGAGAAATTGCATGTAAATTACAGAATTTATCTACATAATATATTACCCAGCATAAAAAGGAATACTTTTTATCTCTACTGCAAAATAAATATTGGCATTATGGGTTAGAGTTACATGAAATATGTATTTAATGCCGTTAAATAGAGAGTGTGAAATGAAGATAAGAAATTGGAATTGAAGGTGCGATGTGCAGGAAATAAAAAGCCGTTTTTAGATACAGAAAAGCAACATAAACGGAAAGGATAGAGGAGAGAAAGGAGAAGGGAGGTTAAATGGAGATAGGAAATACGGACGAGGTGATGGTGTATACGGTAGGAAATGCATGAAAATGTGATAGGGAAAGAACGGAATTTATCGTAGATACGAAGGCAGAAATAGGTGTAGAGATAAAGCGAATGGAAAATGGAGAACATTGAGGGAAGAACGAGCATTGTGGGGAGAAAAACAAGCTGTGTATACGACGGGGAAACAGTGAGAAACCTAGGAAGAAATGGAGAGGTGTTATGGATTGAGAGAAATGAGAGGTTGGGTGCAGAGGTGGGTGATGGAGTGAGGTTTCCAGAGAGGCGGAGGGTGCGGCGGTCGCCAGTGGAAATTTCCCAACCGCTCCCCTCCCTCCCACTGCACCCGAGGCCCTCCCAACCCACACCCCGGCAGGGAACAACGCGGGCCCCTTCACCCAGACTGGGATCAATATGAATGGGTGGAGGGATAAACGTGGGGTGGGAAAGGTATGTTTGTCCCTCACCCACGCCATGCCCCCGTTTCCTCACCCTCTCTTTCCCTTTTACTCTCTCTTTTCCTTCGTAACTCTCTTTCTCTCATTCGCATCTATCGATTGCTCAAAAAGTGCTCCTGCTTTCACACACCTCCCCGACACCCGTGAGATGTGGTTTCATCAGATTTTATGGTCTTTGCAACCAGTGAATTTTCCCATCCGAAAGCTTTTGTTTTTACTGCGTCTACTCCATTGTCTGCGTCTTCGAGCTCGAGACATTTTTTAGACCTAATGAATTCGAAATTGCTCCAATGTACCCCTTTGGAATCTATTTCATAAAAAGGTATAATTAGATGCATACTCCTTCAAGATGAAACGAAGCTGAAATGATTCTTAATGACAAAGACCTTTTTAATTGCTCCAGGACTCATTCTGCTTCATTTTCTCTCATTCTTTCAGTTTAAGATTGAATCAGCTGTAATCTTGAGTTTCCAACTCGCTGAGAAAATGAAAAAGCTCGCTCGATAAGATCACAAATAAATTTGTTGTGTCTTATTGCACCCGATGAAGTACATTTCTGTTGAAATCATTCAATTTATTTCGTGATTTTTCTTCTGTTATTATATTTCAATTCCTCTTTTCCTTAAAATCTTAGTCTCCATAATCCTTTTTTATAGTAGACATTGTGCTGTTGATTTCTAAGCATTCTCCCATTCGTTCCTGCATTTATTAATTTATTACTTATTTATCATTTACTTAATGTATTTTTATTGATTCCGCCCAATTCATTTCCTACCTCACATAATCAATTATCCCTATTCCTTCGTCAAACTTATTTATATCAATTTCCTTTAAGGAGTGATGGACCAGTTTTAAATGCTTACAGTTCAATACGTGACTAAATTTCGAGGTCTGAAAATTATTCTTTTTCGCTTTGGTTTATAAATCCACTTATGCCTATTATCACAAATTTATAAATGCCATTAGAAATTTCTCAAGCCACTTTTAATGATATTTCTCATATTTAAACTGTTTTAAGTTTACTTATATTATTTTTGTCTTTCACTATAAAGTGCTTACCATAAGTAAACATGGATTTGGGGTTATGCTTAAAAAAGAATTTCGTCATCAATTGATAAAACATTTCTCTTGTTGACTGTGAAATATTTTCTGATTCTTAGTGAGTGATTTCTCTCATCAACCAATGATAGCGTTTGCAATGATCAAGTTAGTTAATGAATTAGTCCTAATGGACCATTTATAGAAACAATTTCCATTCAAACAAAACGATTCACCGACACAATATTGCAAGGTTTATTTCCATTCTTGCAACTGATATAGATTGCAAAAGTAAGAAATCTTGGTAGATTTTCTCTTTTAATTCCCTTACTTGTTAGCTGGAGTGGACATTAGCTGCGAATTTCTATTTTTGTAATTTTATGCATGAATGATTCTCGAACAGTACCGTACTTGCCAGAGAAATTTTGTGAGCATTTATTTAATTTCTGAAGCGCTTTGCGGGTAACAACATGAATAACTTTATCGCGGTTTCATCCCATATTGTACTAATTAGATTGCCCCAAGGAGAAGCAGACGTGAAACAGTATGACAGGACCGGTACTCGAACCCATAGCTCCCTCTCAATTACATCAGAGGTACCTCGCTAGAACGTTCAGACATGCCGTTCGGGAAACTTTTAATTAGATTGCTCGTTAAAATTACCCGATCTCTAACATGTGTTGGAGCAGCGTGAGATCTAAAAGAAAGAGCCACAGATTTCTCAACCGTCCACTTTACACTTTAATGCAATTGAGGCGTGGGAAATTTGTGCTTTGCTGTTTAAATTATATATACTGCCAATGCAAGAGCGAGATTACAAATTCACTGCTGTCCGCAGAATCTACATCTTCGAAGGTTATTCTTTAGTCAAGAATGTGGTTTTATTGCCATAACCAACGGGTATAGTTGGTTTCAAAGATAAAGGAAAAAATAAACGAGGAGCAGGAATATATTAAAATGGGTCACGGTACACTCTATTCTTCTGCGCACTTATTATTTCGAAGGGAGCAGTAAATATGATTACCTTGGCAAAAAGAACCTTTCATTGCCTCAAACGGAAGCTTAATACCGCTCCGGTCACCCTTATTACACTCTTCCCCCGCCGTTTCACATTTCAATTTCTCGCTCTAATTCAGTTTGCTTTCCTTTCTTCTCTTTCCTCCCTAATCCGTCTTCCAAATACATCAATTTGCTCGCACGCTTTCGCAATTCTCGACTTTTTCCCCTTATCTTCGTCCTTCCCCCTTCCTCATCCCCGTCTCTCGCTTCCTCTCGTCCCTTCCTCATCAGTGTTGTCTTGGAAAGTTAGGGGATTTTAGTGGAATGAGGTGGTGGATGCGACGGCTGCAGGAAATGAAGATAGTTTCCCTTCCCATTCCTCTACCATCCACCGGATCACTCGCTGAAATCCATCTCATTTTGTACCCAATGCTCCAGATCATCCTCCCCAAGAGCACGCGCGGGTACTCGGAAACACACGTGTTTGGCTAATGCACGTACAAAGCAGTCTATTCCGTACTCAATGCCCTTTTTTCCCTTCCTAATCGCTTAGTTGGACGAATATCCAGTTCTTCCCTGTCCGTTTCATCTTAGACGACGGCGCAAACGAATTGGATGATTTTTCAGTCGTTTTCATTAACGATATGCAAATATGAATGGTTTTCCTTCCTTAGCATGATCAATTTATACAATTGGATAATTTAATGCATTTATAATTAAGCTGCGTATACTAATTTGCACGAGCGGTAAGTCGAATAGCGAGTCGAGTGGCGAGGCGAATAGCGAGTCGAGTGGCGAGTCGAGTGGCTAGGCGAATAGCGAGTCGAGTGGCGAGTCGAGTGGCGAGTCGAATGGCGAGTCGAGTGGCGATTTAAATGTGTTGTTCGTTTACTTTTTATTCGCCTTGGCTCTCACCTTGCCACTCGTCGTGCTCGCATTGATTGTGGACGAATGGAACAGACGTTTATGGTCTCGACTTAGTGAACTGAATTCTCAGATAATGCTTAAAACGGTCATCCGAGTTGTAGGGTGGAACGTGTGAATTCCAATTGCCAATTTTGATGAATAACGAAGAAAAACACGAGTGCGAATTGGAGAATGCGTCATATCAGTTTTACGTGCAGGTATTTGCACACATACACGAAATGTTTGCCTTTGTTTGATGAACGTATTTCTCTTCTGATTTCAATGATGAGGGTGCGTGCGATCTATTAGTTGCAATGGAGACTGAAATCCAGGATTGTGGACGCATCGCCGCGGTCATTAATGTAATGAGATTTTCCTGGCTGTGGAAACAGATTTATTGGATCAAAAGATCACTATAAACAATTTATTTAGATTCATGTCAGAAAAGAGAGCGGTATTCAAGATCCATACTTTCAGCTTTATACTTTTCAGCTCTTTATAAAAATACTAATTTAGTTATGTCCAAATGATCTGGGTTCTGATTTTTATGTGATCATTTTCTTTTGGCATCCCCGCTACTTTGCTGATTATCGGCGGAAATGCGAAGAAATTCATTCGCTCTCTAAGAAATGTATAGCAGATATTTTCCATCCTGAGTCTGATTTTTATCTTCTGTTCGATGTTTCAGTTGATACGTATGATGAAAAAAGCTTCACCCGATTTAACGTCACTTCCGTCTTGTTTTTAATCTTCTTTAAGAATTCTTAACGATTCTCCAGAGATGGAGAATAAGTATAATAAAAAGATATTTTTTCGATAAGACTTATAGTCATTTTGAAACGATTCTGATATAATGGAACTTAATAGATGTTAATAGAAGTTGATATTTCCTCGTCAATATTATTATATATATAGATAGATATAGTAATATTTCACTGTGTTTATATTAGTCGTATATTTATGATTCAAGCACTGTTAATTAATCAATATCCTTCTTAATAAACCTTTTGTCCTCATCATCTAATTGTGGATTATGCCCGTACGAATATGTTTCTATATTGTATTTTAAAAGTTACTTTTTTGATTAAATACCTAATTTTAGCCTTTTGCATATCACCTCTAAAATTTTTGTTAATGATTGAAATCTGTTCTTTTAAATACGTAGAACACATTTAGCAATCTCTTGTTATCGTGCTTAGCAAGTATCAGAAAGTGTGACCTCAATCTTACATATCTCCGTTGGCACGCTGAGCGAAATTCAGGGATGAATTTAACAAGTAATGACTAGCGCTGCTTCAGAATTTCATTATATTTTTAAACTCCATTCAATACGCACGAGATGAGAAATGATGGTGACTGCAACGCCACCGCACATTTTAATTTTACGTACTCAATATCTGGCATCGTATCGCTATCTGACGAGAAGGGGAATCGAGGCGGAAAACGGACGTGCAAAATGAACGGAAAGTTCCAACGTGTATTTCTCATAGGATGTTTGATCAAAGTATACATATAAATTCGAAGGTTTTCGCGGTGATCGGTGGTCCCCATGATGTCTTTTAGATTCCTCCGCGATGATTGAAGCTTGAAGCGACGATGTTTCGGGTCGAAGATCGAAGTTATTCGAAGAAGCGTACTGCAACGTAGGTGAATCATCGTCGTTTCAATCATCTCGACGGAATCCGAAAGACATCATGGGAACGAAGTATATGTATTTGAGTTCCATAGGATACATCTCGAATTATTTTTCCAGTCCTAATTCTCATTCAATCGCTGCGTTAGTTCAACGAATTAATACATCAAAACATAACTAAAATTAATTCGCAGTACAGCAAGTGTTAAAAAAAACGATACGACGCATTTGAAATGTCTCTGTTGATTCGTTTGAACGTAAAGAACCCTCAATTTTTCTCGCATTGAAAATCTCAACATTTATCATAGCTATCAACATTTAGGGGAGGTCATGATAGGTTAATTTGTTTAGTGTGCTGCATAAATGCATCTGTTGCTTTTTGCATAGATATTTTCGCATCTTAAACAGCATGTATTCCTCTGTTTTAAGGATTAAAAAAAAAGATGATTTTACGCGTGTGAAAAAATAGTAAAAGAAAACTTGAGGATACAGTCATAAGAGTCAACACGTCAAACTCTTGCAGAGTTCACAACTGAATTAAGCGTAAATCGTTGCACCGATTTAAATTGTCTGCAGGGAATAGGGATAGTCCATGAGAAGGAAATTAGGTCCAACACAAACTGAAATATTCAAGCATAGACAGGCCATTGCTTTCTTGCAGGATGATGCTTCATCGGAAAAAGGGAAAACGTCATTTGTATAAAATAAATACTGGCGATTATCCTGAATGTGAGTTGAACCACGGATACCTCACGTTTTCCTTATAAATGGATATCATCGAGATGGCTCAGCTGGTACCCCGAAAATGAGTAATCCGTGACTCAAATGCGAATCTTGACAGATTTTTATATTTTTTGCTTCTTTCTTTTGAAGTTCTGTTTACCCTATGGGTTCCTCAGACTTATATACTCTGCTTATCCTTGGAGTCTATTCCAGGTGTCAAGTTCAATTTAATTTTCTCCTTCGAAGGAATAAAACAATTCTCTGCTACCGTTTCGCGGCGATTATTTTGAATAGTATTCTTATTAATAAACGTGGCTTTATATTGAATTAAAATGGTTCTAGGCACCTTTATGCTATTAGCAATATATTTATAGGTAAAGAATTTTTTGTACGGAAAATGAGCGAATTTAAAAGCACCAAAACTAATACCAGATACTTAAATCGATCAATAATCGACCATTTCATGTTATGTAAAGATAATTTAATCTTATAGCAAGTCCTTATCAACCCAACCTTATTCTTTCCCTACACTGAAGAAAATTATCTTGTCCTTCTACCTTCTGACATTCTACAAACCATATTTTGATTCGTTAAGAATGCATTGCGGTAAAACGACCGTGGCGTATCGTCCCAGCACCAGAGATAGTGGTTCATCATACTGAAATATTGGGAGTCCACGTAAACGTTTCACATGTATTATCAAATCTTAATGTCAGTTTTTAATTGCGGGAGCAATTGAGTCCTCTTACTTTTATATTCCATCCATTCTCAATTCCCCTTGGCCTTCTTTTCCTCTCAGGAAACCTCACTTTTTGGGGCACATTTGATGGATTCCTCCGCCAGTCTTATTTCCTTCTTTCAGCTGTCTTTGTTGCCGTGTGGCGTGAGGTTACCTGAGGGGTAAGTGTTCCGCTGAATTCCCCATCGGCGCACTTTATCTCGGCTCAATTTATCAAAACGTATTTTACGGAATTGTAGTCCCTTTTGGGAGGGAAGAAATACAACGGAGTCCATGGGGAAGGAGGCCCTCGAAAAACCTTCCGTGAGAAATTACTTGTTGAAAAGGAAGATATAAAATATTGAGGCTCGGGAATGTATTTTCATAAATCAGGAGGTTTGTTTGAAGAGCGTGATAGATATATCGTTCATTCGCATAAAGTTAATGATTGTGGAGGTTTTTATACGCTGAGGGAAGATTTAATTTTTCAATTGCAGAGCATTTACGGCTCGGCGAATGTTGAAATGCTTGTCAGTACCAACTAAGGATGGAATTTTATGATTTTATGCACAGACGAAGACCAGATTAAATTATAACCCCTACTTCTTCCGTTTCCAATGATGGAAGCTTTCCTGAGTAAAATTGCAGATTGGAGTAGAAAATTAAATCACTTTCTGAGTTTATTTTGCTGTTTCCAACCCATCGACCTGAAAATCTCATTCTTTCAGATTAATCATGGTAGGATCTATATATTTGATATAGTTTAAAGATTTTCGTTTTTCAGAGATAACTATAATTTAAATTAGAGTTTATTACAATGATAAACATATTGTTATGCAAGAAAGATGAACTATACTTTTTTCGACGTCCGGAAATCGTCTTTAGCAGAATCATAGAGCTCCCCATACGTGTAAGTATATTGAGCACAATAAGAGTTTTCAACTGCTCCTTATCTCTTGCATCATCGTTTAATCTTTTTCGCTTCCGAAAATTCTATTTCAGGGGAAAATATGTAGACGTATATTTTAAACCAAAACCCTCTCTTTTGTGATTGGATGACAAACAGTACCTTTTGAATGGCACTACGTAAAAACTTTTTTATGTCCTCGATCAGAAAGATTTCAAGTGATGCGCTCTAAAATTCAATGCTTGAGAATGCCCGGGCTATCTTATATCCTGCTGCATTTAGTGGCTTAAAATACACATCAAAGTGTCTTTCCCTTCTCTCACTTCCACCTGACAGCTGACTCACTTCAAACCTCTCTCCCCTTCCTCTCTTTCTCATCCTTATAATCCATCTGTCCTCCGCCTATCAGATTTCACCTCCATCTTCACACCAGTCACTTCTCCTTCTATTTTACCTTCCATTCTTCTTCTCATTTTTCCCTCTCTTACTTCTCTTTCCCCCTCTTCACTTAAGCATTCTCTTTCCTCGTGCTTTTCAACGCATATCCTTTTCAATTCAGGATTATCTTGCCTTTTTGAGATATTTTAGAGGAAACAGTAGATATAATTTTTCTTTGTCGCAGGTATGGGAAATTTATGTTAAAATATACCAATTCAAATATTCAATATTAATCGCTAAAAAATTAATTTTAAAATGTATTTCGAATGTATTGTAAATGTATGTTAAAATATTCTCATTTAAATATTGAATATTTATCGCTAAAATATCAATTTTAAACTGCTTGTCGCCTGTATTTAAAATTTATGTCAAAATATTCTAATTTTAATATTTAATATTATTCGCTAAAATATTAATTTTCAACATTAAACTTCTGTTAATTTAACATGTTCGTTTTTCAAAAGTTTTAATGTCCGCTCTAGAGGCCCACATATATTATGACATTATTATATCACAAGTTACACCTATTTTAATATGCAGCATAAATATGATAATTTTAAATTGATAAAACAACAATAACAGTATCTAGTTATGTTTATGCTAAGAAATAGGAATGTATAATGTTTTCGTAATTTTTTAAAACAAAATTAGCAAATTCAAGAATTATTTCTAAGTTGCTTTATGATGCAACTTAACATATTTTACATTCTTTTTAGTTTCCGCCAAAATTCCTCCTTTTTTTATGAACAAGTCGTTAAATTTATAAGCAAGGTTTGGCTGTAGAAGATACTTTACAATGTATCGCAATCGTATTTTAAATATTTATCTTTAATTGATGTAGATTTTAGTTGATCATATAAACTAAAATATCGTTTGTAACATCGTCATCCTCTGCCGCTAAACGTGTTTCCATTATTTACTCGATCCATTCCCATAATCCATTCACATTGAATCCATCGATTGATTGACAACTATTTTACTGGAAGTCATGATTTGATTCTTCGAAGTCCTAATTTTGAAAGCAGATTTAAGTGCCATATGCATGTTTCGCATCAGAGCGAAGCTGATGTATCAATTACAAATATTATCGGCTCTCGACCCGGTCGCGAGAAGTTCATTGACATCGGGAGATTAACCGTGGGAAAAATCTGCGGTAGTTTCAAATTGGAGAGCAGGAATTCATTACATCGCACATACCGATATTTTAATTTTATATCTAAAATTTACCACGGCAGAACTCTATAAAATGTTACTCTCTCTTCAGAACCCATTAAAAACGCTAGCAATTCCACGAAGAAAGATATTCGATAATTCAAATCCTTCCCTTCCTACGTCAATGAAACGTATAAAATTAAACGCTTGTGTTATTTTTTATGTATCGTTCTTAAATTTTTTGTAATGTTTTCATTTTTTATGAGTAATCCTCGGGGTGTCTTATCCCTACTTTAGTTTAATGCTTTTTTATAGAGTAGAATGTTCCTCTTGGTCATAAATTTGTTTTGCATTACAAAATATGTTACGAATACTGAGTTTAAATATTTTACGCTATAGAAATTTTAGAATTATTATCATATCTCTGTTTCAGAGCAGAATTTCTGCAATACGTTCAGAATTTCGCAAGACATTCGTAACAACGCACCAAGTCTCTAAATATGTATGCCTACTTGACCCGAGACTGGTAGCATGAATTCACTACATTCTTTTATTTCTCTTTTGTGCAAAACAAAATTGCATTTGTTTCCCTGGCGAGAAAGAAATTTATTTCAAAATTGAATTCGCAAATTTCGAATACAAATGAGAAAGCTTCGTTTTTTATGCCCATAACTACGATGAATTTTCATAACGTTATTTTCACATTTGATGAATTTCTTCCGAAACGCATATATGCGTTGGCAACCTCTGCGGTGGAATTGTTAGTGCATTAGATTCCTTATACTGAGGTTCAGGGTCGAGTCCCAAATAATCAGCGTTTTCAAAGATAGAGCGTGGTATTTTGCGTCTGTCGTGTATCTGTGAAATTATTTAAACGGAAATAATTGAGGCTCCTGTTCCCGTGTAAAAAATAATACATAAACAATACAGGTACGATGTGAGAAGGGTGAAAGCCTTGTGAAAAGCCATTGAATAAAGAAAGCAACTTAGTAATTTTCACTCTGGATCCATCTTTATAATGTGGAAATTACCAAGTTTCATTCTCTAAACAGTAAAAATTTGTATTGGCAGTAATAGCAATAATATTTATTTAATATTATATCAGTGTGGGTTGTATTTTAAAATAGGATAATCATAACTTTATATCTTAACCTTAACGCTCTTTTCCCCCGTGAATAAATCGAATTTTGATTCTGTCCATAGTTATATAAGAAAAGAATTCCCATAATTTTTTAACAAACTTCCCTTGCGAAATATAATGCAAGGTTTTTCAACCACATTTAAGCAAGCATGTAAGGTGGAGGAAAAGAAGTATTTCGTCAAGAGGCATGTATGAAATTATTTAGAGAACGTTGTGTTTGTGATAAATCCCGTCTTATCTTTCCGAGTCGTATGCACCAGTATCAATTCAAATGTATTCACGCTGCTTGCATTCGGACGAAGGCCTTAGCAACGACTGTTTTGTTCTAAATTATTCTAAAGTTTTGAAACCAGAGCGCATTAATGTTAGACTACTTCTATCATGCAATGGCTCGAATTTTGAATAACGACAGCGAAAGAGATAGTAAGAACAGGGGTGAATATTGCCCATTCAAAGCCTTCTATTACTTCTCGTTAGGAAGCAGCGAAACAGATGCGAATCTAGCACAATGGGGTGGATTAGGGATAAATGGTGCGGAGTTTAGCAATATCTCCGTTGTATCTCGGCTCTACTTGTTTTAAAGATTCACAAACGTCTATTCCACCACCGAAGAATTAGTTAATTTTCCGATAGTTGTCCTTTGTTTAATGATCATCCCGATTTAAGAAATATTAATTTATTTCTCTTAATTACCGTAGATTTTCCCACGCGAGCCACGTTTTGCGTCCCCGAGTGTTATAACGAGGTAAATTAACTAAACATTTTCATTTTGCAGCTCTGAAAAATTCTGGAGATTTTTATTATATATGACATCAATATGTTTATAATCCGGATATAGATATCATGTGCTGATTGATAGAAATTTAATCTGAAATTCCGTATTTTATTTTGTTATTTTAATATTAATTACAGTATACTAATTGTAATTTATTAATTTTTTGTTGTAATTGTAATTATATTTTCCAATTTTTCTATTTATAAACCAACATTTTCCTCCAAGAAGAGGTTAAGTTGTTTTTATGTCGATACTTCAAAACTCATGTTATTCTGTTTATATCATGATTTAGCGAGCAATATTTTAACATTTCAAATCATAAATAAGATCTTCATATTTTAAGCCATTTATGATCAGCTCGAAACACCGAATTGGTTATGTGGAGCAAATAATCGTAATGTGGTGGTGACATTCTCCAATGCTTTCATTTATGGCGCAGTTTATGTCATTGTTTAAACAGATAAAGTAAAACAACATTAACAATCTCGATACTTAACAAACGGAAACCGATGCAGAAGACTTTAATCTAATGAACCGAAATAATTAGTCGTTTTCTTTTCTGCAACAGAGAGACGCGAGAGACAAAAAAGCAAGGAGGCGATTCCCGCTGTATTTCATTAGGCGCTTTCTTTCTCGCTCTCTTCAAACCCTCTGGTGGGTAAAGGCGGAACTTCAAAACAGCCTGCTATCTTCCGGGGCACTGTCCTTGCTCTACATTACCCCGCGTACTCCCCACACAAACACATCGTCCTTTTAACCTATTTCGACCCCTTAGCGAAGTCCCAAATCCCAAGGCCGGGCTGTTGCACTTATGCATTAGTAGCTGCGACAGGAGGGATATTTGGGTCAAGTGGGGATTCGTGGGAAAAGTTCGCTGTCCTAATTGAGGAATAATCACACGTCGTATGAAGAAAGAGAGTGGAGGACCATATGCAGCTGTGGCCCTCTCTTCTGCTTCCTACGAAGTTCCCAAGGGATTCAACCCGTAAGCTGCTAGCGTGAAATAGATCTTATAATCCTATTAAGAGTGACGCCTTTCTAATTAGCTTATCTTTTGCGAGCTAGTGGTGGAGTTTCGGAAAACCTACGGATGTCTTCGTGGAAGGAATAGGCATTTTGGACGTACGCACGTCATGAAATAGCTGTATAATTTTAAATTTTGCGAGTATTCGCCATCATCAACATTGTAACGTATTGGTATAGTTTGAAGTGATATGAATTATGATTCGTAATTATACTTGCACATAGTATTGAATTATTTTGTATAGTATAGTATTATCTATTGTCAGTATTGTACCTACTACGACCTACTAGACAATAAGTTAATTTTCAAAATAATAATTAAGTTTTCAGTTCATCGATAAAAATATTCACGCATTATAGGATTCTATATTCATGAATCTAAAGAGGGATTTGTCTTCATTTCCTACTAAATATTATCCGTGGATTATACTAACTTTGGATTCCCTACGGCTGTTTATATTCTTTGATCCCTTTAAAATATCAGAAATCTTATTGTATCGTATACATTTCACCAAGCTGTAACTCTTAAATACAATGAACCCACCCATAAAATCTTGAAAATGGTAGTAATTTTGAAATCCTCAACAACTGATGCAGGTGTGACCTCACCAGAAATTGATCCTGGGACTATTTTCACTCATCGCAAACGAGCACTAGGTTTTCTGGGTATTCCGTATAAACGCTTGAATAGATAAGTGATACCAGTTAAATATGGCCAACTTTGACCTACTTGCTTTCGATTACCAGTTCACAATTGGGGCAGAGCAATGATATGCCAAGTATTGGTTAATATCAAATGAAAATGCTGATAGATTTTTTGAATGTGATAACTTTTTGGTTGTTATAATTATAATTCTTTGAATTAAATAGTATTATTATTTTTACTATTGTTATATACATGTATCTAGTTTTTTTTGTAAAATTTACATGCATTACTTTTTTCTTTTAATAACAAGTGTAAAGAACACACAAACGTTTTCTTCCTTTTTTTTGTTAAACCACTTGCATTTTTTATGTTTTTTTGTATGTATCTGCACCAGCCATCCGTCTGATGTTTATTTCGAGTTTGATGGTAACCCCGTAACAGATTTTACGTATGGGGTACCTAATTCCATCATAATGTTAATAATTTTGCATTTTGTTTGTATTCTCTTCAAGATGGAATAAATTTACTTATTATTATTATTATATATGTGGAAGTCCAAATGGTCTACTATTCATCTCTGTTCAACCAAATGAAATTGAAATATCTGCGTTATTGATCCGGCTTTTAAATTTAAGTGAGCAATGGTAGCCTACGTGAATACTTTAGGACTATGAATTACGTCGATATAGCTAAGTGCATTTGTGACATTCTTTAGCTAAACCTCTTGAGGAACTATCACACACCATGAGAGCATACTTTGTGTTTGGGTGCATTGGAAAAAAAATGGGTCAAAAGAGCGTGCGCAGTTCACATTTCGATTCAGCAATTGCTCATGAATTTTGTATTCTCATTGCTCTCTAAACCTTAAGATTTTCGTTCCTCTGGGCAAGATTTTTTACGTAAAGCATAAAAAACACCATGCTTTCTACCTTATAACGCAACTCAGCTGTTAAGGCAATTTATTTCTAATAGCAAAGCCACTGCTTTTAATGAATAAGCCACTACTTTCAATGAATAAGCCGCAGTTTTAAGATAAATAAGCCACTATTTCAGTAACCTTTCCATGAATCATACAAGATATATGTAGAATTTGAAATATTGAGAACATGCAATACAAATGCTTAAGAACTGTTCAAAAATCATTCGACTAATTTCTTCTTAAAGCATATGAGATATGCGAATTCTGCAGAGTTCAAAGCAATTTAAAGCAACCAATTACTGATTAAACCAGTTTGTGGAACGGGATGACTAAATTTCCTACTAAAATATTTTTTGTATTTAAACATGTTTGAGTTCTCGTACATATTTTTATTTTCTGGCTTCTATGGAACTGTAGAAATATCATTGCATCGTATATATCTCAATCAACTGTCTCTCTGAATCATGACCAACCTTCAAATAAAATCTCGAGCGTGGTAATCATTTAAAAAGTCTTACCTCAAATTTGTGTAAACAGGAATAAGTTGTGCTTTTATTTCTGTATTGTGGAAAGCTACCATCAATTCAAGGCCGAATTAGTGGATATTGGAATTAATATGAAGCTATATTTTCATCAGAGTCGTGCTGGTTATAATAGATGCATCCCTTGGAGAATGATAAAGTTTCAATTGTGCATTTTCATACATATCTCTCGCGTTACGTCAATTGAAACTTTTGTCTGCGTTTGTTCCGCAACAATGCAGTTGCTCTCTTGGCATAATATTTATGCTCTCGGAATCAAGACGGGTCGACGAGACGGCAGCTCCATTTTTCCCTCTCATTCCAAATGAATATCTTCCCTCGCTTCAGCCAATTCAGTAGCGTTTTGCAGGCCCACAATGCACCGGGAGTCTCCCACGCGTAATAGCTCACCTACGGGAGATGCGCATATTTTATGGGGCAGACATTCCATTGTTCTACACAGTCTGGCGGAATATACCACTCTTTCTGGGAGCGTTTTCCTCATATATAGGGACCAGACGGATCCCCCGGTGTACTCTGCCCTATTCTCTAGGGGAGATGAAATTGAGAAATTCCTCATCTACTCTATGGAGCGTGTAACCCTTTTCGCGGAGGAGGTAAGGGTGCGGGTATAAAGGGGTGGTCTTAACTTAGGGGAGTCAAATAGGGGCTTTTTCAAGCCTGCAGGTGTTGAGTTACTTGAGGAATGTATAATTATGGGGGATGGTGCCATCAATTAGGAGGGCCGAGGGGAAATTTAAGGTTGTCGGAAGATGGGGGCAAGTTCGGCGAATTGGGGAAGAGATTTTATGCTTCACCTGCGAAATTGAAGAGAAATTCGGCGATTACTTGCTGGGGTTATAACTGGGGACGGAGTTGAAAAATAGGACGGATTAAACTCCAAGTTTGCCTCAATAGTTGAAATAAGGGTGAGCCCCTGCAATTCCATTCTGTTTTCGGATTGATTTTGAGGTTTTAAAGGGCATTAGAGGAATTGCTTTCTACAAGTCGATGGTTCAATTTGGGAGGACAAGAAGGGTTTCGAATTTTTGCTGTTCATTTGCCGACTTCGTGGAAATCTTCATACAAGTGTCAGGTTGTGGTACATTTTGCCCAATCGATGTCAGATTTTGGAATTCTTAATTATTATTTTTATCGCACAGTTTTCACTTCAAGGAAGTACATCAGCTGGTGGCATTGCTTGCAATTTTCAATTATTAATATATTATTTATAACATTAATATTATTTTAATAACTGAGAAGAAAGGGAAAACCCTCGGAAAACCTCTCTAAGGCAGTAGTGACATTACTCAATCCGGTAAATGAAGGGAGTGAATAAATAAAAAGCTTTAAGAATCGCTAATGTTAAACACACTTGTCCATCCATGTAGCCACTTTACCTTCAACCAACTTTCTAAGTTCGTGCCTTCAACATACCATATTTAAGACTACCTTAAGTTGGTTAAAACTTAAGGAAGTCTTAAAAAACTCCTTGTTAAAACCATTCCAAAATAACACTGAAACTCTTCCAAATAAAAACTTACTTTAATTTTTATTGAGGTGCTTTTAGTTAATGTATAATTATGCGTCTTAAGTTAAAACTGCAATGCGTTAATGTTAATAGTTAGACAAGAGTTATTCTTTAGTCCTTTCCTAATACGAAATTTTTGCCTATTGTACTCTGGACGCTCTTGTTTCGTAATTAGCCCATTGAATGCCACGATTGCAAATGGAATGCGAGATTGCATCTGCATATCTGTCCTATTTTAGCTCATTGTAATTCGTTAATTAGTGCAGAGTATGCTGATTCATTTACTGTTATTGATCGTGAATATGAGTGAATCTGTTGTTAATAACAGTTCAAAGCGCAGAGGCATTCATGCTGAAAGTGATAATACGTATTATCTACGGTGGCATATTTATCACACGATTACTTTTTTCCTCTCTTGATAGCAAACAAAAGTGCAGTTTGTGGGAGGTAAAATTACCTCCCAGCAAAATAGAATGTAATTTCGATCAAACAAGTTTAGTAATTACAAATAAATAAATATTTTCGAAACAGCGGTGGGTCTGGCTTTTATTTTTACTACATAAAAAATGAAACATATCAATTAAAACCAACTAATTATTCGTACTGATTTCTTTTTGAAACGTGAATTTACAATATTTTATATGCGTGTATAGTTTGCTGATAGATTACTAGTGTAATGAATCATAAGCATACCTCGTATTGTGCGAATACCTAATAAAGTTGTCAAATTTTATGTAGAAAAACTTTTAAAAACAATTTATTTTCGAGGTGAATGATTTTTTAAGTAGAGAATTTTTCTCAATTAACTGAAAGTATATTAATATTTTTATGACAATCTATTTCGGATCTATTACGTCTTCTCCTGCTACCTAGACACTAATCAATACATTTCACTATCTACTCCCATCCTTTATCAGCAACGACTGTCTGATCTTCCGTATTACTCTGAATTGGCAGCTAAAAAGAAACACATCGAAGATAAAATCGCGAATTAAAGGCAGAAATTTGATGAGGAGATTCCATCTTCCGAGATGAAGGTTCGTTGCTCGTTCGAAGAAGAAATGCTGAAGCTTTATATTTCTGGAATCATTGGCGTTGTGGATGGAATGAGCAGCTCAACCCATTCGTTTCCCCGGGAACAAGGTGATGATGGAGGGAAAACAATGGAGCAGCGGAAAAAAGGAGGAAGGACTTTAAGTCCGGAAAATGGAGCGGCGTAAGGAAATGGAGAGATAAGCCTCGGGATTGGGTACTTTCGACGCAGTAACAGAAATACCCTGTAAAGAGAGAAATCGGATAAGGAACTGCGGAAGGTATTACGTTTTTGCAGGGATGGGGCTCTTTTTCTTGGGATGGTCTGGTAAAGATGCCCGTATAAAATAAAAAGAAAATTGATTTATACACACAAACACACG
Organism: Sympetrum striolatum; assembly: GCA_947579665.1. NCBI lineage: Eukaryota > Metazoa > Arthropoda > Insecta > Odonata > Libellulidae > Sympetrum > Sympetrum striolatum. The sequence goes on from OX388346.1 coordinate 13,923,076, forward strand.
AATCAGGAAAACTGACGCAGGAAAAAATACACTGTTGCCGTATTTGTGAAAGGGCCATGCACATAAATATATCGTTACCTATTTTTAAATGAAGGAGAAGGAAACTAAATCATATTGAGCCCTTCTCACGACTTTTCATTTGAAACCGGTCATTATACTCACCGATTTAAATTCCATATTATGAAAACCATGTACACTCCTGGCCAAAATTAACGCAGCACCGGCCGTAAGGATCGCTAGGGAGGTGCTGCGTTAATTTTGGCAAGGAGTGTACTTAGAATTGAATGTACTTGGTCTCATTCTCAGTATTACATTTTTCTCTTATCTGTTACTCCTCGCGAGCATTATCAGAATGCTCCTTGTGATTTGAGTATTCATATTAAATATGGTAACGCAAACTTTATAAGCATAAATTATATTTTTTGTCCAACAAATTTTGGGATGGAGTTTTTATAAAAAGAAAAAAGCAGGAATTACCAAAAATTAAGTCAGGAGATCTTTTTGTTAATCTAAGGTTTGAATCAATATTTATCAACGATTCAACAAAGACATTTAATTTTTCTGGAATAAGATGTTTCTGGCTCCGATCACGTTGTTTGCCACATATTCTTTGATAAGGTGTTATGCGTGATGAATTATTGCATACATGTCGAGTAATAACTTAATGTTAATTGGAGAACCCGTATCACATTAAATACTACTAAATTTCGACCCTAACTTAAATGACAGCAATCCTCTCCTTGAGAGGGCTTTTAGACGTTTTACGAAGCTGTTGACCTAATGTGGGAATTCTGGAGAAACCGGTAAAAAAAGAGGAAAATTAAAAGTGACATTATTTAAGGAGTCAAATAATATTAACTTCATACCTTTCATTATTTAAATATAAGATCTGATATGGATGATGCACGATATTGAGAATTTTAATACGAAATTAATGAATACAGGAAAGATACGGTACAATGAGATGTAAAGAGATGTGGATAAAAAAAAACTCTGCCATACAGTTATTCTATACATTGCTTTGACAATCCGAACTCCTTCCAATGCTTTAAGTATGAAAAATACCAAATCAAGTCATATTTTTCTCAACGAAACAGAGACTTTTCATAACTTATGGAACTAATAAGAATCCAGATGGTTGCCCATTTAGATTGTGGAAGATATGAGCAATATTTTATTTAGTTTTTATTAGTTCTTCATACTTCAAGGTGCGGGTTTGCAGATATATTTTTCGACAATGAAAGTGATTTAAAACCCTTTTTTCTCAATATTCAAATCTGAAAGCCTTAATTATTTTCTTTACTTAACTTGCGTTCTCCATGTTTTTTTTTAAATCAGGTTGTTCTAATATTTCCATAAAATTTTAGGAATGGATTCGTGTAGAAAAAAAACAAGAAACAACGTTCATACGATAAGTGTGTCGTTTATTTCCGATCTCGTCATCTTTCTTTCTCATATCCATCCAGAAGTAGTTGATTTAATACTCCTTGTGTTAGTATTTGTCTGTGTTTGTGTGACTTGATATAATTTAAAGAGTGAATTCACTATCTTTTCCATCATCACCCTTAATAATTGCAAGCCAGATTTATCTCAGAATGTGTCAGAGGTTAATAAATGAGAGGTTTACGAAACCATTTCTCAGTCTTAGAAAATTATTACATTTATCTAAAGAAATAAAATTAAAGATAACGGCTGATGCTCGATTTCTGCCAGAGATTTACTATTTAAAGAAACGTTGAGGACAGCATAATGTATGAAAAAAAGAATAATCAACTTAGGATCTGAAAAGGAGGATAGTAATTAGAAAGTTAGATGATGTAAAATGAAAAGAAAAATAATGATTAGAAATAAATGATAAACTGAGAAAAAAGAAAAATACACCAAGAGAAGGGTAACAAATAGACAATAACGATCGAAACCCGAAATAGAGTTGATGGAAGAGAAATGATTGACAACACCCCGAGAACGTACTGTTTCATTGTAAGAGAGATTGAGAGGAAGAACGTATGAAAAGGAAATCGGAGAGGAAACGTTAAAGAAAGGCAAAAGAATAGCAGTTGAAGAAACCATTTCCTCGGAAAAGAAACCCGCAAATCAGAGGAAGAAAAGGAATTCGGAGAGATTGGAAGGAGGAAAGAGGCTCTGAGTAGGAGAAAATGAAAAGAAGTCCATCAAATCAGCGAACGTCTGAGGGTAAGACAAGTGTTTGGATAGCGGGAAGTAGGAAAGCTTTCGAGGCGTTTTTAACTCGTACGTTGCCTTGTCTGCTGTTGGCAACTTATCTCTTTCTTAGCAGATTGTTTGGTTCTGCATCTTCTTCAAATTTGGATACCCCACCTGGATCTCTCTCCCTTCATCCGATGTTTCTCTTATTCTAAAAGGATATTCCCCCCTCTCGGTAATTGCTCGGATTAACATAGCGCGGCATCGTGACTATTCTTTCTCTCGCAGTTAGCTTAGAGTTTAATTATCTAGTTATTTTCGTATTAGGCAGATTTCTTAGTGACGCTTAATTAATCTTTCATTAAGCCAAACTGTAAAATTTAATTAACTAATTATTATTTCTGAGTACTAAAATTTAGGTAATAATATAATTTCACAGGAATAATTTAAGAAGTAAACAAATTTTAGTAAAAAATGTTATTATTCACCTTTATTTATTTACATGCGTTTAGGGAGTGTCTAAAAAGCTAGATATCTATTAGTTCCGAAATTGAAATGCGTTTAAAAAAAGTTTAAGACGAAATAAGTAAAAAAACTCCATGTAAACATTATAATAAGCAAAAATTGAGTTCACCAACGAAAAACTTACCCAAGCAGTCGCGCGTTGTATGTATTTACAACAGTCGTCACTTCACAGATTTACTCGCTTTCGCAGTCGAGTTTAAGAGTAGAAAGAAGCATTTTACGAATTTACAAGTTAATGGTAAGTGCGATAGAGGAATAGACCCGGGTATGAGGTTCAAGGGACCACCCAGGGAGAAACGGGACCCGAAAAACCGTCTGTGCAGTACAAAATACAACAGCACGACTCATGGAGGGTTAAAACAACCATGAAACAAGTTCAAGTTTAGTTATTAATCAAATCTCTTTGTCTCTTAACCAAATGAAATGTAACTGTTACACGTTTTATCTGACTATTGCCTGACTACAAATTTTACCTTGGGCTAAAGTTGTACCAATTTTCATATAATCCCACAGATAAGACCTTAGGTCAAGTTTTGTAGTTTTAGCATATATCTGTACAATAATATGACCCCAAACTAAAAACGACCTATGAATTTAAATTAGATCAGCGATTGTCATCTGGATAATAATACTGAATATCGTATACGGAATTAAGGGTGATGTGTTTTATTTTACGAAGGTTTTAATTTGTACATATCTTATTATAAAAAAATCACCTTATCTACGGGAATAGATGGAGCATTAACTAATAAAATTTGAATAGCAAAGAGAAAACGTAATGTAATGGTTTCAATTTTACCTAAGCTAAAATTTATAGACAGACAATAGTCAGATAAAATTTTGACAATTCCGTACATTATCCTCTCAGTCTTCTCTGTGTTCTAAATATAGGATTTAAAATCGTTAAAAAAGGTTCTATAGTGTTCAATACTTCTGATGATCATGTAAATCTGAACAATTATATTAGTTTAGAGATAACGAACAAATTACAATACCCCTGTCATGACACAGACATTTGAAAACAAGGTACAAATACAAGCACTTAAATAATATACATTAAAATAATATAAACCAACGATAAAATACAACATTTTTAATCATTAACCAATAAAATGCACATAAAATTGAATAAATTACAATAATCAGGAAAGATGAAGTAAAAAAATTATCATCGATGAAATCAGAGAGAATAGAATTTCTGAAGAAATAAAAAAATAAGGATTCTAAGTATTTGATTTAAAATAAAAGAACGAATTCAATCTAAGGCTCACAATGAGCTGAAGAAGTTTCGAAGCTAAATGGTAAAATGTAAGCCTTTTTATGAAGACAGTTGTACTCGATTGCATTAGGTGGATATGTCATTGGAAAAATTACCTCTCAGCGATGATCTTCAGAATTGAATGGGAACATTCTCTCAAAGGAACTTTTCTTCTATGATATGTTCCTTATGACGTGTGAGATCCTATTACTGACGAAAGTAATCCAATCTCAGTGTCTTAATTGCAGTGGTTGAGGCATATTACGGAATCCTCGCAAGAGGATGTCTGCCAATCAGTAGAGCTTCGAGTTGAAATCATGAAATCCAATTCCCAAATCTAACTTCTCCTCAGTATTGTTCGGAACGGGCTTATTAATCTGCAAATTACGTTTATGGCGAAATCATCAGTTCATGTCCGTATTTAAATAATGACTTTGATTTAGTGGATCTAATCATATACGTTGAACGATACTTGGTCAAGATTAATGAGTTATGGAATATGAGAGGCATTTGCTTCTCCTTTATAATCCTTGGTATTGTCATTCTTTCAAATTATTTTTCCTAGGACCCGTTTTTTTATCTTTTCGTCAGTATTGATAGGTGTCTCTTGTAAAGTAACTGGACATTTAAAACACCGAAAACAACACGATTTTTTGTAAACTTTCCTCATTCACATACTCTAATAATACAATATTTGCCCTTACTTTGTTTGTGTTTCGTTTCAAATTGTAACCATGATAAAAGCTGTATATTTATAAATAGTAAATATAATAATTTATAATAGTAAAAAATATGAATTCATAATTAAGGGGACAGAATGTAATTGGTGTGATAGAGTTAATTTTATTTTTATGCATAATCTTTAAAGCTACATTTATAAAATTTACTAACTTTGTTTTTAAAGAATTATCTATGATTAGATCAATTGGCACCTATATATTAACTAGAGAGTGTGAAAATCAAATCAAATTTATTACTGAGAAGTATAATAGACTTAGAGGTTCCCAGAGGACTTAGGTCCCAAAAATCCCATTGTTTGGGATTCGGGGTGATTTCATAGATAAACAGTATGAACACATGTGCAAATAAAATATTGGAGGATGGCAGATCTAATGGAATCATTATATTTATAGCTGTGGCTTCAAAATATCTATATCAGTTTTAACAATTTCTATTGAAAAACATTTTAAGGTTATATAACTCATACACATGGCATACTTCTATGAGATTAAAAAAGATATGATGATCGTAGTTTATTTATATTATCTGTTCACCTTGGATCCCACTAGAAAATCATTGGTTCGTTGATATTTAAACCGGAAACTCTTTGTTGTTTTTACATTCGATCTCTGACGAACACGAAATTCAATGGATGATATATATAGTATAAATTCATTATTTCCATATCCTTCACTGCTTGCTCGAGTAGTCGGCGCAACAGCTATTTTAGATTCTAAACACCAAGGAATAACGTCAGACGAAATCATCAAATTTCTCATTTCAACAAAGCACGTACCTATTCCTACTCGAGTAGAAGTGGAATTAGCTCTTCACATTGCTGCATCAAAGGGTGTTCTTCGTGAAATTCGGCCTGGATTGTTCACAGCATTTACATTAAGGTGCTAAAATCTAGGTACCTTAAAACGTAAGTTGGTTGTAACTGATACCCTGGCGTAAATACAATCTGGATACGTATAACCTTTATCGTGTTATCTTCATTGGAATTTTCAGGGAACCATACCTCAACCTGACTTCATCATGCTAAATTCTTGATTGATATCTGTTATTTTAATGACAGTTTCTTCTTGGTTTTAAATAAAATGATCGCATAAAAATATTTCTTTTCACTTATTTCATATATTTATCTGCCTCCATTCGTTGTGTTACTTTAAAGAAATTATTCGCTGCCTTTTGATTGATATTTTCATTAAAATCTTACCGTTTATTTAGAAGGGTCAATTTTAATTACATATCACCCTCATAAAATTATTTATACCTGTATTATTTGCAGACAGGCGAAGTTCTAAAAGGGCTGTAGATGAATTATAACGTTCTTATTATTAATGTTAAAATGAAAGTAAAATTATATTTACATTAGTAACACATAGTTTGTTTTCGTAACTATTTACGTTATTTATGTTGAGTCCATTGTTAGAAGAATAATTCGTTTTACTGATTGTACTTATCTTTTTCTTTCAGGTAAGTACTCTTCAACTTTTATGGTGGTCAGTCTAGCAGTGCTCGTGAGTATCTAATTCCATCTTCTTGTTCAAGAGTCTTGCATATAAGGAAACATGTCACGAACCTCTATATTTTCCTACTTCATTAGAGATATTAAGCAACTTAATCGAAATACTATTATGTCCTCGGATTCAGAATATCAGATCAAACGCAGTTACCAATCAACAAAATCATGCTGTAATTTTTATGAAATTTGGATGATTATACAACAAAGGAAAAATACTATTATATTATCGATGGCTTAAAAATATTTTCCATCAACTGAATTCGAGTGTAAATGAAAATAAATGGGTTTGAAAGCCGAACTGTAGCAAATATAACTGAACAAATAATAGAAACTGTATCAGAAATTGACTTTTGAAACAATTAATAAGTAATAATAATAATCAATATGAGTCCTTATTTAATGGTTATTCCCATGAATTCATTGGCAAATTGCCTCGTTTTGGAAAACTCTGCCGCTCCTTGCACCCTGAATATGCCAATTTCTATTCAAATAAAGACTTTTAATTACAGACCGATGAAAATTTTCATAAAATAAATTGTTGCGAATATCTAATTTTCCATCAACATTTCGTCTTCTCACACAGTAATATATGTTAATGTAAGCTAGATCAGAAGTGAATCCTTAAATATCTCTCGTCGCTAGTCAACGATGCAGGTTGAACTTTTGGAATTGTATATGATAACATCTGTGATAACGAGTAATCTATTTATGACTTGGAAATATTTGAGAGTATATTTGACCTTAGCTAACTACACCCATTCCTGACACTTTCCGAATTGCTAACTATATAACTTTGTTTAGACAACTTTCACTATTATTTTTGTACTTCTGTTTATCATTAATATGGAATCCAATGAGTCAATCTTCTTCTTTCAAACTTCTTTCGTCTCTCGGATAGTTTCACTGTTTCAACCGCTGCCATCTATACTTGAAAACTAAAAAGAAATTCACAAATCAAATAAGTAATATATTATAGTGAATTCCTATCCAGAATAAATCCTCATGCATGAGGCTGCAACTCTTTAAACATAAAATTTTATTTTTATTTTATTATCATAAGGTGCTCGATATAAAGCAATAGCCGTATTTTAGTTTTTGCTATCGGGATGTATCTTTTGACTCCGAAGAAGTCTCCTGAAATCACTTACAACTGCTTATCGACTGATATTTTTGGTATGCTTATCGGTTATTCTTAATCTCATTTCAAAAAATGAGTAGGTGAAATCTCGAAATGCAAAGACATCTCAGAAATAGCTTATCATATTTCAAATTAATGCGAAAATTTCTCGACTTTTATAATTGCAAATAGTGTTAGGTCTTTTAAATACAGATAATTGATATCCTATTTTAGTTTAAAATAATTTTACCATACAATTTTTTTAATGGTAACATTCCAGTGTATGTTGAAAAGGGATGGACTATCCAAATGATCTTGCAGCGTGCTGTCTTTCAATACATCATCAACCTTCAAGAAGCAAATAATGATCTCGCTGTTCTCTCAGAGATAATTTGAGAGTGACAAATAGTTATTAGGTTGCGAAATAATTTTAGTTTATTTTCCCTGGAAGAGCGTTTGAGACAACAGTAAATAGTTATTTCTTGAGTAGTAGAAAATTGTCACGAGATTATAAATTTTTTATATTATTTCAGGATTTTTGAGATTGGGTAATAATTATTTTTCCTTCTTGTTTGATTCGTAAATTGATATATCTTCAGACTAATAAACTATTTACTTGATCAAATTCTAAATTCGATCTTATAAAGTGTTGTTTTAGTTACCAGACGTTATCTTTATATGAAGCTATTGAATGGAATACGTTTTATTTATTCATGAAACATTACTTAAACATTTTTAAATTATAGAAACATTTATTAGTCTGAATAGACATGTTAGAGTGCTAATCTGAGCGATGTTTCCAATAAGTTGTATTTCAACCTTCACCAGTAATCTCTTTAATACCCTATTACCCCAAATCTGACTAGTTTTAAGAGTATATGTGGATTGCAGAGGCACTGTTTCCTGTTCTTGTGGTGGAAAAAACCAACCAAACGTTTCCCTCCAAAGCCGAGCAGTTGATTTGACCTCTTCGGCTTGCTAGTTCACCCATACACTACTAGAAAGCAGCACCGGATGGCAAATATTCCTCACTCGCGGGTAAAGTTCAAATCCTGATTCCGTCACCATCCGGCGAAGTTTCGTTTCTTTTTATCTTTTAACGATTCTTTCCTACTAATTGATTTAGTTTATAATCGCTTTAAGTTAATAAAATTATATTTATGTTTTGAAAGGATAATTTTAGCGTTATTGGCTAATGCAATGGTTGCTAATGTCGAAATCTTTCTAAGACGTAAGATTAACCCGTCTGTAAGTTATCGAGCCAAGATTTATTTCTTCGTATTCTTTCCTAGCGTTCCCAATTGATAAATTAGAGTGATTGGAGTTAATTTAAATATTTATTTATTGGATACGATGAAGGAAGTTGTTAAGACTATCATAAAATGTAACGCGACTTAAACATAGAAATTTTTCTTGTTTTACTTGTATTTTTTTTTCTTAAGAATAAATAAATATACCAGTATTTCCTGTTAATGCGCTAGTTAAAGGATTAGTAAATGTTTATTATGTCTAATCAAAATAGTTGTGGAAAATAAAAATCTTCTCGACCCCAAAAATAACTGAGGAAGAATTTGGATATTTCATTTAGCCATTGTCACGTTCTAATTTTATGATGATATTTTTTGCATGGTTTCGGCATTCTAATACAATTTATATTAAATTATTTTCCCCTATATCGATTTAATGTGATATAATTTCGTTTTGAATGATGAATGACTCCCTTTACTTTATACGATACGCAAGCATGGAGACGCCGTTATGCTAATATAAAATATGAACTCGCGATGTGATTTAGGATTATTACACTCGTATTTCATAGCTGTATATTTATTTCGCATTAATATTATGAATAATTTCTGGTGCTGCTGTGAATGTTTAAAGCTACTTTTTCATTTTTTCTTGATAAACCTATGTAACATAAAAGTTGTAAGGAAAGTTGAATTAGTCATACCGTTCTGCTTTAGGTGTGAAACCGTGACGCATTAATCATTATGTAATATGATTTTCTTAACTTTGTATAATTAGTTGTTGTAAGCATTATTTATTTTTATGAGTAGGAAAATATTGATTAATTTTGATATCTCTCTTATAACTAATGGGTAGCCAAAATCGTGTCTTAACTCACGAGCGAATTGAAAGGAATTATTGTTTTGGAGCAAATCGCAAAGGTCATTTCACTGATTACAGAATAGTACGTGATGAGAACTTTTGGCAAAGTATGCTTTTTCATTGAATGGGTAACATTTAAAGAACAGTTTCCCTTCCGAAGATAAGATATAATTTGAGCAGATTTTATCAAATTTCTCACAATGTTTGGATACGTCTTAATTTTAGATAATTTGTGATTTTTATTCGATTTTTAAGTGGATCTTTGCACCTATTCTTAAACGCGGAAGTTGTTGACCGTCGCTCTTTAGGATTATTAATATCTCTATTCAGAAACGGTCAATTCAAGATGAGAAATCGATTGAGATCTCTTTGTTTCTAAGAAAGTCATATGCCTAGAATCTTATCTTTTCTGATTAAAGTCGTTTGCCAAATATTTCCATTTTGTTTTCGTTTTCAAATTATGACCATTGCTCTAATATCCCTATCCCTTCGAAAAATAAAAATTATTTCCAAAAAGACGTATAAGCATCGTATGATAGAGAGAAATTTTCTTAATGAACCTAATAGTATTTTTTAAGGAAAATTTCTTACACATTTTTTTTCATACTAAGACGGAAAGTATTCAAATTCTTTAAGTAATCTCTGAAAGTTTTCTCCTACTTTTGTAATCGTGATAGCAATCGTACAAGTTAATGATTAGACATTGTGTATTACTAAAAAATCTATCAGTAATATATCTGAGTAGTTACTGATTTACAATTAAAAAAATATTCTGGTGAGGGTGCATGCAATTAAATGTATTTTAATGATATTTCTTGCTAATATGAGTTGTCTTGGGTAATTTTGTCATCTCTTGCAAAAATAGTCGCGGTGTAATGATAAATACGAATACGATAAAATTTATCAATAATATTTATTGAACATTTATCGGTTGGTTAGTTTTCGTGTCAGCATCCTAATATTTTATCTTATTTTTTCCATTAATGGTTGATGGATTTTTTGATGATGTTCAATGGTCTCTGAAAAAGCAGAGGAACTCCGTGAAGGCAAGCTGCAATTCTGTTAATATATAAATAATGATTTGGTGTATTTTTTGGACTTAAGATCACTTAATCACTCGCATGCCATAAATTCTATACTATTTTACAGTATTAGAATTTAAGTATTCCATAATATATTGATTCATTCCACTTATACCTAAAACACTATCCTGCAGTCTGCGATTTGAAATCTTTGACACCTTCGAATCGTCTTAAAATTTTGTCTCCCTAAACCATATTTCGCTTAAATTACATCTGCTTTTTTAAGCGTTTTGCCTCACAACCTATTCTCTTGAAATTCAAACTAGCGGCTCTGCTAATTTTCCTTTGAATTCTCAACGCTTGGTCGTGTTTAAGGAAATTTTATATCTTCGTTCAGTAATTCCGAAGCATTCATTTATATGGTGTTTTTACTGTAACTCTATATTAGGAATCATAACAGATCCAATAAACATTTATTGCCGCCATTCTTCGTTTATTATGGCTGATATTTTAATTTCACACCCATCATAAAGGCAGAGATTGCACAACCCGTTCTTAAATCTGCCCTTTCATCTCGGAAAATTTTAATTCAGAGATCAAAATACTATCAAGATAAGGTTGCGACATGTCCGCTCGTATTTTTTTATAGTCTGTTAAATCCTCATCGTATTTGCTCCTTACTTTTGGAGTCTCTTTGCTCGCATACACCTGATCCAGCTTTTGAAAAATTTTCCACCACCACATCGCTACGTATGTCATACCATTCTATTAATACAGTCCTGTTTAGAATTCATTGGGTGTTCAAAGTCTTTCGGACTATTTAGACGTACCCTCCAACACAACTCATCCCAACCACAGCTTAACCCAGCTAAAGAAAACCCGTTTGAAACAATAGTGGTGTAGCGTTTCGCTGTATAATTAGATATTAATCTTTCTCTACATTATGTTTATAGAATCTCAATAGAACTATGTATGCAACTTAATGAAAAACTCAAGATTCTATTAGCATGAATAGTATTTTAATTTATAAAACATTCGTGTTGGCAAAATGAATGCGTCGAAGAGTAACTTATTACGAATTGGTTTAGGCAAAATGTCCCCTCCCTGATACTTCCCCATCATCGTTATAAGACGCCAATCTGAGAGATATACAAGAAAATTACACCTCTTAAAATATTTATTTTCTTTAATCACTGAACAACAATAATTTTATATAGATAGATAGACTGATAGATAATTGAATAATTTTAACTTAAAAACTCTCACCAAGCTTGAACATTGCATAGAGTCAGGTAAACAGTTGCAGAAGTTAGAGCCTTCGATCTGAAATGAATTAAGGAAAATGTTAGAACGAGGAGTAGGATATGTAATTTGCTCGGGGCCACTTCGTGTCAATGTAGCACGATATCATTATTAGAATGCTGAAAACGCACCGTATTCTTTGCTTTATATAAATTGCTTAAATCAAGTTTCAGTACTTATTCTTTTATATAAATATGTCATTATTTAGGAAAGTTTAATCATGGGCTACTAGTTTCATATGAAATCATGAGAGAGTGTATTGAACATTAACTTGATTTTTGTGAGTCTGCCTGACCATGCGAAAATATGGGAATGTGCGTGAAATATGCAAGTTTATTACGAAATAAAATAGTTGGAGTAGAAGGCAATTTAATCATAATGAGTGTATCTCAAAGTTTTCTTCATTTGCTGGTATTCCAAAATACCTCAGAGCTCATCTCTACTCGGCTTTTATGCGTAAATCTTGCAATAGTGATAAGTCATTGACGTTGATGTTGAAAGCGATTGAAGCTATTTTAAAATAAGGTCGTTGCGTTTTGTCATATGCGCGTCCCCTTTCGCATTCCTCTGCAACTAAAACGAAAATAAATGCGACCGCGAAACAAAGATGTATTGAGTCATCTGCTCCATTCCGAAATTCAGATTGGTTTTACGTTTGGCGAAGGCTCTTGTCAGCTGTCACGCGCTCTCTGTCTCACCGATATTTCCATTGATGACGGCAACTCAGAGACGGTCGGTGAAGCCATTAGCGGACGGATCGATTTGTTTTCCCGATGATTAAAAGCCTTTCGCCACGGCTTCAGTTGAGAAAGAGGGGGGAAAATACGAAAATAAACTTATCTGCTAGGGGGCATAATTTACTTCCCAAACACCTTTAATTTTGTGGCCAGTGGTGCTCGCGCCAATCAACCAAGACTCAAGTTCTGCAGCTGAATTTCTCGGTTGTTGAATGAATAAAGTTGAAACGAAGGGGCTACCACATAATGAGGAACGATTTATTAATTTATTATATATGTATGTGCTGCAGGTTGAATTTCTTCAAGTGGCACCACCAAACATTATCTGAGAACACTTAAACAAACACACAATTCCAGAAGCCTTATATGTACAGATTAATATTCTAAAATAAAATCACTCTGTTTAGAAATAGTAATAGAGCACCACGAAACTACTGCAGTACTAAATTTACAGAACATTGATTCCTTGGTTCATTACAGAATATCTTCCCGGTATGCATTAAATACAAAACAATTACAATCATATTATGCAATTTTATGTTTAAATATATTAAATTACTTTAATAACGTTGTGCATCTCTGTCTAAGCTATTTAATTGTTTTAATTAGATTTTGATTTTCTAGATGAGGATTGCGTATGAGAACCTGCTGATAAGTTAAGATTTATAGATAGCTAATAGGTCTTGTTTCTTACCATGTACGTCTTTATTGAGTTAAGTGTAACGTTAAAAACACAAAACATGTACAATTCCACAAAAAATATATGCAAACAGTTTAACGGTTTCGGCGGTGATTACGCCGAAACCGGTAAACCGGATTAGGTTCTGAGGATGGCGTAATCACCGCCGAAACCGGTAAACTGTTTGCATATATTTTTTGTGGAATTGTACAAGTTTTGTGTTTTTAACGTTATTTAACATGAAATTCCACCAAGTATCGCTGGATAAGTTCCTTTTGAGTTAACTGTCTTACTCTTTACATTGTTTCAGTACGTTTGGGCTTTTCGAGTTCATGAATAGTCGCCGTATCATATTTATGATAGTATCTAGTACTTTAGAATTAACCTGGAATTGAGTATATTTACTCTAATACTATTCTGTTAACTTGAAAACTCTATAGTTTACCGAAATAAAAGGGGTAGTATTTTTTTAATAGTTCAACATCTGAGTTTATTTGTAAATGTAAATTGGCTCTCACCAGAAATCGAACCCGGGGCCGACCTGCGACAAGAGCGAACGCAACTTCCACTTCGCCAATCTGGAGCTCTATATTTTCAAGTATTTGAATAAGGACGGCAGCATTATTACCTTTCAGAAAGGATATTTCATAGATCATATGCCATACATACCCGTTACCCAATGATTCTTGTCTTGCTTTTATGAAACACTTTGGAAGTGTTTATTAATGATGTCCTTTCTAGTCCTCAAAGAATTGAATGGCTTTATATTTCCTCTGTAACAGGTGATTCCCTCTAATTATGTTATTTTTCTTCGATGTAGGGTTATGCACTGTATGGATAGTCGAAATGACAACTTTTAGCACAAAGAATACTGATCAGTTCAGGAAAGGCAAATTCGTATAGGAACGCAATTTTTCATATTTAGTTATAATTCTATCAAACAAGATTATTTATTTAAAGTCAGAAACTACGTCAAATCATATTGTATTGTTAAAGCAGACACAATCAGAAGTATTCTAATATCATATTGCGCTTTATTTCCCAAGTATGTTAACGTATATTTTTATTACGTAACAATATTATATACGTAATATTATTCCATAATATGTGCCTGATACAAACTTGAAGTATTTCTAAAAGAGAGATAGTTATGAAGTGTATGAAAGTTCTGCTTCTCCTTCACTCTGTAGCTTTGTGTTTGTTCCTCCGTATCAATCTGTCGCACAGTCTATCTTTATCGCCATTCACCCATGTTTTTCGACCTCATGGGTCACGCATTATGTACGAATAGACTACGGAAGTTACAGATTTATATCGGTGAGACAAATAACCTCACACTACGTCACTTTGATTTACTAACAGATTCTGTTTGTTAACATTTCCTTTTTTAAGTTTACCCGCACGAAGTAAATTTAGAAATGTAACGAAACATAAACAAAGCGCTTCCATAAAAGTTACCATATTCCTTGTGATCTTCCACTGTTAAGAGTAAAAATATTAATGCTTATTGTGTATGAATTACATTTGTCTATCCCTGATGCCATATGGTTCACAAACTTAAAGTTTAAAGACTTGAACAAAGTGATTTCATTATATTAATTGAGAAATATTTTAAACTAGCCGAATAATTATTAATTATTCCCTTTCTTCCAAGTATTTGTAAATTGGAAGTTCAATACTTTTGCTCGACTATTCCGCATTGTGGCAACTCTCAACATTAAGCAGGAAGCCACCAAACAGTTTTGTTTCATTGAAGGAATGGGAAGATTTATAGAAAAGGGCTGTCAACGTTGCACATTAGTAATGATTTCCACGAAAGAGTGACGAACGTTTACTAACACTCATAAGACGCACCGAGGAAGTTTTCTTAGATTCTGCATGCACAAGTGATGAAATTTCAAATTTCCACATCAATCATATTCTACAGTATTGAGAAGAGAACAAGTATTTTAAATGAAAATATATTTAGCCTATTAGATTACTAATTATGTACTTAATAAATAAAAATTACATTTATATTTTAGTGTTAACATTCTAGGTAAAACTCGAAGGGAAAAATGATCTTAGAATCTTTGTATAAATGATATATATATGATAAATTTCAGCTTGAAACATAATTATTTCTCAGATAAATTAAGAATTTTCACTTGATTTATTCACCAGTGGAATGTATAATTATAACTAGAGTATTATAACGACATTGAATGTTTAGATTAGGTGCATTGGATGCCATTAATAAAGTGATATTTTTGGAGGGAAAGAGCTATGATTATGCGGTATAAGCCAACAAACTCTTACTAATTTGAGTTAATACTTCTTTTTCAATGTGACACTGTCAATTGTCTGCGGTTTAAGAAACGCCTTTTAATATAGGAACAATTTAAAGAATTAATATCTGTAAGGTAGTGAAATACCTCAACTTTTATCACAATAGAACAAAGTTAATCACCACACAAAGGAATGCAACGAAGGTTAATGAAATAGAATTGTAAGCTCTTTAAGAGAAATAGGACAGTTTTCATCTCACAAAAGTTGTTTATCGGAATGGAGATGAACCCTTTTATACGAGCGAATCCATCACTTTGCTAACCCGTGGCCCTTTAAAGGCCATCTCATCCGGAGACACGTGCAGCGAAAATAAAGGCCTTTTAATCCCCTTGATAAACCTCTCTATTAATCTACTCGATGTTACATATATTTTTATCGCGAAAACCCTTTCGAAAGCCCCAGTATTCTTATCTCGAGGTGCCGCGCGTCCCCCGCGCGATCTCTTCCCTCTCTTTAATAAACGGGCAAGAAATTTTCATTAAAAGAGAGGCAATTCCGCCTCTATGGACTCCCTACCTTTCTCCCTTTAGCTTCTTTTCCCTCTACCCTATGCTCGCTTTTCTGACGTAATGAGCCCAACTGCCACTTGAAGTGGGACCATTTTTCCTGTTTTATCTGAGCTAAGAGGCCCCTGCAAAAATCGCAACCATTTCTCTCTCTTTCTGTATCCCTATTTGCTCCCCTTCTCTCTATCCCCCATTACTCTGTTGGGCCACGCCCCTCCCGTGTCTCTTCATTACCCCTATGCCTCTTCCGCTATCCATCCTCCTACGCCACTCCCTCTACGCTTTTCGGCCTTTTCAAGTTTCCTAACCCTTCATGTTCTTTGAGGTTTTACCGCTCAGCTTTTAGTACCCAGAGTATGCTTCGTTGGAAGTTACTTTAAGGGGAGGGTTAAAGAAAAAAACGGTAAATTAAAGGCCGCTGATTGCTTTTGGTTAGGTTCAAAACGTTGACACACCGGAGGCAATGTTAGGGAAGAGAATGAACTGACAGAAATTATTCAAATGTTAAAAGCGATAAACTTATACGGTTGTTCGTCTCCATCACTTAAATATCGCTTTCGGAACTTTTTATGTAAGCTTTAACTCGAGTCCTCTAACTTGAACCGAACCGAAACCGGGAAAACCGATATCCGCAGAGTTAAACACCGAAGTAAAAATTGAGATTGTGGCGATTTTCGAAATCTTTTATGAATTTCGTTTCGAATTCCGGTTCCCAAAACTATCATTTACATCAATATAAATGCATACAAAATTGGGACGAGGTCCCATGTTCCATTCGATCCTCAAATGCAAGAGAGTTAAAGTTAAGAAGAGTTAAAATAAAAGTATAATCCATAGTATAAATTATATATACACGATATAGTGTTTCGTATTCCCGCCAAGTTAGTTTATATATGGCCACAAGAGGGCAAAGTGTGCCTTCAATGCGACCCCTATATCAGGTATTTTTCATTTGTTGTTGAAGGAGAAAACCTTAGATTGAAAATATAGATTGTTTCGAGTAATGTGACATTAGAAAGGAAATGTGATAGGAAAGAAATTGTTTTGGAAGCAAATAAAAAACTTTGATATATTGATTTCAGAAATAATCTGTTGCAGGAAAACCCTCCGCAAAGAAGGTGGGTGTGACAAAATCGCGAAAGGCTTCGATAGGATTGAAGGAAAGAAATCGGAGTTTTACTTCCCTGTACTTCCTGTATGGCTGTACTTCCCAGTGCGTTTCAATCAGCTATAATGAATGTTTAACGTCGAAATTCATAAATCATAATATTATAAATATTATTTCTTTAATATCGCAAGTATCATTCTTAAATTCATTTTAATTGAAAAAAGATACACCTAGAAATAAGGGTATAGTATTTCTATCGTCGGAGCGAAAAATACCAGTCCGAAATGCACATGGAGTGAAACAAGAGCTGTTTTTTAAATTAAGCCACAGCGAAAACTGATACGAAATGTATTACGGTTCCAAGCACTTATGGATGAATTACATATATGTACAAAAATTGTTAACTCTTTTTTATTTTCTTACCACGATTTTATCCTCAGTATAACTTTACTAGAACAATATGCATGGATTTAAGTTGAGTTCATCATTAGCGTATTTAGAAACATTTTACTTGTTAGATTCAATTCCAATGGCTGAATAAATCTATTTTTGGAACCTGTTTGAAAATTGAATGTTAATAGCTGCGGTAAACTGTGACAAATGCCTCTACAATTTTTAGAACGCGGCGTTGATTATAGAGAATTTAAAAATTTTGGTTTAAATTTCGCTTCTTAACTAAATTAGGATTTTTTTCAAAGAAATCCTTTTAATCATAGAGTTATCTTATATCATAGAGTAAGGATCCTTACTCATAGGGTTCCGCTCTCAACCAACGCCTTTAATTAAAATTCTTATGCGCGAGTGAATGGAGTTGCCTAGAGATAGGAGTGCTGCTGTTTGGAAATGCGCTATATATTTCAGCTTTTAGTTTTGTTTTTCCCACACTCGTACTCCCAACTCTAAATGCAACAACGCCATTTATTCCAATTTAGAAGATACCCACAGAAAGACCTTTTAAATCCTGAATAAGAGGTTTCTTTTTACAATTTATTTCGGCTTTTTAAAGTTTAATCTTGAATGGCAAAACAGCTCAGTATTGCGTTCTATACTTTGCAAATTGGAGTAAATGTAAGTCACGAATTTAATGAGGGAGCACTGTTCACTAAATACTTTGCTAGGCGTAAATTTTGATGCATCCTCTTCATGATACTTCCTTTAAGTTGTACTTTGAATGACGCTTACGCTCCTGCGTCGAAATCTTTTTCGTCAAAGGTAACATTTGTGTACACTATCAACGTTTTTAATTAAAAGTCGAAAAAATACTTCAGCATAAAAAAATAACCTTAGTGTGTATCTAAAAGCTCGATTTTTTAAACTTTCAAACAATGAATGGTAATAATAAAGGCACATAATAAGTAACTTTGTTTGTCAATTATTCTTTTTATTCCATCATTAAGATATCATAATCAGATGAATTATTGAGGACGCATGAGACGCTCAGAGAATTATAAAAACACATACGATAAGTCTAATAGCAGTATTTATTACATTTTACCAATTTACTGCTTTTTTTAAATTTTTCTTTTAATTGTAGGCAGTATTATTCCCAAATGCAACCTTTCCGTTCATCAAATAGGTACTCCTGATACCTTTCTATAGTTAACCTTTGAATAAACAAGCATATTCATCAGACTCCCACATGACCCGGCTATCAAGACATTGGTATTCAAAACATCTGACTGCCTTCTATCGCATCTCCCTCGCCTATCTTTTCCAGCGATGTTTCGATGCTCTTCGCCGTAGCACTTCGCTTGCCCTCCTTTCAAAGCACAAGCGAACATCGGCGAGCGGAGTCTCAAATTTATCACCATTTTAAGGATCGGTGGATTTATGATATTTTGCGGTAAAAGCCGTGAAATTGAGGACGCGCCATTAATTGGGTTGGAAAACGCTGTAATTTAGCGGTCTATCTTATCTAGCATATAATTGCTCACCTTAGCAGTCGTGTAATTGCTTCTGACCGTGTAAAATTGCCTAGCGTGTTGATCGACGATCTAAATAATGGAATGGACGCCAATAGATCACTGTGCTTGAAATCTATTCGTGCCCGAAGCGGAACTTCCCTTTGATCGGAGGTTATCTTGTTTGCTCAAATTGCATTGGAGATCGGAGTTGAATTTGTCGACTGAGGCATTTGGACGATAGAAACCTAAACGGATTCGAAAGCTGCGGGGGGGGGGGAGTTTTATTTGGCATTACATCTCTTGTCTACGAATTTACCTTCCAATGGGTATAAAATATCAGGTGATAATTTTGAAATTTGTAGCCTTTCCCTCGAACTTTATAAACTTATAATAATAATGATAGTAACAACTAACGGACTTGTTTGGTCGAGATTGAGGCAAATAAGCCCTGTAGAATTATAATAAGTCTTGCATCTAACCCGTCATCATTTGAAATTATAATGAAAATTCAAAAGAAAGAGATAGATTGAAAGAACTATACCGAAGAAAACTACTTTGTCGGTTTAAATACCTATTAGGAAAGAATAAACCATAGCAAGGAACCATCCGCAAAAAGGGAGAATGAAAAACGTACGAAATCTTCCGTCATTAAGGTAAATTTTAAGGAAATGCTGGTTTAAGACGGATCTTAAAGGCAAACAAAACGATGTAGATATATTTTACATAGATACATCAATAGATATATGTTTGCATGAAAGATACTTCTTAAAAATAGTTGGAATGAAATGATGATTACCATTTGTTCGTGTAATACACTGATTTTGTCAAAGTTTTTCTTTCATCTGATTCGATATAGTTTTCATTTTAAAGGAAGTATTATTGTTGAAGTTACGGAGATACAATAATATTAGCAGTTTCTAAGATAAATAATGAGCTCTTTGCGTAAATTTAAAGCGCAGTTGATATCGATTTTCCGTGAGATTCTAATGCATTCTTGATATCCCAGATTGCAGATAATAGATTCCCCTCATATAAATATGTTACAAGCTCATTATTAAAATTTGCAGCTCTGCCGAAAGTAAAATTATCAATTTTCGGTGTCTATTATACTGATGTTACTTGGGCAGTTCCATGACTATAGTTTTGCCTTTAAGAAATACTTTTTCAGAAAAAAGGACGATTTATTTATATATGTAATAAAACCCTGCGTACTTCAGCTACCCCTAATATTTTTACTGACAATTGTTTTTGAATTTCTTTGCTTTTACTTCTATTTTAATCTCGTTAAAGCCGGTTTTTGGTGGGTTATAGTTGGTATAAGCTCCAGGAGTTCGAAATAATTATTTTGTCTGTTATTTTCGGGTATTCTTTTTGCAATGAATGAATTTTGAAAATATCTTAGTATTATTTCTTTTATTTTACATTCATTATGGAGTAGTCTGAAGTAGCCCTTTTGTTGACTTGAATTGAAAATAATCTAACACCCATAGACTCAAGGACCTTCAAACAAGAAGGAAACTTGTTAAAGTGACAAAAATTAGGTTACTATTTGAAATTATTCATAAACTAATATATCTTGTATCACTGTTCTAACAATCCAGTTTTAATTCAATCAATTATACAGACTTATTGCGTTCTTAAGTTCGGAGTGCGATGTTTGCGCAGGAAAAATAAAAAATCTAACCTGCAACCTAAGATATATTCCTTCATGCTTTACCGCACCTCTCACCTGCTAAATTTATGGTTAGAAAGGCACATCGGTGAAAATTTAGTATCACCTCACAAGTTTTCTTCTCAAGTAATTCTTCGTATGGTGCATCGTGTTTCTATGTCTGCCATGTCTTCAGAGGAATTCTCGTAATGCATTACCATTTGAAAAATTTAGACCGCACATTTAAACCACCACTTTAAATAAAAGAACTATGTCGACATATTGTATAACTGGCTAAACATCGTTCCGATTTAAACTTTCAAATGCAAATATTTCTAGGCTTCCAGTGTAGGAATGAAGGATTTATAAAGGAAATCGTATCAAATA
The DNA here is from genome assembly GCA_947579665.1 of Sympetrum striolatum. Lineage (NCBI taxonomy): Eukaryota > Metazoa > Arthropoda > Insecta > Odonata > Libellulidae > Sympetrum > Sympetrum striolatum. The sequence goes on from OX388346.1 coordinate 13,944,120, forward strand.
TTAAAATCATCATTAGTAAAGTTTGATGGCAGTGTACAATCTGACAATTTCCCGTACTTGTAGGGTTCTGTGAGTATTTAACGTATTTAATCCGGTTTTAATATATCAATTATTGCAACATTCCCTTTATAATTGTATTTTAATCATCACAGTAAAAATTAGAGTTTATCGATTTAAAGTAAGGCACAAATTATTTCATCTTCTGTTCATTGCATACGGAATTGACTAGTGATAGCGAATATTGTAAATAAAATAAAAACTCTGAATTAAAATTCTAATATACTACACAACCAATAATTCTTTACATGTCGCTGACATTATGTAGGAAGCAATTCCATTTTGTCATAACCCAAGATAGGAATCGTCCCAAGTTGAATAGCCATTGATTTAAAATGAAACATGAACAGTGGAAGATATTAATAAACATTTTAAATAAATAAATCCGAGTTTGAATTTATTTATTTGAAAAGTAATTATTAACGAAACGCTCAAAATCATTCGAATGAAGGATTGTTCAATAAAACAAATATTACTTCTTTGCATAGAGAATGGTAAAATATTTAGAATCGCTGACAAAAGAATAATCCAAAGGACCTTAAATTGAAAAACTCGTAAAATGTTTTATGACCTCTGATGACAGGCCCTTCTTAATGCTTCAAATATTTTCATTGACATTCATTAGATTTTATTAGCTCTTCTTAAGGCTCTCTTTTTACGTGCTGTCTTTGACATTCGCTACACTTCAATGGTAGCGATTCGTATAATGTAATGGCTGTTTTCCTATATGGCAATGATTTTAGGTCCTTTCCTAAGTATTTAATTGTATGAAATACCTTGCATTAGTATCATCAAATTTTAAAGAACTCAATTTTAATAAATTGTTCAACACATATTCCAAGTATTAGTAAGGAATCCTTTAACAGTCACGAGAGCTCTTCAGAAATTGCCCTGTATGAGAATTGTTTTAAGATATAAAATAGATTTTTTTCCAAGATTAGTAACGCAGTAAAAATACGAATTCAATTTGCAGGAAAATTAATAAAACTAATGTGCATCAATCAAAATTATGTTGGAACAGATTATCCGCTAAACAAAATATTTCTTTGTTTCTTCTGTGGCAGGTCTGTCTACGAAGTATTAATTTACATTTAAATAAATAATGAATTACAAATAAAATAAAAAACTAATTTTGTAATACAATGCAAACCTCCGCTCAATGGTTTTTTATATTCGAATCACTGTTGTTGATAGATTTTGTCTGGGGAGAAGTAATATATTTATATTCTATATTTCTATAGTTCTATATTTTTCCGGATTCGCTCTCACTGGACGATTTTTCGAAGTCCTTCAAAAACGAATATCAAGAGCACATGGCCACTCGGGGAGTGTGAATGGACTCCTGGAAATAGAGAATTTTTTTACCAGAGGCTTAAAATAACTCTTCACGTTGTTTGTGATCTTGCATTACGAATATTCGAGTAAGTGGGAATTCAGTGATCTCCACTGCCTAATTTCCCATGTATTAAAGATGATGGTAATGACGTTTATCACTGAGCACTAGGGAGCGTGCCCCTTAAACCCAAGGTTAAATAAGAATTGAAAACTAGCAGCATGACTAGGAATTGAACCCAGGTCTTCCAGGGCTCAGGTATTCTAACTATTATTGTACCACGTCGCATCAGTCTCATTTATAGTGCTTTTTGAGCAAAACACCTTGCGCTAACCGGAAAATGGGAGACCTTGGTTCGAGCTCCAGTCATGCCAATAATTTTCACTTCTTGTTTAACCCTCCTTATATTGTTGGGATATTCTCGTTTCTATGGTTGGATGGAAATCCACAGATGTAACTTTAAATGCTTGCAATTCCTCTGCATGAATATAGTTATTTCATTTAGTTGTCAGCAGGAAAATGGAAACACGCTGTGAAAGGCTTTGCGTAACAGCAAACACGTCTGACAAATGAGATCGGTGGGGATTCCTCTCCAGAGACAAATCTAACTGCGCTGCAGTAAATGATAAATCCTTTCGCCTATCATTTTCATTTTAAGATATATTTCCTCTTAAAAAAAAACTTGAAACACGTATCTCCCGTGGAAAGAAAGTCTACATTCCCTCGACTACGGGGTCACGGTCCGCAATCTTTTCTGCGAGATCGTATTTCTACTCACTCCTCTCCTGTTGCCCCCTTAACTCCAAGCAACACCTCAACCCTTTCTTTCCTTGATCTTTTAGTTTTTGTTTAGAAAGATTTTTTTGTATTTTAGTTCATCACTCACGGAAACACCTTTCACGTGATTTCTCATCCGGGTACTATTCAATTGATATTTGAGGAAAATATATAATAGTAGGAATCAGATTCGTGATGATTCTAAGATCGACTTTGCCGTTTTTCTTTCAATTTGATTCAGATTTTACGTTAGATTCATCTTCATAATTCGGCTGGGTCGGTTAATGATTTGTGATTATTGGTGATTTAGATTGATTCATTGATTTGGCACTAATTTCTATGGCCCGATGCCCTTCCTGTCGCCAACTCTTATCGGGAAAACTTGGCCTCCCACCGGGAATCGAACCCGGGTATCAAGCTGTATGGCTTCAAAATTATTGTTATAAAACTTTGTATTAAAAACTAATCAACTCCTGGCATTGTTAGGAAAATAGTAAATATGAATTCTAAAAATGATCGGATAATTACTTTTTAAGATAGAGCGCCACAAACTTTTTTACCACAGACACACAGACAGACATGTTCGGGAAAATAGCGGAAACGAACTCTATGGGCCCCAAAACATCTATTTCCGTTGAAATTTGTCAAACTTTTTTGCGAATGCAATACTTTCTGTATACTACGTATAGGGAGAAAGTAATAATTGTGTCCCAGTTAAGAGGATTATACTGAAAGCGGGCTCTTTCTAGATTGGGTGGGAAGAGGAAGCTTGCGTAAAACAGCCTTTGGGTGTGCCAAGAAATTGAGGGAGTAAAGCGAATATTGAGGTTGTCAGGTTGACAGCAGCTGTGAGCTTCTTTGCCGTGTTGCATAACTTTACCGTGGCGGGCGTTCACAAAGACGTTCCCGGGATCATATTTGGGCTCGCCCGGATCTCTTGGATTTCGGCCGTCGCCTCCCCATTCTTCGTCACGGACGTACGCATTCAAGAAATCGGGTGCAGATTGGTTTGCCGGCGAAAATCGCACAAGGCCTTCAGTCGACGTCTAAGACTTCGTGGGTGGCATTTTACTGCATTTTGCGCCACGGCGTTTTTACTGCTCCTGCGCGGCATGAACCCCCATATATGTCTCCTTCAAGAGTCGGTTTATTTTATCCACGTCTGCGCAATTTCCTGATGTAACGTGATGTTTTCCATGGAACGTTTTAAACGTTAAATGGACGTCGTGCGAATACTTATGGGGGTGATTTATCGCTAAGAGAATGATTTGAGGAGATATTTTGTGAAGTATTGTGCTGAATTTGTTGTCGCACGCGTGACGGAGGGTGCCCTGGAAGCGGGCTTTATGATTTGTTATGGAAACTTATGAAAGATGCAAAATAAACTCAATGAGTTGAGGGTTCACTTGGCGGGATTCCATTGAGATTCCAATTCCTTTTTTATTTTTATCGCAATTAAGTAATAAGTTACTTTTATATTTTTTAGTTAATTATTTAATTTTTATTTAAGTTAATCAAATAATTTTTATTGGCTATATTCTTATTATTTTTAATAAAAAATCAATACAACAAAAACTTGTATTCTCCGACAATTTTTTTATTAAAACGAAAGAAGGTTCCTGTGCGCTCGGCCTGAGTTGTTTTTTTATATTTTGTTGAAGTGTATTTGTTTATATTTTTGGAGAATATTTTAATTATTGTACTTTCAAGAAAAATTGCCCGTCACTGTTTCCACATTCAGGATATTAATTACAAATAATTAATTATAAAATTTAATAAGTTTACGAAAATCACACCCAATATACAAATATTTTTGCTTATACGTCAATTGTATTTATGGCTTCAATACATACTAATATTAGATTCAAGAAGTTTTACATTATTTGCAATTTATGAAGCTGAAGTAAACATGTCCGTAGCGATGTAATCATTCGGTCAAGAGTCTTATCTAGCGTCTATTTGACAGGTACTCTTGATTCTATGCCACAATTGACAGTATCTAAACAGAGATGCAGCCGCAGGCCGTATCGGGGAAAAAACAACGCTTATCTAATCTATTCTTTCAAAAATCTGTCTACCGCTAAGTACCCGGGGATGGATTTCCTGTTGTTCATAATCTTTTATCATCCCATCCAAACAAAAAGAAGGCATGATCTATATATTTAGGATGTTTTCTAACAAAATTATACGTATATCATATATTTTTCAGGAGTTTCAAATACTTTCCGTGTTTAGTCTTGTTACATTCAGTTATTCCACCGACTTAAATTGATGATTATAATTAATTAATTTATATTTAATTATTATGATTAATACACAATTTTTAACTAATTAAAAATAAATAAAGTAATGTTGAATAATTAAACGTAATTTTAGCCATTTTATAGTTTTATTCTTTCTACATTAATTAGGACCATAAGCCTTTCTCAAACAAAAATAGATAAAATAAATTAATGATTCACCTCACAGAACCACACCGAAACCGTTTAAAAAAAAGCACCGAAACCGTTTTAAAACCGCACAGAAACCGTGTACTGCCTCTTTCGTAAAATAAATTAGTTTTATAGTTGTGGGTTACTTAAAATCGATTTCTCTCGATCAATTCAACTCGTTGCATATAAATAACATAGTAAGTTGCGGATGCATTGAATATAATTTTCTGAATTAAGTAGTAAATCTAATCTATTTTCAATGATGTGTGATTCATTGATAGTGATTGACGGAAATCGAGTTAGCGAAGAACGTAAAGATACCACAGATTCGGTGTTAGTAATCTTTTAGCACGGCGAGTTGTAAAGTTATAGCAAATCTCCAACCTCGTATAAATGACCAAAAAAGCAAAGTAATTTGTTTTTTTATGCGCAGAATGCAAAGATTGATTTATTCGTTGTTTTTGAACTGCTTCCACCCCATATTCATTTACTATCCTTCTGTTATTGGTGTTTAATTTTTGTTTATATTTTGGCATTGCAATTGCTTTTGCGTTATTTGTGTTCCATGTTTAGGTTTCACATTTTAAGATTGAGATAAGAATCAGCTTCGTAATAAACTAACTCTCCGCGAAGAATATTCATCGGTGTTATTTAAGTGATATATAATTTATTTTTGTCAGTTATGTTTTATATTAGATTCCTTTGTCCCGTTGCACCTGTCTGAAAATGTAAGTTTAAACGTGGTACTGCTTATCCTAATGTGATTTTTGGAATATATTTTAATATTGCCTAAGCTGAAGAAGTTTTTTATTGAAATATTTGAGATTGAATGTTGATTTGATGCGGCTTTGTAGACTTAATTGAAACTTAATTTTTTTGGTATATTGGTTAATATGGTCTGGTATTTACTATTTATCAACAACTATAAAGCATGAGTTCCGATCATGATTGTTACACTGATAATTATAACATGTATTATCCCCGTTGAGAATCAACGGGCACTTCTGCTAGTTATTATACAATATAAGAATTTATAAAATATTCACTTTGATAAGAGAAACATTTAAGATGAAATGCTTCTCCAATATTCAACAAAATATCGCAAATTTTAAATTTCATTTAAAGAAAAGATGTTCTACTACATGATTCTCAAAGAATCTTTGATTTCTCTGGTGGTTAAGGAAAAAACTGCGGAAGTTTAGAAATTTTTTGTAAACGATTTCATGTTTAAAAATCTATCAAGATTTAGATTTGTGTAAATATTGTTTGAGCCTAGGTATAAAACGGACGAAATCTGGAGAGAAACCGGATAGAATCCGGGTAGGAACCGGATAGAAACTGGACAGTAGTCGGATAGTCACCAGACAGATTCCGGATAGTAACCGGACAGAAACCGCACAGGAAGCGTTAAGAAACAGCATGGAAACTGGATTGGAACCGAATGGAGGCCTGATAGAAACCGCAAGGTAACTGGAAGGAAACCGTTTAGAAACCTTATAGAAACCATTAAAAAACCGGACAGAAACAAGAGAAACCGGACAGAAACCGTATTGGGTACTAAACCACACAGTATTATAATGACCGACCATGGTTTCGTCTACGAAACGAAGCTACATGGTCGATCTTTATAATACTGTGTGGTTTAGTAAAACGTTTTCCTATGGGGTTCTTGTTCATTAATAATTACCACAAAGTTACGCCTGATTCTGTATAATTGAAGCTAATAGATATCATGTAAAATTAGCCATAAGTATTAAAAATAATTTGACCTGATGGTAGCATGGATTACAGAAAGAATTTATGATATTTGTTCCAGACGATGTTGTATGAAATGGAGAACTCCGAAAAACGAATTCTTCTGTTACCAAACCAAATTTGTATCTTTAAGGAGAGAAGTTTACTTTGCTAATTCTATTAACTAATTTGCAATGACTCGGATTCTATATATGATCTCATTTTGGGTTAGATGGAAGAAGAGACTTTTAAGTCTCAATCTCGCCCAAATAAAGACGATTTATTATTTATTATTATTATTTACGTATATCCCGATCTATTACTGAAAGAATTGATTTGGTACTTGTCTACTATCCACGCATCTCTCGAATTATCCTTTTAAATTATCAGAAACGATTGGACTGAAGTAATGCAATTCATCTAAGTAAATAGTAAAGCTAATTTCATCATCAATCTCATTTATTCTCATTTAATTAGCATGTTAGGTTTTCCCTTTCGTCGATATTTCCCGAATAATTACTTGAAATTGATATGCATGATTAAACCTGTTTTAATAGCAGGCGTAATTACTCGAGCTTAAATCCATTACTTGTAGCTTCGAACATTGATTTTGAAATCTCGTATTTCTTCATCGATTTATGTCACTTGTCCCTTGAATATACACGCGATATTTTTCCTTTCCCCCGCAGTTGAGCCTGATTATGAAGCAGAGATCGTGAGTCTCTCCATCTAAGGCAAACTCAATTTATTTGCTCGTTAGTTCATAAGCACTCGAATATTCGTGACTCTTTGACCAGGTCGTGTGAAACGTAGAAATAAGGACTCCCGACCTCGCGCGTCCCAGCATGACTCCTCTGCCAGAATGGTGTCATGGGTTCGAATCCCACCTTGGCTAGGAACGGTTTTCGATTCCGAATGCCTCTTTTGTCGTCAAAGCATTGTATCATTTAGGACACTCTTGCTGTGCCGCGACCCCGGAGCAAGTCGGTCGCCGAGGCGTATAACGCGGTAATTAGTATAGTTAATTGCGTTTTGGCGTTCCGCTGATGGGCCATTAATCAAGAATATTACTTGTTGATGTAGACAAATAGGCTTGGAAACGTGAGAAAAATTCTTCAAACACTTAATAATCTAATATTCCTTGCATTATATACCTTTAGTTTCCATTATGAAATTCTTAGAACGTGGCTCTTTATTTGTTTTGATTTAATTTTCATTAAGTTACAGGAAAGATCTTAGTTTTATAGTATATTAGGTGTTAGCCATCATGTGTTCAATAATTTTACCGTTTGAGGCTTGATCGAAGTTTCTATGAACATTTCTATGCAAAATCAGTTCCCTTCTCCCGGTCAAAATTAATGTTTTACTTTTTTGTTTCTTAATAATCTCCATCAATCTTTTACAAAATTGTAAGAATGATTGTTAGCTTTCAATGAACAACAAAATTCTAATTTTCTATTGTGCAGTGCAATGTTCGCAAAATTGTAACAATTTTCTTTAGGATTCCAGGAATGTCAAATCATATCGTAGTATCTTCAGTGCAACATTTACTCTTGCTCTTTCTCCCAATGGTTTTCCAGGACAAGCGTAATTATAATAACTTATATATCACAAATGTATAAGATATGGGCACCATTAAAGTCAATAATTATACTTTAAATATACTATAATATACTATGATATACTACAAAAATAAATATAACAACCATAGATGAACCGTGTCTTTGAATTCGTTTTACCTACCGCTCATGTTATGTTTTAATCAATGTCAGGCATGAAATTTTCATGGTTATAACTTCCATGCAATCAAGCAATTTCTTTATTAGTTACTAAAAATTTAGTTCATTAATCTCTAAGTATTTCTTCTACGTTCAAGTAGGAGAAATACTAATCGCTAATTAATAGCTGTGCTGTGCTGTGTGTAGCTGTGATAATCGTTTTTATTTACAATAATTCACAATATAATCGCTCCCACATCAGTAAACTACCTCTCGAGAATTACTCCGACTGTGCTCATCTCATTTCAATCTATCTTGCGAGATACGCCCTTGGCTCTCTTTCCACTATTCTCCATCTGCTCCTACATTTCGCTTTTTATGGAGGCTAATATTCGCCCATCGCATGATAATCTGAGTTTTATAGCTTCCATCGCTTTTCTCTTATTACTTCCCTTCCACTTTCATAGAATTAATCTATTAATTAACGCTGTCTTTTCTTTAAATGATAAGAATTTCGTCTTAATTGGAATAAGTATATATTATCCAATTTTTACAGCTGGTATGAATCAATTGCGAGAGAGAAAGATCTAGGAACAACTATAACTAAATTTCTGGAAATTGTTTGAGATATTAACCCGTATTATTTTTTTTGTCCTATGATCTCAAGAATTCAAAATAATTTATGGAATAAGGAATAGAATTATTATTTTAATGTCTCTTGTATTTCAGAAGCCATATTTTTGGAATTAATTGAAGAGAATACTTTTTCATCTCACCAAAATATTTTTTTGTAACTTCATATGAATGAAAATTCAATCAGGTCATACGTTTAAAACATAATTGACAAACGTCAGGAATTTTGAATTATTCTTGAATTATGCAATTGTAAGATCTTGATGCATGGCCAGAATTTTACAGCTTGTATTCACCGTGGCTGCGCTTCGTGTAACATTCTCTAAATATTACTCGTCTCGATAATAAAATACAGGTGCGAATATGTAATGAATGCTGCGTCTGCTAGTGACTGAGGATGTTAATTCCGAATAAGCCCATGGAATGGTTAACCCATATAACGTACACAACAGCCTTATATCTTTCCTCTTCAAATGTACAAGGTACAAAGAAGCCGAAATCTCTCCGAATTTTTACGACCTGGCCCGCGCTGTTTCTTTCTCTCCCACGCATTCTTGCATAAATTGTTTTTTAAATCGGTCAAGAACCCGTTTTCTCCCTTCTTTATATATTGGTCAAGGGTTGTGCTGATGGAAGGGGTGAAATCTCAACATCCGAAAGAATGACAAGTTGTGAAGGAAAGAGGACTGTTGATAGATTGAACGCTATCTCTTTATTTTTAATTTGTGTTATCTTGGTAACTCAGAACTTTTTCGGGTATTTTATGGAATGAATCCAGAGATACGTTATACATTGCCTACCATTTATGCAGCTGTTTTAATATGAAGATCTGAAGTCCGAAATAAAGTTGAGATTAAAAATTGTATTATTTTTATTTATTATTTATGTTATTTTAACAGTATTGGTTATATTATTATTTAAACATTAAAGTGGAATTTAAATAAAGTTACCTTGCGAAACTAACAATTTAAAATTACTACTCAGTTAGTACTTACATTTTTCACTGACTCTTTTTCATGGTCATAACTTTTTTAAAGAAAGTGCAATAATAATAATTATTATTTATCTACGGTCAAAGACCTTTCTACTAGTCTAAAATACAAAAAATACAACATATTATCAATATATGAATATATAAACTCAACAGTTTAAAATATCTTGAGATACTCTAAAATAAACAGTAATAATTATAACACAATTATTGTTTTAGATAATAATACATTTAGAGATATAATAATTAATACAACATATTGCAATGGAATATCATGTAACAATATTAGCTTTGCGTCTTTCACTGAATTTAGCTCAAATTTTTTTAATTAAAACTTTGATACGAAATTATTCTCATTCCTTTCAGCTTTGTGATGAAAAATTTTCTTTTTCCAAATTATTTCGTATTAAGTATCTTTTGATGTGAAAAATGCCTCTGGTTTCAATTTTTCTTTCGGACGCCTACGTCAAATAGTTCGCATATCCGGCAATTACGCAGCCCTCCTTTAATGATTCTAACGTCGACGAGGCTTAATGAAGATGATTGCCCCTCATCAATTCCACTTTTGGCTTCATGAATGCTCGCCGGTGCGACAAACTGCGCGCAAGCATTAATTTTGACTGATGATAGACGATTTTCAGATTCCATTGGAAAGCTTTTCGCTACATGTGAAGGAATTTGAGATTTTTATCTTCTATTTGAATATTTACAGTTTCAGTGCATGCAATTTATTTTGATGTGGTCTCGTGGCCTCCTATATCAATTAACATTCTTAGGGATCTTGGTACATATTTCCTCTTAAAACAGAATGCTTACCATAGCTAATGCATCAATTACTTACTGAAGAATTCAGATTCTCTTGAAGAATGTAATCTATCCAGCCATCCTGTATTTTCGAAGTATTTGGAAATCAAAATTGCGCTCTTCACTCTAAAAATATAATTTTTATTTCACTTTCGACAAGCTTTTGATTAATTTCACATTCTCTGTTGGTGGCATCTCCATCGAGTGGTGAATTTATTTAACTTGTGATTTTTGTATGAAATGCTTTTGATTTCGTTATTTCATATTTTTGCATGGTTGATTCATTTCATGATATACGAAATCTCACTGGAATATGTTTTGGGAATAAAATATAATTTACAATTTTCTTTTTCGTTTTGTTTTTGTAGGTGTGTTGAGAAAGTGAATTATCAAATTCATTTGAATCGCAGCAATGATTTAACGTCCATTTGATTACTTTGAGATTAATCTGCGCTTCCAGGAAAAGCCTTTGCAATTCTCATTATACAAAAGCTAACTATTAACTGCAGAAGTAATTCTTTTTTGAATAAACCAATAAAGAAAATACAAAATTCCGTGTTTCAACCGGTTGTGAACTTCACACTAATAACAGGCCCAATAAACTATGAAAAATAGTGAATATTCAGGAGATATCTATAATAGAAAATGGAACTGAAATTATCATAACGTTTAAAATTAATTTTCTAAAATTTTTTTCACGGATACTGGTAACACCAGATCTTATAATAACTACTCGAATTACAGTGATAATATTTAAAATAAGGCTCGTCCAGGAACCTATGAGATATATAGTAACTTAAGAACCTCTTCGAGGAAAGCCACTGCCTTGTGGAATAAAAACATCAGAAAGATCTTGTAAGGGATCCACGATTGCTCTCGGGGCGTATCGGCTGGGAGATCGTCCGCAGCCATTCATCCGTTGATTAGGTCCGCATACCATCGCAACAGTATTCTCCTCTTAAGCGATCTCCCCTTCTACGCTTTATCTCATCCGATATTGACGTCACCCAAAACTTTGTACTCATACCATCTCCATCGCCAAGTGATCTCTACCCCATATTGTGTTGTTCTCATGGAAACCTATGATTCCTCTCGCTCTTAGCAATGTTTTTAGAAGGAGCTTTATCTTCCGTTCCTGAATCTCTTACGCCTATTAATCAGTATTAGCATCCCCTGTTGCACCATTGATGAAACTAAGAATTTAAGCTTCAACGGAAACTACTACAAAGTACTGTTATAAACCAAGTTATCAACCAACCATTGATAAATTAAGCTCTGCTTATACCAATGATTTCTACTTTTCTATTTTCCAATTCACCTTCATCGGCGTGTAGTTGTGGAAATTCCAAGCTAATGACACACCATGGTCTTTATAATGGAAACATTTGAACACATGTAATTCTAAAAGGTTCTTCCGAGTTTGACATATGCTTCGTAAAAGGTACGAGTTAAACTCAGCAAAGAAAAATGCATACATATGAACGAATTTGCACCACTTAATCTATTACATTGCCCCTTTACGAAGCACGGCATTGAATTATAGAATGAAACACTATTTAAATGTGCTCGATCTAAGGTGAAATCTAACGCAAGGGCTTTTGTAACGTTTTAGCATAACAAACGTATTACTTTTCTTCAATTCGCTAACAGGAAACAATGGTAAGTTCCCTTGAAGTCTTGCGAAAAATGTGTTTCTTATCGTTAAATGGTGGAAAGAGTATTCATTTTGTTTGTCAATTTTTGAAACTCCCGATTTACTTATAATTAATACCAGTGTAATTTTTATTAAATTCTGATAAGTCTTTCATACAATTTCTTTGTCGCTAAAAACTTCCTATAACATAGAAAGCATTATTATATTTTTATAAGATGAATTTTATATTAGCCGTAAATCGCGATCCGTCCCTACTGATTGTGAGTTAAGCTACTTGATGGAATTTCGTCCTCATCCCAGTAATGATAAGCAACAGAGGGTGGATACGACGGGGGTAAGATCCTTGTACCTTTTTGAACGCTTCAAATGACTCACTTGTTTTCGTTCGGCGAAAGCGAATGTTGTTGTGAGCTAGGCCATTGCCCGTAGTCGAGCGTTATCTTTTCCTCGTCTTATTTTGTATCAGAAGCTGACCTCTATCTTCCTCGACGCTTCCGAAGTTATAGAATTGGTCATGTGTAGCCAATACCTCGATAAGGGATGAGAATTCCATCTCCACCAAAATATATAAAGTTCAAATCCCCTTAAAAGTGTTTTTAGTTTATTTTGTTTACACTTTTAAAATTATTTCTCCGTTCCGAAGATCTAAATAGAATTTTATTTTTACCAATTGAAAGAGTTGTTTTAGATATATGACTTTCTTGCGTTCTATGAACTTAGGTCACCCCATGTATCTTTTCTTTGAAGCGAAATAGGAAATGCGAATGGGATGCAAAGATTAACCGGTAGAAGTCTTAGGAAAAGCTCATCGAGAGTAATAGATGTTGCATATTTTCCCTCGTTTACCCCTCCCGTAATTTCTGTATGATTTGGGATTCCCACGAAGTAGGATTGAGTCCGATCAAAAGATTGCTCACTCGGAGCAGCTGAGTTTACTAAAAGCGATTACAACAGCGTTGTTTCAATAGTGTCTTTAAGTAATAGTCTCTTAATAGAAACTAAATAGTGGATTTTGTTTTTCCAGCCAAAAGCATCCGCGAGCTCAAACAGGCGGATAGCTACTTCTGGTAGATTTTTTCTAAGAGCATTAGAGAAGCTTATAACTGTTTATGAATACCGGTGTTTTATCTCAAATATCACTCTCCAATGGCGGTTCCTAGGCTCGGTATATAAATGCTTATAACATTTTTATGCTCTTTTTAAGACTACGTCTTTTAGTATCCTCTATAGTGTATAAATGCGTAAATATTATTTTAATTACTGTTATAAAATGGATGGAACATTTCATTGAATACAATATAGATTTTAATTACAAGAATGATAAAGATTAGAAATGTATCTCTTATTAGGCCACTTTTCCATTGCCGTTTTGTGGAAATGAAAGTGAAATATCGTTTCTCCATTTCAGGATTAGAATATATTTTTGGTATCCTGATTTCGGGAAGCGATTTTTCGTTTACGAGATTGAAATTTCTCTTCTCTGCACGCGGAGCCTAAAATATTCCGATAGATTCCCTAAAGTTGCCCGACTGTTTGTTATCCTCGTAGAAGTGTTGATGTCTCCGTCGATTTGTCAAGGAAGTGTTTACACAACGCTCGAGAGCCATAAAGTTTAGATTCCGAGGACAGCGTGAGATGCTAAACAGATGCGCACCTATTTATCTTTCCTATTCGCCTCTCCTCGAGATTTTACAAGTTCCCGGAAAAAAATTCTTGCTATTCATCTTTTGCTTGTATCCATTGGGCAGAATTTAACTTGCTTTCCGCTGAGAGAAATTTCCTTAAGCTGTGAGTGTTGTATCATTATGTGGCACCATTATTATAGCAAGATAGTTTATGTACGGGAAACTATCATCACATAAATTTGATGGTCGGATGGTGTAATACAATTGGATATTTTCAGGTAATTCAATATATAGTAATAATAAGTCGTCTTTATTCGGACGAGATTGAGACTAAAAGTCTCTTCTTCTATCTAACCCATTATCTCAGGTTATAAGGAATTAAATTAGAGAGATGATACGAGAAAAAATTAGTAGAATTGCGGATGTAATAACCTAAGAGATGTTTAGAAAAATACCCACTATTCAGACCAATATATATAACTGTAGATGAAGTTTTATACAGATATGATAGTATTCCAAATATAAAGTATTCTCACAGCAAACCTGGTCAGTTTTAAAATAATATTTTACTTAGAATATGATTATTTTCATATTATTATTGGAAATAGTATTGTAAGCCTTCATTTATTTCAAGTAAGATGAATTCACTTTAAATACTCATTTGTAGCCTACTCGATAATAATTTAAGTAGGTAACTATTAAATTGAAGCCAATCTTGATTCTTTCGTTATTTAATAAATTCAAACTAAAACTACTTTTATCCTATTTCTGCCCGAGATATATTTAAGTTACTCTGATGATGACCAGCATTAATTGCTTCATTAGATTCACATATGCAATATTTATTTATTTATTTAAAGTTGATTCATTAACAGCCATTTCGACTACTCACAATGAATCGTACAACATGTTGAGAAAAAGTATAATTAGAAATAAACTTATGTATAAATATCAACAAAGGAGCATTGAAATGCAACCAAACATTTCTATGGAATGAACAAATTGTGAATAAAGTTAAAATAAATAAAATGAGAAAAAATAAAATAAAATAATTAAAAAAATAGTAATAATAAGTTCAAATAGGAGATGTAAGGAAAAAAACAATAATGATATCAGCGTAGATATGGGAATGCTAGACTTCCGTTCACAGCTATTTTACGTTTCTCTTCTATTCCAATGATCACCAGGTTTGCTGATGGAGGCAGCTGACGAAGCTTCTTTCATGAACTTCTTTTGGGTTATCTGAATGTAATATGCCGCGTCATCTAGGTCGCAGGAGGTCCTACTTCTTATGGTAGATCTTTAAATTTCCCATTGTTGGCTAGAAATGTATCTATTTCTGCTAGAGGTAATCATAGAATTTCTCTTCTTACTCGGTGACCGGCATTTTGTGCCCATCGAGGCATTATTTTTCGGTGAAAGTAACTTTTGATTCGAATGCGTCCGATTCAAAATTTGTGCTGACAGAGTCGACATCTTTTCGTTTTGTATTTTTCGATTGAATGAAAGGACTGCGCTATTGAATAGTTTTAGGGAATCATTCTCTAGCTCCCGAGGTACTGACACGGTTTATTTTTCCTCCATCTAAATCTAGGACCTAGGCGTTTGCTTCAAAAGCTTCTACTTTTTACTGCTTCTTTCAACTGCTACTTTTTGTTGGACTATTGGGGTTGGTTCTTCCTTAGTAATAATTTGGTGTTAAAAAATCGTAATTACCCATATCTATAGGCTCTTTAAAATGAATCTCTTTCTTTTACATCTAATACATATATAATTTTATTTTAAAGTGGTACTTACTGTTATACTTAAAATTCTTTTATTAACTTGGTTAAAAGATGAAAAGCCCCCAGTTTCAGGAGGGAAAAGGACGCGGTTCGGTAGTTTAATGGTTAGAACACCTTCCGGGAAAGTGGGAGACCTGGGTTCGAGTTCCAGCCAAGTCACTATTTTTCTCTTCTCGTTCAACCTTGGGTTAAGTTGTACGCTTTCCTGGGCTAAGTCTAACTCCATTTACATTATTTGTCAAAAGATTTAGTGCAATTTTCTATCTCGAAAAGTGATGAATTTTATAAATTAACTTTTGAAGCCCTCTGGGATTTAATTTTAGGTATCAGAAATAGAACTCAAACTTGTACAAAGCAGCGAAATGAGTTATTCGTAAGGGATGTGGTTATCTTCTGATGATTTGTGAGATTTATTTCCTTTATGTTTTGTTATACTAATTTCACCATTTAAGAGTAAGTAAAACGCGAGTAATGACTGAGTCCATTATTTTAATGAAAGAATTACTACCGTATTGGTAAATATTCAAATTTAAAATTCTAAAATGTTCGTCGTGACAGAGAATTGAATCCTATTAGAATCGAATTTCCGAGGCTTGAACGACGAAGAGAAATTCTATTAAATCAGTTCCCATTTTTACGCTCAGGAGCGAACAGAAGTTTTCGTTTTGATAACTCCCAAATAATTCATTTTCTGACCCTCCATCTTATTTAGCGACATTTAGACATGACGAGGTCTTGGATTCGAATCTTGGTTATGGCATGTTTTATGTGGGTATGTGTGTTTGATCGTAAAAAAGAGAAAATAAATAAAACAATAAAATGGCCTTATCGTAAGAAATGTCATCTTTGACTAAAAGACTCCCAATAAATAAAGACGAATTATTATTATTTAAACATCAGAGAATCAGGCGAGGTGTTGTGGTAATCCATAATGGAAAGAATTTAAGATGGAATTGTACTTTTACCACAAAATTTATCCTTGCCTTCTTCCCCACTTAAGCTAGCTAGTATTTAAAGGTTTGAATTTTAGAGTATCTCCACCATAAAATGACGATTAATCGTTCGATACCGGTCGTGTAGCTGTTTTTGTAAAAAATAAAATTGGTGGTAATAGTACAATTCCATCTTAGATTATTTCCACAAATTATTATTACTATTTTGTGGAAAAGTTTGTTTGATATAGGCGTTACTTTGTGGAAGGCCATCACAGAAGAATATAAGAAAAATTGCCTGAGGATGATAGAAAACCAGCGAACCCGGTCGCAATGAATAACTTGTGGACAAAGACGTTTAACAAAGTTTTCTTATTTTACGTCGTTTACTTTTTCATCCTGTTATTCTTTAATGAGCTGTATTCTCTGTTTCAACAGTCTTATAAATATCTATGAATTTATATTATCAATCTCTTATGAATAAATGAATGCCTTTATAAACCACTCACATACTTGCAACTAACTTTTTCTCCGTTTTCGACCATAAATTACCAATTATTTTCCACAAAATACAACCGTGTAGCCTGCCAAAAATTTAAATCCCTAAAAATTGACGTGAAGATAAATCGATCGGGAATATGTTATGAAGTAATTTTATAAACAGTGGATAAAATGCCATTAATCATAATTCGTTTTTCAAAGGCATTTGACTCCAATGTACGCCTTGTCCCATCGCGGCAAAAGGATTCCTTTGGGACAATAAGTCTCCCCTCTCCTCCAGGAGTGCTTCACAAGCATTCTTCTGTTGACCCCCTTTCTCTTTTCATCAGCTGATACACCTCCCGTTGCGTTTCGGAGAAGTCTCTATGAACGACCTTTCTCTGAATGGGCAGTTGAGAGAGGGTGTTGCGATAACAAAAGACATTTAAATGCATGCCCCTGGGACAATCTGTATTAAAACCAACTAAGAAACGAAGTCTGGAGAAACTATATTTTGAATGTTGATTTCGAAGATACATAATCGTCTGCATGTTTAATTGTGGATCACATTCTCCATAGTAGATATAGGTTCTCAAATGTTATATTTGATGCCATATACTATCTGAGGAAATTAAGGATGCAATCAGCTAGACTTACTTATGCATATACTAATAAGTACAAAATGTCAAATTAAAGCGTGTAAAAATTGTGAAAAATCAATTTTGTCATGACAAATTCCTTTACTGATTTTATTTGAGGGGAGATATTGTTATCTCTTCATACTTTTATCTCTCATAAAATAGAGCAATTATCGCAAGAAGCAATTATGCACTACTTCATTATGAGGCAAATGTGAAATTGTCCTGTTGACAGAGTTTATTGGTCTTATCCGTTATAAAGAGGCATTTAGTATGTTCTGTTATCGTATATCATCGAGAAATAAATAGCTAATAGAAATGACTCTGGAACAGATTGATGGTTTCTAACAGATCGATTCTGGAAATACTCTGAAGAAACTGAAATTATGGGTGTCGTTGTCATCGTTTGTTCCTTCTCTATATGGTTTCTATTCCCTTCAATTCAATGTCCCCATAAAAGATTTTTGGATACTTAGAAAATGCATTTTAAACCAAGATTATTTTCCATCAAGTAATTAAATTCAAATTTTCCTATATATATCTGTGGAAAATAAAATTGCTTTAACAGAGTGCAATTTACTGACGTCATTAGCAGGGAATAGGGTTCATCATATTCCTTTATGTGACAGCATTTTAAGTCAATAACTAGCAAAAATGTGAATTTAACATGGCTATATTTCCTAAATTGATCAAATTTATTTAAGTTTTTTAAACTTGAAACGATCTCAGCTCGAAAGCCGATATGAAACTTTTTGTGAAGAAGCGTTCGAATCTCTAAAAGGAGTCTTTGTTCCTCATAAAGTGTGAAGCATTATTATTGAAGGCGTTATTAACAAGTTTTAGTTATTATTAATTATAAATTAAGTAAGTTATTCATTGTCCAAATAGAGCTACAGTAACGTTCTTAAACCATCTTCCAAAAAGGTTGATCGAAGCTTTCGTATTTTAGAATCTTTTCCTTATCATCGCTAAAGAACGTGTATTTCGTATATATTTATAAAGGTAAATTTAGCAGAGATTTTAGTTGAGTTTAGCGACATCCATTTTATCATCCGATAATAATGATGCATAATCCAAATTTCGAAAAAGAGATTTGCAGTTTAGCCCCAGAATTGTAAATTATTAAAGATTCCCTTCCATCGACATGAAGCATCAATTTATGAACCTCAATTCAACAAACAGCCGTTCTTGCTTAAACGTTGAATTGGAGATTCAATTACTTAGGCTACTTTCTCCGTTTTTGTGATCCCCTGATAATATTTTGCATATTCTTTCCAGATGCAAGATAACGTTACTCCTTTCCGTAATTCCAGGAGAATGTTATCTTATCCTCTCACTTATCGCTGTAACAGCATTATTTTCTGTCAACATTCTGCGTTCCTACGCCCACTCGCAGCCCTCGTATCCCCTCCACTTGCCCACCCCAACTCGCTTTCGCTGTAGCAGACCTTCCGAGTAGTACCAATCCGTCTGCAGAAGGACAGAGGCACGGACGTGCATTCTTCGAGATTTGGCGAATACATTCGTTTTTTGGCTTGTCTCCCAAATACCAACGGCATTCTGGTGATCCTTGAGGTTTGTTTTGGTTTACTACAGTGCTTCTCCTTAGTTGTAGTTGTAGATCAGATGTTTAATTTAATATTTACATTTTCGAGAGTGCATTTGTGTATGATTTCGGCTTCAGTTTAAGTGCATTTGTCCGCTAGTGTTGCCGTTCTCAGTCGTCCCAGTTTTCATATTTATTTCCTTGTGTTCGTACTCATTTCAGTGGGGATATCAGCGAAAACCTTTGGTCGATAGGGATTTTTTTATTCCATCTTCGCGGGGGGAATCAAGACAGTTTAACTGCTCTGGAGAATCGGCACGCAGTGGACTCTTGTGTGGAATCTTTGGACGGTGAACTTCAAACTCGGTGCGCCTTAAGTGGTTTAATTCCATCTCGCATTTGCAACGCGACGTGATTTACGACTCATAGGTTTTCTTATTCTGTGCGCGGTTCTTTTGAGGACTGCTGTCTCCGATGGGGTCGGCATTGTAATGAAGTGTGTCCGTTTGTTTTCATTAACCTCGCGATGGGAATGTTTAGTCGAGAGTTTTATTAAATATGTCTTGAGGGATTCATCGCTATCGCGCACAGCTGCGGATTGCCGGGTCTCAAAAATTTAGTTTAAACCGGTTCAATTTAATCCAGCGTTATTAATGTCAGTTCAATTTGAGTCGGTTCCATTTAAGTCCTCATCTAATCCATATCTGTCTTCATTTAAATCACAACATTGGAATCGTGGAAGTTTTAGCACGACGAATTTTCAACCTGACGCCTGTCGTGTTGGTTTTGTTTTTGCTCGTTGATGAGGCATGGCAGTCTTTTCCTAAGGTTCAAGGTTCACAATTTTCTTTTTCCGTTGCTTTCGTATGATGCTTTCCTCGTTTTCCCAGAGCGTCTCAGCTGATACGTCGTATGACATTGATTGGTCGGCAGTTCGTGTTGGGGTAGTCTGCGGGCGACTTGAGATTTGAATGAAATTACTATACGTACTGCCGAAGGTCCAACGTAAATTCTCGACCTTACTCACTATCGCTGCTTGGTGCATTTCAGGGGATTATCACTCAAATTAAAGCATGGCTGTCAAAAGTATACATTGAAATCAAATCGCTGTGTTTATGCCAAATTGCTGCGAGATCAGAATATTGACGGGTAGATTAAGAAAACTACCTGCCAAAAGGAGAATCAAGCGTCCTCGTTGAAATTTGCCCCTGTTCTTTTGAAATCCTTTAATTCATTGAATATAATTGGCAGAAACAGTTCATTATATTGCTAAAATCAAAACGAAAGTTGTACAGGAGTACAATTGCAATGAAATACTGTTATATAAAATGGTTAATCAAGTGCTGCGGTTAAGCCAGTGGCAAAACTCCAAGCGTTCGTAAGGAATCAAGCCACCTGTAATTGTAGTTTCAATTAAAAAAATATCAATTTTATTACCCAATGGAATGAATAGGGATACAGGGGACAGAGGAAAAACATTATGTAGATAATTCAGTACTATAACATCAAATAGCGGGAAGAAATATTTGATTAAATATTTTGATACATTTAAATTTATTGCTTTGCCAGATATAAACAAATAATATATGAAGTATTGCCTTATACAACTTAATTGAGAATTTTTTTCTGTTTTTTCATTTGTATATTTGGTCACAGAATATTGCACTTTTTTACTAATAAGGGATGATGTTATCTTTTTGCCAAATTTCACACATTGTAAGTTTACCTGTATTTAGTATGAATTGGTACTTCTTTGTAAATTTTTAATGCCATCATATGGCTCAATAGATTCTTTCAATTAAGATTATAGTAAATCCACAGATAGTTAAGTAAAAATCAAGAGGGAAAAACCATCTAAAAAAGATTTTTATAGTGGTTTTTGGAGTTTTTCTAATGACTATATTTCAATTAAACTCTATATTGGGAAGTATACTAATTATTTCAATTATATGATTGGTTCAGTTCTCAGATGATGCTCAGTTACATACCCGTACGATTATTTCAAATTGTGAGAGCCACGGCGTTTATTCCGTACTATTATGAAACAGAAGGAGAGTTATGGGAGACTATTTTCTTTAAGATGGCCTTATATAGCGAAGGAATGCGATTAAGTAGATGGAATTCCATTCCCACGTAAACGCTCTTTCTCGATTATCTCATTTGAATGTTTTGATAAATCGTGCTCCTGATAACGTACATTCACCTGTTCATTTGATAATGATTCACGTTCCGCAGCAGTAGTTCACTTTGTCAAGGTCAGCTCCGGGACACTATCACGCTAAATCTTTGTCAAACATATGACTGCGTACGTTACGACATTCGAGGCTAAATGGCGATCTCTCAACGTGTTCGCCTCGTTTAACCCTTATGGAAATTTAGCACGTGCTCTTCTCGTAAGACGCTCATCTTTTCACTTTCGTCAATATTTGGGAGTTTGTGGTTTGGATATTCTGCACTCCCTAATTTGCAAATGCTTACCTAATCATTGGTAGCATATCCCGAATGGTCCTCCCGAGATCATTTTTTAAACTGATAGTACTCTCTACCAATCAAATATAATATTCTTTTTTTACCCTCTGTTGCTATTTGCATCGTTAGCACGAATATAAACTGTAAAAAATTTTACAGTAATAAAAATTTATCAAAACATTGATTATTTGGAGTGTAGCCTCAGAAATGTTTTCGTCCAGCCCAATTTATAATTCGTTAAAACTATTTTACACGCGACGAAGAACTTGTTGCCAGTGAAATTGAGATAAATGTTGAAATTTTGATTTATAGTTTTTGTCCGGTCGATATCTTGAATGGAACTTAAGCTATTCATTTTTATTTCCTAGAGCGGAATTCGCCTTGCCGATACGGCGGCTGTGAATATACCTCATCGGGGCTTGAGGGGTTAAAGATTCGGAATCAATCATTAAACTATGCATTCATATTATACAGATCTTCCGTAAGTAACAAATATAGAAGGGGTTCCTCCTCTAAATATCGCGAAATTATGTCATTTACATATAGCCGTGAAGTGTATCTTGAGAAATATGGTTAGTGATGCTGTAGATTTTTTATATAAAAGTGTAAACCTTCCTTGAAGTATGGCAGATGACTATTAAGTCATCTTCTAAAAACTCAATTTTGTCATAGATAATAGTATTCCTACAAATTTCTATAAACTATTTCATTGAGATATTTTCACGTTTCACGCTGTAAATTAAATTGGAACTTATGTGTTTGCAATCCATTTACTCAGCAAATGCAAATCCTCCGTCTGTTTATAAATTCTTATTACGTAATAGTGCACATTTCGAGGTAGATATCCAGGTCTCTCTGCAATTCTTTTCAGATGCTTTCCTATAAGTCGCATTTCTGCACGAGCTTCGTTTTGTCTTTTCTGAGAATAATTTTTCTTCTTTAGCTGGTAATCTTTACCGTACATACAAGAATGATTTAGTATGTTAGCGTAGAATCTTGTGATATTTCCTCAAGAAGTGCCAGTAAATATTAAATTTGTTACGTTCTGCGTTCATACATCTTACCAAATAAGATGAATTTGTTAATCAGGATGTCTTGTGGCAGAATTAGATATTTGAATTGCGTATGCTTTTAATATTATTGGGTGCTCTTTGCAGGAAGTGGAAATAGTCGCCAAATTTGTCTTTTGCATACATTTTGCCAGCAGCAGTTATATAATCTATTCTCAAGGCTCCAGCTCCGTAGGGGAACCTTATGTATGCACGATCAAGTGAGGAATATCTTTCCATTGATAGAGCACTGCTTCACGTCTGTTACCTCCTTGCCAGTTGAGTCTTCCAAACATTTTCGATCGAGAATTTGTACGTGACGAAATTCGGTTGGGAAAATAAAGAAGGAAGCGAGCCTCTCTTATCAGTTTACTCCAAAGAATATTTTAGCCCTTGAACCTTCTTCAGTTGTTCCTCTAAGACAAATTTCGTTTTAATCTTTTGTTCTTGGGAAAAATGTGGTGTTTGTATTTCTTGTTTTCAATCGACGCCCTTCGCCAAGGTCAACTTCTCCCCTCTAAGTAAGCTATAGGAAAAGGTGCGTAAGCTTTTAATGTCCATACTCAACGCCCCGTGTGCAGAGTCACTCAATAATTGACACGTGATTAGGATGGCGTGTTCGCAAGTGGAGCGAAAGTGCTTATGACTCGCGATGCAGAAGATAAGTAATGCGGAAGGTTGAGAAGGAAGTGGGAGATTATTGAGTATATTAGAGAGTCCATATTTCTTCCATCCCTAATTATAAAATATCAGATATCTCTACCTACAACGGAAGATTGCTGGAACATTATTTTTTGTTCCCTATGTATAATAAGTAGATGATAGCATCAAAAACCATCGAAAAATATTGCTTACCGCTATTGTATGAACATTTAGACCTCAAAGATGGCATCTTGAAGACTGGTTAAACTGATCTCCGACATTTTTATTCTTTTAGACCATCATCTACTTATTGATAGCTCTATCAGTGTCCTAAATTATAATATATTTGGTTTGTATGAAAAATGTAGTAATAAGCCAAATAAAAATAACTTGGAATGCGATTCTCTTGTCTAGAGGACTGTTTAATATCATCTATTGTATCTTATACAACATTTAATCTTCGACGGATAAATAAATAGGGTGAATATTGGTGATTTCATGACATTGGTAAATTCGAGATGAATTTTAATATATTCGTCATGCGATTTTATTATATAGACTCAAATGTTGATATTGAAGGCTCTTGCATTAACTTCTCTACACATAAAACTCCATTCATTTTATTTCACTTTACATTATGTAAGGAATTTTTGAAAATGCATCACGAAATTACCAATGGTGTTACCCTATTCGTTGTATTGATCAAGCTAACTGAATGATATTTTATTTGTATATCTATCAGATTTTTATCTCTTTGGATGGTATCAGCAGTAGTAGCTGCCATTATACTGATAGTGAATCGCCCATCAAGATCTATTTCATTTTTTCTCACTATTTATTTCTACAGCTTAACATTAGGACGACAATATTTGGGATAAAAGTGAATGATTTAGTGAATGAAAATCTAAGAATGTTCCCGAGAATCAGAAAATCGAGCTACTTCACTAAAAAAGGATCGGAGAAAAAGAATCGGTTCCAACTAGCGTGACACCCCATTGATTGCATGTTTATCTAGCTTCTACACCATAAATCCTCGGATATTCCGTGACCGTCTCGCAACGGAAGTGACGTTTCAGCCGATTAACGTAATAGAGGACTACTACGATGTTGTGTTTTCCTTGACCGTGCCTTTCAATCGAGAAATGCCTCCGCCCCTTTTTAGGCGGAGGGAGAAAATAACGGAAGAACAAAGGAAAATGATTCGGAGTAAAGGATGAGGGTGAAAGGATATCAGATGAGTGATGTAATCGGAATTTGGGATTTTAAAACGGCCTCATAAGAACACAATAGAATATATTTCATGATAAAATATTACGAAGGCTTCAATAGAACTTTCATTCGCGCTGGAGTTAATTCATAAATTACATTCGTATCTCCTTCAGAATGAACATGAGTGTGATAAGATGAATTCCTTTGGTGCAATACAGCGACCGTATTTATAAATGAAATTCTTACATAAGATTCAAGGTCAGTTTTGAAATGGAGAATTATAAACAGAGACTTTGGAATTTGAATCATTTTATGGCGGAACTGCAGAGTTATGATCTTCATTTTTTTTTGTATCCTCAATAAGATAGTTTACATATTAATTGGCTGTTTGAACTACATATAAGTTCTTGATACACATTGACGCAAATAAATTTTGTTTGTGCATATCTAATGCATGGATATCTTTTCATAAATGTCGTTGTTTACCTTCATAAATGTATGCATAATTTAGGTATCTTTTTAGGATATTAATACTCATTCGTTCATTTATTAATGGCATAACTTCGCAGATAACATTTTCTTTGGCTAAATATTACAATAACCCAATTTTCAAGTTTCGTGGAAATTCGGCTGCCATCGTTAGAATATTCATTAGCCGGAGAATTTCACATTTAAGCATCCAAAAGCTAAATATATTTTCTTTGACGAGATTTTGAAAGGTGGGCTTTGATGATTAAAATTACATTAAAGAGCTGAATAAAAAAAATGTATCTTAATTGGTTAGGGAAAAATTGCCTTCAAGAAAACGCTTTTGAGATAAAAACAAAGTGGATTCAATCGGTGACGAAGGTAGAAAGTGGTATGGAGCACATGTGTCACTTTGTTTATGAAGAACTGTAAGATAATCTTTGAGTCTATTGGGTATAGGGTCGAGAATCCCACTAAAAGGTTGTGGCATCATTTCAGAACAACCCAAAAGTAACATACCTATTTGATAGCTCTATATTACAGCGTATTCTACGGCATGAGTTGTATTACTTATGCTGAAAAAGCCTCCCTCGATTTATACTCGAGTAAGGTTTTCACTTACCTGTACACCTACTTGTACGTAATTATTCTGTCTTTTTATCTAATAATTCTCATCTGTTTCTTTTTGTTTTCTCTTTTTTTCTTACTTACTTTTTACCTAAATGTCTATGTTATATAAAATTTTGACTAGTACATACTGTATGCATTATTTTGATACTTTTTTTATAATATTATTTTATTTTTCCTCATAATGTACGTTTTCCTTGTTTTTCTATTTTGTTTTTTATGTTATTTTGTATATTGCTATCTCTTTTTTAAATGTGAGCTGAATTTTATTTATGTATCTCATGTAAGTACTTATTGGTAGTGTATTTATTTATTTTTGAATGTTTTTCTCTTTTCTTATCTTTTAGCTAATACTATCGGTAGATTTGCGCAGGTTTTTCACACCCCCCTTCCTTGTGGGTGTTTTCCTGCAGTGAATTTTTTTCCCCTAAGTATCTCTTAGGTTTTTTACATCCAATATTATTCTAATTGTTTCTACTTCTTATTTTATAATTAATGACGATGGGTTAGATGGAAGAAGAGACTTTTAAGTCTCAATCTCGCCCAAATAAAGTCTATTTATTATTATTTTTACTCCTGTAGAAAAAGTCTGTCCTGGCCGGAAATCAGCATATAAATTCTTCACTTGCTCAATTAACATTCCTTTGTCAATTTTCTCCTACTAACCTACTGATTCC
The DNA here is from genome assembly GCA_947579665.1 of Sympetrum striolatum. Classification (NCBI taxonomy): domain Eukaryota; kingdom Metazoa; phylum Arthropoda; class Insecta; order Odonata; family Libellulidae; genus Sympetrum; species Sympetrum striolatum. The sequence continues at coordinate 13,970,399 of OX388346.1, forward strand.
TCAATTACCGTAGTTTTATTTTGAAATTTATCTGTAGCTGCTGCATTTCCTATATTAGGCTTGTACTCGAATCAATTGATTTTCCCAGTTGCTGTGATGAAATTAAGTCCCTCGGCTTATATTCGGGTTGGCTTATACTTAAGTATATACGGTGCTTCTCTAAAGATCTAAAGATGAACAGCAAAAACAGGTGACAAGTCGTGGTTAGAAAGCTTCTGTCCGTCTCCTCTCGGCTCCTTAACTTTAGAATATTTTTATTGCGTACTACGTAAAAGTGAACGGGGTCCCGGAATTAGTGATGGAGGAGTAGATTCCAGTTGAATTCCGTTACTCTAGGAGACGAGGGTGGGCTTACGATGGGATTGAGGTTTCGGAAGGGCGACAGACTAGAACGTCGGCCCTTTTTCTCTCGAGAACTACGCATAAGCGGCACATCCCCTCGAGGACGACGAGTTCGTTGCCAGAAGGGCACATTGGACTCACGAGAGGGAAAACTTGTCCTACATGAAAACAACTTTACGGAGGTAATGTCACCCACGTCCTAGATGTTCGCCCATCCTATGGCTCGCCTAGGTTCCGATCACACCGGGAAGGCCCTGCTTTTTAACCTTCGTCTCGGCGTCCCAATTGCTAATCCACTTTCTAGACAAACGCTGCTATTGTCTGCAGACATTTAACATCTTACATCATCGCATTGTGGATTATTATAGGAACTACAAATATCCTTTTAGTAATATCATAGAGTAACTATACTGGTAATATTCATTGCGGCATTACCTTTCCACTTAGCTCTGCTAGAACATTGACTGCTTTTGATCTCACATTCATTAGCAATGTAACAACAAATAATTTATTCTACGCCTTTAATTAAATTGTATAAAATTTTATGTACACAATAAGATACCACATAATCTGAGATGGACATACCAGGAAATGGAAAATAATTGAGGCATTTAATGGTAAAAAGATACGTTTCTCGAAGTATAAAATAACCACATTTGTGTAAGTTTTGTCAAACATTAAACATTGTGTGCGCAAATATTTGCGCGGGCTCAGCTAGTTACTTCTAAAATCGCGTCAATTAGTTGTCTAAATTACGTTGTGATAGCTTCACAAAATCTTTCATTTCCTTAATACATTGCGTTTTATTGAACCATAACTGAACTTATCACGTTTTTGAAAATGATTTAGAGCTTATTTCATGTATTCGTACGTTTCGAATATGTCAATAGAAGTCCTTTTACTCGCCAAAAGAAATTCCAAACCATGTTCGCAAACCACTTGCTTTTCCTTATCAATTATTATTAATTCCCAAGAGCTCCTACTGCACATATAACCTCTAGTATATATATTATTGGCGCATTACTTATGTCTATATCTATGTAAGAACCCAGTAAGCCGCTATTCGGCGTGTGGTAGGGGGTGTAAGCAACTTGACCCTATTTTCCTAATCGATTGCTTTCGCGGATTGTTTCTGGAAAAAATGAATTTTTGAAACGATTCGTTCTAGTATCTATTTCCCTAATCTTTCTGGCAGTATCAGAATTGCCCATATAACAGGGGCGTCGCATTATATCGGTTACATCATCTGAGAACGAAATTTCTCTGAACTTCTTAAGTAAATTTATCCTTTGGATTAGTCTTCTATCTTTTAATGATTCCCATCCCGCGTCCTGTATCATCTAGGTAACACTCGCTGTTTTATCGTAGCAATTCTTTGCAAATCGTATCGCCTTTCGTCGTAATTTCGCTAAATCCTGAATATGACATTTGTCAGCAGTCCCATATACTACATACATACTCAAGGTGAGACCAGCTAACGCTAAGCAACATCGCTCGCAAACATTTTCTTCGCTCCCACCGACTATATCAGACTTTACCTGTTACGTATCTGACGGGATATATGAAATAATCGACGGGAATAATGGCCGTGAAAGCTTGGCAACGTATTAGTGAGATAACATGGCGATGAAATGTTTTTTAATTTCTTCAATTGAAATATCTTTCCTCCTTCGAATATATAAACCCGCGGTTTTGAGAGGATTGAGGTGATAGTAATTTCGGAAGTGTTGATCTTATGATAGGAAATTCCGTCCTTACGTAATTTTTACGGCCCTTCAACGCGGCCGTTTAGCCACTTCCTAAAACGAATGCCCACATTTAAATAATTTTGCTTTCCAATCTAGTAATTGCGCCATGTTTAAATCCAATAAGAAGTGTTATCTTTTATAGATGGGTCTAAAATAATCGAATCAAGCTATGTCACATTGATTTTAATTTGTAATGTATAAATTCCTGATAAAATGCATTCTTTTTCTCATATTCAGTTCGGTGTTAAAATATATGAATGTGGACAATTCGCAGCTTTAGAGCGGCCTGGTGGTTTCACACGCGGCCTTTCATATCCCACCGAATGGTAAACTCGGCCTTCCGAAGGTACAAAGTTTCCCATATGCTGGATTTGATCGGCTGTTAACCTTCCACTGCTAATTGCATGGGTTAAGATCCATCCGAGGAATATCGTCGATGACAGAGGGTACTCTATATTGAGGAAATGACGATAGCGCTTGATCACATAGAGCATTATGTTATGCAATGACGGAATACTTTATCGCTGCGGGTTTATAAAGAATCCGCGAGGAGAGACGTATGCAAATAGACGGAGGAATCTGCGGCATATCCTCTTAGCCGCTCAAACCAGTCTTAAGAGCTCGCCGGCGAAAATAAGCATTTTTCATTCCTCCCACCATTCATTCCCCGCTCCGCCCCCTCCCTCCCGGAGTCCTTGCCGAAGTGCTGCGTAATCTCTTCAATGCGACAGCATTCCCTCGCTTGCGAATATGCTGTAGTCCGTGGTCTCCGTTATAAGAGTTCCCGAAGGTCGCGATCCCTACCACCGGATCATCCGCCGTTCTTCACGCAGTCCTCGCCGGCAGCTTGTGGGAGGAAGGTATCGGAGGAGCGTCCGAAAAAAGCGGTGATCCAACTCTCTCCCGAGTCGTCTTTCCGGAGGGAGATCAGAATCCGCCGAAGGACCGTCCCCTCAGTGTGGATTAAAAGTGCGTCCAAAAAGGTGTGCTTTCTTCGCGTGACGGAATTGTGTCTTTTTTCGATTCACCCCGGATGTTGGTGAAGGGGAATGGAGAGGGGGAAGCATTGTTGTCACGCTTTCTTTTATAACCGGGCTGCCTCACTAGAAAGCGGCAGTATCGGAAGAGGAGGCTCGTGTTTACCTCGCTCCGGAATCAGTCTTTTGTTTAGTGCGCGCAGTTCAAACTTCCACCCGTCTTACGGATGTTTCGGATGCCGACTTTTTCGTCTTTTGGCGTGAGTTTTTTTATCGAGGTTGTCCTGGTCATTGTCCTTGGCTCGCCTCTTTCGAATCGGTCAGCTGGTGGCTATCGCAAGGACGAAGTTCTATCTTTATTTGTGGAATGTTTTTTACAGGGAAATCCAACTTTATGAAGTACAATACCTCTGCTTACGACACCATTCTTATCTCTTATTATCTCGCAATTGTTTTATCGTTCAATTCGACGCGGATTCTCTGATTTTTTTAGATAAAGGACTTCATTCTTTTTCATTTGTTTCTCTTTATTTCGTTTCCTGTTTATTTTTCTCTCTTGAAAGTTTATGCAAACTCGATTAACGTTGTCATTCTTCTCCTTCAGTGATGCTTTGACGCAGTGCTCCGACCATATGCGCCCTGCTGCAAATGTTTGCTTGGAGCCCGGCTGGTGAACTCTTGAAGATTTCCTGATTTACTTGCGAAAGTGGTGTATTTTGTTGAAAAACAAGAAGGAAGGAATTAATTACTCCGGACTGATAACGCACAAAGAATAAGAGAGGGATTCAAAGACATCGGCCATCGACCAACCATCGATCGCAGGAGTTGAGGGCCTAGTTTCCAAGTGTGGTCACCCACCCAACCAGTTATTAATTCCCTTCTCCCGTGTTTCTCTGACCCCTTCGACCCGTGACCTATCTCGACCCCATCTCGCGACAATCGCGGGAGTGAGCATTCATCGCCCTATCACATGACCCCTGCGTTCTCACGCCACCGGAACCCAGCACCCCCTTCTGCGTAAGTATTCCGCCCGCTAAATACATCGCACTTACTCTTCCCAATGACTCACCCGACGATGGAGGAATCGGACACCCCCAAAGACCTCCTCCTGAGAGGCACCAAAGCGGATAGCAAGATGGCTGCACGCAGGGCCATGTGGAGGCTCCAGCGCCATGCCTCAGAGGGCCTGCTGTTCCTGAAACGGAGGAGGAGAATCAGGCTGAGACGGTTCAAGGTCCGCTTCAGGTGTGTGCCGGAGGTGCTGGAGTTCCTCCCCCACGAAGACGAGTGGTCGGATGTTGAGGAGGAGGACGGCCCGGATCAGAAGAAGAAGAACTGGACCAAGCTGAAGGGGAGGAGAGGCAGTGGGGTGCGGTACAAGGCCAACTCTTGGGACCCGGACGAAATCCTTCTGGACGAGGAAGAGATGCAGCCACCGGTGTTGTTGTGCATCCTGTGTGTGTTGGCCATCGCGGTAGCTGCTGCTTACCAGTGGATACCACGCCCAACGTTCTTGACTTTCACCTGATTGTCGCCCAGAATAGCGAACCATAGTGTCGAATGTGCCTTAATCTAGTGTCTTATCCCTTCTACAGTTCTAACTCCGTGAAGGGGAAGGTCGAGTGTAAATAAGCGCACATCTTTGCTCGTTTTGGTTGCCATAGGAGCTGTTAGGCGTCGCTCGTGAGTGAATTCACTTGTTTGCAGTTATACTTTATCAAGCCTGAATTCGTTTAAGAATTGAGGCTTTGAAACCATTAGGAAGTGGACTGCATATAGACCATGTTTATCGGTCATTTTTTATGCTGCAATAATTTGAGTGATTCTGACTCTGTATGTTGTGAATTTATGATTGTTGTTTATGATTCCATCTAGATGGAAATTTTCATTGCCAATTGTTATGGTATTGATATATGAACTCAGAAAGCTACATTCATCGCTTACGAATGGTTAAAGTGGACCTTGTTTCATCTGGCTCGATTCATACTTCGTTCCTTTTTACTACGGATGCCAATAGATCCGCAAATGAATCACGGCCGTTCCTCTTGTCTGACAGCTCTACCAATCTAACTCCATTGCCATTCGTCAGCTGTCTTGTGACAAACCTTGAAGTGTTTGGCTAGGATATGTATTTATGTATGACTCCGTCCGTCTTTTCGGGCCGAGTTGCACTTGTTTGTCTGTAAATAATTGCCGAAAAAGGGAGCGACGCCTCGATCCGCCGCGCGTGCCCCAATTCCAGATTTTTATGCCCCTATAGGGTCGGCGTAGTGTCGCAATACGCCCTAGAAAAAAACGGCTTTAAATCTTCCCCCACCTTCCCTTTTTTCGCTAGTGTCATTGCGTTGCCTTACTCAAATAGTCGCATGCGAACCTGACGAACAAGGGAGTACGGTGGCTATTATACAGTGATTGTGAATGAAAAGGATATATCACTTCCCTTGCCTGTAAAATATACAGGTAGTCGAAGAAAAGATAGGTTTTCCGACTATATATTTATTATTTTCCATGATGAATCATAATGGAAACTTCCCTTTATCTTACGATCGGAAGCAGAGAAGTCTTCCATTCTTTTATTGAAACAGTGTAATCAGCTGAGAGCCCATTGAATTCCTAGTTCTCGGAAAAGATAATAATTGTTCTATTGATCGAAGCCTTAAGCGCTACATGTCTAAGTTGTTTTTTATGAGCTGCCAGACTAATTATTAATTCATACGCAAGTTCTTTGTCGATTTTGAGTGTTTTTAATTATTTCTCCCTTAAAGCAGCGCGTCTGTAATCGCTAATTATTTAATCCGTTGTACTTTGTAAATATTTTCAATCAAGTTTACTTTTAATTTCAATACCCAAGTTTACATAAATTTCGCGTTTCAAGACTACGATTGAAATAAAGTTTTAACGCTCTAAAGGTCATCACATGGCTCACATAGATTCAAAATTAAGTAGGACATTTTTAAACAACCTAAACATTGGTTTATTCAGGCCAATTATTTCTTCGTTTTGTAGAGAAATTTTTCAGAAGTACACTTCTGAGCGCCATTAAAATGTTAATATTTTTATAATAATCAGTCGTATAGTTTAAATCTTGCAGAGGGATAATTTCCATTTCCATATCTGCATATTACTTCTGTTTGGACCTATGTTGATGCAATTATGATCTTTCAAAGGAATATTTCCACCTCGCAAACAAAACACTACTCATTACCGGAGTTTATGTTTTTCGAATTACGTTAGCTGCCGTTTTTCCCCGTAGATCGTCACCCGCCTTTTTTATTTCTTTCAAGGTGAGTTAGGTGGACGGAGCTCGCCTTATTCCATACGCTGTTCTCATATTTTTTATCCGCGTTGGATGTGAAAAACTAAGCCAACTTGCGGTGCGTTGCTCCACCGTTCATCCATCAAAGTAGTTGATTTCAATGCCGAGACTACTTGCGACATCCAACTTGGAAGGTCTTGCACAGGCTCGTTTTAATCTTCTCTGGAAAATCTCTCGCATTGAGAAATTTTGGACGATCTTTGACTCCGTGTCGTAGCGATTACTATAGTGAACTTTGTCCTGGAGCATAGAGTAATACGCCTTAAACCGCTCCTCTTAGTAAGATGCTTGAGATACACCAAGACCATTAAATGCCATTCCTGTACGGAATTGCATTTTGAACATTTAATTTATCGAATCTATATTCCTCGCCTTCATTACGCTTCCGGAATATTTCGGAGGAAATAGTCATTTTGTTTTTTTTATATATTTGATGACGAAGTTGGTACAGCAACAATGTCATTGAAGTCAAGGAAGAGCAATAAAATGTTTATTATCCTTGCTTGTGGTTGATTACAATCTAGACACCTATTCCTTTCCCTCTTTCGATTTTATTGGTCGTAAAAATGATTTTGAGGGTAATAAACGCCTGCACTCCTTGAAATGATTCATTTTTACCGCTGGCTGCAATAAAATACATCTACTCATGCCGCTTAAATATTATATTCCGCTATTTAGTTTGCTTTTAAAAATAATTGCTGCAATTTACTATTTTGTATTCTTGAGAGGGACAAATTATTGCTATTTTCGCAGCAATATTTTTTAATGGATCTATATTTATGTTCTTAATCGAAAAGAAAACCTTTTCTTGTAACCCGAGGAGAAGCTAACCACCAAAATTCGGATTTTTCACTTTCTTCTTTCCTGAATTTTATGTATTGCAGAATTCATTTGTCTCGATATTTATTGTGTTTGAATCTGATACTCTAAACTTCTACATTTTGCAGAATATGATTGATAAAATAAATTTCAAAACCATTTCATTTTGTGACTGGCAAAGAAAATATCATCGTAATGATATTAATTTTCTATGAATTTAGGTATTAGAATGATAATCATGCATATAATTAACTGAGCCGTTGCTTCGAGTACGTCTCATTGTTATTCGTCGAAATTACCATCTCATATTGCGAATGCGATTTGTTTCGAGACTTTGAGGTCGTCACGTGGAGCGAATCCAGCATTTTCCTTTGTATTGTTTGCACACCAAATGTCACATAAAGTAATAAAAATTCACTTCGTAATTTGAAATATATTTTTCACCATTCCATCACTAAATTCCTACGTAATTTGGAAATAAAACTCAATGTGATTCCTGTTCTAATGTAAATTTCGCACTAATCGCATAGAAATTCTTCTTAAATTCCCCTGAATTCCTTTTTCGCGCTAAAATATAGTAAAATACTTGTACAAATTATTTTGCTATCCATAGAAATTCGGGAACCTTATTCTTTTATTTCATTGATATTAGATGAAGAGCGATATTACTAGGTAGACACTCAGTAAATGAGATCTTTCGACCGTTATCCAATATTACAAGCGGAGAACGAAATTTAGTAATAGTAATGCATTTCATATAAAGGGATATCCTGCTGGATTATGTTGCGAAGATTTTCTCGTGTAAGTTCGGGCTGGTGGGCAGACGTTCCGACAGCAGACTGCCCTGAGAATGGTGGCTGTCAAAACGTCGGCCCAAAAGCACAAATTCACCTGTCTGCTTACTCGAGAAAATCTTCGCAATGTATTTCATTCTTAAAGTCTTTCTCATGTGCATGGCTGAATGTAAACTCGACAGCCAGACTGGTTGCATCATCCACAATTAGGTACCAAAAGCCCTAGTGAGGAGTAGGCAAGGCGAGATGAAAGTGATATGGTTCGCCCTTGCAATCAGGTGGAGCCTGAACGTTAAACAAACACCTTTTCACTGAAGCGAAGTGACCACTTTGATGGTACTACTTTGCATTAAATTTAATTAAAATCAATTGAAATTGATAGTATCAACCCTAATTATTTACATCACAGCTGGTTTTTATATAATTTGAATAGTGCCTAGAAAAGGATAATCGAAAAGTACGTTTTCATCGATTCAGCACCGGAAGGCACGAACGAATTGCAATAGGAGTACGAGTAAGAAAATCGTATGTACCTTAGATCAAGATATGATTGAAGGAACATATGGATGATCTCACTGATCATATTATTGGGAAAAATCTTTTTTCAATGAATGGCATCGTATCGCGGTTGATGGCGTGTCGGTATTTGTTGGAAGCTGCTTAGATTGGGCTACGGAGAGGAGGGAAAAGTTCCTGAGAAAAGGAAATGCGGTATGAACGCTTTTTGTATCAATAAATAATTCCATACCAAGATTTATCCTGTCATTAATCATGTCACTATTCACAAACGCTATAATAGATGTGAATAATTATAAGCAATATTGAAAGAAATAGTTTTTAGGTAGTTATTTTAGGCTGAGTCATTGCCATTGTTTACCGATACTAATTTTGTCTTGTTGACAAAAAAATTCCAATTAGTCTCATTGAAATAAAATCCATATGGCGTTTCAACTTCATAATGTTAATTTTTCATACAAATTTCATTTTCTTACATTAATAAAATATTTGTTAATTATCCTTACGTAACTTATGGCCTATATTACAGGTTAGATGGAAGAGGAGACTATTTAGTCTCAATCTTGCCTAATACAGACCCTAATAATAATAATAATAATAATATTGATTTTTATACAGAGCGAACTCAAGCCCATTTTTTATAATTAATACAAATAAATAAGACTATAAGGAATTACACCAAAAACATTCTTTGGTCTGTATGATATAAATTTAAATAACGTAGTTACGTTAGGCAACACTAAAAATGATTTTATGGGCTTAAAAAGTCGAGGTGGATGTTGTTCTCTTTGTTGCTAAGTTAGCGACAAAATGCATATTTTTCTTTAGATATTAAAAATATTTCTAAAATACCACTCTCTATTCGTATATGTAATACCAGTCTCTATTTAACTCTAATTTTATTTGCGTTTGATTTCTAATTTAGCAAAATATCTCCTTCATAAACTTCTGAAGTGATTGGTCAACAGTTAACAGGTTAAAATTGATTACCTTTCTATTCACTCGTTAGCTGTCTAAGTTAGCCAGCTAACGAGTGAATAGAAATAGAATAGAATATAGAATGGCATTCTGTGAATAGAAATAGAATGGTATTCTGAGTTAGCAAAAAGATTCACATAAGGTATATACGCCCACTTTGATTAATTATCTCGTCATATTCAGTGGAATTCCACGTTGAATAGGTATGTTTGAATGCTCGGAGTGAAATTTTTAACCTGTTCTTTGGAACTTATTCGAAAAGAAGCGAGTCATGCGGCGAACCCTTTTGCCGTGAGCTTACCTGTGGGACACTCCTTCATACTCGGAATGAATGAAGTTTTGAAGTCCACAGACGCGGGTCAGACTGCAGAGATCATTCCTTTCGAGATTCAGTAACGGAATTCCCTTCACTCCGACAGTAATTGGGTCAAGTAAAGCCAAAGAGTGTGCCACTGCAAACTCTAAATCCTCAAAAACCCAGCGCCGGCTTCCGAAGATCAAAGAGCGGGTTAATTCATCCGTCCCTTGCATTGTGCCTCTTTCTTCGACGCTCTCATTTACGCGTAAGAGAACAAAGAAGAGGAATGCTCGGAATTCATAGATGGTAATGTCAGAAGGAAAACTGTATGAAGAATTGATCAATGTTTTAAAGGAGAAATTACTATTTATCTACTCGTCTATCGATCCATTCCTCCCGGAATTGTTTGAATAAAACTTAGTGCATAAAAGTTCAACTTGAGAATGACTATTTTAATTGTTGTTTATTGATTTTATTATTGTTTAGTAAGGCGTATCAATAATCAGCTATAAAATTTAACTGCTACAATGAATCTTGGTGGAATTCAATCCTTGAAAACAGTTTATTTAAATAAAAGAGTTGTTCGATAATGTAAAGAAACTTGTACAAAACTTCCGCAAAAGCTTGTGGAATTGTACTAGCTTCTTTATATTATGGCACAAAAGTTTCTTACGATTAATTATTTCGAATAAACAGTTAAGTCGAATCAATTAATACTTAACTTGCCCTATGGAGGACTTTAAAATAATTATTACTTTTTGTGTATTATATCAATCCATTGCTCTCTCCATTCACTTTGATCCCTTATTTGATATATTCTTCTATTTCCCTATAATTATAACTCGATTCATACGCTGAAATATGTTGGTCTCGGATTATGAAATTCAATGGGAGACGAAGATTACGATGGATCTTTGATGCTCTCTACGTGATTGCATACAATCAAGTACCCCAGTAATCTTAGGCATCAGGAATGTCACGGAGGGTGATTCGTTCTTTCTGGATTACATTGGAGCGTTAGAACCATTCTCAGGGAAATAAATATTTTGTGCCAGAATGGTCATTTGCAGATTTCTCTTTAAATAGCACTCATTATATATTTGTAAGTCATTATAAATTTCCAAGCCAGTAAGTCTCTAGGTCAGGGGGCGACCTTAGCTTACTCTACATTCTACAACTTCCTCAAACAGCATTAAAAAGTTTTAAATATGCAAATACAAAACATTGGTACATATAAAAACCTCCAACTAATTAAAATAAAATAGATTACTATTTAAAAACCAAAATGTACATATTAATCTAAAACCCCTGTAAGCAATATGTTTATTTAACAATCACTATTACGATCCCAAAAAGGACTTAAAATATAATTGACTATTAAATAAATGTCGGAGATTTAGAAGATTAAAGGTAGCAAAATAGGCAGATATTTTGATTAACCAATAAGAATGCAGAATCATTTGACTGTTCTTGGCTTATACATATTCGAAATCCGGATATTTTGTCTTAAAAAACCGATTTAAAAATTTTCCCTCTCTAAAATTTCATTCCTTACTTTTCTCACAGAGGTTTCTTATGATAAGATAACCTACTTCATGTCTTACCCTCTATTTTCATCATTTTTTACTCCACAAGGCAATGCTTGAGCGTATTTTTGTTTCCCTCGGCAAGGTTTTAATATCTTTTGTTTTCTACCGTGTGTCTCAGAATTCTAGTTTTACTGAAAAACTACATTACTTATGTTCATCTCTAGGTTCTTATCTCGCTGCCTTTTAATAACGGACTAAGCATTAAGAGTTGAATCAAACGGCCATTTGGAGCTTATTTAATTCTTAATTTTAATAACACAGCCGTGTTCCTTTTTCCTCTTAGTTTGATAACTAAGCTTTACTCTTTATTCTTTACTTTAAAATGTATCTAAATATCACTACTTGCCAGAATAATCCGAGAATAATAATTGAAAATGCTATTCATCGCGTATCTATTATGGTCTATCTATGAATCATACAATTCAGATTCTTTTTTCACTGTACAATATAGTCGTATTCATAATGTTATTCATATGACTGTGGTTATTATCTGTAGATATTATCAATTCATATTTGAATTAACACGCCAATTACATAGATATAGACCCATTGAGGTGAGTTAATTTTGACGAATTTGTATTAATTCTGACATTCTGTATGCAATTCAATGAGAAATCTCCTCTACACACCGCGTTATTACCGGTTTTCGGAAACAAAGGAATGGCTCGGATTATAGAACTCCTGGGAAACACCCATTTCAACCCCACATTAAAAATAATCATTAACAGCAGAGTTTTAATTATCCTTTCCTACAGTGAGAAATATTTTAAAATGTACTGTTAGCGAAAATCACCTCCTTAAGTAATTAATCCAATCTACGAAAACGACAGTTTTTATCTCAAGGAGTTTGCCTAAGAGAAGTGGAGATTTGATACATCAAGTTGCGGTGAAAGCATTCATTAGGGCACCCGACCAAATACGAAGCCTAAGCACTGGACCGCAACTTGACTTCAACATCCCGTTACGTCGGCAGATCGTGTTTCTTGGGTGTTGCACCCTTTCCATCACTAGGCCACGGCCATCTTCGTTTATTTTTTCGGAACCAAGCATGTTATTTTTCATTTGATGCAAGGGTGCTCGCTTCTGAAAGTTGTATTGGATTCGTTCCTCGGTGTTGTAATTACTTTGAGTTGATGCGGTGAGATCGCTCAAGGCCCGTAAGTGTCATTGCGTAAAATTTTGTGCTTTCGGGCGTCCGTCATCAATCAAAACGTTCAACACGTATTTTCAATTTGCCATTGTTTATTTGGGCTTGCCCAAATAAAGAAGTCTTTATGGAATGAATTTCGAAGCATTTGTCATCTATGACGTGAAATGTATTTTTTTTAACTATCATTCAGGCCTCTACAATTTTGCGCCGAAAATATGCAATTCGGTGAGTTTCAGACTGACTACTACTGAGACTGCTACATAGAATTTTCGTATTTTCCTATTCAACTTCTTTTTCAGGCTCCGTATGCCTTTCAGATACTGTCTTTCCTAACTTATCAATCTATCAACTTAAATCTTAATCAAATGAGTGCCTTTTTTTCTTCCACCGATGAAATATTGCATTGTACGTACGTTCTCTGAGATGAGTTGGTCATCTCTGCAGATGAGTTGGTTCATCTTTATCGTACCCTTAGTCAAAATTTCATCATCTCTCTAGTAATTCGGTTTCTTTTAACTTTTCTGAAATTGATTGTCTCTTTATTAAGTTGAAGTATATGTAGGTTTATCACACTCCTCTCCTTTACAAATATTTTCTGTTGCTGATCTTTGTTCCGAAGATATTACTTTAAGCATTTCTATGTTCACTTCTTCTAAATTTTTCCTCCATTTCCAATTACCTTTACCATATTTATGTTTTTATTAACATAAATGACAACAATCTTGACGGAAGAAGATACTTTTCAGTCTCAATTTCAGCTCAGTAATGACTTTTAGTTACTTTCCTTTTTACTTCAATCGAATCTACTTATAAAAATGATCATCATCATGAGAAAAACCGAATTTCTCGCTGTATTTATAGCACTAACACAAAACTGATTTGAATTAAGTTTTATGCGGATCAAGAAGGCTTTTCACTGAAATTTTTCCCGCAAAATTTTGGTTTATCAGTAGTGTTTTGTCAAAAAAGCATAAATTGCTTCTCACGATCGATTTTTAATTCAGTTATCGCAGAAATATCTGCTCTCATCCCTTCATGAATTTGCGTACTCTCGAAAATGAATTTACAGAAGATAATGAAAAATCGCGAGTTTTATCAATCCACCAAAGACCAAGGATATACTCTTTTATACTTTACAAACCGTGTATACATGTTCAGCTTTGCTTTGAAGTGTAATTTTCCCCTTTCTCAGCCTGTGGGAAACGTATTCAGTCGAAATTAACAGCACTTTCGGCTTTCGGTGCACAAAGCTAATCCCGAGAGAGTATTTGCACTTTGAATGCACATCGCTCGCGCAAACACAGTTTATGCACTTTCGCCATTTTTCGCTGACGTTGGTTTCACTGGAAATAGAAGCCATAAAATTAAAAGAGCGAAAAATAAAAGAATTCGTGAGCGTCGCTCTTTCATTCGACCTTTATTCGTCTGTTGAATTATTTCCCCTCTCTGGGAGATGGCGCTGCTATATAAAGCATCCTTTTGATTACTAAACGCAGATTATTGTTTATTCCCCTTCTTTTGATGTACAATCACTGATAAAAAATGAAAACAATCGTCGTTTTTCGGTTATCGCCTCGCTAGTTATTGACTCCGTCGCCTGTGTTTGTATTCGGCGCTATCCTCTCCCACCTTAGTAAGAGATACGTAATTACGCTTCATTTTCACGAAATTAAGGATGTCGCAATTTTTGCAAAGAAAAAGTCCTTTATCAGATTCCACAAAAGTATGGTTAATCATAGGTTACCTCCTCCATATTCCATGCTATGCCTCAGTAATAACTCATAACGCAACAAAAAACTTATTAATAATTTTATATGAGAATCAGTTACAGCAAAAAAGCTAGTTAACTAAAAAAATCTGCATTTATCATATAATCAAACTACTAACTGAGCTTGTTCTGAAATTAACCAAAATATTAAAAAAAAATAAAAATTCTGCAGAACACATTTCTTAAAAAAAATTGGAGATACTCTTCAAATACTAATAGAAAATAGTCGCAGGAAATCAAGGAACCCAAACTAGTCTTAAGGATCTTAAAAATTAGAGAAAAAGAAATTAGTTTAACAATTTTATAATTTTAATTACATTATGATATAAATTCTCTTGCTCTCTTCTGTTACGTACAAGTAATATGAACTTGTTCCTCTCTGCTTTTGATTAGGGAAAAATTGATAATATTAACAATAAGACAAAAATATTAACATAAATTAAAAAAAACATTTACAATATTATTTTTTAAATCATAAAGTAATTACTAAAAGCAGAAAATAATAAAATATATGAGTAAAAATAAAAATAAAAATAACCCCATAATTAGTGGAAGGACTTCATTTTGAAACATCTCTTATTATTTCTTGTTTTATGTTATTTTTCTTATCTAGCTTTAAATATTATAGAATTATTTATTGATAGGATTAGCAATATTTTTTTGATTACGTTAGTTTATTGTACATCATCCAAACCTATATAGTTTTAATAAGAGCCTAATTGTAACACTGAAGTGCTTTTACAATATTGGGGTTCAACCATCCATCAAAACTTATGCCTTCATATCAACATTGCTAATTTTACGTGACTTTAAGACGAATGAGTAAGACCGAACTGGATGTCGCAAATAGCATCAGTGATGCACGGAGAGCTCCATCTTCCACGCATTCTAAGGAGAATTGCGCGTCTTTTTTGTTTGTTTTCTAGTCCTTTTTCCCTTTCACCGACTTTTCACGCTCTCTTTCCGGAGGCTGTTAAACGTGACAATTGAGCTCCTTCGACAAGATGCACCTGCTCATAAGTCTTGGAAACTCGCTGTATCTTCATTGAAGCTTTTTATGTTTCGTGTCTGTGATTTAACTGCTACTTTCACTGATCGTGTTCAACTACCTCCGTGTTTTACCAGTGTAATCTTTCTTACAGTAAAAATAAGTTAGCGAAACTTCACCTTAGAATCATTGAAATTCAATGTATTCAAATACATACTAAGTACGTCGTGAGAATTATCTCATTTCCTCGTATCCAATGGAAGAAAACACCGAATCTGTTGCAATTTTTTAGCGTCCTTTATTTTCCTATGCTCGCTGTCGCATTAGAAAAACGTACCATTGTATCTGTTTTGTCTCCGTAAAATAAAATAAACATTCAGTTGAAATTTGGGTTAATGAAAGATATTATGGATACCAATAGAAAAGATGTTAAATTATCATTGCCGCCTATCCAAAATATAGAAACGGATTTGCTGAAAATGAGTGTCTCTCTCAGCTATTAAGGAATAGTGGGGATGATCTTTATCGTCAAATGTGGAAACACGTTTCTCCTCGGAATTACTCATTTCCGTAGGAGGCGACGAAGTTGTTCATCCATTTCTTGGCAATGGAATTCCTCTAAAAACAATTATCATATCATCATATCAAAGCTGAGACATTTATTCCATCATTTGGAAAAGCTAGAAATAAAATGAATGTAAAATAAATTTCTATTTTTGTTCAACTCAAATATTTTTTTATGAAATTGACTCAAATACTTATCCCATTAGAGAGAAAATAAATTTTCATTAAACCGATATCACAAAATCTTCTCTATATTGTAAGAAGTCTGAGAAAAATTAAGAGTGAGCACAGCTTTCAAGATACATATAACTTAACATTCACACAATTGTTACAACAAAAATTACTCTATAATAATATTCTATTTTACCTTTTACAATTTCGATATAACGTATGCTCAAAAACACGAAATCACATTTTAAATGAAAATGAATCAGAAAGAGGATGCTTCTACCGGATACAACAAATATCATTCTAACGATTTTGAATTACTCCTCATTTTCCTAGTGATCATTCTTTTTTCTAAACATTTCTCTTTTCTTCCTAATTGCACATATTTCTGCTCCATCTAGAGCTAAATTCTTATACTGTATTTTTAGTTTTATTTTTCTGCTCCCTGTTTTAAATTCTCTTTTATGTAAAGATGTCTTTTTAGGGATACATTTTTAGTGTGAATATTGATCCATAAATTACGTTATTTACGTAATTTGTAGTAGTCATTCTATATACTATCTTTTACCTTAATTATATTTCTCTGATATACCTTTTCGTTTTTGAGTCAGGCAGAATAAATTTTTCGTTTAAAAATGGTTTATGGTTAAGACTGTGATTCGGTTTGAATTCCTAATATCCTAAATCCGACGAGTTGATGCTACTAATTGTGGAAGACCCGCTTTTAAGTTTTTATCAGTGAAATCTAATCATTGAAATGGGCGCTTTAGTAGCTCAAAGCCGTTTGTTTGCCGATTCTATTTTCGTTTTTCGAGGGAATTAATGGAGTGATTCTGTTTACGGCTCTCAAAATCCTTCTTTATTCTGTTTGCGAAAACTTTGGCAATCCTATTTTACAGCTTAGTGTCGGGAGATTGTAAAATCAGCCGCATTTTCCAAATGAATTCCTTCGAGGTAAAGATCAAATTCCTTCTTGTTTTTTGGTAAGTTTGGTGTTCTCGGATACATTATTTCATCTTACATGCAACATATTTATTCAACAGCTTTCCATCCCTTACTTTCTCTCCAGTCCCATACATCTAATTTGAAGAACTTTCGTTATTTTATCCCATATAAATTAATTTATATTTTGTTTGATATTCCAATATTGTTGTGAAAGTAGTTTTTATATTTCTGTTTATTTTTTAATGATCAAATGTAAATCCTTGTTATTTTTATCTTTTGGATTAAATATATAATTATATATATTCTTTTTTATCGTAGTATTTTGAAAAATATTTGCATTTTTGGATTAAGGTTTCATTTATTCTAACTTTCCTCAATAGTTTCTACTATATACGGGTATATCATCATGATCGTGTTAAATATTTATTTTAACGTTTGCTGTTTTTCTTAACGATTTAAAAAGAAACATAATCGACGTAACTCTTACTTGATGGAATGCCAAGGAGAAAATAAAAATCATTTGTTATTTCCACAAAACAATTTTTACTCCGACCAGATTCGAATTTTCTACCTGAAATATTGTTTTGTTCTAACTAAAAACCATCTTTGTTTCTTACGATTGCTCATTACATTTATTCTTTGAAATAAGGTTCTTTTATCTATAAACTTTGAATGAAAATTTTGTTTTCATGAGCTTCGAAAATCCGAGGTCGGTGAACTTCCACAACAAGTACGATCGCCGTGGCTCTCGTATGATGGAAATTGCTATTTTGGTTCAAAGGACCAAATATCAAAGGATTTAAAGGCCAAAGAGACCGAAATAGCCATTCTCCGTTGTTAGCTTACCTCACGGATCTCTAAACAACAAGGCACTAGCAATATGTGGCGATAGGACGAAATTCTGACGGACGAATGCAGCATGATATGAAAAGCGCTGGTGACACGCAGCAGATTGTTTTTTTTTTTCTATTTACTTGAAGTTGGTAAATGAATGAGGCAGCCCTTGAAGAGTAAAGAGTCAACTTCACGTTTTATTGACGTAATAAATATTTTTTAAATTCTCGACATTATTTTATTGTTAATAAAATTCCACTTTTGGCTGCGAAATTAATCTTTCTCTCTCTCTTTCATATACATCCAAAATCGGATTAACATATAGTCGTCCAAAAATTAGTGCAGAAGATTCAGTACTGAGAAAGAACCTTACCTCTAAATTATCAGAGTGAATATCATTGAGTGGGAAAATTGTATTGTCGTTCATTTACCAAAAGACTTCATTTTTACGATGTCTATGATGACTTAAAGTTTCGACATTTCAAATAATCATACATTTTGGCTTAATCAATTTGTTTAAAACATACAATCGGTTGCTTAATAGCTCTTATTTTCGTCTTCGTCGCCGAATTTTGCTATCATCTCCTATTATGATCCATCATTTCATTAACTCTGTATTTTATGCAATAATTAATATAATTAATTGAATATAAGTAGAATTAGAATAGCTATTTTAATAACCTAATTAGATTCAAATTAACAAACTGAGCAATTTCATTTATAATACAATTAATTTTAATTAATATCTAATTAGCAGTCCTCTTGACTCTTACCTAATTTTTTCAACAAGTTGTCCTTTTAATGATGTTGATGAGAACTTAATTGCAAAATGGCTTGCCAAGGCTTTATATATCTATGAAAACCATTAATTGGCATAAAAATTTATGTTCCATTTTATTTTGGGTATTCAGTTAATATCCAAATGGTATTTAATCTGATAATAATAATAATGATAATGGTATCAAAGTTTATATCAATGGAAATTGTTTTGTTAGAACATTGAATATTATGGTTTAATATTCTCGGATCGCACTATTGCATGGGCACTAGTGAAGAATAACGGATACAGTCTATTTACGTAGCATAAATTGGAATTTACACTGGGTTTAATTAAAATATTTCTTCATTCTGAAATATTTTTAGTAGCATATTTCGTATCATTCTTCGGCAGCCTTTTAACTTCTGCATCAATCAAAAAATTGTTTCGAATGCGAGTGCTTCAATTCAACTTCAACTTATGGCTGTGCAAGGTTTCAATTAGCTTTCCATTCGCAGCACATTTCTCTAAGGCCATTTTCTTTTACGTTATTCTCTATCCATACGGTCCGCATTTTCTGCAATCGAAGTAGTTGAAAATTATCTAGTTACTCCTCGACGGTGCGTGCGTCCTTCGCCGTCTACTCCGATTTGTGTCCAACGAATGCGTCGACAGAAAATGGGAATCCATCGTTCAAAATGCACTAATTTACATCACGAAAGAGAAATGAGTCCATGTGTCGAAAACCTGTTTTTACAGAAATGGTAGAAATTAAGGTAAAGAGCAAACTGTTGGTTCATTAAAGGATACTTGCGGTAATATAGTAAACGATGCTAAAGGCAAAGCTAATATCTTGAATGATTTTTTTCGAAGCGTTTTCACGTCTGACGATACATCAAATACTCTCCCGAATGTTGATAAACCTGAATCAATGTCGAAAATCACCTTCAGAGAAGACGGCATCATTAAACTATTGCAACAGATTAAACCGAATAAAGCTCCGGGTCCTGAAGACATACCGGCTCGAGTGTTCAAGGAAGTTGCGGAGAGCGTAGCACCTTTTCTTAAAGTTATATTTGACAAGAGTATGAGCGAAGGAAAGGTTCCGAAAGATTGGAAAATTGCGAATGTCACGCCAATATTTAAAAGTGGCTCTAAGGACGATCCAGCTAATTACAGGCCTATATCTTTAACATCACTGAGCGGTAAAATTATGGAACATATAATAGCTAGCTCTTTAATGGGTTTTCTTGAAACGTCCAATTTCATAATTAGGAATCAACACGGTTTTCGTAAGACTCGTTCTTGCGAGTCTCAGCTGGCTTTATTAGTACACGATGTTCTCAACTCTGCTGAAAAACATAAGCAAGTCGATGCGATATTTTTAGATTTTCGGAAGGCTTTTGATAAGGTACCTCATCATAAATTGCTGTACAAATTAGAAGTTGCGGGTATCAATGCACAAGTTATTAACTGGATAAAAGACTTTCTCACCGATAGAGGGCAACGAGTAGTACTCGATGGTATTAGTTCCAACTTGGTTAAGGTGACCTCGGGCGTCCCTCAGGGCAGTGTAATTGGACCGTTGTTATTTTTAGTATACATCAACGACCTCAGCAATCACATTGAAAGCAATGTTAGGATATTCGCAGACGACACAGTCATTTACAGGGAAATAGTTAGTTCAGAGGATAGATTAGCCCTTTCGAACGACTTAGATAGAATTATGAATTGGTGCGATGATTGGCAATTAGAGCTTAATGTAGAAAAGTGTTCGGTAGTTAACTTCTTCGAAAGTAAATCTATAATAAATAATTATTCTTATAGTCTCCGAGGGATAAACCTATTGTCAGTAGAATCGGTAAAGTATCTTGGAGTAACTCTCACGAATAATCTATCATGGAGTGCCCACATCCGAAATATATGTGGAAAAGCACTTAAGAAACTCGGCTTCGTTAAAAGAATAGTCGGTAGGAGCGAAGAAAAGGTTCGCGAGCGATGCTACTTAGCGTTAGTTAGGCCTCACCTTGAATATGCGTGTAGTGTATGGGACCCCGCCGAGAAATGTCATATTCGGGATTTAGAAAAAGTACAACGGAAAGCGATACGATTTGTAAAGAATTGCTACGATAAAACAGCGAGTGTCACTCAGATGTTACAGGACGCGGGATGGGAATCATTAGAAGATAGAAGAAAAATTCAAAGGATAAATTTATTAAATAAGTTCAGAGAAACTACGTTTTCAGATGATGTAACCGATATAATGCGACCCCCCTGTTATATGGGCCGTGCTGATACTGCCCGAAAGATTAGGGAAATAGATGCTAAAACGAATCGTTTCAAAAATTCATTTTTTCCGCGAAGTATACGCGAAAGCAACCGTTTAGGAAAATAGAGTCAAGGTGCTTGCACCCCCTGCCACACGCCGAAAGGCGGCTTGCAGGGTTCTTACATAGACATAGACATAGACAAATTTATACGGATAGATGGATTGATTATTCATATCATTGGTTATGGATATCAATTCTTTGAGGTTGCATGTTTGTTTCATGGAGATTCAATCTAAATAAAAAGAAAATTCTGCGTTTGCATATGCGTGTTCACCATAAATTTAGGACCTAGGTTTTAAGTAATGTGAAATAAATTACTATTTCGACTAATTAATATTTCGACATTCTGTCACTATTAATTTCCTCCATAAGACTTGCACTCAAGGTTCGATTTTATCAACTTCTCTTCTTTATTTGGTTTGATCGATTTGAGGATTGGTTAAGACATAGTTGAGTCAATATTCAGAATCCTAAGAAAAGGTGTAATAATTTTTTCACGATATAATTTTCCCCACTACAATTTTTGAACGGGCAAATTCGAAAATCACCCAATATTGGTACGCAAATTTTCTGAGTTATGGTGTCAATATTGACTCGAATAAATTATAAGTTGTAGGAACAAAACCGTAACTTTGAATTGTTGCTACCGGGGATGCTTTTTGTATATTATATTATATCTTGACTGTGTTAAATATAATCATACTTTTCCTATTTTATTTCTCCCTAAATTACTAGTTCCACACAAAATTACGACTGTAAAACTGTGGTAAGTAAACATTTTTAACAAAATGCTTGTCAAATTTTGCACCTAACTCTGGATGCATCGGAAAATAATTTATAACAGTGAGATATTTAGTGTGATTCTAATTCTAATTCCTTAAAGTAATTAATTTATTTTCAGGGAAACGTTTCCTATAGTACGTAATACATTTTTTCCTCTATTCCGCAAACATTTTCCTGAGAGAAAATTGAATACTCTCTGAAACCATTTTCCGATGTTGGTTCCATTTCGTCAAGATGTCCTTGTATAAAATCCTCACGCAATCAATTTCGCCGTAGTAGTTTCGTGCAGTGTGATCGAGTTTGATATATTTCGCCCAATTATACATTGACACTCTCAAGGTGGACCCCGTTCGAAAATTTTGACATCGATTACAAACGCATATCGTACATTCTGATGGTATCATTTGGGCTGAGTCGGTGTTACAGATCTATGTTTCTCTCCGACATTCTTTTAATCGAAAATAAGTGGGGCATTTCATTTTCCTCTTATTGTCGTTTATGGTGATTGTTTTTCATTACCTTGTTTCTCTGTCTGGCGTCACGTGTCTTTATCCAGCGCAGCTCTAGATCAAGAATTGAATTACCTTTAAAGCTGCAATACTACTTTTCTCGTCTTACTGTTCTCTCTTTACATGGTATCATTTTCTTCATTAAAGGATATTGACGTATATTTCAGATTTCATGCTGGTATTCCGCGATTCTGCCAAGTGTTTGTAATTATTGACTACGAATTCCTTAGGTATTAAATTTCATAGTCTTTCGGAGAACGAAATATTTTATTTTTCAATCGAATAAAAACCACATTAATGCTTTCCTATGGATAATAGCTAAAATCCGAATCCTTGGTTATCATTTTTCTTTTCAATTATTAATAATTTATCTTCGAATGGAATTTATGTTTATTTAAATAATTCATACGTCTGTAAAGAAGCAGGAATGCAATTATTTGACATTTTAATAAAGGATTATAGTATTTTCATTGAAACTTTGATTGTGAAATAATATCTCGTATGAGATATTTTAAGGAACCATAGATGGAAGATTCCATGAATGCTTCATGGAATCGTGAATTATTACATTATGGAGTGGTGCCTAATATTAAAGTAAAACACGGTAAACGTGAAAGCCTTTTCAAATCCTCGCACTTCATAATTCTCAGCACGCAGGGAATGTAATAACCTTATTCTGTGTAAGCATATTAGGTTCTAAGAAAATTACTTATTACGGCATAAAATTGAATTTTCAATTCAAAGAAAAGATGAATAGACAAGATCTTCAAATTCACTTTACCTCGTGAAATCGGAATATCTAATGGAATAACTGAAGTGCATCTACCGTAAGAGTTTAACATAAATAAAGCGACGAAGAAAGAAGTTATGAGTTGACAGAAGTTATTAAATTAGTCGAAATAAGAGTTTGAACTATATTTTTTCTTCAATTCCATTGATATCTTGCTTTGTTAAATATTCTGAGTTTCTTCCTGTATGCAGAATCAGTTTTGTTTACGATGATCAACTTTTCATTTGAGTCGTACCTCAATTGGTATTATTTATTTTAAAACCCACAGTGAATTCATTAATGAAATATATTCCCCCGGGGCTGTCTATAGCGCATTGCTCCTTCCATATTTATGATTCATTTGTTTATTTATAATACAATTGTGTCATAATTATACGCTGGCTCACGCGGGGACATTAGCTATCCAAGCATTTAACTAAAATATTTTCATATTTAGTTACAAAAGTAGTGCATAAGGTAAAGGTGCGTAAATAATAACATAAAGAACGTAAAAAACTGAATGCATTAGTTTAAATTAATCATTAATAGATGTGATATACAAATGAATTAAAAATTACTTTTAAAAAGCACATAGACGATTTTTAATCTTAATTGCCATGCAAGATTTTCAGAGTTCCTGATTGGCCTCGAAGGCTATTGCAGCGGTTCCGGGGTCCCCAAAGTTTTCAACATTGATTACCCTCCCAGGCAACCCTCTTCTCAATAATTCTTTCTATTAATTCTTACGCAATGTTTCTCATTTTTTTCAAAATCCCATACGCTCTTTCTTAAGCCTTAATTCATGGAAAGCAATTGCCTCCATCTACAGAGTAATGATCCATCTCGTTCCATTTGGAAATGTTTCCTATATTCGCGTATAAGATGAATCTCCACCTATCACCGAAGTCACGCTTTATCACTTGTCAGGATATCACTCTCCCTCAATCGACTAACCCTTGCACTCATGGCATGGTTTTTGCGAGATGAATGTAGGCCATGGCCTGCTTCGAGGCTTTAAATTAAAATTAACGTTCTGGATTCGAACGAAGCTTCGGCAAGTCACCTCTGTCCCGAAGGCTATAAACAACGTCGATGGTGAAGAAATGGACGGGAATCAAAAACAGGAAATGTGCAAGTGCTTTGATCCCTCTTTTCACGATGGGACGGATGAATTATTCTCTAGCGAATCTTTAAAGTATAGAAACGGTTTTGCGCTTGGAAATTTATTCAGCGCCATGACGTATGTTTTATCTCGGAGAGGACGTGACGTTTCGAATAGCGGTTGCGAAGACCGCTACGTTTGAGCTTGGCGTCGTTTACTATTTTCAAGAAAATCTTTACTTTGGGGGACACCCAAAAAGGAACACTCAAGCTATGATGCCTTAGCATAGGATCGATTGGTGCATCTGTCTTATACTTGTTCCTTTCGCCATTTTATGAGATGCAGAATGATGGAAACAGTTTACAAATACTGACTGAATCTATTTAATCCCAAGAAATATCCCATCCTCTATCGATTGAAATAAAAATAATACAAAGAAGAAAGTATAAACAAAAAATAAAAATTGTACAATATCAAAAAACTATAAAATAATTGAAAAATGCAAAAAATAATAATTTAAAATTTAAAATTTAAAAATAACATTAACCAGATGATGAAAGGAAAGCCTCAATTTGATTCACTTCTTAGCCCACTGTGCGCCGTTGTTTGTATTATAATAAATGCTTACTAAAAGGTAAAGAATTATAGGAAGGTAAATAAAATAAAATATAATCGCAAAAAGGTAACTTATCGGCAAAAAAATGGGAGAATGTAATTTCCTAAGTGGAAAATCTCGAGATCTGCATGTTAATGCACGTATATGGCGGGGTTGCCTAACTCGGGTTTTCCGTTGCTAATTTTTCATAAACAAAGGCCCATTTAGTTGAACGGTCGGACAAATGTCAACTACCTTTAATTACCAACTAGCATAAAATTTACCCTGAAAGTTTCGTTAGAATTCGTTCCTCACAAACCTGGTGTTCCCCGTTTTACTTTTTGTGTTATTTTTCTTACCTAGCTTTAGATATTTTAGGGCTGATTATTCATTATTAGGATTAGTAATGTTTCTAATTAGGTTAGTTTATTGAACATAATCCCAGCAGGCTCCAGAATAACCGAGTAGGCAATGCGTTTAATTTAACGAAATCCGACCTCACCTGAACCGAACTGAAAACCTACCGGTCCCGGGTTCGATTCCCGGTTCCGTTTGGTGCCCAAAATTTCCAGCTATGGATTGGTGTCAGGAAGGGCATCCCACCATAAATAAATCAGTGCCAAATCAATCAAACTTCACCAACAATCACGAATCATTAACCGATCCCATGAGAATGGGAATAAGGTTACGAGAAAAAAATTGTTCATCACCTAAACCTGTATAATATATACTTATATTACCCGTACACTATATTTATATCATTACCATATACTACCTGTATAGTTATACTTATTTAATTCAGTATGCATACGTCCTCATAGTAGATTATGTGTGTTGGCTTTCTTATGGTTGAATTTACCGGAATCTTTCTGCAATAAATGCATTCCTTGAGCCTAATGTGCCTAGTACCTAATGGTATTGTGTTTACTTTTAATTATCGGTCTGCACTCGGAAATGCTGTGCTCCTCGTTTGAAATTTCCCTTGGGAATCTTGGCGGAATGTGTATCCCGTAGTTTCATCTCGATACCTATCTTCATACCTGAATCAATGTCAAGAGATCTCTTTTTAAACGACTTGTCTTGGACGAGCAAGTACATCAACGTCACCCTCCTTATTTTGTTATTTACATCGCAGTTTTCTCCTATCTGTTGTGTCATTCTCTTTCTCACCTCTTTAAGCCGTTTTTCCCATTTCGTGCCACATCTGTCACTTGTATACACGTTTTCTCCTCGCCTCTTCCTACTACTCTCGTTCTATTGTGTTCTCCCTTTCCTTTTACCTTATCCTTCCAACACGCAGATTCAACCACGTTTATTCTATGGTACAAGAACCGTAATTAGCCTACCTTAATCAAAAACAAATTTCGTTCATTTAATTTGTCACCTTTTCCGTTTATTTCAATCCAATTTTTCTTTTTATTTTCATAAATAAACATTGGGGCTAGTGTTTACATGTAATTTTTCAAATTTTTTCGTCCTTGACAAATTTTAAATGGTATTAAACGCTATATAGTAATCTTAGGTGTGATATACTGTGATCTATTTCTCCTTACTCCTTGTAAATTTTTCGTTTCTTTGAACAGTTGATTTTTAGTACCTACTCTGTACTCCTAAACTGTATATTTTTGATTTCACTTATAAATCAAGTATTTTTATATTTTCAACCTGAGGAACTTGACAATTCTTATTTTATGTCTCTAATTTCTTATAATTGTTTATTTAGAAATTCAGAAGTAATGTACCAATCGATGGAAGTTCCAGTTTCCCCCACGACTTCATGTTCGACATAAAAAGCCCTCTGAACTAAGATACATACCTATATATCGATAGTTTTTATTTTCTTTGGAATATTAATGAAAATTTAGAAGAACGAGAAGCGCCGAGAATAATGTAATTAGGTTGTCAAACTTGCTATACCATCGATCCTTTCGTTTCAACGAATATTATTTTGTCTCCAAATGTGCAAATCATTGCAGTGTACTCGGGTTAGTCAATTGGTAGCAAGACATCAAAACCTTTCGACTTCATCGGTTTTCATAACCCACATGTCTGAGTGCGTCAGGTAAATACCAAGTTTACGCAAACTCAAAGGGAATTATCTCATTTATTTTTACTACTCTCACGTATCATTCACCAAAGGAGCTTTTTAAAAGTTATGTAATCGCGTTTCTCTCATAATTTCTCTCACTTAATGTGGCTACATTGCACATGGATCGTATGAAATTATTGTAAATCGTCTCTGGAAAGGCCTCGATGATCTTTGAGCGTCTATTTTATCCTTAAATTGAATACTCTGCGATTCTTAAATACAATACAATAATTATGAATGTATTCTGATTGAGTAAATCCCAATAAATAGAATATTTTTCCACGGTAAAGGATATTTGAAGCCTATTCCCAATTTTCAAATGCTATTTTATGATTACGTTACATCCTTTCGTTCTTGATTGTACATATACAAAACGTTCTAATATTTCTAGCCAAGGTGACAGCTATAGATTGGGCTTAAAAACTTAGAAAGTAAACTTTGAATCATAATTTAATTATTCCAATCTTAGATTTCAGCACATATGTGACCTGGTGTGAGGCTTTGTTCGCAGGGAAAAATATAATGGATTTAATTCCCTCATAAGCCATATTTCCCAGAAAATCTAAAACGCTTTATAGATTGACGATAGAAATATATTTCAAGAAACGAACGCATGTTAAACTATTATCTCATAACATGATCATTTCGTTAAATATCATTTACAGGGGAAAACTCTAACAATGAATCATTAATGATTCAAAAATCGAAGAAATCGTCGGCGACCATCCTCACATTTAGGCGTGCGAAATTCTCGTTTTCATCATTGGCTGAGGATGATTCAGATTCACTACTTTCCATTTTGAGTGGTCAAAATTTAACACGGTCAAACTGTTTGCTCTCTGTATGGACGACGAAGGCCATATTTTGCGAGCGTTCACGCGTTGGCGCGGATCTTGTCCGATTTATATGCTGAATGAGAGAGTTTCGTGAAGTTGCTGTATGCAAATGTCGCTCTCGGACCACGCAACGCTTTTGATAGACAGGATGCGTAAATGCAATGGACGAATTTCGGGAAGATAGTGCTTTCAGGGCTCTATTGATGATATTTTAATACTATTCATCAATTGCTACGTAAGTTATGAGTCGCTTCCAGAGGAGAGGAAAAGTGAATAAGAAAAACCAAAAGCATTATTAATACTAAATTTGGTCAGAAACTTATAATAATAGACGTCGAGACATTGATGATTCACATGAAATTCATCCAGAGGTGGACATAATGATATCTAAGTTAGTTTAGTGACCATAATTAATCACAGTCATTTATTGATATAACAATAATTTGTAATATTAGTGACGAGATATAGATTCAAATATATATTTCAAATAGTAAGCTGGAAGCTTGAAAGTCTAAAATTAGGTGTCTTGATGCATGCTAACATTTACATTTGTAAGTAATTTTTAGTACCCCTTCGAACATAGAATTATTTTTTCATATAAATTTAATAGTATTACACACTAATTATCTTATATTATTATCTTTATGGCATGCGAAATCTTTGCCTTCTTTTTCTACCTTCAAGAATTTTATTTTTATTCGCAAATTCTAATTAAATCATATGTGATCATTGCTAAGATATAATATTCTATTCCTGTTTTCGAATCAACTCTTTCAAAGCACAGACATTCATACATTTTAATTCTATAAACATTTTCAATTAATAATGTATAATAACGCATAATGGATATTTTTAGCGAAATTTTAACTGTGTATAATCATACTCATTAATTTTGAGTTGAATCCGTTTTCTTTTAGAGGTTTCGTCAGATAAAAAACTGAAAAACCGGATGTAAAATTATGATGTTGACCTCGTTATATATAGGCTTAGAACATGCACTCTTCTATCAACCGTTTTGTTTATGTTTACGACGTTAAACAAATCGTGCGACTCCTTATTAGCTTTGAATGAAGCCCGCGAGTATTTCGCTCCATGGTAATAGTTCAGGGGTTTACCGCTCGGTCCTCTGGCGCTCTGCCTAGCTTCAGCGATCGATGAGGGAAACAGCCGAAGCATTTGGAAGACTTGATGCGCCGTCCGCTAATGAATATTTCAAAAGGTGGAAATCAACTCTTTTCCGCCTTTCTGAGCTAACAAATTAATTCACAGTCAATTGAGTTGAAATCATACGGGAAAATTTGAAAATAATTTCAAATCTGTCCGCTTAATTCGATGAACATTAATTTCCGAACAATGAAATTAATTTTGCGTTCCATTTAATCCGAATAATGCACTTGTTTCCGAATTTCGATTAATTTTATCAATTTGACCGTTTAGCCGTTCCTCATTATATCCCATGAAAGGAATTCAATTATTGCATTCATCACTGAGTTATTAATGAAGTAATTTGTAATGTAAATTATATAAAATAGTATTTCCTCCAATTTGATTGTTGTTATTTCATCATGAGCACTAATAAATTCGAAGAACGCTTAATTTTTTTGTTGACATATTTAACTTAGTGTGCTCTAGGTACTCAATAAAGAGGGGAGAGCGGGGCTAGTTGATACAGTTTTAGGGTTTTCATTTTTGTAAACTTTTAGAAACAATCTACTTCACCAATCTTATGACTAAATATAAGATTGAAGCATCCTTAATGCATAGATGATTATTTTCTGGGCTATCATGTAGCTGCGTACTACACAATTGTCTTTTTTCAATGATATCCACAGTGTATCAACCTACCCCCCCTGGGGCAAGTTGATATCATTAAATTAGTAGGTAAAGTCAAACTAAAACGCAAAATTTAACAATAAAACGTGTT
The DNA here is from genome assembly GCA_947579665.1 of Sympetrum striolatum. Lineage (NCBI taxonomy): Eukaryota > Metazoa > Arthropoda > Insecta > Odonata > Libellulidae > Sympetrum > Sympetrum striolatum. The sequence goes on from OX388346.1 coordinate 13,999,887, forward strand.
ATATTTAATTGGTTCAAATTTAATAATAATAAAAATGTTGAAAATTAATATAAATTTAATATCTAAAAAAAATAATTGAAAATAGTAAAATTTCCTTGCTTTTGCGTGCGATATTAAGTATAGATAATAAGTATAGAATTATGTGCTGCGGTTCTCGAGCTAAAAAAATTGTAAGTTATCTCGAAATTAGGTATTACTCTATTTTGCTTAGTTTCACATCGGTAAAAGTCTACAGCGTAATTATCAGCAGATAGTCATGACGACCATGCAGTACGTTGCAGAATTGTAAAGAGACTCGAAGAATGAGGCAAAGACTATTCAGTGGCGGTGGTCGTGCGGTCGATAAAGTTAAACGAGCGTGTCTGTTGCGAGCCACGTTTGTAGCAAACGAGATCCTGTGAACTCATATACGCCATCCTCCTCATTTAAACATTCTGAGTATGAGCATATAATCCACTTTTCATGCATAGATAAAGTAAGAAGGTTAAGTGTGGGAAACACAATAAAGAAGGGTAAGGAAAACACATCTGTCCCATTGTGAATTTTCATTAATGAAAGTTTCAAGTTTCTTCAATAATGTATACCAGAGTGTATATGACGTGTGGTGTATTGGCGGTAGCGAAATATCTTGAGCAAATGTGAACAACTCAGGAAAATGGAGAATTAGTGGAAGAAGGACCGAATCTTACATATAAATATAAAACCTGCGTATGTTTGCGGCCGCAAAACTCGAAAGATACTCAGTCGACTAACTTGAAATTTTAACACAACGTTGAATTTAAATACGAGAATGTTTCTATTATAAAAAATGTTAACATTTTTAATAATAGAGTCAAAAGCATTTCCATAATAAATGCACGTAAAGTTCATTTTTGCCAATAGTCATACAAAATTGAGACTTGCACAAAAAGAAAGGAAAATAAATAGAGAATCTTATTTTGGTCGTGTATTATTGTTTTCGAATTGAATTATCGAGATTTTACACGAAAAATACGAAATGTTAGTAAAATTTTGAGAGTATAAACAACCGGTTCCCTAACGACAAATGCAATCGTTGAATCCCAGTTCCTGCATTTTGGCCTATTTAAAGCTAAGAAGAATTTTGTTTGCTTCTTGGTTGATTTCGTTCACATTGACGTGCGTAATAAATCGTTCTAACTAATTTGAGTAATCTGTTCCCGAAAATCAAAGTGTGAGTTACTTTGATACCGAATGTTGTATTTAGTTCAATTAATTTGTTTTGGAAATGATTTAAATAGCGTTTTCGAAAATCAAAGTATGAGTTACTTTTTACTTGATTGTAGCATTCAGTTCGATTACTTTCTTTCGTTATTTTCCATTCGATCGTCGTCTATGTTTTCTGCGGACCATAGTACGCGTTTTACGGGTTGAATCGAGAAGAAGAAGAAGAGCGACTCAATCGTCTCAACAAGGCCAAGAACTATTAGATCCACAGCTAAGACGTATGCAGTTGCAATATCTGCATGATCTAGCTTCATATCTTTAAGTCATAATAAGAGTCTTAGTCATAGTACGGCAGCCATTATTTTCTGTGAAAAATATCTTTTTTCTTCCTTTCATTTCATTCCACAATATAGCCGCAGCATCTTAAGACAACTGAATTAAAATATGTGTTCTCTCGGTGAATCTATGTTCGGTAGAATACCTTTATTTACTTTCCTATTCATTTCATACCTGACTGAGCCGCAGCGAAGCGTGACCGGGTTTAGCTAGTATTTTACAAATGAGACGATGCTGCTTGTAATGGGCCTTGAATTTAACATGGAATTAGAATTCGAATCCTGATCGTGGAAAAGTGTCTATCATTGACCTTTTTCGTCAATATTATAATTAAAAATTGCAGTATATCTTTCAATTCTATGGTAGCTATGATAAGAGGACAATTATCCTGAATATAGTCGTATAAAGTTAAAGCAAAATAAATTTGTGTGGTTTATTACATTCACATCCTTGCTTTTTGATAAACAATTCGAAAATCCCTCAAAAATATGTCAGTTAATGTGATAAGAGAGCAAAATGGTATTCAAATTATGACACATTTAGTTTTAATGAAAATTTTTGATTGTACATACTATTTCAAGAATGGCTCGATAAGTAAAGACTTATAAGGGGAAGTTAAATTTATCTTTATCTCAATTATTTCCATCACGGCCACAACATCTGTGCATCAATTAACGGATTCTGTTTAAATATTAAATTCAGGAAAACGAAGGAATGAATTAACCACATGATATATCTTGTGGAAATACGGTAAGTGTTATACTCATTCCTTTATTTTCCTATCATGGATTACCACCTAGTAAACTCATCCGTAGTTGGCTAAGTATTGAATTTAGTTCACGATTTAAACATTCGAATTCAGCAATGATACTTCCGTAATCGAAAAAATCTGATGTGGCCAACACATGACTTTCTCCATATTTATTGAAAACAGAAGCCTATGCCGGTAATGTATAAATAACTCCAAAACAATGAGTGTTACAGGAAAATGTTTCATACAAAATTTGTTGTAAAATAAATTATCTATAACTTTAGTACAAAGTTGTATATACCTACATTGCATTCTGACAGAGATATGTATGAAAAGCTTCCATTTCTGGAAGAACAACAACTTCCGGTTAACCATTATTCAAGAATAACTCCTAAACAATCAGTGTTACGAAAAAATGTCTCAAACAAAAGTTGTAGTAAAATGTATTTTCTATAACTTTTGTACGTAATTGTATATACCTAAATTGCATTCTGACAGAGATATTTAAGAAACAAAATTTTGTTCCGGATAAACCGCAACTTCCGGTTAAGCGATATTCATCAAAAATAATCAACTCTTGGAATTTTTGGATATAGAATTGGAAAATACTAAGTATGAATTTTGGAAATTATCGGATAGTTACTTTTTAAGATAGAGTGCCCAAAAAAATTACCACAGGTAGACACACAAAGACAGTCATGTTCGGTAAAATAGCGAAAACGAACTCTATGGGCCCCAAAACATCTATTTCCGTTGAAATCTGGAGGTCGAATTTTTTTGCGAATACAATACTTTCTCTATACTACGTATAGGGAGAAAGTACAAATGTTTGTCCGACATACTAATATTAAATTACTATTACCCTAATATCGTATCACTATTCTAACAAAATTCCTCGATAATTAAGTGCGATAAGACTCTGGCATACGATGCCATTCACTTTAAAACCTTTTCCAGGGCAAGGGAGGCGTCGCGCATGCAACGCGTCCTTTGCAAGTCTGGAAGGGTTTGAGAAAATCGAAGGTGTGCACTGCTTCTCATCACTTCCGACCAATCCCTTCACTTTCACTCTTAACCTTTTTTATTCCCTTTATCTCATTCTCTCTCTTTCCCCTCCGCTCTCTATTATTCAATTGTTTTAATTTCCCTCACTGTCCCTGTCATTTCTATGGTTTCCCTCTCATTCCATGTGCGTGCGTGAATGCTAATATTCTCCCTTTTTTGAGTGACCCAGGGTGTAAAATGGCTTTTTTAACATCTTAAATTCTACTCTTGTCGGTTTCAACGGCTGTTTATACCTTGTGAAACCGTTTTATTATCATCGTCGTTAAATATTTATGATGACTACGGTGTATATTGATGTGTAAGCCGAGTTTTTCAGCACATTTTGTATTCTGAAATAGCCCCTAACGGCTTATACTGGAAAAAGGGTTACTTCGCTTACCTGTTCTCTGTCGTATGCCATGGTCGGAAATCGGCTCGTAAATTTATCTCAATGAACAATACTTTGTAAATTTTCTCTTACTAACACACTGATTCTCAATTACTGTACTTTTATTGCTATTCATTTTTATTTTTTAAATTAGCAGTAGCTGCTACATTTTCCACCCTAGGCTTATACTCGAGTCGATTAGTTTTCCCAGCTTTTTGTGATAAAATTATGTGTATAGGCTTATATCTCGTATTTGGGTCGGCTTATACTCGGATATATACGGTTTCTTATGCTTTTCCAAGAAAATTTCATTTTTTATGCTACGTACTGTCTTTCTTTGTATTTTTTTGAGGTTTCTGGAGAATAGTTCGGGTTAATTGTTAAACGCACATGATTTTTGTAATTGTGGTTGATTAATTCGTAAATTATTGATATTTAAATTAAAGAATAGCGTAGTTTGTAAACAAATTTAGTTCTATATGTACTTGGAACTTTGATGCATGATTTGTGTTAGTTGTTTATTATAGTGTAAGCCTGCTCTAGTGACTAACAGCAGTGATATTGCGTAATAAATAAGTGACTTACAAATATTTTTTTTATCTACATCATTCATCGTGAAATGAATTGCATGGAGTAATTTGGCTGTTCATATCTTTTCACGATTAACGAAATTCATTTTGGTCACCTCGGTACCTTCGAATGCTATGACAGGAGTTATTTATTAGCACACACTGTGCTGCTCTCAAATGAACGTTCTCTATTCATAGCTCACAAGTGTCGGTGAGGAAAGCAAGGAAAATACATCCCTACTCCTCACCTTGCCTCGTGTACCTCATTCCCACTGCAGGGCTTTTATCAACAAATGGAAGAATTGAGGATCCAATGAGCATTTGGGATGATGACTAAGAGGACGTTCATGATATCACTTTATTGTGTATTCTTCTGTGGTCTTTCCGAATTTCTTTACTCAAAATTGTAACCGTATGCAGTTTCTCTTTAGCTATCAAAAGTGCGTGAGCAGCGCAGTTCCAAAAATACTTTTACAAGTTGTTTTAAAAAGGGTACCCATAAGATTTAATTTTTATAAAAAGCTCCTCAAGAAGGAGGAAAGACATCCTTTGATGTATTTCTTCGCTTATCTACTAAAAAATTAAACTAAATGTATTTACCCTCAATAATTACTACACACATTAGAAATAAAATACCCGACATAAATTATAATTTTTAACGGTGTCTAAAGATAAAACTCTAGGAAAAATGTCTTTTTAAAATCTGCTCTGAATAAACATAAAATGAGACAACCGTAACTTTTAGACTTCCTATTCGTCAGAAAAGGGTACCAAAGACCACTCTGATTTTCTTTTAGTTTTAGACAGGTATTGATTCCTGAATTAAACATAGCTTTTAGTAGGTTTAGTAACTCAATTATCCTTTCAAAAATATGTACCGTTGATCTAAAAGAATTTTCACTATCGATTGGTAGCTCAGCTGAATTTGAAAGAAGCATCCAGAATAAAATAGCACTCGACGTGTTTAGTTGCAAGCTTTTATCTAATGTATAAAATAATACCAATATATAAAATATAGTATTATTTGGAAACAGTTGTCTGGTTTTTGACAGATTTTTTTTCAACAGAATCTGTTTGTCTTTATTATGACCCCATTTTTAAATTTCCTTAACCAGCATCAGTTTATTCTGGAGTAATTGTATAAATTATTTTCATCCCGGTTGTGGGCCCAACAAAGAGTTAAAACGATGCTCTCCTTCGATTTTTTACTTCGCAATCAGAAAATTCTCTTTTCACGTTATTCGTCCCGAAACGATTCTATTAAATCAAGGTTAATGCTTTACTTTTGATACTTAAATGTAAGAGGAATTGCTTGTCTCTCTGCGCAGTGAAAAACGATTTCCTCTGCAATTTTTAATAGGCCTTTGGTTTCGCCCCGTTGAGTTTTGTCCTTGCTGGAAAGTTGTAAATGCTAAACAGGAGTAATAAAGATTTGAGGAAACACAGTAAGCTGGATAAAGGAGATAAGGGACGGGGGACATAAAGTTGTTAATAGGAGGGAATACGGAGAAGTTTGGGAAGCGAAATGTTGAGGAAACTCCCGGGAAATTGTCTCTTAAGCGTAGGAAAGTTATAGAAGTTTGTCTCGATTAAATAGCTCGAATTACTATTTGAGATGTTTGTATGTATCTCCCAATGTATTTCAGAACGCTTAAAACTAATTACTGGATCATACTGGTCATAAATCATTACTAATAATACTGTTTGGAAATTTATATGTATTAATGTATTAGATGCTACTAAAATATGAATAAAAATATACTTGGGCATCTTTAATACAAATCTATTTATTTTTCTGCTGTATCTCTTCACACAATGGGTTGATGGCTCATAATACTCTAAATCGTTGATAATTGTATCTGTGGATAATAATTCGCTTATTGTTTCGTGCATGTGCCGTATGCTTTTTCCCTATCGATTCCAACTGTTTTAGTCAGATCGTCTCTGTTCTTCATGTACTTGAACAAGTTTGAGCTTCTATTCAAAACCAATCTCTTGAATATTGTTTTCGAAATTTTGAAGGGTTGTCTCTGTTTCTGCCTTAAACAATGATCTGATTGCCATACAAATGTAAATGCCAAGGAAAAACGGACTTGAAAAAAGTCTGACAGGGCCGGGAACAGAACACGGGATCTTCCTCTATCTGGAAGGCTGCCTTAACCATTTCTAATGTATATGGTTTTAATCACAGGGAAACCTCTAGAAGGAACCTCATAGTATATAAAACCTAGAAAAATCCATTTTCATGACCAAATTTAACTATAACGAATAAATTTTGCTGGCCAAAACCAACCTTGGTCGATAAGTTTGGTTTTGTCTTTAAACTTTATTACCTTCTCTTTAGCATTTCATCTGTGAAATGGTCAAGGTAATGAGAGTTTCAATGTTTATTTCTACTTCGAAATCACGGTTGAGAAATTCACAGTGAAAATTTCCTCATAATGCTATGTTGAATGGCAGTTTAAGTAAAGCCATGAATATAGTATATACAAGATATATAGTGTAGCTACTCTATGGTTAAGCCTAAATCGTTTATAAGTAACGGGTGACATATTTGAAAGGAAGTGACAATATAATGATTCCGTAGCTTTTATAATACATTTTAGTTATTTCAATAAATACGTAAAATATTTGTGGCAACTACTTGGCAACAACCGCAAAATATAAATTCTTTCGTAATTTACGACATTACAATCACATTTCTCACCTTATGTATATAAGGCTTCGGGTTATACTACTGGTATTGTCATTTTTATTGAAAAACTATAAGTCTTTACTCTCTAGCTCTAAAATTTTCTTTTATAAGTATCTAAGTAATATCTTTTGAAACATTGATATTCTATATTATATTCCCCAAAATTACTTTCATTCTCATAACTCAATTCTAAATTAGTTATACTTTTGAGTCATAATTTTATGTTAATATGTTGTAATTTGCTCTTTTTTTACATTCTAATGACTTTCTTTTTTTCTTGTCTTATATAGCTCTTTAATCTACTACCATATTTAAATGTAGTTTTCTATCTGTAGGTTTCGCAGGTTTTTCACCCCCCCCCCTTTGTATATGTCCTATGCTCTTAGCTTAGATTTTTAAATCCAAATAGTAGTATTCTTCTCTGTACTTTTACAATCTATCTATTTCTTTCTTTTCTCACATGACAAGGGGTTAGGTCTAAAAAGATACTTGATAGTATCAATCTCACCCTGAATAAAGTCCTTTATTATTGTTATTATTTTGAAAAATTCACCCCTAAATGTATCAAAGTTGAACTAATAGTATATTTTAATAGCTAATAGCTTTAAACTCTTAATTTCCAACCGTACGTCAACTAATTACTCTGAAACGTTATACTTCGCGCTATGAGATGCTTCGGCAAGTTCCTTCAACTGCAAAGAGATGGCGCAAAGCGCTAAGATGGAATCACGTTGTCTTCACGAGCTCTCAGGGAAAGACGACAATTGTGGGAATGCTGGGAACTTTCAGAAATGGTTCTCCTCAAATTTAAATTATAAACGCGGTATTTTATAATCTCTGGAATACAATTAGTTATTTATTATACTGACTCTCATTAATTCATCCAACTTACGGTAAATTTTATATTTAATTATAAATATCCGAAACATTTTCCGGACATTGCTATCAATTAAACATCTCAACACCTATCAATGTCATTCTTACGGAGGTACGGTATTATAATAACTATAATAGCTGCTGATCAGACACGATGCGAATGGTAAAACAACATTATCATCAATGATCGAATGAAAATACTACCTAAGGTTTCCTAAACTAAGGAAACGTACAGAATATCGCTTTTTGATATTGAAAAGCACTCGATAATGTGTGGCATAAGGATATTATTTATAAATAGTCCTATCCTGTGGCTGAGAGCGGCATAACACGCCATAAATATTTTTTTTTAACTAATAAATGTTAGCATTAAATTTTTTCAAACTAAGCTAACATTCTATCTATAATTGAAATATTATTGTTATTATTATCTTATATTATTATTTTATTATATATATAAATATCATATTAAAAGTATTCAGCCATAGGATAGCAACCAATGAAATCGACACCGCACGGAACGTGTTAAAAGCGAAATACCCTTTTTACCTTGTTAAAATCATTAAAAACTTCATAAACAATTAACAAATTCAAATTAAAATATATGGTGTCGTTACTTCTGTAAAAACTTTAACTGCTGGCGTTCCATAAAGAAGTAACTACATAATTTATTCATAAAGATTTACCAAGAAATAACGACGTGCAAATTTACCGCTGTGCTGACGACTCAACAGTATCCTGCTTTAACTACCGACCTAACAAAGCAATAAAACTCATAAACTCCTACTTAACTGAACTTAGCACTTTGCTAAATCATAGAAATAAAATTTATCACAAAATTATTCCTGCTAAAATGTCCCATATAGAATTTAATATTTGCAGAGAAGAAAACTGACAATATCACCAATATTAAACAACATTCCCATGAGAAAAGTTATTGAAAAAAAGTTCATTAGTGTTACAATCAATAACAAACTCAAGTGGGCGAAATAAATCAATGAACAAAGCAACTGCAGTTAAAGCCATATGATGACCATTCCAGCATCAAAGAAGCGATCTGTCAGCCTCAACAAAAATTAGGTTTATCAAAGCATTTATTCTTCCAATACTCATTATTCGTCTGTAATTGTATGCAACACTACCAAAAATATTTTTTTAAATTTAAACTGGAGTGCCTTTCTATCACAAGGGCTACCTAACACGATTTTTACCACCCGTAACAGCAAACAATTGCTATTGGGGTACTACAACCAAGAGTCAGACGGACCTGCATCAATAAAACAATGCGTATGATTAGTATAGGCTATCGATTCTCAACCTACATTGAGATTGGTTCAACAACGTTAGACAATTTTTTAGGTAAATTACCCTTCGTTTACTATGTCTTCGTAAAGTGTAACTTCGTACTGGTTATATACGAGTATATTCAACTTGTAAGCTATCTCTATATTCCTCTTTAGTTTGCTATGAAAATATTGGCTTCAAATAGATGAAAAGAATATGTTGATACTTTTTGTTGAATCATACCTAAATTATTTATAATTAATTAGCATATAAGTTACTTATTAAAACAGTCCGTTCTATTTCTTTGGACCTTTGTTTGTTTTGGATATCGATATGCAACCGTTTGGTGGAATAATGTTTTTCATATAGGTAGTCTTTAAAAGATCTTGCTTTTGAGTTGGCAGGGTGTCTATCACGATAAATATAAAGAGCATCGCTAAGTCATCTGTTTTACTGGAACTTGTCCCATTTATCTATTATGAGTAAAAATATGTAACATTACATTGAAGCCTCGCAAAAATCATTAGATTCATTGTGCATAAAGAAGTTTTCCTAATTCTTGCACAATGCTTTCAAGAAGAATTTTTTTTGGTCACAACTGAACATTGCAGTGCAAATAAGAGAGATGTGCATCTACTACTACGCTACGAATGGTGGCTCGCTCTGTAAGTATGCTGATGTGACGAACAGAGATGAAAATTATGTAGATAATTTTGTTTTATAGTAATATAAAATCAATTTCAATATATATATCTATCAGTATAAAATCTATGGAGGCGGCCTGTATGCATCCATCAGGTTGGTAATATCTTTCCGATAGTTTAAAAGTGAAATTAAGTCCTAAACTAATCAATAGAGAAAAGAAATCAAATCCAGTGTTACTTGGTGGAACTTCATTTTTAACTTACAAAAGTAAAAAACACACACACACTTGTACGAATTCCACAAATTTTATTAAAGCTGTTGACCGGTTTCGGTGTTAAAGCACCATCCTCAGAACAAAAATTATGACGATAATAAATCTGTTCTGAGGATGGTGCTTTAACACCGAAACTGGTCAACAGCTTTATTAAAATTAGTGGAATTCGTACAAGTGTGTGTGTGTTTTTTACTTTTGTAAGGTTAATCAATAGAGGCTCACCGCTGACAGCAAATATTATAGCAATGAGTCACAAACACCTTAAACTGTCAAAGAATAGCACAAGGTCAACTACTACTATTACTATTAACTATTCTTTGACAGTTTAAGGTGCTTGTGACTCATTGCTATCGTATACTAATCATAATTCCTTAGAACCTGTACTAGATGCATATATACTCAATTAAACCCTTTAATTTAATGATTTTTTTATTTAATTTTTAAACATAATTAGCTTCGGAATCATTGGTTGACTTTTTAACTCCTCTTGAAATTTCACATCCAAACACGAGTTTTCCTCTTTCCGTAAGTTTTCTCTGCTGATATTTAGTGCGCATTCGTTTGCAGCTATCTACTCGAGGCGATCTCAACCCTTTTACGGTTCCTTTACTCTAATTATCACGAAATCTCGAGGCTATCGTGGTTCGCGGTAGTTTTGTCAAGCATCGTGGCACTGTTTTAAATGCTCAGTATATTTATCGGTCCTCCTAAGGCACGTATGTCAAATTAATTACGCATAAAGTAGTCGTGATCGAGCAGTTTCCTCCACCCTCTGACTATGTCAGACGCCCTCCTCGTAAAAAACAACGGAGATAAGAAACATGCATTACAGAGCGCTTACTATCTCTCCCGTTCTTTTCTTCTCACCATCGATCGGAGAAAGGCAATATGTGACTCACTTTATCTTTGCCGTCGTTGTTCTTTGGCATTGGCCTCCGAAGGATAACGAACGCAAATTGACGCAATCGTTTGTTTATCGCTCGTCTTCTAACTAGGAGCTGCATCAGCACCGCGGACGGGCGAGACGTGAACTATCGCGCTTTTTTGCGCGGGCGAAATTGGCAGAATGTCTCGTTGTTTCGTTTTCTGTTTGTGCGGAATAAACAGGAAGTGCATCCGATAGCATTGTGAGCTGTTTTTGTCCCGGAGGCTGGATGTTTGCGAAAATAAGGAGCTATCTTTATGGCGAGAGGGTCATATTTCCACTCTCGTGATGTTGGAGGGAGAAGGGATTAGAATGCAATGACCGCGGCTGAAAAAATTTGCTCGTTACCTATGTTTGAGGATGTTTCTTTTCGTGCGTCATCATCTCGCATTTGACCCGTTCCTACCGTTTGCGTCAATTGCACTTTAATAACCCCTCGTAAAGTGATCGCTTCAAACGGGATTTTAATTGCATCATTGGAAGGCAACAGATGCAGTCCCATGAAATATGCCTTATCTCTCCATCATTATTTACATTTGTCTGGATGATAGGCGTCATAAAGCTTTTAAAGCATGAATTTTGCTGCTCATGTTTGCTTTTTATGTTTAAATCTCTCTCTGTGGATCGCTCAGTGGAAATGGTTTTAATCATAAATTAAAATTATGTGAAAAATCAAATATAAAATCCGATTTTATTGGAATTTTTAAAACTCATTAGCGAAAACTTAAGGAATGTAAAATTGATTGAAATATGTTTATAAGTAATATATTTAAGGTTTGTAACTTTCCATTAATTATATGAAATACATGCCCATCGTGGAAGTTTTAATATAAATTAATGGGGGTGTGATGTGAGAGTAATTAAAAACCTTGATTTAATTTGTATCATTTTTCTTTGAAGTGAAATAATAATAGTTATCAGTGTTATAATATACGTACTTACAATTAAATCATGCGAAATATAAAAAAATATTTTTAGCGTTCTCATTAAGAATTTATTCGCTTTGAACAATTGGCAACTATTTTACAGCGATATTTTTTAATTTCAAAAAACCTAAATCACAATAACAGGTTTGAAATTCGACCTAAATCGAACTTGAGTGAGTTATAATGTGTTGTGAGAATCAACTGATTTGTTTTGAATATTTATCGACCTAAAATTTTCAAATTAATATTATGTATTTCCTCAGCCTAGTTAGCTGTTTTAACTATTTGATTATGTATTGAGTTTTTGCCGCTGCTTGACTTGCGATCTCTTCCAAGACCCATGTAATTACTCTCGTATACATAAGCATAAACTCTTTCATACTAGAAAACGTTTAAGCGTATGAATAGTTGAATGTTAAATATATATCGAGGCTTATGTATTGAGTTTTCTTGTTTCGTTCTCATTTTGTGACTGTCGTGAATCAAAGACTATCATAGGCTTATGCTCAAATAGTAATCTATGCTCGGTAATTTTGAGAAAATAACTTCCTTTATTGAAAAAGTATTTGCACACACGATCTTCTCTTAAGAGGATGGGATAATGTGTTTCAAAACAACGAATTCTCAATCGTTTAATGACTTTGTCCTTGGGATAATCATAAATATCTTCTAGCATATTCTATAAAATTAAAGTAACTGCTTCCCATTTCTATTCTAAATTATTATCATTGTTCTTTTTTCAGGTAAGCACTTCAAAGTTACCGCCTAGAAAATCCTACCAATGGTGTGTGAGTATGTTAGAGAATTCTTAGATTATTATTTGTCTTTGTTGGTTATTCATCCGAATGACATTTAAGCTTATCTCCTTCACATGCCAAATTATATTATTAATATTAACTATCATATATAAATATGTTTAACCTTACTTAAAACTGAAATTGCCATTTGACATCCAAGTAATATTTGCAGAATATGTCAAAAATGAAAATTTCTCCTCAACTACTGCCTTCGTTTCAGTTGAAAGGCCCCATCAAGAAGATAGCTGCTAAAGAGCTATTTTCACTATTTCAGAATGCTTCTGATGTTGAATCTTTTTACTGTTATCATGAGTTACAGCTAAGAGTATTCATTTCATTTAAGCTTTCTATATATCGGGAATTATATCTGATTCACTCTCAATTAATTACCCACTTTAAAATTCTAAGTATTAATTACGGCATGGATTGACGTCATACAATGGATCGCAAGAGTGAATTTTGGTCAGAAAAAGCTCTTCAAATTATGCTGAATATCATCCAGTATCATCTGAATGATAATTGCTTTAGATTGATTTCTGTGATCTTCCATATAACCTTTACCGCCTTAATGTTTTGTATTTATAATTAATACGCTTTCTTATCCTCGTTTTCACCGTTTGCGAAACGAGCGAATTTTATAAGACGTTATCTTAAAATGATTGCTAATTACAACCGGTTTTTCAATACAGGAGGAATATTTTAATTTTGTTAAACTAGTTAAGAAAGTAACCAGTAAACAACATCGCCATTAAAATAGTAACTATCAAGTTAAATCCCTGTCATTTTCTAAGGATACGATAGCAAACTTTTCCAGCTGTTTGGCGATGTTAATCTCTTCTTGTATTAGCTGGCAATAATTGCTTCGATGACTAGCTTTGGGTTGATATGAAACTACGAAAGGGAACGGAAAATAGCTTCCAAGCAAAGCAGGAGCTCATTATCATAATTCAATTTAATAAGCAGCTTTGTCACGTATGACAAATACATACGCCATAAGTATATCTAATAAGATGGTGTGAATTGAAAAGTTGACTTTATCGTATGAGAGATTTACTCTCTGGCAAGAATACGTTAGTTTTTATCAAATCATTGCCAATTTACATTTAGATGTATACCCTGTAAACCATCAGTCGAGGATGGCAGGGGGTGTAATAAAAACTATTCTTTCCTGTTAGTTACAGTAATACTAGATCTGTTTATTAATTATTCTTAGCATTGAAGCGAATATTATCGGATAATATTTTATAGCACTAAATAAACTTGTTGTATGCTACTATACTCAGTAGCATACAACCTAGTTAGTTGTGTTCAATAAATCAGAGAATACTTAAATGACCCCTTTTTTTAAAGAATTCTTCCTAGTACCTCTATAGGCCATCGAAAAAGATTATTTTGATGATTGTCCTTTGTCTTATTTTGTCGAATTTGTCCTTACTCGTTTTTCTTACTCGAATTCGTATATTTGATTTCTTTTCTCGACTACTTTTACTTTACTCCTCTAAGTTCAGGTTCCTACTTTCTATTTGGAATATGATTTTATTTTATTATGCATATGTCTCTTTTACATAAATCTATTTTTTTAATAACAGTATCTTACATAGTGAACAGTAGAATATGGCGAATTATATCTTCAACTTTTATTTTTCTCAAGTTTATAGCCTCTGATCTATAATCTATCGAATCTTTGATTTTCCAAGTGTGTTAATGGAGGACAATAATTTTCCAAATTTAATTGTGTATTTTCTTTGGTTTCTCACTCTGAGTTCATAAAACTGGAATGCAATGTACGCAAAATATGTATTTTAAGTATACATATGTTGTATGGGGAAGATACTTCGCAAATTGAGTTAGTATTCCGATTACTCATTGTATTCTAAAGAAATATTCAATCAGATCCGTTAGGCAGTATAAATGGTGTCCTCTCCAGTAGTAATCTTTCAATTAAAATGCACATCCAGAACGTAGTTGGGTCAGCCGATAGGACTCTTGAGGCTATGTAACCGTGTCCTCAGTGGTAATGAATCGAGCGCAAAAGAGCTTACTTTTCACTGGTTCGTCCACTACTTGAGTACTGTTGCACAGTTTGGAATCCACACGGGAAGGGTTTGATCTTGCAGCTAGAGCGCGTGAAACGTAGAGTGGCTCGTTTCGTTAAGGGAGACTATAGATTCGATAGCAGCGTGTCCGAAATGCCCTCGGATGGGAATCTCTTTAGAATAGAAGAACTGAGTATAGGCAAAAATTATTCGAGATATTTTTAAACGGTGATTTCAACGACGAAATACGCGAAGTCGTGATTCCAACTCTCAGCGAACGCAATTTTCGCAGCCAGATGACGTCAAGATTTCGCGAGATTATAGCGATAACAGATGGCCTTTATTGTTTTTCTTCCGGATTGTATAAGCTGCGCTAATGTGATCATTATGTGCGTAATTATTTAGGTATTTCGATGTTTCATCACCCCCTGCCTTACGCCTTAGTGAGGGGTACTGTTGAGAAGCGTGAGAACTCTCGGTTAGCGGACGGCGTCAAGCAGACGTCCGCATTCCGTATTGCTAAACTAGCAATCTGGAGATCTAGCGCCTCTCCAAGCTTCCAAACTCTGTTGTTGATATTGGGAAGCGAGACAACGATATCTTGGCACTCGGCAAGCGGACGACATCTGGCAGGTGACCGCAAACCGTATTGCTGATCAAGCAATATGGGGATGATATTGGGAAGCGTGAGCGTGAGAAGTACGTATTGCTGGGCGCTCGGCGGGCGGACGGCGTCAGGCAGACGCCTGCAGTCCGTGTTACTGAACATGCAGTCTGGAGAAGGCCGAACTAGCGCCTCTCAAAACTCCTAATCTCAGTTATGTTCATCCCACCGATGTGACGCTGGACGCTCGGCAGGCGACAAGCAGACGCCCTCATTCCTCCGTATTGCTCTTCAATGAAAAGTTTCTTATATCAAGGAGTCATCCTAGGCCAAGCCATCGGTCGCAGGAGCCATTGGAAGACCCCGACCATTCGGATTAGATTTGAGGATGGGCCCCCGTTCATTCATTATCATTGTATTCATGGGGTTTCACTTTGAAGAGAAACAATAAAAAACTTGTAAATCCAATATCGGCCACATTTTTAAAATTTCCTTTGATAGTTTATTATCTGGTTGCCCTTTGGCAATTAGAAGTCAAGTTTAACCACGACAGTGCTATGGTATATGTAAAAAAATGTAAATGGCGTAGGAGATGACAAATCTTCTAAAAAAGAGACATCTCACATTAATTGAACTATTTCACAGAAGACCCATAAATAGTTCGAATTAGAAATGCAAGTTCACAAATTTGGAAGTTTGCATCCGAAAAATAGTCCCACGATGCTTATATTTGCAACCGTTTAATCATTTTTGAAGCATTATTTTATTATCATAGCATAAAAAGGTGCCCAAATAGGTATTTTTGTCGACGGTCCAGATAGCACCTTGCTTGCCTAGAAGCCGG
The DNA here is from genome assembly GCA_947579665.1 of Sympetrum striolatum. Taxonomy (NCBI): domain Eukaryota; kingdom Metazoa; phylum Arthropoda; class Insecta; order Odonata; family Libellulidae; genus Sympetrum; species Sympetrum striolatum. Next base: position 14,016,066 of record OX388346.1, read on the forward strand.
AAAAGTGTATGCGTATTTTGAGAATACGCTATATTCAGCATTTTCTCTTATCCCTTACATCACTAGCAATAAATACTTCGGCGTAAGTTAAGCGAGGGCTAGTTAATTATTATGGGGGATTAAGAATATTCGTATTGACTTGTATGTATTAATGGTTTAAGCTACAAATATCTCTGCGGGAAATATATAAGTATTGTCCGAGTCATAGTTGGGGTATCAATGGTAAACATCAGCAAAAGAGCGGGAACTTTCAAGCATTAAACATATTTTAAGCTTGAATGCATGCTGCTCCTTCTAAAAGTAATCATGTGATATAATTGGATATTAATTAGGATGAGCCATTCCTGCCAAAAGTATTTGCAAAATGAAATCCCATTTACATTGAATCTTAATGTCACTTCCCAAAAACTTCTGAAGAGTACGTTACAAGTTAGGCAATCAATTCACGCGAAAATATTGGAAAATTTAAAATTGCTTTTCATTCGGTATTAATGTTAAGGAAGAGAAAAAATCCCTCTATCATGATGAATGTAGTTCATTTTGTTCGTGTTTCTGCCACCGGTGGCACATTCCGTGAGATTCGAAGGAAGTCGTGATTAAGAGCACCGGTGACTAACGCGAGGAGAGCATGCGTGCGGATCCACCTGTTCAAACGCGAAGAAATGCCTTTGATTTCGGACACCGAGAGGGGACGAGTTTATTCAGACGTCGCCCTGTTGAGTCACACCGTATTTATAAGGCACCTCTGGGAAATATTATTCATATCTCTCATCAGTCTTCCCTCTCAAGTGCTCACGTTTTTCATTTTAATGAATCATGAAATTGATTAGTCACTGAGGAAATCGTTTTCTCTGAGATTTTGACATGTGTTTTTGATTTCCTCGAATTATTAATCACAATGAAAATCTGAAGGAAAATGTAACTCATATTGTGATACATAAAATGGGAAGTATTGTTGTGGATTAAGTATTTTAAGGCACGTATCCCAAGTTGAATTTGTTCTTATATAGATAATTCCCAAAGATGTCTATTTATAGAAAAATATAACCCTTAAAAGAGAAATAAAATGCTCCTCGCTTAGTTAGATTTACAATTAATTCTGTTTTTGTATTATTATGTTTTACAAATGGCCGTGGAATACTCTTTTTCCCTATGTTCTGCTGGCACCTCTTTACAAACCGAACCTTGCTCAGGAGGATCAAATTGCTAATCCTCTAATAGTAGTGAATTCTAATTAAATTTGCAATATTGATGTATATAAGAATATTTTATATGCAATATTCTTGAGAGACAAAATTTTTATCACTGTTAAATGAGATTTTCATTTTTAGAGTAACTTCATTATTTATCTTTTTATTATCATTTCATATGTCGAAGATACAGTAAGTTTATATTAATGAAGATTCTTTTTGAGAATTTGTTATAAATTTTTCAACTCTAAATTAAGATTATTATTATTGTTTAATTATAATAACAACCAATACAAAATGTGGTTGTTAACTATTGAAACGTTCAAGGTTCGGAAAATATATATTTTCTACATTCTATAAGAGTGTTCTAGATAAAAATATTCTATGGCTCACATCTAAATTTGAATAGATTCTTAATAAGTACATATATTCTAAAAGTAGGAGTAAATCGGAGTAACATTCTTAAATGTCCAGGTTTCGGAGGAGACATTATATTCTCTAAATTCAAAGAATTATTTCAGAAGTCCAATGATAGCAAAGGAAGTTCTCTGCTGGTAATCCTCTAACGTTTCCTTGACTTTAAAGGAAAAGGATGAGTCCTACGTTCAGACTTCAAGGTAGAAAAAATATCGGGGACGAAGAAATCACGCGAATCTAATAGACCTTGAAATTTGAAGAAAAGAAAGTAGATTAACCTTTCCCTTCACTTGGAACGGCTTTTTCTCAGTGCAGTACAGTAAATCTTTTAGAGAAGGAATATCTCATAAGATCTCGACTAACGTCGTAATCAAATGTGAGTACGCCTTGGGCTAACCCTTTCACCCATTCATTATATGAAATACTTTTCATCTTCCTGAGAGATACCTTTCCTGCTTGTTTGCTTTTATGTTCTCTGGTTTCGACGTGCTGGTAAAGTTTACGTTGTATCGGAGGTTCAAATTTCAACATCATTACTGAAAAATGTTTTCAATCAAACCCCAAATAATATGAATGAAATGAGATAGATTTCATTAAAAATCCTTTAATATACTTTCGTCTCACATGTGTACTCAGAAAACGTTCATTCTTATACTTTTTCCCAGTGATGTTGTGACGTTATCCTTGCTTAATTAATTCAGAAAATGTTAGCTTAAATTGGGAACGGTTCAGTTACAGAACGATAAAATAATTCATTTTTCAAAATATTACTTTTCGATAGTAAATCCGGCGTTTATAATTGAATTCGAGCCATATTTTCAGATTTATACAATGAAATGCATCACGTTTCTTCGATGCGGGCGGTTAATATCAGAAGGTAATTACAGAGGAATTTAATATATATTTGGTCTTTAATATCAAATAAAACTTACCCGCTGTAATCAAGCGTTTTACAGTTAGCATCTTATTCTATATAGAGATATTTTTTTGGCCGCATTATTTTTATTCTCCTTATTGACTTTATCTCAAAACATTTCCGAGAGTAACTTGCGTCTCCCTTCATAATCGACGATCCTGCACCCTCTGCAAGTTCAAAAAGAAACATTTCAACTGCTATAGCCAAAACATGGTAATTTAAGTGCATTTCAGGATAAGCAAGGACGTGCAGCGACATTTCAAGGCAATTTTCGTGTTAATCAACTGATTTAGGTGACTCGAACCACTTAAGAGAGAGCGAATCCCAAATGTGGAGTTACGAACAGCCGTCACAATCACGTGATTGTGTGCAAATTAAGGATTTATCGGCTACTTAGCTCTCGTTATCTTCGCAATCTTCTTCCGGAAAGAAATTAAGAAGACCACTTTCTGCTAAACTTAGCGATTTCTCGACATCTGACCTTCGCGCCGTCTCTTCCACTTGAAATATAATTTTGTTTTGACTGGTTGATATTTCATCTTCCAAGGAGAATTTTAAAGAGGCTCATTTATATTTCTGCGGATTATAAACATCGCGGAAAGTACGAGATTTCTTTTACGACCGCTATAAATTATTCAGATTCCCGCGTAGAGTTCTTAACGCTTTACATTCTTACAGATGAATATCGCGGCGGAAAATCCGGAAGAGGGTATATCTGAATATCATGAGGTGTTCCGCATTACCACTTACATTATCTTTCGATTAATTTCACACCATTACTCCGACTAGATCATGCCTTTTCAATTTTCACTTCCGTGTATTTTTTGGGTTTTTCCTGGAGTATGTCTTTACGTGCTGAATTAACTCTTAATCCGTTTAATTGTTAATTCATTCCTTTAAAAAGAGGTCTTTCTTAAAATTGGTTCTCCATGAGGACCGTGGCGGTTGTGGTTGAGGCAAAGTTGATACTACCGTTCACTTTGTTCACAACACTTTTCTAGAAACTGATTGAAACTACTCAGCATGTTAATTCAATTGGTTTAGAGCATTTTCGCTGATAAAAGTCGGATCATACGATATACTTTACGATCCGATATCCCATTAGGACCCATTACACATTAGGCACATTGCTTTGAAAAGATTAAAAATATCCTTCATAAATACAGTTGATTAGTCAGGGAGGTTATGGGTGTGCAAAGAACCTCGAGCATGTGATATATATCTTTTTAATTGCTCAAATGCTATATAAGAAACACTACCTCTGATGAAGAATACGTGGGCATACCTTAATAAATGATGACTTTTAAGTCACTGCTGATGACTTCCTTTAAGTCCACGCTGATAAGATAAGATAACCTAACACCAGGCAGTGAAATGTAAATCAATAAAAAACCTGCTGATAGATCTATAAAATTGTTTTTATTTAGCCTTATTTTTACCATATAACCTTTTTTATAATATGATTCTTATAACGTGCATTATCTTGGTAGGAAAACGTTATCAACCATTGATAATAAAAACCTACTCATGGTTTTTTGGCTCTATTAATAACAATCGCGGAAGAGTTGAACACCTGCTAATAATTAACTTCATGTATTACTCCTGAATGAATTTCAGACACGATCATGACATCTATACCACTAGATATATTTTTAATTTTGAGTTACTCAAAATATTGTTGATTTTAACATTGTTTAGAAACAAATCTCTGTTTTCTTTCTCAACCAAATACCAAAATACAAAACGTTACTGCGCACAAAGAAGATGATAACGCCATAGAGGTGTCATTGAAGAAGTTAAAATGAAACGTACGCCATCTACCGTTTTCAAACGTCTTATTTTCCTCTTTACCCTTCCGTTGTTTACTTCTCCAGCATCACGATCGCTCTGTCCTTGGCTCATTACTGTACATACGTCGCTTATCTCCTTCGCTATTACGTCTCACCTATCTATTCTCTACTTGTGGTAATCGTTGTTTATTGGAACGTTCAAGAAAGCAATTAGAATGCATTGTCGTTGGAATAATTGTAAAGCAGTTCGTATTTCCATCTAATTCGTTTTATTGTATTTATACTAACGAAAGTATGTCACATTGTGCAACAGTATCCCTTTCCTCGTGTAGCTTTTGCAAGTATGGTTTTTTATACTTTTTTCTAAGTAAGAATTGTAATTACTCCATGTTCCGAATAACGGTTGTTCTCAATGGTCCGTCGATGGCTTTTCCAGCTTCGAGGAAATAAATTAGGTTTTTTTATTGTTTATGTCCTGCTTCTGAATTGGCCACAATCCAACAAACGGGGTAAAAAAGTGAATTTTGTTCCCCATCAAAATGTAGATCGTGACTCGCAGTGAAACATATCTTATAAAGTCTTTATCTGCAGAATCTGTTTACTTTGTTGAATTTAATCTTCACGTGTATGCGCGGAAAGCATTTCTTCAGAGTCAAATTATTTACATCCGCTTGATTTCGCGTGATTAGAATGATCTCGGTGATTTCAATCATTAAAAATGAGGAAACTTACGCTGTTGTGATAAAAAGGTATTTGAGATTTTTTTAAAGGCTACGATGGATAATTTCCCTGGATTAGCCTTGAATATTTCCTCGGGGCTGCTAAAGATATATATTTTTATAATCAAAATATTTATGTTGTAGAATAATTAAAGTAAAGTAAAGAAAATATATTCCATCTTAAAGAGAATACAAACAAAATGAAAAAAATATTCAACATTGTGATGGAATTAGGTACCCCATAGGTAAAACCTGTTTCGGGGTTACCATCAAACTAAAATACACGGATGGCTGGTGCAGATACATACAAAAAACATAAAAAATGTAAGTGGTTTAACAAAAGAGAAAGAATACGTTTGTGTACTCTTTACACTTGTTCTTAAAGAAAAAAGTAATACCTATAAATTTTACAAAAAAGAGAGAAAAAAAACTAGATACATGTATATAACAATAATAAGAATGATAATACTATTTCTATCAAAATAATATAATTATAATAACCAAAAAATTATCATTCAAAAAATCTATCAACATTTTCATTTGATAATAACCACGACTTGACTAACTGAAGAAACTTATAACAACGTCTCTCATTTTTTATACCAACCGGATGGAGAAAATATTCACCATTTCTTACCATGCCGAGACATAATCACAATTAACATACAAATTATGATTCGTAATATATATATTTTTAAAAATCTTTCAAGATATTTGCAGAAATTTCAATAGCTTGAAAACATACAAATTTTGAAAGAATCCGTTAACAGGAAAATCCAAAAGAGCTTAATTGTGTAAATAATTGTGCTTGGTATGGCTATGGAAAGTGAAATTTCCTTAAAAGACTAGTTATTATTTTTATTTTTAAGCTATCTCTGGCTGTAGAAACTATTGTATTTAGATGCAAAGTGCGAGTGTTTTAGTCAGATACTGACAGTCTACTCAGACATTTGTGCTTCTTGTATGCGGAGAAATGTATCATTGTCCTTTTTCCTACCTCTGAAAGACTTCTTCATTATGACAATTTTTTTCTAAATGAAATTAAAGTTACTCATTTCAAAGCCAATATATTTCATGCACAAGTAGGTATGTTGCCAACGGTTGTTATTGTGGTTTCGATTTGATAATGTTTTGGTGAAACCGAACCTAGGTTGGGATTTTTACGTTTGAATGTTATTAACCTAATTTGGGAACTTACAAGATCGGTATTCATGTAGTACGACACCTCGCTATTGTATCTTCACCTTTTTATAGTATTTCTGACGGCGGTTTCAAAATGTGGGCTGCATGTTCGAAGACGATAAAACTTTTAATAGGGAGGATCGTAAAAATCCTATTCCACGGATTCAGTGCTCATTGTTAGAAGAACGGTGGTCTATCTTGGGATCCACTTTTCCTATAAACTTAGTTTTAGGCGTTAGAAGAATGGAGCGATTCCCATCTCTACCAATTAGGTTCCTGGCGTAACTTTCCTCCAATCTCCCCCCCACTCATAGTGGTCTTCCTTTGTGGGCACAAATTTGGTTCCTCCGTTTTCTACGAGGGGGCGCCTTCATTTCCTCGTGCATCTCTTATTGAAAGCCTTGGACAACCTTTTTCAGACAGTGACATGTTTGTGTAGCGTGACTGCCCGATAGGGAGAAGGCACGTCTTCCTCCGACGCCAGCGCCAAAAGAGGAAGAGCGGTCGTGAGTGGAGTTAACCCCGTGAGGAGGAGTAGTTGAGGAGAATAGTATAAACACGTGGATCTAAACCACCTGCCAAATGCCTCGGAGGAGGCCGTTAGGAAATGTATGCAAATTCGCTCGTAAATAATACGTCTGCGGTTGGTGATTTGCATGTCGAAGCTCACTTGTTTCCCTTCTTTTTATGCAAATTTCCCTTCGAGTTTACTCAAACGCCTGAATCCAAGAGATGATAGGAAAGAGAGGAGCTTTCTTTGGCGTGTTAATTTGAATGTTTAGTGGAAACGGAATAACATTTCCTCGTTGATTGCGAATAATTACCCAGCAATAACACCGCGGATCTTGATATTCTGTGTTCTCCTCAGCACTTTCATTTGGCCTCGGTAAATGCCGACAAATCTAAATATAGATTAATTAGTTTTTGTCCTGAAGTTAGGAATTTCAAATAAGTAAGCTGAAAATAGGTTGAAAATTTCGTAGATAGCTTAATTTTTACTCCGTCATCATTGAGTTTGAAGTTTATTGTGTATCTGAACTATATAATGTACTTGGAAATTTTAATGTATTATTTTCTAAATGTTACTCACCCTAAACAATACAAATATCCTTATGAAGGTTTTTTTAAGATATTTTAGGAAATTGATACTATAATACCTAACAATTATATTTCAAGGGTAACAAGGAGCAAAATTAACCAGAGTACTTGTATAAGACTCACATTTATCATTCGAAATGCAGTCGACTTGTAGGTTGAATATGATAACCAATATTTCAAGTCAGAATCTCTCATAATTTCATTTCATTTCAGAAAGATGTGTTCGCGTATCCTTGAGAAATTTTCAAAGGTGTTTTTCTTAATTAGCTAGATTAATAGTTCTATTTGAGCTGAAAATAATTGCTTGACATTTAATTTTTTAAAAGAGTTCATTAGTAAATGGGTACATAAGATGTAGTTGTAAGGAAATAAATTAGAAATCGGCTGTTAATGAATTTGAGATTGAAAACTCTTCCAAAGCCGTCTTTGTCAGCTTTTCGTGCGTACGTCGCAACCAGTTCTGGAAACCAAGTCCTGAATTTTAGGAATCACCCATTGTATACTGGTATGTACAGCTATGTGCAAAAAACACTTTAATCCTCACGCATATAAAGCCCGCGGGACTTTAAAGTTTTTTTGCACCAAGCTTTACATCCATACATTTCAACTGCCTAGCTATCATCTTTAGGGGTTGTTACCAAAAGTGGTGGTGAGGCACGTACGGAGCGCTGACAAAGACGGCATCATTAAACCCCCAAATTGGGTGTATTCCGTTCTTAGAATTTTCAGTCATCCACCCGCATGATTTCCGAGATTCAGAATCCCCAATTCTTCCTTAAATATTCCACGCTGTCGCCCAAAAAGTCAACAGTCCTTAACATCGTCGGAAGTGGAATATCCCAACCTGAAAACCGATTTGAATCTCTCTTAATGGCTTCGAAGCGCAATCTCTCTCCGACCCAAATTGTGCTCGTTACTCGCTCAAGGCAGGCACGAAGTTTCATTAACATCAACCCACCGAACGGTATTTGTATATGTCAAAAGGTCATCGCTTTTGGTGACTCAGCTGTTCACCCACAATTTCCTCCCTCTAATTTTTTTCACGGAAAGCGTTCCCCATCTTCTTCCCTGCCTCCCGCGGCGCTCAACGCATCTTCCTTATCTCATAAACACCCCCATGTTCATCATCTCCCTGCGGACGAGCCACGCCATCAATATCGCTCCCCCGTCCCTGGTTTTTTTGGCAGATTGTGATTTGATTATGCTTCCTCAGGAGGGAGGGGGGAACCGTTCTTCCGTATCAACACAGCTATGTGTCACCTAAGTGGGTGGGAGTGATTCCCCCCCATCATCTTCCTCTTAGCCCCACCAGCCGCCTTTTCTTCGACTCCATTATCGACTCACTGTTCCCCAATCAACGCCCCCCCTTAACTTTTGCTTCCTCCGCCGAATGCTGCGTCAGCTTCTCTAAGGAGTATCGCCCTCCGCTCCCCGTCCCTCGACTTCCTCCTGCAGCCACTCCATCCCTTCCGCTCCAACGTTTTCATCTTCGGCAAAGACCTGCCTCTTTCCCTCGCCATTCTGTCGAAGATTGAGTCGCTTGTAATCTTCTCCTCGAGGGCCATCTATAATGCATTTATGTTGGGAGAAAGTATCAAGTGCGCAAGCTTCCCTTCCTGTTGTATCTTTGGGAGGGACTCGGTGTGACCCAAGCACTGCCCAGTTGGTATGCTGATGGAGGCTTCGTATTTAGTTTGCGATTAAGTACTGCAATCCTTCATTCCTTTATTGCATATAACTTACAACATATCTGCACATAGGTCTGGTACTTGATATTAAGTTTTCATACACTTCAAGCATTTTAATTCCGTTAAATGTTTCGAGTTCTAATGATATTTTTGCTGTAAAATGCTCTAGTAATACGGTCCTAGAGGCTGCTTAATTTTAAATAAATTGATTAATTATTTCAGATGATTTTATGTAATTTAAGCCTATAAATTCCAATCAAAATAAATTTCATCGAAACCACATCAGTCAATAAAATCTATCTAGTCTATAAGTATATGTTACGTAACTACTTCCCTTTGTGGGTTAGTGGTCTCATTTTAATGTAAGTTGCACTAGCTTTGATGTTAAAAAGTTACTACTTTTGCTTAAATAATGGCTTCTAGACGTGATTCGAATAGTATGCACTATCGCACATTATTCTCGTAACACTTCATTAAATTTCTGAGAGGAGATTTGCATTTCAATTAAAGATTAATTTTGCAACCGCCCATTTAATTTAATCAAGCCTACGAAATCAAACTCTTATTATAAGTTGACAACTAAGTTCTCTGGCCGTACTTCGTGGAACGGCATTAGAAATGATACATGATTTTTGTGGAAATTATCAAGTTTGTTTTATCGCCACTTTTATAACCAGCTTTAGTAAACAAAAAAAGTCCTGCAAGACTAAACGCACTTTAGCTTCTTCACGTAAATTCTTCACATAAACCTATGAAATCTAAATTCTCTGGCCGTACTTCGTGGAACGACATTAGAAATGATAAACCAACTTTGTAATTTCCACAATAAAACTTTAATCGACGACCGGTTTCAGCTACAAGCTATCATCAGGTAATACATTATCGGAAAGCAGTCACTTATATACCAATAGTTTGGAGGGGAGGGTAAGGAAAAGGTAAGGAGAGGGGAGGGTAAGGAGAGGGGATGGTAAGGAGAGGGGAGGGTAAGGAGAGGGGAGGGTAAGGAGAGGGGAGGGGTTGAGGAAGGTGATTTCTTTGGTAGGTTTGTAGCTGAAACCGGTCGTCGATTAAAGTTTTATTGTGGAAATTACAAAGTTGGTTTATTATTTCTTAGTATTTGCCTCATATTCAAATCGTATGCCTTGAGTATTATTTGCCTTTAGTTGAAGGGTAGAGAAGAATGTATTTTTAATTAATTTCGTCTCTACTACTAACTCCTCATCCTGCCTAGTGGCCCTCATCCCCCGAGCTCCTGATAGCTTACGTTAGAGCGTTGTGAGGTGCCAATCGGGCCGAACACTTTACAGAGACTCTTTGAGAATATTATTATTTATTATTTAAGTTTACATTTCAAGTTGACCTTCTGGCCAGGTGGCAATGTTAAGTGGAACATTAAATGAATTTAAGCCTAGCTTTCGCCCAAAGACGGGAGGGAACCCCCTCCAGAAACCTCCCGTAAGCTGTATAAATAAATTACACTATAGGTACATGTAGATGCATAAGATATAAAGTCTACTATATATAATTACATATATGATCAATCATTTAACTAAAATAATGCATTACATAGTAAGGTATCCACGTAGTCATATACATATGAATAGATTAAATGAATCTAAGAAATACAGCTCGAGATAATTAATGCAGAGGAGATAGCCGCAAACTACACTATAATAAATTACATACAGTTTAACTTAAGCTTAGTTTTTGAAAATTTTCACATTTTTAGGCCTTGGCATGAGAGTTCCACCAGGTAAAGCGTTCCATTCCCTAATACCCCTATTAATGAAAGAGTATTTTGCTACGTCTGTTTTCTGCTCATGATTTTTGATTTTTATAAGCGATCTCTCGTAATGAATATCCTAACTCCAACAAAACTGCACACTATCAGATGTATTAATTGCATTTTCTTAGTCTTAAATCGCATTCGAAGATATTTCAATGGCAAATGTACAAAGGTATTTATAAAGTTGATATCACTCCACTAATTAGAGTGTAAAACATGAAAAATAATTCCACGAGGAAGACCCGAGCCGAGACTGCCCCTAACAATAAGGAAGAAAGTAAATTACATTCCTCCCACCATTTTTTAGGATCATCATCTTAGAATAAGTTATGTGCGTCTTCGGAAGGAAGTGAGATTCTATTCTGTGCTCGTTATCTCAATGCATTACGTATTCATCGTGGAAACATCTCTTGGCAATTCGGAGGTTCAAGTTTTATTTTTTCCATTATAACCAGATCTGCTCTAAATAAAAGCGGAGGAATTATCTTGATGGCCGAGGAGCGGTTCGCATTTTGGTGGGGGCGCTTTGTCGCTTCGCAACTTTTTTTACTTAAGCGAGGAAGTGCAAAATGGGGGTTTCTTTTCGGGAAATGGACTTTTTTATACCATCGAGCAATCTACGTCTTTTTTTTTGGATTACTCCTTAAGAATTATGGCGAATGGCGGTTATAAATAAATGTGAATGTTACGTGATGCAATTTTACCTCAGTAATTTTATGCAGATAAAATTGACCTTAGATTCTTTAGTCCTTCCATTTATAAAGCTTTAAAATCGTTTCATTACAGCAAAATTTAATTCGAACCTAACTCAGCTTCCGTGGAGCAGATGGGTCACCTCAGAATGTTCAGTTTCTAAAATTAAAGGAAAGTATCGCGATTTTATTATCTACGAATTATAACTGTTTTTAATATGGGATGATACCACTTCCAGTTTTACGTGCGATAAAAAATCTCAGCGAATAATTTTCCATGAATTTGTTTCGGTTTATATTCTTGCTTTTAATACGTCATATTTATGCTCAGGTAACGGTCAGTCATTACTAACCATGATGTTCTCCTCATTAATCTTTGGATTTTGCGTATTTATGTAGAAAGGAAAGATTTGAGAGGAATAAACTTGTCGTTAAGATTGATGAGGAAGATTTTTAATTCAAAATCCATTATCCTTTAGAATATTCTACGTAAGCTCTTTTAAGTCCAATCTATATACTTATCATAAACATGAAGGAATATACATATCATTCAGAAAGGAAGGGGAGTCTCATCTCTCAACTAAAACTCTTTAAAATATCCTTTTTAAGCTCCTTGAATTCCAATCTACGTATTCTTGTTAGATAGATGTAAGCGATGAATATTCGCATGATACAAATGCTTGAATTTTGAGATGAAATGAAGGAGAAAAAGTCTGCCGCTGCCAGGACTTTTCTCCTTCATTTCATCTCAAAATTCAGCCATGTGTTTCATGCGAATATTCATCGCTTACATACTTCGCCATTCCTGGCTTCTGGAAGTCCGCTATCATGGTCAGGTGGCATCTTAGATGTCCCGCGTGTGCGCAGGAGTGGTGCCATCTTCGATGGATCCTCCACACCTTGCCATCATAGCATTAGGAATTGAAAGAGAGAATGTTCTGTCGCGGTAGCTTAACTGGCGAAAGCATCCGCTCGGCAAGTGGACGATCCGGGTTCGTGTCCTGGCTGCGGCAGACTTTTCATCCTGCATTTCATCTCATGTTAGATAGATGTTTATTGTATACGTAATTAATGCTATAAAAGGGAATATTAATCAAACACTAACCTTGAATTCATAAGCCACTGTTATATGAACGCATTCAGTTTCTTATGTTGATAAAATTCGTTTTTTACAAAGGTACAAATGAATACGTGCGAAATTATTTGCCGAATATAGAGGAATTCACTTATTTTTCGATAGGAAATTTTTGTTTTCTCAATTAATGAAATAAACATATTTTAATGAAGAAACTTTGGTCCTTAAATTTTTAAATTAAGATTTCATTCCATCATGCAATATCGCATATTCTGACTAACTAATGTTTCCTTTTATTCACGCAAAATAGTCTCACCACAAATTGTGATGTCATCTTTCACACATTAGCACTATAGTTTGTTAAGTTTGTTTAAGTTTTTATTTTATTACTTTCAGTTTTAGGCTAACGTTTCGCTTGTTCTCAGGACGTATAAAAATCGTAATCCAGCGCAATGTTTTACAAGGTAGACTAAGATCCAGATATGTACATGAGCACTTTTTAGGTAATTAGCTCAATCAATTTGTCATTTCCATTCTTCCACCCGGCAGAGTTATAAGGCTTGTGCAGTATAGGTGTGTGTAACATTGAATGTACAATCATATTGGTAGTTCTAATCGTGAACAAATGACTGCATTGTTAAAAAGATGCACGATGTAAGCCAACGTGACCGTCGTGACTTCTTGGTAGAGCGTAAAATTACGAATTCTTTTTTATGGCATCCCGGTTCCATATATGTTAATTCGTTTAAAGCCTCAGGTATTCTCCTCCATTGTAGGCGTGGGCATTTTACGAATACAATAGAAGGGAAATTATTTTTTCAGGGACAACCCCCTCCCTCCTGCAAGCCCTTCCTCTCCTCTATTACTTCACATTGCCCTATTCCTAGTCATCGTCCATCCACAGTGTCTGCTCTTATAATCCTTTTACTCCCTTTTATATTTTCCCTGCTCTCTAAGCTATTGTACTTTGTTCTACCATAAAATTTATATGTTGCCTATCTTCTGTCTTATCTCTATAATATAATCACTGAATTCCCTTTTTAACAGGCAGTTCTGCGGTCGGAATCCTTTTCTGTGGGAATTTTTATTGTCTCTTAGTTAAATATTTATCGCCAGTACTATACGTCTCATAATATTCAAGTAAATTTTCAAAATTCCTCTTTAACTAGTGATTCCTTATCCAAATGTCGTCTGTTTACGATTATTTTATCTCTCTTTAAACACTTCAAAAGCCAAATATGCGTGTTTTTTTCACTAATATTTACCCTGAGATTACGAATCGTAATATCTTTTATCGTTGCTCTAGAATCAAGTCTGTAATAGAGCACTGTGCGTATCTGCACGAATATACTCTATGTTCCATTGTTTTGTGAGAAATATTACAGATATCCATCTTCCGCGAGCTCGTTTCTTTTCTAATAATGAATGGAAATTGTATCCTATGATTCAAACTATATTTTCCAAAGGTTGTGAATGATTTAATCAAGAAGATACTTCAACATAGGAACTGTCGAAGGTCTATGACCTATTATGAAACGTAGAAGGCAGGCTGTGAATTAGAAACTATGATATAAAGGGAGAGATATTCATATGCTGTGGCCTTTGAAATGATTATCAAACCAATCTGATTGATGACCCGAGATGACCGAACAGTTTCGTAACCTCCTCTAACGTTCATTGATCTATCAAGCTTCGTATAAAAGAGAAGGTGAAATTTCAGCGAGAATTTTAAGTGCACAATTTGTTTCGGCGCTGCGTTTAATCAGTGGGCGATTGCTCAATTTCACGATCGTTGAAAAATTTCGTAATTCTTAAAAAAATATAAACACTTCAAGGTGCTAGAGAGGTAGTGGTTTTAATATCCTAATAATATTGACGATTTAAGTGGACTCGATAGGAAAGGGGAAGAGCAGAAGTACCTCTGCTGGGCTCCCAGATGGTAGTACAAGTGGGTAGCGAGTTCGCCTTTGGTCATAGCGGTCCTTGGTTCGATTCGCGGTCGGAGATCTTATGTGCAAAATGACATCGGCCGTCGAAGCAATTTTAAAAATGCTGCTAGCTCTACTTCGGTGGAGGTAAATATACTTTTTGTTTCAATTTCTTCGGCCTAAATAACTTTCACGGACAAATTTAACCGTTGTAATCAATGTTTTTACCACGCTTCTGCAAGTCTTTTTACAGTGAATATATGGAAACTTCAACTTAGGAAACTAGAGAAGAGTTTAAACCCTTAATAAAATTTAAAATTTACTCAGAATCCAAGGAAATAAAAAATGACAGAAATAGCTTTGCTATAGTTGGTATCAACATATTTATTTTTGTGAATTATTTTAATTTGATCAGTGATATTTCAGTTTAAAATCATCCATCTTAAAGAATTTTACTTTTTTTATAAGGCTTTGCCATTTCTGCAACCATTTTTTGGTCTAATGACCACGAATTACCTATTCTTTCTTGTGTTAGCCAATCCTTTCATCTTTTAATACATCCTTCTAAAAAACCCTTTCCCTCTACTTATCACCTCCCCTTCTTTATCTTTATCCCCTTCTTTATGTTCTTCCTTTGTCTCCTAATACCCTTCCCCATTTATCCTATCTTGTTCTACGCTTTACCCTCCGTATTCTCCACCATTCCTCGGCTTATTTCTTACGCAAGGACGCCGTGTAGGGAGTGAGTATAGCGTGGCATTGTGAGATAGGAACGGGAGAGAGCATTTTATTTTATTCCCCTGCGATATCCATCTGTGAAGTAGAAAGGGTTACGTTGGAATGGGTAGTGCGTGATCCGCTATGCGATGCGTGGCTGCCTCTATAGTGATCTCCGCTGCCGATAGTGCTGCCCTCTCCCCTTTAGCCTGCTCTACTATCTCCCTACATACACTATTACCTCTGACATCGTCACAGTATGGCGATTGCTGCACACACACACTCGCAGCGGAAGCCTTGCCTCGGTGACCGACAATTTGGTGTTCGGCCTGTGCACCATGCGTGTCAGTTCTCTTTGCCCGGGGGTCAGAGGATTGATTTTCCTTCATAAGCTCAGCGAGTTGTTATTTATGCTGCGAAGTGGTCAGAAACCCAATAGTTTATCGATTAACTGTTTTCCTCAATTAAAGGTTCAGAGTTACACAATGAGAGACTTAAAGAGTTGAGAAATACCGGTCTAAGTATTCTAGAATTCCAATTACCGGAGTTGTAAGAATCCTCCGCAACATCCAGTGATAATTATTGTGCCATTTGATAAGATGGTTGGTTCGAAAAATGGGAAAAGAATTACGAAAGGCTTTCTGTGCGAGGTTCATGAGATTCTAAGGATGATCGTATTTCGATTAAGGAATTATGGAAACTATACGGAATGATGTTTTGAGTGATCTGATGCGAAACTTCTAATCAAATATGAGAAACTGTGTAAATTGAATTTAAATTGAGAGACTACTATTTAGCTAACTCGGAAAGAAAAAAAGAGTAAATTTAAATTACGTTTTGTAATTTATATTCTCACAGATGGCGTTAATGCCATTTTAACTTTTGTACTTTTTAGATTTGTCCCGTCATATGTCCCGTTTTGATTTGAACTGACCCAGTCCAGTCTAGTTGAACAAGACCATTATTTTAACTCATGGCCCTGGTCAATTTATCTGCCGTTCCAGTTTAATGGAAAAATAAGGAGAAGGAATAAATTTTAGATTACGGAGATTTCAATGATAGGAATCATTTAAATACGAATTAAATATCACAAGTAGATGTATACAATTTTGCTTTACTCTGACGTTTCTGAAGTCGTTACTACCTATAAAGCAAATATTTTGAATATAGGCTACTACTTTGCCAAGTGTCAACTATTTCTTCACGACAAGTAGAAGCATACATCTACAATTTTGCTTTATTCTGACTGACGCAAGAGTCTTAAAAAACATACGGGCTAAACTCAGGCACTCAAGTCTTAAAGCAACGTATTGGTTTTACCCGTTTCAGAATTTATCAAAATTTAATTCCATTTTCTATCATCAGAATATATTAACTCTAGTGATGCACTCTAACAAAATCAGTTGAATCTTCCTTTATTGCAATCGTTTCAATGAAAATTCATCACTAAAAACCCGTTGGTACTTACGGTGAAAATCCAATTGGGGTAGCTGCAGAATAAATCGGATTTAGCTTGTGAGAACCTATTTACGATCTATAGAAGAGCGATAGTATACATTATGAATTTATCTACTTCCTGGACTGTTACCGAGGAAGATTTCAAAACCCATTTCTGTTTCAAGGAATAATGCTTTTACAAAAAACTTCGAGCACTGAAGAAGATCGGTCCTCAGGTCCTATGCTGTGCATCTTGGGAGGAGTACTTTTTTGAGGACGGAATGTTAGGTGGAGACCGGGCCATTATTCTGCACGTCAAGGACTTTCTGGGTGTATCTGGAGTTGGAATGATTCACTGCCGTTTACGGGGTATAATTTTTTCCGGAAGATGTTCAGGAAGTTGCTCTACATAATGAAACTGCCCTTTCGTGGGAGTTGTTGGCGATAAATTATTTACTTATGCCTTGTTTCCCGATTTCATTTTTTAGCCTTCCGTCGACCGAATACAAATTCCGAACTCTCCAGAAAATGCCTCCTTCGAACCAGTTACAAAGTAGTCGAAGTTTTTTTACTTGCAAGTCTCGGTTGGGAAATATTTATTCCGAATTTTCATAGTCCTTCATGAGATTACTCCCCAATCTAACAATACTTCGAATTAATGTTATATTAAGCGATATAAATAATTTTCCTCCTTCAATTTTCATTGCATGAATTTTAGAGCATTAAACAAATTAAAAATTGCAATCTTTCACATTCAAATTTCAGCTTCCCTATCTATGCTCTTAAAAATCCCACCATATGAGCCACGTAGTTATCTTTTAAGATATATTTTTATCTTACATAATTTTCTGTTTTCTCATTTTTAGTCATTTATTAGAGCCCTTCCTTTAAAGAGTCATAATAATGATCGATCGTGAAATTAAAGTAGGGTTCCTGTAATATTACTATCATTGAAAAGTGCCACACATTAAATGTCACATTAATTCAATATGAATTAAGCGATGTAATCTCCGTATTACAAATCATTAAAAAGTAACCTTTATTTGTCACATTTTAAACGGTTTCACGAGACAATCATTTACTACACCACATGAAGTAGAAATAAAAACAAAGAAAGTTATGAATGTTTATGTCATAAAGCCGTTTCAGTTAGTGATTACCATGACGTGTAAATGGAGCCTGTGGATTTTCCTTAAATTTCTGTAAATTACCAATCATGATTTTATTTTTAACCCGCAGAAATATAATTCCTATCTACCCATACTTATCTATTAGCAGAACATCACTTTCAAGTCGATATTTAAATATATTAATGTAACATTATAATCAATAACGAATAATGCAGACCGAAAAGAGAAACCCTTATCGTAGGGAAAATTCACAAACTACATCTTTTCCTTCTAGAACTGTTTTCCTTGCAAACAGAAAGGCTTAATTCTGATATTTAATTCTAACGAAACACGTTAGTTTTATTTCTCAGAATCAGGTCACCATAAGTTAAAGGAAGCAACAAATCTTGACTCCTGTCACTTTAACTATCGAAGGAGCAAATATCCTTGATTTTCGAGGGCGGGAATAGCCCTCCCAACCGGTTTATTTGAATTTTTTTCCTCTCTATTTAGTGAACGCTGAGGGATATACTGCGTCCGCTTGTCCTATCTCCGATTCTAAGACGCATTTTTTATTTCCTAAGATGTGTTTCGAAAGTTGGCACTGATCGTAGAAAGGCATAGTCCGGTGACTCTTGTGCCTATGGGATCGTGGGATAGCTGCTAATAATTTCTTTCAACCCACTCTGTTTCCTACTTTATTGTTGTAGCACAAAAGGATGCCATTTCTCGTGTATCAGGGAGAACATTGGAAAATCAATCCACAGCGAAAATTGCTGAAGTATCAAGAAAAATCATTGATTGCCCCGCAAATTCATGAAAATTGTCATAAAGCTCGTTTGATTTCAGCTGCTGCTGAACGCGATGTTTTTCGCATTGAACGAAATGTCTTTGATCTCTGATATTTACCATTTTTATTTGTTTTTATTCATATTTTCACTCTCTACATAAACCAAGGTGGCCAGTAAAAATGGTTATCTGCGAAATTCTTTGAACTAAATAATTCTTCAAAAAAATACCACCCAACCCAACTCAATTATTATAATTTTAAAATTTTGTCTAATTATATAAATTTTATATAATATATAAGAACATAAATTATTATAAGCAATAATATTTTATGATGAAAATAACAAAATTTGTACTTTTTCCACAGTATTTCAGAAATACTGTGGACAAAGTACAAATTTTGTTATTTCCATCATAACGTATTGCCACAAGACGTCGCCTGAGACTGTTGATTTTAATAATATTTTAATTTAAAAATTTTGAATTTCATTATAGTCAACTTCAGATCCCATACAATTTACTGAATAGATTTCAAATCCAAATCAATTCCTTTTAACATATATTTTCGGTTATTTCAGATTCATTAGTGTTTTTTTTTCGAAGAGTTTGTTCATTCCATTTGAAGAATTCGTTTTCGTAGAATTTGTATGATCCGCTAAAAATCTTATAACCTACGATGTTTCATATTAAGTTCTCAAAACTGCCCTTCATCGCTCATAATTTTCTAGCTTTTCTTGGTGAGTACGTTTTTCTTTAACTACTTATCTTACTTTAATTTAAATTTTGGAGGTAAAAGTAAGATGTAATATTTTCTTGCGTTTGGTTTTGTATTTATGTTTTACGAGGGATAATCTTTTATTATCATTTTTATATATTTTTAGGACTCTATTTAACGATATGAATTTCGTGCCGTTTGTAAATTGACATTAAAAATCTTTTCCATCCATCCATGGACAATCTGAGCTCTATCAATCCGTGCACTCAATTCGAATGACAAGAAGACGTTTGAAAACTCACGCTGTGATATACTTGTAAACTTGTTTCTCCTTTTAGGATTTTTGCTGTGTCATCAGTCTTGACGAGTTATTTAAGAATACCATAGGCACATGATGTTCTTCTATATTCTCCTTGTCATGCGAGGATTTATTATTTATCTTTGATTTCGAATAGGCGAAGAAAAAACTGTGACAACTGCTTTAGCCTAGTTTTCGTGCATCTGTTATCTTTCCATTCAGAAATTCCATTATTTGCGTATAAATGCATAAATTATTGTTTTTATGATGCACAAAATCAAGCAAGTGCCTCCAAATAATTACCTTATGTGAAGAATATGACCCGAGGAATTATTTAAGGAAATATTTAACATGACTGTCTATATCCGGCGTGTATATGCATATGTTAGAAAACAACGTAAGAAACACGTCAGGAAATAATTTTTGCTTGTTAGTTTTTCATCGCACTAATTATTGTTATGAATGTTACACTAATTCGTACTTTGTACCATTATTCTACTTTCACATATCTACTACTTATTTCTGTACCGTCTTTCATGCTTTGACTTCTTATTTTAATCAAAATTATGGCTCTTATTTGATAAGCATTCATTTATCCGTGTAGCGTAGTAAGTACAGCATATTTACTCACTTATGGATAACCATCCCTGTTAGAATATATTTTTTCAAGCACCATTTAATGACCCCAAATTCTAAATTTACTTTTTAATTAAAATTTAACCATAGAATTAGGAAGTGACGATTTAAATAATTACTAGCCCTTTTAAAAGTCAGAATTTTCACTATCATACTTGTGGTCTTTATATGGATATCTTCTCAAGAAAGTGGAGTACATATTTCTCAGGCCAATCTCACTCCTTACAGTATCAGATATGATCCTCCGTAAGGTGGGAAGTGCTCCAGTTGAAAACTCTTCCTCTACACAAAAGTATCAGTTGGATCAAGAGTCGGAAAATTAGATGCGAATACAAGTGTGTTCTTTTCGGCTGGTGGATTACTTGGCTAAAAATGCCTTCCGAGAGACCTTTATTAATCCGATGACGAAGCAGAAAAGCAAAAGAGAGGGGAAATCAAGACTAAATGGATTCCACGTGTAGTCACTTAATCTCCGATCGGACTCTTATAAAAACTCCTTTCCGGGCGAGTTGCATACAAGCGAGCAGATAATTTAACGTGTAATTAAGATATATTTAACTTTATCGTTGCATAGCTACAAGTGCATTTCTCATTACCACATGTTTTAACACCTTAAAGTGCACTTTTCTCCCCTCGAATACATGAAAATACTCTAACCTGTCTGGCTTAAAAAATTCTCAACTTCAAAATGCATTTCATAATCACATTAATTGTTTCGTGATTTTATACATGATGATTATATGAGTTGTTTCTTGAAGCAGTAATCTGTAAATTTAGGCTCAAGAGTTACACATGGTTAAACCTTTGTAAAAGTGAAAATTGTTTTCATTTATAATTATATTAACAATCACATTTTTAATAGAAGAATTTTAGTCTAGCGAGACCAATCTTATAATTAACCTTTAGAAGAATAACACAATAAGCCATGCTCTTAACAGGCTTCGGACGCTATCAAAGCCGCCAATTATTTATTGATATTAGAGCTTGTGATTCTTTATAAAATATTATATAAGATCTTCTCACGTATTTTTCTCTGTATTGAAAACATTTTCTCCTTTTAAGGCCTCAAAGCAATCCATACTAGAAGACATATATACATACAATGATAGAGGAGAATACCTAAATAGTTTATTGCTCAAATTTATAAATATAGTATGTTAAATGTAAAACTATATACATTTCAATAATTTGTTTTGACTATTTTAGAACTCCTATTTTAGAGAAGACGATTAATTTTAAGTATGGTAATTGGTATAAAAAAGTATGTATACATTATCGTAATTCAGTATGGAGTGGAATATGCCTTGAAGGCTAGACACATGGATTGACGTCCCCTTTGTTCAGCAAATTAGAAAAGTTCAATCCATTATATAGTCGCCCGAGCCCCTTGTGAGTTCGCTGTTACAAACTGACTAAATGAATTGGTCATAAAGGGTTAAATATTACTATAATTTACATCAGCAAACTCAAAATAGGATTACTTGTAGTGCTTTATACCTTTCGCTAGGTACATGTACCCCAAATTCATCATTACTGTCCGTTCTTTCACTAATTAATGACCAATCCCTTTGTATACAGATTGTGGGTTAGCTATGCTATGGAATATGAATTTCGATTTATGGAGAGTTTTTTTCATCATTTGGCTGCGTCTGAATATTCATAACGTGACGTAGGCAATCTCTGTTGGCGATTATCAACCGAGAGAGGAAAAGAATCACCGCTAACACTAATTCAAATCATTCCCCGACTGAGCCGAAACTCAACCAAATATCTTAATATGCGGCGTTGCGACCGATTCTAACGGGCCATCGAGAAGGGGAAGGAGTTTCGAGACAAGAGCGGCCAATTGCAAAATGGATTCGAAAGCGGAGGCGATGAATATTCAAACCCCGTCCGCAGTATTAAGATTTTCCCCCGCTCGCGGAAGGCATTATGGGAAGAGAGCCGTCCGCGGAAGAATGATTGACCGGGCAGCCAACCTGCTGTGAATATAGCTTCCGAGCAAAGCTTTTTTCCTCCGCTATTGTTCTTCGCGACGTCTTAAACAAATCCAGCCCCGTTTTACGGTTTGGTTTCCCGGATCATTAATCTCGGCATAATGAGGAGCATTTGTATGTCCCGAAAGTTCTCGCTCGGGTCTCCCGCTTAACGATCTTTTTTATAATTGTTGCCCCGAGACTTTGGCCCCCGTTTTTTTCTCCGCAGGAATTTCCGGATTGGAAAATCTTCTCCTGTTACACGTGTTTGTACGCCGGGGTCGTAAAAATCGCTGCCGCAATTAACTGCTGATACGCGGGGATTGATGCTTTGCTCACTCCGGAGATAGCGCTCTATCTGCCGAATCTGGCGCCCTTTTTCGAAAGTTTCTCTTTCTTTCCAGCGATGTGATTGGCGAGAGAGATAAAGACTGTAATTCGAATGGACCTGTTCGAGAGAAAAATGGTCATCACTTAGCGCTCCAGGGGCGCCTATTCTTGTTATGCACCGGATTTTCGTACACGTGCCTCCTGATTTCAGATTCAGAGTCTCCTCTCTTTATTTTGGGTGGATGATCTGATTTAGAATCGCGTGCGTTTGAATGCACATTTTCCCAGTAATTAGAACAATTTCCTCTTCGCAATATTGCTTTGCGTATTCAGCAAAGAGGCAGCACATAGGCTATTCACCATAAGTTGCCAAAAACCTGAAGAGGGAATGAGGCATGCCAGGCAATACGAGGAGTTAGATAGTTCTCCCTTATATTGTTTTGGTATCTACTGTATATATATTATTTTTCTTGTATTATTTCTCTTCACATTTTAATTTAGTTTCATCATATATTAAATTAGACTTGTTCAATTCTATTTTTCCACAAAATTTTATTTTATAATATTATTCGTAAAATTATTTAATATTATTAATATTAATAATAATTAATGTTTACTTTTTGTTTACTTTTATTTTTATCTGTTTATGATTTTTGTTATCAATGTATATATAAATATATTATCAGTGTAAATATATTTATAAATTGTCTTTTTTAATAGTAATTGTATATTATAAATTGTAAAATTGTGATGAACATATTTGAAAAAATTTATTTGGGTCACTGTTATATCTTTATATGCTTTACTTTATATTCTAAATAAATTAAAAAATAACTAAATTATTGTCATATTATTCAGAATTCAATGAGAAAAAGGTTAAAAAGTGCAGCAGAAGGCTCTATAAATAAGACTCCTTCGTATAGTTTCCTATACCTACCTAATCGAAAGGTTTGGCGGTATTAGTATACTAAACTGAATTTTTTTGCTAAGTTGCTGTGTTCACTACCTGGTGAAGTCCCTCTTTGCTCTCCTAAACTTAATTGAACAGATTTAACGTTCATAATCGATTCTCTCTGGATTTATCTGAGGAGTCATCTGATTTAAGTGCGTTCCTTGTTTTCCTAGCAGAGATTTTTCTAGGAATTACAGTGATGCATTTTATTTTCCCCATAATATTCGGTGGAATCTAATCCTGCGTTATACAATACTCGAATGTTGCATTATTGTTACATACAGTCCAAATATTTTTGTTCGCTTTCAAATATTTCTCACATTTATCAATTAGTTTTAAGTTTTGAGGGAGATTCATTCACTTGAAAATAGTTAAGATTTCTGGCTCAGGAAATATGCCAATCATTAAACAAACAGAGGAAGAAATTACATGAGTAAATTACATATTACTGACAGAATAGCATGGGACAAATGAGAGCTCAGGATGAATTATTTAATCATTGTAGTTCAAACAGCTTTAATTTATTGTAGTAACAGACAAGTTGTCTCAAATTTCCCAGAGGGTGACGTCTAAAATAGGCTTTATTTCTATTTTAATTTTTTGAGTAGTCTTCCTTAAATTACATTAACTTTTAGAGGCATTTCTTTAATATTTTAAAGCTTTTTTTTAATCCACTTCCAGGGCTCATGCTTGGTAAATTATGTTTCACTCCAGGGAAACCTTTTCCCGAGAAGAGGTTAATTTTTCATGAGTTTTTCTTGATAGTAGGCAATTTTACATTTTCCACCCCGGAATTTTTCTGCTGATGCTTCTGCATCTGTGGCATTCTTCCTTATCACTCGCAGGGGAAAGCCCCGTAATTGCTTACGGACCAAAAAATATTTTACGCTATCCTTAAATAGAAAGTTGCAAGGCTGTGATTTTGGATAATGTTTCTTTTGAAATAAGGAACAAGGATAGGAAATAACTTAGCACATGAAGTGCCTTTTGAAAGTTTGCTAATCCTATATTAATCTTATCCTCGCTTAATCCCCTCTCTACAATTTGCTCACAATGCAAAATTATTATAGTATTCAGATAATATCACAGCAAAATATCTGGATTGCAGTGGGTAGTGGAATAATAAGTATCTAAGTGAATCTAACTCATCACATGCCAGTAATATGGCTGAGGATGA
The DNA here is from genome assembly GCA_947579665.1 of Sympetrum striolatum. NCBI lineage: Eukaryota > Metazoa > Arthropoda > Insecta > Odonata > Libellulidae > Sympetrum > Sympetrum striolatum. The sequence goes on from OX388346.1 coordinate 14,040,683, forward strand.
ATCTATATTTGCAATTACTGTTGTGCTTTAGGTGTTTGTGGAGCATTCTCGTTCGATCACCTTTTTTAAGGTATTTCTTTTATAAAATCTTTCAGAAACCACTTAAACTCCCGTATTATAAATACAAGAATTACTAAAAGAACTCCAAAAACATAACAATACTTTCACCAAACTATTCTCATATCCTAGATTTATCTATGTGAGGCAAATTAGAGCTTCGGATTAATTATTTCATCATTGTAGTTTAAATAACTACAATTTAGTGTAGCAATGGATAAGATATTTCAAATAGCCCAAAGTTAGCATATACAACAGCCTCTAATAGTTTATAAAATTCCAAGAGAAAAACCTACAAAGGATTTCTTTTCTTTATATTAGCATAATAGCAAGCGTGGAATACCTGTAGAAGAAAGGAGATTAGGCGATTTTTTTTAAAGAGTACTAGTAGTAGTAAGTTTATTTAGAATGAAATTCAAATATTTCACGTATTTACTTAATTACACTAAATTATATTGTTTGAACCATTAAAAATGGCCTTAATGTTAACACTACATGACTGGGTTGAGGAAGTGAATATGCCTTTTCTAAGAAATATTTTTGAATTTTTAACTAACAAGAACAAAAAAGCGTTAGTGGATATGGTTTTCTGCGGGTTTGTGCTCATTACAACGCTAATATACTCAGGGAAGTTGAAGGTGGAATTCTAAAGAGACTGGTAAGTATATCTTATAATAAGTAAATATACTTATGTATAACTAAATAACTAATGCATACTTACATACAAATGAAATACATCATTATTAACGAAGAGATTGTAAATCATTAGAGATAAAGTACTGATAGTTTTCTAAATACCATGCAAATACTCTAGACCAGCTATTTCCAACGTAGGATACCCGTACTCTTGAAGAAACGAAAGGCTGGGGAAAAGAGCACGGAGAATAAGCATTACGTGCTACGTGCAACAGTATTGGAAAAGTTAGTATTTCAATACCAATTCTTTGATATTCTCTATCGGTATTCTCCAACAACATCTCTGTTTTTCTATGTCACTACAGAGGTAAAATTAAAACGTCTTTCTTACTATGAGAAAAGGATGGTTAACTTTCAAGTCAAAGGGGCCATGGAATCATGAAGGTTAGGAACCCATCCTATTGTGTGACACAAAACTTTTAACACTAAAATCTACGAATCATGAAGTAAAATGTTTAGGTGTCCTAAAACGTTTATTACAGTTCAATAGGAAAATTTTGGCAAACCTTTCATATATTTATCACTTGGACAATCTAATTTCTAAGTAATGCCTTCATCGCCAACATTTAAGTAAATTACTTTTCACGGTTGTACCGAAGCATTATCATCCTGCAACCACTGTGATTAAGTGAATTTCATTCCATAACTTATTAAATAGAGCAGCTATTTCGATCCATGTCATTCCAACATTGAAAGCATCCAATACTTTCGGAATATAATTTTGAAGAATTAATTTTATTTACGAAGTCTAATTTTTTTGTACGAGGTTCCACTAATATTCTCATGATCTATTTCAAAAGTAAATAACAGTCTGATAGATACCGTTAAACACATTTTATGAACAATTTTTATAACTCCGTCAAAATTACCCAACTCTCCATTGTGGATTGATTCCATTACAATATTAAGTTTTATATCCTTGACTTTACAGAATTACTTAACGTTAACAAGGCTCTGAGATCGTTTTTTCATACGACAATATTTCGGGTAGAACAAACCTTCGCATTAAAGCTGGAGCATGCAGTAACGAATCTAATATTATGGATTACAAATAATCGTAGAATATTGATTTAAAACATTGCTATTTGCTATTGCCATGCTTGAAAACAAATTTCTTTTTTTCCTTCCTATGGTTAGTTCTAAAATATTTCTGTAGTTAATTGACTTCGTGGAAAGGCCTATCTTATCCTAAATTATTCGACAACCACCCGAAGATCATTTTTTTCAATCGACTGAGCGCAGGAAATTAATGATCACCTCATTATCCTCTATGCCATGCTCGATTTTTCCAGGCAATACTTAGACTAGGTATGTTCTGTTTATATCAAGACTTAGTTTGATTTATATTTATTACATTTCATTTAATAATTGTTTGATTTGCTCTTGTTTAGCTGGAACTAATCGTGCTCCTCGAATCTGTTCTGTGGCCGGAGGAGTTCTTCTGAATGCCTACATTGACGCAGAAGAATTCATATCAGCGATATTTCGGCGGAAGCGTTTAAAATAATAAGCGAGGAATTGGCAGGAATCTTTGGAGTCATAATCGGTGGTTTATATTTCATCGAGTTGCTCTTGATTGCGAAGTTTGTACAGTGATATTGCAGAATTAAAAAAGTGACTTCTTTTCTAATAAAATTTTATATGAAATACTAATTACTTCCTAAGTCAAACATTAATAAATGTTTCATGATATTCACAACTGTCTTCCCCGAGGTTTTGTTTTCGCTTGCAATCATAATTGATCAAGGATAGCTTTCCCTCATTATATTCTAACATCTACTTTACAAAGTATTTATGTTACATCGTTTAGCAAGAATTACTTAGATTATACTACTTTCTCCATGTACGTAGTATAGAGAAATTATTGTTTTATTCTATTAGAGTTTTGATGCCTGATAAACCGTAAACAATACGTATTCTCGTGATAATCCTGATTTTGCCCATACTCCATGAGATAAAGACAAAGAGATATAGATCTGTTCTTGTGAGCCATTTTTGTATTCGTATTCTCGCAATTAAATTTTTATCAATTATCACGATATCGCTTAACTATACGCAACCACAAGTCTGAAATCTCTTTGTAAGCGGGCATATATACAACCCAAACCTTCTTTCGAAGATCATAATTCGAGATTTCAACTAACAATATTTTAAACATATCAGATTCACAGCGAAGTATGTGTAAATAACAAGTTAAAAGGCAACTAATATTTCAGTTAGAGTTTGACTAGGGAATCGACTTAGTTGGTTGTTCAGCAACTCTAATACGTGATAATTCTACTACCAAAATAGCATTACATTGATTGGATATAGTCTTTAATAGAGTGACGCAACTTCCTTGGAAGGTGTTTACCTCATTTCTTTTCTATTAAACGGGCCATAAATCTACCATTAAATTAGCCAACCTTGCTTTCGAAAAGCTTTGTAGTGTTACCACATAGTTAGACGAGCTTGGAATAAAAGAGAAGAGGCGTGAGAAATGCTCGTGATGTCCATGGAATTGAATAGCGTGAATATGCGATCTCTGGGCCTCACGCTTGTCCTTCATATACTTTCCTTACGCAGGTGAACTGGTGTTCAAGCTGTAATCCCTTAGGTTATCCTTCAACGTCTGCATTATCAAAGACGTCTGATCAAATAAGCGCTCCAATGCCAGCAGTTCGCGATCAGCGGGGATTCTAATCCACGTGCTATGGACAATATTACATCTTGTTAGAGAAAATAAAAAATATATGATTTTCCACTTACTGGCAATTTTTTGAAGTGTACTCTGCTATGATGCAATTTTTCACAACTTTGGGAGAGAGTATGAGTTTGTTTGAGTGCTATCAGGTGCTTCTTCGTAATAATGCATGGATTTAGTAACACCAAGAGCTTCTATTTGCTGCTGAAAAGCACTTAATTTTTATTTCTGAACAGTATTAGCTTGAAAAAAGAATATTGGTCGATTTAATAATTGAAAGGGAGAAGAATTGGATAGGGCATGAAATAAAAGCTTACTTAAGGATATGCTGGAAGGAAAATTGAGGAGAGGAAGGAGAAGAGTGAAATTCATACATTACTTAAAGAATGAAGAACGGTACAGTGGAATGAAGAGAAAAGCGGAGGAAAGGGAAAAATGGTGAAACATTACCTAGGAACTGCGCGAGTAGACCACCCAGGATGATTATTCGCTTGAAATCGGTTTATCAATTCCCTAAGTAGATTCCAGTAAGCTAATCTGGTTATCAGATGTTCATAATTTTATTCAGCTGGTTTGGACCAATTGTAGAAAATCTTAGTCTCAGTTTAATCTTTTTGCGATTAATTATCACAGTATCTTGTAAATTCGAGAATCATAAGTTTCTGGTAGGTAAAATTGTAATAAGAATCATTAGCGAAAGGTTTAGGAATTAGAGAAAATTTTCTATAAGAATCCGTCTACAGTTATTTATTATTTTACGTATAATGGTACTTGTCTATGTCTATGTAAGAACCCTACAAGTCGCCTTTCGGCGTGTGGCAGGGGGTGCAAGCACCTTGACTCTATTTTCCTAAACGGTTGCTTTCGCGTATACTTCGCGGAAAAAAATGAATTTTTGAAACGATTCGTTCTAGCATCTATTTCCCTAATCTTTCGGGCAGTATCAGAACGGCCCATATAACAGGGGGTTCGCATTACATCGGTTACATCATCTGAAAAAGTAATTTCTCTGAACTTATTTAATAAATTTATCCTTTGAATTTTTCTTCTATCTTCTCATGATTCCCATCCCGCGTCCTGTAACATCTTAGTGACACTCGCTGTTTTATCGTAGCAATTCTTTACAAATCGTATCGCCTTTCATTGTACTTTTTCTAAATCCCGTACTTCATATCTCCTTTGTAATAAAACAATATCTTTATTAAGCTGATGCTTAACATTATATTATTTATTGGTATTTGTCTAGGGAGACTAAACTTACACAAAAACCTTTACACGTGCTCAAAAACATCCATGCCTAAACCAGGATTCGAACCCAAAACCTCTGTGCTGATTGTAGTAGGTACACTTGCTATTGCTCCATCGAGGTCAGTTTTACAATATTTGTCATTATTTTACCCAGGGTTATGTGGTTTATCTATCTATCTTGGTTTTCCCATTTGAAGAGCAAATTCTGTCCTCAAAATGAATTTTCTATCCGTTTTCCATACAATCCCTGCACAAGCGCAGCCAAAGATTCATTTATTCGGCATTCATTTATCATCCACGTATCCTGAATCTTGTCTCTAATGGGTTTTCCGCATATGTTCCTTATATAACCCTTTCCATCTGTATTTCTTTCGCTCGTTTGTCTCCCTAGACACTTCCAAGTTTCTCCAGCTCACTAAAAGATGAGTCTCAGCTCACTTCTGTGGGGACCATCCCTGTAAGCAGTTTATCACGTTTTTTATCGCACCGTATGCCATCGAAGACTCCACTAAAAGCCTATTCTCTTTACATTTTATCCATAACCTTACAAATGAACAGAGTCAACCTCGAATCTATTTAAGAAACGACCTCACGGATTTTCCGGTTTCTAGGGATTCCTGTGAGAAATATTTGCCTTGTTGATGCAGCACTGCCATCGTAAAATAGTTTTTCTATGCATTTATTCCGACTTTTGAGACTTCTTCTGCCTCGCCGCTTTGAATAATAGGTGTTCAGATTGAGTTTTCCCAACATATTCTTTCGCTTATTCTTAAGTAAATTTCTCAGGAACGAAATTTTAGAAGAACCATCTTTTCCTCAATTATTTATCAAATATATTGTCTCTTCCTACTCGTAGATGAAAAAGGAAAGAAGAATAGCAAAGCCTCTTTTTGGCTCTGGTAAACTGTTTTCGATATTCAATTCATTCGATAATTTGAATTTTTGAAAACCTCTCAGAAATTGTGTAATTTGGCTTGGACTTCAGGTATAATTTATTCATTTAATTCATCTGAATATATATGATTTTATTTATACTTTCGTTTGATTTACGTTTGTTACTATTGGCTATTAAGGTGTGCCGTATCATGCTGTCTACCATTTTCTGCTTCCTAATCCAATACCGTGTTTATCGGCGCATAAAACGCATTTTTTCTTTCCGGAAATACGAATAGGGCCTGAAATTCAGGCTGCACGTTATACGCGAGTATTAAATTTCTTAACATATAATTACATCCAAAGAATCATATTCATTATTAACTCAGTTTCAAACGTCGGTTTTAGATATTTTATTTTGAAAATGTCTCATCTTCTGAAAAAAACTGTTTGCTCTACTTTTCAAAATCAGCTGATCAACACTCTCATGTGTAGTAATAGTCTTATGTACAATAAATAATTTTATAAAATAAATACTTAATAATTCCTATCAATTGTGTAAACAAGAGGTATAAAGAGGAAAATACCTCGCTACCTACTAATTACGTATTATCAATCGGCCAGGTACAGAGTGCTTTGCATCCTAAGTCTTTAATTTGAACATTCAGTTTTTTATTTCAAATTTCTTCCTTAAAATCGTGGTGCGTTTTACGCCGATAAATACATTAATTATTTTTTTTATTCGTTCGTATTGCCATAACGCGTTTTGAATTTTATTTCTTTATATTTTATTTCATTTCTCTATACAGTAGAACCTCGATCTATCGTTTTTGAAGGGACCGAGAGAAAAAGACGATGAATGCGGGAAAATGATCAAAACGGGAAATGTAGACTCAGCTCACACTATTAAAATGAATACATAACGAAAGTTTATCCAAAGAAAACCCCTAAAGATTTCGAAAAAACGTACTGAACTCCTAGAGACAGTAAAAACAGGGTGAAATATGCCAGTAAACTGAGATGGACAAACAGGGCTCGTACGCTCACCCATGTGAAAGCTCTCCAATAGGATACAATGTATTAAAACAGCCCCGGATGTGTTTAAAAAATTGGCCGTTTTGAGCAAGTGCTACGACAGCCTTAAAAAAAGTTCATGAAAAGCTCTCAAAGAAAATTTTTGTCCCAATTCCTAACACATTGTCTTTCTTCCTCGATTGGGCCAAAAATATGAACGATGGATGCGGGAAAATAATATTTCGATGAACGATGAATGCGGTATTACTTTACATGTCTCCTTATGGGCCTAAGTCGGGACTATAGAAAATAAACGATAAATCCGGGAAAACAACAGATGCGGGAACGATGGATCGGGGTTCTAATGTAATTAAGCATTGTATACATTTATATTGTGAATATCTTTATATTCTATTATCTATGCTCTCGCGGTTTAAATTTTTAAAACCCCTTCTTCTCTGAATTTCCTCCCGTAATGTAGACTCTTTTCTTTGACCACCAAGGATTTTTCTGTTTTTTCTCCATTTTGTCTCTCAGTTAATCTTAGTAAATATAATAACGACATTCGAGGTCCGGTGGAAGAGAGACCCACATGTGCCCAACCTCACCAACCAAGAGTTTATCTACCCATTTATAATTTCACCACCGCCACGTGGAATAACATGAACTTATTCAGGACGCTTAGTAAGCAAAAGCGAGTTGTCTCCCCGAGAAATAAGTGCGAGCGAGATATCCAAGAGAGGTCAAGTTTTAATTCATTTGTCCAACTCGGAGGCGACGGTCTGACGCGGAACTAATTTAATATTCCCTCTTTTCTGCTGTTTCGGTCGCACGCCCCTTCGCCTTCATTTGTCACATCCGTGACCGGGAAAAAGCGAGCATCCCCCCTCTCGCCCCCTCTTCATCAACTCCCCGAAAACGGGGGACTTCGTCATCCTCGGAAATCCCCAAAGCATCTGCTGCTTCGCTCAAAACGTCTTGCGCATCTTTTTTCTGCGCAGTCGCGCTTTTCGTGGAGGTGATGCTTTGTGCTATAGTTCGGGAATTTATGAGGCCATACATCATCGTCTCGTGGGATATTTAAAAGATTTTACCGCAGATCTCCCGCGCTTCCTCGAGCAGTTTTTTACGCCGCCGAGTATTCGCGTCCGCGATGGCTTTTTCGTTCTCCCTGTCGTTATGTTTAACGGAACAACTGTTATCTTGGCTGAAATGAGCTGGAAATTTTTTTATCGCTTGTCCTTATCCTTATAATTCATCATACGGATCGTTTTTATCAAGAGTTGATGAATGGAATTAGATAAGGATTACTTTTAGCATCTATCTGTTACTGCAGTATTTCTGTGACTAAAATCTAACTTTTATGCTATTTAAATTAGGTAAGATCACTTCAGTGATCCAATGAGTGATTAAGTGGCCACTTAAGTGATCTTACCTCAATGATTTGCAGAACTATCAGCCAGCAGTCTTTCTACCCTAATTTTGTCAAAGAAAAAACCCTTTTGGGCTTCCGGATTGCCATGTGGGCAGCGCGTTCGGCTTTGGTGAAAGCGGTCCTGGGTTTGATTCCTGGTAGGAGCCCACTTCCTAAATGAACTGAGTTATCGAAGCACTTTCAACAATACTACTAACAAAGCCCTCGTTACGCTGAAAACCCACAGAGAAGGATACTGAAATAAAACGTAAACACCCAGTTAAATGAAAGGGTAAAGGGTAAATTGCACAGAAGGGCGTGCACCCAGGAAAAATGCTAAGGAAAACGGACTTGAAAAAAGTCTGACTGGGCCGGGAATCGAACCCGGGATCTATCCGGGAGGCTACCTTAGGATAGAGGAAGATCCCGGGTTCGATTCACGGCCCAGTTAGACTTTTTTCATGTCCTTCTTTCCGTGGCATTTTACCCAGTTAAAATTTATAAACACAAACGCAACGTAAATCTTACAATCGATCTATATATACACTGATTAAAATGAAAATAAAAAAATCGAGACTTATAAAGATAATTCATTACTATTATTTACATCTAAGTGATGTATTAGAGTTTTTCTGTCAGTAAACTCTGAATTTTGAGCTATTTAAATGTGGTAAGATCACTGAATTGGACGTGGGCTGGTAATGTGGCTACAAGATATGACAACCGGTTTTCTACTGGACTCCAAGGAGCGTGAAGTGAGCATGAAGAAGACCCAATGATACGAGAAACAGAAACATTTGTAAGTACTTATGTGTAACGTGGCAACTCAGAGCAGAGACTCTTGAAAGCACTTAGCACGTATAGTACATCAGACTTTGGATTGAAAATGTCTGATGGTGATTATGAAATGACGAAACCTGTCCTTAATTTTTCCCTATCTGATAATAGGCATCCAATTTCTATGCCCTCCTGATAAAATACATATATATATATATATATATATATATATATATATATATATATATATATATATATATATATATATATATATATTTATAGAAAGGAAAAATTAATGAATGTATGAATTTCCTCACTAAAAAAGTGTTAAATTTCTCACAGCAGCTTTATGACATGCTAGAGCATAAAGAATCTCACATATCGCTAACTTGTTCTTTTTGCCATTAGGAGCTAATATATAAAGGGAAATGGAGCTTGATCATTAAATATTTCTTTTATTAGTTAGGGTATCCTTTCTCTGATAATATAACTAATAGCTTCATGGTTGGATTAGTATACATTGGAGTGTGATGGATTTCGCATTTGCCATACTCGAATAACTCCAAAGGAGCTATTTAAGATGTAATGTAGGACTTCTTAATGTTCTTGTCTTTGAGGATAAATAAACGCCACTTTCCAACCTTAAATCTCAGCCTAAAAGCGTGTGGTTGCCTAAAAAGGAAATACCATCTTATATACTTTCCTTCACAATTCATTCAGAAGGTTTGCTTACCTAATTCAAATCGATATCTTAAGATTAATTTATAAAAATAAACACTGTTTTCATCGAGGTTGAATTGCACTACATTATTTTCCATAATGCCTGATGTTGAGGTGTTTTTTTATCAAGATCAATCTTTCAAAATTGTGAACACATAAGATATACTCTGCTAGAGAACCCTATCATTAGAGACCACCTATGAAATGCGGAATTTACCAGACCGAGGAGGAGGAAGACAGCATGAAATTAAATTAATACATCTTCAGTCACAGCGTAAACGAATTGTTTTCTCCTCTTCATGCCTTGAAGACGAACCTTCCTCACCACTCTACGAGACTCTTATCTTTCCCCCGCAATCTCCTCCGTCTATGTAGTTAGCTGTGTCAATTAACTCTAAGACCCTTTAATCACCTGCCTTCCCAACTCTCGTGCTTTTTAGAAGGTTAATTCATCATTCGCGCCGAATCCTTTGTCTTCACAGCCCACGATAACGAAGAAATGTAAAATTATTCAAATAATTTTTCTATTTTGTGAGTAAAAAACTTAATCAGTGGAGAAGCTTGTTTTTCGGTGCCATTTGTAGGTGATGGGAGTAATTTTTATCATGTCCGATCTAGACAGTTGTCGGTAATGGTGACTTTTGTTCAATTACCAGCTGTCTGACGGACATTTGGTATCATAACGTTCATTGCAAGACTTTTTTCTCGTTGAATATATCCAGGTAAAAGATTTTTATCCCCCTTTTCATCGAACTTACGGCATACTTTTAGAATCAGTCATGACTTTGTATGAAACAATTTCACCGACAAAATTAAAACGAAAGTAAACTCTCCTAACATATATCCTTTAAGCCCTTGCCTAGCTTTTCAAAGATATCTTTTATGTAGAAATGTATGCGCATTTTGCATTGGAGATATTAATAATAATAATAATAATAATGAATTTATTACGGGTATCAAACCCATTTACATAATACCTAACCAATATAAAAATACATATAGAATAAAGCAAAGCATACAAGTAAATTCAAATACATCAATAACAAAGAAAAGAAAAGAATATAAAGCAATAAATGTATACTGAGATCACATTTTGCAAAAAATAAATCAATATACATCTCCAATCTTAATCACAACCTAAAGCCAATATACATGTACATACATACATACACATAATATATATTTAAGTTTATATTGTGATATTGGTTTGAAAATACAACATAATATAGGTATAATTATTTCATAAACTGGTTGAAATTGAAAACTTATCGATCAAAATTCGTCACGTTCATTCTAAAATCCTTTTTTAACCGTAATAGTAATTTTTTATTTCGGTTGATTCAAAATACCTTTAATCGAGGAAGTTATCCTGAAGTTGCCCTTCTCTCTCAAGCTATAGTGTAAAAATGCTAAATTAAATAGCTTTTGGAACGATTTACTTTAAGCAATAAGGAGTAAATAAGTTTAAAAATATTTAACAATGCTTTCATTCAATGATTCAGGAATTCATTCAGGAATCCATTTATAACAAACTCAATTTATTACGAAGAGCACTAATATACAGATGCAGAGATAACTTATGGAAATTAATGTAGCTCAGAGAGCATGGAAATTATAGAAATTATTTTGAGTATCAAATGAGGGAGTTTTCCTTCAAAAATTTTAGTAGTCCACAATTAATTCATATCCATTCGGGTATCTAGAATTTCTCTTGATTCCTTAGTTCTACTAACTCATCCGATTTCATACACGAAGTGGAAAATTATACGTTTTCTGCATTGGTAAACCTGTTTAGTTATCATTTATTTTTTTTATTATCTGCCTTAGACAGGGAGTGCAATTTATCACAAAACCATTTGAAGGGAAAGACAAGAAATCTCCTAGGCCTATTATTATTTCTGTATAATTTAAACTGTCCAAAAACTACACTTTGGCGTTAAATTAGTAAGGAATTCCCCATCAAGGAATTAAGTTACATAATTATACTTAGAATTAATCGCGAATATATTATTTTATCCGTGTGAGGTAAATCTTCCATTTGATAGAGTGCCTAGTGCCACTAAAGTGGTCTTTTCGTTCGACTGAAAGCGGAAATGGTTCCGGAAGTCAGCTGCCTTTCTAGTGTCTTCATTGAATATGTTAAAAGAACAGAAGGTGAATGTTTAGTAATGAAAGGTTTTAATAGAACTTTTACCTTTGACATTTACATTGTTCTGGATGCTTATGTAAGTGGTTTGTTATCCATTGCTCACGGTGCGAATCTGTTAATTGTCGCAGGAACATTTCGGAAATGTTCCTTCAACTTATCCACCGGGAAAGCACCAGATATTTCACTGTTATTTATCCATTCATATCGAACAACATCTCCACTGCTCCGCCAATTGTATTTTTTCTAGTATAACAGCTTGAGCTCGATTTGACTCATAAAGGAAGTTTCTCTCCAGGAGATTCAGGATTCTTATCGCATTCAAATTTCGATTTAAAAATGAATTTCAACGTGGGATGAATCCGAAATTTTGAATGACATCTTTTAGATTTAGATATACTTCGAAATTAAAATATAGTATTTAAATTTAGGATATTATCGAATTGAAGAAGTTATCAAGATATAAAAAGGGCATAAAGTATAGATTTTTAGAGCATGTGGACCTTATGAAAAATAGAGTGCTTACGACTATGATTGAATATATTATAAAAATATTTCAAAATATAAGCAAAGCTATAGAAGTATAATAATTAGTACATAGTAATAAGTAGTACATGAAATCAGTTTGTTGATTTATGTATTTATTCAATTTTTCGCAAAGAGCTTAATTGCCAATTTAAAGTGAAAATATAAAAAAGAGAAAATTAAATTACTTTTAACAATGATAACATTTAAAACAAATTGATTGTTAATATTTATGAAAGCTTAAGTTTTTTTTATTGATGCCGGTCAATCCCATACGGATAAATGTTCCTTTGAATAATGTATCAACAGAAGGCGGAATGTAATTCAGTATAGAATCATGTACGCAGTTACCGTTCACAATCCATTTTGGTTTCATTTACGTTATATTTTCAAGTTCTGTTTGTTTTCTTTATTCTAAAATGCAATCTAAAACTAATGATGGAAAAGTGTGCAATGCTCGATTGGTCAGTACGTTTCTTTATTTCTTTTCCTCTTAGTCCATTGCATTTCCGTTTGATTCTCTCCCCAGAACCCCAATGTATCCAAGACACTCTTTTCGGAGGAACCACAGCAACCACTTTAGGATTACCGTGCGATCTTTCCTTCGCCCTCCGTCTCAAGCCTACATCTGCCACAATTAGGTCGATGTTAAGACCGGACGTACCCTCTTTCGACCAGGACATGCGTCAATAGTTACCGCCAGGTTGTTACCGCGGGAGATTTACCCAGCAGATCCTCTGGAGGAAATATTAAGGGGATGCGCAAGGGTCAGTTTTACGATCTGCCTCTGGTCCAGAGCACGACTTCCCGGAGGCGCACATAACCTGGGAGATCGTTGCCAGATGTTCGGGGACTGTGTACGAGAGGCGGCGGTTAAGTGCAGTTTTCTGGGACCTTTGCCCTCCGCTCTTGATTTAAGACTTCCATTTGGCGAAGATTGAAAACTTGGCGGTGCTGTGAGGAGGACCCTATTCTGCGTGGAATTTCGCTGGTGGAATTTTTACTCTGGTTAGGTTCTCGAAAGGAGGATGCGAAGGGGAAAGAACACATGCCATCGGCTGGTGGTTGAGGCACCCTAATTATAGGGTACCGCATATGACACGTTTTTAACACCTGTGAAGGAATGTTGAAGTTCAGGAACGATCATAGCTAATCATTAGACGAAGAGAGATTGTTCAAAAGTGACAAAGTCGACAGAAATAAATAGCTTCTAAATTTCTATGTACTCTGGTCGATCATTTTGTTCGTTTTTGTAGCTCAGCGTAATATCTCATGTACATATTTCCTTGTCTATTTCTGTGTTTATTATTGCCAATCATTAAGCAAATTTTTGTAATTATTCAAAATATTACTTTGGAAAAAGCAGGTTTTGCTTGAATGGTTCAATATGAATGATTATTTCTTATTTTGTAAAGAAAGAAATATTGGAACACGGCTGCAAATGAATTAGAGGAAAGCCGTCTTTATCTGCTTTTGTAGCTTTTAAACTTCTAATTTCTTATGTTAATGTAAAATTTTCCAAAGGACACTATCCACGAACAATAAATTATTACTGTTAATAACAATAATTACAACATCCGAACTGTTCATCCACGTTTTAAATAATCTACCAATTGAAAACTGTAAACAAAGTATTTACGTTTCCACGTAAGTTGAGGGATATGAAATCTAATTTCGATGTATATATACTCGGTATATATACAGAGCATATTGATCAGGCATGATGTGTACCGCTAATGAGTTAAAACTAGAAGATTACATTATCTGTACCGATATATCCTTCTTTACTAAGATCACGATATTTAAGAAACACCTGGTGGAGTCCCAAGTGGTAAATTGGAAAGTAGCATTTCCTAAAGTTTAATAAGGTAAAATGAATAACGGCCGTATTCATAGACATTGATTTTTAGTAGCTCCTAAGGCTAACTCCATAGCAGCATACTATGAGAGTTAATGAGACTCACTAAAATGTGGTATTCATAGACCCTAACTTGCGAGCTGCTAACATAAACGGTCACTTTGGGTAGCAGACGGCACGGGACATGCGTCTACACTTGGCAACAATGTATTAACGGTATTTACTTTGGGGGATTCCCAAATTCCCGCGTGGTTTGAATTGTACGCGCTACAAGCAATTGGTGAAGTTGTTTTCTTAAGTGTTTCATTTTCTTATAGAGTTCATTAGGTAGGTTTAGTTCGGTAGTATTATTTGATTTCTTTATTCCTTCGCGTAGTTATGTAATATACATTTTGAATTAAGTTGTATTACGTTGCTTAAATTTCGTCTTTTAACTTGAATATTCGTGTACATCTTGTTTGGTCTCATATTTTGATTATTACAGTTTACCTTTATTTTCAATTTATTTAGGATTAGTTTCAGTTAAATTGCACCGTTTCTTTGCTTATTTGTAGATTTATCTTGGGTAACTTATTTTAGATTCTATTATTAAGGGCTAACGTAAATTTCTGTAGGTTTCTTTTGTATTTGCACCTTGTTACGTCGTATAATTTAATCGCTAAACTTAGCTTTATATTCCGTTTCTTTAGGTTATTATTTTCAGTATAATCTTAACAGTTTAGTTATTTATTTGTAGATTTATTTCATTTTGAAGGTTTAAAGGATAGGTATTCTTTGTAAGATTGTTTAGTTGGGTTGTAAGCTCGCGATGGAAAGCATAGAGGGCTAGGTCCGGGAATAGGCCGCAGGAGGAGAAGGAAACATTACTATCACTAATTCGAGAGAGAATCGAGGTAATAGAAAATAAAACGTGCGATGGCAGAATGATTGTCAGGAAACAGAAGATGTGGATGGAGGTGAAGAGTTTGTTTGATGGACACAGCATGGAGGATACAGGGAACTCCAAAGATTAAAGGAAAAATGGAGGAGGATGAAATCATCATTTTAAGAATCCGTGAAAATGGTAAGAACCTTTCCAGTTTAAGTAATTCAATATTTTAAAGATAGAGTTCTACTTATACCTGTCATTCATACAGTTGAAGAAGTACCAGAGAGGAACTGGGGGAGGAGGAGCATTTCCAGAAAACGGAAAAATAAAACAACCCACAGAAATGGATTGCCAAATTATGACAATTATACCTGACCAATTCCGGAAGGACAGCTGCAGCTACGACGATGATGCTGAATTGGAGATATTGGTAAGCCTAAGAGTAATGGATTCCTTAGAATTGGCAAGTAATAAAAACTTCCCTATGTTGTCAGGTTCATGTTAATGATTTTTCTTTCATGGTTGTTAATGTAGCATTTGAAAAGCATATCATATTTCATCAAATTTACAGCAGGAGGAGGAGCTGGACACAACTTCAATCATTGTTGTGCAAGAGGTTGTACAAGATACACATACAAGTTGTACACATCATAAGATACAAGTAACAATTCTTAAAAGAAGATAAGCTTAATAACAAGAACAGAATGTTTGGTTAATTTTCCTATCTAAAATTTTCCGTGGAAAACGAAAGTGTAAAGAGATGTCAGTGTATGAAGAGGCCATGTTTGCATTGCAAAAGCAGAAGATTGGTGAACAAAGAGAGCAGGTGAAAAGAAGAAGGGAGATGGAAGAGGAACTTCAAAAGGAGGAGTTTAAAAGATGCAGAAGAAGATTAGAAATGTTGAGCTGGAAATTATAAAGGAAGATTTGGAAATTAAAAGACTTGAAAAACTATTTTGGCGAAGGAAGTTGGTAAATGAAAATAAAGAATTTGAAATATTTCTATTTTTTTATTTTTTATTCAGAAATGTTTGAAAATAAAACTTCTTCGAAATATATTTCCTCTCCCTGTCAATGCTTCATCATTGTCACTATCTTGTTCATTTTCTTCTAAATTTTCATCCTCACTGTCATCATCACTGCTTTCAGGTTCTGTAAAAGAAAATTAGTATGTATTAATTTGCAGTTCCAGGAGCAGACTATGGATACATCTTACTGTTATACAATGCCTACTTTATGCCAGATTAAGTTGTACTTAAGTGCATGTTATTTCTTCCATAACTTATGTAAGAATGGCTTAGCAATAATTTGCTTTAAGAAAACAGCAGGAAGAGAGCATTACCACAATAAATAGGGAAAAGGTTAAAGGAATCAAGCAGCACTCACAAATCCAGAATTACAAGTTCCCTAGCAAATTCATTACCATTTATGTTATATTGACAGAGTAGTGGTTTATTTATTTTGATCTAGGTAATGGTGGGTTGGAAAATAAAAATGAGAGAAGGCAGAAAATGGTAAAACAGGCATGGGAAGATGTTAATTGAAGGGTGAAAGTGGGTGGATGATGATAAAACTCTTATAAGTGATTCTGAAAAGGCATCATAGATGCCAGTCGGTTTGTTGAATGATAAAACCAAGGAACTGGGGATGAAAATTAATATACAAAAGACTAAAGTCATGAGATTTACCAAAGGTTTGACACCCAGACTTAGCATAATAATGGATGGGTAAAAACTGGAATTTTTCTTATTTAGGGAGTGTTCTTACTTGAGATGGAAGAAGTACTAAAGATATTAGAACAAGAATAGCCATATCAAAATAAGCATTCATGAGATGAAAGGAATTGATAACAAGGGTCTTGATGAAAATATTAGGAAGAAATTGGTAAAACATTTGGTCTGGATTGTCTTATTGCATGGATAAGAAACATGGACTTTGAAAAAAATCAAAAGAAGCTTTTGAAGAGTGGGTGTGGTGTAGATTAGAGAAGGTGAGCTGTGTTGATATAAAAACACATAATTAAGTATGAAAGCAGAGGAAAGAATTCTGACTGAGGAAATAAAATAGAGACAGAAAATGGGTGGGACAAATTGCAAGAGGGGAGGGTACCTGATAGACTGAGAAAACATGGGGTTCAAGCTCCTGAGAAGTAGGTATAAAGCAAATGGTAGAGATTTGGATTGACACAAATCAAGGGACTTCAGATTATGGTAAGAAAGGGAAGGGAATTGATGTAAGAAATAAGATAGGTATATAAGTATTATTGCCAGATAGAATGAAGAATGTAATTGTAGGAAAGAAAAATAATATAGCATACCTTCCAATCTGTTATCTATCCTGAGGTTATGGAGCACAGCCATTGCCACTATCATGGCCTTTGACGTATCCAGCGACCCAGTCAACCCTCTGTGTAATGCTCGGAACGTCATCTTCCACACACCAAACTACCTCTCCACAGTGTTCCGTGTGACAACATGAGCATTATTATAATTTTCCTCTGCTGCTAACTGCAATTATAATTGTTGAAAATTATTGTTTAACATAGATTAACATCAATTTCGACATTTATTAAAAGTAAGCACTTTAGATTTACCTGAGGATTGCATACCCACTGTCACCAAGAAGGATTCCTTTGTATTTCCCTCTTTCAAACTCCTTTTTTAAATTACATTCGTTGAATATCCTTGAATCATGTGACTCCCTCTCCATCTTGAAACTACATTCTTTATCTTTAAGTCTGCTCCTCCAACAACCTTTTTACAAAGAAATACATAATATTAATGACAAATTCCATTGTTAAATAAATTGCAGTAATTTCAATCTACATAAAATCAATACTTAGAATGTTACTTACTTGCTCATTTAAGCTGAAGAAGTTTTTTCTGTTAATAAATGCAGCAGCATTAGGTCCACTAGGATTCTTTATCTTTACATGCGTGCAATCTATGCAGCCAATCACTTTAGGAAACGTTCTGATTTGGTAAAAGGCTGCCATTTCGTTCCTTTGATCAGCCACAGAATCAGGAATTCACCTCTAAGCTCGGCCAAAGCCACCGAAACCTTTCTTAACACTCGGCTCATTGTGGCCTGACTTAGCCCATGCATTTCAGCATTCCCTTGTTGATAGGGTCCCTTTGCAAAGAAGCAAAGAGTAGCCAGGACTTGCAGTAAAGGCGAAACAGGAAGCCCACTATTGCCTCTTGAACCTTCGTTCAACTTATTCCCAATAATGGCTAGTATTTTTTCTACTCCAGCCTTCGAAAACCTATACCTGCTTTCGAAATGCCTATCGCTATATCTATCGAAAGGATCAATACGCGGAAAATAAACTTTCCGACCGCGATTTCTAACAGCCCTCTCCATATCCATCACCTCCAACACTTCGTCCACCTCCTCAAAATCCGATCCGACCATTTGAAAGTCCCTTATAAAATATAAACACTAAAATGAAAATAAAATACGCGAAATAAACTAACTATCACCTAAAAAACTAATCTACTGTACAACTTTACTGTATATCTGAATGATTGACATTGACGAAATTTAACGTTAACTAAACTTAATCTAATAAGAATATAAACGAATACGGTAAAATTTCCGGAAATTTTACCATGAATATAAATGAATTTATTACAGTGCAAAAACTAGACCAAAAATAAAATAATTGCTATGAAATAAACACGGAAATTGACTACAAAGAAACCAAAAACTACTCTACTCTGAATGAAATACCTAGAAGTAACTAAAAGTAAAGTAAAACCTAACTAAAGTTTATTAATTTCAATAATACAATATGTAAGGAATATAAAATAAAGTAAATAAACTACCTACAATATATAACTACACAACCTAAACTCACTCAATCACACGACCGCACTTCGAAAGCTGGAGAAAAATATCCAATATGGCGTCGCCGGTTACAGCTATAGTCACCCAAAAAGGGTAACTAGCGAACGTGCTACCAAGGGCGGAAAATTAGACGCTTACTATTGTTAGCAACCCCTAGTTACCGTCTATGAATACCATTTTTTGAGTTAGTAGCTACTAAGGGTTATAGTAGCATACTAAAAGGACTATGAATACGGCCGTAAATATTTAAAATATGTCCGTAGTTTATATTTTGTCAATAAAATTATGATATCTGCTTCGATGTAGCTTTATATATTATTGAATAGCATTTCTATAATATTGCATTTCTTAAAAACAACTATTTTGGGGTACGAAAAATCACGTTGGGGGCCACCAGTTTGACATGCCAACCTCCTTTATTGCCCATCAGTCTCGGTCTCACTGCTTTTTAGTAGAAGGTATTGTTATTTCATTAATTAAAATGCGTAATTGAAAATGGATTTCCGTCGTCGTTGGTTTTTTTTAATTAGAAACTGTAATATCTCTTATATTTATTATTTTTATTCGTTTTGTGTTCTAATTATTACCTTTATTTTGAAATTCATTTTTCGTCATCTACTAAATATTACGAGATTGTAAAGCTAATTAAACTTTTATCGTCGATTAACTTTATTAATCCTGGCATACATACAAAAATAATACTTCCTATTATACTAAAATGTCTAAATATTGATTTGATACCTTGTTACAACCGATTTTCATCTTTCCTTTCAAAATACGCGCCACATCTATATACTTCCGGTTTCTAGTGCTCATTTCGAGGATGTCACTCTATCACTTCCGCGGCCGTATATGACGTAGTTTGTCTTGTCTCAGGTCCGGTCTTGTCTCAGGTCGAAACGTGTTTCCTTATTCGCGATTTTAAATCCGTGTAAAAGGTCTAAATCCGCCTCGATTAAGCTGTTCAAGTCGGTGAATTGTTATTATCATTACCAGTTGAAATATTTATACCTATATTATCCGTCCTTTTAGTTTATTTAACTCGATAAAGTGTTTTAAATAATCTTCGGCAAGTGGGCATTTTGAATGGCCTAATTGCTTCGCGAAGTGTTTACATTCTTCATAATCACCGCTGGAAGCATGGATTTGTGGGAGGTAAGTTAATTATTTACATTACTTATGGACATATTATACATTATGAACGTATATTTCAGGATCAAATATAAAATAACGTGTTTAATATGTTATTTTAAATTCGCACGGTATTCCTATGGGTGAATGCGTGACTCCCGGTTTACACTGCGAATTTATGATTTTCGACTAGGAAACGTTAAAACATTGAAATAATAAGATAAGTTATTCTTAAAGTCGTCGAATGAAGCAATTACGATAGAAATCCGTACAGATTTGCGTATTTTATTGAATCGAGGAATAAAAGCATGCAGTCTGGAAAATGGAAAATCACGTCCTATCCAACGGAAACGTATTGCAGACTCCTGGATTCAAACCCAATCCTTCTCGGAGGTGGACATAGATACTGTCAGGATTGTCTGCTTCGTAGAAACAAAGTAATTTGTCTCATATCTTTAGATCAAACCATTTCTGAAACGAAGGGGAGGACGGAGGGGCACTTCGAAAATATTACTCTAGGATACTCTTTCAGGAAAGGAATCTCAGCGCAAGGTATGAAAAAGCATACCTTTCTCTCGTAACATTAGTTTTCCCGTAATTGTTATAATGATAAAACAGGCTTAGATGGAAATTTTTGGTGTTTTCCACGCAGTAGGCGGTCCAAGCGAGTCCGGACAGGTTCGTTCGAGAGTTGACTGATTTAGTTACGAAGTCGTTCTCCGAGGCTTTTTTCCTCTCCTCTGGGGAGATTGGTCTTCTAAAAATTGTGTCCTGTTTTTCAATAGACTCACACATTCAGTTTGCAGAAGAACGTGTTTTTTTCCTGAAATATTTCTAGAAAGGCTGATCGTCCTTATCCTGATCGAATAATACAAGTACTTCACAAAATAATAAGCGCTCAAGATATATAACATGAGCTCAACATCTTATTCCATAGGTATCTCCTAGCTACTTGTGACATCGCCTGTAATTTATTTTACTTCAAATGATAAATCGATATGGCACGATTCACTTAAAATTAATTTAAAAGTGAGTTTAATTAATCTGTAAATGCATTGTATCCGTTTATATTTGACTTGAACTTTCTTTTATTCTTTAGTGCTAAGTTAGTCATTGCATAGTATGTACGTACGTTCTCGAAATTGAAATAATTGAACAGTAAAACTAACAAGTCTATAACTATGGTATGTTTTTATATCCACTCAATAGGAGTTGTTGTAAATGGAACTTTCACTTCATGAGGCATTCTTTTTCTTGCCAAGTTTTAATTGTAAGTAGATTTTTACATTTTGTTCATTTAAAACTCTGGCATCTGTTGAAGTTGGAAGTGCCGGGGCTTGTTTTCGTCGGAACCCTATTCCAGGGTTGAACTGGAAGAACCTTTTTAAATGTCCGATGGGCGTAACTTAAATCTAAGTTTCTGCACCTGCTGGGGTTCGATGACTTATTTCTTCCTTGTGTGAAACAGGGATGAGCTGTTTCTCGCCCTTTTTAGTGAGAATCCTGCGTATTGGGAAACATTATAAAGTAACACATGAATTATAGGAGAAGAGGATTATGTAAAAATTATGTGCTATTAAATAATCGAAGACTTATCACTGTTCATAAAAAGTATGTGGTCAAATCTCCTCCGTCATTGACCTTACAAATCGTGAGATTCATTTTACCTGTTTGCTTATTAATATGCCTTACCTTTTGAAGGTATCTTGTAAATTGTTTAATTATTTGTTGTAAATATCCTGTTTTATGTGTTGTGAAGGCAGAAGTAGAGCCTAATTCATCTGAAAATAACTAAATAAGACTTAAACATTTTTATTCCAATCTTTTTTTGAGGTAAAATTTTTGTATTATTTTAAAAATAGCTAAATAATAAGGTATGAGTTTTTGTAAATATCCTTTTCTGTGCTTTAGGGGGGGTGGGTAAATATCCTTTTCTGTGCGCAGAGTATACTCTATCAGCAAATAACTTTGAATAATTTATCCATTCTCAGAAATGGTAGTAGGGTCACTCTTAAAGCATTAGGGTATTATTCCCATGAAGTTGGCTTGTTTGTTGAATTTTGCGTGTAGAGTATAGTATATCAGTTTAATCAATTTATCAGGCGCCGGCAACGTTTGCATAGCTTTTGCCTGAAATTTTCCTCTGCAGCTGTTTATGCGCATGCTCCGAGAAACTGTCAGTTTTAGTAAAGCTTCATCCGAGCGATTAGGGGCCCTTGTTTCCAAGTAATAGCCATTACAGAGACGAATCATCTGCAGAGAAGGCAGCCCCACGAAATCTACTCCACAAAAGTGAAATTCCTTATAAATATGCCCACCGTAACATCCAACGGAGCGTAAAACCCGAGGCTCCCTGCAATTTTTCCGATCTCTCTCGTTTTACGAGGGGACATTAGCCGGGCCCCTCTTGCAGGGGAACAGCAGCGCTCCAACGCCTGCCCCCCGAACTACCGCGCTATGCAGAAACGATTCCTGTTTATGGATCTCACAAACAGCGAAAGAAAGCGGGGGCGGAGTGCGATATGTTGCCTCCAACGGATTAATACGGGAAGGAGATTGGGGCGGAGGAATGCTGAATAAGGCGGAATGGGGAGACGTGCTAAGATGAGGAAGGCCGACATAATGGGACGAATCGCTTTTACCAGAAGGGGAAGCTGCTGAATGGCGGGGCCTCCCTCGGTTTTTATGGGCCGCCGAAGAATGGAGTAAAGCGGACGTTTGCATAGGAAGGGAGAGGTACGAAGGGCGAGTTACTCCTCCCTCTACCATTTACCGAATTCTCTCATTCGGCCCAGATGCCTCGAAGGCGATTACAGTCCTCGGTCCGTCACTCTATACACCAACACAGTTGATGGGGTGACTCATCTGGGAGCAGATCCCACACATAGAGGTGAACAGAACAAACCCACCCTTGTATTCCACCGTCCGTTTGCGAGAGGAAAGGGGTTGGCAAGGAGATTGGGGTCTCAAGGAAAGGGATTCGCTGTTTTTGTTTGTTTAATGCGAGAGAGATGGGGTTGTGGAGTTGTCTTAGCGGGGTGTTTTGGTAGGGAGAAGTTGGCGGGCGAAGGGAGGCATGTCAGCAAGCAAGGAGAAGGTTTTCGTGGAAGAAAGTGGGATGATACGTATGGTTCAATTACTGGAGGAGATGATGTTTCAAGCGCAGAGACTTGGAATGGAGATCTTCTGAGATGTTTGTTCTCTATATGGATCTGAAGCAGTCCTTCAGATGTTCAGTCACCTGAATAAGGGAATGATGGAGCGATTTGTTTGGATTCAGTTTAATTCTAACCGTGCCTCTGTGTGCGAAGTATTGGGTTCACTGAGATATTTTCAATGGCTCCAAATTTTGGTTGTTGTTTTTTCAGAATGGATGCTCATTCCCCCCAAGGATGCTGCCACTGTTATTCAGATTTTTAAATTTAAAATTGTTGCACTTTTTGCATTTCACAATTGTTTTATTGCCTTAACATTCAAATGCATATTTAGTTTTAAACTTTAAACGGACAAGCCTCTGCATATGTATGCCTATGTATTTGACAACAAACTTAGTTCTACATATTGAGTAACTGAGCTAATATTGACCATATTGTCTTATATTTTACATCGGTTAAGGTATTTATCGTCCAATTAAATGGAATAATATCCCCATATCGTAGCCTAATCCTTGGAAGTCTCTAAATCCTTATTAACCTAAAATGTAGGTATTAACTCCTGATGTAAATGTATCATTAGTGTATATTTATAATACATTATGGCGCAAATAACCTAAGGGTTGAGGCGCCTTAACCTAATACTACTACTGTAATACATTAGTTTATCCCAAAGTTATACTTAAAAGAAAAATGGTGACTTGGCTGGGGAATGAACATTTTGCATGCGTCTCCCTTGAGAAGTTAATTGTCAAATATATCTATTTCCGAGATTAGTTAGCTGTATAAAGTAATTATTAATACGCAAGAAATATGTTTCTCCGCGTATTATATCTGGAAGACGATTATTCCGCAGTTAAGGAATATATCGCCAGGTTAATGACTCATCATAATGAAATAAACTTCTCGTAAACATCAGACCTAACTTAAATTTACTTAATTAGCTCACGATTTAAGATTTATAACCATTTCTCTTAAGATTTATTTCTTCGTTCGAATTAGTTTTGAGTACACAATTATAATAAATGTCTTGAGCGAAAACCATGACGAATTGACCCACTATAAAAGCATTTGGGAAACTACTTGAGAGCTTTCTTTAACTGCTTTTTAATTTCTCAAAGGGAAAACGGAATCATAACCGGATCTAGTTGTCAAAATGGTTGAGGATCCTCGTACTTATATCAATAAAATTCACGTGATTACTAATCGGGGCCAATTAACGGGCCCTATTATAACCGTCGGCGAGAACAAAAGGGGAATTTAATCGTCTTTCAAAATGCCCCCAAGTATTATTAACAAATGAAGCCCGCTTGAAGGATCTTCCTCGACTGAGGGCCGAATTAGAAGAGCGTGTCTTCTGTTCTTTCCCGCTTCGCTTATTCCTTTTCTCTTTTCGCCGCCCATGTGAATAGAACTTGACGTAAATTATGGCGGGCGGCATGTTTTCTATATATATGAAAAGGCAGTGTTCCATCCATCAGCGGTCTCCAAGGACGAGCGTCACATAGCTCCTTCATTGCCTCCCTTGTGTGCCGTGCTTCATCCCCTTATCCTCTCCCATATTTCTTACTTAATTTCTACGCCCTTTTTCCGCGCTGTAGGACAACGATGCTCGTTGGGGGTGACTCGCGGCTCGTGAATTTTGGCGACGTGTTATTTAAATTGAAATTTTCGTCGTCATTCTCGTACCGCGGTCGGTAATTTATCCTTACTGCAAAGAAGAGGGGGTTTGGAAGGGTGGAAGGAAATGTATGCGAGCGTGATAAATAGAGACGGGAAATATCTGGTGCCGGGTTATTCGAAAGTTACGGTGACGCACGGAGATTCCCCATGATTGCGTTGCGCTAATCGCTTCTTGATTGGTACAGGTGAATTACTAATTCTCTTCTAAATAGTTCCCATAAACATGTGGTTGAGGTATCCTATCGTTTCTGGCATGACAACACTGATACGATTTACTCATATCCTGGACGAAGGTTTGTGAAGTCCTGGTATCTATAGCTTTTGCGATTCCAGTACTTCATTTCAGTGCCAAACGTGAAGTAGTTAGGTAATGGAGTTAAAACGTTTATACGAATGTGAATCGAAGAACGAGCTGAGATGATAAATATAAATCTTCTTAGAATCTGCAATATTTTACTTTCTATGTGAGAATTGTTATTAATTAAACCCGTCTTTCATATTTAACAAATGTAAGGAAAGGATGATTCTCAAAAATACCAAAAATGCCAGCAGCTTTTGTAGAGTTGTCGAAAAGATTCAAAAGAAGTGTGGATTTAATACTTTGTGCATCTCCTCAGATTTTCATCATAATATTTTCTTCTTACAATAAAATATATCGTAATGCTATAACATTTTCATGCCCTGCCTCTCGCATAAATTTCCAATTCACATTTATTCATCACTCATACATTGCTTATTATGATAGTACAGAAGGCTTCCCATTTGAGGCATACTTCACGATATTCGCGCATCCCGTTTTGACCGGAATAGTCCTGGTTTCAACCTATGGTCCAGGTTTTTTTTCTTTATTCACGATTTTATGGAAAACCCAGTGAAAGGTTAAAGTCAGATTTTTCAACCATAGAAATAACTTAATCGCATTTTATCGTAAAATATTTAACAAAATCAGTATTGAGGAATCTTTTACTAAACCACAGAAAAGTAGTAGTATCTTTTACCTTTAATAAAAGATTCCTCAATATGGATTTTGTCAGAATTAATAATTACCACAAAGTTACGCCTGATGCCGTGTCGTAAAATATTTACTTTGAATACATTTATAACGTCTTAAAATCACATGGAATTTACTCTTTGCTAGACTATTTTCTAAGGCAGTCCCACTTTTACTTCAGATTTTTATAAATCCTGGTATCTTACCATCAGAGCAATGGAACCCTTCCTTTGAGTTTCTTTCCGTACACTGGGTCTTGTATGTATTTACGTACATACATTCAATGGTTAAGCATAATTCATTTGGGCGCTTTGTCTTTACCTTACAGTCGATTCCAATTTCTGGTTCGGATCTAATCCTCTTACGTCTTCTCCTTGCGATTCCTATCTTAGGCCTCTATTCACCCTCTCCAGTAAGTCTTCCTTCCACGCAATCGTCTTTTATCCATCACCCTCATCCCCCCATCGCATTCTGCCTCTCAGCCGTCATCTCATTCGCTTCCAAAATTTCCCTCTATTTCCAACCAACTCACACTCTCCCATTTCCTTTTTCTCCCCACACGTCCCTCATCTATTTCATCTCCTCGGGCATTGCCCCCGTAAGCTTCTTCTACACGTATTTCGTAGTTTCTCGTTACCAGAGTGAGGAAAAGATATCATTCGAACAATTTTAGGATAAGCTGATTTTTTTCACGATCGAAACGGTTGAATTAGAACTTTAACCACTTTATTCTATATGAGCTCAAATTATAAAATGTCTCGACCTTTTAATTCTAAAAATTTTGCGTCTATTTTTGCGAATGGGCTCTTTGAATGAAAGAGCTATGGGGTTCTCAGAAAATCAATAGTATATGCCTTCAATATCCATACGTATTTAATGGAAAACGAAGTTTTCTTACATACGAGTGGACAAAAACGAGTCTTTATTTTTATACATTTTCTATAATAGAATCAGGTGTAGTAGATAATTAATGTTATCAAAGTATAGATCAGCTGTTCTAACAATCGCTACGTAACGCCGCATTAAATCATAGGTATTCTCCATTCTAAATG
Source organism: Sympetrum striolatum (assembly GCA_947579665.1). NCBI lineage: Eukaryota > Metazoa > Arthropoda > Insecta > Odonata > Libellulidae > Sympetrum > Sympetrum striolatum. Next base: position 14,067,420 of record OX388346.1, read on the forward strand.
CTAGAATTAAAATAGCTTTCAATGGCTTAGGGTTAAGATAGGTGAAATATTTATGTATTTTGGAGGCTTTGAATTGTACTCATACCGAAGTTTATTGCTTTCTTATTTTTGGCCTTGATCTATTTTGAATTGGATATTGACATATTTTATTAATACATATGATATTTATTAACATTGATGTTATTTTAGTTTTTATCTGTGTGTTACATTTTTGCGAGCTCCAATCGTCATTCATAAATTATGATGAATTTATCTTTCCTTTAAAGATCAGTTAATTCCGGCTGATCGAGATATTGACTAAAATCTTTCCCAATGATCTCGGAGAATATTTAATTTATTTTTGAGTTGGTTCTTCGTTACTTATGGCCAAGGAAGCTCTTTATCGTTTTTACGATTACAATTATAATATGTTCAACCCATATGCTTTATAACTTCTTCAATGTCGATTGAGTAAAGTAATGCACGGAATATCTGTTATTTTTTCAAATGATGAATTCGGATAGGAGTCTGAAGTGTCTCTGTGTAGATCATTTTATACTTAAGGCTAAGAAAATACTTGGCAGTTTTAAAAACGTTTATGATATTTTACCACAAGGGCTGAATTACTTCTTGAAAGCCGAGAGAGTAGAGGAATGCACCGAATGAAGTATGGAATATCTGATATATTATCACCTCATGTATACGAATGGGGCTCTGAAGTGCGTGATGGATGCTCGAACTAACTTTTCTTTTCGTTGATGCAAAAAAAATTAATGATGTCATACTCGAGCTATGATTATTTCCGTAGGTGACACAGATATCCATCGTTATCCTTTGATCGCTAAGGGTTTATATATACATCGGCATTCAATTCCATCTTGATCATTTTTCATCGTTATAATTTACCATTTTTTTCTTCCTAACTGCGAGCCGGTTTCCTGTTTATTCTTTCCTTTCCTTTCATCTCGGGCGTTTCCTTCCTCTTACCAATTTGTCTACTTCTGCCGTCTTTCTATCGCTCCGTATACCTCTCTTCCATCCCATAAAGCCCTCATCGGTCCTTTCCTCTCTTCACCTCCCATCGACTCCGTGCACTCTTATCTCTCTACATTTTCGCTTCACCTTCTCTTTTCACTCTTCCCCGTATCCTCTAGCTTCTTTTCTTCTCTCTTTCTCATTTTTTTCTTTCCCTAGATGAACTTCCAGTAAGAAGTGAAATGGAACACCGTTCAATAATCAATACTTGTATCGATGAGGTTCATCATGCTTCCTACAGTCTCAGTTTCTGAGTATTTTCTGGAAAAGGGGTTCTTAGAAACGTAGAGATTACCGAAAATAAGAAATTGAGCGTCCATCGATTTGAAAGTATTTAAATAAGTAGCGAATAATTCATTGGCATCCTATCTGGGTGCAAACCAAATTATAATTTATCAGATACGAAATAACTAATATTTTTGGTCGCCCTCGTTGTTCACTTTATTCTGTTTTTGAGAAGTTGGTAAAACCTACGATGAGGCGGACAGATTATGAGGATAACCAAAGTAACGCTATATCCTCTCGCTGAATTCATGGTTTTTCTGAGTCTGTCTATCTAAGTAAATCTATTTTATTCGAAATACTGGAAAGAAAAAAGGAAGTACAAAAATATGCGAATCATTTCGGATTTACTTTATTATTATTATTGTAAAAATGCTACAAGTGGACTAATAGTCCGGTGGTAACACATATACATAATGTGTACACACTGTGTATATATGTATGAAAATAACCAAGACTTTCTTAGAGTAACCCCGCCTTGGATTAAAAATGCAACAGTGCTTCATGCGAAACAAAAGAAAAGGGGTATCCATCATATATAATTCCTTCTCCGGATTCATTCATATCTATTATACATAATTCCTTCTCCGAATTCATTCATATAGATAGATAGGATACCAATTCACAGGCTAAACCACAGGCGTCATTTACTTGAAATTACTTCCCGAGAAGATTGCATCGAAATTCAATCCATAGTTCACAGTCAATATCATCTCCCATTTTTACTGATATGCTACAATATGCCTGGTTCACCTCAAAATTAACAGACAACCAAAAAATTTTTAGGAATGTTAACTAAGTTTGCTTTTCAATAGAACTGCTCAAAACTCCTTGTATATGTCAGCAGCCATCATTTATTTGTTGCTCAAATTACCGAAATATCTTTTGCTTCGAATGCTTTTATGATAATTATCATTTGGTTGCTTGCGAATAATTAAAAAAATCGGACTATAAATTACTATAACTACAAATATAATTTCTATTCTTCGTGACTTCATTATTCTCCCATACAAAATATTTCCGATCATGCACATTCTTGCGATGTATGACGATATTTGCACGATTATCAGTATAATATTAAATAAATTACAAAATAAAAAGAATATAAAATATATAAAATTGGTCTATTTGGGATTTGAACGCGGAACCTACTCCTTAAAAGTCTTATGAACTTTATGTGCATTTCCTATGGAAACGTTTTCACCCGTCTGGGATCGAACCGTGGACCTTAGGGAAATAAAAAGTAGCCTATACTCTGCACGGGGTCGACTTTTACTAATGTAGAAAATTTCAAAGTTGTGCGACTCTCGGTTCTCGAGTTTTTAGCGAACATACACATACACCCACACTCTGTTTTATATTATAGACTAGCAGAAGTACCCGTTGATTCTCAACGTGGATATTAAATTTCATAAATATCAGTGTAATAACCTTGATAGTAATTACCAACTTCTTCAAACTGTCCACTATAAGTAAATGAAATCGTGTGAATGCGTGTATGTATGCATGTAAATGACCATTATTTTCATATAATAACCATGCCTCAGTTTAAAATTCCGGCAGCGAAGCATACGTAGCAAAAGAAGTGGGTTCACTCTGTGGTGCAAAGTACCAAGTGAGACCACCTGACCCAAAAAAAAACCCTAATAAACAAATGCTTCAAAGTATCAGTCTATTAGTGAATGAGACCGTGTGAATGTGTGTATTAGGGTGGTCCTTATTTTCGAAAGTTTGAAATTCCTTCGGGACGCCCCCTAAAGTTGTTCCATTTGGTTAGAAAATAAATCGTGTAAAATATTATACAAATCGGATTACGGAAAGAGGTGCCGCATCGCACTTAAAGTTTATAATTTTCAACATTTTTGGCCTTTTTTCGATCATCACAGGAGATTAGGGAGTCTTCCCATATTTCAACTGCTTTGATATTTTTATCAATGTATTTTTAGACATTAACTGTAGTTTTCGTAAAATATTAATTAGATCTGGGTAGTAGTTTTTGAGATTCAGCCCAAATAGAGAGCGCGCGCCGTACAAGTGGCGCCCTGCACTAGGCGCCTCCGCTCGAATCCGAGAATCTCGCCGTCTTGTATTCTGTCTAGTTTTTATAGCTCTAATCAATTTTCAGCAGAGTTTTTCTGCATAGCGTAGGTTAAAGAACTAATTATTTGTTATATACCTTAAAATTTTGAAGTTAACTATAAAAAAGGATGAAAATTGTTTTATTCCGGTAAAGATATTGAAAGCTAATTTTTGGTCTTCTTTGGTTTGATAAATGGATTGAGGCCGTTTGAATAAATAAAATGCAATATATATTTTTATTAACTTAAAACTCTTGGGCCAAAGTTGTTCTGTTGCGGTCTGGGAATTTCCGTCTGTATTCAAGTACGACTTTTAGCACAAATTGTTTTTGTGTTTCATTTTTCGTTGAACTCCTCCATCAACTTAACCCCTCTTTCTGCACAGTCGCTTTCAATTCTTTCACTATCTTAAGTCTTTGTTTGTATCTTTCGTCATCTAGCCACAGTTGTGACCCTTGGACAAAAATGACATGGAAATATTAAATCCTAAAAAAAATGGCTTAGATTCGCAACAAATGAAACTTTCAAGTCCTCTTTCTATGAATTGGTGTATGTCGTTTGGGTTTACTGAAGGTCTTTTTGTGGAATAATTTGAAAAATCGCTGAAGCTTGTTTCCAGAGCTTTCACCATTAGAAATTTTGTATTCACCGATACCTTCTCATCGAAGAATGCTAAGGCCGCATTTTCTGGCACAAGGCACCACAAATGATGGCAGAATTTGTTCATTGTGGCCACAGAATCAACATTGCTTTTTCTACTGCATTCATATAACTTTTGTAAAAATATCATATCTCTTCTAGGATCCTCCCTGGCATTTGGCGCGGTAATCTAGCCCTCCACGTACAGGCTCACTACAAATATGAAGACCTCGCGTATTACACCTACTTCTTCAGTAGATAAGGCAAACTCATGACGAAAGAGAATTATTTTTTAGGAATACAGTGCTTTTGACATCCACCTAGCATGGTGCAACGCGCCTGGGACGCGAAATGATATCCCTCGTGGAGGTACTCCTCCCATAAAAATAACGGTTAGCTCAAGGAGCTCTCGATAGTCTTCTCTGGCATGACTATCTTGCAGATGCTGAAGCGCAAAATCTATACTTTTTCCCACTTTATTCTTAAGCACGCTCCGAGACGGCAGTCTTGCATCCCATGTTTAAGCTTCTCATTGTTTATTTGAGACCATGCGCTCTGAAACCTTTTGAAGATAGGGAAATTTGAACCTAAGGACTTTCCAAATTTATCGTCGAAAACACTTCGTAAAATTATCTCATAAATATGGTGCCGGCATGGTAAAAATAAAATGTTTTTTTCAAGTCTTTGCTCTAATAAGAGACGAGCGCCATTCATTCTTCCAGTGTTTGGTGCAGTAGTATCACAACAGAATGCTTGTAACTTATCAGTTAGGCCCCATTCTTCCAGCACCTGGTGCACAACAATTGCTTGAGTTCTACCACTCCCAGATGGTATCCTGGAACCCCAAGAAGATGTTCAGCTCCCCTACAGGTTGCGATAACTGGGAGTCTATCGACAACTTCTTTGTTTACACTTTGCCTTAAATTATCGTCCAGTCCAAGACTACATCCTTGTCGTACTTTTTCTCGTTGACTTAGAAGAAACTGCTTATCTTCTTCGAGGGAGATCATTTCCAAAGCGTCTGCACGGGCGATGTCGAAAAGCTCTTCAAATAATTCAAGGAACTTAGTTTCCTTTTTCTTTTGCGATTCATTTGATCTACTTGAAGATTTCTGCAATATTCTCCACTCCTGGTAAAGTGAATCTAGATTCTCAATACTGCGTTGAAGTTTTCTTGTAGGTATTTGCACTTCCTCCCAGAAAACTTCCACTTATTTTACTGCTAAATTGGCACTAGTACGTAAATCTAAGTTTACTCTCTCGCATATTATAAAAAAGCACTCTTAGCACTTGGCCATTCGATGGCAACTTAGAGCCAACAATTTGATTCGTGTTGTATCCAAACAGGTAAATTTGCTCAGTAGTTCTGGATTTCCTTTCGGTAATCACTTCTGTGCTACTAAGAGAATACTTACACCGAAAAGCCGTATTTTAAGCTGCTCGCTTAGTGAAACCACAGCACAATCCGATTCGCCGGTGGATTCTGAGAAGCAAGGGTTTAGGTAATTTCAGGCAGCACTATGTACTAGTTTGAATTTTTCTGTTACAAACAATCTATCAGAATTGATGTGCAAAGTAGAATTCTAGCTTTCAGTCTTTTAGAATCACAGATGAGTCAATCAATCAATCTCGGAATCTACAATGAAGAGCTGTTAAAGCTGGCATCTTTCAGAGAGAGATATCCCTTGTTATATGTCATTCCCGTAGCCAAAATAGGTCTTAATAGCTTACAGTGTCGAAAAGTAAACCTGTAATCAACGAAGTTTCGCTATACTTACTGCTTTGCTATTTCCTTGTAACAGTTTAGATGAAAATCCAGGCGATATTGATGATCGCTTAGCATACATGTGATACGAAAAACAGGGAATTGGAACCCATGGTTCACAAACATTTGTTCGAAACTTGGAAGATTTATCTTATGCTTTACTAGATGAACATAGAGTAATACTCCCTTGAACAACATAAATGATTAATTTCTTATGTAGTAGTGTAATACAAGACAAAATTAACGGCAGCAAAAATCATAGACTCGATGAGATGCCGAGGGAACGGCGCCACTTTTCTTCCTTTTATACATAGCTAACTTCAAAATTTTAAAGTACATAACGCATAATTAGGTCTTAAACCTACGCTATGCAGAAAAACTCTGCTAAAAATTAATTAGAGCTATAAAAACTAGACAGAATACAAGGCGGCGAGATTCTCGAATTCGAGCGGAGGCGCCTAGTGCACGGCGCCGCTTGTACGGCGCGCGCTCTCTATTTGGGCTGAACCTCAAAAACTACTACCCAGATCTAATTAATATTTTACGAAAATCATAGTTAATGTCTAACAATACATTGATAAGAAAATCAAAGCTGTTGAAATATGGGAAGACTCCCTAATCTCCTGTGATGATCGAAAAAAGGTCAAAAATGTTGAAAATTAAAAACGTTAAGTGCGATGCGGCACGTCTTTCCGGTATCCGATTTAAATAATATTTTACACGATTCATGTTCTAACCAAATGGAACAACTTTAGGGGACGTCCCGAAAGAATTTCTCAAAAAAATGTTTTCCCATATGAGTAAGGACCACCCTAATACATATACATATATTGCACATATTATTATATATCCCATCTAAATTTTTGAATTACAAAAAAAACATATATTGATTCACTGCACATGTACTAGTAAACGTCAAGCTCACTCATCCTTAACAGTTCTACTCAATCTTTTCACAAACTCCCTATGATGTTTTGGGAAGGGATCCAAGACTCCTGCAGGCAAATCATTCGAATCCTTAACAGCACGATTTAGAAAAGAGAATTTAATGATGTTTGTTCGCTGTTTTATTAATTTAACTTTATGTCTATGGTCTTTTCTGCCATGAAATTTTGCCATAGTGACTTTGTTTGATATTTCCTCAAATCATTTAACTCCTGTGTATACTTTAAAAAATGTTGAGAAATAGTTTTGAAGATTGGATAACGATCACTTGTAATGGATAATTTCGAAAATCAAGCAGGTAAAAAAAAATTATATCCATCAACTTCATGTAAATATAATTAAGTAATGATATATTTGAAAACAGTGTCAATATTACAGTACAGAAGTAGGTAAGGTATATATTGAGGTAAAAGGTGAATGGCTAATATTTTTAATGTTATTTATTTTATCAGAAGTTGCTATCCGGCAAGAAGCCGGATAGCAACTTCGAACAACAAGCCGTGGTCATCAAATCCGTAGGAATCTATTTTCATGCTTTACTTACGGCTTATTTTTAGCACCATCTCGTTTTTTCGACCGAAATGCCCTTACGACGTCCCTGAATTTGCCTTCTCATCATCAGTACGCTTTTCCACTCAACTCCCTCTTCACTCGATCGTATCTCACATCCTCTTCCCATCCTTCATTTCCTCTCTCCACATTTATTTGTCTCCTCATACCTTATCTCACCTTCCCTCCACGACATTCCCTCGTCTTATCTCCTCTGCTTTCGATATCCATTTACGTCACTCCCTCTCGACGTCTCTCCCGTTCTTATCCCCCTTCTCTTTCTCCCTTTTTCTCTACTTCTCCCTTCTTCTTTTCTTTTTTTCCACTTCCTTCCTTTACTCGAATACCCGTTTGCTCAAGAAACTCGAGCTGGTTGTTTGAAATTCTAATTTCCGCCTCAAGAGGTCTCTGTGTGCGATCCTTTCGGGTGGTCCACGCTAAGGGATAGTTTCCCTCAAAGTGGCGAGTAAATGATGATTAATGCTGAGAGAGTGTTTTAATCAGCGTTTGGTATTCCCTTGATGAAAGCGACATTCTGTATTTTGGAATAATTCGTGCCGAAAGCTTATTTTTTCATATACATAATACATTTTAATCAACTAAACGTTTTGTTGTCTTCTGCTTACTCTAGTGCTAACTTGTTTCTCTGCGAATTATCAAAGCTAAAATTCTTGCCTACCTATTAAAGATGAGATACCTATTGTAGACATTGTTATGAAAATCGTATGTCTAAGTATAAGGTTTTAAACGGTATTTAATTTATATTAAAAATGTAATACCAAATACTTCTTACACTACAATTATACTGCTAACCTCTTGGGAAAGTTTCCTCCTATAGTCGTATTTATCTTGTGCATGTAGTTTTAATTTGAGTGATTTAGATTCGTTTAAAAGGGTAGAAGTATAATTTGAGTGATTAAGATTCGTAGGTAGATGGTAGGTGTAGAAGGAGAGGGTAGATGTTAAATTTATTATATACTTATGTGGTCTACCATTTGGTAGGTTGTCATATATTATAACATTGCCCAACATTTATTGTCATTACCTTCGTTTCTAGATGACTTACCCACTCTTAAAATTGTTTAACATCTTTTGCCTTAGTTTTCCCCATTGATGTTTGATGTTGTATTACCTTGAATATTTTATTGTGTGTAATATTGTCACATTTTTTTGCTAATCAATATATTTCTATAATACTCTTAATATTCATAATTTTGTTTTCTTTAGAAATGCTTACAGATGTACAATTGATCACTGATTCGTTTTAATTGTATTACTCTCGTATCTTAAGAAATGTATCTCTCTTAATACATAATCAAAAGGATTGTTAAATAAAACAAGTTTTACTTAACAATCCTCTTGATTATGTCGGATTTCCACTATATTTCGGCCTTATCCGTGAATTTTATCTTAATTAATAATTTTTCTGCCGGGGGGAATATCAAATAAAACTTTCACTTTTCCTAGACGCATTCCTCCTGCGATGTCCGGAGTTGTTGTTGCAAATATACAGACTCATACGAATAGATTTACTGCGTTGGAAATTAGATTAATGCACCGGAACTTGTTATCTACCGCTATCAGACTTTGCATGAAAAGGTTTCTTGGTTACTGGAAGACTATACAGAAAACGGACTGCGAAGTTAATATATTAGATATTATCTTTAAGATAAGTTTCGTCGAATGATTCATATAATGAATTGCTACAGTAATTAACGTCAACCAGCACTTTATCTCAAGCGACTTTGCTTATTTCTCAGGTGCAATTAGGTTTCTTCTCTTTCCAACATAAACATAAATTATCGTGAGGCTTCTGCAATACAAGACAAGGATAGCTAAACTAAAATTGAATTTTCATGAAGGGTCATAAAATATATAGAAGCATAAAAGCATAAAATATTATTCTATAGTTGGGGAGAAGTGATTTCAGCGATTATAATCATTAAATTATAATTAATATACGTATGGTATCTGTATTTGTGACCTCTGATTACAGAGCCAACGATTTTTTCGCAATAACGCGATGCTTTCATGTATCCATGATTGACTTGAACCTATTGACTGCTTAGTTCCTTGGAGAGTGCTGTGAATAAACGTCTTGTTTTATGAGAGAGCATCATAGATGAATCCTCGTGAATCCTGTTAGGTACTAGCTTCCATCGTAAATGTCAGATTGTTCGCATTAATTACTGATAGACTAATTTCCTTTGATACCTAATCTTGTTTAACGCACTCGCCCTTTTATTTATGCCCAATTTTACGAGGGAAAGTATAGATTGTCAAATCATGAGGCTATTTCTTACCATCTGATATTTACGAATGGCGTTAAGATTTTACGACCTCACCCTGCAAAGGACATATCACTCCCGGAGCGCATATATCTCTCCCTTTTCTTTCCCATCACTCCTATCTGCAACCGCTTCTATTTTCTCCGCTCTTCTAAAAAATACATTCATCCTGTTTGGCTGGATCTAGAGTGCAATGTTTTTATAGCACATCAATCGGAATGACCCTGAGAATGACTTATTCGTTGCGTGATTAGTATTATAAGTTACTCGTGTCTGTGTCGTAAATATCTCTATCTTTTTTGCATGTGGTTTACTCGAAGTTTTATTTTTCATTTTTTTGGAATCTTTTTCTTTCTAATACTGTTTCACACGGAAATTATGTTTTCCATTGGTTAAAAATTAGATGACTGATAATTTTCTGCAAGTAATGCGTACTATTTAGGTCTCATAAAATGTTCTGTTTTGTTGCGGGTAGTCTCAGGGATTTTCTTTTCTCATTCTTAAAGATTGTATAACATTAAAAAAAACTGCAATAAAACTTATATGATAGCAAAAATTTCATTTAATAATCATTAGTCATTAGATAATCATTAGAAGCCTCCATTAATTAAATCGCATTTTCGAAAGCTCCTCATTTTCCGTCTACTCTTCTTCTTTCTTTTCAGATAAATGACATCCGTAGTCAACCACCAATTAAATTCCACCTTTTTGTAATTAATATTAGTTACCCTTAATGGTTAGGTGTAAGAGAGGTCCTAATGGGCCTAATCTCGACGAATAAAGAGTTTATTATTATTATTAGTTGGCCTATTAAAAACGTGGGCAGTATGGTTTATGGAAGCTAATTTCTAGAAAAATTGAGGCAATTTTTAAAATTTATATTATTTGTTATTTCGTTCTTGAAACTTCATTGGGTCGTACACCATTACTTAGTCGAATTAAATACAACGTTTACCTCATATTAACAGCCTCTTTATTTGAATCAATGATCAAGTTTACCCATTGAAGGCTTATCTTGCAAAATATGTTACCGGTAGTATGTGCTCGTAAAAATGGATTTAAGAGATTTTTCGTTGTCATTCTTGAATGCTAAGAGTACTAACGCTGTTACCAAGAGTATCCAATTTTGAGCGAATTATTAATTTTTAATCTTCAGAGTAACGCACCGTTTCCCTTCACGAACTTTTGAAGCAGAGAATAATTCCGATTATTGTTGAAATCGATACTATAAAATAAAGCACCAAACACGTTTTAAATATCATTGTAATGAAACAAACAAGGGTATAATTATTTATCGCTGAGAAGTAACTATGGAATACGGCGATTTATTGTACGTATAAACGGGGTTGGAAAGAGTTTCCCTTGGGATCAATTTTATGTACGAGTAAAATGTTGCTTGCATACTGCAAGCAGATCGACAACACTATTTTCATGTCGGCATCATATCGGGACGGCCATCAAAAGTAAAAAATGGATTGAAATTTTTCTTAAAATTCGGTGAAATTCCATCTTCTGGCATCGAACCCAGGTCTTTACTGTGAACTTACTATGCAGCACAATAGAATATCACCATCTCTAACTATGTGAGAAAATTCAAGCAGGAATATGGGCTACAACTGCCTCAAAATACGTTCTAATTTTCACGAATTTAAATGGCTCTCTAGATTCGAACCAAGGACGATCTTGGAAATCTAAAAAATGTTTTTGAAAGTTATTTTTGATCTCTATCTATATGCCGAATTTGAAGTTTCTATATTATTGGCAAAGGTTTCAAAATAATTCCTAAAAATCGGATCAACTTTTGATTGCGGAGACACCTGGTGTCGAACCCAGGACACATTGATAGCTGTGAATGCGTATTTTGATTTGTATGGACTTGATCTTTCTATATGCAAAGTTTGAAGTCGATATCGTGCCGGGTAGTACCTAAAATTTGTTTCCGTTATCTCCGTAAGAAATGCATAGGGGAATTTAAATGTCCCTCTGGGATCGAACCAAGGACGATCAGCGAATATGTAAAATTTGTTTATGATATATTTTTATAGTATCTAACCTCATACCGAATTTCAAGTTTCTATGCCATCGGAAAAGGGTACAAAAAAATCTTAAAAATCGCCACAATGCATTTTAAACGGCCGATTTTTGCCCCAACCTAGCATCGAACCAATGATAATATTCGTAGATGTCTTTATGGTTTCCTTTAGATACGCACTGCATCTAGCGATCCCTTGAATTTCAAATCTCTCCTTTTCCGGGAAGTGCCTCAAAAAAATTTACGAAAATCCCCGCCATGTATTCTTATGGACAAAATCGCGATTTTGGGGCCTTCTGGAATCGAACCCATAACACCGGGGTTCAATGTCGGCTTTTTCCTGGAGGTTACACGTCATGGTATAACGTCGTAAAAATTTCAACGCAGTGGCACTTGTGGAACATGGTTAGACTTTTGATCCCCAGTGTATCTATTATATATAGACGTTACTCCGGATATACCTATATATATACGAGTAAAATGTAGCTTGCATACTGCAAGCAGATCGGCAATACTAATTTTATATCGGCAACAATCGGGACGGTCATCAAAAGAAAAAAAAAGGATTGAAAAAATTCTTATAATTCGCTGCAATTTCATCGTCTGGCATCGAACCGGGGTCATACTGATGATCTTACTATGCAGCACTATAGGAGATCACCATTTCTGACTGTGTGTGAAAATTCAACCAAAAATATTGGTTACAACTGCCTCAAACTACGTTCTACTTCTCACGAATGTAAATGGCTCTCTGGATTCAAACCAAGGACTATCTAGGAAATCTAAAATATGTTCATGAAATTAATCTATGATCTCTATCTATATGCCGAATTTCAAGTTTATATATTATTGGGAAAGTTTTCAAAATAATTCCTAAAAATCGGATCAACTTCTGATTGCAGTGACACCTGGTGTCGAACCCAGTACACATTGATAGCTGTGAATGCACTGTTTGATTTGCATAGACTTGATCTTTTTATATGCAACGTTTGAAGTCGATAACATGCCGGGAAGTACCTAAATTTTGTTTCCATTATCTCCGTAAGAAATACATTGAGAAGTGCAAATGGCCCTCTGGGATCGAACCAAGGACCATCAGCGAACATATAAAATTCAATTATGAAATATATTCAAAATACATATCCACGTGCCGAGTTTCAAGTATCCATGTTATCGGGAAAGGATCCAAAAAAAATCTTCAAATTCGCCACAATGCATTTTAAACGGCCGATTTTTGCCCCGACCTAGCATCGAACCATGGACCATATTTGGTGATGTCTTTTTGATTCTCGTTGGATATTTACGGCTTCTAGCGATCCCTCGAATTTCAACTCTCTCCTTTTCCGGAAAGTGCCTCAAAAAATTTTTCGAAAATCCCCGCCATGTATTCTTATGGGGAAAATCGCGACTTTGGGGCCTTCTGGAATCGAACCCATGACACTGAGGTTCGAAGTCGGCTTTTTTCTGGCGGTTATACTTTATGGCCAATACGTTGTAAAAATTTCAAGTCGATGACGCTTATAGTTTAGGCTGTGAATTAGTATCCTATCTATCTATCTATCTATCTATCTATCTATCTATATCCTTGAATGAATCCGGAGAAGCATCTATATTTAATAGATAAACCCTATATTGGAATGAAACCGCTGATGTACCATTCTCGTCGTCTTTCGCTTACAAATACATCCCCTCCTTCTCTGATTCCCTTTCTGTCACGTATCTGTCTCTATCCGCAACTCCAACCACTCCTGTCCCAGTTTTCGTATCTTTATTTCTCCCCTTTTTATGCTTCTTATCTTACGTGTCCTTTTTTAATCCCTTTTCCACTTTCATCATCCTCCCTGTCATTCTCCAACTCTTATTTCCTTTCCAATCCCTTCACTTCCGAATCTTTCGCTGCAAAAAATCCCAATCTGTGACGGAGCCCATCTTTTGATTATTCTTTACTTCAAACCATTCTCCTATGGATCCTTCCAGTGCTCTCTTTCCGCCATTATTTATAAATTCTTTCTTCTCTTTACTCCGTACGTAATTACTTCTTCTTATGGGATATGTGCTTCATGGTTTCTAAATTATTTCTTAGTTAATTAATTATTAGTGAAATTAATAATTAGTTCAAATGGATCCTTTTCTGTTAAAATAAAGTCATCTCTATGTGACATCGATCTTTCTTACTATTCGCTTTGAGCGTTTTGATGCCCATTAACATTTTATTCATTATTTTTATATTTTAGTTATTCTTTACTTGTACTGATTTGTGAAATTCCTCGTTAGACCAGAGGTTGGTTTGCAATTTTACCTCTGAAGACCCAAAGTATCGTACATGCTGAGGATTGGTATTCAACTTCAAATCTTTTCAAGATTTTTCGACTTTAAATTACCATTAACTTAAAATTTTACCTTACGGTCTAATCTTTTTACCAGGTTTCCTAATCTTGCAACTGCATACGCGGTTTTGAATCTCGGTAGAGATCCTCAATTTTTAGTGTTTTTTCACGTGCATATGTCTCATTGCATATACATGCTTTTGCACTGTATTTTTACTTAATTCTTGATTTATGTCACTTAAAACTAATGATTTTCGCTAGTTTTCCTTGCGCCTTGCCTTCTATAAGCTTTTACTCGTTATTTTCCTCGCTGCGCACATGTCTGGAGTACCGCATTTCGTAATTTTTCTAAGTAAAGCTTAAATCATTTTATTTATGGAAGTTTTCATATTCCGTAAGAAAAATTTCATATTACGAAGCCTGATGATGGTCAATATGTGCCGAAACCAGTCGTTTTTCTCTGTGGACTTACTAAAGTGTATAACTCTATTTTATTTGTACACGAAATAGAACGATTGTTCTCGAAAGTAAATTTAAGTATACTTTTCTGTCTAGATTTCTTCTGTAGGCCAGCTATTTTCTTTGAATTTTACACTTTGAATTGTTTTCTCTTCCCTTGTCTCCTCTGTTATCCACTCTCTGTATTTCAGAGGTCTCCTTCTCCTCATAATGAGTTATTTTTCTCTCGTTTCTCTTAATTATCGCCTCCCCCAATTCTCATCCGAGCACCATTCTGCTCCGTATTTTTTATCCTTCCAATTATACCAAATCGCAGTCCACTGCGATACACATTTGGGCTATCACAACCCCATCAGTCATTCTCTCGAGAGGGGATATTAAATTCTTAATTTCGCACTTAATTAATTCGTTAATCTTCTGGTTTCTCCCCTATCTTTCTCCCTCATTGACGCATCTGCCCTTATTGCTCTTCCCTCATCTTCTATCATTCTTCTTTCCTCGAATTTTCATTCCGTTTTCCTTTCTTACTACCATTCTAATGCCCCATCCGATCTTTAGTTATTTATTTATTTCCAGGATGTTATTTATGTACTTATATCTAAATCTTTCTATGATATTTATGTCCTGAACTAAAATGCATTTATAATATCATCTCATATCATCTTTAAAATTATGACTTGGTTTTATTGACAAATTTTTATTAATCCTATAAGTTAGCATTGACGAAGCTGGTGATTCTACTTGTGAACACTTCTCAATTTCCATTTTAGTTTTATAGCTATTTACCATTTTATTCTTGTAACCTTATAACTTGCTCTCTATTCTGGTCTTCACTGTTATACAAACATTTATATCGATTTATTTATGTGAATATGCATCTGTATAAGGAAAGGGTTGAGGTGACTTTGCACATAATGGCGTGCACCCAGGAAAATTCCGAAGGAAAAATGGACTTGAACTTGAACTTCCCGGCCCTGTCAGACTTTATTCAAGTCCGTTTTTCCTTGGGAATGCATCTGTATGTTTGTCTGCCTTGCAAGTGTCTCTTAATCTGCTTTTCCATAAAAAAATTCATTGAACTATACATAGGTTTTGCAGGTTATCCGCAAACCCATTCTTGCAGTTGTGTTTATATGCTACAGTGTATATTTTTTCTAAGCAAAACTTTAGGTTTTTAAACCCGTAATGTATTCTTCTGTGTACTCTCTTTAAGTAGTCTCTTTTTTAAATTTATATCACGAAGGGTTAGAAGAAAGAAGTGACTTAATATTCTCAATCTCGTCCTAATAAATGATTCTTAATTATTATTACGTTTCCTTTTCTAACTTTGCGTGTTTTTTTCAGTCCTGTGACGGGCCTTCACCGAGTCAAATACTTTTCTATTGTAGTTTTAAGAATTTGCTCACTATTGATGTTGTTTTCGGAATGACTGCCTTTTGAATAATTATGTGAATATTTCTGTTGATATTTAATTTTCCGAGATATGTATAGAATTTCTTTGTTGTAATTCCTGCAGTCGAAATGCCTATTGGTACTATTGAAACTGTTTCTTGTTTCCATTGCTCTTCATTTCCTGACTAATGGCAATTGTTATCCGTTACTTCTTCATGCTCTCCTATCCAGAGTACCCCATTCCCCTCCCTTTCGCTGTATCTTAATTCCCCCCTCTCCCTGAAACCATTTCCCCTTCCTCCCCCACCCCATCCTTCGCCACCCCTAAGATATTTCCAACCCCTTTTGTTCCCGGGCGGAATTTCATTTCCTTTCTTTCCGCCTTATTGCGCTACATGATTCCGAGCCATGCGTAAAAGGCGACACTTAAAACTCCTCCTCTTTGTCCTCTATCTCTCCAATTCCCTCTCAGATATGACGCCCCAAGAAGGCAAGTGGCAGGCGCTCCTCAGCTCCGCAATAAACTTGGCCTTTATTTCCTGATCAGTATTTTACGACTCGTCGGAGCGCGCTGTCCGTCTCGGATTCAATTGTCCGTCGCACTTTTCCAATCTCTCCTTTGTTCCCCGCTCGCATGCCTGCATGGTTTCTCTTAATGTTTATTAGCGCGCAAGGCGTCATTAGACGAGGGGGATCTATGGAATCCCTGCGCCTGAAAGCCAAGAGGGTTTCGGAGTTGAAAAACGGAGGCATAATGTTTAATGGTGTAGGTTGATGTGGAGCTAAGACGATCGTATTTATGTTCATAGAGGAAGAGTTGGCGTGGAAGTAATGCAGAAGCTTGAAACTATAAATCGGAGCCTTATGAGTTTCCCCTCAAGGAAAGTTATTACCACAACTTTGGTCTTATCTTGATATTTTGGGTTTATTCCATTGTCTTGTTGTGGCCGTACATTTTATGAGTCTTATAGAAAATAAATATTTCGAGACGTATCTGGGAGCTGGGTAATTCCGTAGTATTACCCCCTGCCACACCCCGAAAGGCGGCTTGTTGGGTATTAATGTAGATGTAGACGTACCATTGTGGTTTTGGACTGAATTCTGTGTCATGTACATCATTTTAATATTAGTTAGGATACTTATTTTTTGGTCGATCATAGAATTTATCAGAATTGGTCATCTCAGATGCTCTTAACTTAGAAAGGTTATTTTTCCAGAAAAACAATTATATTCTGGTACAGTACAATATGTTTAAAATATTGCTGAATTATAACAGTATAATTTATAACAGATCCATGAAATATTCCTCCCATGTAATAACGCAGTGATTATCCTCTAGAGTGATAGGAATATTTGATCGTTAATTTTTGGAACGGAATTTCATGGCATCAAGTGTTACGATTATGTGGTAAAGAGTTATACTAGTCTTTATACTTAATTAATCAGTCATAAATAGATAAAAAAATTTTAGCATGCAAGATAATATTCACTAAGATATCTTACTTGCACAGTCTTATTTCCCGTCGTTCTAATAATTCTTTCGCCTTTATACTATTTACTCCATGTTTACATTAATCTATTGCAATAAAATGTTTATAACAGTTCTCATTCATCGGTGGATAAAAAATCAATAATTAATGTTTTTAGATTATTAGGACACTTCTGCTTTTACATTTTCAATTAGTATTCTGTTTTCAGAAATATTTCTCTTTTCATATTTTTTCTACAAATTAGAGCACCTGTTTTCTTACACTCTTCTTTAAAAATCGTTTCAATTTTTGTCGTATAAACTAGCAGGGGAGAAGAATTCAGTAAATAAATATTTAGGGATATAATTTAGAGCTGAAAGTAGTTATTAAAAAGAGACATACTCGTAGTAAGTTAGAATTTGCCAGAACAGAGAAATAGTCCGCATAACAAAAAAACGGGGAATTTTTAGTTCTTTTTATTCTCTCTTCCTTATAATAACGACAAATCCTTAAAAAAATATTGAATGAGAATGGTGTAACTTATTTTGTTTGAGAAACAGCAAAGAATTACAGCTTCGGGACGTATCAATGATCTAGATCCTGTTGAAAGGGCGTCTGAATGGGAATTATGTAATGGAAGTATTCTGTTCTTCTTTCTTCGCGAACGCGATTAATCGTTCAGCTGATGAGAAAGATTCCAAATCCGACGCTTTCCGAGTTGATCTTGGGTGAAAAAGACGACTGAAACTTGCCTTCAAGAGATATTTCCGTTTTTCCCCGACGACGAAGGGGCCTTTGATTATCAAATTGCGCTAAGCCTTTTCCTGCTTTGATCCTGATCTCCAAAGAGAAAATGATTGACTTACAATTAGAGCATTAAAGAAAGAAATCCTACGTCTCGTTTTCCTTTCAAGATCTCATTCCTCTTTTATCCTGTCACTTTCATTTTACTTTTCACGTATCTTCATTTCCTGCCCCCCTTAATCTTTTCTATCGATATATTTTGTTAAGTTAACTATCTGATCTTAAATATTTTTAACGCAGAATTTCCTTAATTTAAATTACTGATTTAATTCATTTGCCAACTAACTCAATTTGATATACTTTGCATATGCTGATGTATTTGATTTCGTACTTCCATAGCATGCATGTATATATTTTGTAAACAATATAAAATTAAATTATTCTTGAAAAAATTAATTGCTAACCTAACGATGTTAGTACTAAATTAGTAAGCAAGAGGAAATAACTTGTATAAATTTTCCATAAATTTGAAAATGCTTCGTATTACCATTACTAACTTGTATTTCATTATTCAGAAATGATTATGAGTTCTTAATTATGTCTAGGATTTTTAACATATTTTTTCATGCAATTATGATTGAGTATTTATCCTTTAAAATTTCAATTAACCGAAAAAAATTCGAGGAATTATGTAAGCAGAGAGGAAAATAATTTAATATAATTTCTCAAATTATCTGTAGGCGATTACATCATGTTATTTTCTTTCGGGTCTCATTACGGATATTCGTAATAGTGTGGCATCAACTGTTGCTGTTTGCATTAGAATTATGTTGTAATATTCTTCATATTATGAAGATAGTACATCGTATCGTATCTACGCCTGGTGGATGTATATCGTAGCACTTATCCATCCATCCGTTACCGCTTTCCTTGTGGTACTTTTGTTATTTACAATTCGAGTTCTTCCAGAATTCCCTAAGGGGACGGTGTGTTCATCAATTTATCCCGGACTTGAAAAAGTCGCCATTCAAGGGCAACGTATCAAGTCTCTAAGGACATGGGAAAGTCTCCTTTCATCTTTTTCCCACCGTACATTCCGCTTCCATACTCCTCCAGTCTCACGCAAAAGGAAGTGTCGGCGATGCTGCTCTCGAAATAATAAAAAATGGAGCCAATCTGAAATTCCGGGATCGGTTGGAAGGCCGCTGAGGAGCAATTTTCATTTCTACCTCTTCTCCGAAGATACTTTGAGATCCCTTTTTTCCAATCTTCAGCGTTTGGTTGTAAATGGTATCATAACTCTTCCAGTTAACGCTCCAGCGGAGACTTCAACGGCGGCAGCGATCCAAAAGCTCCTGATAGGTTCTTTAATTCCGGTTGCGATGTTTTTCTCCCTTGGAAATGTGTCTATGGAACAATTTTGTTATTCCAGAGGCATTCAATACGCATGCGGATCTTGCTGACGGTATTTGCCTCTGGCCTCGAGCGAATCCTTGGCCAAAAACGGAGTTACACGCGCTTCTGCTTCGTCTTATTCCTGTAGAGAGAGGGAGACGGGTCAAGGCTGTAACGATCCTCCACATAAGTAAAACGTACTCTTTCTTTATTTTAGAGGAGATGTACTTTCACCCCTTCGCCGTAAATTATTTAGCTCGGAATCCTCTGGTCGCTGAGAAAATGTTTGCTTGCGACTGCAAGTTTTATGAGGAAGATATTTCCGTGAATGCTCGGCGGTATTAAATTGTTTCTTTCCCTTCACTTACTTTAATTTGATATTTATTGATCCTTTTTATTTGAAAAACATTGGCTTCTCGTTAAAATTTAATTTGACATAAATTATTACATATCACACGGTTCTTGCGTACATAAATATAAGGGTACGCAGGATTTAATTTGGATACATTTTGAGGTGTTTAATATTTATCACAGTCTCTTTCCTTATGGAATAGTCGTTTTTGAAGAAGCTAAAAGCGAGAAGAAATTAATTAGGTGAAAATAAAAATCACTTTACTGATACTCTTTGGTTGACTTTCTCTCTCACTTAATATGATAATTTTACTCTTTGCAAAGAGTATTAACTTATGATTTATAAATTTTTATGTGTATGGACAGCAGTAATTATTATATATTCTTTAAATACGATCCTTATTTCTGAATCGAATCTACTTTCATGAATTACATCATCAAAATTTCATGATCAGGAAACGCAGTCATGTCTGGTCATACTAACAAAAGGATTATTAATCATTTCATTTCGGCTTGCGAAATGATTATGAAAGCTTCTGTAAATTCAGATAGCATTATTTCATTATATTTTGTTCGTTGCTGCTTCATTCATTCCCAAAACACGATAAATTTCATCAAATTCTTCGACATTTTTATACCTTAAAGCGAGATCCACTCCCGTGCGTCGTCAAACAGGATGCCGCGTATACATATCCTCTTTAGTGTCATAAACTGACCTGAGAACAGCTGATTCACCAAGGCCTTTTTTAGCCTCGTCCCTCTCCCCCGAACACTTGGAAGCAATTGACACTTGAGCAGACGATCCGTGGGAAATGGAGGAGCGTTAATTGGACCTTCTTTTCCCCCTCAGCATTTACCCCGCGGATAAAAATATCTCCGCCCCCCAAAGTCTTAAGGATATGGCCGCAATCTTTCAATACCATAACCTTCTCAACATAAATTATGATATTCCGCCCCCGTTAAGAGAAAAAATGCCGCTTTCACCCCTCGCTCCCCTTTTTCTCTCCACCGCATGATACGAGGCTCATCTGGTTTAACTTACCCATTTTGCACCACCCACATCCCTCAAGCCCCCTCCAGAAGCAGTTTGGATTCCTTCCTGAAAGCATTCCTCAAAGGGGGAGATAGATACATAGGTCGCGCTATTCACTCGCCCTACTTTCACAAATCTTCCTACAACCCCCCGACGAAATCTTACTCCCCTATTTTCTACGCCACTTATTAGAATTCCTGTCAACCTTCTCCCCTTTCGACTTCCGTGCCACCCTAAAATCGTGCCACCATCCTCAGCCATTATCCCTTTTTTGTATTCCCAGTACTCCCAGCTCTCAATCCCGGCACTAGGAAAAAACCCCTTCGCGAAAATGGGTGCGTAGTCGTAATCCCGTTTCCTCGCAGGATTTGCTCCAATGGGAGTTTGCCCTTCCGATTTCCCCAGATGACGTTTACGGCGAAAATGTGGGATTGCCGAAACTAATGAAATTCTCCAATGATTGTTACTGTTATGGTCCGCGTGAATTTGAGAGTACGGTCACGCGAAGGATTTGGTTTATTGTTTGCGTTTCCACTCGGAACTGATATTACTGTCCCTGGAAAAGCGTTTCGCATTGCGATATAATATGTTGGCTCTCCTCAAACTGATTTCATTTGTAATAGTATGTCTTAGAAGCAGGTTTATGAGGATAGGGTTCAGAGCAATGATTTATCAGTAGCAGTAAATGAATGAGGATAAACCGTGGTTCTACTTGGTCATTGTCCATGATTCCAAGGTCCAAGAAGCTTATCAAGTTAATGTATTTAACATGTTCAGAAAACATTTATGCTGAAGTAAAATCTACCGAGACGGCCGACATGTTGTGGCAATCCCTACCAAAGGTCCAGTAATAATGAATTTCGTTGAAAAGTATTCCGCATTTCCCATCTTTTGTTTGCATGTTGAATTGTGTTTCGTTGTTAGTAATGTATATATAAAATTCACTATAAGTATAATATAAACACACAACACAACTAATATACACTCACTTATAATATACATTCACAACATACACAATGTATATGTTGTGAATTCACAACTCACAACATGTACACTCCTGGTCAAAATTAACGCAGCACCTCCCGAGCGATCCTTACGGCCGGTGCTGAGTTAATTTTGGCCAGGACTTTACATACATTGTATATGTTCTGAGTGATTAATTATCTAATTTTCTCCGTTAACGCTTGTAACGCTGAGTGATTTCCAAATTACGGATAACATTTTATTTAGTGTTTTACAATTGCGGATATAACCGTGAAAGTCTTAAATACATTTTAAGATATTTAATGTTGTAATTTAATTCTTCCTACGATCACTACAAATACACTACTTCGTGTAGAATCAATTTCTTTAAGTGTAAGGCAATACCTCACACTTACAGAAATTTATTTGATTCTTTTCTCCTTTCGAGAAAAAATATTTCGCTAAACTTGCGATGGAAAATCTAACATGTTTCAGCGATAAAAACAGCGTTTATTGTTTTCTAACATACGATCGTTAATGCCAAGAGCTAAGAAGTACTCTTTGAACCTGCCATAAAATTGCTATCTCTCCCACAAACAACTTGTTTGTCCGTTTTGGCTAATGATTTTCCCATGTTTATCTACAGTAAGGCACGAATTAGTTGTGTCACAGTAAATACAATGCATCATCGCCGCGTAAACAGATATTTCTTGGCGTTAGGGAGAAGGAAAAATAGCTCTTAACTGAGGAAAGTGAAGTTTCTGTCAAAGACTTGTGAAATTACCCGACATGCTCCAATGAGTACATCACGATTTTGGAACCGAGTTATTAGCACCGAGATAGCTCAGATGTAAACGGATTTTACGTAGTGTATTGATTAACATTGAATTGAAATATTGATTTTGCTATCGAAAATACGAATAAATTGCTTTATTGTATTTTTTGTTGCTTTATACACTCCTTATCATGATTAATCGTCTGCTTACTTTGGATATTAAATCGACTTAAATGATTTTCAGATGACCATCCATCCTTAAAATCCACCGATTTTTTTCGTACTTGGACCCTCAAGGTAACTACAGTAGTATGAGAGCGTTTATTGGAATAATTTTATGCCATCAAAAGGAATAAATCTTCAATAGAATAATGTTTTGATTCTTTATTAGTTTTTCAGTGCTCTTTCGTGTTTTGTAACAACAATTATTGACCTATTTTTTTTATCTTTACAGCTTCCACCCCTAGGAACCCACAACGAACAGGTAAGGAGAAATTTTCTTTTCTTTACCTATAACTAAAAGCTGATTAATTGGATACCTAAGTAAAGATTATCTGATGCAATTTGAGCTTCAGAAATATTAAAAGTATGAACTACTACATTATCGTATACGTAGTCCTCTCTCGAGTATCTTCAGAGTATACAACCGGATATTCTGTGTAGAATGGTGTGGCAGATATAGAACTGAATACTTATTTATTTATTTTGGATTATATTGCCAATTTGTGGCAACGGTCGAGTGGGGCGTAATTTTCTGGCAATTGCCTAAAGAAGGGAGGGAAACCCCTCAAATATTTACGGTAGATAGTACACATCTTTTCAATTTTGCTATTTATACATAAATGTTCACGTGTAGCACTCAACAATTGAAATAGTAAAGACTAATGCATAAAATATACGTACACTATAAGTAACGTATTTCCTCATATGTATGGATATATCAGTACATTATAATTGATACATATGTATTAATGGTTAGATGGAAGAAGTGACTATTCAATCTCAATCTCACCTTAATAATGATTTTACGTAGCCATAATGTCATCTACACTTAGTTTATACGTTAACGGAAAATGAGGGCCATATTTTTATACACAATAATATGAGATCCATATCATATTATTATGTATGCATATTATTTAAATTTTATACCTTAAGAGCTCTTTTTTATTTTAATATTGTTCGGCGTTAGAATGAGAAATTTTCGAGGTGAAACATTCGATTTCCTTAATATGAAAGGTTGTGTGTGATACTGGCGAATAATCTCATATTGTCAGCATTAAAAAAAATCATCCCATACAAAATCGTTGCTTTTTGTGCACCTATTATCTACTTTTTTGTTATTTCATGATAAAGTACTTACATAAGGATCACATATGACTACAGCCATCTTTCTCAATATTAAGCCTTCGGCGAGGGCAAAATTGAATCCGACTGAATTCGCGCCGTTCGATTCTATTTTTATTCGAATAACGTGATCCATAAATCTGGGCGCGTTCGTTAACGCGAGAGCCACCAGACAGCGCTTATATTCCTCGCCCTCGCGGCTCGAATCTCCTTTGACCGTGACTCAGTCTGCGGATAAAAAACAATTCTGGCCGAAACCGATTCGTACCAGTTTCTTCAATGACGGTGGGGCCAAACTCGTAGACCTTTCAGGAAGCTCCTCCTTTCGCCTTTTGATTCCTTTCCCCATTCTAGCCAGGAAAACCTAATGAATCTCTTGAATTAGATTATTACGGCCTCAACTTAATTAGGAGCAATGTATTCGCGGTTATCTCCACTTTTTTCACGCATTATCATCCTTATTTCAACAGTATAATCGGTTACAATGGATCAGCGTATTTCATCATCAACCCTTTTGTATCTATTTCCATTATTTTTTTGAAAGATTACTATAATTTTTATCATTGATGTTTTTATTGTATTATTATGGGGCATCTGTATTCTGTCATTATAGTAGGATCGTAGTCGTTAACTTTCTCTACCAATTTTATTGATGTTTCGAACCTATACGAACGATGTTACTTTGCGTTAGTTATTTATTCAAGCTTCACCTAGAGCACGCTTGTACTTGTAGTGGATGGGATTGTTTTGAAAAGTGCTGTGAGCGGTTTCCGTAAGTTAGAAAAAGTAAGACGAAAGGCAATGTGTTTCTTAAATAATTGCTTCTGGAAATCGGTGAGTGTCAGATGATTAAGAACGCAGGATGGTAACATTTAGATGATGGAAGATTTAAAGAGTCAATTTACTTCATTCAATTTGGGAAGAAGAGTCATTGCGCATGCGCTCTCTGCCACACGGCTTGCAGAGTACTTATATGATGTACTCGTAGATATAGATCAATACTCTACAGGCGAAAGTTTTAGACTTCTTAACAGGTATTTTGGATCAATTGGATTAAGAATAGCAGTCATGTCATCTAAAAGTCTAAAGTTTTTGAGTGAGAGTTTTGACTCTGTTAATTTTCAATAGGAGTAAAAAACAGAGTAGATTTAGTGAAGAGTTTATAGTTACTGATTTATATTTAATCTTCTCCAGGTGCGGAAATGTGTTCAGAGAAAGTAGCGTTTATAAGCGTAACCCAACCGTGCTCCCAGCAATACTGGAATGAACTTGAGTCATAGTATGAGCGAAAGTGAAGAAAACGATGGCTTTATGGAGAATTATAAGAATGAGTTTATTATACGTCTAACTAGTGCTACTAACTCATGCGTATGATAATAAGATATTCGTCATCTTATATCTGGTCCACATGTATAGATTGGACATGGTTTCCCACAGTGCATCGATCCCTTGCGAGTACCGGTTGAATCTTCAAAGCCACTCTCCTACGTTTACTACAGCCGTACTCACCCTCCGCTCCCCTTTTATCCCTCGCTTCCCTTTTCTCGCACTTTCCCTTTCATTTGCCCTTTTACTCTGCCCTCGTTTACCCTCCAACCTTCTCCCCTACTTAGGGACGCTCTCCCAAGTACACATCCTTCCTCCATACCATCTTCACGCTTTAGGATTCAATGCTACATAAAGCTAACAAATAATACAATATACTTTATAATTCATTAAGTAAATGAGAATAAATTATTGAAACCAATCTTAGTAAAGCCTCATTAATATAACGTCATGTTTAGGGCTTATTGATTTTGGATTATCATGTTGATAGATTAAAAATAATAAAAATACTTAGTTTTTGTTGAGGTCCACACATTGACGGCTAATTCCATATCAATACTATAAATTTAAATTGATATATAATTCCTTCTCTGGATTCATTCATAGATATAGATAGATAGGATACTAATTCACAGGCTAAACCACAAGCGTCATTGATTTGAAATTTTTACGACGTATTGGTTATAACGTGCAACCGCCAGAAAAAATGCGATTTTTAACCTTAGTGTCATGGGTTCGATTCCAGAGGGCCCCAAAATCCCGAATTTTCCCATTTAAAGGCATTGCTTTGATTTTTGTGAATTTTAAAAAGATACTTCCCAGATAGATAGAGAATAAAAACTTGAGGAGCCTTCCAGAAAATATCCTCGGTTTGATGCTAGGACGATGCAAAAATCTGCCCTTTAAAACACATTGAGGTAGTTTTTCATTATTTTTTATGCACTTTTCGAAATGATAGGAAAATCTTGCTTTGCTAGGAGATGTATAATACAAATGGGTTTAAGAAAAAAATTTAAATAAGACCGTACTGTTCCTGGGTTCGATGCCAGATCGCATTACAATGTCTCACATCAAGAATGTAACGGAAAAGTAGGACGTCGTTTGAATAAGTTGCAACCAATATTTCTTCTTGAATTTTTACACATGGTTAGAGATGGTGATCTTATATTGTTCTGAATAGGAAATATCACCAGAAAGACCAGGGTTCGATGCCGGGCGGTAAATATATCTCCCATATAAAACACATTGAGTAGTTTTTCATTATTTTTTTTGATGCACTTATCGAAATGATAGGAAGTTCTTACTTAGATAGAAGATGTATATTAGGAATCCGTTTAAGAAAAAAATTATATAATACCTTGCTGTTCCTGGGTTCGATGCCAGAGCACATTACAATTTCTCACATAAGGAACATATTGGAAAATTAGGACGTCGTTTGAGGCAGTTACAGTAAATATTTCTGCTTGAAGTTTCACACATACTTAGAGATGGTGATCTTCTATTGTGCTGCATGGGAAGTATCACCAGAAAGACCCGGGTTCGATGCCGTTTGGTAAATATATCTCCAATTTATAATTTATACTATACTTGTAATTTAAAGATTAAAAAATTGCAACCCTTTAATGTAAGTTTTGAGCAAAGGCAAAATGATTAATCTTTTATATACATGAGTTCGACGCTGAGTACAACTCGTATATGTTTTTGGAACAGCTGTTAGCCCATCTCTTCCTGTAATGAAACGCATATTTTGATTGAATTTCCTATTTAATAGGAATTTAATAATTCAAATATTGAATTGGTCGAACAAAAGGTGTTGAATAGCGAAATAACCGGGACTCGAACCCAGGTCTTTGGGCAGATATTCGAACTACCATGCCACGTCAAAATGTCTAGTATATAGGACTTTGAGAAAGTTGGTTGTTGAAATTCTTCTCCTTGATTTCTGTGATTCACAATTTGCTACCAGCTTCACCTGCGACGTTACATAGTTACAATCAAACTTGATCTGATAATCAGAAGTTATCAATTTTGCTTTCAAAAGAAATTTTCGAAAGTTGGGATCTCTTAAATATTCACAACTTTGATAGGATTGGAATTCATGCCTAGGAGATACTTTGGTTCCTCCAATACGTTTTTACGTTAACTTGAAAGTCTGGGTTGTAAAAAATATTCAGCTCGATTATGTCTTCTATTCTTTACAATCTCAGTCTTCTTTGTTGGCCTCTTCCTTACATTAAGAACCCAAAAGCCATTTTCTACTCCAAGAGTATGCATAATTAAACGGCGTTTCGCTGCCCTTTTAGGCGAGGATCTTCTCCTCTGTGTTTTACTCGAATATTCACCTATTAAAATAGGGCGTTTTCTGAGGAAGGGATCTCAGTTTTCGTGTTGATCAAGTCATTTTGTGTCCCTTCTTCTCCCCTCTCACTGCCTGCTTAAGTTCCTCCGCATCTTTACATACTCATTTGCATCGTCCCTTCTCACATTTTACGCCCGCACTCCCTTGTTCACCCTCAAACACTTTCCTCCTCTTCTTTGTGCTCTAAACTTTCCTCTTTACCATTTCCACCTTCCTCAAATGCTTTTTTGTCTTCATTCTGCTCTGTTCTATGCCTTTCCGCCCTGTCTTTTGACTACACGATGAAGCTTTCATCTTTTCTCACACTGAAAGATAGGAAGATTCTGTGAAGGTTTCTCAAAGGTTTTACAATTTATGCATTTCACGTTTCTAAGACTAGATATCCATCGCTAGACATCTTTCATTGTTATATCTCCTTCTGTAAGTTCATTTCCTGAAATAGTTTCCTTTAATATGTTCTATGCACTTGTCTACCTACAAAATTTCCTGGACATTGCTATTATATTCGGTTATGTGAAGATTTTTGTTTCCTTTTTAAAGACAAATTTTAAATAGTTTTAATTCTATATTGGAATATTTTACGTTATTTTGGAGCTTCCAACGATATTAATGAGCATTTCGCCTTATTTTTTCATTGTAATTTGATGAATTAGAGATTTGTTGTTTTATTTTATTGAAGTTGTATGCTCAGTATAAGTTTAAAATTAGCACTTACTATCAGTACTACTTACCTATATAATTTATAATTTTGAGTAAGACCTTGAAAGTTAATTTTGAAGATTCTGAGTTACAGAGTTTGGGATGTATTTATTTCTTCTTCATGTCTATTGACAACTTCTAGGTAGTGCTGATATGGTTCACGCGTACATGTATCAATATTCCTCGTGTTATTCTCCTTTGGAGAAAGTACATCATTTGCCTCGTCGCACTGTATTTTAAAACATTTATTTATTTTCCGTAGTACCCAAAAACATTTTATAGGACGATTACAGTGGTGACTTTAAACGATTACAGCGGGCTAAGAAATTCAACTAGAAAATTCTGGTTAGCCGGGACTCGAACCCTGGACTATGGTTAATCATTTACATCATCCAATATCATTTGAGGAATATGATGAGAGTATCCTGATCATTCCACAACAGATTATTTTCATATGCTAAAAATTCGCAGGGTGATAGATATAAAATCTCTCCAGCGTGGCTCTTACCTTTGGGAGCGTAATGAATGCTCTTTGTTTCATCTCTTCCAATTTCTCCATTTCTTGTCTCTTTCGCCTCCTCTTCTTTGCCCTTTCCATGCTTCCCCCCTTACATTTCACGTTCTTCCGTCTCGTTTCCCTTATTCAATTATCTCTCTCGTGAGGTAACTGCAATAAATCTCGAATTCTGAGGTGAGCGCATGAATATAGATCGGCTGCTTGAGTCTCCCTGTCCCACGGACGCGGCCGACCGATGCTTCAAATTTTTTGGTCCGAAACATTTGAGTCGCGGAAGGTAAAAATGACATTTTAATGACTTAATCCGGTGATTCTCAAAGCGTATTATGAGTTGTGGGGATGAATGCATTCAATTGCCTGCTCAGCTTTTTCTTCTTCAACATCATTATTAGTCTTAAATTTTAATAATATATTTTGAAAATTTTAAAATTCATCGGAATGTCGTATTGGCAAAAACTGACTCTACCATCAATTATGCATCCTCGGTATTTCATCATCACTCATTCATATAGTCTTCAAATTTTCTGCTCCATCCCATGTTTTCCCTGTTGCTTAATATTTTGGATTTTCCACCCAAATTGGGATGCGATGAAACATTTACTGGTCCCATTCTTCTGAATTGAATTTAATATTGATTTGATTGATATCAATGCTAAAAATATCAATTATATTACAGGTATCGATTAATATGAGCATGTAAAAGGTCTACAAATTCACATACGCTCGTTTACTTCCTTGAAATACTTTTATTATTTAAATTCAATTATTCTTATACCAGCTTTTCTGGGAAGTTGTTGCTCAGACTATATAGGATAAAATGATGAATAAATCGATATAATTTGATTAAATGATCATCTCAAAAGTATTCGAAGATTACTTCCTGCTTAAGAAATGCGATTATTTCTTGGCTCTCGTTTCGTTATACCTTTCTTCTACATATACATATGACAGCATGTAATGCATTCTTTGGTCGCACAGCGTTATGTTGTTGATTTTTCTTAATAGGTCCGTCGTAGCGTATCAAGGTCATTTCGATGGAATGAAAGGAATAGAAATACGACACAGACTCAGGTTTCACTTTGTGGTATTCATAAATACAAAACGGCTTCATGATAAAATTCTTTTACTACACCACAAATCAACTACTGTACTGTAGTAAAAGAATTTTATCATGAAGCCGTTTTGAATAGAAATAGTATGATATTAATATTTTTAACATGGGTAGAAATTATCGAAGTAGAATTATAAAGTTATTGCATGTCAGTAGTGTGGGCATCTCTGAAGGCAAAGACAGCTCTAGCCGATGGAATACTTCGAGATGCAGTCTTCTGATATCGAGCCAACTTTCAATCACATTAAGTATACGACTCTAGTGAACCATAGGTTCATATGATCAATGGGATATTCATTGGTGCCAACTCTGATTTGACCTTCAGCGTTTATTATGCTTAGCGTTGATGGAAGGAAACACCAGTGATAGCTGGATAGTTCTTCCAAAGGGTTCATATAAGACCGTCTCATCTCATAAAATGCCAAGAATACATCGAAATATTAC
The DNA here is from genome assembly GCA_947579665.1 of Sympetrum striolatum. Classification (NCBI taxonomy): domain Eukaryota; kingdom Metazoa; phylum Arthropoda; class Insecta; order Odonata; family Libellulidae; genus Sympetrum; species Sympetrum striolatum. The sequence goes on from OX388346.1 coordinate 14,097,723, forward strand.
CTATGAAATGGTGGTCTTTACGCAAAAATAGTCTTACTCACTATTTTTACTTCGTGTTAATATTATGTTTGCTTCTTGCCTATTATTTATTTATTTGTTTTAGAAATTTTTGGAGCAGATTCTTGGAGTGAGAGCATTACATAACTACATAAATACATGGTTTGTTTAATAAAACTCATTTAAAAACTTCAATTATTGCAAGAAACTTCTTCCGTATAATTTTATGTTCACGTTATTACTTGCTTCTGACCTTTCTATCGGCCTTTTTAAGGAAGATATTATATTTACTTACATTTTACTTCTTATTTCTGCCTTCTTTCCTTTAAAATGTTTCGGTTCACCTTTCGTAGGTGCCGTGTACCCTTGGCTCTAACGAGTTGTCGCGCTACGGACTTATTTAGCATTTCATTCATTACAAATTAATTTATTGATTTTAATTATTCATCAGGGGTGAACTTGACCCCGTGAGATTTCTGCTTTAGTTCAAGTTTAGAATTGACGAAGAAGATAAAACCTAATTCAGAATTAAATGTTTTATTATTTTTGTCACGGGGTTTAACCAAGTGACAATGTGTCGCTGATTAAGTCGCATGTTTATTTAGGAACATGAACTTTCGAATTTTACTCGCTGCAACAAGATCTAACTTATGGAACTCCATTTGGAGAGACCAGTGCCTTGTCTAGCCTTTAGTATGTCCGTTAAATGTGCTGAATATTCGTTGCTTTAGAATATTCCGTTGTACAGCAAGAACTAAAATTATACTGTGATAATATCACATAAATCTTTGCGTTTCCTGTAAATGGTCAATAAAGAATAATAGACATTTTCCACAGGTTCCCAAGTAGACTGTTATGCCACTGGAAAGTATACACATACTTATTGGTGTATTTTTGAAATAGAAAGAGAGAAATATAAGTTTTTGCCGTTTTTAAGCTAATACGTTTTTTGATTCATTTCATTAAGGAACGACTTTATTGGCTTATGTTTTCTTGCTGTATTACCTCTTACTAACATGATATTTCCAGAATTTGAACGATTGATCATATATATTATTATTATTATTGTAAAAACTGCTACAAGTGGACTAATAGTCCGGTGGTAACACATATACATATATTGCACATATTATTATATATCCCATCTAAATTTTTGAATTACAAAAAAATATATATTGATTCACTGCACATGTACTAGTAAACGTCAAGCTCACTCATCCTTAACAGTTCTACTCAATCTTTTCACAAATTCCCTATGATGTTTTGGGAAGGGATCCAAGACTTCTGCAGGCAAATCATTCGAATCCTTAACAGCACGATTTAGAAAAGAGAATTTACTGATGTTTGTTCGCTGTTTTATTAATTTAACTTTGTATCTATGGTCTTTTCTGCCGTGAAATTTTGCCAAAGTGACTTTGTTTGACAATTCCTCAAATGATTTAACTCCAGTATATACTTTAAAAAATGTATCTAGCCTTTTCTTGAATCTCCGCTCCTCTAAACTTTCCCAACCTATTTCTTTTAAAATCTGAGTAACGCTATCAACCCTTGCATATCTGCCTAAGACGAATCTTGCCGTCTTTCTCTGTACCTTTTCTATTTTTCGCTTTAAACCTACCTCATGCGGGTCCCATAGGCATTCCCCATATTCCAAGATTGGCCTAACAAATGATTTGTACGCAGCCTCCTTAGCATTCTTATTTGATTTATTAAGAGTACGCACTAGGAAGTTTAATACTTTGTTGGCTTTCAAAATTATTCGCTCTCTATATTCGTTCCATTTCAAGTCCCTACTGAATATTAAACCTAAGTATTTTACCGTATACTCACAAGGCAGAATCCCCCCCCCCCCAGATGATATGCGTGTTGATATTTACTTCTATTGAAACTGATGACTTTACATTTATTTGTATTAATTTATAATTTATTAGACGAAACCCAGCTATTTATGGCATTTAAATCCTCTTGAAGTCCTAAGCAATCGTTATATGATTGAAGGAAAGTAGAAACTAAACAGCTTTTTGGTTGGGCTAAGGATTAGTGCCTAATCTAGCCTTCTCCGTTTTGTTTGCATAATATGCGTTGCTTTTGAATATTCCGGTGTACTGCATGAGCTCGAGTGATACATAGCCAATCCACCTCTGCGTTCCCTTGAAATTCCTCTCTCTCAGCCACTCTCCCTTTCATCCCCTCCGAAGGATAAGCTTCCTCATCACGCTCCCTTCATACGATGTACTCTACGTGAGTTTTTTCCCAATGGGCTCCCGGGAGAATATCGGCTCACGAAGTCGGTAAAAAGACTACGATATGATCGGCACCGGAGGCTACTCGAGGAAAACGAAGGAAAAAACCTTCGCATGTGCACGCTGAAAATCATGTTGCAGATCCACTTAGTCCATTGGTTGTAAATCGCCAGCCAGCGTGACTCTATCCCGCTTCCAACGATAGCTTTTCTTTTCCCCCCTATCTCCAATTCTCTTATCGTTGGTTAAAGTTATCTGCCGCATCTACAGAATTCTGCTGTTTGCGTAACGGTAGGTGTTGATAACTATTCCTCCCAGAGGAGATGCGCTACGTTATTCTTATTTACTGTCGGTCGTTAGCGAACGTTTCGTGATTGGGAGAGGATAGAGTGGTTAGGGTCCCCAATGCGTAATGATGAGTCTTGTGAAAGGGTGAGTGTAATCAAAGCAATTGCGTTTCCATTGTGGTAATTTCAGTGATTGGGATAGCATAAGTTGGCCGTAAATGAATTAATTGCGCGCGATATTTACTTATATTTTTTTATGAAATAGGAAAAATATTTATTGTCCTTGGACTTTAACAGTCTACTAAGAACATACAAAGAAAAACTGTGATCAATAGTTCATACGTAACAAAAAATAATAATGTAAATTGAAAGAAAAAGAAAACCGAAGCGGATACATCTTGACATATTTTTTCGAAATTGACATATATGATTGACATTACCTTTTTAGAAACATAAAACAAGGAACAAGAATTTTAACATAGGTTTTCAAAAACGAATGGATGGTGGAAGTACACTCCTGGCCAAAATTAACGCAGCACCGGCCGTAAGGATCGTTAGGGAGGTGCTGCGTTAATTTTGGCCAGGAGTGTACATTTTTTGTGCATGAAATATTACCATACAACGTAATGACAAACTTAAAAAGAAAACACTTCTGCAATATATATTTAATTCGACCGGTTTCGTCTACGTGCTCTTCAGGTTTAAAGATGATAATACGTTGACGTGGTATAGGCGAACCTGTAGATGTCAATTGAATTGTCGATTGAAATATATATTATGTGAGTTAGAATGTGTGTTTTGTTCTAAGATGAAATTCCACTAAGGTACGATTGACTATATTAATTTTATCCGTCGTATTATTTACAATATTTTATTCCCTTAATTATTTCTATAAATGATGAAGTAATATATTCTTGTAAGGCATAGTCCATAATATTTGCCTTGTTTACTCTAATTACAGTGAAACGAGCACTTGTGTTACTGAGCTAAAAAACATGGAAAACATTCGCATAAATCTCTGATGTGAATTTGGAAACTTTGTTTTGCATCATTTGTCTCAATATACAGTTGAACCCGAGAGTAAGAAAATAAATATCCCCTGAATCACCTTCAAATACATTTGAATAGCTAATACCTGAAAATATCATGGAAAGAATTTTGGAAGCAATTTCATTTTGTGAAATATTTCTGCGAAAATTAAACAAGGAGGAATTGGTAGTTGCTATTTTTTTTAATAGAAACATTAATTCTTATCAACGTTAGGTGTTGGTTATCTATAAAAGCCGTGACGCTGATATTTATTTAGTAGTTTTCGTTAAAAGGACAATCTATAAAAGATCTAGAACTTAGATGTGCTAGCTTTTGTTTTAAAATAAAAATAAACGCCACTTCGACTGTACGCTCCTTGCTATTTTTTCTCCCACTTTTATGTAAACTCCAAAACCAGTTTGATATAATATATGTGCTTAGAATTAAAGCCTTGGATCTATGCAAACTCTAAAAGTATAAGGATGGGATGTTCAACATAAGTGCCCTCACAGCTTCGGGGAAAAGGATACTGTTACCTGGAAAAGTACCGAATGAGGAAATGAATGGTTGATGGCGAAATGTAATGCAAGAAGCATATGCACTTACATGAGTTTAAGCGTAAGAAACAAGAGCAATAATTTGAATACGTCGCATTGCCGACAACAGGGCCTAAATTCATGCAAATTGCGTTCATTTCCGAGTTTCCAGAGGCGGCGTTCTTGGAACTTGCCCACTATCTTCTGGTTCGCCGCCTCATTTATAAATCGCAAACATCACAGGCGATTTCCTGCGAGTTAGAGTAGGTGGAGCCGCGATAAAGATACGTGATGCTGTGACTTAATCGTGGGTTTCAAATTAACGGACTGTTTTGGTTCTGTGAGTTGATTACTGCGTCACCAGACATAACAACGCACGAAAAAATACAGAGTGAAAAAGCCCACATTGAAAAAACAAGCATTATTATTTATAAATTCTCACAGGCGAAAATTTTCTCATAATCTACAAATACCAGCATTGTAAAATCTGGGTATGAAGTGAAAGTGTTTTAATTTAAAGTGCAAATTAAGAAGTAAAATGTTATTGTTGCTAAAATATAAGTGTTTCTAGATTAGATTAGATTTATTAAACGCATAAAAATGTTCTCTATATATTGCATATTTATATAAAACAAACACAAAAAATATAACAATATTGATATCAGCTTCACGATATAAACTATATATGTACATGCATACATACATACTTACATATACATTTTAGATTTCCATTAACACGTATTAAAACAAAACATAGTAATTACGTCAACTCTGCAATATGATTATGTAATATATAACAAACAAAACGTCAGAGGTATAGGACATTATTGTTCATAAAGGTAAATAGGTAAAGATTTCATTTCTATTACACAAGAAAATATAAAATACAAAAATATATTTCACAATATTGATATCAGTTTTACAAAATAGATTATTACTTAACGATTCAAAAGTAATATAAATTGAAATTCGCAAGTATTAATCAAATATACGAACTGGATAAATATATATTGCAATAAGAATAAATGAATGTACACAGAAATAGCTCTAAATCTTTGTAAAATAACAAAGCATTACAAAATATAGAGCTTTAAATATTTATACATCATAAAACTATTTAAATGAACTTTAAAACTTGAAAAAAACTAAAATTTACGAACTCTCTAAATTAATGTAGCTATAAATGATATATCGTTGCAATGTTTTGAAAGCAGACTTAATTTGCATAGCATTTGTATTAATGTTTTATGTGATATTAGTGTGGTTAATGTTATTGAATATATAGTTTATAACTAATTCTACAAATGAATGCTTTCATATATTATGCATCCCACCGTTATCGTATGTCGTTGTCATTTTTGTCACAAAGGTGTTTTCTCGAAGTGGGCTTTTGTCATGAAGGGTTAAATCATGGATCACAGATTCAGTTAATAACGTTTGTCTCAACGGTGATTTAGGTGACTTCTTATCTCTGATAGCTGCTTTGCGAGGTACATTTCCTCTCATCGTCCTTCAATTCCTCATCATCTATCAGGCGTGCGACGTGCGCCTTCTATGATTTAGTCTGTTTATTAATAGGAGTCGCCTCTGTCGCTTTGACCTTTTCCAGTACGCCCTCCGCTAGTTGTGGATTTGCAATCTCCGAACAGCTGAGAGAACTGTCATCTCGTCATTGTGCGAAATAGAGTTGAATCCATGCATGTCTCAATTACGTCTGAAAAAGATGCTGTGCAGCTGAACTCTAACAGTTTCTTTTCAATTCCTGGAAATGTAAAACTTAAGTAGTTGCGGGTATGTACAGCTAACAGCATAAAAAAGTTACCACCTGAGATGCAACCAGCGTAACTCGAGAAGGGCGAGTCTTTCAGATTCTCTGTTTTGAGCGCGCTTTTCGTCTTCCTCTTTATGCCTGGCACGTTTTGAAGGCTTTTGTGATGATATATATTTTATAAATACTCGCTAAAAGTCATTGCTTTTGCTGCGGTAGAAGCAGTATTGTATTATGAAATAATTAAATTCGTATTTCGTTAAATCGGCTCGAATCTCAAGCGTAATTCGCTCTTCTTCTTAAAATATTGGACAAGAATTACTTTGGCTGCTCATAGTTCGTCCTAACATGTATAATACATAACATTTTCCATCAATGCAGATTTATAATGAAATTGGTTATTTCAGTTAATGCTCCACATGCCCGCAGGATGATCGTTTTCGCAAAGATTATGCTTAATTATGATACGATAATTAAGAGAATATGAACTATTGTAAATCAGATCAACGGAATTAGGAAAAATAAGAAAAAAACATATATTTTAAATAAAATAATGGTGTTCAGATTTGTGAAAAATAGTTAAGTAAGAAATACATTTAAATTAATTATCCGCGAGCCTCCATAAGGCTTATTGCAGAGAAAGTGAAACACTCAACTATCTAAATAATTTACATATTTACGCACCTTATACTATATGTAAGATGATAACAATATAAACCATCTGTCCTCGCTATTATCTCGCGGTAATATTTTCACCATCTGGCTGTGAAAATAACGATCGTTGAGAATAGGGATCATGTCGTCGCGTATTTCGTCATGTAAATCACAGCTAAAGAATATCTCTAATAATTATTGTCTTTACATAGTTATATTCTTATAAGATACCCAGCGGAGGGCTCCGATCATTTTGGACTCATTCCTATCTAACCTGTAGTCTCTTAGCAAACAGCTTTATATTTTACGCGCGAGAATTTCTTTTGGGTAATGAAATCAGAAGGACTAATCGTGCAGAGTCGAGCAAAGCGCAAAAAGAATTGAATAATATACTTGTAAATATTGAATTCCTTTATTTAAACCTCCGTCAAAAATTTTAAAATGCTAAAACGATTAAGAGTTTCAACATAGAAAATAGGTATGAGCCAACAACTTTAGGCTGTTACAACTCCACTCTAAATATTCGCACGTAAACGCTCATGCATGAAAAATACATTTAAATCTATTGCTAAGGATCTCTGTAGCAAGCCCACCTTTCGGTGCTACGTCTGCTTTTAATGTTTTTGTCTACATAACGGTTAATCGGTAGCATGCATACCTTCCTTCTCAAGAAAACAAAGGGAGCTTCTCTATGGGGGTGAGAGAGGAAAGAGAAAGGGTCTTCAATGAAGCGGTCACAGGTTACTTCCGTCTTCAGTGCCTCTAATTTTCGAGGCATCGTTTAAGGGTTTTGTATGTGAGAGAGAATTACCCGAAAATGCCATTCTTCGTCATGGATGGTGATATAAAGAAAAGTTCGTCGAAGAAGGAATATGAATGGGCTACTTCATGGAGACGATGATAGGAAAATAAACAATGGGAATACGGAATATTTTATGCTTACTAAGAAAAGAATGTTTATTCTCTTCAACTCCAAGGCATACATCTAAAAAATATGAAGATAATGTGGTAAACAGGCTCAGAAGTGATGTGCAGAGATCCTGGGATGTTGGCTATTTATAAGATTGAGAAAACGATTCAAGCCATTTGAAGACAAAATAATGCAGGTTAGAGGGTGACCGGAAAAATATGTTTTCAATGCTTCAGCCAGAGGGAATGTAAATTAAATCAACGATTCGAAAAAGTTCCGATTTTTTTGGCAGTTTGCAAGTTTCATTTTCCTAACATACTGAATTAGGTTTTATGTGAACTTACTTCTAAAACGTTCATTTGCATCCTAAATTCATAAACCATTAACAATAGACCTATCATAGTCTAAATTATTTATTATCAATGTAAATTCATTTTGCTGCGAAAATTATTAGCATAGGGTAGGATATAATCATGTAGGCATATAAGAATATGCATACAATGTGCATACATTCATGCATACAATTAGAGCTTCCGCCAGTTGATCCCACACAAATGTCGAGCTATTCACACATTTAAATTTCTGCACCTTCAAGATATCGTAAATGTCTTCCTTATCTTTAAACCAAGAAGTTTTAAGGAAGAATAGGTGAGGCTTGGGAACCAGCATTAAGATTCAGCAGTAATAGATTCTCCTGACATATTTCCCAAGAAAGAAAGCTTTAGATTTAGATTTTTAGATATATACCCCGCGAGCCGCCAGAGGCGTATGGCAGGGGTTTACCCATCTTATTTAAGAGTAATCATAGATAATAAGTACGAGATGTCAGTATTTCTAGTGCTTTATTCAGTAATCGCTGATGGACTAAACTGGCCTCTCATTAAAAAAAGGAAGGGTAAAATACGAAGGCTAAATTTTAATAATTAAACAGCATTTACCAATGTAAGGGCAACTCAGATGGGTTACGCCTGATTTAGCAGTTTTCCTAAATGTAATTTCCGTAAATATAGTCATAGCTCAACGACTATAAGGGATGGTGGAAATAACTAAGGAAAAAGATTCACAATTTCTTACATAACGCAGTATCACCAAGTAACGGCTTCTTCAATCAATTTGAATTAAAGGAAATTGCTCAGAGAACTAGGACCAAAGAAAGCTGCATCCATTGCGAAGGAAATTGATTCCAATCATTAGGAGGTGGTAATCTGAAGATTATTGACATTCTGGGTAGGCAGACGTTTAAAACTAGTTCCCCTTAATGGATAAAAAAATTTTACCTAAATATTGTGACCGGGTGTAATCGTCAAAATTACCTAAGCTATACGAGTATAATTTTATCATTGAGAATCTTCAAGGGATCTGAGAAGAGCCCACAAATGCTGTCGACGGTCTTCCAGACTGCCCATGTCTCGGACCGTCTATGCTTTCAGGAGTAGAATTAAGCATATATTAACCGTAGAAAGATCACTCCCGAAGAAATTTAAGCTTCGGAGCATTCTAATTCCAAAATTACATTCTCAATATTTACATTCATCTCTTCAGGCTTTTTCTTCTAACCAATGATTTTCATAAACCTTCAAGATACCCTTAGAAATCAATCAACAACAAAACGGGAAAATTTAAGAAATAGCTATTTGCGTAAACTAGCGTTCCTTTGGTTCTTTTTCATTACTATCATTGAATGTATAGTGTTTTCAATCCTTTTATCCCATTAAATGTAAGATACAGTTATTAGTTTCGTAGATTTTAAGAACCTTAAAAATTAATATAAAAAACCACCAAGAGAAAGTGAATACATTTTTCTCTCAGTGTTGATGATAGCCAAAACGTTAAACTCATCTTTATTCACTGATAAAATTTGCTAGTCGATCTCACCTGGTTTATAAAATACAAAGTAAAGATACCATTTAAATACGTATTTAAACACAATTATAATAGTCATTACTGTAACACACACGCAATAACTTGCCCAACCTGCATCGAGTACTAATAAGTCATCCTCTAGTTAAGTCTTTAATTTGGTTAGAAGTCGATTAACATCGTCATGCAAAAGTCACAATTCCACGGATAGCGGTCTTATCATTTTTCGTAACTGATAAAATAAAATATGGTCTTCTTAAAATACTGAGAACTTCGAAATAAACAAATTGTATTACTCTTCGGAGTCGATTGGTGGATCAGTAAATAGCTAAAAAAAATGAGAGAAGTAACTTTTGAGAAACAAAATTTCGATAATTTTACCAAAAGGACGTGTACCGCTGGCCTTTTGCTACAGTATTTACTGTAAGCCATTACTCTGAAACGATAAGGAATGCATGGATCCAATTTTTAGGACGGTAGTTTCATCAAGCGATTTATTATTATTTTCATTCATAAAATCAATTGAAGAAGCCTTAACAATGTGGAATTCCATACTAGGAATAGAAATAAAAACACTGTGTCGAAAATTCCACTTATAACTTGATATCAAATTCCATTATTGATCAATCAAATTCCATTATTTTAGATGAAATCAAAATGAATCGAGCAAATTGCAACCCGTCCTCTTCTCCCAACGAGAAAGTTTTTCCTTTCCATTCCCCTTTGGTAACAAAAGGTTTATCTTGTCCTTTTCCCCCACCTTTTTCGTTTTGTCCTGTTTAGCAGTTTTCCAAGAATTCTACCCTTTTACCTGCACACACACTTTTGTTCCTTCTCATTCTTTCTTCTTTTTCCAGGCACACGCCATATGGAGGATCGCGTATTTATGTAAATGTTGAAGATAGTGCTAGTAAGCGTCGGGGCTAATTGTGTGAATTTTTCTACAGTGTTGTTATAAGGATAATTTAATTTTACAAATTCTTGGATTATATAATCTATAGGAGTCACGAGAGTAAGGGGAAATGGTAATCTAGAAAAGATTATTCCTTATTTAAATCAATCGAATGAGCTTTAACTTTGGGGGACTCCATAGGTAACTAAGCACAAGGAAATAAATAACTTTGTCAAAGTTACACGACTTTTTGTGTGGAAGATGTGGAACTTTTATTTCCTTGTGTTTATTCCTTAGTTATTTCTCTTCATGATAGAACGCTTTTCAATTGGGAAAGGTAAACGAAAGGGTTGTAAAAGCAATCAAATTAAATTATAATAATCCACCGAATTATGCACATATCTTATGTATAAAAATTCAGCCTGCATATGTTTGTGCCCGCAAAACTCAAAAATCACTCGGTCGATTGACTTGAAATTTTTATAGAACATTGCATTCAAATATATATATACGAAAGTGTTTATATTGTAAAAAATGGTGACACTTCGTCCTTGCTTCGATCCCAGACGAGTCAAAGCATTTCCGTAAAAAATGCACGTAAAGTTCATTTTTGTCGCTGCATGCTTCATTTCTTTTGCAAAATTAAATTAAAAATAATAGTCATACGAGATTGAGACAAGAACCAATAGCAGAGTAAATGAATAGAAAACCTTATATTGGTCGTTTATTGTTGTTTCCGAATTGAATTTTCGAGATTTTTTACGGAATACGCAAAAAGTTTTGTGAGTATAAACAGCCGGTCCCCCTGACGACAAATGCCATTGTTGAATCCGAGATCCTGCTTTTTGGCCTATTTGAAATTAAGAAGAAGAGAATAGTTGCTGGTTTCGTTCACATAGATGAGCATAATCAATCGTTGGAAGTGATTTAAACGATCGATTTTCGAAAAACGAAATGTGAGTTAATTTGATACCGAATGTTGTATTCAGTTAAATTCATTTGTATTGTTTTGGAAATGATTTAATAATCTGTTATAGAAAATTAAAGTGAGAGTGACTTTGAATGCTGCATTCAATTCGATTTATTTCTTTAGTTATCTTCCAGTTGATCGTCGTCAAATTCAATAGTACGCGTTAACACATCAAATTTTGCGGCAGATAATGGATAGTAGTAAATGATTTTTATATAAATAACGAAAATTCTCCATCCAAACGCGAGAGCAGAGTTAGCGTAAGGGACCATATTCTCCATCTTTCTTTTCTCTCCCTCCCTTTTCGAGAGAAAGGCTCGCCGGCCCGAATTTTGGACTTAGAATTTCTTGGTGGGTCAGGGGTGGTAACTTTTTTTTGCTGTTAGCTGTACCATCTGGTTTTGTTTCCTAAGTAAAAGATAAAATCATCCCACTGTTGGATGTCGAGCTATGGACTTTTACTTATATTCTGTTTAAAAAATATTACTTCATATCAAAAATTACTAAATTCGACCAAAGTTCGACCAAAAAAAGTCCAGGTCGTGTTTTCTGGAGTGGCTAATTCTATATAATGAACGAGACACCAAAAACCATTAAAGAACGTATATGATTTGGCGATATGCATGTTTGGCTCCCAATGAAATCATCTTCAAAGCTGGAGGTCGACAAGGAACTAATATTGATAATATATTTAATAATATAGTTTTTATAACTAATTCTAGTTACTTTAAGATGCAATTAATCAATATTGAAATTCGTCATAAAGCAGAGAGAGAAAGATTAAGACTAGTGGAATCTGGTGGAATCTCATTCTTGTGGTTAATTGGAGAAATAGCCTTCCTAGGCTAAAATTCGTCCAAAAAGTAAGACGGCATTATTATTATTATTATTCTTAACTTGGTATGTCCACAACTAGAAAGACAAGACGGTGTTCTCCCCATGGTCCACAACAAAGTGCCCTCCAAGATGCGCGCCTAGGCGGCCTCCCAATACTTTTTGAAGTACAGCTTAATTAATTCGTCTCAACGCATGTTAAGGAAAACAGAGAGAAATACGAGTGTGTTACAGTTTTTAGTCTGATAAGTTATATCAATAATTTAATTATGTTATGCTTCCCTGATTTCTGATTTTTATATTCGTGTTGCCTCTTACTGACTCGATATTTCCAAAATCCCGACGTTTGATCGTATGAAGGAAACCAGATTTTTAGTTGCTAAGGAGAAAGACGCCAGCCGTTGAAGTTTCCAAAAGAGAGAGCCTCCGAATTTTTCTCATTGCTCGTAACCGCTTCCCCTGCTTAATTTCTCCACGACAGGTTTTTAAGTCATTGTTTAGGGAGACGACACGCTTCTCCTCGCGTGGGAGGATCTTTATGGCACGTTTATGCTAAAAGACGAGTGGGCGGTGTATCATGCCGCCGTTCTCCATTGTGTTCTCCGCATGCATTCTTCTTCATACTAAATGAAACGCGTGCGGTAGAACTGTCTTGGGTAGGATATGCATATGCAGAAGAGCTCGGAAATAGGCTGTTTATCCAAAGGGAGAGAACGAAATCGTTTTGGGCCCTCTTCCTATTGCTCTGAATTGTTTCTATCGAGATGGTCTCGGATCTATTTGAGGCTATTTTGAATCCTCGTTATTCAAAATAGAGGTCGTGTCCCTGAAAGAGGTCGTCAGGTGGTATCCTCCATGCTGCAAGTATGAAACAGCAGAAGTTTGAGGTTCTCGGTATGAATAATATATTCATGAAATAGGATGAGAATATTTCTGGTTGTCTCTGAGGAATAGAACCTACCAATTAAGCAAGATATTAAACATTTACTAAAGGAAATAATTTGGAAGTCTTTCAAATATCTGCTATTGCGGATGATTTTAAAATCGGTGATTTATAATGGGAGCATCTAACGTTCAGAGTACCTGTTAGATAATAAACACTAGAGATATTAAAAGGAAGGCGTTGAATTCTGAATGCATATCCATTATAACATCACATCTGTATCATAACGATAAGAAATTCTGTAGATAGTCACTTTAAGTTTTATGCAATACCTTAAGTTTTATGTACCTTCTTGGAAGATATTCTAGTAAAATTATCAAGACAAGGGGAATAAGAATTGCCGACTTAACTGTAACGTATCTGCTCGAATTTTAAGTTTGAAACGAACTGATTTGAAACGTTCAGTGTAAATCATAACATACAAGCAAGGAATTCATGGAAAGAAAGATCTCTTTGTTGCTGCAAAGTGGTTTCTCTCACCTCCGTGAAATGCAATTAGCGCTCATACTTTAAACTAGTTGCTTAGGAATAATCTTCGACTTACATTTGAACTTGAAATATTAACACGTTGAAATGGTAACATATAAGTGAAAAGCCTTAACATAATATAGATTAGTAAGTTAAATAATTTAGTTGGTATGGGGCGTTAGAAATATAAGTGCACTGTTATATAATGATTGATTTTACCTCATTGAACTTATTAATTCTTGATCATAATTATCTCTAAATGCTGAAGCAGAAAACTAAAGGCAAGTGCGATATCATAGGATAAGTCATCACTTAATTGAAAAATCTAAGATTAAAATTACGGTATTATGAAGTTATTGTAGATTCTGAAGGTGAGTTAAATATGCTATACTAAATATATTATACTATAAATATACTATATAAAAACAAACATTTTTAGATGAAATTTGGATTTACAAAAATTGTGGCCAGTATAGTAAGTATATTAAATCAGTATCATATGTGGTTTAATTCGATTTTACTCTTTATTAGATATCCATCAATTTCCAAACCTTTTGGTGATATTCTATTTTATGGGCATTAATCGGATAAAAAGGATTAATTTCGAAGAGAAGTAGGAGTATTTCTCTCGCGATATTTATGAGTTTTAAAACGCATCTGTATTTTTACTCTTGGTATTGCATTTTTGATACCTCTCCCAGATTACGCTATAATTTATGGCGAGATTCTCTTTTCAATTGAAACTCACTTACGCCTTGGTAGTGAAGCAAACCGGTAGTCCTTGAGCGCAGGTAGTGTTGCTTTTGTTTAGGAAGTAAACAGCGAACTGGTTTGGGCTGGATTCTCAGGGTCATCCTCAGTCCAATCGTAATCCCCCGTTTGAAAGCGAAGCTTGGGAAGAACACAAAGCCTATTTCCGCTCAATATTCTACGACCAATTTATTTGCCTTGGACTTATGGAAGTAAAGCCTAACTATCTTACACGCTCAATATTAATAACTCGACATTGAAATCATTCAATATATCTAAGGGCTATCTTAAAACAATAATATTGATGGAAAAATGTTGACGAAAATTAAAACGATTTAATTTTTATTGAAGCTCTGTCAATATATTCGAGGGATGTCAATAATATTGACCGTGTGATGGGTATATTGAGCAATATTGGTCAATCTGTTTTTGACAATACGAGGTGGAACCAATTTTAGTTTGTGTAAGATTTTGTTGTCGATGTGTTGATAACGAAGCTGTAATTAAATCACTAATTAGTAATGGTAAAATTAGTAGGCTAATTTGTTTCGCATGGAGTCTTTGTTTCATTCAAAATTTTCAACGTTCCAATACTGTTTTAACAGTATCCAGAATGTTTTGATGAAAATGTTGAATAATTAATACTTTTCGAACAGTTGTAGAGTTTGAATTTGTAGACGAAGTAAATGAAATATTAGTTCCAGTAAAGAACGAACGTGATCTCCGAGAGGCACCGACAAAACGTAATAATAAAGTGATCGCAAAAACAGATAATCACTTTTGGTTGTTTCTTCCCTGGGCTATTAGAGATGCTAATAGGGTGGATTGAGTGGTGTTATTACACCCCCTGCCATAAGCCTCTGGTGGCTCGCAGAGCACAAATATTTCGTGCAACAGAATTTACTATGGCCAATGTTCATGGCCTCGTTTTTTCCTAAAGTAAACCATAAGAAATTCATTTCCCTGAGTCGAAGGCGAAATAGAATGCGGAAAGAAGTGTATCAAGATAAGATAGCTGTTGTTTAATGCTTCCTCAAGAAGGAATCTGAAATTCCACCTTAATGATCTGACGTTGTTTCACGGTCATGATCACGGCTTGTTGATGTCTTCAGCGGTGCGGTATCGCGGGAAGCTCCTTCTCTAATTGTTTGAGAAATTAGCAATTACAAAGGAATTCGGAAAATTTTGGTTTACTCAGTGTTACATGCTCCAGTAAATTGCAACATCAGGTTTATCCAGCAAGCCAGTTTCATCTCGTCCTTATCTCGATGGAATATGATTGTTTTAGGATTAATATATGGCTATTATTTTAAGTATAACATTGGTTTCTTTCGATGTTTATCATTTCCTCCGATTTTCATTATCTGTCGTTATTTTTAGTTGATGCTAAAATATTTTTCGTAAAATGTCCAAATGCAAATTGCATTAATATGATATTACCTAGATAATGTTGTATTTATTCCTTTTTCATCATATGGTGGCATTGAGTGTCTACAACGTTCTTACATATAGGATATGTATTAGCCTGATATTTATACCTCTTCATATAAAATGCATTTCAGTAAAATATACTTTCAGAAGATGCTTTTTCTACAACATTATAAATTACATTTATAGAAGGTAATTTTCAATAAGTTGCATTTAACCTAATCTTAGAAAAATATCGTAATCTTTCAAAAGACTGTGACTATGACCGCTGTAAAAGCGGGATTAACTCTTGATTAGCACGAGCATCAGAAAACTAATCGAGTTGAGCAAAGTTAGCAATTATGGAAAAATTAGCAAGTTGCAGGATTAGTAATATAATTCTGAAAGGCCAATAGAAAGAGGCGAGATTTCAATTCATGAAAATAATTGTAATTTTTATTTATATTTCTCTTATAACATCAGCAGATTAAATAACTTCAAATCAAGATATAAGTCCGGCTAAATTAAAAATTCTAATTTTTACTCTATTACTCCTCCAATACGTTTGCAACATTTTGATTGATGTTTGATGTATTTACGTCTCGACAAAGTGTGAGGGAACGGTAGTGGATGTAATTGTAAAATCATACGCATTTAATTAACATCCATTAGAACTCGTATTTGTACAGAGAAGATATCTTCACTTGCATTCACCCTCCTACTTATTGAGATACGTTACGTTGCTCTTAGCAAATCGTCATTGTGAAAGGTCACACCCCATTTTGCCTAACATGATTTCGAGAGGACTTCCTCCTCACAGCTGAATCTCAGGACCCCTCCATTTCGCGAAGGCCATTCTAATAAGACCAGAAAAATCTCGTCCACGTTTCCAGCGTAATCCAGTTCTACGAATGGTAAATATTTATCATCCTCGAATGACATTGGGGAGTACGGCACCGGTTCATCCATCGCCTCAATGGGAAACAAATTTATTCCGTGCCAATTCATTCCGAGTCTGCGCCTCAAAGCACGTAGTGGGGTCCCCGTGATCCCGCATTAAGATGTGTCTGCCATTATGAAGAAAATATAACCGCCAAAGAAATGGAGCAGCTCCTCGCACACTTTCGGTAGCACGAACCTGTCCTCCTCCTTATTTGAGCACCCCTCGAAGATCCCCCTAATTACTCATGTGTAAGCCTTCTTAGCTCTTGCGTAAGGCTGCTGCAGCGTTCGTCCAAACCGCCTATTCATGCGTATTTTATATTCACCTATAAAGACTTTAAATATACATATAGACCCGTAGATGCATACATAATTATGGAAGAGCCTTCCTTGTTATTTAACTGAGGTTTTTTGTCAATTTAAGGTTAAATTGTTTCAATTTTTGTTCGTGAAGTACTGTTAGTTTCTTGCGTTTTACGAATTTAGATTGTATTATTTGAAATTTCTTATGTGTTCATTTTTTCTGATCTTTTTCCGCCACAGAGCTTTGTAATTTGCGTTTTTCTTTGTAAACATGTTCCATAGGACTTTTTCCTTTAACATAAAATAAATTTATTCTATTATATTATATTCTACATACATATAGAGGACTTTACCAGGAAAAAAATGAGACTAATCTTTTTCATTTAACCTATACATTAAGAGTATAAAAAAGAATGCGGATATGCAATATGGAAAATCAATATTAAGAGAGGTATTGAAAAAATAACATTAAAAATATTACTTATAGATATTAAATACAAATATTTTAAATGCATAACGTATATAAAATCACAAGTATTTTGGAATAAAATTATTAAAGATGCTATCATTGAAGGGGATATATCCATGTGTATGCAAATAAATAATTCAGGTGTTCGAAAGGTATTTTCCAGAATATTAAGGATTATACAGAAAGACATGATTACAACTAAGGCGTATTAGTGAGTGTTACTTCCGATGCAAATGTGTTCATAAAGGAGTCGGTTAAGGACAGCTACGCATTTTTCTGCAAATGCGAGTCAATTATTTTTAAACTCGTTTTATTTTCTATATTTATAAGTAGAGATGTAGAAATTTTTGAATAGACGTTTTAAATCTTGAAAATGAGCTGCTGTTTTGGAAAAATCTATTCGCTTACTTTAAACGCATTTACAAAGGAAGATAAAAGTCGATTGAATTATTTATTTACTCATTGAGATCCCTGTATCGTAAACTGTACTCAACATTGCTTTATTTATGATCTTTTCATTGTTCTTCTTGTCTTTTACTACCTCTATTTCCGTTTTTAATTGTATGTATTTTAATTTTCTTCGTATTTCTAACTGTTTTAATTTTTATGTATTAATTTTTATTATGCAACGTGCAGTTATGAACTTTTATAACTTTTTGCGGTAAATAAATTAGATTAATGTATTAATAATCCATAACCTTTATCTAGAGTGTACTGTAAAATTTCAAGAGATTCATTGATCAATAATAAAACACTTAAATGTGAGTTACCATTGTTTCCGCTTATCGAGATGGGATATTGGGTGACCTCTGTGTAGTCACGAAACTAGCGGGAGGGGGAGTCTATTATAAGTAAGGCAGTTTCTTCATTTCCCGCCTTTTTATTAGTGCTAAAAGTGGTCACTTCGTATGTTTCGAGTTAAAATCGGAAATCTTGGAGCGCTACTGCAGCCTGGTCCTCGAACTTATACATTTCAAATTAAAGCGGGAAAATGTTGACGTATTTGAGCAGCACGATCTCAGTCGTTCCGGAAAGCGCCGATGGCAGCGCTGGTGGCATTGATTTACGCTCAATACATTAATCCCCCATCCCTCTTCGCTTTCATTCAATCTGGACACTGGCCTTTTATTCCCCGTCCCTGTCAACCAGGGGGATGAAAAGACACTGAGAGATCTCCAGCGGAGATTTTTCATTCCACGGGATGGGATCCAGGCTTTTTTATCTTCTTTCTTTACGCGGAGGGAGGAAGAAATGTTTTCTAGCTGGGCAGAGCCACGTGTGGCCGTGGCAATCTCTTAAAAAGGATTGAGAAGACAAAGGGGTTCTCTCTCGGTTTTCTTCTCCGCTCTGGAGCGATTCAAGGAGCGTATGGAAATATTACTTAATCGCGGTGAAAAATTGCCCGTGAAGCTTGTTGGGCAAACACGCTAAGTACATCTGCAGCTGCGCCTCAGTACACCTCATTCTTTAGTGTCATACTTTAGCGCTAGATAATGCTTTCATCTACTTAAATGAACGGCGCAAAACAGGGGTTATGTTTATAGCGATAACCCCATCATAATTTGAGATCATTGTAATGTCTGTGAAGTATTCAGTCTGACGGCCTCTTAGTAACTCACCCTCTCTAACATTAGCTACCAAGAACTATTACAGGGAATGAGGCATATTGGGCAATATGAGGAGTGAGGTAGTTTACCCTTGATTTCCTCTTCGAGCCAGGATGCTATTTATGGAATAAGTCCAGGCAAGTGAAACGCAATATCTATTTATTAGCATCAGCTAAGTTTGTTTGCTCAGTTGCATCAGTTTTATTGCAGTCTATGATCGCCAATTACATTTATAACTAGGTAGTTTCATAAATGGAGAGTGTTTAATGTAGGATTTGAATGCACTCATGTTATTGATCATGGATCCAATGACCCAGAAATCTACATTTGATGAGAATAACCTCTATAGAGCTCTTCCATATAGAAGAATAGGATTTTTTTATATACCACCATAATAAAACGAAACGGGTTCCTCATTTAGAATATTCAGTCATTAAAAATATTTTATCACTTTAATTATTTATTCAAATTCAATTATACCTCTCAGCCTGAATACAAATCCACAATAGTGAACTCTTAATTTTTTATATCAATAACTCTTCTCAATTTGGATTCAGAACGTGGTTAGTTTCTCTTCCGGTTGCAAGTCTAAAATAATAAAGCTGACTCAAATGTATTCAGATATTATCTCCGAAATAATTGCATCCTTCTCAAAGATGTTGCAGCAAAAAATGACACGTTGCGACCCCTTCAAAACCATACCCATGTGAAAAAACTTAGCAATCTCACAGTCGAAAACTGTTTTTAACATCTCAGCGATGATATACCTTTCGTACATGTCATCTCGTAATCCACTATAGAACGGAATAATGCATCTAAAAAATTCCCGAGAGGTGGTGCTGTTTTATCTCTGGCTTTAATAGCTGGGAAAGAGATGAATGGCTGATCACTTTGAGAGTGGTGAATTCCTTTTTCACGATTGGTAATCAGAGGGTTGCCCCCACTTGGAGTGTTCCTCATTGAATAATAATTAACGAAGGCCCTTCTCCTTCAACATCCTCCTTCCCCTTCTCCAGCAAGCAGCGATGGTCGAAAAAGGCTTATACACCCGTAGAAAGTTAAGCCTTAGAGGATATTTCTCAATGAATTAATCGAGGATACATTTATGCACCAATTCAGAGTAAATTATTAAATTATTGCCTATTCTCATCGGTAATAAATTATTCATTATGAATTATTTTTCATATCGCGAAACCGCTAAGAATGGAAAAATCTAAATCTATCTTGAGCCCGAGTGAATTTTAAAGACATTTATTTTCTGCTTGCATTTATTTAATCCCATAGTATATCAACTTAGTGTTTACCGATCAGTAGTTGTTTAGATCTTCAGTAGGTGTGACTCCACACGAAATAGAGATTTCTTTACCGTATAAAATGTATATTTTTAAGATAACTTTGATGTTTGGAATGATAGATTAATCGTATTTTCTTGCGTTTGTGTTCCTTTTTATCCTCATTTTACACCTCTTTCTTCATGTTCCTTATCTGCTCTGTTGTTTCTCTTTTTCTTTCTATACATTTCAGTTGCGCCCATCCAAATCTCTTAGTCGGTATTTAAGTCTCCTCCTGTATTTTCAATTATATTACTTCCCAGTTTCTACTTCATTCGTTTTAATTTCTGGTTATGATAAGTCAGCTTTCAAATTAATTCACAGGAGATATAATTTTTCCTGAATTGGTATTAATAATTTAAATTGATACGTTTAAATTAAGAATATTTCAGGCTGAATTTATTTTGATTACTTAATCTAATATACTTAAATTACGGATATTTCAGCTCATTATTTACTGTAGTAGTATTATTAATAAAAGTGCTTCGACAGCTTAGGCCATTTCGCACATTGGCTCCCACCGGAAATCGAACTTGAGACCGCTTTCAACAAAGGCAAGAGCGCATTATTTATCATAGATCGATCATCAGGCCGATGACCATCAGGCACCATCCAGAACAACTACTATTATCTGCAAGATGGTGTTCTGGATGGAATCTGCAAGATGACGATGCGTTATTAAAAATAGATAGGTTCTGCCTTTTCTGAAAAGAGTACACTTAGGAAACGGATATATAGACGTATCGAGGTTGAGGGTTTCCAGAAGTCACGGGCAGTCACGTCTTCTCAGTCGACGCCTTTAACTTTCACCTACGTGACGGAGTTTAGCGTCCAATTAGTTTTATTGCTTTACCTCCCTTTCGGATTTTTTATGCATTTTTTCCACTCGCTTCGGGCGAGTACGTGGGAGAAGGGTTCGTTCCGAAAAAGGAAACGCAGAAAATATAATTTCGGATTGAATTAAGGAGTGAGTTTAAGGCAAAACTGCGCTGAAAATGAGGGTGTGTTTGGAAAGGGCGCGTGGAGGTGATATCACCTCCCAGGGAACCTCATTTACGGATAGCAACAAGAGAGGTCGCAATCATATGAAACTGGGACTTCGGGGCTTTGGTTTACGTGAAGAAAGAACACATTTTGAATTCTATGATTCAGTAAGGGCAGCTCTATGTAGAAAACTGTTTCAGAAATTTAAGAAATATCCTTATGGTTTCATCTCTAATTAATATTCAAAATTGACGGCATTTTTACCCGATATTTGTAGTATATGTATATCAATGATGGAAAACTTCACGGTCTGATTTCAATTCAAGCTCCTCGTCAGATCCTAGGCAAATTACTGTTAACGAATGCTGTTTAGATATAAATATATCATAGTTAATATGATGCGTAACATTTTCTCAGTAGCAAACAATTTGTATTTTGAGAACTAGTCGAAAATGTTAATATTTATCTCCGATTTCATATTTCTTTACTGTCCATTGCAAATTTAAAATTATAACTTATTTTTTAAATACCTTTTATTTCCAAAAACCATTGCGTGCGGCAAGGTGAAACCTATCAGGATTATTCTAAAGGAACCTTCACCAACTGGTGGTCCATGAGAAGTTTTTATTGGTTCGTGGTGAAATTTGGGCATTAATTGCAACTGTTATTGTTATTTTTCATCATATACTGCATCCTTTTCGTGTCAGCAATATAGAGTAGACCAGGAAAATTGCATTCCAATAATAATAGCATAATTATTTTATCTATGTTTATGCCATGTGAAAAATAATATTTGTGATCCACGGGATTCAAAACTGTGTTTAGTGGTCCGAGCGGTTAGAATTTTTGTCTATTGCTATGCTTGTGCAAGTAAATCAGGAATTCATTTCAGCTGTCGTTTGGGCTCGTAGGAAAATTGTACAGAAATGGACCATATTTTTCCTTCCCGTAAACATTTCCGATACCTCCTTAAAGTCCGTAATAGCTCAGCTCAGCCTCTTTGAAGAATCTATTTACTACATTCTTTTCACTTTCCTGGCTTTGAAACGTTATATTGATCACCCAAACCTGCGGGTAGCGATCTCAATTCCACTCCTTGTTGCTTCCGACGGAGCGCAAACAAATAATTCAGCACCAAAAAGTCTCCCGCATTGCTCGGGAGGTAATGGAGCCGGCCGTTCTCTCCAAGGCGTCGATCACGGATCATTGGCGAAGGAGCCATCGGCTCCTGTGAGTGGCAGCGGTAGCATGACTTCCGGAACCCACAATCGCCGCACCAGAGAGCACCGCTGCGTTTTATGCGGGTGCTGCCGCACCATTACCAGCGGGAAGGAGGCCTCGGGGCGCCGTTAGGGCCGCATGTGTTTTCAGTGGGGTATGAGCAGTACGACGCGGGGTCACGCGTCCCGATTGTTCCCCAACGCGTCCCTCCTGGCCAAATGATGGAAAGCTTTCATAGCCGTCAAACACGGCCAACCCACGCGGTCCGCAAAACCGTTCCATTTCCCTCCATCATCTCGGCCATAACTTCCTCCCCCTTCTCTTTTCTGGGCTAAGCACAAAAGGGACGTAAAGGTCTTGGAGAGGAGATGGCGTGGTCGATGACCCGTCGGCCCCTCGAAAACGTTCCTGGTCACGCGCTTCAATCTTCCGGGAGGGATTCATCTGTACGTCGATGGAGAAGAGTGTTTGAGGGACAAGTAATGATTTCTCCCCTTCTTCTCCCCTCTGGTGACAGTACGGAGTTCGTGACCCTCTTCTGTCGCTCTGCAGAAAGGTCCTCGAGTTATCGCCTCCATTGTCGGAGGGAGTTTTTATGTCCGCCGGGAACGTTTGCGAAGTGCGGTTATTTTTCAGGAGTACGGTTTACTTCGGTTTTATGTCTGCGGCTGCTTTAGTTTACGGAGTTCTCACGTGTCTGTGAGTGGTTTATGCCGTTGAAGGATTTGTCACTGTCCGGAATAGTTCGTTGGCGGAAGTACGGGAGTATTTCTATCGGAGATTTCGTCGGGAGTTGATGGTCGGGATTAACGATCTATTTCTTTGGAGTAAAATATTTATGGGGCTATAAGAATTGGGTGCTATGGAAACGTTACGTGTGTCAGAATATTCTATGACTAATACCCGAGTTCTTTGGGAGATAATCGTCAAGACTCTTTTATCTGTAGGCTGTTTTTTTTCTTAGGAGAGTAGTGTAAGGTGATGCGCTTTTCAAAATGCAATTAATTTCCTCCTCTTTCTACAGTCATTGCTATGTGTGCTTAAACGTAGCCTCCAAGTAAATTTTTTCTTCATATAATAAACTTTAACTACCCACTAACAAAGCTTCCAATGCGCAGAAGAAGGGATGATCATGTAATAAAAGTTAGCATTACAATGTATTCCAACGCATATTTAATATGCCAGGTCTATCTACGGAAAAAAAATTGTTGAGGGACAATTCACATGTTCTCCCACGCATATAAATGTGTTTCTTTTTTATCTGAGCCAGTCTTTGGAATCTTGTAGTAAATTTACAAGTAAGATATACCGAGTAAATAAATCAATTGACTTTCTAATATTTACATAATTCTAATGAAAATAATTTATCACGTCAGCGATGATCAGCGATGATGCGTCAGCAGCTCTTGCCAAAAATATGTGTGTAAAGTGTTTGAAAAATCTCCCTATATTTTCTTTAAAAAAAGATAAGTACACTGCTTACAAGTATTTATACAGGATTTATTTGAGTAGAGATTGTTAATTAATTAATTCTTGCTTTTCATAAGAATTTTCCCACTACTGAATTGGCTTTTTAGAGACCTTAAAATATTAAAAATAAGGCTTTGATTCACTTTTAATTTGGATGAACTGACTTTGGAAAAATGTATCGTTGTCGGAGAAATACCTCTATACTATTAAATATTTATGAATTGCATGCCGTTAAAGTATTAGCTGATACTCAGTGATCCTCTGGGTCAAACAAACAGAATTTTAGATTATTTTGAGGAAATCTCTTTTTCGAAAAACAAAAATCCTTAATGTTTTTAGATTCCTGCGCTGAACATCAATCACATCATTCGGGAAACATTTTACATTTCAAGATATGAACTATTTGTAAATGGCACATTTGATGGGAAGTTTATATTTATCCAACGAGCAAATGATGCAGTATTTATAGAAAATTACGGCTGTTCAGTACATGCATTCCAGTAGCGACATCTCCCTTGACATCATAAAAAAATTAGACTTTACATGAGTAGGAAAGATTCTTGCGTTCAGTCGACTAAGTGATTTTTTATTATGAATTCTCTCCCTAAAGCTCCCGCTTAATCCTCTTTAAGATTTGGATATCGTAGCAATCATATGGAATGCAAGCCATATGGCGCTTTAATGCACTCATGGAGCATCAAGCTGAATGCAAGTGGGATATGAAAAAAATCTCCTAAAGAAAGACACAACTCTATTTACTGATTTAACAAATAATTGTACTATAAAGTTTGCGTATGGGATTCCATGTTGGATTTTAATCAGCCCAACTAATTAAGCAGTACACCGAAATAGCGATCTATATTCCCACGTGAACGTTAATCATTTTTAGTCGTTTGCTTTCGGTTTTTTGGATCTCATTTGCAGATAAAGTTTGCAACACTCTGTTATAAAAGAGGATTGCTTCTAATTGAATTTACTCTTTCGTTCGACTAAATTCAAGAAATCTTCTTTCATCGTCGTTCTTCAGTCAGCTCTATACTCGTAGAAGCGTTTTAAGTGATGGAAATGAAAGCTTATGTACTATTTATTTAGTTGTTTTCTTTTAAGTCTCATACAGAGAAAGAAAAAAAAAACATGATTCAGTATTTTCTAAAAGTAAAAGTTTGAAACTTTTGATCATATTTTAGCATAGAGTTTTCCCACTAATAATTACTCGGACATATTTATGACTCTTCTCAGCCAATTTCCTCAGTATATATGCTATCTTGATGCCGGGTCATTCATTTTAGTAAGGTTATGGAATTCTTTTTGAATATATTATCTCTATAATCATATGCCGCTCCAGTAGGTGTATAAATTTTTGGCATCAATAGCAAATCTGAGGAAAATAATAATATATTTTCATCTTAATATTCTGACCTCGGTCACTGTTTTCTCAAACATTACAATAAATTATTTCATTTATTGTTTTTCCTCTACTTGCGAAAGAATGAATTATTTAAAAATGTCTCTTATCGTTATGTTGACATTTATGTGATAGGTTTATTCTCATCTTCTATGTGTTAAACTTTCGAAATAGTATTTTCAAAACTTAGCTTGATTTATTCATAACTTAATGGTTGCAATACGACCAGACGAAATTAAGAAAGGCGTATTTCTCCAAAACATTTAGTTCTGTGAAATGATGCTCTTAGTGTTTTTAAGCTGATAATTTAAGACGGTAGTTTGGCCTACTTTCAAAGCTTGCGTAAGTGGTCTCAGCACAAATATCCATCGCTAAGTGATGTTGACGCAAACTTGTTTAGGCGTTTGTTCATGAGTTCATTCACTGTTTCTCAAGGAAAAATTATGGAAGAATAGTTGCAGTAATCACTTATACTATCACTCCCTTTATTCTGCAAAATCTATTTAGGAACGTGCATCATTATATTTTTGTGTTAACTTGACTGCGAAACACAAATTTTACGAGATGCTTACTACTATGTAAAAAAAGTTTCGAGTAAAAATTCACTCTTTCTAGTAGAATGTATAATTCAGTAATTCCTATCTACTTCATTGCCATTAGGCAATGAAATAGATATGATTTTTTTTTACACTCCTGAAATATCTTTAAAACGGTAATATTACCTTTTACTGATTGTAGGGAGAAATGAAATAGGAACCACTTTTCTCAAAGAAACCTATTTCAAATTTATTAAAAAGAAGACTTTGCACAATACTTAATTTTCAGTATGGAATTTCTTTTTTATCAAACTAGGTTCCTTTGTGAAAAGTGCTTCCCCTTTTATTTCTTCCTACTGTCGTAGAATCCCATGAAGGTACTCGCCTTTCGGTTTACCCTTTACTGATGTTCTCCGATAGAATTGAGCTGTATTACCACATGTATCAGTCTAAACCCCAACCCTGCTTGCTAAAGGGACGTCTTCGAAATTCTGTAGAAAGATTTCTGTCGATAAACCTAATGAATGTGAAATCCCTTCGTAAATATAAGCGAAATCTTCTGCCACAGATTCTGTACCTATACAAAAAACCCCTCCCTGTACATGGGATGTTGCATGGTAATTCGAGATCTCGGAGGGCGGCAAAAAATCAGCCCAGCTTTTTTATCGTGGTAGTGCGTGATATCATTTTCCCCTGGAAGGGAAGATCGGTACAAAAGAGGCGCCGCAGTTGCATCAACTCTCTTTTTGTCTGCTTCTTGCGGTCTTCCCTTTCTTTTGCCCCGTGATTGATGGGATCTTTTGGGAGGAGGACAAGAGGACACTTGCGCTCTGCGGGAGACCGAAGATTCCCGTATATGCTGCAACCGCGGCGGCTTTTTTAACGTGGGTGATGCAACAGACGAGGATTTGCTTAGGGAAGATAAACCTTAGAGATTAGCTCCGAAGGAATAAGGTTTCCGCACTAAGGAACCCGCGTTTTTTGTCCATTTCTTCCACTGGGGCAGAAGTGTGTTATTCTAGCTGTGTTTTCCATAGATCTTCGTCAGAATGTTAGCTATCGACTCAGTGGACTTCATTTAGCGTGATTAACGGCCCCTTTGTTTTCCATCGAGCCCATCTGCCTTCTTTCGTATTTACTGCTAGGTCTTTAGTTCATTCTCGAATTCTCTTCGTTGTCGAATTAAATCTTAAGAGAGGACAGAACTTTGATAATTTTCAGGGAAACATATACGTCATACTATAAAAAACACTAGAAGTAAATATGTCTATAATGTCCATAGTTTATATATATATGTGGAAGACCATAGTTCTGGAGTTTTGTCATGCCATCATCAGGTGCAGAACCTTCATATTGCTTCTGTAATAAAAAAGTTGGAAAGAGAATTAAAGGTTGTAAAGCAAGGCAAGCAATATTCATGCATTCTTCTTCCTACTTAGTTTATCTTATAAGCTATTAATTTCAAGTTTCTGTGCCCGATTAGGGTATGACTCGACACCAAAACTTTAGTTATCTGTAAAATAATAATAATTATCTATGTATGTATAGGCACATACATTATGTTATTGTATTTTTCGGAAAGGATTTACCCTCAGTAATAAGATTGGAAAGGATCTGTGATTTCTCGTGTTCAGAGTTAATCATGTGAATAATATTGTAGATATTATTATGCCAAAGACTATACTAAAAATATTGGATTTTAAAAGCTTTTTAAAATAATAACAGGTTCACTTTATCAATTTGTTAATTAAGAGTTAGAATTGAAATAAATTTCGTCATTTCCGGAAAGAGAAGAATACCAAAAAAATTCCTTTCTTGATATTTTCCCGGATATATTATTTTTGTTAACCAATAATTCGGAGAAATAACATATATGTTTATTTTCAGTATCCACAAAATATATAGAAAGATCAAAAAGAAAGGATGGATATCTCAATTCAAGTGATCGAAGAACCTACTTCCATGCGTAGAGATCCCAGAAAAATAAAATACGTAAATATATAATTGAAATGATGAAACACCTTAAAGTATTCGACTTATTTGCTCAAGGAAACTCTATATTCCATCTTAGAATCGAAATATTTTGGGATAAATGTCTTGGTTAGGAAAGAAAAGTTCAAGGGGATAATTTGGGAATTAACAATACCGTTTTATACCATCCATTTTTGTTGTAGAGATTATTTTTATCATTGGAATATTTAATATATAAAGTAATAAATAATATTTATCTTCTGGAATATTTTTTGGACTAATATTTCGCTAAAATTTTATAGCTAGAATGTTTCAGTATTTATCACCAAATTCTACCTACTTAACATCCTACGCAATTTTTATTAAAAATGTAAGTGGTAATGAAGCTGTGATAATTTTAGTTTATATTCAAAGCCAATCTCCTTCTATGTTCAAAATTTATGACCTGCCAAATATATTCATGAATCCTCCGTGCATCGAAAATTAATTAGCTCCAACGTCACCCTTTCTTGTTTCGCATACGCACAGTAGATGGATACAGTAGATCAGAGTGCATTGACTAATACATTTCGGTAGCTCGGCACACAATGAAAGCATGCGCAGCAGCCAGGCATTATTTGCTCGTTGATGGAACAGGGCAAAGCAATATGCGAGTGCTTAGAGGGGGAGAATGTATATTGGCAGGAGGAACGCTTCATCGTGCAAGTAAAGCTCAAGGAAAAATATTTTGATGCGAGAGAAAGTCATCGTACAAATATTATTCAGACCCACCCTGATGGCGGACCTCGGTGTGACAGTAACCATATCAAGTCCCTCATTCTCTATGCCATCGCTCCCCTCTCTCTTAATGGAATGCCCTCCGCTGATGGTGGCGCAATGGATGCAAAGGCTACGCTCCTCCTCCGTGTTTTGTTTCGTCCGCTGGGTGGCGATGGGCTTCTATCACCAAGGCCACCTCCTTGCGGACAATACTGTCATATTCTCATCTTTTCATTCTCTCCCTTCTCATCTCGCTGATTCCACTTTAAATTCAAGTAACATCCTAAGGTTTCCACATTCACAGCATCGTGTGCCAAGTTTCGTTTGGCTTCCCATGTTGCCAAACTCTCCCGTCAGTGATGCCTTTCGGAGGCTTCTCTAAATGGATAGATATTCCACTAAACATAGATCGAGACTAGCATACGCTTCTAAGCGTTTTGTTTACGAGGGAAGAATGACATTAGTAAGCTACACGTACGCCGTAGTATTGCAAGAAGGCATTTGGTTTTCCTTGCGTTGTGCTATGGGAGAATGTATATCTATTTATCTACCATATTTATATCTGCTGATTTTATCTGTGATTCCGAGCTATGAATAGCTGATTGCAGAATTGTATAACTTTCGTGCCGATCACGATTTGCTTATCCCTTTTAGAAACATTTTAGGGTATTAACAATAATCTGATGGATTATTTAGCATATTCTTGTTGATCTAGATTTAATTATTAGCCTTGAAACAAAGTAAGAATACTGTTTAGGGCGTTTGCACGTTATTGTGGAAGTCAAGAGTTTGAAGACCTTTAACCTAATTGGAGAGAAAATTTGAGAAATGTCAGGTTAGGCCAAGGTCTACGGATAGTCCTTGTAGAAGTCTTAGAGAGAGTTTATAAAGAATAATTTAAGTAGTGGTAATACCATTGGATCGTTAATATAAATACCTTTCATTGCCAACTTATCTAATGCAAAGTTCTTATAAACATTCTTATTCAAATATCTCATATTATTTCCAACTATTCACCTGATTCCTTTGGGTTTCAATCTGTTAATTTTAACTGATTACCCTGTTAACATGTTTTTATCCACTTTCCCCTAGATCTGCATTACTTGAGATATTCGTCATATTAATTTGTAATATAGTGTACAAATATGTAAACTTATGTATTTTATACATATATGTTTTATTTTAGTGATATATTTCGGAATCAAATTCTATTTGATCAATGATGTCTTCTGCTGCTGTGACTGGCTATATTTATTTTGTATTAAAATGGATATATCCCGTTGAACAAATAAATAAATAAATAAACTGTATTTACCTTCAAATAGTGAAAGTAGTTATTTGAACGTAAGTGTTAAATTAGCTTTGTTCCCTTGCCTATAGGTGACTTTTAGGGTATGAATGTAGTTCTATAATATCCTAAAAAATTTAGTGTATAGAAGTGATAAAAATCATCAAATATTATTTTTCGGAGAGTTAACATTGGCTTATACACTCGCTGATGCATATCACAGATCCTGAAGAATTATGTATTTTCGATGACCACCATTAAGTAAGTTCTTCCTGAAAAACTATGGGAAAGATATAATTAAGGAGAATTTATTAATTAGCGTGATTAGGTGAACTATTCATGGGAACGATTAAAATGTTATTTGTGAAATAGATAAAACATTGAGTGGAAAATAATTGGGAAAAAGATCAATCGTAAAAATGTGGTAAAAATTTTATGCAACATAATGATTCCAGTTAATTTGGAGACAGCGTTATAGTCGCAAGAAATATTAAACAAAACATTTGCCAGCTTGGTAGTTGTTATCTTATATTTTTACTTCGTTATCATATCATTGCTCGCTTTTATGCTCTCTCCTGTGATTCAGTCGCCGGCGATTACAGAAACGTATCGTCTGTTTGCTTTATTGCTCTCTGACAAACGGTCGTCACAAGTACTCCGCCGTTGGTTGCATGACTTCTCTCGAAAGATAGGCCGAAGATAAACAAGTGCGTTTGTTCGCTGCAAATGAGAATGACCTCAAAAAGGCGACTGAACCTAAAACCACGTTTCCCCTTTCATACGTTTCGAACGCATTTCTCTCCGTTCGGCAGGCGTTTTATTTCCATTCGGTGAATCGTTTGATTATCAGAGCTGACAAAAGTCATTGTCCTCCATCTCTGAGTACACACTGAGTTGCATTGCATCCGGACTGGGAGAGCGGCCAAATCGGTCAACCGCCCTGCATTGCTTTAGGAGCAAAATAAGCGAAAGATGTATCGCTTCGGGTCGTTCTGTGTCACGCAGCTAAACGTTCCTTTCTTTTATGCTAAGCGCTGGATACCGGTTACACGCCTTCAATCTCATTATATTCCGCCACTTTCAAAACATTAATCAACCGTGAATCGCTCCTATGCTTGGATTTTTTTACTTTTTCAGTTGAGTAACTTATTTGACTATTATATTTAAGTGCTTATTTTTATTCGTAATGGAATATTTATGTATCCATCCTCATAAATACTCAATTATGTCGTCCTTAGTTGCGGGGTGGGGTCCATAGCGGGGTGTACTCCCTTGGTCTCATTATCGGTGTGAGAAACGAGTGACAGAAAAATTGTTGGCATCGCCACCTTGTAAATATATGCTCCTTACGTTCTGTAGATGCGGTCCTTCATAGGTTTCATATACAGTATAGTTCTATTGATTAACTGATAAGTTTAAACTTTTATAATGCAGTGAAATAATAAAAAATGACAATTGATCTTAAATTTAAAACGGCTTCATGACAAAAATACTTTTACTACACCGCAAAGCAACTGCAAACACGACCAGATTCCGTAGCCAAGCTACATCAGTAACCTGGTCGTGTTCGCAGTTGTTTTGTGGTGTAGTAAAAGTATTTTTATCATGAAGCCGTTTTGTATTTCTGAATACCAAGAAGTGAAACCTGAGCCTGAGGGCGTTTGATCTTAAATTTATTTAAGAAACTTTTTCACTAACACCATTAGAATCCTCAAGGTTTAATCAAATCTTCGCTGTTAAAAGCTGCATAAACATTTCTTAGTTTTATTCCTTTGATTTTTGTGAGTATATCTAAGCGTACCTTGCTATCGTTTATTATCGATTGAGCGTTGAAAACTGTATCATTTGTTGTGAATGAATTTCAAATGCGTTACTTTTTACTTGCGTTATTGAATTACGAATTCTAGGTTTGCAGATTGAAGTTTTTTGCGGAGTATTAGATCTGCGATGGATACATACGTACTTAAAGAAGTATATCGGGTAGCCGGCGTTTGTATGAAACCAAACGTAAATGAATCAATGCATGTATTAGGTTCTTACCAATTTACTTCCTTCATATTTGTTAAATTAAAACCGAGTTTTACTGTCAGTAGAGCAAGTAGAATTGATTCACGAGTATTTTCACGAGTTATACGCAATTACTCACTATGAAGACTGTTTTAATCGTCGATTGATGATGGAGATAATTATAGTCACGCTCCAAACTCATGTGGAAGGACTTCGAACGAGTTCCCAACGTAATTGCGTAATGGACGACGTGGGTCTGCAACAAATCATAGTGTTTATAGTGTCCCCGCAATTATCCAAGCATGTGTGGGGGCAGAAACAATCCTACTCCATCCGAAGTCCCGAACAAGCCGCTGAGTCGGACATTCGAGGCATCTTAAATCGTCCACTCAACGCTCATTCCCCAAGTACTCAGTCATAGGCGCAATTAACGGACCAGGATGTTTATCCGAGATGCAACCACGTCCGTGCAAACGAAGAAAAGAGGCACGCATCGCGTTGCTCCTCTGTTTTTCCTTCTCCGCTTATTTATGGGCAGCTTCGTAGTTCATAAATTCCCTAACTTAGGGCCGTCTTCGAAGATTGCCACTCTCCCGACCGCAGTGTAGTGAGTATTCTCGCACTGCGATATGAAAGGAGAAGTGTATCCCATTGGAAGGATGATAAAGATTTCATGACGGTCTTGCACTCCCCACTCTACCTTCCTTCTTCTACTCTCTTTCTTTTCCCCTCTGCTTTATCAGCTCTCTTTCCTAAATGGAGAATAGTTTCGGAGTTTTATCGCTGCCTTTGTTCGTCCATCATGCTTTTCGCTCCTAACTTCCTGCTATGCACCAGATGATCATACCCACGTGGTCTAAATGCTTCAGCAGTAGCAAAATATGAGTCAGAAGAGTATGTTCGTCGTTTGTTATTATCTTTATAAATTATTTATATTTATTTAGAGTATAAATTATTTCATTTTATTATATTTATCTATATGTTTTGTTGTACATTTCGTAACCGTAAAGAAGAAGTCGTGAAGAATAATCCAAAAACTATAGCGTAAAAGTAGTTTAATTAGTAGATTTACAGTAAACTTATGTATGAAATTATCACTAAAAGAATATTACATCACTTTTCAACTTATTATCGGCTTAATGAAACCCATTTTGTATTAATTGATAGATCATTCTCTATGAGTTAAATCTAAGAGGAGGCTCGATGTCACAATTTTTCTCAAATATAGACGATTTTAGGGTAAGGTAGCGTTTCTTATATGATCAACTTGAAGTTAATGTCAATTTAAAAAAAATATTTGTATATTGATAATTATGAGAATGTTTATCATTATTTTTTACTAATTGTCCGATTTTTCTTTGCTACATCGGTATTACAACCTTAATCTCGTATTTAACTTAATATCGCATTATTTTCCTCTTGACATTATGAACTATCGATAAAATCCTTATAAAATTTTCTCCTATGAGTATATTCGACCTAATATACCCTTAACCTTATTTTGTATGAGTTGAGTAAGCATGAGTATGTTTTCGAATTTCAGTTACACCGAAGAAAATATAAATTATCATATTCCATTAACATTACTTCGTTTATATAACTCATGTGCCTGGAAAACTCGATTTTCCAGAGAAATAAACATTCTGGACCCAAAGTCGTTTTCTTAGATTTTTATTGCGACTCTAAATCTTGCGATTATTATCTTTACAGTATATACACATAGAAATGGTGAAAACAAACATCCTCTGCATCTGAGAAATTTCTTTGACCGATTCTGCATGCATGCATAATGTCATTTAGGAAAGAGCTGAACCGTGTTATGATATTAAAATGTTTTGCATCCTTTCGATTTATTTACGAGTTCAAAAGCATGCATAAGACTTGGATTTATTATATCCATACTCAAAAGTTGGCATGCTCATGCCATTGGTATTGTTACGCTTAGAACATAAAAATGACTGCTTTTCCAGATTAAGGAAGTGGTAATTGAATTTAATTACATGACCGATTGAAATATTGGAGGAGAACGTTTAATTAAACCTCTCATCGAAAATCATAATTTCACAAAACGAAAAAATAACCTAAATATAAGTGGACCTTAAACATTTAATAGAAGTCCTCATTGCTACTACTACTACAGGAAACAACAAAGTGAATACATAGTGTAATTTTAGAAATTTATCAATAACAATAATTAATGTTTTTTGTACCGATATCCAAGTTTTGAAAAGTTTATTCTATGCATTTAATATAGTTACAGATAAAATTTTATTGCTCTGAAAAACAAATAGACATTCGAGCCAAGAATTTAAAACAAGTTATATAAGGAAAGGCAAGAGGACATTTGAGAAATAATTTCCAGCAACAGCACAGTTAAATCTGTTATTTTAAGTGTGTTCTAATTTGCATAAGAAAGTATCTACCAAATTTTCCTTTCGAATGTCTTGGTTATACAATATTTAATAATCGAACTAATAACTTATCTGATTATTAGTGGCTGAATAATTTAGATAAAAATATACTAGGAAGCGGCGAAAGACTACATTAGATAAGAAATTATCACAATAATGATAAGTACACAGCACACGCATTTTCTTATCATTCCTACTGGCAGTATAAAAAAAATTCAACAACAAAGAAATAATTTCTTAACTGAATAAACATATACTGTTTCAAAGCATGAATAAATAAGTCAGTAAAGTAGCAACAGTAATTTTATTTGTATACAATTAAAATTTGCAAAAATGCAATTTAAGATAAATTGCAACTATACATTACGAAACCGTTTAATAAACTAGAAAAGTTTAAGATATATGTCAATATTATATCAAAATTTATTCTTTAAACAGCGGTTGTAAGCGCTCATTTTGGTAAAAGTATTTTTTGTTATTTCTTTTGATATTATTGACTATTTTCTCTCTCGTGCATTACGCTGAAGGAAAAGAAACATCTGAAAAGATACGAATATTACTAAGAGATCCTCAGCATAAACTTATTTCTAGGTCTTTTTAAGGACGAGATAGTTCCTTAGCAAAAAGTTCTTTAAAATGTTTTGATAACAAGGCTCTCTGGTAGTCCCTAATAGTAAATCTGCTACTATCGGAAGTACAAATTTTGTCTTTAAGTTTTACGTTACGTATTAAAAAGCGCCCAATTTAAATAAGTTCGCGTTACGAGCAACCGTCATGTGCTCTCCCATAATATTTATGTCTGAGAGGCAAGCATGTACCGTTTGAATCATCGCACATGCGTAGATTTATCTAATCCCATATGCGAGGGAGTTTTTTCTGCCCAGTGAACCCGACTTTTATTTTTACGGCCTTGCTCCATCCACTAACGCCTCTTTTTCTCCTATCGTATAACTCGTTCCTATTCCCTGTGTTTTTCTTCGTCTAGCTCCGAGCTTTCTCTATCCCTATTCCAATCTCGATCTCCTCCTCCCTCTCGTGGTGTTCATCATATTGTAAATTATGTTTTCTCCGCTTTTTTCCTCTTTTTCTAAAGTACGCCTGCCTCTGGCGCATCCATCTGCCGGTTTGCATAAACAGCCCCGTTCTTCCCTCACGGCTTCCGATGAATAGTGGATTTCCACTTTTGTCCACGAGGATATGAAATAGTGTTAGTGTTAGAGAGAGGAATAGAGCTGCCGACTGGAGGGAACTGGATATTTCCGGATTTGGTAGTTCTACCAAAGTCCCATTCACCGAAATGCTGTTTCTTGGGTGTAGGAATTTTTCAAGAAGATAAATATTCAATTGCTCTTGCTCGAATATATAGGATAAATTACCGTATACTCCCGAGTGTAAGCCGACCCGAATATGAGTGGAGGCACCTAATTTTATCACACAAAAAAACATGGAAAAATAATTGACCCTAGGACGGATAGTTACTTTCAAATTTTAAAATAAAAATAGTTTCCAATAGAATTAGAGTAATTTAAAAATCAGTATGTTAAAGTTTTTTGAACATTTATTTGATTATAAAATTTATTTATGTTATATTTATATATATATATATATATATATATATATATATATATTATATTATTTAAATTTATGTATGTATTGATTTAATTCGGTCCCAATTACATTGGGAAACAGACTAGTAGCACTTTACCCGTGTATAAGGCGAGGGGAACTTTTTTAGAACAAAAAATGTGCTGAAAAACTCTGCTTATATACGAGTATATATGGTTCTCCAGAACCTAGAACGGAGTTGTATGTATATCCTGTACATCAAATGCGGTCTTTTTGAAAAAGGCTTAAACATATTTATTTATTTAAATAGTTTTATTTCCCAGTTTGCTTCATTACGGCAAATGAAATATAGATTGAAAATAATTTATTTATGCTTAGTTAGCGATTTAATTCACATTCTTTCGTCAAATTTCTAATATCAACTATCAGAATGTGAGTAACATACTGTAAAGTGCGGCTTGATGGTTTGATATGAGGCTCCAATGGTTTCTCTTTAAGTAGAGTAATGCAGGCGACCTTGTGATGAAAAAAATAGTTCCCACCCGTGCCCTTGAGCTCCTGTATCATATAGCAGTCCCATACATTTAGAACATAAGAAAATCCTGGGTAAGAAATTGTAATACAATTACTGAAAAATATTATTCAAAAACATTATATTAATTTAATCGAATCGTGAGAATTTTAGACCTTCAATTACGCCTACGGATTATTATTATTATTAAGTATTAGCATTTTATTATGTGATAATGTTTTCGGGTTTACGCAGGGTATTTATAAAGTTTGATTGCAGTTTTTTTCCAACACTGCCGTTGGTTTGTTCAGGCGAATAAAGTTGCAATCTAACTTTTGAAATACCCTGTGTAAAGCCGAAAACGTTATCACATTTTGGAATCAACACACAGCGAAAGCCTTCGCACCATATTAGCATTTTATATTTGAAGATGTTACGCTTACGGAAAATCTAATTGAATAGTAAAAATTGAAGGCTTTTAGATGCGCTTACAGATTATTAGTAATTAAATATCTGCGTATTTAAAAATTTATGGCTATTGTGCTACTCCTTGCTATGTAGTTTCCTATTTCGTGCATTCGCATAAGGGTATTTAATTACTTTCTCGCTAGAAATCTAGGCAGGAATCCAAAATTCCTGAATTATTCAATGAATAGTAAACGTGTAGGGTGTGATGAAAACATGAGTCACAATTTAGCAGTTTTATAAATCCGTACGAAGACTTCTATGAACTTGCATGAACTTCTTCAATAAGAGCCACGCGTAAGTTAAAATCTACGGATCTTAGCTGATTCCAGGAAATTTCAGCTGCGTGCATACAAACATCTCATGAAAGTTCAATTTCATCCGAACGACTTTATGATAAGCTTTACTTCTTCCTCATGCGCTTCCCATTTGGCGTTTCATGATTTTAGCCAGATATCCCAACTTCCCTCTCAGCTTCTTTCCGTTTCAATGGAGATTATTGTCTCTCTCCTTCACTCCCTTATGTTCGTCTCTCTTTTCCTCTTAACATCCACATTCACTCCGATGCTCTCTTCTCCGGATGGCCAAATTGCCGTCCATCTGCTGATGTCTCACGCTAACTGCCATAATTCCCTCTCTATTTTTCTCTCTTCGCATTCTCTTCTGAAAAACAGACTCCCATTTTCTCTCTTTTCGCTTCGTCCATTTATCTCTACTCTCATTTCCTTTTAAAGCGGTATGCTCCCCAGTGCAGCCTTAATAATTTTTCGTTTCATGTATTCAAACTTCATGATAGCGTTGGAGGAGAACCTCTTTCCATCCCTTTGTGAATAAGAAGTGCATAATTGAAGCAATTTCCAGCATTTCATAGGGTACGCTATTCTAAAATTTTTCATCAAATGATCATTTGGTTATGGTAAGACATGAAGAGTGAAGAAAAAAGTGGTAATATCTACACTATTTTTTTTATTTAGTCCACCGGTTTTGGCTACACGACCATCATCACAATATTACTACGTTTTTATTCACTCTTCAGTTAGTCTTTTCACAAATTCCGGCCAAATAATATAGAAATAATGGTTAGAAATAGTATTTTTTATTATTATTGATTCATAAGTAACAGATGATTTAATAGTCCTGT
The DNA here is from genome assembly GCA_947579665.1 of Sympetrum striolatum. Lineage (NCBI taxonomy): Eukaryota > Metazoa > Arthropoda > Insecta > Odonata > Libellulidae > Sympetrum > Sympetrum striolatum. The sequence goes on from OX388346.1 coordinate 14,135,658, forward strand.
GGTAACATTATTACAGTGCATTTATACATTCCATGATAAAAAAATAATTTATTTTTATCATGGAGATTAATTTCCACTCTTATTGAGTTTAAATTTCATTTGCTTATTTCCATTTTATACACTGATCACTATACTATATACGACACTAATAATTTAATGTTCAATTACAGAAAATGTACCAATACTACAACAGTTAATTTATCAACTAGCTACTACATAGCTCCATTATAATGGCATTATTTATAAGATACAGCAATACAATATCATTGTACGTCTGTCACCTACACACTATTACCATGCACTTATTTCTTTTACAAATTTCATAATTTCGCGTAAATGCTTAGTTAATCTATGTAAATATGCGTGCAATAATAATAATTATTATACATGTTTTAAGTGTTCTTAGTTGGCCATCACGACTATTTTAGCAGTCCAAGGGACAATTAAACACCCTATTCCACCTTACCATACAATACCCAATGCGTTTAATACCTACCTGAAAAAAAATCATTCATATGTTTACATTTTTGCATTATATATGTAGAACTGAGATTATTAAATATGTATTCTATGTATGTTTACTCGAAGCATTTTAACATGGAGTAGCTTCAAACGTGTTTAAAATTTGTGATAGCGCGTCGCTGAGTGTCTAATTAAATATTATCATCATCCAAGGTCGGATGATGGAAGATTGCTCTTATGCTGTTTTCATCGTCAGTGCTCAAGTTAGCCGGTAGATGGCACAGCACTGTACTTTGGCAAATCACGGTTATGTTTAAACACAGTATTTAGAAAAAGAATTGCGACCCAAAGGAGGGTAATGGAGTAGAATGGATAGTGCCATTCAACGTAATGCCACAGCAGCCATTGCAGGCATCCTTGGTTGTAATTGAATTTTTCTCACATCCAATGTTAATGCAATAAAATGTACATGCATCAAAGGATGACATTGATGAATATCCTCTCTGTACGTGTCTTTGCGTATACTTATAAATATCGCAATCCTATAACATCGTATTACCCCAAGTAAATGAAGCGTATTGTAACTATAGTTTCTTCAATTTCCGTTGAAATGTTTGTCACGTAAGTTTTTTCAATCAGTTTACAAAAATGCCGACGGACTGACCGGGTTACCGACTTATACTATTTTATGGACACTTTGCTGATGTTAAAAACTCCTACTTATTGTATGGAGGAAATTCCGTATACTTGAGCAACTCAATTTTACAATACGAGCATCAAAACTGCTGTGGAAATAGTTACTAAAATAAGAACAGGGGAGTTATGAGAATGACTCTTTAAACCCTACTATTCTTTCTTATTTTTTTGATTCGTTTCAGCTATCTATGGGGTTCGAATACACAACTTTGGTTGTTTTAACGTGTTCCTTCCTTTCTCTTTCTCAGTATTCTCTGGCTCACTCTTGCTCGTTCTTCTTCCGAAAATTGGTTGTTTCTGATTTCTCTTCGGATAGGTTATTCACCTCTGTAACATTCTCTCTGAATTTGCTCTATTTTCTACATATTCTTCTTTGATCCCATATTTTCGTAGATCTTCATGAACTTCTATTACCAATGGGACTAGTTTCCACCTATTCTCCTAGAAGGGGACTATTACTACAATTCTGTATTTATTTATCAGTTTACTATTGTTATTAACTATCTTTTTATGTATTTTGAAATAATTTGGACTATGGTTTTAAAGTTGCAACGGGAGTTCTGAGCTTCATCTGTGAAGTGGACTTCTCTTTCGCCCAAACATCTCCCCTCTTCTATTCCCCTCCCACTTAACTGGGAAGCGGCGATGTTGTTTACCTCATAGCCTCTCCGTGACCCAGATGCACGATGCGGTCACAAATCACGCCCCATTCCATGACAACGCCGCTCTCTCTCTCTCCTCCACTCTCTCCAATAGTAATGCATACCCGTTATTTTTTTACATCCATTCCTTTTAATGTCCTAGGACATTCATCTTCGCCCATTTTCCTTCCTTCAGACCCTCTCCGCGTTTTTCCATTCTTTTTCTCCACCGATTTATCGCTGTACTCCACAGAGTGCGATCGTAGGCCCCAAGGTCTCGGGTTCACGTCCGAGGTGCGGTGCGAGACGGTTTGGTCGCGGGCCCCGCCCACCAAGATCTTGGATGGAATCGACACATGGAGGCTGAAATTGTTTGCATGCGTTCCGTTTTGGATCCGATTCCAGAATCTTGTTTCGATTCTGTTGTCACGCAGCTAGAGGAGGGGATAGGAAACGGAGGTTCTAATGAAATTGACGTCTTGCAGTGATAAGCAGTATGATATTTGCTCTACTTATCCTTACGAGAGGAAAGATCACTAGCTTGACATGGACATCTATTTTTACATAAGCCCTAAACTCTTCACTTACAGAAAATTTAAGAAAATTATTGAAGGATAGAAAATTTGTTTTTACAAAAGGCACATTGATAGAAATTTTTATTCTCCGTATTTGCAAAACTCTTTAGCAAAATGATCAACATGCTTGCCTGTCGAGGTACGGATTTCGAGAACTTTATAACCGGGTTATTCTGGTTAGGAAATGAATGCCTGTGTTAGTCTATTGTTGACCTCCCACTATGATTTCTTGCGTTTCGATGTTTGTTGGGGAATTAGAAAATTGATATTCGATTTTAGACGTAGGAGTGTACATATTAAATCAGAAATATATATAAAATGTGATGGAAGTTTTTCGAATATAAGAAACTTATGAGGAATAGACACTTTGTTATCTCTAAATCTGTAGGGAAAAGGTTTAGCAATGACAGAATTCAATAGTGTATTAGGAATGAATGGAGAAATATATGCTCCTCAAACAATATTAAATTTCCATTTTCCTTAAAATTCCATAGCAATGAATGTGAAAAAGATGCGATGAAATGATATATAGTAGTAATAATATGGCCGGTTTTCTTGTATGGGTGCGAGACATGGACCATCTTAAAAAGTATGGGAAACAGAATTGAGGCATTGGACACCTGGTTTGCCAGAAGAATTTTTAAAATTAAATGGTCAGAAAGAATAACTAATGAAGAGGTTTGGAGAAAGATTGGAAGCAGGTTTAGCCTATGGAATTAAGTGAAAAGAAGAAAGTGGAAATACGCGGGACATGTGATGAGGGGATCATCAGGGGAGAGAAGCGTGACAGCGCTGGAAGGATGGACAGTAAGAGAAAAAGAGGGAGACCAAGGATGGAATGGTTGGACAATTTAAAGAAATGGACTGAAATTGACAAATATGAGGAAATGAAAAGGAAAGCAAGTAGACTAGAAGAGTGGAGATCCATGAGAGCTAACCTCCTGATAGGAGAAGCTACCAATTGATAAATGGGTAATAATATTACAATATTATTCTTTTAGTGTGATAGTACTTGGTTGGTAGTTTTTGGTGTAATGAATATAAAATTAAAACTTGGGCAGTATTCTTCTGCCTCACTTATATCACAATTTCATATTCAGGATTATTGATTTTTGATATAATTGTAATCTCCTAAACATAATGGCGAAGAATTTACTCTTGTTTAGGTCAATGCTTCTATTACTCACTGATTAGATAACTGTTTTTAGTGGTAAGCTATTAAAAATATTAAAAAAGCTGAAGTTCTGAGTACGATCAATTATGAGTACAAATGGCTGCGAAGAACAAGTAATCTTGAAATATTATGTTTTTAATAGAGACACCCTTTTTTTTAAATTAGTAATAATTTTTTTGTATATCTATCACTTACACCATGATCCTCTTGAACTGATGATTGAGAAGCCAGCGAAATCAGATCATATTTACTCTTCGAATTATGTTTACCAGTATGAAAAATTTCATGATGCAAACTCAGCCGTTGGAGAGTAATGATAAATATCTCGACTCTTGAGATCAATTCGTCTTATCTCATTTATAGTGAGTCACAGTCTGTGATGCAATTTGAACAGTAATAACAAAGGCGGAGTTGACTGAGGGACGAAGGTCATAGTTCACGCTCTGTTGTCGGTTTGCTATGCGTTGATGAAGAATGTAGCGAGGCGGTTGGCAGTATTTTATACCAGACTCGCTGGAACCTTTATTGCCAATGTCGATTTGGGTATCGATGCTGAATAGTATGGGGATGGGAATACGATGAACCATGTTGTGCTGGATAATATTTTTCTATGAGTGATAAGCTTTAACATCTTATTTAAATAACATGGTATAGAAATATGCGCAAATGTTGATTAAAATAGGAAATGCATAATTGATTATAATGTACATAATCTGGAAGTATAACATACGATGAGACAGGAGAACTTTCTCATTTTTTATAGATATCTCTCTATTTAAAAATAGTTAGTTTTTAATTTCAGTATTAATAATAGCTAATGCTGAGGCCAACGCCTAAACGAATTTCCATACTAATCGAAACAATGTATTGCTTATTGCTGAAATTACAAGGCGCCCATAGAAAATTTTGCGGTTAAAAATTTAATGAAATTAACTGTCTGTTTATTAAATACCCATATTCACGAATTGTGTTTAACAATGATATACGTGATTCACGTAAGCTATAACCATATAAATCAAAGGTACGATATTTCGATTTTTTTCTGTGTTACTGTGTTGTCCATGTTATAAAATATCATAGCGCGAAAGACTTTTGGAAGCATATCCTGGTACGGCGACTGTATCTTTGCGTAAATTGGTTTCTCTCGGCGTGGAAAAGTGTTAGAAACACGTAAATTAATACATAATGAACTCCATTAGGCACTTTTAATTGATTTTTACAAAGATATGTGAGGAGAGTCGTTCAGGAATATTTATGGTGGTCATTAGTTTGCATGGATCTACTCTAACTTTTAATTCATTAATTCCTTTATGAATATACGAAAAGATAAAGGCAAAATAATTACCAAACATTAATGATGAATGATTGATGAATTCCTATTTCACCATTTCCATTGGAGTGAAACCTCCTTACTTTGAGGACGTTACATTCGCCTCGAAATTGAGACCGTACCGCGTTGCTCGAAATCTGCGCTGATAAAAGTCGTTTGCTTGGCAAAACGGTGGTAATTGAAGAGAATGCGAGTTGCAGCATCCGCTACTCATTTCGCACGATCGTATCAAAACACTCCCCATTTGTTGTCTTGCGCTCGGGGTCGTCGCCCTCTTTTACTCTCTCTTTTGCGAAACTGCGATCGTCACGCCTCTCGCGCTAATCTCCCGAATCTCCCATTCACACAGTAAAGTCTCTATCCGAAAAATCGGTTTTCCGAATTTCGATGAAAATACTATTCGCTTCTGCGCTCAATCGTGGTCGAAAATCCGCTCCCAACGCGGAAGATTATCTCCAACGATAGGATTCAATGGCTCAATTTTTGTATGTCTGCATCAAATGTCGCTTATGGGCTTTTCCATCGTAAATTCATTTATTTTCCAAAGAAGCGGAGATTCTGTTATGCTCTTAATTTTTTTATAGCGGTTCTCACTAAAACTTCTTATAAAATTGTCCATAGTGATTTTTTAAGCATTATACAGTCATGAAAATGGATATTAATATTGATTGTGTGGCCATTAACTTGGTATTCCACGGCAAACAAAAAGCATATACATAGAAATTTTTTAGCGTTTCTCGTCCAAGCATCTTAAACTGAAATGTGGAAGATTCTTGGGTAGGAAACATTGCGAAAATAAAATAGGATAGGATCTGAAAGGAGTTCATCCTTAATGTTATCCACCGGATGCCCAGACCCTGACTTGTTAGTTTCTTAACTATCGGGATTAATTAATCAACTGAGGAAGGTATCAGATAATCAATATGTTTTCTTTGGATTCTAAATTCAAAATGCTAATTCATAGAGTAAGTTTCGTTCCCTTCTTCTCGTGCTAACGTAATATCTATCCACTTTCTCTAGTTTTGAAATCTGCATCGCTCAAAGGTCAGATCTATCTAGGCTGAAGTATCCAAAATTCCTACCGATCTATTAATCTTACGGAATAAATTCACTTCTTTGTTAGCGTCCTATATCCCCTTCTTTTTCTGGGGTAATTTATGCTTTTATGTCATTTAACTCACTTGTCATGATTGAATGATGAAGGATATTTTGATAAATCCTTTTCTTGATCCTACGTGAGATAAGATGTCTATGAATTATTTTGAAAGAACCACTCAAGAATAAGCTATTAGTAGTACCACCTTTCATTGGAAAGCAAGAAAAAATATGTCAAGGCTAGGAAGATACGTTTCTATTTTTGGGAAGTGCTTTGCAATACACTCTGCAAACTGAATGTTAGAGAGGGACCTTCTAGTAGCTTAGCCTAGTTTACGTATAAAAGGAAAAGTAATGAAAAGTAGGAAGGCCTATTGTTATGTTGTTAAGAAAATTTAGCTTTCATTTCATTGAGATGATAGATTTCATTTTATACGTTCTTATCCTCTCTCTCAGGACTTTCCATTGTGTAATGCACTTACTATTTAACTACTCCTTTCAATATTTCTTAGAAATAAGCACATTTCTTAAAAATAAGCTCAGTTTCATTTTCTAAGATTTTCTCGTTTAAAGTAAACCCGATTCTAAGAAATAAGCTCGTTATGACAGCCCTGATTATTAGGTGATGATTACGTAAGCATATTTCTTTTGCTCACATATTTCGTGAATACTGGAAAGAAAATATATAGTACATAAATTGCGTTTCAAGTTTCTTCAGGTTTTACATTCGAAATTATTTTCATCAATTGTTCTTCATAAAACTGATGCATTACTGGAGACATAACCAAAAGGAATTTAATTTTTGAGCAGCCGTAATTATTGAAGTAGAAGATTAGTTGAGGCCAAAGGTGTCTATTACTCTAACGCTTTCCTAATGATAGCAAAAACTTCGTAGACCAATGATGAGGAAGGACTCTGGCACTTAAATCTCTTCCATTTCCTGCTATAGCCGCTGTCTAACGATAGAATCACGCTTCTGATGCACGAACCATTAGGTGCGAATTATTCTCTTTCGTCTCACTTAATCTTCCGCTGCTATTAAGTAAAATTGGATGATGAATGCGAAAACCATAGTTAAGAAGGTTTCTTGTTGGGAAATACCTAATTGTTGAACCTCTATAACTTACGAGTTTTTTTCGCGTAAGTGGTATAAACTAAAAGGATAGAAAAATGAAGTAGAAGGTAGCTGATGGTATGAATGATTTCAAAGCTATTCGGATTAAGTATAAAATATGAAAATTAGCGAACAGATTGTCTTTATATCTGTCAATATCTGTGAATATTAAATCGATACTTTGAAATTCAAGTGCAATAATAATAAGATGAGAATCGACCCTGAGATTCACGGGGAGAACTGGGCGAGAAGGTTTGGGTTTGGGCTCCATTCGAAAAATTTGCAGTAAAAAAAGAAATATTTTTATTAGTTGAGCATTTTCAAGTTTGTGTTAGTATTATATTTCTTCTCAAACCCATGGAATACATTTTTTAAAATATTGATTAAGGATCCCACAGAGATGTAAACAAATATTAACATGTTTGCAGACTGAGAAAAATTCGTACTTTTTTGTTCTGCCATATAATTCCACGAAGTTACCCCTCCAAATATCGATTCCAACGTCATTGCACTTTTATGATGTAGTTTTCTTGTTTCAATTCTCGCATATTTTCGATAATTTTTATTTTATCAACCGTATCAAAGTTCCTCTGGCGAAAATATCGTCGTATATTTCGTTTTTAAGATTAAAATATCTTAATGGCATCGAACCAAGACATACAATTTTGGAGACAGTAGCCCGGTTAAAGCGGGATGATGCTCTATAGCTTTGTTTTAGCCATTCCTATTAGTTTTCTAGACGCTATCAGCGATTATGCATACTGGAAATAACATTTAATTTTATTCTATGAACAATTTTCTTCTCTATCCCTGAGTATTCTGATGCTTACTTTTATTCATTATTTATTTCCTCCCATAAAGAAGATATCTCTCTAAGTTTATATCCTTAAATGCCTTATATCTTAACAATAAATTCCATATTTGATTCACTAGTAGCCATTTCGTGTTAAGAAAATATGCAAAGAAATGAATGAGAGGAAAATATCTCAGAATATGGGATTATGGCGATCGAAACGTGTCGTAAAATTCTCGGGATACAAAGCGGAAATACATCTCAAGTGAGCTCTTCTAAATGGATATTTTTTGCGACATTTTTTACTCGCAGAAACCTCATCATATCGCTTTTTCATTTTCTTCTTTCCTCTGAAGAAAAGAGTGTCTCCCGTAAAGCCTTTGGAAAGCTATTTTCGTCATCGCGTGTTCTCTGTATCCTCTTATGGCCTTAAAGAAAAATTACCAGCCGAATATATTTTCAGCCTTTTTGGATGATATCCTTTCAGAGTCGTGTAGAAAATAGGTTTCTTTCCCATTTTCCCCAACAGATCACTTCCTGGAAGTTCTCAAGGAAGTTTCCTGGATGTCATTCACCTTTCATGAAATCTAACTCAATTCGTCTACATCAATCATGACAAAAAGATTTCAGAACCTTGGAAGGTTTGATAGCTTGATTTTTATGAATGGAGATTTCTTATATTGATATAAAGCTGTATTATTACGCTCTAAGGACGTATATTACTTATGAGAGTATCGTGAATATAAATCATGCTGACGTTATAAATATATTTTTTTGCACTCAATTTTCTCAGTCTGAAGGAAGCACTGGCAATTGATTCTTTCGTAATATAAGTCAATATTGTTTTCTTAATCCTCGTTTATTATGGAGAAATTAATTATTTCCGTCCTTATTTAACTTTTATTGTGTTCTTTACGTAATTTCAGAAATATATTCGTCTTTAAAATTCAAATATTATAATGATGAGTTCTAATTGCATTCAAACACTACATTATATGTGTAGTTAATTATCTAATATTAGTTATACGTAAAATCATGTTTATTAATTTATATTCGGTTATAACAATTATTGATGAGAATTTCGCATTAAATTTACTCAAAACACAAAAGAAAAAAATCTCGTGTTTTATCTTCGAACGTTGCACGAGTCTTGGCTCTGGGAAAATTAATTTACTTTATTTTTGGAAAACGTCTAAGGAATGTTCAAATAAAATACGGTTTACCGTTGCCATAAATAGAGACAGCTACATAAAGCTACCGAAATCAACTGATAGCGTAAACTCTCAATTGAGATTAATCTTCATAAAAATGGATGATTTGATGATGATTGTTATCGCACATTCTGATTCGTAATAGTTGAAGAAAAATCTTCTTTTCTTAATCAGAAACGTCACTCGCTATCCCAGAACTTATAATAAAGCCTTAAAATTATTAGACTTATGACCATTCAACTTTTAAAAAGTAAGGAAGTTACGTTTGAAATGAAGGATGCATATTACCATGCTGTCAATCAAGAGATTAAGTGGAGTTGCATAAAATGATCTGTTTTTATTGATCGGCTGATAATCTGCTCTGTAACCTTAGCGCATTTACATTTGATTGCCTGTTATATTTTTCAGTAATTCTCTCTTGTTGAATAAACTATCAAAATCATTCTGTTCACTTATTGGCTGTACAGACCATACATAATAGGATTTTCTACCGCTGGGGCTGTCGATCTTTTTACAGGAAATGAACATCTGAATACATACATTTTTACCGCTTCGACATTGTTATGGTGACTGCATTTACGATGCCACATTTTTTTTGCTTTCCGAGCTTATTTCTATGGTGATATTTTTATTGGATTTTCCTCCTATAGTTACTCTTCCTGCGGGAAAAATCGTGTTTTTGTATCTCCATTCAGAGCGAACAAAGGAACATTTAGGGTAAGAATTTTTCTATGGAAATGTTGGAAACATAGGTCGGATTCGAATTTGAACTAATTCGTTTCGAAACTGTATGGAATAGTGAACGAGGATCATATGGAGGAATAATTTGAGATCCTTGTTTTATAATTGTGCTTTGAGCGAATGTAGGATTTAGAAAAGTCGTTAGCAATAACATTTGCTTCTGATATCCTGTGCGGTCGAGGGCTTGACATTAATCTAATTTTTACTTATTTTTTTTTTTCTAAAGTGCCTTCGCCTGAATATGCTCAGTACATGTACCTTCATTTTTACAGTTTGACCTATAAAGACACCACTTATGGTGGATACATGAATTCTCTCTTTGACAGCAAAATTTTAAAGCTGTCATTAATGCATCGCCCCCAGAACAGCCGTTCACGACCATGCTGGTTGTGATTACATTGGAAGTAAAACTTTGTTAACATAACAACTATGAATTGACGCAACAGGTGGGACTGACGACAATCGCGTGCATCGAATTTGCATAAATCGAGCTACAGCTATTCATATAAAGGCATTAAACTTTGTACAGCTCCCCACAAAAAAATCGAACGGCGTAGTCGTAGCTGCATAAGATTGAGGGGCTTTGATATACTGAACTTGGCAACACCGGATAGCCGAGCGATAGATTGACTCTTGTCGTGAGGCCTCAGAAAATTCGATACCGGCGATTTCTGGTACTTTTTCGGTATATAGTTAGGTTTTTTGAAAAGGGCAGTGGCTGTAAGTTGGAAACAGATTCCTCTTCACTCGTTATGAGGAGACCCAACCTTTTCCACTTCTCAAAATTTCAGACTCCCTTGATTGTTGACGACTAAAACACATTTATATCTTAATATTTATAGTTAAACAGAAATATAAATTATGTTAAATTAGTCATAATTTCAAAAAGTTATAATGGTTCATTTTGTAGGAAACCATAATTTTTAAACCGTCGCAACGGTTCGTTAGTAGCAGTTAAAGACTATATATTTCAATAAATAAAATAATTTAGTAAAATATTTGCGCTATGATTATCTTAAGAAAATCTCAATCACACAAGGTGTATCGATGATTTAGTATTTCTCACTTTTATCTGCAGTAGAATTGTAATCAGTGATTCGACAGCAGAGGTCATTTCGCAGAGTCCCATCGGGAATCGAACCCCAGACCGCCTACATCCAAGTCGAACGCGCTACCCAATGGGGCTGTCCGGGGCCACTCTCTATATTGGCATTAGAATTCCTCGAGTGCTCCGTTCTGACTGTGCCTATCATTACAATTACATTCATGCCAGACACCACTTGATCGTTTTGGCGTACACAATACTGCCCGGGCAGTAGGTAATGTTTCAACACAATCCAAATAGAAAAGCCGTAGTGGGAAATTGCGAGACGTTACAGCGGGTTAGTTTCAATGTTCATCCACTCTAATTCAGAGTACATATTTGTCAGGATTTAAAAAAGTTTTAAAGGTTTATTTAGTAGGAAACCAACCACTTCCGTCGCGGTATCAAGAGAACTATTAATTTAAGTGAGTGATTCTGCGAATATTATCCTTGGTAACTAATATTATAATCTTGCATAAGTCTCCTAACGTTCCCGACTTTAATCGTGCTTCTAAAGTGACTCGATTACTCACTTATGTTACAAAATCACATTTCCATATATTGTGAAATGATTCGACAAAAAATCATCTGAATCGCAGGAAAACGAAGTTGAAATAATAGATCATCATGAAATTCGGGGGCCATTACGTAAAACACAGAAATGAGGTGCGAAACCATATTTTTATCCAATAATCAACACAATAACATAAAATAAAATATTCATTCTTTGGAATGACAAGAGTTAAATCTCTCTCATAAGCTCCGATTGGATTTTTCTTAGCTAATACGCTATATATATTGAGAAAGATAAATTAATAAAAATTGAATTGCAAACCCAATTGAAAAATGTTTGAAAGAATTCTTAAACGTTGCCTGCACTCAAATTAAAGATTTGTACAGATCATATATAATAAGATATAGCTATTAAAAATCTTTCATACCGAGAGGCCAGGACAGCTTTGATCAGGTTAATGAATAGATCAGAATTGAAAATAAATTTACTTTTCTGCTCTATCTAATAAGCCAAAACAAATTTATATAACACAGAGGAATTCAGGATGTTTCTGTTATGCGATCAGAGACTGCAGGCTTAGTTTCGGTCAACTCTGGCAACACCATAGATTTATTTCGATTTAAATTTTCCTTTCAATTCCTTTTTTAATCTCTACCGTAACTTCTTCAAACCAAAATAAAAAATAGTATTTCGACTAACCCGATGAAAGCGAGAGATTTAATTTGAAAACCCGATATAGCTCGTTAGTCATACCTGTGGATTGTACGGAAAAGTAAACCTGAGACTCGATCAAATCGCATGAGTCAGGGATTCACGAATGGTCACATAACTGCGGGGTTATTAAATTAATCGCTGGATAGAATCCATGCAGCCTGAACTAGAACGTAAAGACTAGTAAGCTATTGGAGTGAATGATTATGTATTGTACCTTAATGAGGATAATTAGATTTAAATACTCTTATCAATTCAACGGTCGATGTAATTTCTACCAATAATTCATGCTTAGGCACGTTAAATTGCGTATTAAGGAGTCCCTAACTAGTGAAAGCGATCGACTTCTCTATTAATACCGTAATAATTGCTTGTTTAATCATAGAATTAAAGCGTGATTTACTCTATAATATGAAAAAGGGGTTCTGAGTCAATATGTCTATTTTAATTTTGAGTGAATTTACATCATGTATCAATGCATCTTTCGATGGAACCTCTTGGGACGCAACTTAATCAAAAACAATCAAGTCCTCGTAGAGAAGTATTGCTCAATTAGCACGATAACGATCGGGTAAACGTTACCTTCTATTAATTGCTCTCATATTATTAATTACTCTCAAAGGTAGTTGATGTTCCATTGGTCCGAATTTGGATTTGGTTATGATGAAACTTATTAAACCTCATTTAACCAAACCGGAATATCACAATGTAAGGAGAGGCTAGAGATATTGATTTTCTAATGGACAGATAAAACAAGGGTCTCTTATTGAGACTGGGAAAGTGACTCCAATAAATATTTTGAATAAACGAAGATGTGGCATTGCATGTCAATCGAATCTTCGTCAACTAATGCGGTATAATGAGGGATAAAACACGTAAAATGGTGTTAATTCCCTTCCCAGAGTCGACGTATTTACGAGGAGGCGTAAGATTATGATGATAACATAAAAATTGTTCTCAGGTCGTGACATTATTCTATCGTGATTTAGCGTAAGAAATATATAAATGGCATTTCTAAAAATTATGATGTATAAATGGATAACGTAATCAGTTAATATTTCTTACTCGGAGTTACCTAAATGTCTATGTTATATACAAATTTTCACTAATACATACTGTATGCATTATTTTGATACCTTTTTATAATATTCTTTTATTTTTCCTCATAATGTACATTATGGATGAAAATCCATGCGCGTTTTCCTTGTTTTTCTATCTTGTTTTTCATGTTAATTTGTATATTGTAATCTCTTTTTTAAATGTGAACTGATTCTTATTTATGTATTGTATGTAAGTACTTATTGGTTGTGTATTTATTTATATTGAATGTTTTTCTCTTTTCTTATCTTTAAGCTATTACTATCGGTAGGTTTGCGCAGGTTTTTCACACCCCCTTCCTTGTGGGTGTTTTCCTGCAGTGGATTTCTTTTTCCTAAGAATCTCTTAGATTTTTTACATCCACAATACTTCTAATTATTTCTACTTCTCATTTTATAATGAATGACGATGGGTTAGATGGAAGAAGAGACTTTTAAGTCTCAATCTCGCCCAAATAAAGATAATTTATTATTATTATTAATATTTGAGTTATATTGATTCATTGGCGGTGCCTTATCCGTAAATTCAGAATTCATAGCCCTTATTATTTTTTATAGAAATTCCCTACCTCGAACTTATATTATATTTTACAATAACTTTGAAATATGTGGAAGCAAAAGAAACGTTTCCAATTTCACTTCCCCATGCCAGCAAAGGTCATACAAAATGAGCATATGATGAGTTATCTTCCTACATGATCTTGACCAAGCAAATTATTTTATTAAATACAGAAAGCAAACCTATAGGAAAGAATAAAACTTGCGTTTTCTAAAAGAATTCTAGCAAAAGGAGAATATTACGCGTTATGATAATATCTAAGAAATGAGTATTTATCCATCGATGGATATGGTAACGATAGTGCATAAGAATGTTAAAAGAAACTAAGATTGAGGGAAAAATGTATCGATAACTATGTAATGGTCTAGTTTCCCTTAGGAATTTTTCGTTACTGTCATTCCTTCTTCGAGAACCGATTCCTAGAGAGATGCATTCTATAACTATATTGTTTTATCAATGATTTTAGGAAAAAGTCCGTACTTCTGGTGTTTCTCGCGAGGAAAAATCCCAATCTCATAGAATGTCAATTCTTTACAGTAAAAGATGTTATCGAAGGCATCGTAAAATATACCTAAATCTATGACTATCATCTGGCTGTACCGTACGTTATGCTGGATAATTTTAATACAAGTATATATGTTCTCCGAGTGTATACATCTGTTTGCATCGAAGTAGAGTGATGGACAGCTTTTTGTAAGTAGGACGCTATAGAATTATATTTAGAAAATAAGAATGTGTATCGTATCGATTTGTATAGTGTAGCGTAGCTATTTGTATGAATAATGTTTCTCATGCGAAACATGCGAAATCTGTTTCGTTTCCAAAATTTAACAACACAATAGCTTGGGAAATATGTATTATAAAAAAAGTAAAGAAGACATAAGAAATAAGTATTTTTAAAGCTTTTAATAGCTAGCTAGCAAAATGATTCTTAATCTACGAATTAAAGAGTAGGACTGGATAAAGGCTCTAAACGAAAAAATCGCGATTATCTCTGTTTGCCGCTTATTTACCATAATAATCCATTAAGAATCCATTTCGCCATCCATGTGAGAATGACGTAATCCTATTTGGACTGGTGTAAACTTTGTGACTCCCAGTCGTTAAGAAAGTCGTAAATGAATGGACTGCAATAGCAAACAATGCCAAGATCTCGATATGGCTAAACAAACATCCTATCAGGTTATTAAACTTGGAAGCAATTATCGAGTCAGATTCGAAACAGTTCAGTTTATTTACAATAATATACGACTTCCTGCTCACGCTTTTAACTGGTGGCGCCGGTCGGCCTTCTTTGGAATCAAGCCGCCTTCTTCAGCTAAAACCATCGAACTTTTAGCGGGAAACGATAGTCAGTTGTTTGCACTAATATATTTTGATTAATTTGGAAATTAAACATTTAGAAAACGGCAAAATTAGGTTTTAAGAGCCAACTTCAATATATCATAAAAATACATTTCCTAGCATCCCATTAAGAATGGAATCCAAAGGGACATTTTGGGAAGAAATTGAAAGACGTACGTGAACTTGCAGATCTTACAGACATCTCAGAGCCCGGATAGCTCATAGGAAAATATGTGGCTTGCAAAGTATCAACGTAGTTAAAGAAACAGTCTTAATCTTATCATTCATACAATTTATTATTCAAATAACGATACCTAACTCCGAGATACGCGGTCCTTGGTTTATCTTACTCCTTTCGTTCGTCACAAATACTAAGACTTTTTCACTGACTCTTATTTAAATTTAATAGGAATAAATATTGAAAACAAAATAACTTTTTAGAGTCGAAGGATTTTAGTGATCAGTCACAATTTGTTTGTTTTCAAAACTAACGGTGATGCAGTGCATTTATGGTGATCACGAACTTAGAAAGTATAGGACTGGAAACTGCTGAAATTTTTTGGCTCCCTTAATGTCCGCATCCGCGAGATGGCAACCGCGAGATGGCAGCACTGAAGCTCGCCCTTTGAAACCATAATCTCATATGGAGTAAATGGAAAACACAGCACGATTATGATACTTTTTCCCTCTTTTTCTTTGCGGGAGTAGTATATACCAAAGATGGAATTCAGAGTTAGCGATTTATCCATTTATAAGTTCCTTTAAACAATTGAATGACATGGGAAAATTAGTAAATCCGAAGAATAAGTGCAGGTTGCCTTCAGGGCACACCACAAGTAACTTCGTCGCTGTGAAAACATTATTCGTAGATCAGCGAAGTGTTCTGCTTGGATACACAGAAAATAATTGATCCTTAATAAATTACCAACGTTACCTCTACTTTCAACTAGGCCTTTTAAAACTAGAATCGCAGGATGCACATGGGTGGTCCGAAAAGTTTCCGACATTTAAACAATTTCTTGACAAGGTTTCTGAAAATGTTCTGAAGATGTCTGAAAAATCTGTGGTTGGAAACTTTTCAGACCACCCTCGTATATACATTTCCTGAAAAAAAATCGAAGTTCCCAGAAATAGTCTCCAGGAAATTTGCGAAAAGGAAATTTGCGAAACTGTCTAAAACTTAATGTTTGGTCAATAAATTTTTTATACCACTCTATCCTTTATGTTTTTATATTGTATAACCTAACTTCACATTTCAGGCACCCCAAGATAAAATGCAGTCCACGCCAGTCATTAAAAGTTGATACTTTTGGATTTATGCATGTTTCAACAATATTTGACCGTTTACTCATCTCCTGGAGACTATTTCTGGGAACTTCGATTTTTTTTCAGGAAATGTAAATACGAGGGTGGTCTGAAAAGTTTCCGACCCCAGATTCTTCAGAAAATCTTCAGAACATTTTCAGAAACCATGTCAAAAAATGTTGAAATGTCGGAAACTTTTCGGACCACCCATGCGCGTCCTGCGATTCTAGTTTTAAAAGGCCTAGTTGAAAGTAGATGTAACGTTGGTAATTTATTAAGGATCAATTATTTTCTGTGTATCCAAGCAGAATACATTGCACTTCGCTGATCTACGAATAATGTTTTCACAAGTCACTTGTGGTGTGCCCTGAAGGCAACCTGCACTTATTCTTCGGATTTACTAATTTGTCCATTTTATTCAATTGTTTTAAGTACTTATCAATGGATAAATCTCTAACTCTGAATTCCATCTTTGGTATATACTACTCCCGCAAAGAAAAAGAGGGAAAAAGTATCATAATCGTGCTGTGTTTTCCATTTGCTCCATATGGGAGTATGGTTTCAAAGGGCGAGCTTCAGTGCTGCCATCTGATGGCTGCGGACATTAAGGGCGTCAGCCGATTGCACAGTCAGCATAGGGAGCTTCAGGGTCGTGATGGTGATGCAAATCACGTTTTCGGAAATCGCTCGGAAGTTTTGAATTATGTAATGAGCGAGAAGGTATAAATAAAGTATCCTCGATTTAGAAACTCTAACTCGATTTGAAATGTTTACTCTAATTGGCACCAATTTATTTAATTTTTGATTGAATTTTATGCATCGGCAAAATGTAGATTCCGCATTTAGTACTGATTTTTTGGCATCTTAGTTAAAATATTTATTCATTGTTAATTTAGCTGCCACTCTATGTCACTTTAGCAGCTACGTTTAATTTAATCTGAAAGGTAATCAATATTCGTAACATTCAAGGTTTATCGTAAATTCACTAAGCCCAAGGACGAAGAATTAGCAATCTTGTAGAGATTTTCGAAAGTTATGATTATGCTTTTGCTAAGGTTTATAAAGAAATTTAGTGCAATTATTTATCATCTACCTTCTCCTTCTATTAAAAACACGCAGATTATTATGGGAAGGATGCTTAAAGCTATGAAAATCGATTCTTAGCTCTCGTTGTATTTAGGCTCGCATTGTTGGTGTCCTTTCATCACGTTTAATTCATTCTTAAATTTCTTGCTTCTCGAAATTTTCAGTTTCCTTTCATCATGTTTCTTTCATTACTCCATTTCTTTCTTCTCAAAATTAATATCGCAAAAGCTTTCCTACTCCACCGATTCTCCACCGAGAGCGCTACATTTAGCGCACTTCTCTTTTCCTCCATCACTCCTTTTCAATTTCTATCCACTATTTCTTTTGTCCCACTCTCATTCCGTTGTTGTCGTCTTCTCCTTTCTTGATGTCACTTATTTCGAATTCTTAATCTCTTTTCATTTTCTATATGTTCCACTTTAACTTAGCTCTCATATTGCGTTTCTTTGTCCTTTTTCCCCTTTTTTAATTTGCTTCGAAACCATTTCAGTTCTTAACGTCTCGACCTTTCCTCTTTCAATGGCCAGTTTTTTTTCTCGTTGGCCATTTCAAAAAGCGACCCACGACCGTAAAAAGTAACGTTATTCTCTCAATATCTTTCGTATGTTTTCATACGTACACATCAAAAAGATGTGCCATTGTTCTCCGTCCCCAACATCTCAGCAAGCTTGCGCTTTTATTGTTCGAATAATTCAGCTTCAAAATATCTGTATTCCTCTATGAAATTTCTCTGCTGTATCCTTTTGGTTTTTATTTCCACTCTAAACGTTTATTCTTTTCTTTTTTCCCCCTTGAGATGAATTTTGCTCGCGTAGATAAAATCTCGGGTCACGTTTATCTTGATTCTTAAAAATATTGGGATAAAAGATTTTTATGCAGAGTTCGTGAGGGACTCAAGATAATTTTCTTGTAGGTTGAAGCAGATCAAAACTTACTCGACCAAAAAATGCTCGATATAATCTAGATTTTTACATCGAATTAGCAGGAAAGCTATTTTAGAAGAATCGTTGTATTAATAGTAATAATAATTTATTTCATTACAATTAAGTTTAGCTGCACAAAAGTAAACCTTGAATTGAATTGGCAATGTGTAAAAAAGTGCATAATAAATTTTTACGTAACATAAATCCCATTTACATAAATTGAATTACATGCATTACTTCAACTTCATTACTTTGTATGAAATTACATGTCTTCCTATAGCACAGTTGTTTACAGAAATTTCAAAGTGGCTTGATTATAAAATATGACCCTTATATTCATTAGCATTGTGTACAACAACCTTCCTTTTAAACCTAGCAATACATTATTAGCTGTTCACATTTCATTCTACTTTCCATTTGAGTAAAAATCGATGAGTAAGAAATCATGAAAAAACTAAGAACGTGCATTGGACATATTTGAGAGAACGGGATATACTTTTTCCCTGAATTTTAATTATAACGTTTTCTCGTACACACACATCATTACATAAAGGCTGAAGCAAGTCCTCTTATTATTGAAGCTTATGAGAAGTACGGATTCTGTTTTGGTATTATTTGATGGCGTTCCGCGAATTACCAGTAAATCATATCAGTAACATGTGGATGCTCATTAAATACGGCCAGGTTTTACATAATTAATCATTTTCATTTTAAGATTTATATAATTTTGAGCCCTTTAATTGATAGCACGCTATAGAGGGTTTCAAGACTTTTGGATGTATCTGATCTATTTTAACAACTGAAATAAAAATATTATTATTAACTGTTACAACTTTTTTTTCTATTTTAGCTAAGAATATTTTTTACTCGTTAAAATAAATCATATCCTTTTTAATGGAGTTCCACTCATTTTAGTCTTCTGTTATTTTTTATATAAAATATAAAGTTTACAAGCTCCTATTAACAATATATAGGAAATAATTCTGTTGATTTTTATTTCAACTATTAACTTCTATTTGTTCGTTACTTCAAAAAGATATTCGGAAATATACTACATTCATTTCAATGCTAAATTAACGTCATATTTGGGTAAATGTTTCTTATTATTAAAGATACGTGTATGTTCATAAATAATTCAGTTAAGGACGATGTTTACCTCGTTATCCTCATAATTTGTCCGATGTCTGTAATTTGCCTTCCTCATTAGCCGATAGATTCCATAATTCATGACTTCGTCCCTTTACATTTGCGCATAATTTTCGGAAAGGGATGTTTTCCTCTCAGGAACATGACTTCGAGCGGATTATAATGCAGATAGGGAGTGTAGCTAATTTAAGGAGAAATTACCGTTCCAATGTTCTTACGGAATGTTTTACTTTTTCCGCTCCAGGTGGTTGCCTTTTAAACTTAAGATTCTGATAGCGGGGAAAAGAAAGTTGGATCTTACCCTGGCTGTTTCCGAATAAAATTTGAATTCTTGACTTACACCGAGTAAGCACCGCTCTTTCCATGCATACGTCACCTAGAATGTAGAATATAGTTCGTAGAATATCATTGCATTCGTTAAAATGCGTATTCATACGTCTGATTAGACTTTCCCCCATTGGAGACAACTTGCATTATTTTACCTTAGGTAATCATCTGATCAAAGTGTATCCAGTCTCCATTCGTGAACTTTTATTTTTAAAAGGCAAAAGCCGATTTACATTTCTGTTAATATTCATGGAATGAAGAATCACTGAATGCACGAAAGAAAAATGTAACTGCTCTGAAAAGGGTCTTCCTAATTGTAGGCGTACTTTGGATGTGAGGTTATTGTATTTGATTGCGATTATATTACATTTGTAGTGTGTCAAAATGGGTAACAAACAGGGGCATTGTTTTAAAACTTTGTTGTGTTCAATTCAATGTATCCATTGGCCTTCTTTAGTGTATATGTTGAAACCTTGGCATTTAAATCGGATCTTCTAAACCGCTTTCCTTTATATATTAGAATCGCCCATTTTTTCTCAATCGGAGTTTTTATTTTAAATCAAAATATGATGGATAACTGATCGGGACTATTCCTTTTAAAATCGGGACGACCTTAATCAATACGGGATATATGGTTTGCCTATTTTGATGGGAATTCTTGAGAAAGATATCTGCTTAAAAATAAAAGAAAGACGTTTATATGGAGCAATAAATTAGAGATGAAGTATTAATCATGAAGAAAAGTATTAATCAAAAATACTTTATTTGCCCTTCTGTATTTTTGTTTGCGACTTTTTTTACTACATTTTCATTTAACTGTACTCTGATGGGACTTTTTGAAAGAAATAGGATTATAAAATAAAGGGACTGTTACATTGAACGTTCTATTGGAAGTAGCGTACACATAATATGAATTATCAAATATAAAACGCTTTAGTTTCATCTATGATGTATTTATTGTTGACTGGTTTTAATCATATTTTTAATTTAATTCTTCATGATATTCCAATCTTAGTCACATTAATTACGAATAATTAAATCCAACAAATTTCGATCCATATAAACCAAGGAATCATTTCTCCTGAGATCTGGGATCCTTACAGTTACAACTCTCACCTGAAGTTGCTGGCACCTATCCTTCCCCTGAATTACATCGTATTTCACCTCTTCTCGGCACTCTAATCAATTCCCCTCTTCGCGAACTCTTCTCCTTGATGGCCCCGGGTTATTTCCACGCCCAGAATCCACCAGAAGAATAAATCTACAGCGAAGACTCATCCGCTGACGACTATTTGCCTCGAATGCCTTCGCGGGAATTGAACGCTCTCCGCCCGAGGAGAAATTGCTGCTCTCGTTACCCCAGTCCATTTTACGAAAGAGGCTCTTTCACTGGTTTCATTGCGCTTCATTCTCGGCGATCTTCTTTTTTCATTTGAAGTTCGTGGCTTTCCTGTGAGTGCGATTTTAAAGTGATGCCCGCTCTGGGTGTGGTTACCGCTACCTACGGATGATTTCTCTTTAAAAGTTTCATTTCCTTAGTGTTAATACCCTTCAGTTTTTTCGTGATCTGCACTGTGTGATGTCTTCTAAGACCGGTATGATATCATGCTCATGTTCCTTTTTATCTTTTTACTGTTACATTCAATTCTGTGACCACTTTCTGAACCCATTACTCGATTTGAGATTTTCTTATGTCCGATTTCTATTTGATTATACCGTTATACAAATATTATGCTGCTAATCTTTGAACTGTCTCTAATATAATCATCAATACTATTTTCCTTCCGGAAGTTATTAAACTATTTTTTGAAACATCTGCCATATTCATACCTTTGTCTTTCTTTATAAATAATATATATTTATATATCTGTACATATGTTCATATATTGATTGTGCAAATAATTTTTATGCATTATATTAATCATCGTAATGGATTTAAGAAACTTAATTTGTGTTATTTTAAAGAACTTGACGTCTGCAACTTTGAGTTATTCAGTAGCGTTGTGAGAGTAGGCAATAAAAATATTGGTGTCTACCAAGTAGGTCGATATGTTCAATTAATTTTGCAAATATCTTGCGTTTTATTAAGACACATTATTCTTGTTACACTTTTTATAAACCATCGCTACTGTTCTTACTAATTAATTTTAAATTTACTTAATTATCGCAGCCACAATGAACACAGATAGCTATTTAAAAGGACGAACGCTCAATTTTTCAGATTCGAATTGAGCTTTTCAAGTTTCGGAAATTTGAAAAATGCCAATTATTCGAATACTCTGAAATCAGTTAGTAGGAATCTGTTACATCATTAAAATTATGGCAAAGTAAATATTCTTTATTTACTCAATATATTCTTCAAGTAGATTCGAATTGTAGATCTTCAATTAATTCTACATTTCGAGTCCGTTGCAAAAAATATTTGTTCACAAACTGGTTGCTGATTGTTGAAGAAAGAGTTCCCTACAGGAAGTACATCCATCTCATTCTGCCTTTTCTCAATTTTCCTCCCATTGTGTGCCATTCCGTATTGATCCTCCCATTTCTTCCCTTCACTAGTCCCTTCAAGACCTCTATCACCTCTTTCCATTTTATCCCCAGCCTTATACACCCACCCTCTAATAGACATTCTCGGTGCAATGGTCTTATTCGAAGGCTCTTCCCCAGGGAAGAAGGGGAAAAAACAGGCGTCCGCTCGAATAGGAAAAGCGGTTTATGTGATGGAAGGGTTGCGGTGACCGGAGGTGAGAATCGGAATGATGGGCCATTTGATGGCTCTACGAAGGGATAAAAAAGGCGCAGGATTGGAAGAAAGCTAACATGCAGCTGTGGAAAGCCATTTACCAAGACTCGCGCTATTACTTGACGTGGGACTTAAGCACGTCTTTGGGCTCATACACGGAGATAGCTGAAACCTATTTGTGGTACCGGTGAAATTTTTAGTTTCCTTCTTGCCTTCGTACCTCTATTCCTTAACATAGCTGTACTATTGTGTTTTGTACTTTATTATTATCATGTAAGGTTAAAATTAGATTTAAAAAAATCTACTTCCGAAACAGGAGACAGATTGAGTGAGATCTTATTTTGCTTACACTATCAATGACTTTATGATGGCATACATGATGCTTTTTTTTATAAAGAATGTATGCACTGCAGAATTATATATATTTCGAAAATAATTTTCTTTAAGCTAAGTTAAACTCTCTTGAGGAGTTGTTTATGGTTCTAAGAAACAATTAAATTTGTTAATTTTAATGTATTACCATTCTAGCCCATCTTATTCAATTAAGTAATCTATAAATGTATCTTGCAATAAAATATAATCGAGGATAGAGTTGAGTCCGTTTTTTCTTGGGAAAATATAATCGGTTAAATTAAATTAATTAAATTCAAAATATAAGTTATTGGTATTAATTCTTAGTTTCTGATTGCTAAATTTAAAAGTTATTCTATTCCCCCGAACAGAGAAGAGCGAAGAGTTCATTTTAGTTGAAACAGTATTTAAGAAGTCAATTATGGTAGGCAATAAAAAATAATTCTCTGCAATGGAGAAAATTGACTTAATATTTTAGGTTAAATTGATTTAAAATACTTACGCCCTTAAAACTATAACCGATTGTTTTATGCGTCCAAAGCTAAGTATTCCAGATCTTACTAATTACCCTAGTCGAACAAGTTTTCCAGATAGAACAGCTTTTTTCCGAGACATCGCAGTTCACATGAGATGGGTCGGAGCCTTCCTCACATCTTGTGCAATCATGCAAAACGAAAGGCTTTCATCACTTGATTAATTTTGAGGACTGAGCTTTTTCTGCCCAGAAATTAAATTAGACCGTAGCGAAAGTGAGTTCCCATCAGCTCCCACCGCATTTATGCCGTTTACATCCGTAAAAGTTTCGGTTTGACTTAAGGAAAAGCATGTATTCCCAAGTAAGTTTCAATTATATGAGTTTGGAGCTACTATAGGTTGTAGAACCTGTCTATCAAACATAATGATAGTAAAAGCATTGCCTGTATGTGAAAAGGAGATTGAAAAAGCAAAATGTAGTAATTAATATCAATGTAAGAATTATACATCTATTATTTATATCGATTATTTTGATGGACTTCTCAAAGCAGTTAAAGTGACTGTTTTGACGGTTTAACTGACTGTTGATTGATAAAAAATACTTTTATTATATAAAATTACAGTTCATATCCATAATTTACAGTTGTCCCTAGTATAGATTATGTAGTACAGGAAAACATATCCACGCAAGAGCTGGAATCTTATATTGCTTACTATAAGTATTATGTGATAGTTTAGCTTTCGTATTCTTAATCAAGAAATTCCTGCTGTGATATTGGTTAGTTGTAACTCTTGGTAGCTTCACGTTCCAGCGATATTTTCACATCAGGTCTTTCAGTAATTTTTTTGAAGTTGAACCTCTTTCTAAAATAGCTACCTTTAGTTGTTAACAAAGTTAGGGTTATGTTGAAGGTTGTCAAATTTGTCCCGTTTTTTATTAAAACGACTAAATCACGAAACACAGTTCACACAAGATAGTACCCCAAGTTCTCATAAAGTACGCCTCGAAAGGTAGTTCAGCATTTCGTGTGGAAGAGGAGGGTTGAAATAAACTGAAGAAAAACATAGCAATGGGGGAA
The DNA here is from genome assembly GCA_947579665.1 of Sympetrum striolatum. Classification (NCBI taxonomy): domain Eukaryota; kingdom Metazoa; phylum Arthropoda; class Insecta; order Odonata; family Libellulidae; genus Sympetrum; species Sympetrum striolatum. The sequence goes on from OX388346.1 coordinate 14,160,233, forward strand.
TTCGGTGATAAAATGGTAGAAAAATAGAGTTGGGAAGATAGCGAATGTTGTAAAAACAAGTGAGGGACGGTAATAGAGTGGATTTTCGGTGTTGTCCGGCCAAGGGAGAGCTACTTATGTGGAGAGCGGGAGGCGCTGGTGCGGAGCCTCGCTGCCAAGAAGATGAAATGCCCCGAAGCCGACGCTTTTTTCTTCCTTATTTTACTCCTTCGATTTCCCGCTCGACTTCCCCCGTTTTTTCCTTCCCATACGCCATCCCTTTAACAATATATCCCTCCCCCTCTTGATTAAAGCTTACCCTCCTGCTCACCTCCAATCTCCTTCACAGGTCCCTCCTCTTCCGTTTCTAATGGGCTCCGCAGTGGCGCCACTGCAGCGCGCAGTCTCTTCTTGTTTCGGTTTACAACTCCCGAAGTTTCCAAGTTTTTATTTGTCTCGGGGATAAGCTCGGAAGATTAATTCCTTCTCTGTTTATTTCCCGTTTGGTGCACGCTGTGCCGTGCGGTTTGGATGGGAGACATGTTTGAGGTTTCGATGGCAGTGTTTTTTCTTGAGGGGGGGTAAGGAAATAGAATTGGTTGAGGTCATAGCTGCAGACGTGTGTGTAGGAAAGAGGGAGAAATATTGTCTTCTACGAGCTTTTATTCCAAAATAATCTTTGAAGACTTCATGGTATAATTTCTTTGTGGAAGATATTCTTTTTCCTAGGAACCTGCAGCTTATTTTGAAGCATGATTTAAAAATTGGAGTGGCTAATTCGATAGATAACGTACGAAAATGAAGATTTTTCTCTCTCAGACATGTGAGTGATACGTCGTAATTCGGAAAGAAAAACTAATATTTCTGATGTAGAACTTTCTTGACTTCAAATTTAAATTTGCAGCCCACACATTTTGTTTAACAGAGGGAATTTGGTGGATGTTCACTAGAAATATATCAAATTTTCCTTTCGTAGGGCAGTAGAATGAAAAGTTCAGTTTAAAATATTTAACGTATAGTAAAATGAATGAAGGATAACTTCTTTTGTCTACCGATATTTCCTCCTAATATATAAGTTTTTCTTGGCGATGAAGAATGATATATTTTAAAGAGATTAAGTAAGTTTGACAGTTACTGATGTAGATATTGATGATATGTTTTAAAACATTCATGCATTCTTTGATACTAAGATATAAACCGATTTCAGGAACTTAAAGACATGAGAAACTATTTATAAACTCAATGAGATTTCATCGTAATCATAACGCAGTATGGAACAAACCATCGCAATGTTGGAAACCTTGACCGGATTATTTAATTTTTCTCTTACTCTACGTATGCAACTAATCTAATCGTACATCGTTCAAGTGCCATTACCATTTACTTTTCTCATTACCTAGAAATAATGAAGGGTGGGCGACTTAACCAAAAGTTAATCAACATTAATTTTCATGTGCAATAAATCCTCGAACAACGGTTGTAAGTCTGAAGCACATTAACGGAAAGCCAGGTCTTAGATTAAAGCTGTTTTAAGTAGAAACAGAAACTATGAAGTTGTGAGCTCCGTTAAGATGGTTTAAGTTCAAACAAAAACCAGTTCTCCATACGAGCAAGATAAATCAGAACTAATGGAAAATGAATTAGAAGCTCCCTTTAATGTCTCTTTTCTAGGTTATAGTCCTCCTTTATGGCTTTTCCGAGTCTCTCTAAAGAACACGACGGCGCTAGCAGTTTCTTTCTGCTCTCCGCCAGATGTCTGCTGTTTCTACTTTGAAACCCAAAGCAATGAGGATTGCAACGAAACGATTTCAATTTTATTTGTTTTTTTCGCATTTTATTCGACATTTTCCATCTATTAGGAAATGGGGATAACTTCATGTTAACTCCAAAGAGCGTTTGGCGAATATTAATTGATGATGCAAGAATTTAATAAACTCTCGATGATTCACGATTAGATATACCTTAATTAGCTCAAAGATGTACTAAATGAAGTTATATGTAATTTTATAATTATATTAATATCATTTTCAGTCAAATAATTAAGATTTCCTGTAAAAATAATCAAGACCGTATAAATCTAAGAATAATGACAGCTAAAAATCACTTCACTCCAACTGTCAAAGGTCTTTTTTTATGAATGGTCCCTCCCTTAAATGTTTAAACCATTTATAAAATTTTACTGAATCTTCCATATTTTTCCAGTTTATTTAACCATAAAAAAATCATCGTTATATATTGTCCTTAGAGTACTTTTGAATTTAAAGGGATTCTCTATCCCCAAAGAGATAACAAAGAACGGCCGCAATTTATTCCAAAATTTCCTTCAAATACTTTTAGAGTCGCGAAGTTCTTTGAAACCCATAAGCTGAGGAATTTCGGAATCTTTGCAGGTCTTTGCTCGGATTTCGAGGTGGTACTCCTCATTCTTTTTGACCTCTTTTAGAAAGTCTGAGAACTCTATCATACCTACAACTGTTTGAAAATGCTTCAAAGGTATACAACTTCCAGATCTTACCTCTGTCAAGATACTAAGAGTGGAAGAAGAGGGAATTCAAATAAAAGAAACACTCTGAGAGGAGCTATTTCGTACCTTGGATTACTCAAGAGTTCAATGCCCTATTTACGTTTTTCTACTTAGTTTTTCTGAGGACTTTTTGTGCATCTTGTTGTAATCCCCAATAAGTTTTCTTATGTATATTTCTAAGCAGTGTAAATGTGAAGTATTTGGAAATACGTGAAGAATCCAAACTTTTGTTATTTTTCGTGCTAGATCAATTAATATATGTCCGCGATTTTAGATATTACAGAAATATTCGATAATTGTGATTCTGATATACATTTAGCAAATTTGATTGGGTTTTACTGTAAGGGGTGGTGTGTTTTTATGAAAATTTCCTATTTCTTAATTAAGAATTTTTAGCAAACTTACAGAAAACGCAAATGTTTGTACATGAAAAAGTAAAGAACCTTCCTTGTGTGGCAATAGTGGGTACATCGCCGTAACCTTAAATATCGTTATTAGAATGCAGTAAGGCACAAGGTGGATTCACATCCGTTACTTCACAATATTAGGTATTGTGCAAAGAAATAAGTAGATTGTAAATAGAAGAATTTTAAATGTTGTCGATTAATATTCTATTTTAAGATTATCAGTTCGAGAAAGGATGAGTTCATCAGTTGTATTCCCATTGAGATTCGTGTTTATTCACGAAAATGCAAAAGTAGGATAAGATGATAGTTTATTCTGCAGCAGAAGCCATTTTTCTGCGACTTCTCCTCCCTCTTGTAAAACGTAAAAGGATTTTGAGTGTCTTCCTAAAAGAACGCAAAGTTTTTTTTGGAGAATATACAACCTTTCCTTAGTTGATTTTCTTCAATCCATCTCTTTCAGAACGAGGATGTAGAGAGGGTTCTGGTATTTTCAAATACTTCTAGGTTAAAAATAAGAAAATCATTTTAGTCATCATGAAATATTTCTGAGTAGATGAAGGAAGGAAAAAAGGGACGCTTGTTAGTTTTGTGCGCATGGAATAGAAAAATACGTGGCGATTTATTCTTAATGAGATGTGATTCTGTGTTTATTCTGTTAAGATATCAAAGGTAATTTGTTCACCTACAATTATTATTTATTTATATTATTTATTTATTTTTGGCTCGTTTATGCCTTTTTAAGGAACATAACGACATTCGGCTATCTGCCTGCAGCTGATAATGTATGAAATCCATTAATGTGTTGGAGAAAGAACTTTTCACGATCGTTTCACCTAAAGATAGGGACTCTCTTGCAAGGGGATGATTACAGTATCCAGGGATTGAATTTGATAAAATAGATTTAAATTAAAATTAATAAACTAATAAGTAATTTATTGAATTTTAAAAATAGCTGGCTATTACCCAACTGTTCACTATTGTATGAATTTTAAGTATTTTATAAGTGTTTATAGGATTTATGACCGTTCTCTACACTCAGCGATCCTCATTTAGACGAGCTTAGGTTATTCCAAATAGTATTGATGCTTCAAAAATATTAGAACTCTTTTTAGTTGAAAATGGAACTTATTTTCCTTTTCAAGGGAAAGACTTTGTAACCTAAATTCATATTCAAGGATATCGACCCTGGATGATTACAGGCATTATTTCCTTTTCGTAAATATTGCATAACCCAATTTTAATCGATAAACACTGCTGGAGAATGTGTTTCTAGACCAGATGCTCGGTAATCTTTTCCATACGCATTTCATCGTCATGTGCAACCGTGGAAAGATCTCACGAAAGATAAAACTCCGTAGAGTAAATGATCCATCACCATCAGCAGAATGCTTTCACGGAATCGGTAATCCTGAGGAGGGAAGAATTCCTCGGAATTTTCTCGTTTACTCATTTCTGCGAGTCCACTTTCAAAATGGCATTTTCGCACGCGTGGATTTTACAGCCTCTCATAATGCGCCGCGGGCGGGCAAAGATCCGATCGGCGTTCAAAAGCCCACTCCTCTTAAGATTCGCGTGTGTTTTTGTAAAAGGACTGTAGTTTAGAGGGATTGGAGATCGACCGATAGCCGCAAAAAGAACAAAATAAATTAAATGCTGGAAAACTCGGAAGATAATTGTGTCCACGTTCCGTAACTGACCTCTTTTTAGGCGAAACGTATTTCTGATATGTTTTCCTCCATCTTTACTTCCTATTACAGTGAAAGTAATGGGTGCGTTTCTTTCGCAACGTACATTTATTACCGCGGATACATTTTACGAGCTGGTCCAAATCGTAAAATCTAAAATATTTTCATAAACGTTCCGGAAGGAAAGCAAAGCCTTTTTACTCTCGAACTATCTACTCTCCTTTTTCAATTATCGCTTTTCTTGGTTTTAACTTTGTATCCTTGAATGTAATCAACTATATTTGATTACCTTTCGTAATATATGCGTAATATGTTTCAATTAGCCTCAGGAAAATGGGGAAGAAAGATATGCATCTCAAAGATCAATACATTAATTGGTAATCAAACCAATCTAATTTGGACTTTATTACTGCTCTTCCGCATGATTTTATAGCCGAAAAATCACCATGTGCGAAGTTTTATTGTTTGAGCTCCACTACCACCGTCTGAATTTAACTGAAACGATTTTTTCACTAACACAAATATTATTTATTTTATTAAGTTATTCTCTACCGATTTGGCTGACGCGGGTGTGCAATGCGGGGTTGCCTATAATCATATTATAAATTTTCAATTCATTATTGCAACAAAATTATGGCATATTTAGACGAACGCCAATACAGTTTTTCATTACTCTACTTCCTGCATCACTACAAAAATTTTCATCAAAATCCCCGGACAAAAGAAAGAGTTACCTCCCCTTGTTTGTATAAATATAATTGTGAACGAATGCTTATAAAGACCAAAACCAGTAAAATGAATTTAATTTCCTGCAAAAAGTCTTGTTCAGTATTTTAAGACTTAGAGAACTTTTCTCTATGTAAAAAAAAATTCTATTGAAAAATATTCATCCTCGGATATCTGCAATTAGTTAAATAGCGATTCACCGAAATTAACGCTTGCTATTTAATCTGAATCCCGCTCATCCTGGTCACCAATCTCTGCTGCGGACGAGCCTTTTTTGCTTAGCGAAGACTTGATTCAGAGAATGGTTCAAGTTCTTTCCGAAATAGTTCCATCTCGTATTTTGCCTTGTGAATGATTTTCTTTGACATCAATTCTCTTGCATTACCAAAATCTTTCCCAATTAGAAGCTATTCACTTAATTTTAAATTTACATTTTTACGCGCGGATAGGCAAATTGTAGGCTATAAACGAACTTCTCTTCCTTCTTCATTGGTTTCTTCGTTAATCACCTTTTAGATTTTCGTTTATTCTCAAACATCTTTATGTATAACTCTTTTCAATACCTTTTTCGTCATTCTCAGAGAAATGATTTACCTAAGTACATAGAGGCTTGCGGCTTTACATTCCAAGGATTAGCAGAAGCTAGTAATATCAACATTATTGGGACCCGAACCCCGGTTCCTCACTGTTGAGGCATGTGTTCTAAGTACTGAACAACAGTACAGAGTGAATTCGTTGATGTACTTGTGCTTCATCGTTCTTTTCGTCGTCTTTCTTCATAAATTAGCAATTTTAATCATATCTCAGAATTTTAAAGCCAACTGTTTTGTTTATATGCCCATATCATTTGAAAGCTCCACTTTATTAGATTTTTCCAGCATTACATATTACTAACAAAATTGATCATTGATGACCGTACTTCGTGGAACGACATAATGAAATAAAGAAATACTTGATAATTTGCGTACAATATTATATTGACCACCGGTTTCAGCAAAAAGCAATCTTCAGGTCTTTATTTCATTACGTGTTACGTTTAACCATCCAGTAGCATTTTGTTTCGAATTTTATATTCTAGCTATAGTCATCTTTCTGGAGGTGATTCTCTATCCTTCTTGTTTTGCTCCGTACACTACACGTCTTTGACTACACATTTCAACACTGCATGGAAAAAATACAGCATTTTTTTATCCATTATTCAGGTTCCTCGAAAGTTGAATTTGTTGACTAGCATTTCATTCTCTTTTATTTGTGAGATTAGGTAATGTTTACCAGACGCAAGTAAGTTTCCTTTCTTTTGGTTGGAGCCTTCTTCCAATTATCCATTTAGTTTTCGTTTTTATTAGTCCTTCCCAGAAAAAAACCACTGGACTTGGGAGCCGGCCTTTTGTTTGGGCAGAAAAAATACACAAGGCGTCGTCCCTTCTTCAGTATCTTGGCTTTCTCCATCAAAGTCATCCACTATCTCCTCCGCTCGGCTGGTCCAAAATTATGGTGGTCATTATAGCTCCCGTTCCCTCCACGCGATATTTTTTTATCGTTCTTCTTTTGTTTCGTCCCAATCCAATCGAACGGTATCCCGTTTTTTATCCCCTTCCCATTCCCACGGGAAATGGAGTTCCCTCACACCCTCGACGCACGTTTTTTGTGGGGCAACGTCTCCGCTACCGCGGTTATTTTAATCGCGCGCGTAACTCCGGAACGAATCGAGGGATCGCTCCCGAACGATGGGATTACGTCACCTCTAAATTACATCTCCCGGAATGGTCATTCCCGTTTATTTCCCCCTTTAATCTCCATCGAGTGTACGCATTAAGAGGGAATTGTCTGGGGAAGAGGCGTTAATAAAGGATGGACTCGTGATTAGGTTTGCTGGATTTTGTGAGGTTGTTTCGGGAACACTTTTTGGGGAGGGAATTGGAAAATTAAACCCTTTTCCGTCTACTGATCTAGAGATTCGGAAAACCGGTTTCAGTGTGAAAATCACTTATTTTCATTCCCTTCTCCACTGATTTATAAATATTCCTCGTTTGAAATGCCGTATATTCTCATGTATAGGATGAGTTTTTCAGCACAACGTTTAAATTGAAAAATCTCCCCTCGACTTATTCCAGAGTGAGGGTCCCACTTACTTATTCTCCGGTGGCAAAAGTCTGCCGTAGTTGAAAATCGGCTTGTAAATTCCTCACTTACTCAATTTAAAATTCTTTGCAAGTTTTCCCAGCATGTTATCTGTCGATAGTTGTCGAGTAGAAAACAATTATTTATGATCAGAAGTCCTGATCGGGCGACGTCGGGTGTCATCAGATTTCCCACCCTAGGCTTATACACGAGTCAATTTGTTTTTCAGTTTTTTTATGATAAAATTAGGTCCCTCGGTATGTATTCGGGTCGGTATATACTCGATTATATATAAGTTAATCTTTGGGAAGAGAATTGTAAACTTAAAACCTTATCCGATTACTAATCTAGAGATTTGAAAAACCAGTTACGATGTGGAAATCACAGATTTTGATCGTCCATGATTCTCTTCTCCATCGATTTACAATTTTATTTCTTTTTTAACGCCTTAAAATTTACGTCATCTCGTCGTTGCTTAATTGAGTTAAGATTAGAATCGGGTGGATTCAAGAATAAATGATTAGTTGAATGGATTTAATGGGATCGAATGAGAGATCTCGTTCATTAAGTTCGAAAAGGGAAAGAGATTTATTCCTTGGTGTTTCCCACCTTTCTGGAAGGTTCGGTCCATTTCAGATACAAGATATATTCACCGGGCCAATTAGGAGCCACGGTTACGAAATTTCAAATCTTCTACATTTATATTGACCATACTTGACGTTCCTTTAGTTCATTAGGCACTATATAATTGACATCACAATTAATTAAATACCATTCCTTTAGCTGATAGCGCGAGTTATTTAATGAACGTAATTATGTAAGAGCGAGAACGTTTGCAATCTAACAGTAATTATCCAAAATATATACAACAGTTGAACTTTTCACTTTTTAGAAGATACTAGCAGAAGTACCCGTTGATTCTCAACGGGGATATTTAATTTCATAAATACCAGTGTAATAACCTTGATCGTAACATATTTTTCATAATTGTTAGTAAATAGCGAATACCAGACTTTCCAAACCAATATATCAAGAAATGTAAGTTACAATTAAGTCTACAAAGCCGCTCCAACTCAATATTCAATCTCATATACTTTGAATGAAAAATTTCTTCAACTGAGAACATATAAGTATACTCTAAGATCACATTAGGATAAGCAGTACCACGTTTAATGTAACGTTTTCATACAGGTACAAGAGGACAACTGAATCAAACATTTAACATACATTGCAGAAATAAATTATATATCACTCGAAATAGAGAGGGATAAATTATATATTATAAACCCGTTGCATCTCAACAGGAGAAGGAAGTACTGTTAAATACAAATACTAATACAAAAGCTCCAAACGATAAACCAAATACTAATTACCAACTACTTCAAACTATCCACTATAAGTAAATGAAATCGTGTGAATGTGTGTATGTATGCATGTATATGACCATTATTTTCATATAATAACCATGCCTCAGTTTAAAATTCCGGCAGCGAAGCATACGTAGCAAAAGAAGTTGGTTCACTCTGTGGTGCAAAGTACCAAGTGAGACCACCCGACCAAAAAAAACCCTAATAAACAAATGCTTCAAAGTGTCAGTCTATAAGTGAATGAGACCGTGTGAATGTGTGTATATATGTATGAAAATAACCAAGACTTTCTTAGAGTAACCCCGCCTTGGATTAAAAATGCAACAGTGATGAAACGAAACGAAAGAAAAGGGGGATCCATCATATATAATTCCTTCTCCGGATTCATTCATATCTATTATATTTAGACGCTTCTCCGGATTCATTCATGTATCTATTATATATAATTCCTTCTCCGAATTCATTTATATTGATAGATAGGCTATCAATTCACAGGCTATAGCACAGGCGTCATTTACTTGAAATTACTTCCCGAGAAGATTGCATCGAAATTCAATCCATAGTTCACAGCCAATATCATCTCCCATTTTTACTGATATGCTTCAATATGCCTGGTTCACCTCAAAATTAACAGACAACCAAAACATTTTTACGAATGTTAACTAAGTTTGCTTTTCAATAGAACTGCTCAAAACTCCTTGTATATGTCAGCAGCCATCATTTATTTGTTGCTCAAATTACCGAAATATCTTTGGCTTCGAATGCTTTTATGATAATTATCATTTGGGTGCTTGCGAATGATTAAAAAATCGGATTATGAATAAATATAAGCACAAATATAATTTCTATTCTTCGTGACTTCATTATTCTCCCATACACAATATTTCCGATCATGCACATTCTTACGATGTATGATGATATTTGCACGATTATCAGTATAAGATTAAATTAATTACAAAATAAAAAGAATATAAAACAAAATTTGTGAAAATAAAAAGGAAAAAACTTATGGTCAACCAGGGATTCGAACTGGAAACCATCTCATTATGAATCCGTGATGCTACCGCATCAGCTAGTGGGCTCCTTGTTAGTAACGTGAATTTAAAATTTTATAAATCGCCTTAGTTGTTTACTACAAAAAAGTTTCGTATATTTTATCAATATTCTCGCAATTTGAATCGTAAATGATATTTCTCGACCAGAATAAGAATCTTTATTCTATTTTCCTTCTTTTGATGCTAGTTTCGACTTCCTACAACTGTTTTTTCTAATTTAGTTTTGCAAAAGCAATAAACCTCACGACGAAAAAATGAACTTTATGTGTATTTCTTATGGAAACGTTTTGAATCTTCTGGGTTCGAACCGTGGACCTTAGGGAAATAAAAAGTAGCCTATACTCTGCGGGGGGTTGACTTTTAATAATGTACAAAATTTCAAAGTTTTGCGACTCTCGGTTCTCGAGTTTTTAGCGAACATACATACATACACACACACCCACACACACACCCACACACACACACACCCACACTCGATTTTATATTATAGATATCCCTTCTTAATTTGAGAAGAAATCTTTCTTATAAGAGACATGTGATCTACTTAACCATGACACTGATCTTCATTATTTTTTAATATCCGTATATCTTAATTATTTTACAAAGATATGGATGATAGAAGCAGTAATAAAAGATATTATTAATTTAATTTACAAATTACAGCAACATTGCTTGAAATTTTAAGAACATTTTATACCTGGTGATATGATTTTTATGTGTGTGGAATCTATGCAGCCAAAGACCCTTGGGAATGAGGCCATGCTGTGAAATTTTTGCATGTTAAGTCCAATCTCTCGTTTGCTTCTTGGTAGATTTATATATGTCATTGATTGTTCAGCAATGGCTCTAGTAACCTTCTTAACTGTTCGGCTAGCAGTTGATTTATGGACACCAGTGAAGTCTGCTGAAGCGATTAGCATCGAACCAGTGGCATAAAATCTTAATGTCAGTAGAAACTGTTCCATTGCTGACATCGCCTTATTTCTTAAAATAGGAAGTGTAATGATCAAGCAGTTATTTCATACATCAGATACTTTGAATTAACTTTGCAATACCTTGTTGTTCGATGCTCTATTTTCATCGCAATTTTTTCTAAAAACTTAACCACTGTTTCTTTATTTAGTCTAAACCTTATAAAAAACTCTTCTTCACTCAATGTGTTGAGATAATCCGGTCGAATCTTAAATATTCTAGGATTTCTTGTTCTCAGCAGTACTCGAAATAAAAATTCATCGTCGTCATCCTCAATATCTTGAAACGTTTTCAATACTTCCATTTCTTGTCTATTATGTGAGGTAATAATAAATATCTTTATTAGAGAAGTATTTAGCAGCATTATTTAATATTATTTACCTGTGATAAGCATCCCTTTTTAAAGGGACTCGTTTCTGAGGTAGGAAATTATGCTGGCTGTTTTTGTTTTATATCACTCTGCTTAAAATCTTTCTAATATTTTATTTGTTAGATATCTATCCCCATTTTCAATACTTTTTATCAACAAATAAGTATAAAAAGTAACTTGCGTCAAGGAGTACGTCCAACGTTATGCACCTTCGCGCGTAATACTTTTATCGAAGCCTTCAAAGCAATACTTGAGACCATACACGTTGACAGGCAGGCCTACAATTAATTCAGATAATTGTATAATAGTTTCCTCAGTTCCTTAATTTTACTTTCACACGAATTTCAATGTTCTTATAAGTTACACGACATTTGCTTTTTCTGGCCAGTAGTTTCCACATCAGAAAATGAAGAGCTTGTTAAATCATGACTATTATCTTGATATCTTAAATGCTCAAAATCATCCCAATATTAATATTATATTTATTACATATATAATAGCTTATTGTACACATCTCCGGAACCAACATAGTTCTACGCGTAATGAATGTGACAGAAAAAACGACCTTAAAATATTACATATACATTTAATTGGAGTCATACCAACTTAATTAGAATATCCGAACAAATATTTTCCAGAAATTGTGGAGTATAAACTTAATTTTCATCAACAAACCAACTGAGTTGATAAGTTAGCAGTAAAGCTTGTCCGCCATTACTTGTTTACACTGGTTTACTCCCATGATGCGTTGCGCTATCAATCAGTTAAGGACTCGATCACAACACAATCTGTTTGATAAGATAACAAACACTTTAACTAACAGATACGGCTTAACCATCGATTATAATACCCAATTTTTGAGTTAACCTGGATGTTAAAGTTATCCTATAGATATCTACACATTATAATACCGGGCCTAGGTATGGTTCATTGAATAAATTCAACTACCGCATTCGTCGTTAATGGGAACCATGGGAACGGACTTGTTTATAACCTCAAAAATCTCTCTAATATTTCTTCTATTTTATCAAAATACTGGCAATTTCTAATCGAAATCGCTATTCCACTACTTAAATAAGAAACTTTAATAAATTTTCCATCTTTTGATGGTATGCCCGACTTTTAACAATGATTCTTTCTAATTATATTTTGCAAAAGAAATGAGGCCTGCAACCGATAAAAGTGAAGTTTACGTGTATTCCTTATGGGACCCTATTATGGACTCCTGGGTTCGAACCCGGGCTTTCTTAGTAATGGGAATAGTTTTCCTAGGGGTTTCTAACTCGTAGAAACACAATGCAGTTTGTTTCGAATCTCTAAGTCAAACCGTTTCTGAAATAAAGGGGGGGACGGACGGACAGACGGACGGACGGACGGACGGACGGACGGACACTTCGGAAATTATATATAAAGATAATGCTAATCTAAAAAAATCTGATGTGGCCAGCACATGACTTTCTCCATATATAAGATGTAAATATTTATCTACGACAGTATTTTCGAACTCTATATTCAATCTAAACTTGGAAGATAAGTGATTAATTTATATCATATTATCTTTTACGTCACGAACGTTTTAAATAAAGTTTTTCGGGACATGTTCGATGAATAACGATGAAATGGCCTTTCGCCCCAGCGCCCAGAGCGCCCACAACGTACATAATCAGCAACTTCCGGTTTATCAGTATTTCACAAATAACTCCTACACAATCAGTGATACAAAAATATGTTTCATACATAAGTCATAGTAAATTACATTTTCTAGAACTTTAATAAATAATAGTATATACCTAAATTTCATATTTATGGAGATATTATAAAAACCGGAAATGAGCTTTGATGAATGAAGCTCGACTTCCGGTTAACCGATTTACTCCAAAAACTAATCAACTCTAACAACACCAATCAAAATACTATATATGAAAATTGGTATCCATCCGACTGATAGTTTTCAAGTTAGAGCGCCCACAAAGTACATAGCAGCTACTTCCGGTTTATCGGTATTTCACGAATAACTCCTAATCAACCGGTAATACAAAAATATGTTAAATTCAAAAGTTATAGTAAATCACATTATCTAAAACTTTTATAAGGTATGAAATATACCAGTATATCATATTTACGGAGATATTGTGAAAACCGGAAATGAGCTTTGATGAATGAAGCTCGACTTCCGGTTAACCGATTTACTCCAAAAACTAATCAACTCTGACAGCATACACCACAGTACTATATATGAATTTTGGTATTGATACTACTAATAGTTTTCACGTTAGAGCGCCCACAAGCACAGACACACACACACACACATAGACATCCGAAAATGGTCAAAACGTGTTCTAGGGAACCCAAAACATGTATTTCCGTTGAAATCTCGAAGTCGAATTTTTTCATGAAAATAATACTTTCTCTATACTTCGTATATGGATAAAGTAATAATCGTAACTTCCTCTATTTATGAACAATGCACAACAGGTTTCGGCAGTTAGTCCATTCTTAGCTACATTGACATAAAAGAAGTTAATTAAATTATTAACTTTATTATACTTCTTTCATTTCATTGTACTTGAGGATGGTATAACGGCTGAAACAGGTTGTTCTTTGTTAATAAATTGTTAAAATTAGAATTTGTTGTAATTTACATCTAAAATTATCTGCTTTACTCACCCAAAGTGTTTCAAAGTTAATGGTCACGAAATTTACACGGATTGCTATTTATCTTGATAAAGATGTAGACTGAACTAAATTAGACTGCTTTCACTTATATTTACTATGGCTGAGTGAATTTATTTTACGCAAAGATGCAGGGAAGAAAGCTTCCTGAGAGATTTTTGAATGCTCTCAAGGAGCAGAATTTTTCTCTCTCAAGCTTGTTTTCGGAAAAGCTTTATTTTGGGAGACAAATCGCAAATGAGGTGTTTTTCCGTTGGTAAATAAGCTTGACGTGTTGTTTGGTGTGTAATTACTTAGGCTTCGAACACATTTCCTCGAGCTTTAATTTAGCATTCCGTTTATGTTTTTGATACTTCTGCTCGAAAATTCTGATGGAGTTTTCAAACAAACGAAAATTGTTTTCTTTCCGCTGCCAGGTACGGCTTTCATCTAATCGCTCGCTTTTATATACGAAAGCACAAAAGAGATGGGTCATCTCGTAGGAGGTCAAAGGAAATGAGGGAGACCTAGTTTTTTTTCTTTGATACTTTCCAAGTAACCCTCTTTCTGAAAGGAATGGGGTCATCGACATATATCCACGTCTTGTTGCTGTACAATAGCCCAATTATTGAGAAATGCGCGAGATTTAGATTGATCACCGGGGTATTAATTTGCTATTTAGTCACGATAGCGAGCCAAAACTTGAACGTTGAAAGTAATGACTCAATTATAGAAACAGGAATATGTTTTACGTTTTTATATTCTCATTCTACGATGACTAAAAGTATAGCACCTAATAATATAAAATTGTGCTCTACCAATTTCATACTGTCATAATCACCCAAAATGTTAATAGTTCAGAAAATGTGTCAATAGGCTTCATGTAATACTTAGCTTTTAATTTCCTTAGTTTTACATTTTACGTCTGTCGTGGAAGTTAAGAAGTATTTCCGTTAAGATTCATACTACGAAATTCCACCAAGGCATACTTGATCACATTAATGTAAATTTACTTTTTTTTCTATTACTAACGATTTAAATATCAACTGAAGATGATGAAGAACCTAATTTAATTCTTGGCATCAGAAAATGTAAATCCGATAATTTTCATTGAAAAGGAATGTTTTATTTTTAAGATAATACAATAAGCACTTTTTTCATAGGACATTTCAGTCGTTTAAAAAGTGAAAATTATATTTGATTAGAATGTGTATCGAAACCACCTATTAACGGATATTTAAATTATTTTGATACTAATAAAATTCACCGAATCGGGCGAGATATGGTGGAAATTCATCATGCAAATTGAATGAGATAATTGGTACTTTTAAAAGTGCCAATTATCTCCCACATTTTGCATTACTCTGATGCCTTTAATAATGATAGATTAACATGCATGCAATATATATTTAACATTTCAAAAGCCCTGTGAAATTGAAGATTTGAAATGTATTCTCTCTTTACAATCGAGAGCATCAAATCATCATCCTTTCCCTCGAAAAGTACACATATTGGATATATATATAGTCCATATTTGTTTCCATCGCTTCTAATTCAACTCTCTGAAAACCAAGATGCAAGCTCAAAAATTAAAAATCTGAATGATTTGCTTTAGAAACTGCTCTGAGGAAAAAAACGGCGGAAATAATTAAAATAACTCAAACATCGTATTTTAATTTCTTAACAAAAGGTGAAATCAAGTAAATAGGAATTCCGTTATTAGCATTCGTGTGAAGCTTTTATCGGAGAAAGGAGTCCTTTTAACGATCAAGTTTGTTTCTGAATAAAGACGTAAACGCGGAGCTGGTGAAAAATGTAGCCAACTTTATTTTCCCTTTTTAATCGAAAGATAGGTCATTCGAAGGTGCAGTAACCATTCAGGGTTTTGACCTAACCACACAATTGAACTTGTGAAAACTAATGTGTGGTTTTCGCATTCTATCATGCACATATTCTGGCTATACTCACTACTCGGATGGTTGGAAACCCTTGCAGCAATGGAGACTTGTTAGTGGAGAGATATTTTGTTTTCTCAGCTAATCATAGAATATGTTCTCTAGAAATACTTGATAAAAGCAACTATGAAATATACCATGTACTTGCCTACCAAGAAAATGGTATAATATTGATGATAGATTAAACTAAAGTCAACTCAGTATGGCTTCATGGAAGTTGTAAATATATTCATTAGTTATTATTTCCAATAGATTTTATAAACACTTAGAAAGTCTAATCATTAATTTATTATATAATTTACAAACTCTTTAGGGACTAATCTCCTGTAAACTACTTCTGTTGAACTTAAAAAGTTATTATTTTTATTTAATTAAGTGTGCGATATCTCTTAATTTAAATAATTTAAAATTATTTCTATACACTTGATAAATAAATACACTGATGGTTATTTGTTTCTGTCAGCTTAAATATGATGAATGATTTTTAAGATATAATTTTATTATTGTTTCCAGCGATATTACGCGAAAATTTCTTCCTTCGAATTGAATTGAATTTTATCATCAACATATCTCTTACTTTCTAAAAACAATACTTATTATTCATCGGCTCCAATTTTAACTATTTTTCGTTGTAGTTCAATGAATTCCAGGTAACATGGCGTTAACCTTTGGGTGTTATTTTTCTTTATTCGTTACCTGAGATTGATTCAATGATTAAACCTGATTTGTTCATTCCCTCATCACAACATCCTGACCCTCACTGAAAATTGCATATGCATCACTGCTCAATGTTGTTATTAACCTCCCTAAGTGCTCCAAATTGCTCGCTTTGAAATTCAAATTACCAATTCATGGAAAGCGAAGGTATCATCGCTCGCATCTTCTCGAGAAAATGCCTAATTCCTCACCATTTAACTGTGCCTCTAGCTAATTAAAATTCATTGCATCAACGGAAATCGGAATAATTTCCAGTGAAATTACTATCAGAATCAAAACTTTGGTGCTTATTTGGTCTTTTGGAACCTGTTTATGTGTAATTTTGTAGTTATTGATGTAATATAAGTATATCCTTGGCCAATCTTTTTTAAATGAAAGAATGAGCAATGATTTTGCTTCCTGTGTTTCGTAACATCACTTTTCTGTCTTATACATACTATATTAGATTGTTTTTAACCCATTCGGCCTCCGCTTGATGAAACATCATCTTAATCATATATTTAACATATATCTATCACAAAAATAACTATGACTTAATTCCACATATCTTATAAAAACACATCACCGGTTTCGACATTAATTCGTCATCTTCAAAATTTTTGGAATATAGAAATAGTTATTTTTACCTTATGTTTTTTAGATTTTTTATTTCATTTTTCATTTCATCGCTTTTCTTTACTCTTTCTTGGCCAATATCAGAGACTTAATAATTAGAAAAATGCAGAAATAGCCACAGAAGAAGTGATTCAAATGAATTGAATATATATTTTATAGAATTTTGTGAGGAAATACGAGATATAGATATTTTTATTATTAGATATAATTTATCTCGTATTAGATACTTTTTATCTCACCGAATATTAAAATAGAAACATCTGTTAATGAAGAAATTGGTTTTAGATACTCCTACAGTAGGAATTATTATTTAAAATAATATTAACCATATCTTTTGCATATCAGTATAAAATTACCTTTCAAATGAAATGAAATAAACAGTTTACGTTATGTTTTCTTAGAAAATTCACGAAGATTTTGTTCAATGAAAATTAATTGGAATAATAACTTTTCATTGTTTTTAATTTCTATAAAAAGGCGTTGGCTCCCAATTTCTCTGAATTTCATTCTCTCGAGGCCCCAGTTTAGATCATTCGTGGAATCCCATGTATTCTTTTTTGTTGGTTGTAGTTAGACATGCATGATTGCGTGATCAAGTTCGGCGCTGATAACTTTATTATGCCAAATGGGGGCGCTTAAAACCCTGCGAATAGTGGTGGGGATCGTGAATTACGTCCCAATCGAATGTTCATTTTTTTTATTGACTCCGTCGAGTCTCGTGATGATGTTAATGCGATTCAAGGACGCCCTACGAAGAGTTATCGCTCAATTCCCCGCATAATCTTGACCTTTCGACATCCCATACTCCCATTACTTCCGCTAACAGTCATCATGCTTTCATTAATTCCAATTCGCATGGGCGTAGTGCTCGTGGAATCGTAAAGCTCTAGGATCGGTTCTCTTTCCACAGCTGCTACTCGAGTGAATTAATAACCGTTGAAAAGGTTGCTCATTAAAGACAAATGATTCGATACCTGTCACATCATCCAGAATTCTATTCACTCATCTAATTTAATAGAAATACAGAATTATGTTGTGCTATCTTTTCAATGTGTTCTGTTACAGTGCTTCCAAGCCTTCTGACTTCCACGGCGCACTTACGTTTAGACTCGGGCCTTGTGGTATACTGAATCTTATTACTCTTTGGCAACAAAACGTAATTAGTATTATCCTTCTTTAAAATTGAAAAAGAAGAAACAAAAAGTCCGGAATCAGATATTTAAAGTTCTTATTTTAATTTTCTATTAAACCGTAAATTATTCCGAAGTTAAATTATTTATACATGTTACCCTAGGCCAGTGGTTCTTTACCGAGGGTGCAGGCACCCATGGGGATGAAAGAAATACAACATAGCCAATTAATGCCTAGATATTGTATTATACGTAATAATATATTATTTAGTTGTAAATTTATTAATTTATTTAGGCATTAAATAAGTTGTCTTGCGATAAATATCTGTTTCTAAATAAAAATTAGAAACTCAATTTTTAAGGAGGTGCGAGAGGTTATTTTCAGATTCAAGGGTTATTAAAAAGGTTAAGAACCAATGAAATATTCAGAACACAAAGAGCTTTCTGACGGTACCCACCTATGCTACGGCGCACTCGTTGGTAATCGCATGTTCAGGTAATATCATGTTTTGTATTGCAATTTTTCAATTTATTTTACCTACGTGATACAATATAAAATACAAATCAGCTGTTAAACATGAATATGGAATGAGATAAATTTCAAGAGGTCATTGCCGTTAATTTGGTCGCGGAAGGATTGAGCAGTAGTATTGAGTAGCAGAATGGCTAAGGTGGTGAATGGTTAAAATGATTGTTTCTGTTTCTGATGGCTAATAGAGAATAGCTGAAAATATCCACGAATATGTAAGTATAAGAGAAATGTATTACTAATAAAATAGGCTATGAACTTGCTCAATGAAAGAGCTACTGCTCGTTCTTCCACAATTGTTAACTTGTTTGCTCCGAAATGGAGTTCATGAAGTATACGCTTGTATGTGGAGATGTTACTATATATCTGATTTTAATATTTTCTTTTCTTTTTAATTGTAGGTAAGAAACAGAAGCCTCGACACGAGGATCACTTGGTTGTTAAGTGAGTGCATTCACACTAATTACGTAATCCAGATTTCTCTGTTATCAATCACACTATTTAATTGTATTCTCCCTCTAAAAAGTAATTGCGTTTCCGCTCCCATTCTGTTGTTAAGAGTTCACCTCTTTCATCCGCGCAATTCTCTGGTTCCCATTCTTTTATAGAATGGACGGATGTCCTCTCCAATGCCAACATCGTAGACATTCCCTTTTGCAGCCACAGTTACATACATTTAGAAGAAGGTTAAAGTATTTTCTTACGAAATGTTTATGGGGTTTCGCCGCAATTAATATTCCAAAAGATACTGCATCCATTCACTTTTGAGAATACGAAGAAAAACGAAATAGCTAGATTAACCTGAGGATGTTCTTGAAATCGGAAAGTTATCTTCTTCCAGAAAAATGAAAAAAAAACACTGTAAATTTTCCACACTATTCTAAATTCCACACTAAAATAGTGTGGAAAATTGACAGTGTTTTTTTTTCATTTTCAAATGGCTTTCCACAAAGTAACGCCTGAACATCTTGATTTCATCTTCTTCCAGTTTTGTTGCAGATGTCGTAATCGTTAAGATTACGACGGGCACAATCACGACGGGCTATACGAGTACGGTCGGAGGAGGCGAGGCGATGGAAGCATGGGTATGGCACGCGTCCGTGAGGGAAAGAACGCCATATCCACTACGGGACGATTTATTGCGGCGCCTAGGGGCGGACGCTAGGAGTTGCTCCTTAGGGCCGCTGCACAGACGCGTGCACTGTTTCCAAGCATTGCTCTAGACGCTTCCACGTCACAATCCTTTGACCGGGCTCAGTATATAAGCCCGTGGATTTTTAGGGAAAATCAGAGCGTCCCTCGCTCTCGCTAGCTGACAGCGTCTGCTTACAGACTTCGGCAAGTGAGAGCGACCCCCGGCTGACCGAGTCTGCCCAAAGACTTCGCGTCACTGTTTGCGTGGGTGGGTCCGACAGCACTGGAGTGTTCTCCGGCGTCAGAGGGGTGGTGGAATGAGGAAAGCCTGAGTTTGATGAGAGTTGAATGTTATCACCTGTAGATGTGGTTGAGAAACGAGGGACAGGTCGCTGCGGCGGATTACTTTGGGAGGGAACCATTTCGCTTAATTCCGTGCCTGATGACGAAATAACGGGAGGAAATTGGGGTTCTGGGTCCGGCGGTAATGGGAGGAGGTTCCGCAAATGAGCCGTCACTCTTCTCCCATTCTGGACACTTTGGATGTCGAAGGTGACTGCGCTTCTAATACGCACAACCCTATATGGACCTATCCACCGAGATATAAGTTTTCTGGATTGTCCTTGGGCAAGCGCCATGTTTCGCAGAAGGACTAATTGTCCCAAGAAAATGGAAGGTAGGGCCAAACCTTCGTTGTGTTTGCGATATTCTAACTCCCGGGTTTGTCGATTCCACTCTGCCGCCTGCTCGTGGGCCAGTCGTAAGCGATTCTGCAGTTCCTCACCGTAGGAAGGGTCTTCCGCGTATGATGCTCGTTCGGGGGGCAACATTGCATCCCAAGGAATTGCCAACTCGCGACCATGCATCAGGAATGCAGGCGTAAAACCGGTTATCCTATGCTTTGCGTTACGGTAGGCGAATAGAGCGAAGTTGAGCTGCTCATCCCAATCTGTGTGATCTTGAGAAACATAATGGGAGATAACCGCAGAAAACGACTGATGTGCCCGCTCCAAGCGTCCATTTGCAGCTGGATTATACGGTGAGGTGCATATCGACTGTATTTTTAGTATGCGACACACTTCTTGCATCAATTTTGATGTAAAATTCGCTCCCCTATCGGTGAGCAAGTACTTCGGAACGCCGTGACGACAAATAATTTGTTCCACGAATACCCGTGCGATCGTATCGGCGGATTGGTCGGGAATCGCGAAGGCCTCTGGGTATCGCGTAAAGTAATCTTGGCAGGTCAGGATGTATCGATTGCCTCTATCCGTCCTTGGCAGTGGACCCACGATATCCAGAGCTAATTTTTCTAAAGGGTAGGTCGCCTCTGTTACTGGTTGAAAGGGTACTGAGGCGGTTCTTGCCTTACGCTTCTTGCATGACAAGCAACTCTGGACGTACGCACGGGTGTCGGAGTAGCATCCCTCCCAATTGAAATGTCTTCGCACCAGATCCACGGTCTTATCGAACCCTAAATGACCTGCCAAGGGGTTATCGTGGCACCTGGCTAATATGTTGCTCCTCATTGTCTTCGGGGCGCAGATGGTACTCCTGGGCTCCGGTTCGCCTGGATGCACTTTGTATAGGATACCTCGTTCGTCGTAGAAGTAGTCGGGGTTGTTTTTTCTTGCTAACTCATGCAGCGGTATGATATCGGGGCAGACTAACTGCTCCCGAATTATGCGAAACTCATCCCAACACGGTTCATACCGTATCTGCTCATCTATCCCCTTGCCTTCCACAAGATTAATTGATTGAGGAGCACGCGATAGAGCATCCGAATGCGGAATCTTTGTGCCAGGACAGTATTTAATGTCAAAGGAGTATTCAGTTAACTCCATAATCCAACGGGCTAACCGAGGCTTTGGCTCTTTTATAGTTAATAGCCAACGGAGGGGCTTATGGTCGGTATTTAGCAGGAAGTGATTTCCAAGGAGATAGATGCGGAACTTTTTCACCATTGCCACTACTGCCAGGCATTCTAGCTCCGTTGCCGAATAAGACTTCTCTGGTTGTTGGAGTTGTCTACTAGCAAAGGCGACTGGGTGCTCTCCATCTTCGTTCTCTTGTGAAAGAATTCCTCCAAGCGCGCACGATGAGGCATCCGTCGTGAGGATGAAGGGCTTTGAGAAGTCCGGAAACCTTAAGACAGGGTGCGATGTGAGACAATGTCGCAAGGTGTCAAAGGCTTCCTGAGCCGCGGGCGTCCATTGGAATTCCTCCTTTTTGCTGGTCAATTTCGTGAGCGGAGCCGCAATTCCGCTGAAGTTCTTGATGAACTTCCGGTAATATCCAATAAGTCCTAAAAATGACTGCAGACTTCGAATATTTTGGGGCACCGGAAAATTAGTTACCGCTCGGATCTTTTCTTCATCGGGTTGAATACCATCCGCAGAGATTTGATGTCCTAAAAATTTTACCTTTGATTGGAAGAATTTGCATTTTTGCGGTTTCAGTTTTAAATTCGAAGCTCTCAACCTATCGAAGACATCCTGAAGGGTAGAAATGTGCTCTTCCCACGTTTGGCTGTAAATTAGAATGTCGTCCAAATAGCAGACGCATCCGTTATTGATTAACCCATTCAGCACCTTATTCATCAGCCGCATGAAGGTTGACGGAGCATTGGATAACCCAAAACTCATTCGGTTGCATTCGTAATGTCCTGCTGGTGTACTGAATGCTGTATATTCTCGACTGTGGTCTTCCATTTCCACCTGCCAATAGCCGCTACATAGATCGATAGAAGAGAAATAGCGAGCACCTCCCAATTGGTCGAAGGTTTCGTCCATGTTGGGAATAGGATATACTTCCTTTTTGGTGACACTATTTAGCGCACGATAATCAATGCAGGGCCTGTAACTCGGAGGCTCTCCTTCCTGCGACTTCTTCTTTACAAGGATTATCGGCGCCGACCAAGGGCTAGTGGATGGTGAAATGATTCCTTCATCTAGCATACCCGAAATGGCTTTGTCTAAGATTGGGCGCAGTGAATGAGGCACACGGTAGGGCCGTTTCTTAATTGGATCTGCTCCTCCAACGTCAATTTCATGCTTCACCCAATCCGTGTGTCCTAAGGGCGAATCTGCATCGGCAAATACATCTGTTGATTCCGCAATTAACTCCTCAATGGACGATCTCGCCTCTCCCGGTACGTTCGTATACTCAAACAAGGAGGACAGATCACCTTTTCCCGTCGACTCGGGCCACATTTCAGATTCCCTCCCTTCTATTACTTGTAGGGAATTGATTCTACTTATCGGAGTTCCTCGCCTCAAAATTTGTATGTCGTCCGTAAAGTTTGCCAACAAAACGGGTGCGATTCCTTTATCTGACACCTTTGCAAGTACACCCATTGCTGCCACGTTTTGATCCTTCTCAATGACGCAGATTTCCCTTCCTTTGAGGTCTTCGTTTATCGCTTCGCGGAGGATAATGGAGTATGGAGGTAACTTAACTTTATCTACGAGTCTTAGCACGGTCCCGGTTCCACTTTCATCGTCTAATTTTGATTCCTCAATCAGCCTATCTGTTTTATGCATCGGGATCCTGTCGACCTGAGATGATGCGTCCTCCAGGGAGAATGTGGTAATGCCTGAGTTACCCCTATCCAACGGAAGTGTTGGCATGACACTACTTCCACCTTCTGCCCTATCGGCACGCACATCCCTTTCGCTCCGTGATCCTCCCGGTTGCATCCTAAAGGGGGTGGGCTGCAAAACTTCGGCGGTGCACTCGTTTTCCTCCAAATTCCAAATTTCGTCGATTTGGGACGACACATTATCCTTCGGAGAGAGCGGAGGGATGCCTGAGTCACCCCTGTCCAACGAAACCGTTGGCGCAACACCAACCTCACGCCTCTCTTTAACGATAACTTCTTCCCAAGTATCCTTCGGAGAGAGTGGAGGGATGCCTGAGTCACCTCTGTCCAACGAAATCGTTGGCGCAACATCAACCTCACGCCTCTCTCTAATGATAACTTCTTCCCATTCATTTCCAGGGTATATGGCCGTTGAAATATTCAGAAAATCCTCGCCCGCGCCCACGTGGCCCAATATCTCGTTACTCATAGGAACCACTGGCGACTTGACATTTCCCTTCACTCCTTCTCCGGCGTGAACGAGGATCTCTTTTTCCCACACGGATTCGTACTCCCAACACTCGTCAAAGAATGGGTTTGATTTTGCGATGAATATGCCGGACGATGATTCGAAACCCTCAATATCTTCCGAGATGCAACTTACTTCATTGTCTGATTTCTGTGTTGATTCCAGTCGGACTACATGAGAAGCTTCCACGTCACAATCCTTTGACCGGACTCAGTATATAAGCCCGTGGATTTTTAGGGAAAATCAGAGCGTCCCTCGCTCTCGCTAGCTGACAGTGTCTGCCTACAGACTTCGGCAAGTGAGAGCGACCCCCGGCTGACCGAGTCTGCCCAAAGACTTCGGCCGGGGTTCCCCGCTTCTCAACCCACCCCGGCTGACCGAGTCTGCCTAAAGACTTCGGCCGGGATTCCCAGCATCTAAACCCACCCCGGCTGACCGAGTCTGCCTAAAGACTTCGGCCGGGATTCCCCGCATCCAGTCCAACCCCGTAAGGGCTTCTTCCGTTCCCCAACAGATCGAGTCACCATAATCGTAAGAAAAATAAAATGATTATTATCATCAAAAAGTATATTTTCATTCAATTCCTAAAGTCGACCAACCGCTACGACACAATTAATGCCTATTGATAAGCATCAAGCTAATTCGGTATAAATTAAAATAAAATTATTCATTTAATATAACTTATGAGTTACAGTTACATATAAAATACAGTATTTAAGTATATATTTTATATTCTTTTCTGTCTTTATGTACGTTTATCGATGCATCTTGATAAATACATCGCGACGTGTAGCTATGTATCATTTCTCGTATTTTTTTCAAAAGGAAAATCACCAGAAAATTCTTTTTAAAATCTTTCTACGCAATATCTCCTTTGTTAACTTAAGCAAATAAAATGAAAATGGAAAAGAATTAGAAAATAATCTAAGGTTAGAAACATTTAAAGGCAAAGCGGCTAAAAATATTTTTACTCGTCGAAACTATGTTTAAAACCATTTAAGTGTGATTAATTATACTATAAGTTTCAGTTAAATACTATTATCGCCGCAGTACGATTATTATATTATTTGTTAATACTTCAACTGAAATATTACATAGGTTAGTAGATTTTCTATTTTTTAAATTCGAAGGGGTTGCGGCTGTCCCTCTTTTAAACGATACTAAGAACACATTAGACGCAATATCGCGTCCTATTCATCTTGGTACACGATTGGGTGAACTTTGCTGTATTTAGTAGTATTTTTAAAATAAGGGTTGACATATTTCACATCCCTATAGTTTAAAATAACCCAATCCCCTAAATGGAAAAAAACGAAATCACCGCTCTTTTCTCGGACCATAAAAACCCTCGGATTTTCGTTCAGCGTAGATGCTAAATTTGCCGATTCCTTTTCATTCCTTTCGAAATCTCTTTCATACACATTGCGGGCGTTCGTCCCTTTCGCTGGAAATCGCCTCTTGAATTCCGTCAACGCGACATCCCCTTCCCCTTCACGAGATGAATGAACCCATTCATTCCATCGAACGCCATAAATCTCTATTTGAAGGGCCGCCATTTGGAAGAGGATGAAAAGAATCGCTGTTCATTTTCAGAGTCCCCAGATGTCCGAGAGATTATTCCGTTCTTTATTCCTTTTTTCATCACTTCCGTCTCTTCCTGCGCTGGCTATCCTCTGACCTGAGATGGCTAATCGGCGTCCATTTATTTTTTTCAAATGTTAAATTCGTGAGTGTATCTTTTTCTTCTTTGCGAACCTTATCGACGAGATATCCGGGTCGATAAATTCCTTTTTCTTTCGTGGGGAAAGGTACTCATGAATTATTTCTTGCGTTGATGAGTGCAAAAATGAATGGGAATGGATCTTGTGAGGAAAAATTTAGCGATCACGTATCGGAAAAGGGGTCGTACACAAATTACGTAACGCAAAATTCTCCAATTTTCGACCCCCCCCCCCACCTCCCCAAAGTAACGCCTGACCGGACCCCCCCTCTCCTCAAATTGCTTTACGTAATTTGTGTACGGTCTCAAATTATTTGAAAGGGCATGGTCAGCTTTACTCTTTGCTTCTCGTCTTTCCAGCTCGTAAACTATGAATTAGTATTATCTCTCCTAAAAAGTTATTTCCTTCAACCCTTAGCAAAGTATTGCTTCAGTATAGTAGCATAGAATATACTTTATTTCTTGTCTCAAGATATCCGGAATAAATCATTTACGTATTTAGGTGATCGTCAAAGTTCCCACAGATTCATTTTGTCTGTGAAAACCTTTTTTTCTCGTTTTTCTGATATTATATTTTTTGTTCCAGTGGCTTGTAATGCTTAAATTCCTCTCAGTGTTATATCCTTCAATTGTTATATATTTCTAAGGTTATTCTAAATACAACGTCTCGAATCCTATTTTTTCATATAATCATCAATTCTTAATATTATTCTCAATATCCCGCCATTTTGCGTCCTCATTCATGGAGGTTTCATTCTATCTACTTTCAGCTTTTATCTTTCTTCCAAACTATCCATCTTTCTATATTTTCCAAAGGTTAGTTTGATGTGCTTCTTTGTATATTCTTGCCGTATTTTTAGTCTGTCCGTCTTCGACATTGCACAGTATAGACATTTGTATACGAAGGACACTGATCTCTATTTAATATGAGGCTGAATTTTAGTGCAAAGTAGGCCCAATTATCCTAATTTATTTGAGTTTCATTAAAACTAGAACACTTATCGATGTTTATGAGGTGATAAAACATTACTTTTAAACTAAATTAAGCACTAGAAACCTATAAATTCATATTTATGTTTAATATGACAACAAAATTTTATCATTCCGCGTTATTATGTTACAGTGTATGGTAACAGGAATTTATTATTAGAATTTATTGAGTAGCACAAGAGATTGATAACCAGAATATCCTCATTATCTCAATGCATAAAAATAAATACACGTACTTTGTTCGTTATTCATTTCTAGTGCTTTGATTGCACGATTTCCTGCTCTGGACGTAAATCGTTGATGTATTATTAAATTAGAATATTCACTGTTATACATAATGTGCTGAAAAAGGTTTCCCTCGTATGTAATTGTATAATTTTCGTTGCAAGTTATTCCGATTGTTATGTTCCTATGCGACTAATGTTACTTGTTTGATTAGACGGGGGCCTGTTATTCTGGAGGATGACATCACTAGGATATATGCGCATATCGGTAACTCGTCTTTCTTTCATATTGTTTTATGTCTGGGTTGCTATACTAAAAGTACAGTAAACTCCGGTTTATTCGAATTGCTTCTATCCGAAATCAGCTTTATCCGAACTAACTTTTCCGAATGCACCTACCCAACCCTCACCCACCGAATACCATCGCGACCCATTGTTATTCAAAAGAGTAACTAATAAAATTAAAACTCCTGTTTTTTCCCGCTGTCAAATATGGCGGATTTTTTGTGTAAGAACGCAAAATAAACGAGCTTTGTTATTCAGCATTTAAAAACTTTGAGTTTTCAATCATACTTTGGCGCCTTTTTAACACGTCAACACAAATTTTTCAGTCAAAAACATGCAGGCTTATTCACAGCCATATCAATAGCATTCTACGTACGCACGTTTTACGATAATATTTCGCGGTATTGATGCAATTCGGGGTGTTTCACGCGGGACTTCGGTTTATCCGAAATTTTCGTTATCCGAACAGGCCGCCGCCGTCCCGATCATTTCGGATAAACGGGAGTTTACTGTATTTAAAGAATAGGCTTAGATACCGTTGCATCATGTCACGAAGACAGAAATAGATAGCTGTTCGAAATGTCCATTTCTTTCGTGATCCACGAGCAGTGGGGAATTCCTGCGCATAACCTATGCCAGCGTAGCATGACAGTCAATGTGGCAGGAAACTTACAATAAGACGTATTTCACTCGACATTTTCATTCAAGTGTAATCATTATGGACAGGACGCTTATAAAAACTCCCCACCGTGCGACGTAAACATGTCATATATTACGTAATTGAAGTATTTATGTCCTTCTCGAAACTACATTGTTATTCCATAAAGAGTCTTCTCATTGGATATTCCACAGGTATCCTGCCAACCCATCGCAAATTATTATAACGTGTCCAAATCTCCTATAATAGCCGGATTCCAACTTAAGGAAATAGAAACAAGACGTGGATAAAACAAAGCTATTTTTCACCGAAAGCACTGCGGGGTATAGAAATCTCGTTTTGAAGTATTCCTATCCACCAAGATGATTTGCTCATTCATAAGAATAAAGGTAGAAGAATTTATATTTTTCCTCGCGTTTTGAAATCGTGTTCACATATTTTAGAAAGAGTTTCTGAAAATAAGTGTCGTTGCTGACTGAGGAAAAAGTTGAAAGACCCGAGATAAATTGTGTAGGCTCTCTGTTGGATTGTGAGGTTAATGGAAAGCACCACTTGACCTATTGCGTAAAGCACTTGTTAGTTTCAGGGACACTGCAGTTGCGAAGTTGGAACAATGCAGGAAAATAAATAGCCCGAGCATAGAAACTCGGCGCATCTCTTGTGGTTTGTTCGAAAAACTTTCTCTCATAATTTTCGTTCCGTCGTCAACCTGCTGCTCGTCTCTGCTGGTGTTCTTTGCTTTACAAAGGAATTTTTTTAGCTTTTCTTTTCCCAGGAGACATTTGGAAAGTCTCTTGTGTTGATTTTGGGCTTAAAAGCCTTCAGTATCCAGAATTTGGATTTTTATTGCAGTCTCTACTTTCTGAACGCATCCGAAAAATATGTTCCATTCAGTTCATTTTCGGAGAGCTTTTTATTAAGTAGGTTTTCATATTTGCGTATTCTGATGTTACTAGACTATTATAGATGATTCTAGTATAGTAATGTTTGCAGAAGTGAAGCCCTCCCGCATCAGTCTCCACAGCAAATATTTGATAGTACAAGTAGCTCCACTGGAAAATGTAGACGCGGCAGAATGATGAAGGAATAAAGGTTTCAGTTGATTATTTTACATATTTATGAATATTATCGAATGGTTCACAGAAAATTGAGTAAGGAATTCCTAGTGAAACTAAGTATTGGTGGGTTGTGTTCACGCCAAAGAAAATAACTCACGAATATTAAGAAGGTTGTACAGCTAATCATTTTGATAGTGCAGTATACTCAGGCGCTGTAAGTAAAGAAGATGATTGGTTGAATAATTTCCTAAAATTGAATGAATCTAAATTTTACTGAATTCCTCGAAAATATTATCGGTCGATTAAATTTTTGTCAACTCAATGACAAAATTCCTCATGTGGTTTCTCTTTCATGATTTTGAATTTTTTTACTGACTTCTTAGTCTCAAATTAAGGTATTAATCTCAAAAGGTGGATTATGCTTTCTCTCATTGGGTGTATTTAATGTAATTTCTCTTGAGCTATTTGCTTTTTCTAAGTCTTGTGTATAATGAATGATATATAAAGAAGATTTTGAGTTAATGTTTTTCCTAAATTTGGGCACAGTCACCTTATAATGTCTCTCGATGGAGAATCAGTTTGACTTCATCTATTATCTAAAGGCATGGACATTAACTTTAAATATAAGTTCCACGGAATAAGGCGTTTCTTTGGAACTCCATCACAATAAAAATGCAAGGAAAACAGGTGTATTCTTTTTCCACAGGCTTATAACAACTTTATTGTATGTAACTCTTTATAATTGCAACTTTCAAACTTTTACTGCGCCAGTTTTATTCCGTTTAATCTGTTAGTGTAAATAAGCATGTACTAAGAAAAGCCTGTATTCATATTCTTGTATAGCTCCCAAATTGCGAAGTGTAGACAATTGGTAGTGCATTCGCATTTGGCGAAAGCGGTCCCAGGTTCGAATTCCAATTGGGATCGATATATTGTTTGAATAATGTTTATCAGCTCTGGGGAGATGCCCTTAAGAGCTGAAAATAAATGCATTATTTGCTCACAATATATTTTTATAACAGAACAGTTTCTAAATATAATCAATAAAATGAAAAAAATTGTTGAAACTTTTACAAGATAATTTAAGAAAAAATAGCAAAGATTAATTATAAAATAACACGAGTGGATTAAATAGTTTATTTTAAGAATATTGTAACGAGGTGAAGTAAGTATCCTGCTAAGGAGTGCCTAAATTTAGAGGCAGTAATTAAAAAGGAGTTGAGATATTTGTTAGTATGAGGAGCGGGATAAGTAAGATGATCAGGGCAAACTCGAGTATTAACAGGTAGAGAGATCCAAAATGTATATATTAGTGATTTGTTCATCTGCTCTTTTTATATTATATTTGAATAGCATTATTAGGAGCATAGGTACCCATAAGATGACAATATGTGCGAAATCACTCAGGCTGTAGAAGTACTTTAAAAAAATTTTAAATTACATTATGACGAGTACCAATTATAACGGCGTGTAACGCTTTTCTGGTCTTTAAAATGAGACTTTAACAAATATGGAGAGGGCAAAAAACTGTATCGTACGTCCACTCCAACGCTAATCACGGCTCTAAGAGTTGCGGGTCCCTGCCATGGGTTGAAAGCCCCTCAATAGGACCGACACGGATATTTTTTGCTCATAGCGCACCCCTCTCTATTCGGGGAGCTATACAAACACGCTCTCCGCTAACGAGGAGCCATTCGTCAGCGGCGACCCGCTGCGAACGCAGGAAATAAACCGAATATTTTAATTAAAACCCTTTCACAGAAGACTCTGCAGTAAGTGGGTCACGCAGGCTGTTTTTCATCCTCGTCGATCTTTTTAAATTTCGCAGATAAGGCAGATAAGAGCGGACAATGGAGAGGCGGTAAAAGGTTATTTTCCTGGAAATAAGTCACGTTTCCCGGGAACGTGTGGCGGAACCGTCCCGTGATAGACTCACGCAGACGCCGCGGAGACAGCGAGAGATTTATCTGCAGTCGATTCTTTCACAACTTGTAACAACGCTTCAACGCACGTTTGGATGCAGCAGACAATCCTTTATTTTCCATTCAGCGCATTTTGAATCCGATTGAGAACATCGAGAGCTTAAATTGCGTCAGAGGGAGTGGATGAGAAAGTGTTTATCACCGGGAAAACGTAGATTTTGCGGGAGATATCTTGAATGGGAATCCTCAAGCTTGTTGAAATCTTCAGTGAGGTGCCAAGAATTTATATCTAAGGATATATATACGAGTAAAAGTTGCTTTTGATGCATGTTGATGATATATTTCTACCTGCCAATACAAGTTGTTTGAAGTATTAGATTTCTACCACCTCGGTAGCTGCATTATATATGTATTTTTTTATTTCCACCATACATTTCAAATGGTGGAGCCAGAGCTGCCTTCTGTTGGGGAATGGGACACTTCGGCGCGGGACACTTCGGCGCTAGCCACGGTTTTGACCAAAAACAACTTCGTTG
Source organism: Sympetrum striolatum (assembly GCA_947579665.1). Lineage (NCBI taxonomy): Eukaryota > Metazoa > Arthropoda > Insecta > Odonata > Libellulidae > Sympetrum > Sympetrum striolatum. The sequence continues at coordinate 14,191,673 of OX388346.1, forward strand.
TTCGTAAAATTATTAGTGAATAATATGTAACTTGTGATTAGCGTAAGATATAGAATTCGGGTAGGGTTGGGTTGTGTTGGGTTGGGCTGTACACTATTTACATAACTTTACAGCATCTTAAACATTAAACAATATACCTCTAATTTCCATTCCATGGACGAATTCTATATCTTACGCTAATCACAAGTTACATTTTATTCAGTAATAATTTAACGAACAACAAAGTTGTTTTTGGTCATAATCGTGGCTAGCGCCGAAGTTTCCCGTGCCGAAGTGTCCTGGACCCCTTCTGTAGAGCCCATAACTATTTTGCAAGATGTGAGTACATATAACGACCTGGCAGGGATAACGTTTATTTAACACAAAGAAGTCGATATAATACCGGTCCAAAACTAAGATTCCGTTATCCCAATTTTAAATGAATGTATCTCTGAATTTATGAATAGAGGAATGTAAATGGCAGTTTGGTATCGAACCAAGGATCATTAGTAAAACTGCGTATATGCAACGTATTTATGACATCTATTCACATCCCGGTTTCACGTTTCCATGTTATCTAGAAGAGAATTTTGAACTCACCTGGCGGCGAAATCAGGCACATTTGGTGACATTTATATAATTATAAATATAGAATACGCGTCTTCTGGGATCTCAGTGATTTTAAATTCTCTATCCACCGGGAAGTGTCTCAAAACCATTTCCGAAAATTCCGAAACAATTTTTCAACTTAAAAAGCACCCCCGGATTATACTCTAGTAAGAGTCCTCTTCAATCACGAAAATTGAGTATCAGAATTGAGAAAAGAATTTACTATTCTAATTAGTTGACCGATTTCAATTTTTTTACACAACCATTTAAAATTTTTTTATAGATTTTTGTATTCAATTCCAAGTTTTTTTTGTCATTTTGATTACATATATTAATGGATATGATATAAACAAATTATAATTGTACGATGTTTGTTCTAAAGAGCCGAAAGTAAAAAAATCAGTATGTTAATCAACATATAAAATGGAACCTTCCAGTAACTGTATTATTTAATGAAGATTTTGGTAATTACAAAAAAATAATCGAAGAAATATAACAGAAAAACAATACAAAAATTTATATCTCGTAAGCCAACATTTTTTGTAAATTTAGACACAAAAAATGTTTCAAAGAATGTAGGTAGAATGCTCTGCGAAGCAGCTCAAACAGTACAGCATCCGCCAGGGTGGTAAATTTTCGATTACGTGATTATAGATGATTATATGATTTCAAACTCTCTTCTCAGACAGGTAAGAGCTCAGAAACTGGTTAATGAAACACTTCGGGGGTATTTATCAAGAGTCAGTCAGAACATTAATAACCTTGAATGAGAATGTGGTACGAGGAAGGTCACCTTTAATGTGCCACAATATATTGATGCACAATTTTTGAATTCTGAATGCCGATGCCATTTCCCATTTCTGATAAATACGGATTTTTTAATTCAGCAATAATTTTGTACAATCTTGTACAAGGTAACCCAAAGGCATCAGCAAGAGTTGCCAGGTTTTGTTAGGGAACAGGCCTTGCCCATTTTTCTGAGAGATCCTGAGTATGTGGATTTTCTTCAACTCTACCGTTCGTCTCGTCGTCAGTCAGATAGTCGGGTTGGACTTCGCGAGCGGACTCTATCAACTTCAGACCACATTAGCAATATGTTCCTCGCAGCAGGAGGGCCCAGACAAACTGATCTAAAAAGTTTTAAACTAATCAAATGGACAGCGATTTGCTATCTTCTTCGCATCACTCGTCCTTTGCACCACTTTCTCATTCAATGCAAATAATGTTCTCGAACAGCAACTTGAAATTTCGACAGCCTGGATTATCTTGCTGAATTTTTCATGTTAATCTATTCTGGATATGTTAAGAACCTGAAAAGATGTCGGAAATGGGAATAAGTATCGAAAATGGCAATCGAAAATAAATAAATTGGTTAAAGGTAGAAGGCACTCACTCATAATTCGCATTCACTCCCATACCAAAATGTCTGATATTTAATCAACCAAGCTAGCTCTTTGTTCATGTTATTCCTCCTCGGGGCCTATCTAATAGAAATGAAAAACGTTTTAGTTAATAGGAAGATGAAAACATTTCCTCAAATAAAATCTACGTGGGCAAATTATCGTCATGATAAACCATTTGCAGGTCGCCAAGATTCTCTATCGATGTGTAGTAGGGAACACTATTGTATGCATTTCTGAAGAATTCATATCTTATTAAAAATTCGGATTTTGGGTCATAATTCTCAGGCACTTACCTCATATACGCCGTAGATAAAATGGCTTCTAGTTCTTCTCAATAGCATCTGTGGTCTTTCTGATTCGTATGAAACATTAATTGAATAATCTAGAGGCTGGTATCTGGGTAAAGATTATAGAGGAAATTATACATCTTGGAAGACTTATTGAATTAATTAGTTTGTCCGATGATTTTAGGAATAGTTGTCTTCAATTGAAGATAAGTAATTATGCATTATCCCTATAGCGTATGGAACGGCTATGCACTATGGGAAACCCTGCTCGTTAATTACGTGTGACTTTGCTGAAAATATTACTATTTTACCTTCGCTCTCCATTTGACACCCATGAATTGTTCCTTGTGAAGGTATTTATATACTTCCAGGTAAACAGGAACGCCACAATAAAGCTTAAACTCCACTCCACAAGCATAGAATCTGTCGCCACTTCCATTTTTAAAAGTCTCAATGTACAACTGTAGTCGTTGCTATGCTTATGGTAGCTAAGGCCGAAATGTAAATAAAAGACGTAGTTACCACCTTGATGTCCCTTTTTCGATGAACATATTTGCGTTTCACTATATTTTACATGACTTATTACGTGAATCATAATTACGTAAATATTGCAATTGTTAAATATCGATTTTATATAGCTATCTCTCCGGATTTACCTTAATACATATACCCGTATATAGAGGATACACATTTTTAGCATGCTCCAAATGCGTCATTGACTTGAAAATTTTACGACGTGCTGGCCGCATCGTTTAACACCAGAATAATTCAGATTTCCATACTAACTATCATGGGTTCGGTTCCACAAAGACCCAAAATCCCGATTTTCCCATAAGAATGCATTTCGGGGATTTCCGAAATGTTTGTAGGTACTTCTCGGTAGGATAGGCAATTTAAAATAACGGTGATCCCAGAAGATGCGTTGTTCTATATTTATAATCATATAAATATCAACAAATGTTCGTGAGTTCGACCCCAGGTGGGTTCAAAATTCTCCCCTTCGAAATGCAAGGCAGCGACTTTAAGAATGTTTTGAAATCCCCTCCCGATAAGGTGGAAGTGTAAAACCCGGAATGTGACCAGAGGTGATTAATATACTTCATATATGCAGTCCACGAACTTAGAAAGTATAGCACTGGAAACTGCTGAAATTTTTTGGCTCCCTTAATGTCCGCATCCGCGAGATGGCAACCGCGAGATGGCAGCACTGAAGTTCGCCCTTTGAAACCATAATCTTATATGGAGTAAACGGTGAAAAAGCACGATTATGATACATATGTAATAAAGAGTAATATTTACCAAAGATGGAATTAAGAGTAATTGTTTAATCCATCAATAGGTACTTTTAAATTGAATACAAAACATTTGAATAAGACGGGCTAATTAGCAAATCCGAAGAATAGGTGCTTGCCTTATGTGCAAAACACAGGTAACTTTGTCGCCGTAAAAACATTCTTCGTAAATCACTGAAATGCGATGAACCGTACCGTAGAATGGGGTGACTTCGGCCGTTTATTAGATTCTCTATGCTCAGAAAATTTAAATGACATGAAGGTAATTCTTATTCATGCAAATCTAAATATTTTTCTTAAGCAACGGAATTTGTTTAAAAAATAAAGAATAGCGGCCTTAGGAACCCCAACCGATGACTTCGGCCACTAAATATGTTTCCTAATTATCGCCTATAAAATTAACTATATGACTAATATCACGACCATTAATATATTTTAAAAACTTTAAATTATTATTTTATTTATTCTTTGTTTAATAGGTACAGCGATAAGAAGTTATTGACTCATTATAACGTTTTTCCACTTTACTTATAAATTTTCAAAAGAAAAATAAATATTTTACATTTTTTAATTTTTTTCCTCCAAAAACAAAAAGAAAGAAAAATTCTTGTAGAAAACTTCTACTCACTGTCACTCGAACCCTTTTAAAATTTTTTTCAAGCCTTAGAGTCAGTGTTTTGTTTCTACTAATGAATCTTCGAACCCAAACAATTACTGGAATTCTTTTCAAAGCACTGAGCATTTACTTTTTACTGTTCAAATACGTTTGTATTAAAATTTGGATATCACGAATACTCATAATAAATTTAACAGCACTTCCACTAATTTAATCTCTTTTTCACGAAGAAGCACTGGTTGGCCTCCAATTGTCTTCAAATGTTTCCCATCTTGCTGAGTGTTTCTGAGAGAAGTTACCAGTCTGAGGTTTCGTAGGCTTGTCTCAAGAATACACGATTTTCAATTTAGATCCCAATGACAATTGTACTGTCAATGCTGCAAGGAGCATTTGCTGACAATATGTCAAGACAATCTAAATTCTAAAGGGCAGGAAAAAATAGCTACTTTGTGAAATTTAAGATATTGTACTACAAATTTAAAATTTGTGGAGCAGTGCATGCGTGGCCGAAGTCACCCCTTTCTACGGTAACGTTGATGTAAGTTGGAAAGTGCGACCACGTTGTGTGAGTTGGAGATCTTCACTGTCGTTACTGCGCTTGAAGACTTTTGATATATTTTAAGATATCCTTAAGGTATTCTTAATCTTAAAAATGCCTGGTCATCGTTGTACTGCACCAGATAAAGAAACACAGCAAGTGTGCTGTTTGCCAGGCAGCATTAATTCATCCGGGGGCATTCTCTTGCCATCCAGTAGCAAAGCTAACAAATATGAAAAGTATGGGGGGTTTGGTTCATCCTAATGTAAATCTTAATACTTTCATCCTCAAAGTGGAGGAACAATTTGTAAAGCACTGTGAGTCAAATGATGTGCTTGAGTGCATAATTACAGAGTTACTTGAAGGTGATGAAGAGATAACTTTCCCATGCTTTGAGCACAGAAGAGAAATCATAGCATATATAATAAAATATTATGCAACTATGAGGATTAGACAGCATGCAAAGTTTATAAATTTGGAGGCTGTTAAAGAAGGTGCATCGAAAAGGAAAATTGCGAAACTGTCTAAAACTTAATGTTTTCTCAATAAATTGTTTATACCTCTCTATACTTTATGTTTGTATAGTGTATAACCTAACTTCACATTTCAGCCTCCCCAAGATAAAATGCAGTCCACGCCAGTCATTAAAATTTGATACTTTTGGATTTATGTATGTTTCAACGATATTTGACCGTTTACTCATTTCCTGGAGACTATTTCTGGGAGCTTCGATTTTTTTCAGGAAATGTATATACGAGGGTGGTCTGAAAAGTTTCCAACCCCTGATTTTTCAGACATCTTCAGAAAATTTTCAGAAATTTTCAGAAAACATGTCGAGAAATGTTGAAATGTCGGAAACTTTTCAGACCACCCATGTGCATCTTGCGATTCTAGTTATAAAAGGCCTAGTTGAAAGTAGATGTAACGTTGGTAATTTATTAAGGATCAATTATTTTCTGTGTATCCAAGCAGAACACTTCGCTGATCTACGAATCATGTTTTCACAGCGACGAAGTTACTTGTGGTGTGCCCTGAAGGCAACCTGCACTTATTCTTCGGATTTACTATTTTGTCCATTTATTCAATTGTTTTGAGTACTTATAAATGGATAAATCGCTAACTCTGAATTCCATCTTTGGTATATACTACTCCCGCAAAGAAAAAGAGGGAAAAAGTATCATAATCGTGCTGTTTTTTCCATTTACTCCATATGAGATTATGGTTTCAAAGGGTGAGCTTTAGTGCTGCCATCTCGCGGCTGCGGACATTAAGGGCGTCAGCCGATTGTACAGTAAGCATAGGGGAGCTTCAGGGGCGTGATGCAGTCTAACGTTTTCCTAATGTCCCGACGTCAGGCGGATCTATCATTTGAAATTCATGGCGGGAATTTTAAATGATTTTATGAAAAATTTACTGAAAAGGTAGATCAATTGCTTAAAACGGTTTATGGGAGAAGATAGACATTTTTTGATCAATATACTCGCAGAATGCAGTAAAATTTTAAATGAATGTTTGTCATAGATGGCTCAAATTTTTGCAAAATTTACATTACATATGATATAAGCATACTTAAAAAAAACCTTTCGATACTATCTTCACTATTTTTAATGTGATAATAGTCTGAATAATAGTTTCAAAAGTGTCGGAATTTGGGCCAAGGGCCCCAAATCCTGATACAGCCATGCTTCTAATTCCGTTCTAATTCTATGTTCATGAGTTATAGAGCGAAAAAAGAGCACAAAACTTAAATGAAATAATATTTATTTATTCGAAAGACATCAATAATTTAAAAATAAAGTGTAACTGAATGAAATGAATTTCACACTGAAGTGAAAAACAGCATAAACGTTTTGTGAGTGGCGGAGGGTGAACCGACATGCTTTTTCATCGATGCTTCTAATATTCTCTGTTTTTTGTGTAGGAGTGTGCTCAATCGTGATACTTTTTAATTATTCAAAATAATCCTTTACGATTAATGTAATTGTATTACCTTTGATCATTATCTGAGCCCTCATCTTTGACTCATCCTTCTGTCTATTCAAAAATAACTTCCTCCGTTATCTTGCAGTTAATCCTGCGTTTTCATCAAAACTTTAATTACATAAATTTCACAGCAGAAATAAACACTTCTTATCAGCTTGCATTTTATTAGGGTCAGAAAATTGGGCATGATTTACAAAAGTTATTTCTATGAACACTGGTGCTTTCTTATAAACTTTTTTATATAAAGAAATATCTCATCATAGAATTATCATAAATTATAATAGCTGTGCGTATAAAGGATACATAAATAAACGATCATGGGCGCTTTAACTTTTAATGAAGAGCAGCTATAAACCTTATTGCGACACCTATTGATAGAGGATGGTATTTATAATTTATATAGATTTCACTCTCAATAATATCGATTCGTTACTTTTTTACTGATAACCTGCAAACATGTAAACCTTTACAATGTGTTTCTCACTGCCATATACTTTAGAATTCAGTTAAGCAGTTGTTTCAATGCTGTGAAGACAACAGAATGGAATCGGAACTTTCAATTGCAAATTTGTAACTATTCATCGTCAGAAAAATCTAATCATGTATGATTATGCCATTGTAAATAAAAAGTAGACAGGTGAAATATCGTTCGTCATCGGAAGCAACTACGTAATTCAATTTCGCAGTCGCACTCTTTCAAGACATTTCACCAACTATTTTCCCTCATTCTCTCTGATCGCAGGTGTAATTTTTTCCCTTTCGTCCGCTTGGGCAGGAAGGGGGCAATCATGCGTGAAGCAGCCGTCAATATCCATGCCAACAGCCGCAATTCCTCTTAATCTGCCTGCGGACGACAGTGGCGAAGGAGCGAACAAAAGCAGGGAGTGGTCGCGCTCCCATGAGAGACCCACGCGTTTTATCGCCGCGATACGTTCTCTCAATTTTTCGCCTCTTGTCTTAATGGGAGGTGATATCACTTTCAGAGACGTCAACTGGGTGACGCGTGGTTTCATTGTTGTGCGGATTCAAAGGGCGAGGTTCCCAATGCACGGAAGACGATATTCATCCGCGGTGGGTGAATGGAACTGCGATGATTAGGGACTGTGGAGGACAGGAGAAAGTTGGAATGGAAATATAGTCTGGAGTCAGGGGTCTAAAGTTGGAGCATGAAAAGGCTTAATCATGTAGAGATCATGGATTTGATGTAGGAGGACATCAGTAGAGCTGGATGAAGCACATGGAAATTCGAGGTAGTTCATCTCATCTCTTTTTCAAGCCGAAATATATTTATAATCTCCATCCCCTTTTTTTATACCCAGTCCACTCATCGAATGCTGCCTATCATCATTGCAATTTCTACTTTGTTGCTAATAAATGGTTCAAAATAGGTTATCCCATATAGCTACTGAAGGTTTCCAACTCAGTGTACTCACCTAGAACTGGTTTTTTTTCCCACAAATAGTTTATTCTAAGTCGCACTAACCCCACGGTCCCGGGTTCGAATCCCGGCTAGTCGGATTTTTCTGATTAGGGAATGGTCTTGTGTGATTGTTGTTGTTTATATCTACCTCTGCAAAAGTCCTGAAAATGGATGTTTGTTGGGTATATGAAAATAAATAAATAAATAAATAAATAGAATACCATGCCACAACCTAGTGTTTCTACAATGTTTCTTCGTAAGTCGGTATTTATTATTATTTGGGTTAATTTTACCCAACATTATGTTACTATTGTCGCTTATTGTGATCCTTATTACAGTCAGTATATCAGCACAATCAAGCGTAGCAGACAAGGCTATATAGTATAGGAGGACAACAATATTGACTTCCTTTCAAATAGAATTTGTGATATTTATTTGAGATGAGAAAATTTCAAATACCAAATAAGGAAAGGGTTTAGGTGACTTTGCACATAAGGGCTTGCCCTTCAGACTTCCCGGCCCTGTCAGACTTTTTTCAAGTCCGTTTTTCCTTGGGAATTTCAAATACCCTTGCAGAAATAAATGGCTGTGCGATTTTGATCGTTTCTCGACAAAGGACTCGTCTGTCGCTAAAATTTCTAAATAAGAACGAGGAAGAGACCGATCGTTAGCATAAGGATTATGAGTTTCCACTTTGAAAAAATATCCTTGACTAGAAGATTGCTCGAAGTTAGAATTTATATAAAAATAATATTATGTTCGAGCTTGTCTTCATTGGCTATTAACACACTCACTATTTTACAATTCTTTACGATTAAATAATTTATAATAATTTGCTGTATTCAAGCCCATTTATACCAAAAAATGACAAACCTTCATTTATTATGATTTGAAATCTATGTTATATCTATCGCTAATCATCTCGTAAACTTAATCTTGAGTCTACTCAAAATTTGGAATATGACTGGTTGGTTTAACAATTTGCCTCCTTCCAAAGCAATATCTATGTCGGGGTGGCGAACCTATGGCACGCGTGCCCAAAGTGGCACGGGAGAGAATTTTTTCGGCAAGCGAAACTCCTACGACATCATCTATTTTCGCATTATTCACTTAAGAAATGAAGCTCCACGGTAAATAAATGTGGATTCTGTTTATTAGTAGTGACAACTAACGACCATTTAAGTCTTATACAAGATCTTAATCGCATTGTTGACATTAATAAATGAATAATATCACCATTTCACTGTATGGATAGTAATAATAATAATGCCCTCTTATTTGTTGGGCGAATTTTAGCCTAGGAAGGCTATTCCTCCAATTAATACCTTTTCGTATGGATCGGTACCACATTTCCACGAAGGCCCAATTATATTCCTCAAATATGGAACTTTTGCCGCAAATGTTTCGCCATCCCTGATCTATGTCTTGTTCAGAATTTTCATCTTATTACCCCGTGCTACTGTAACGACTTTATCTTAACACAGAGTTTTGGCCTTAAATGTGATGACTAAGATGCCAATTATCACATACTATCGATTCTATCTGATCAGTTTCACCGGTAGTTACTATATTACATTTGTCGATAATTATTGATAAAATTCATCAATATTAATTATAAGTAATTCTACCATTATACATTGAATGTCGATTGCTTAGCCTTAATTCACGAAAGTAAAAATGACGTTTTTCGAGCGTGAAAGCTACCGATTGCTTGGATAGGCAGAACTGTAATTTCAGTATCCGGTCAAATTACATTTCTTCAGCCGTGATGCCTGTCAAACAGGTCGATTTTTTCCCAAAGTTTTCGCCGTCGTGTCGCACTCGATTGAATTGCTTTAATTAGAAACTCGTTAAAATTTAAACCGCGGCAGAAATAACAATCAGCAGTTGTTTACGTTCAGTCGATCGTGTATAATGAAGTGAGGCTTTTTACCCTAAGTTCAGGTGATCTCGTAAAAATGTCAGGTTTGGAATTGTCACGGGATGATTTAGAATTAATTGGAAGCTTCTGTGTTTTTCCGTGCTTCTTTTAAATGGAAGGAAATGCCTTTTTTGAGTCTTTATCGCTTCGATGATTCTTACTTTTTCTGTTTCTAATGGATCGTTGATGTTTACGTTACTAAGTTTTCTGCCTTGTTAAAATATCCACTCTCACCAATCCAGTTTTCTTCCCTTACTTATTAGTAAAACACATTCAATATTTGATTATTTATATCCAAAATAGAGATATTTATTTTGGCTGGTATCATATATAATAATCAGACTAATATAGTTAGGTATAGTTTTCTATCCAGGGTATTGTTCTGAAAAAATTATCTATCCAAGTGCATAATTAGCTCGAGTATGATTATAGTAAATAGCATAAATAGCGGCTGAAAAATTGGGATTTCCTTGAACGAGTTAACGTTTTCTAAGTTATACAGCTCATTTAATTTTTCTGCCTTGTTATTTTCTCAGAATAGAGTGTCAAAAGACTTTATCAATCTCATATTCTCATGCTTCTCTCATGTTTTCGATCCGAAATTTGTTCCCATTAGAACACATGGGGCTCTTCCCCATCTTTGTAAACCATCTTCCAATAACAGAGTCTTTCGGATTATCATAGAAATAGCCCCGGGGCTATCCTATAAAAAACGTTTCTCACGTATAACACGATCCGTGTTGTAAGCCATAGAGACAGAAGGGTATCAAGGTTAGTGAGGGAGAACGAAAAAATCACCTCCCACCGACTATGACATGAGCAATTTTTCGTACATGGCCGACCCATTAGCATATCCGTGCCGCAATGAATAGCTCAGCGGCTCGGTCCCTTTATGTTACAAAAAACCTCCCAACTCATTGACCCCGTCTCCTCGCAGCCCTCCTTTAACCTCTGCAGAAGCTTTAGAGAGCATTATCCCCTTTCCATTCCAATTGCTACGTGATATCAGCCACATTACCCGTGCAGAACTGCCGAATGTTATGTCCACATGTCGCTAAAGTTGGTCGACCAATATGAAAGCACTATTTCAATGCATCGATCTGTGTGTCTCTCACGGGAGAAATTTGTGCGATGTTACGAAATTTGGATAAATATATATTGTCGGTCAAAATTGCTTTATAAATGTTCAGTATGGACCAAAAGTGATGCCAAGCATAACAGTGTGAGTTATATTAGATAAATTACTAACATGGTTTCAGTAAAAACGAAAAAGTTAAGTATCAAAGAAATGTGGGATTTTTTCCGGGTTTGTTCGAACGGGTGCTTCTTATTCTCTAATTCAAGAAACAGATTTTTAACGTCAAATCCTGTTTAAAATATTTTATTTCGAATTTTGTAATTTTATTGAGAATATATATAGAAATAGATCGAAATTATAAATGAATTCGTAGGTCGGGTACTGTGAGGCAAGTAGCTATGATTTAAAATGTTAGGATAGTGAAGCGATATTTTTGGGATCAGGTGGCCTGGTGAACTGCAATAAACTAATCTTTTCATTGATGACCCATGATGTTCTTAGTTAATTTAAGTCTACTGATTAATGTTAGAGGGAAATTTTGGTAATTACTCTGGTAATTTTATCGTAGAATGGTGTTGATCAGAGATTTTATAGCCTTCTTATTAGTTTATGGAATATTCATCAAGATATTTTATCTCGTAAATTTGTTAAATAGATGTTTTCTGTAAATTTTCTATCTTAAAATGAATTTGGGAAATTGGTTTTAATCATAGGAACTTTTTTATCATACTAGATAACCGGATTTCTTCGGAGTAATCAAACTGTGTCGAGGATTAGTTAAATACGGTTACGATTTATCCTTGCATGCATTAGATGATTGACGATGCCATAGAAAAATATTTCATCCAAAATATAGAGGAGTAATGTTAAATTGTTATTAGGAAGTTAGAATGAATTTCATCCAAGTAGAATGCTTTTCGTTGATTTTCAGAATTTTTCACGAATATATAAAGGAAAAATGAAATATGTGGGGCTGCTTGTCATTCCTTCCAAACATTCTTCGATACTTCAAGATTTCAAGTTTAAGGGAGAGACTTCCATATTGGCAACCTTGCTCCATAAAATAGCGATGGTTTTAAAACAACCGGCCGAAGAGCGAAAAAATCGTGCGAGGACGGTTTTTGAAGAGCCCTTTCTCTCATCCGACTTTTTTCTCCACACGTGTGGTGGGCGCTCCTGTTAAAAAAGGTCGAAGCAGCGGGATCTGCCAAAATATCTCCGCATATGTAACTCAGGCATCCTCTCAATGCTCAGCGCTTGACCTCAGCATTTAGTGCCGTGGCCTCCCTTTGAGATGTGAAAGGGCCTCGGCATCCAACTGGAAGACCACCCTTTCCCACCCCTCCTGCACACCCGTCCATCAAAAATCATATCCCTTCACCAGTCTCCTCTGAAAGCATTCTCTCCATCTCGCAACTTATTCTCCCCATCCTCGAATATCGCAGTGCCTTTTTCTTTCTCGGTTTCTTTCAATAGCCTTTTTTATGAGGCTTTTTATTTGTTTCGTTCTCGGGCGTTCAAGTCTCCCACATAGATTATTTCCTCACAAGTCCATCTGCATCCTTCGAGACCCCGCTGATTCGTGAGTAGTAATTTGGGAGAAGGGTACCGATCACTGGAGGCGCAAATTATGTAACTATGTTAAGGGAAATGAGTCGGTTGGCGATATAACGCGTGAGAATCATATTGTGCCTGTACAGTAAAGGGTAGTTCATGGGGTATTTATTCAGTGCACTCCGATTCGTGCCTTCCTCGTACTATCCTTTTACGGAGGTATTGCCTTAACGAATGTGCTCGTCCATAAATCTTGGTTGCATCTTCATTAAGGAAGATCATTTTGCGTTTTAATACCTGATGAATCAAATTTGAAGAGGAATACGAATTCATTCGTTGATTTTAATTATCTGTGGTTTAGTAGAATTATATATTTTAATCGAATATTTCAACATTGTATGTAACGTGATTATGGTTAAAATTACAGTTAATTATGATATCCAATAGTTATTAATTAAATAATTATTAATAATAAGAGTTGTCGTAATTATTTATAATCATCTCATTTACGACGCAGTTAGTCAAAACTGTATGATTGAATTTTAATTCAGTTAAGCCTTAGGTAACCATGTAACTTTTTAATAAAATAATTGTGGAAAAGTACCTATGATTGCAATTGATTTGACATTGAAATATTTGTGTCAAAACCAGTGCTTGGAATCAAACTTCTGTAACGAATATTTAGCAGATTTACTATTTTTAACGCAAGATTTCTGCTATCTCTGGACCAGGTTCCATTTTACCAGATTGTAATTCATTGAAGAATTGATTTTGCTCCCTCAATATACGCAAACGTCTTTATTATGAGTTCTTGTTTGTTCAGTTTCACTTTAGAATCAACTTATAATTCTTGCCGTAAGAATTGACCGAATTTTCTCTTGATATTAGATGACTGCTTTCCGTGATAGGACCTACAAACTCTTACCTCATACAAGAGGCTTCACTTTTACTGCAGGTATACAATTAAATGAAGTTGTCACTCTCCCTTTTCCTCTATTGGCATTCTATGTTGCTCGGGGAGCGTACAATGAGATTTAGGACTGTGAAAACACTGCCTTTTCACCAGAAATTAATTTTCCATCCATCATCCCCACAATTTTTGGGCAAGTATCTCCAAATCTAAATCTTACTTGAAAAGAAGAATCACTAGGTAAAATTAAAAGAAATTAAGAATCTCTTTACGGATTTATAATTGAATTGTCAACGGAAACTGATGCCATACGAGCTCATTTACTTTATTTCCAATTACGGATTATATCACAGTACCATATCTGTATTTTATTTTTCATTTTCAAGCTGGAATTACTGGAAGGATGTTTTTCTTTACCGATCGATAAATTAGTTTGCTCCCGTCTGCTCTCTCCATTCTTGGCCTTCTCTTTCTTCTTCTGAAGGTGATTCCGTATCTTTATCACCATCCCTTCTCCCCCGTTCTTTCTCCTCAGCGCCTCCTCCTTAATCCAGGGCACCCATAACTCGTCCCAACCCCTTCTGCCTCTTTGAGCTTAAATGTCGCGTAAGTAGTCGTGAACAGCCTTCCGTGGACTCATAAAAGGTCCCAGGGCTCCCTTTTGTAAGGGCATAGAGGAGAGGCGTACAGAGGATATGGGTTTCAACGTATTAAGGATTCTGAGGGCGCCTTTGGATAACAGGGACGTTTATTACGCATTTCAGTGAGTTATGCATCTCGCCTAGGTATTTTCTCGCTCTGGTGTGTATTTAGTTCGCTACGCCAAGGATTAAAGGCCGTTGGAGAGTATCTTCCGACTTCAGCCAATCCACGACAAACACCTTAAAATCGAACATTGGATGGAAATCTCCGCTAAAGCAGTGGAAATTTTCGAAGCTTTCCCTCTTCTCACGGTTCAGGCAAGACTTTCTCCCATCCTCGCGTTTTTTTCCGCGGAAAACTCCTCGTTTGGTTTCATGCGATGGATTCCTCTTCAGCAGCATTTTGACCCTGCGCGACCTCGTTTATACGCATAGCTGCTCCGGGAGCGATTTAAGCGGAGCTCGCTTTATTGCTTTGGTGGGAATGTCGGACTTCGTAAAGCCTTGTTTTTCTTTGTTCCGAAGCTCGATTTAACGACCCGCGAAATCTTCTTTCGCTGCTGCTGTTGCGGGCCAAGGGAGGGGATGATAAGAGTCGGGATGAAAGTCGCATCAACTCGGATTTTCGGAAGGATTTTTCGCGGTAGTCGTTTCAAGAATTTCACTTTCTGAGGGAATTAAAAATTTCATATCTTTGTTATTTTATGGTCAACTAAAAGCCCTCATATTTCATAACCGACTAGATTTAACCTAATGGGTTTTCAAAACGTATTTATACGGTAAAGAACTAGAATAAAGCAAAGTTTTTGAAAGATATTAAATGATTATATTTTATGTCTTCATCTTGAATATATAATCATGGGTAATTTGGACTTCAAATTTTCCGTATTCGAATTGTAGGTATGAAATTGCAAATTCAGACGAAGAGCGTTTGTATGTACTTTCGTGGGCTAAATTCGAAAATTGTAATTGATTGTAAATTGACTTTGCACTTCGTAGAGAAATTGTCGACCGTGAAAGCGTGTTCGTCATCTTCTTTTTTTTTCAATTAAAATTTAGAGTACTGCCATTCTTTGTCAATTTTGATTTTACTTTGTATTCTTTGAACCTTTGGTCGTAAATTTTTATTTTTTAGCTTAACCTTCAACCTGATGACATTCCTTCTCCTTATTCCTTCGTAGAATTTAAAATTGAGATTATGGAGGAGATTTGCTAAAAATAATTGAGATTAATATTATAGAAAATCATCGCGAATTTCGAAAATTTTCACGATAATGTATTGCTAGACCGCACAGAATTACTTTGTGCATTTTTGGGGCATGGGTAACTTATTAATGATTTATAGTGAATGAGTTTTGTTCATAATAAGTAAGGTTACGGAGATATCATAGTTATTTTTCATCGCTACTAAAGGAAGATTTTATTAAATTATTATCACTCATATGCCTCAGACACTCAACACTATCGTAGTTACTATGTTATGAATCAGTTGGTCAACATCATTTAAGTAAGATAGTGTCATAGTAGTAAAAAATTTCATCGCGTGCAGTTAGAAACCTAGTGAATAAATCTTTTCTTCTTGAGGGGGAAATATTCAAACATTTTCATCATGCCGCAATTCTTGTGTCGTTTCTTTCTGTGTATAATTCAGTGTCTTTGCTTTAGAAGGAATGTTTGAGGGAGATAAATGTTTACGCAGCGCCAACTCTAGGAAGATGCACCAAACGATTATGAATTTTGTTTCGAGGACCTCCTCTTGTATTTTACCTGGCCTTAAATCGACCAAATATTAAGTCCATGAGCTGGATGATAAGTTTTTATAGGCGAAGTTATGGCCTCGCAGCCGAGTTAATACGTCGTAAAAGCCTTAGTGCCCGAGAAGTGTTCGACTGCAGATATGCAAGGGCTCAGGCAGTTCTAGGAATTAAAAGATCCCATAAAATAGTGATTTTTCCCTCAAGTAAATACTGATTGCCGACAGATAAAATTTCTTTGCGCTTTTTCTATAATGCATTAGTTTATTCGTAATCTTTTGAAGTAGAGATCCGTGTTAATGTGCGAGTTAAGCTTTGTCATCACAGAAATATGGTGGAAGTTTTATTAGATAAGTTCGAAGCCGAGTTTTCGAAACTTAAATTACGCTAAAAGTTGTTTGGGATTAGCCTTGGTGTGAGCTTCATAAGCCAAGAGGGAATTAAACTTTCCTTCGCCGAGAAAGTGAATGCACGATACGATGCGCCCAGAACTTCTGATATTACTTTGGAAATATTTATTCTGAGATTATTAGGTACTTAATGACGGAATACATTTTGCCGAGGATTAAATTGCAGAGCGGTGAACTGTAATCTTGGTAAGCCGTAATCTCGGAAAATTTTCTTTAGTTTCGTAATTTAAATAGGCTTGTTGTTTATTGCGATTAGAGTATTTAAGCATTCCGATTATTATTATCTTATTTTCTAGTCTCTCACCTGATTCTTATGGGAAATTCGTTAAATTTTCTTTAAAACTAAAATATAAAATAATTGAATCTTCTCCCAGTTCAATTTTGTGATGGACGAAGCTACAATTTGAAGCTCTAATAAAATAAATTTTCAGGTTTTTAATATTTTAGTCCAAGCAAAATATTTTATGGATCTGTAAGGTTGTCCGATAGATATAAACTGTTTCCTTATAGTTAACTCGGTTTCTATTAACTTTAGGGATGACATCAAAGATGAGGGAATTAGGTTATTGAAGTAAATAACGCCTTGATGTTGAAGTAGCTCTGGCATAGTCTGTTGCCTTGTTAAATAATATATTAAGGACTACAGTTTTTATTAATGTTTAAGCTATTGAATAAGAATCAATTTCAAAATGGAGAATGAATCATTAGTTTTCCTGAAACACGCCAGAAACAACTGTGCTGTCACTTGCTCTTTCAGTTTGTCTATTATCAGTTGCAATATTTATCAGGTCCGCATTAAAGAAAAACGCTGTTTTTCTGTTCCAAGCTTTTTCAATATTTATGATCAAAATCAACTGGAGTGCTTCCAGGAACTCCAATGCTATGGAACATGTAAAAACATAGCTATAATGGTTTGATATCTAAAACCAAATCTGGAAATATTAAAGCCATAATTAGAAGGTGTCTAGTTATGTCTTTAAGGGATAACTAGGTAAGTTATTCTTCAGAGTTCAGTTTTTTCCCTCTCTTTTCTCCTATAGAAATTGTGCTTTGCTAACTGTGTATTGGATAATGGTTGTTCTTTGCCGTGTTTTTGTACTTGAACTTTTATGTCTTAGTATGCTAAATTTATTGCCTTATTTCATACTTAAATGATAAGTTTTACTTTTTCCTTTCTATTAAGATGTAGTATATTAATCTTTCAAAAAGTGTTTGCTCTTTTTGGGCTTTTTCAGATTTTTTTAATTCTTTGGAAGATGTCTAATTATGTATCCTATGGAGTCATTTTATGTATTTATTCCAAGAGTCGAAGTACTTTTTTTTCTTTCTTAAACTGAATATGCTTATTTTATAATCGAAAAATGGTTGTACTTCTCCACTATGTGGTGATATCAGCTGAAACATGTTAAAATATGACTTGAAAAATGGTTTTATAGTCAATGATATATTTTTTCCACTCTTGCTTGACTTCCTATGGTGAATAAATGTATTTTTGTTTACATATGTTAATCTATGAAAAAATATTTTTTCCTTTCTTCTTTTAACATTTTTGTCATTATTGAAGATGTCTAATTATGTTTCTAAAGAAGTTTTTCTTTTTATGTCTTTTTCTAAGGTATTTTTTATTCTCTTCTAAAGATAAACTGTACTGGGCTAATTTTGACTATAGAAACATTTGTTCAGATTTTCTTATTGCATAGTCAAGTTTTTTCACATTCTTTGTATTTCTTGTCACTTCAGCACTACTTGTTTGTTGCTTATTTTTATACGGTGAGCTCTGAGCTGTTTTCTAAATGCATTTTATAATATTTTGTAGTATAATTCTTTTGTGCTATTGACGTTCTGTCGACAGACATTAGTCTGATGGAACGCACCTTTGTTGAATGTTCGGTTAACATTATTCAATGGTACGACATTAAAATTGTTGTGAAGTAATAACTCTGATACCTAATAGTATTGTTTTTTCATCAATAATTTGCAAAAATTTGCGAAATTTTATCACTGTCAAATAGAGAAGAATCATAACTCTTCGATACCTCTTTTTTTAAATTTAAAGGAATCCGGACCGAAAGCAAAAAATTTCGAGGAGGAAACCTTGAATAGTGCAATATTAAACCACATGAATTACTTTTATTTCTATTTACTTTCTTTTGTGCCGTTTTGTTTATTTCGTTATTTTTGGGAATTCATCTAATATTCCTCAAATTTGGTGACCATCAGAGTCAAGTGAAACATTAACCTGTATTAGAGTTTTATTATGGCATTTCAAGGAATGAAACACCAATTCTGAGTTCCTTTGCTGGGAAATTTCGAGTTGGATTTTCTCAGTGTTTCTCGTGTATCATTAACGAGTCGACAAAATCTTCACAGTTAATATTTATCGACAGTCCCGAAACAGTATTTTGCTTCCTCAGTAACGTCTCATCGATTCACTATTCGAAACGAGAGGATGCGAATATTCGATCCGTCCTGTTATGACGCTCGTTGCTCTTCATTTGAAACGGTCCAGAGTACTATTAGAAAGAGAAGATGCGGTTTCCTTTCCCACAAAGAGCACCAAAGCGGTGAGCGGAAAACATGATGTCAGACCGCTTTCGTTTCAGCGCGGATGGATCCTCGAGATTCTTCCGAAGGGTTTCTTTTATGTCTTAGAACAGGTCTCGATGGAGAGAAAGGGTCGCTTAATGTGCTGGAAAATGGCCTTTCTCCTTGCTTTCCTTCGGAATTAAGTGAAATTTCCTCATCGCGGGGAGATGCCTCCGTGTGGGGAGGCCTTTAATGATTATTTGTTGGGTGTGGGGCATCCCTTAGTGATGTTTGTAGCTCGCAGGAAGCACTAATAGAGCAGGGGAAGATGGAGTCTAAAAGTAAGTAGAGTAGCCTTTCATTTGAAAATTCTCCTGCGATTTCATGGTTGATTTTTACTCTAAGGTCCAGCTTTTTCCGTTTCTAGCCCACTGTGCGTCGTTGTTTGTATTAGAATAAATGCTAACTAAAAATTAAAGAATGCTAGGAAGGTAAAGAAGATGAAATTTAATCGCAAAAGTTATCAGCAAAAAAAAGGAAGAACATAATTTCCTAAGTGGAAAATCTCGAGATGTGCATGGTAAATCATGTGTATGGCGGTGCTGCCTAACTCCGATTTTCAGTTGCTAATTTTTCATAAATAAAGGTCCATTGAGATGAACGGTCGGGCAAGTGTCCATTATTTTTAAGTAGAGAATGTACCTTGAAAGTTTTTTTTTGAATCCGTTCCCAGCAATCCTGGTGATCCCCTTGTCTGTTGAGTAGGAACATACGTGTTTATAAAATTGCCCTTTTTAAGTAGGAAAATATAATTTTCGTAAGTTCTTAAATTTATTTTTGTAACATTTTACAAAAAAGAAAAATATTGCTAGTTATGATAAAAGAGGAATATTTAATTTCTCAAGAAGAATATATCGCTCGATAAGTCATGTATAAATTACAACAATTGGTTTAATTCCAAGATATAATGATAGATTTATCAGGTTGCATACTTGTTCTACAAGTCATCACTTATAGTAGCAATTAGTGTTTTAATGATACCGTTTAACCGGAAATGTATATTTCCATCCTTTTTGTAAGATTTGAAGGTTATCAGATTATGGCTTAGCCTTGATCGGTTCCTGTATAGAAACTCAATTCCTAGACTGCACGAAATAAATAGTTGCTCACGATTAATTTTCAATAAGTCTTTCGCTGAACTTCATGCTTTTTCAGATGAATGTGATTTGTATTCTTACGAGAATTTTCTTAGACGGTAGTATAGATGGTAGTATAGAATAGAATTGACTTTATTGAAAGGTATATTGAAACTGTAAAATCTCCTCTTTCATAAAACCCATTGTAATTTTATTAGATAGTAAGGATAAAAGAAAGTTAAGCAATAAAAGAGTGAAATATTAACGTTAGAGTAGGAAACACTTTTACTGGTAAAATACGATGAACATGACGGCAAATCAAAATTAGATCGAGTTGAATTCGTATGTCTGATTCCTACTTTGATACGTAACATTGAAGTAGTTACTTCAAGGTCTAGAATGAAGACGCAGTTTTCTATTGGTGAAAAAATATTTAGTTTCGTTCGGAACCAAATCTCCCTCAATACCTTAGAAATAAGTGTATATAAAGTGAATAAGCGGTTGCTTGCTTAGAAGAACGATCAGTCGAGAGCGCTTTGGTGAGGGGATTCAGAGTGGCATTCTTTGACAGCGGCTTGATGGCTGTCCCTGACACACAATTCACGTACGTGCCAATGCTTCGCTGGGGCTTTGTTCGCGTCAATCCGCAATTTATCTTACTTTCTATAGAGTTCACTCGGCAATTTCCCTAAGAATCGGTTTAATGAAATTATGGAAAGACTCCAAGGCTAGCAATTTCGATGGTCAATGCGATGATGTAAAGCGTAATTGTTTCCATGTTATAACAATGATAGTATCTGGATGGCTGTTAGCTTCCAAGGACAGATTCACGTCATTTCGCATACGATGTTAACAGTTATTGAGATTTTCCCACTTCTTTTGAAAAGTTTCCAAGGGATGAGGTCACCGTTTCTCTGCTGCCATTATGTTCACTCATTTTATAAGTTGTAATGCAACCACTTAAGATTGAAATTGTTTTTTTTTTATGATTTCATATAAATATGATAAATGACGTTCATTTAAAGAATTATGAATGAGATTCAGGAATTGATGTATTTAAAATAATGTAGTTTCATACATTTAAAACATGTATGCTAATATGAATTATTAAATGAATAATTTAGAATTTTACAACGCTGATTATAATGATTCAGAGGCAACAGATAAACCAGCGATGGTTTAATTATTTTCTTGATTCGATTTAAACCGTGCCCTTGAGTTTAATTTTAATACAGAGCGTAATTCTTGTTTATTCAGTCTTTTTTTCTGTTGCAAACTTAATGTAAGTTCTGTAACTGGGGAAAATTTTCGAGTAAGACATTTTTATTAGGCTATTAATATTTAAAAATATTTATATTCTATGAATTAAATACAATAACGAAATTTAATTTCCCACCCTGATATGGATATATTTTAACCTAGTTATTAATTGTGAGTAGTATAGAAGTTAAATCTAATTTTCTGTTGATTCCACAGCCAGTTATGTATTCTCTGCTACTGCTATTGTTAACAGTTAATAATATCTTAAAGCTTTAAACATAGGTAATTTAAATTCAATTTCAGTTTAAATTACTTATTTAAAGTCCAAAAGTGAACATAACTTGCCACTTTAAAAAACTTAACATCAACTCCACACCATGATACTATGATATTCTTCGTTCCTAGGAATCATATTCTTCATACTTGTAGCTTTCGAAAGAGGCAACGTCAAATGTATCTCGAGTATGAGGACAGGATGCAGAGTTCCCTTTACATTTCACACCCCATCAATCCCAGCACATCATTCTCTCACATCTCATCCTCGAAACATCTCGGTTCCAATTATAATAACACCTGGAGGAATTGAATATTTATGCTCTCTCCAATCCTCTCACCTCCGAAAGAGGGCACTGGAAGCTCCATTGCTCCTGGACATGGATGGGCGACCGCGGGGCGTGGGCCCCCGTGGGGCGGGGCCCCGACGGTTCGTTTGCCCCTTTCCCCCGATCTTCGCCAGAAGACTCCGTGGGCGTGCGGATGCGACGCTGGGGTCACCGGGTCACCGCGGGAAAGGCGAACAATGCCTCGAGGGGGGTGATGCAATTGAGAAGGGAGAGAAAGTGGGGATGGATATATAAATGGGCACGGAGCAAGCACCTCTTTTTAATGGCTGGGTAGATGTCTCCATTGCCAGTAGAGCGTCTCTCCTCCGTATTGTTTTTAGGTATTCAGCGGTCGGAATAACAGAAAAGCGATGGCGAGATTAGTATCTCGTGCGGTCTTTCATATCTGTTATTTAGAGAACGGTACAATCCGTTCTTTTTCTTCTTTTGAGGATGCGCCGGTGATGGGCGTAATCTCGAGCGTATTTATGTGTGATAAGGCTTGTATGTATGTCTGTGTAACACGGTGTATGAGACCTAGTACCGTTATGTTTAATGGGCTTAAATAGTACGATTGCTCTATTTTCGCATGAATGCTTCATTGGGCGCTCTTTAATCCTAGACAATTGATTTTAATCGCGTTTACTTAGAGAAGTTGAACGTTTGTACGCTTTCTAATTGTAGGAGTAACCAAAGGTGGTGCCACTAGTAAAAACTTTTAATTAAATGTCACCTCTAAGTGCTATATATGTTCGAAAGTGATCTTTCTGTAGGTTCATGTGCTTCAAATTTCTTTATTCAGTGCCAGTTTTTCGTTTTTGTGTTATTTGTATCATTTATTTATAATAAGTTATGTATAGTTAATACCAGTGACAATTTAATCATTATTAGTTTGAACGAACCTGGTGTAAGCTCGTAAAATAGAAAAGGTATTACATTAAAATATAGTGGCCGTAAAATGAAGAAATTCGATGAAAATTAATTCTAAAATTGTCATAATGTAAAGTGTATTCGGTTATTCAAATGAACAAACACGAATGCATGGATAAACTTATAAAGAAAGTTAATCACCACTTCAGTTTTTATTCAGAAAATATTTTTATCCGATCTAAATGATACTCACATGAATTTGATGCTTCGTGATGGACCAGGAAGTTGACATCTCGCATCAGAACAGTATTTTGTTTTCAAAACCGAAGCAAAAAGTAATGTTAATTCTTTAGAAGGAAAGTGTAGCTTCAAGCTTCTTTTCAATAGAGAAATTCTGTTGTAGTTTCTTAAAAGTACTTCGACAGCTTAGTTGATTTCGCACATTGGCTCCCACCGGAAATCGAACCCGGGTTCGCTTTCACCGAAGCCGAATGCGTTGCACACTTGACCTTCCGGGAGCCCCAGAGCTCCCCTTACCAAAAATGCGAGCAATTTTTTGCCAAGTAGTACTAGATTTAGGGCGTACTATCTGCAATGCTTCACGTTGGCTTTTCTGCATTGCGACTTAGCAAGCGACAAACCATTTGTCTGGAGGATACCCTGCAGAAAATAATATGTGGTAGTAAGTATAATGTAGTAGTCCTTGCGGGGTCTATCTGTATGCTCCTGATATTTACTCCAATTCGAGATAATAATTCATTTCTCAAGGAATGTATGATAAGTATAGTTTGTACGTTGAGACATAAAATTTTCTATGTACACTCCTGGCCAAAATTAACGCAGCACCGGCCGTTAAAATCGCTAGGGAGGTGCTGCGTTAATTTTGGCCAGGAGTGTACTTGAAAAAAAAATGTGTGCAGTTGCATTGGGAGTTGAAAATATAGAAAAAATCGGAGGAAGGGATTCGGTGGGGAAGACATTGATGGGGCATCGAGCGATTTGGGAAATTTATTAGAGGTTGCGGGAGATTTAGATTCTTATTCCCGTAGGCACGATCAGCTAAGCGTCAATACGAAGATAGGAGAAACAATTTGAAGAAAATTAAGAAGCCTTGACAGATCGATGCTTTTTGGATGCAAAAAGAGGCGGCAAACAAAATTTTATCGCACGGTTTTAGGTAGTAATCGATTTTTGATGGATGGGTACCATTTTAAAAACTAAGATTCATCATAGTTCATGGGCGATGTAGTCGGAGGAGGATCAAGGCTTTCCCATTTTTATGTTGTGATTCATAGGCGATGTTGCATTTCTATTCCCCAGAATCAGCAGGGCGTAATGGATGGGAATTGGAAAGGAGTAGTCGAAAATTGAACGAGGAAGCATTTTCGCCGAGTTCGTCGACCTCGCTCTATCTTCTAAATCATGCTCTCGGAGTTAGAACTATCCTGCCCAAGGCCCCTTTTACGAAAAAACACTCTTCCGTTGCACAATCCCCCCACTTTGATCCGTTGGCCACCGAAAGCTTTCAGTTTTTCGCTAGGTCCTCGCCAGTCTTTTCCAATTACCTCTCTCGATCTTGGGCCTCTCTCTCGCTGTCTTCGATGTAACTGCCATAATACCTTTTCTTTTCTCCACGCGTAATTTTTTTCCTAGAGGTTCTGAAAGGAGCCTATTTTTTTATTCCCTCGTTTAATGGCCGTATTTGACGTTTCAATTTCCCGTTTGGAAATTAATTTTTTAAGAGCCGATTCTCGCTGACTCGGAGTGAGTATTGAAGGAGGAAGTTGGCTATTGTTGTTTTTTGATAGCAATTGCCGCAAGATTAAGTTCCGCAAATATTTGTGATTGAGGTTATTTGTGTGGAGGAGATAGAAGCTTGGAAACCTCCGGCATGTATAGCCATATGTCATTTGATTTAAACCCTTATCCCTAATCATTTTATCTTACTTTGTTTCGGAATACATTCATGAACTTTATTGAAGTTATATTGAACCATATTTGCCAATTTTTTACAAAACGATAGCACTAAATGACGATTGATGGACATACAAAACATTCCCTGAAAGCAAATATCCGTTTTTCTGAGACTCGAACCCGGTACCCCGGGGTTGGAGTGTGAAGCAACATGAAGTATATGAACTACTTTTTAAAAAGGTTTGATAATTCAAGAAATAAAAATCTTAAATCGTTAGAAGATACTTCGTTTGTGTGCATTGCATACATCTTCGAATGGTAGTGACTTAATTCTAGATAAGCATTGCAGTTGACGTACCCTGAAATCCATGGTTAAGATACCTGCGTTAAATACATTGAAATTTACAATGCTCTGCAGTCCGAAACAGATCAGTGCTTAAACATAAGTTTTTATCCTATATTCTGGAAACAGGAATTGTTTGTTACAAATGATTTTTTACTTCACTCGTTATATCATGAGATTAGGAACTCTTCCGTGACCATTACGAATGACTGACCCGTCACCCTAGCGTGATACCTTTTACCTTCTACAATTTTAATCTGTTGAAAATCGAAATTAAATAGACGTGGTAAATAGTCAGGTCGGAAATCGAATTGCCATGGTCCGGTGGGTTAACTTTTCGTGTAAAATTGATTTGCATCCTCCTGTACGCTCCGCCGAGCGTGGGAGAACGTTTCAGCATCAGCGTAATGACGATCGCCTGACTGGAACCCATACGATTTTTCATGTTCCCCTGACCATCTGTTACGAAGACTTCCTCAATCGTTACTCAGCCTCCGTGCAAGTTGCAATCCGAGGGGCGTCTCCAGATCACCGAATTTCAAGAAAATTATGCACCATCAACTCACGATGGTATCGATTGACCCATGTTATTATCAGCATGAAATTTATTTATTTATAGAACA
The DNA here is from genome assembly GCA_947579665.1 of Sympetrum striolatum. Lineage (NCBI taxonomy): Eukaryota > Metazoa > Arthropoda > Insecta > Odonata > Libellulidae > Sympetrum > Sympetrum striolatum. Next base: position 14,217,342 of record OX388346.1, read on the forward strand.
CCAACTGAAAACAAATAAATGTTGGTTTTATTTATGTTAAAGTTTTTATGCCTTCGTATGATATTTCTCATGGCCATTTGATATAATGCTCCACGTTCATTGTTCAGTATATTACGTTTTAATCATACAAGTAGAGGCATAACAATTGTTACTCCTTGCCCATGCTTCTTGGAGTTAATCGTTCAATGAACATTGTCTACAAGAGTGCTTTATTCCTGCTGTTCATGCTTGCACATGTACTTTCCTAGCACATGGAACCATAAGTATAGTATAAATATAGTTTAGTGTAGTTTTTACTAAGTATTAAAAAGAGAAGCAATGCCGAGAATGTCTTTTTACTAAAAAGCCATATAAATCCCATAGAACGACAAAATATCTAGAAAAGTGAGGGCCATATATAATGTGAAATGGAAAGTGAATGGTTATTGCTTGGTGCAACTAAATAATACCTAAAGAACACCTATTGATAATATCTAAATGACAATTTGTGTCTAATTGAATTATCTAGCATGTTTTGTCCCTAGCTTCATTCCTAACCACTCGATAATTTATCGGTATAAACATCGAAATAATGTTTGCCTTTTTACGAAACACAAATATCATTCATTCAAGGGTATAATTTAACAAATAATATTATGAAAATAAAAATATGTAATGTAATAATTTATTTCGAACGAAATTGAAACATAAGCCTCCTCTTCCCTCACAAAAACTTACGTATAAGTTTTATTTTTAAATTTATCCATTACGGTTGTAGTATAACCTATTTTTGAATTCAGTGGCTGGAAACGCACTATTTTCTCATTTAAACACATCGACAACTCGCTTAAATAATTCCGACGCATTTTACAATAAATCTCATGTCAATGGGAATAAATAAACTAAGAGAAGTGCGTTGAGTGGAACGAGCATAAAAGTCAGTGTGCCAAGCGTTCACCAATTGGAAATTAATTGCGGAATGTGCCGTCAATGCCTCAGATGGTTTTTCACGCTTGATTGTTTTCTATGCCAGGATAATCCGAGAGAGGTCACCGTGCATACACCCATTCATAGAGAGGTTATCGTCCTCCGTGCATCGCTGTTGCTAGGTGGTGGCCGGAGAATGGCTTCCCCAAGGGAAAAAAGTCAGGCTTCAGTTTTCCTCGAGAAACACGCGATTTTCAACAGCGCCGTAGCATTGACCCAAAAAATCCTTCGGTGAGAGGAATTATACCGCTGTTTTTTTTTCGCCGTGTATTACATGGAGTATCAGTCGGCTTCGACTCTTCTGCTTTTTTGCTAAGCGTAACTTTTTTCTCTCTCTTCGGCCAGCAATTCTTATACAGCGCTTCTCTTGGTCTAAGATCTTTACAGGAAGGGATTCTTATCGTTGTGTTGTTTTCAGCATTTCTTCCTCTATTATCATATAAAACCTATGATTATGAATCAAGTAAGAAACTCAAGTGAAGTATAGTATTATTCCTTCCTCGCATACCCTTAGGTATCTAAATGATTCGTTCCCATACGTTACTTTTTAATCTACTTATCACGGAGGTATATTATCTCTTTCCACGCCAATGATACCCTTTATTAATTTCAGTTATCCATATAAATAACGAGATCGGATATTAGGTGATTTATTTCAGTTAATTCTAGCACCTCTAAGATTTAATTAAGAAATTTTCGTATTTAGAGGAAAAGAGACATATCAAGAAATATGAAAGAGACGATTAAAAAACCATTCCTTAGTGATATTTAATTAAAAAATGACACCCGTTACGTTATAATATTTTATATTCATTTTCTAGGAAATTAAATAATTCGGCTAATATTATCTCATAAACCATATTAGTGGCTTAATATAAGTAGAGTGGTTATATTATTAGGAAAAACGAAAAGAGATAGAGAAATGGAAGATTTTTAGTAAAATACAGTAGATAATAAAAAATAAAATATTCCTTTTCTAAAGAAGGAATAATCTACTTAAGATTTATTGGCACAAAAATATATTTCGCTTAGTGGCCGAATAACAAAAAGTGCATACAAACGGAATATCGGGAATACGTTGTCGTATTTATTGCATCCACAATCAGAAAATAAAGATGGTGCTTTTCGTAGAAAAGTAATGGTATTGGGGCAATTTTGTTAGAAGTAAATATTTGATGAAGTTGCGAATATAAGTGAAAAATATAAATGATTTATTTGCTTACAATAGCACCCCACTATAAAATGGCGTTAGGATGGAGGACAGATAAACGAGGCCTTAAAATTTGTGCACCTTTAGAGACAAATATTTAGAATTATTAAAACGTGGAATGGCTATGTTTATCGAGAAAAATAAACGTGTGAAAAAAACTAGGAAAGGTTGATCACCGATGATCCAGCCGTACACTTCCAATGATCAAATAGTTATGGAGAAGATTTCGTTGGAACGGAGGTTGTTACGATCTCTGCATTATTCAAACCGTTGGTACTTAACGTTCTCTGGAATATCTCACGCTCTCCTGAACCGATATCTCTGTCATCCTCGAACGATACTCTTTTTCCGCCCTTCCTCCCTTCGTGAGTTATCGTTGGGTGTGGATTGAGCACCTGTTCAAGGGCGCTTTTTTAACGGAAACCATTCCTTTCACCGACTGTTCTTTCCTCATAACTCCTTAAGTGAGCCTTCTCGTTTTCGTAACGAGCACTCCCTCGGATGAACCGAGATTCAAGTCTCGTGTACTTCTCCTCAAACGCCGCAGCGAAAGGCGCTCTAACAACTGAAATGTTGTACTTTGTTTCTCCAATAGGTCAATCGCCTACCAGTCTTTAGTTTCTGCTCTATCGCTGCCTGTCGATGCCTTTTACCGTCACTGAATGCTTATTTTGATGTGTGGTAGAATTAAGTCTAGTCCCTACCATAAAGTAACCATAAAAATTATTACGGTTACTCCGCATTTAATTTTGTAGGGCATCCGAAAGATTTTACTTAAATATCTGAGATGTGTCATCAATCTAACGTAATTTCCAAAGTTAACTCAAAGCTAAAACGATTTAATAATGCTTATGATTTATTGTAAATCATTAAATATAAAGATTATAAGCGCATATAATTATTAATATAAACACAAAATATTTGAGCATATAATAGTAAATTAAATGAAAAATGTAGCAGCAATAATTATACATTCAATTAAAATTCTGTAGTAAATATTAATTTTAGTAATTATAAAAATCATAATATTATTCATAATACATTCATATTCATTAATCTAGCATCATATATTAAATATTGTATTATGAATACTAAATTGGTCATATTTATAAATAAATGTATCATTATTATTAATATTGTTCATTTATAATTTATTGTATTATGATTTATATTTATACTTGTATCATTATCATAAATAATCATGCTATCTTAAATAATAAAAATCTGATGTGGCCAGCACATGACTTTCTCCATATATAAGATGTAAATATTTATTTACGACAGTATTTTCGAACTCTATATTCAATCTTAACATGGAAGATAAGTGATTAATTTATATCATATTATCTTTTACGTCACAAACATGATAAATAATGTTTTTCGGGACATGCTCGATGAAAAACGATGAAATTGGCCTTTCGCTCAGAGCGCCCACAAAGCACATAATCATCAACTTCCGGTCTATCCTGGGTCTATCAGTATTTCAAGAATAGCTCCTAAACAATCAGTCATACAAAAATATATTTAATACAAAAGTTATAGTAACTTATATTTTCTAAAACTTTTATAATTATAGTATATACCTAAATATCATATTTATGGAGATATTTTGCAAAAGCGGAAATTTGCTTCGAAGAATAAAGTTCGACTTCCGGTTAACCTATTTACTCCAAAAACTCTGACAGCACCCAAAACCATGCTATATATGAAGTTTGGTATTGATACGACTAATAGTTTTCACGTAAGAGCGCCAACAAGCACACACACACATACACACAGACATCATTCCGAAAATGGTAAAAACGTGTTCTAGGGACCCCAAAACATGTATTTCCGTTGAAATCTCGAAGTCGATTTTTTTTTCATGAAAACAATACTTTCTCTATACTACGTATATGGAGAAAGTTAAAATAGAAAATAAAGTTTTAAATCGCTAGTTTCGGTTTCGACTTGTTAGCTTGACTCGAGTGTTAGGTCCCCACGAAATAAACATTTACTTTGCTAACATAGGAAGTATATCTCATCTTTTCTTCTCATATATTTTCCCAGAATTCCTCAGTGAAACGAAGTTTTGCCAAACAAAACACAGTGGTCTATTTCCAATTAATATTTGCTGCTTTTCTCGGAAGGAAAATCACATGAATGATACAATTGATTCTAATATCGATAAAAGATTATCAGTCATGACTAAAATAATTTATTCGATATTTTCGCATCTCATTCTCACATTCGTGAGTTTCCTTTTGATAATGATCACCTTCACAGGTGAGAATAACAAGTGATCAATCCCTCTATCTTCGCTCGGAAAGCTGCCCTTGTCAACGAATTGCATAGTCACCTTGCGAACGTATTATATCCATTGTTTCTCACTAAAACGCCCATTTACTGTTTGTTACTCTCTCATTGCTCAATAGGGAGCGTTTTAGCGTTTTCATGATGGAAATCTCTCTTTTTATGAAAGCTTTGCTGTTTCTCATCGAAGAGAATGGCCTCTTATGCATGAGGACACAGATGATAAAGAATTCGTTTAGGGAAACAAATTTTTGATAGGAAGATATTTTATATATCAAAGCATAAGGGTCATTCTTATATAGGTAAAATAGTGATTTGATCGACCGAAATATAGGATATGTGTTTGTTAAAGCCTAATCATACCGGCCGTGGTAGCCGAGTAGCGTTCTCGCACGTTATCGCTCCAACTCGACGGTCCCGGGTTCGAATCCCGGCTAGTCGGATTTCTCTGGTTAGGGAATGGTTGTGTGTCTTTTTAAATAGTAATAATTATTAAAATGCATGTAATTGGGATATTCCTGTTTCCATTTGAGAAATTATTATTATATGGTGCAACGTAAATGCTCCTAATCATGGTGATTTTCCTGGAGAAATGGATTTTTTTATTGAAAAACGTCAGTGTATTACATTTCGCTCAGTCCAGTCCGTAGTCCAGGTTTTCCCAAATTTTTTCCTGAAGGAGTACTTTGAGGATCTTTCCATTTTGACGGAGCGCCTTGTGTAATTTGAAGGTTAGGTAATGGCATTTATAAAAAGTCTTAGAAAACTAAAAAATGATTGTTTCATGTAGTATTTGTATGAACTCTGAGTCATTACTAGGTCAGTTAGAATTTAGCTTTCTTTAGAATTTAGCCTTCACAAATTGTAAATTATTTTTTTACGGAGCTCTTGCTAACTTCCCGTGGTGCACAGTTTAGGAAACTCTCGTACAGCCAATAGAAGTGTGGTACTAAATGATGCTTAGCTTGATGAATATTCAGAAGGATGACATACATTTTTTTATATTTCTTTTTTCTCAATCTCTTGTTCGGGATATTCCTGCATGAAAATTCCATTCGGTGTTGAAGGGAAAGGAAATGTGGTAAATCATAGTCTCCACGCAACACCTCTGAAGGTATAAAATTGAAGGTTTTGGGTTGAAAATCGCAAATGTCGCAAGTGACGGCGTTGTCATACGTGCAATTGGATTCAGAGATTTGAACCAAGGTTTCCGCCGAAGCGAATCTCTTTCTGTTTCGATTATACTTATGACTCACTTGTTTCCTTCACTTTCACTCTTCTCCTTACCCGTTGCTCCATAGCCATGTGAAAAAATTACCTCAAGTGTCAGGTGTTATGTTTCTAAATGTTTCCTTATATTACCTCTTCAAGAAGTATGGCAATTCCTCAATTGCGGTTTTTTTCTTTTGGAGTCATAATTATTATTTTCAAATCGACTACAAACCTTAGCCCAAATTTAAACGTAGCGTTCTATTTTACTTTTTAACAGAGTTTCAAATACAGAATAGCTTGATTTTTGTATCCATAACAACAATAAGCTTCATCAGCAGCAAAGTAAATTTAGGAAAATTGTGGAAATGAATTTTCCCCTCAAATGCTTTATATTTCACCCTTATAATTAATAACTATTTTAATTTATTTATTTAATTACATATATATTCCGCCGTAGATAGACCGAATTCTAATAACATAATTAGAGAAGAGATACTCTAAGATAAATTAAATTGAATCAATCAATATTTTTCACAGTTGACTAAATATTAGCATTGTATATAAAGAACAATTACACGGTAGAGATGCAAGACTTCCTTTAGCAAATGTGAAAATATCTGCATGCAATAATTATCACTATGATATTTTGCTCCTTTACGCGAAAGAATGAAGTATCGATTACTTTTTCATGAAAAATAATGAAATAATATTGGCATTTTATAATTTACGTTTTAGATAGCTTATTTATATTATCTGTTATGAAATCGAAAAATTGTAGTTATTATTTGAATTTCCGTATTACTTATTGCGAAACTAAAACTATTAAGCTTACCATATATTTTCATTCATTTTATTTTTTCGTGCACAATAATAATAACTCATTATTCCTCAATGATTCCGTAATTTGCTTATGTATTGCAAATACATATCAATTTTATAAGTTATTATTTCCTCCCGATATTCTATAAGTCCTTCTTAAGCCTTTCAAATCTTGATTGATACTTCCAGGAGAGGTGGTTGAATTCATGTGTTATAAATGTCTGCCTCATTTTCCCATTTCGAATACGCCCAGTCTGGTAATTACTTAGCCATCCATCAGTTGCTGCATATCCTCGTCACGAATCATAATGCATTAATGATACGCCGATCGTGATCACAAATAAATTATAGATTCAGGTTTCAGCAGCCATGTTTCATGATGTGAGAGGTGATTCGTTTTCCTGATGCTTATCGCTTCTGCTGCTTCCACCATCGCGTGCTTCTTTGCCTCGATGCATTTTTGAATAAGGATCCATTCACTTGCATTATGGCCTTTCTGCGATATAACGGAATAAAAAGAAAAAGTGTAGTAGTTTATCGGAAACGCGTCGGAAACGAAAATCTTGGAGGGAGAATCCATTCGTTGGAATAAAGTTTGAGGAAACCAGCGGGACGATTTTGACCTTTTGTCGTTAGGAAAGAGAATAAATATTGAATGGGAAAATAATGTGGTAAAATTTTGTTTTTGATTTTAATTTTACTACGCGATAACTTCCTTGCATCCATCCAGCAAGGTATTAAGTAAATCAGTTAGTTAGAATCGAGATTATATCCATAAGGATTTGAGAACTTAGATAACTTACACTCAGGAAACTTCACTCGTTAGGACGTTCCATTGATATTCAATACATTTTACTTGCGTTAAAAAGACATAATTATATCTGTTTAATTCTAAAAAACAAAAATAAATGATGACTTACAACAAAAGTATCCGCTTTCCTGAAAAATTAAACTCGCCCAAAACATTATGAGTGAGCGTTCAAATATTTACGAACAGTATACAAGGGGGAGATTATTAAGAAATGATAAAATGAAGTTTAACAAAGCCCAAGGAAGCGTTCGTCTAGAAACTGAAATAATAAACGGAAGTGAAAAATAGCGGGCGACATTACTGGGTCTAGAACTCAGGTCTCCCACTTTAAGGTTTTCGGAAGAACTAAAGTTCTCAATATATTTATCATATCAATATAAAATCAAAGATACAGCTACACCGTCAAAAATCGATTTGAAAATTTTAAATTGTTATAAACATTATTTAATTGTTTAAATTTTATAAAACCGTCCCATGATTATCTTTCCTAGCACAAGACCTTTAAATTAAGCTATGTTGTGTATTTTTAGCTTCTATATTACCGGAGATATGGCCTCGAATACGGAGGCACTTTTGTAAAATTTCAATTTTTAAACATTGCAATATTTCGTAAACAATTGCGTTAATTACAAAACGGCTTGGGGGTTTTCATTTTGTTATCAAATCAAAGCGATCTGCCAAATTTGGTCAAAATCGGTTACCTCAAGGGACATCACCTTGTCGAATAGGCACTATGACCCATAAGTAAAAAGTAGTAATTGCTAATCATGTTATTGTTTCCATAGACAGCTTTTAAATTAATTAATTAAATTTTTCATGACATTCGTTATAATTTGTACTATTGAAGTTCAGAAGACTTGCGTACAATAGAAGAATATTCTTCATTTCCTTTTTGATTATAGCTTAAGAAAGCCAATTGTGTCATAATGTTCCCAAGCCTTCCTCTATGTTCTCCTACTATTCTAAAACCCCTGCTATCCTCCTTCGAAGACGTCCTTCCGTGCCCTTCGCGTGTCCTCGAATCAACATTCCCTCAAGGAATGGGAAGTCTACTTCAGAGAACGGAATCGCTGTAGATTGGCAGATAGACGGAGGGGAAGTCATTCAATTACTGAGAGGGATGATAAGTCCTTTTATATAGCGCCTTTAGCCCTATTTTATAAGAACGGTTCGTTGTTTATACTCCTGGAAGTGGGATCATCAGAGTCTTTTAACAACTCTACTCTATCTCAAATGGCCCCAGGATGGCTTCCATCCGTCAGGATAATTGCGTGAGGAAAACTTTGTCGAATGGCTTTTAATTGGCTCTGCTAACGGCCGCGCAAGTTGCGGCCGTATCCTCGAAATGGGTGCCTTCCAACAAATTTATTAGGACTTTAATTTGCCCGTCTTATTTATTTTAATTATGTCTCTCGTTATAAGATCCCTCCCTTTTTCTGTCCAAAATGGTTATTTCTGGCTCGTAATATACGATTATTGAATAAGTTCTCGTTAGGATAGTGGAAATGGCGATTTATTATCATTCGGTGCCAAATTTCCTTGCCCGATCAATATTTCCCCCATTAAAAACAGATTTATGTCTCCAAACTTTTTTTAACGGTTTAGAATTCTTGGTAATGAATTATGAAGGCATAAAACGCTCAATTGAAGGAATGGCTGGGAAAAGGGATTCATAGAATATTTATTAAAATTTGTCATCCTTTATATTTAGCGTTTTGTTTATTTCTTCTGCGAATTTTCTGCCATTTTTTCTAATTTTTGCTTCAGTAACCTTATGGGTTTTAACGGTTACAAAGGAAAAATAGATTAACCCACGTATGATTAATATTATACAAAACTCCTAAAAAATGTATTTATATAATCACACAGGAGTTTCGTAAGGATGGTTCTATAAACTTCCAGTTCTACAAATTTCAGAAATATCTTCTTTTTGTTATTCAGAGCATTTTAAAGTTTTAAATAAATTTTTCTTGGTACTAATGTGCATTCATTTGTAAATTTGCGATACCATTTCTTAGGGCCAAGAAGAGTACATTTCCAATTTGTTTCCTATGCTACCCCTTAGTTTTATCTTAACAGCTACGGAATTCCTCATAAATTATAAGGTATCAGCACCTCAAAGGATTGACGTGTATTTCTTTTTATGTTGTGCAAACAAAGTAGTCAGTGATTTTATCCATTGTTATCTTAAGATAACGCGGTGGAATCGAGTAAATAAAAACTGGACAACAGGCTTAAATTGTTTTCTGCAGCGGGGAATTCTAAAATTCGTTTAAGTATCCACAGAAACTTAGTTTCTATGATTCTGTATGTCAACTGTTATTTAAATTCGATAGAATGTAGAGGTTTTAGAAGAACCTTATCGGAAAATACGACGAAATATTGTGTAATATAAATCTTAGTCAACTTAGTTATCAGTATTTTTGTCATCTATGATATTATTTTTCATATTGCACAACATGTAGACGGAGACTTTTTGGGAAAACGAGTAAGAGAAATAGTTTCAAAAAGCGCACAAAAATATCAAGTATCATATAATCCGGCATTTTTTTAAGCCCAGAAATGTGATCTGAATATGTTGTTGGAATAAATTCAAAATTTTGGAGGAAAAGTACATAACATAATTAATATGTTATATCCTCACTTCGTGAAATGCAGTATAAACCATCGTAATTAAACACTTAGTAACTTCGACAATTTTAAATTTAAATTTAAAATTGTGGAAGTCACTAAGTGGTTTACGATGGTTAAAGACAATTACGATGGCTTAAAGCACATAACATTTATCTACAGCGTAATACATCTAATTCTGATTTTGACGGTAATACTCACTCACTCAATACGGTCACTCAGAATTCAGCGGCCTTTTTCATATTCTAATATAAAATGTTTATCCTTCATCGTGTTATATTATTCATTACCTTGGTGTTATATTCTTCTAATATACGCCGAAAATGTTGATAAGAATATGTTTAAGCATAAATCAGAGCTAACAACTTTTTTTAATGCTGACATTTGTTCTAGAGGAGGTTAATTCCATTTCGCCTATCCGACATAAAGGTTGACACACGCAAAGCAAAACTCCTCGCAAATTAAGGGAAACGGGTTTGCCCTTCTTATTTGATTTCGGAAACCATGAGGAGGAAAATCTGAGAGCAAACACCTCGAATCTGATTATCTCCGCCTCCATCTTCATCACCCCCTCGCGCGTTTTTCCTCTATTAGAATAACCGTCTCTTCTCCTTTCCACTTTTAACATTCGTTAACTATGTAACGAGATGTCTTCCGGGGGTGGATTCGAGGTGTGACTATTTTCCAACAAATAAGGTTTCCCCATGTGATGAACCGTCCCTCTTTTTGATTCGTCTTCTAAAGTGACGAGTCCTCATTAACGCTTCCCCTGCATGTTCAAACGCTTTCTTCCATCCTCTGCTCCCGTCTCTTCCATTCGCTGCCTTTGTCGCACATTCCCTTATCCCTTTGATTCGATTCTGTATTCCCTTCTAGTCTTCCCTTTGTTATCCCGATGTGTAACTTCTTCCCTTATCGCCACGTACGTTCTCATTATTTGTACAGCGTATGATTCCAATATGCGTTCTCGGAATTTAATACTCGCAATGTAGTACAGAGAGATGTGAGGATATAATCATATTTCTCTGTGTTGTCGCGTTGGCAGATTATATTTTTTTCCCTGTCTTGGGTATTCTACAAGGGCCATTGGCAAGTATTTTTTCATCTCCCAAATCTTGAAAGGCTGAAATTAAATACTTGATAGCATCTTTTATCCCACCAAAATAATAGGTACGTGAGGTACTCCGGGAGCTGTGTATCTGTTTTGAATGTTTTTTTTTTAACTTCTTTTCAAACTCTTCCTTTGTGAATACAGTCGAACCTCGATAACTCGAATTTCAAGGGATGGGTTAAACAGTTCGAGTTACCGAGGTTTCGAGTAATCAAGGTTTCGACTTATCGAGGTTCTGAAACCTAGAATTCGACTTATCGAGGTTTTCTTATGATTACCACTGCATTAAAATTTAATTTTTGATTAAGACCATCCAACAAAATCTAGTGACTTATTAAGAATTTTTTGCAGTACTAACTTAAAAGTGGGGTAATAAATCTGGGGAAATAAAAGAGACAGCTGCTATTAGGAACATTTTAATCACGTAAGCTTTTTCTTTGGGTAAATTCAAATTTTCATAACAATTAAAAGTTGTACATTTCTCAGAATACGGAATGAATTACTGTACAAAATTTGGTAATCAGCAACACTTATAAAATCAAGATTAAAAAAAGAGTAAATTTTTGTCACAAAATACAGTTTACACGCTGTCTTATGTAAAATACGCAGTAATTCTGCTTTGCTTTAACGAAACACAGACCCGAGGATCGATGGCATTTTCGATTGTTACTAGAGCTGCGAATTCTTTTTCACCTGCATCGGCGCGGCGGAGGGTTCTTGGAAAATTCGAGTTATAGAGGTCGGGCTACCGAAAATTCGACTTATGAAGGTTTTTACGCCCAAATGTCGTCAGGAAAAAATTCGAGTTATGTACTGTTTTTTCTTCGACTAATCGAGGTTTTCTCAAGAACCGGACGTTTTCTTCGAGTTATCGAAGCATTCGAGTTATCGAGGCTCGACTGTAGTTCCATGGCAAGTGGTCTGGTGGTCCCTGCTCGACCATCACGGATCAATTTCGACACGGGATCAAACTAACTACTATATCTCAGCAAGTATACCATTGGTGAAAGTAAAAATTTATAAATCTTCATAAGAGACATGTGTGAATGTTCCTACAAAATTTCATTGAAATCCGTGATGGTCGAGCGGGGCACTTCTCTGAAATCAGACCACTTGCCATGGAATGACCCAGTACTTTGTTGGTTACGATTCTATTTAATTTATTTTCCGGTTTTATGGAATCTAGGCCGCTCTGAATACCAGAATTCTTTCTCATCTAATGTTAAATGTTAGGCCGATGGCTAGGGTGTTAAAACACTCCTGTAATTTATGTAAACCTGTCCTCAGTCTTGATTTCTAGTCCATTTGGGTGAAAAAGAGGACGAATAGAAGAACAGGAGCAAGGAATGATTTAATTCTATTTTTCATATTAATAATTCACATCAAGAGTTCATCATCGGTGGCCTCTAGATTTTTAATAAGGATTGGCTAAATCTGCACCGTCATTTACCGCTGGTATTACTTATTCAAGGTAGAAAAGTAATATATCCGATTGAAATCTTCAGTCTTCGCAGCCCCCCGGATAGCCAAGTGGTTGACGAGTATGACTTTAGTGAAAGCCATCCTGGGTTCGATTCCCGATGGCCGTCTACAAAATAAAAAAAGATATCATCTTTCGAAACATCCACAAACATTAGATACTACCACGGCGTTTCACTTTATAAATAGGATTTATGAAAATAGAAATAAAATATTATCTATACTACGCGCCGATCTTTCAATGTGATATTTTTGCATTTCTTGTACTGTTAATACTTCGTTTAGTGTCTCATCTCCAATTAGCATTATTAAATTACAAAGTAGCGTCAAATATATATTTAAAATACTACCACATTCATGCATCGGAGATTCTGCCTGATTTACAAGAGAGTGATATTTCCTTACTTTAGTTGAGAAATTTATTTTATTCTTATTAAGTGAATTTTGCGTGTTTTTAATATTAACCAGTTTTGAATAGTTACCCCTCTCTAATTATTTATCTACCTTATTCACGGAAATGGGCTTCTCATTTAAGTTTCAGTGGTTCAAGTTCTAAATAAACAACAGCCCAGTTTCCAAACTCGAAAATTGGGGAAATTGATTGGACGTCTCAGTTTGAATTTCCCTTCAAAAGGTTTCTCCTCTATCAACTCATCCTCCGCACATTACCTCCCCCAATTTCATCCTTGTACTGATTCCTCTCTGTTATTCTACCCCCTCTCCCGTTCTGCTTAATTCCCCCACCCACCCCCTCCTTCTACTCGCTCAATTTGGAAAGGTTAACGAGAATCGGAGAGGGTTAGTTTCCTCAGAAGGGGCTAAGAAGGCGAGGATAGGGTTGCTGGTTTTGATAAGGAGGAAAGCAGTGGAGTTGATGCGGTACGTTTCCATCCGCTCTGTAGCCTATCTCTTCCAAACTTGCTCCACGGACAAAAAACGCCAACCAATTCATCTCCCTTCTAATCCATTTCCTAAGGAGGCAACTGCTCAAACTTGCTTTCTCCGAACCCCTTTCAAGCGATATTCGAGGAAACCAAACACTCCTCAAATCCGCCTTCATCCTCACCGGGTCCGTCTCCCAAACCCGCAACCCTTTCATTTCAACCCACTCCTGCTCAAAATCTTCCAAATTAATCTCTTTAACGAACTTCCTCTCACCAAGAGAAACTAACACTTCCGTATCATCTGGTAGAATCTTAATATACGTAATATTACGTTCCATACTTATCAGAGGGTGGATAAGGTGTGATTAATAAATGTTAGTTTGATTAGTTAGAATGCCTAAGATATAAATGTAGTGTAAACAATTATCCTAGCTTAAATTCTTGGTGCTTTAGATAAAAATGGGCATTCTTATACTACATCTTCTGCTCAGCCTTATTCCCAAAACTTACGGCTTTTGCTGATTTCTGATGACAATAACTTTGGTTTTGTTTTGATTTTTATTGGAAGCCCTTTCTGCCCCCAATCCTTTTCGTGAAAATCACGGCCCACCGGGAATCGAACCCGAGACCGTTTTCACCAAAGACGAACGAAAGGACTTTACTATCAAGGGGTCAACGTTGACACACATCAAACAAAAATGTCTTCATATGTTGACCCAAGTTCAAACTTGAATTGGATGTGGTATTCCTACGCATAATTTTCAGTATATTATCATGAGAATAAGCGTTTATTTATATTTTGATTTATTTAGATAACCAGATCTTGTACAGGAAAATAATATATTTGTATTTTAATATTGTTAAAAAAATAGGTAACAAAAATCTAATTTCTTGATTCACAACTGCTTTACGCTCATACTACTAGTTTCTATCTTATCTTTTTCAGCTTTAGCTATTATCAGAATATTAATTTCGTACAATGAAACATGTACTGGCCATTTCTAATTAGTTAACCTAATGTAATATTATGATATGGGTAGATTCGCTTTTGACCTGATATTTCTTATAACTAAAGCTTTTAAAGTATGGTCTTAGTAATTCTATGTAGTGAAGTTTATTATTGATTACTTATTATATACATAATTATTTGGCATCACTTGTATGCTGAATTGGATAATAGTTGAAGAAAGCAGGTGGATCATTAGTTGTCCTGTATTTGCCTCAGTTTACTCAATTGGTTATATTAGATATTTGTAAGCAAATTAATGATATCGTACCGAGTTCCAACTACCACTCAAGAACCTCCAAAGTGAAAATTCCGTCCACCCCTCCCTAAAATACCCCGTCTCTTCATTAATCCCACCCCTTGAAACCCCCTTTGATTCATCCCCTACAAATCCATCCGTTTCACGCCCAAGAAATCCAATCCCCCTTCGGCTGTCAATACGACGCCCGCTAACAAGGAATTGCCCCGGGTGATTAAGACTTACAAGGGACATAATTTTCGGTCCGCCTAACCTCCTCGCGGGGTCCTAAGGACTCGTATTGTGTATCCGGTTTCAGAATCGGCCTAAGACAGGGGCGTTTTCCGCCTGAGGACATCTCGTTCCTTCCCGACAAATATCCAGTTCCCGCGTCTCGCTCAGGAGGTGTGTCTTTGAACCCTTACTCGTACAAATAAGCAACAATTCGGCGCCTGGGATTAGTGTAGCGTATCGCTTCGTTCCCCTCGTCTGCACGTATTGGCACGTAAAATTGGTTCTCGCCCTCCTTGTTCCAGGTAATCTTCGATCGTATCTGGAAACGTCTTTTGTTTTAAAGGGGGAAGAAGGCAATTTGGGCCATCTTCTCGCGGGGCCAAACGAGGTGAAGTGCTCGTGAATTTCCATCCAAATCACGGCGGATGAAGAATCGATTTTTGTTTAACCGCGCGAGATTCCGTAAATATCGTTCCGGGGAAACTCCGGTTCGGGTCAATCGGTTATGTAAATGGCCGGAAATGATAAGGTGGAGTGAATGGGTCGTTATGCAAGGTATCAGTTTCCGATACGAAAGGCTCTGCAATGAAATGTTCCTCGGAGGGATGGACGCACTGTGGAATAGGGAATAAGGAGTTAAGTCGGTAAAAAAGACGGAAAGAACTCGCGGCTGCATCCTCTCTCTCTCTCTCGAGTCGATCACGAACTTCGCTTTCACTTTTGCGATGTATAACTGGGTAGGTTTCCTACGTGTCCTGCATGGGTGAAACTTTGAATGAAAGCTATCAGTTGAACATTATGGGGGATAATTTAGCCATCTTCGTCTCTCTCCCTATCCACGTGATGAAATGCGAGTCGTTTTTAGAGAGATATAGACGGACTGATTTCTGACGCGATGTATATAGATAAAGATAGTGTATTTCTTTGAGGCTGTGAGATCCTTGCTTGGAATAAGTTTCCGTGTATTTATTCATTATAAAAAACGCATTGAAATGTGAGGACATACATATTCAACTCACGTTGGCTTACCATTTGACAAACAGGCTAATGAGGGGTCAGGAATCAATGTCTCACTAGAATTACCTACCGAGTGATTTGTAGCAGTAATTATTAGATAAGTCGTTTCTGAAAAGAAAAACATTACGTGGATGAAATTTTGATTTTCGTTTACATTAATATAATCATTCATTTATTAAACGTTAATGTGTGCATTAATATAGACAACTGTAAAAGTGAACTACTTGTCTTTTCTATAATTTTTCGCTTACATACCACGATAAATTTTGCGTTATCAGCCAAACATTTGCTATGGTTGTTTTGGAGGAGTAATTATTGTATGTATTAATTATTATTTAATTTATACAGTTCACCGTTAAAACAAAAGAATATCCTGATTAAATTTCGTCCTCACTAATTTACACTCCTATCCTCTTAAGCGTAAATTGTCCATTGCAGGTTTTAATAAACAATAAAAATTTACTCGAAGAGATGTAAGGAAAGACACAAGAATAAACAAAAGTAAGAAATATAACGATATGACTGGGGCTCGAACCCAAGTGTTCTATGTTCTGGGCAGGTATTCTAACCACTAAACTACCATGCTAAATATTATACGATAAATAAGCTTATAAATTAGATAACGATTCGAATCAGCAAAGCTATATTATATAAACACGTGGATAAATGCATACAAGTATGTATACACTTTAGTATGGAAAATTTGCATTTAGTAGGAAAAAGCGAGCAGCTTTAATGGAAAATTAAAAATTGTTTATCATATAAATTTTCGTATCAGGAATTAATCATTCAACAGGGAAGGTTTGAATTATTGCATACATCTAAAAGGTGTATGAAATGCGAAACGAGCAGAGAGAATTTATCATTTC
This sequence comes from Sympetrum striolatum, assembly GCA_947579665.1. Lineage (NCBI taxonomy): Eukaryota > Metazoa > Arthropoda > Insecta > Odonata > Libellulidae > Sympetrum > Sympetrum striolatum. The sequence goes on from OX388346.1 coordinate 14,234,121, forward strand.
AACGTAAAAAGCAATAAGGAAATTCTTACTCTTCACCAGCACATTTTTTTAAGTCAGTGAAATTGCATGCGTGAATGCACCAGAAACCTTGTTGCACTTTTTACTCTTAATTTTTTTTGCTATGAAAAACAGGAAAATCCGTTTCAACATGAGCATCGTATTACTCTGAAGTGGAGTCTTATAAAATTAAATCCCCTCGGAAAAAATGTTTCAAAGCGATGAGATTGAGGTCGAAGCCCACAAATCCACGAAAGGGATTTATCTAGACGAAACGCGAGCCAAATAAACGTCCGTCAGTCGGAATTGAAAAGGATGTGTAATTAAAGCAGCGTCGTTTTGAAAGTGGTTTCTGAAGAACACCCTTAAGCGATTGATGGAAAAGTGAACTCGATTTAATAGGAGCAGCAAAAGGTCGGATGTTTCTGGGGTTGGACATAAGAAATGTGAATCGAGATTGCGGTCTTACTTACTAGCATCCAGAATTATCGATAAATCATTCGAATGCATGTTAATCAATGTATGCCTCACCATTTTTTATTCAGTTAAAATCTGTCAGTGAATAATTTAGTGATTTATGTAACTGAGGAACTAGTTTTATGAGTGAATGAATTTTCCGTGTTTAGTTTACTACGTCTCCTCTACTTATTGATGGACGTAGATATTGAAAGTCGTACTTTCAGGTATCTCACCTTAAAGAGAATGAAATCGATGTATTTCTAGTTCTTTAATTTGGAAAAATTGAGATTAGACGTAATTCAGCGTAAAAGATATATCGCATCAGCTGGGAGCATTCTAGTCTTGAATATCCGATACCCAAGCATACAAAATTGTAAGTACGTATTTGGGCCCTTGGTTTCATTTATTATTATTATTATATTCATTAGTTACAAGTAGGTAAAAACCAGGTGGTAACTATTCACAATTTTCTACTTAACTATAACATAAATATCTTCATAATAAATCAAAAACAATACATCATAGTCATACACAGACACAATCATCACATCAGTGTATATACAATATCGCAAATATAATTACATTGAATATGCATTGATATCTCCAACCATTATTACATTTTAATTTAAACAATTTTCTTTTAAAAATGTTTCTGTTTTGCGGGAAGGGGCTGAAAATTACCTCAGGTAGGCCATTCCAATCTACTCCATTTCTATTTAAGAAGGAAAATTTCCCAACATCCTTCCTGCGACCTATGGTTCTGGTTTTAAAATAGTGGTAATTTTTGCCTAGAAAAAAAGGAGGCATTATTCTATTTCCCAGCTCTTTCCAGGGTGACCCAATGTTGATCGAAAATTAAAGGAATATTTGTTCTTGTCAGTAGAATCATGATCTGTTTTGTTTGCAACCTATTCGGAAATAGCATTAACAAATTAGTGTGCATTAATTGCTGTGAAAAAATTACCGCTGTGTCAGAAGTATTCAATTTAGAGAAAAGAAAGGTTATGTTTTTGTTGAAGGTGAAAATTATCTGGTAGATATTTTCAACGCCAGTAAGTTGAGGTCTATTCTTAGTTTCTAATAATTAGCAATTTCATCAGAAGCTTTCGCTCAGTAAACTAAACTAATACGTAAGAATATCTCGGAAGAATGACTTTGACATTGGGTAATTTTTAGTGATACTCTCAGGTAAATCTAAAATCGAGTGGTAGTGATGTGGATGTTACACCCCAAACGTTCAATTCCCCATTTCATGAAATGGGCAATTACACGTTTGGGGTGAAATGAACCCTACCTACCCTACTCAGCCCATCGGCGCCGCGCATATTTCACGATATGTAGCGGAGATTAATTAATTAATTAAATATGCGCGACGCCGATGGGTTGAGTAGGGTAGGTAGGGTTACTTTCACCCCAAACGTGTAATTGCCCATTTCATGAAATGGGGAATTGAACGTTTGGGGTCTAACATGGATACGCCAATTTCTGATTTCTTAACATAAAAACTAAAGTACGATGCAACTGAAGATTCGATAATATCGACCTATGCGTTACGTAACGATCCTTAACTCAGCTGTGCTAAAACCTTTTTGGAATATAATCCAGCAGATAGCCAAAGTGTTAATAACGTTTTATAGTAACCACACTAGGATTTTCATCATCTTAATAGCATTAATCCGATTTAATCTTCACGTTTTCACTACAACAGATTTAGGAGGATGATTATTTCGTTTGGAAGAAAAAAAAGATAAGACATGCTAGGGATCTTCCTTCCATTGTCCTTATTGACAATGCGCTCTAATCTGGTCGAAGACAGCGCTTTCTGGTGCGTGAGGATGACGCACTTTCCGCTGCACCTGCTCCCCGATCCGTTAAGCCCGGGTGGGGCACAACAAATGCTTTCATTCAGCCCTATTCCCCGGAGTTTCTTCAAAGAAACAAATCACGAGATCCTTGAAGACCCTGACCTCATCTCGCGTCCATCATCTTAACTTCTGGTCGTTTATCTTCGAGGGGGATTAGACCAGGGGTCAGCAACCTGCTGCTAATAAGTCCCATTGTCTTCTTCGAGCTGTATTACGCGAGCACGCGATGTTCCATACTAATTTGTATTTAAGGTTTGAAGTATTTAATGAAATCAATCAGTTAGTGTTTTAACTTTAGTGCTTTTGAAAATAAGTCCTTTCAGGAAAAATCACTTGATTATCCATAGCTTATTATTTTCTATGTCTGTCCTTTGAAATATGTTTCGAACAGCTGAGATATTTTAAAATCCGACTTGGACAGGATAGAATTTTGAAATTTTCTCTTGAAATATATTTGTGTGGAAATCACTAAGCTCTCTCTTTTCCAAATACGAAATCTTTTCACAAAGTTGAGCTTTAGCATATAAGATTTATTTTATGCAGTAAAATCCTTTTCATCAATCATTCTATTTCGTTTTTCTCTATCATGCAAAGCACATTTTTTATATATCGCGATAAAATATTCGCCAATAAACGTATTGATTTCATAACACTTCATTATCTTGTTAATAATACGTTTGCAGCATCCTTTTTTGTGAAGCCAAAGACAATTATTTTGTATCAGCTACGATCTAGCAGGATTTCTTAAGTTACGATTTTAGTCAAGGAAAAGGTTTTTATTATAGTAGAGATATTGATTATACCTTATTTATTAAAAAAGGGACATTGATACGGTTTCGTTTATTCATGCTTGGTAAGCGTCCAAGAGCTATTTGTCGCCGCAGCTAATCTCATAAATCTTTGCTCTTTGTTTTTGATTTGAGAAAGTTTTTATTCTTGTTGTAGAGTTACGCATGTTTCAAATCGTATAGGTGGAAAATGATTAATGGAACTCTCCTAAGGAAATATGAATCAAAGAAATGATGATGTAGATGTATGCTCTCTCCTAGTGAAAACATTTATTTACTGTCGGTTATTCTTCTATGTAAGCGAGAGAAGCGGGCCCCGAAGAAATTATATTGGTCTCAAAAAGGGTTTTTCAATTTTTAATTCGTACCATATAAGAAAGGATTTGGTAGAAAAACTTACCTTTACTTAACTTAACTTAACTTAGGTGAAACTTCAATTACGAGGTGAAGTCATTGGGAAAGTAAATCAAGACTTACGCTAATGTGAAGAGAGAATAGAACAGGTGGAAATATTTCTATACCTGGGGTCTTTCTTGGGATGGAAGGCACACCAGAGGTTAGAAAAGAATAGCAGTAGCCAAGGAAGCATTCATATAGCGAAGGGAGCTTGGAAGGAATGCCTTGAGAAGGATATAAGAAAGAATTACGAAGAATCCTTAGTTTGGAGTCTGCTCTAAAAGGTCGTGGTTTGCTAGCAGGTAGTAAAGGAAGGAGCATGAATAAAGAATCTCTATGTATGTTCATACCATCCGAAAATGATTTTCTGTAATTAACTAGTAGATGGTGTGCAAGGGCTTTGAGACTGACAAGTGGGTAGCGCGTTCGGCTTCGTTGAAAACAGTGCCTGGTTCGATTCCTAGTGGGAGCCCAAGTTCGATATTAACCAGCTGTCAGAGCACTTTTTACAATACAATACTATACTAATACGGAATTCAATATAAACTTTACGACTCAGTTTATGGAGTGGTGTAAGAATGAAAGCAATAATCGTGAGTTATTTCTGTGATTTGTGAGGGGTTGTTTTGTTCAGAAATCCAATATCCATAAAGCGTAATTTTTGCCCTCTCTTACAGTTGATTTCACCCTCCCTATTCCCCTCAATCGAGTTCTGACCATTTAATGTTTCAGCGAGGATACACTTCGAGAATATACCGATCGACCCTTAATATCCTCCTTCCCCCTTTTACGGATCATTCCCCCTGTGACCGACCTTCCCTCCCTTTGGTGATATTTCCGCCATTTCTGCTTCATTATCGTTACCGTTAATCTAGTCTTCCGATCATCCTTAGAAGGAAATGCTTCCATGACTCCATTGGGTGGAAATGCGCTTAATGGTAACAGCTGAAAGTTTGGGGAACTAAATCTAATGAAGGTTTCGTATGCTAAGAGATATAAGGGTTCTTTGATTTTTACTTTCTCCATATACGTAGTATAGAGAAAGTATGGTTTACATGAAAAAATCGACTTCGAGATTTCAACGGAAATACATGTTTTGGGGTCCCTAGAACACGTTTTGACCATTTTCGGAATGATGTCTGTGTGTCTGTGTTTGTGGGCTCTATAGCGTAAAAACTATTAGTCATATCAATACCAAACTTCATATATTGCACTGTTAGGTGCTGCCAGAGTTGATTACTTTTTGGAGTAAATCGGTTAACCGAAAGTCGAGCTTTATTCGTCGAAGCAAATTTCCGGTTTTGCAAAATATCTCCATAAATATCATATTTAGGTACATATTATTATTTATAAAAGTTTTAGAAAATGTATTTTACTATAACTTATGTAGAAAACAATTTTTTTATCACTGATTCTTTAGGAGTTATTCGTGAAATACTGATAAACCGGAGGTAGCTCATTATCTACTTTGTGGGCGCTCTGGGCGAAAGGCCATTTTTATCGTTTTTCATCGAACATGTCCCGAAAAACATTATTTATAATGTTTGTGACGTAAAAGATAATATGATATAAATCTTCCAAGTTTAGATTGAATATAGAGTTCGAAATTACTGTCGTAGATAAATATTTACATCTTTTATATGGGGAAAGTCATGTGCTGGCCACATCAGATTTTTTAAATTAACCTTTATGTTTTGAATATAATTTGAAATATGTGTGATTATACTTTATTATTGCAGTAAGTGCCTTTAACATATAACTATTTCATAAGTAATCATTAAGCTCATACACTTCAGGCATATCAATGTATCAATGTGTGTAATTCCTTTTGATTATGATGCAGGCTGTATTTCCTCTCGTGTTCTTCAACTAAGTAATTTTGTTGTATTCCATTCTTTTACGTAATTCATTTTTGTATTAGCATTCAAGTTTTAAATGTGACTCAAACTGTATGAATGGGTGTTCATGTATTGAAGCTTAAACTTTCGAAGTACAATATCTTGCGTGTAGTCCTTTATGTACTTAAGATAAGCAAGTTTAGTGAGCATAGAATTCTTACATGTGAATTACCAAGTTTTCTTAAGTAACCCAGGTATTTTAGGCTTTCGTTAATAGTAATGAAGGACTCACTCTTTTAGTATCATTACTGTTCCCTGAAGAGAATAGTCGTATAAGTCAAATAGTGATGAGGAAAAGGGAGGTATTTTTTCATTCTTTATTTTTCAGCCCCATTAAATGTTTCGCTTCAGGAGATTTGAATGTGTACGTTGATGACATATGGGAATAAATGAGGTCTGTAACATTGGTTCTGATCATTACTTGAATCCGGTTATGTCAAGAATGTTCTATACAGATAATTGCAGGAAACGAAGGAGGAAACCTATATAGGATGAGAGTATTACATTCAATACAGGAGACTGAATTTTAGGAATGAATAATAAAGAAGTAAATTTCTTCTGCAGTAGCGATATAACTAACTTCGCTCAGTTTTTGTTGAGTTGTGCATACAATGGATTGGGAAAGTATACAGAAGCTCAAAGACCTAGTAATCTTAATTACCTCCACTGTAGTCCTACTGACTCATTCTTAGATTTCTGTCAGCCAAGAATTACTTGTTAGATAGAAATTAATTACGGTATGAAAACGAATGAAGAGGATATGAGTGTAATGAGTGTAGACTAATAGCCTTAGAAAGAATTTTCGATATGATTTGGAGGTAAATCAAATATTATTAATACTTCATCTGAGATATAGATCAGGGATTAAGGTGCCGAAATTTCAGATTAATGAATTTAATCTGTCAACTTATGTATTTTTTCCCTGATTCGAAATTAGTTTCTTCTACCTAATCAGTAACATTGTAAAGCAATATTACTGAGCTCTGAATATTGTTTTGAGAACATTGCAAGTTGTATTGCATCAAATTTTACCGCTTGTTTGTTTTTCTTACTCTCGGAACATACATGTCTAAGATCAACGCGTTAGTTATGATAATTATGACTTATTGTAAACTAAAAAGTACTTGCTTTGTGAATTTCATTCCATTAAATCAATTATTTTTTGAATTTATGATAGGATTAAGACTGGAAATAGCTACGGGAACAAAATTACATCGGTCTTGACTTAGTGCATTTTCATATGAAATTCATAGACAAAGTATTTTTATGAATCTCGTGTTTTTTGACTTATGGAAAGCTACTGAATTGCGGTATTATCTATTAAAATTAATGTCTTAGCCTTCTCATTTAGAAACGTGTTACAAACCTTCTTTATTCAACAATGTATACTCATGCTCAGCTCAATATCTCTAATCCTGATGATCGCGAAATAAGATACGATAATCTTTCAACTTGCCACACAGGAATCGCGATTTTGCAAAGCGAAAGCTTGGCTTCGAATCTTCGCGAGTTTGAAAGTTCTCAAAGCACGCGACATGTCTTTTGCTTGGCGACATCTTCAGCTTTCACCGCTCACGACGAATATGCTCACTTCCACAGGAGACGACCTCTATCACTTAACCAATCCTTCCAAAACCTTACCCCGATCTGCATCTCCACCCACCCTATCTATTCCTCCCCCACCGCCTAACCTTTCCACTCCCAATCCCTCGTCTCTCCCTGGGGGCTCTCCTCGTCAAACCTTCCTCCGCGTTTATCGGTTGACTGACCTCTTCCACATCCCCTGTCATCCCTTAACTCCCTCGTCTACCCTCACTCCAATTATCTCTCATCCACTTTTCCTAGGAAAATTCCCACCCCCGTCCCGGAAAAAAAGTATAAAATACAACCCACGTCTGTAAAAATCTCCCTATCTCTTACGGGAGTTTTTTATTCGCCCTCCAATTTGCCCCTCCCAGCGAGCATCTCAACCGAGACTCCCTCCTCAACTCTCGCAGTGTCATCTACTCGATCTGTGCTCTCGAGGGAATTATGGGAGAGCTTCCCTCTGCAATTTCAAAGGATTAATCACGAAACCCGCGCTCCCTCGTTAATGCGGCTCTAATTCCGGTTAAAACAACTATTATGATGGAATTATAGGAGCAGAATAAATTGAATGCTGTTACTGGGCGTTGGTTGAAAAGTGATGTTTTAACGTCGCTGTAGTGTAATACGTGAAATGAGTCTGGATTAAGAATTATTTTCCTTCTTGTGGATGGATAGGTATGTGTTTTTGTACCTTTCGATAGGTTTATGTGCCTCTATATTTCCTATTCCTTAACCATTGGCGTTAATTTTGGTCATGAGTAACCGCACTTCTTACGCCATTTGACATATTTTACCTTGGATGCAAAAATTTACTTCTGTGTAGTGATTGTTGTGATTTTTTTTACTTAGTCAGTACCTATAGAAAGTTTTTAGGTTGTTTTCCTAAATCGTCATTGACCATCCAACTAAATTTAGTTGTATCTTTAATGATACAAGAGTGTTTTCTCAATACTTCGAAGGATTAAAACTGAGGCTCTCGGAATACGATCTGAATTAATAACAGGAACGATCCTATAATACCGATTTTAACTTCTGCAAATATATATACGTAAAAGGGAGTTGAAGGGAAAAACTGATTTAGATTTTGGTCTTTCTTTATTTATTAACTACACATGTACATTCTATAAGTTTCTCAGGTGTGGATTTATGTTAGGAATCCAAAACTAAAAATGAGAAAGATAGTAGTTTTACCAGCACCACTGTGTAGTTATTCATAAACTTACAATATTTGTTCAACTTTGCTCTTTGTTTACCTCTAAATACTCAAACAATTATTGTACATTATCAAAATACTAAGTATTGCTTACAATTTTAAGATCATGAATCCAAATTCAGGAGTTGGCATCATGGAAACTTAGTTTTCGGTATAACTCCACTGATTAAATGTATAAAATATCAGCTGAATCGTTCTCCTTCATTCTGTTATCCATCTTATCACCATCTTCGATATACTCATTGAGTTTTATGGATATCAAATGCTAACCCCACCAAATGTTTTTTTGAATGACCATTTCCATAATAGAAGTCATCAACATTATCTTCATTTTCTCTCTTTCTCTGCCTTTGCTAGCCATTCCAAAACCTCGAAGTCATGTTATGTCATCTGTAGCTCAGGCGATTTTTCCTAGCCTTTTCCACTCGTTGCATGTTTGCTTCTAATCTGAAAACCGTCGTGAGAAAGTGTTACGCTAGTTCTTTCTTCGTAATTAATTATCTCGGGATTCTTTTTACTCGGGTTCTTTCACGCATTACTGACCACGTACTAGTCCATTAAATAGGGCCAGTTTTTTTATTCTGTAGCGCTGTATAACGGAATGTTTTAAAAGTTATATTCTGGGTCTTCGAGGGCCTCCGCTATGCTTATCTTGCCTCGTCTAAATTCGAAGAATCCCCTGATTTTATTTCCAGTATCGCTTACGCACGATCTGGGATTCATCCCACAGTGGGTTGGTTAAAATTCGTTTTTTATGTATTATAAATTCGTGTATTGTTTCCCAGACGAAAGATTCTTTCGCCTCGATAAGGAAAGCATTACGACCCAGATTCAATTTGGAGGATATTAAAATCATCTTGTAAAACCATCATTAACATGTCATTATAAAATACTTGGTCTTAATTCGTTTTCTTATCTATCGATGAATAAACACGGAAATTAAATTAATCTTGGAAGTTTCAATTTATAATGAATTTATTTTATATATAACAGTGTATTTATATTTTACTAGCAGAAGTGCCCGTTGAATCTCAACGGGGAAATTTAAATTGATAATTACTCTTGGTACAGTCTTGATCATAACACATGCCTCATAATTATTGGCAGATATAGAAAGCAAATTTATATGAAGTGGAAGTAACTTTTAAAAAACCACAAAGAATAACAGTTTGCATTCTGCAAATAAGAAAACATAAACTTGCTTTACCTTTTTTACGCACGGATTTCTACACCATTTCACAGTTGAATTGATTGAGAGAAAGCAATTTCATTTATAATATAAACCCATTTATCCCACGGAATATTCAGTAAACAATCACGTTGATATAAATAAAACTTAGTTGCTACAGACGTTTCCATAAAATATAAAATCTTTCTTAAATACTGATATTCGTATGTTTGTTCGCCGGATTCTTCACAGTATATCTACAGTTACTAATATCTCCTTAAATTTCCCTGGTCATATAATCTATTACTTATTCTTAACGTTGATTTAAATCAGATTAAATGTGTTCTTACCGAAAAATACATGAGCTGGGGACTTAACAATCGCCTTTATCGTCAGGGGGATGGGTTGTTTACGACCTCAAAGTTTCGATAAAATATTCACGTTTTTATCAAAATGTTCGCAATTTAGAATTTCCAACGATATTCCATTGCCAAAATAAAAAAAATTTATTCTATTTTCCTTCTTTAAGTGCTTGATTCGACTTCCTAGGTCCATTATTTCTAATTTAATATTTCAAAAGAAATGAACCCTGCTACGAAAAAAATGACCTCTAAGTGTATTTCTTATGGAAACGTTTTGACCCGTCTGGGTTCGAACCGTGGACCTTAGGGAAATAAAAAGTAGCCTATACTCTGCACGGGGTCGACTTTTAATAATGTAGAAAATTTCAAAGTTTTGCGACTCTCGGTTCTCGAGTTTTTAGCGAACATAGACACACACACACAAACAAACTCTATTTTATGTTATAGATAGAAAAATTATCAGGGAAAGAGTTACATATTCGTTGCTCCTCATACGTTCTATCGGCTCTTTTAGAAATAAATACTATTTTATGGAGCTGAGACATCTCCAATTCAATTTATTTAATGCTTACTTTGCACACGAGAAATTACAGCATACTGTTTCGTTCGGAACTCCTGTAATTTAATTCTGTATTTACTATCACAAGTACAGCCCTTTCTTCTGAATTATTTTTAGAATTTTAAAGAATGTCTTCAATAGGGAATACTGACACCGGCCCTTAAATAAAGTTAATATTGTTATATATTACATATACTTGTTATTAAAAATCATCATCGATATCATGTATGTATATAACTCAACAAAATTAACCTCCGTGTAACTAAACGCAGTATGAGAGTTTAAATGGAATTTCAATAAAAAGCTTATACTTTCATTAGAAATATTATATTAGAAAATAGAATATAGTTTATTTATTTAACATAATAATATAGAAATTCCTACATTTTCTCAGGAATTCTCATGCCTAGAGTTCAGCGTTTGAAAATGATTAATTACATATTTACCTTTCTTCAATTTTTACATAGATCATCTACTTTTTCTTTATTTTAATCTCTTATGTTTACATGATTATTTCACTTAATATTAGTTGATGATGTTTTCTGATCTCAACATTAATATGTGCCTTAAATATTTTTTAAAAGTAAGAAAATTAATTCTATCCGATCATCAAAAGGGTTTTATCGGAGGAAATTTATAACTTCATAGAACGGAGCAGCTTTTGTTGAAGAGTAATTTCTCGACCACTTTACGAGGAATGACTTGTCGCCTCGAGTTGTTTTGAAAACTTCTCACCTTGATGCTCTGCAAGTAGCAATTGTTCTTTTTTGTTTATTCCTCCAAACCTTCGAATTCACTCAACAACCTCTTACTTTCCATCAAAATAGGAAAAATTGCTTTCGTAAACGCCCCATTCGACAGGTGACAATTTTGTGTCATTTCAGTTCCATTCAACGGCGAAAGGACGCATAAAAACAGCAGGAAAATGAGTTCCCTTAATGATCTGACAGCTTTCCTTTAGCACTTCCACGGTTTCCGCGCTATTTTCAGAGGGAAATTTCCCACTCAGCGCAAATGGGACGATTCGACGTAATCTCGACGGGAATGAAATCGCTTCGATAACTATTCCCCGGTCGCCATGGCAACAGTTTGACGTCTGAAAAATAGTGGATAAACAAGAGTGTTTGAGGGGGAACGTCAAAGGAACGGATGCGTATGATAAAAGAGGATTTCCTAAGGATATTCTATGGACGAAGCCTTGAGGGGGTGGTAGAATAGAAAGAAGGGTGGAAGAATAGAACGATGGGAAAATAAATACGGATTTGCAATAAAACTCGGGGTCACGGAGACCGAGTTAAAAGAAGAATTGGAAGAGACAACCTATTTCGTTCTTTTCCGATGGTCTCTTAAGAATGGCCACGCAAAGAAGATAGAGGTTTTAATGGTAGGGATTGAGGAACAGGTCGGAAGAAGAGGGAAAAGCAAAAGGTTAAGCCTTAGAGTAAACTGGAAGGAATCGGGGATTGCTTTTTATAAGAAGTCTTAGAGTACGATTAGTCTCCTGGGGGGTTTAAGGATTGCTTGCACTAATTTTAAAAGTCGTTATATATCGGTTTGGCGTTCGTATCAGAGCAAATACCCGAACAATCGGGATTGAAGTATAAAGGACCTTCATCCCCACTCTCTCGACCCGAATCACGTAGGACGTTTTTATACGTTTCATACGTGTTTCTCCCAAGATTTAATTTACTTGATGATTGAAATGCAATCGATATATACTATAAAATGAGAATTTGATCTTTTTGACCTTGGTTTTCTTAACACACTTCAGCAACAAATTCATATGTAGCTCTATTTGATTATAATCTCTTTACCACAAAATTACATGCATTGGTTTGTCTCTGTGTTGACCTATCCTTTTTGTTGTTAAATATGGTCAGTCTATCGTACAATTATATAATGTTTATCATTGAGTGCCTCCAAGCCCGATAAAGAAAATAATAGAAGAATTCTTATTATTTATATGTCTTGTCAGACTTTCCTTGTGTCTGTTTTTCCTTTAAAATTTTCCTAGATATATATATATAATTGCCTATACTTACTAAGTTACCTTTCATTCCTTACCTTGTTTTTTTATGAATAAATTGGTCTGCACTCATTGTCAGTCTGTAAATATTAGCAATAATTGAAATGGATGTAATTATGGTCTTCCTGTAACCAGTAGAGGATTATAGAATTGTAAGTATAGTGAATTGTATTGTCTCATTTAAGTAAAATTTTCATTATTTTTTCACAAACTGCATATATTTAGTGCTCTTCATGTATACCGTAATTTTTATAAATTTAAAGGATCAATTAATTAATTGATTTTAATCATCACCTTTTATATAGAATAAGTACTGAAGTTGTAAAAATAATATGGTGATTACGTATCAATTCGTCGCACAAAAGTCGAATCTTTATCTAATTCGAGGTAGATTAAAGAAAAGACAGGCAAAAAGTAAGGGGATCGAGTCCCTCAAAATGCCATCCAGAAAAGTATCTCCAAAGTGAATGTAGCTCACTTTTTCATCTGTGGGCAGTTCGAGATTTCTCCAAGTAATCCGCTTGCTCGTTTTAACATATCCTGCTCCACGTTACGTCATATCTGCTCCGCTACGAATGTCAGGGCTTACGTTCGCCGCCCTTCACTCCCTTGATGAGCCATTCTCGTGCATTCATTGCAGCACGTCGTGCTTTGTTCGACGGGCGAGCGCGAATTCTATTGCTCCGATACAAAGGGAGGAATTAGCATTACACGGTTCCGTAATCCCCTCTTCAACCGATCGCCAATGACTACGTAAAACGTCTTATCAATTGTCATTGCAATTGGTATTCATTGCAATCCACTCCTTATTTACCGGGGTAAACTCAGAGACCTATCACGGGTCACATAATGACGAGATTGTGCAGCTATAAGACGTTGAACCATTTCAAATGTTAGATATTATAATCGTGAGATTTTATTAAGTAAAAAGGTGACGGTGTGTAAAGGATTTCTCTCTCTTTGTATATTACAATGGAATAATTCAGTGGGTGAAGAGGCTTTGATATTATTGCATGTCATTCCCACTGTTGAACTTCCTACTGATTTGCAGGTCGCTTTGTGAGCGAACTTCCTCAGCGGTCCTTGGCATTTCTTAGAAATGATTTATGAAGAAAGAGGCGTATAAAGACCCAATAGCTATCGATTCGTCAAGGTTTCAAAAGTTTTCTCCATTTACTATTGTGGTTTGTATTTCTAAAGATCTTCCTTTTATGGAAGCACAAACGAGGAAAAAATATTTCGGTATGAATGGTTTTATCGCAACGATAGAAAGTATATGATAAACTGCAAATTAGAGACCGAGCATTTGAAGAGATAGCTGGCATTTTTGGTCTCTAATCAATAAATTTGGGCCATGCATAGCTCTACTGGATTAATCTTCGGGTAAAATTAAGTGTATACTTTATTAGGAATTGTAAATGATAAATGATCAAGAAATTTTCTGATGAATTCCTTTAATAATTGCTGAACTCGTTAAGAAAGGGAGATCAAATTAATTTGGCGCATCCTAACTTAACGAACTAAACAAATTTCGTAAGAGTCATCTCAAAAGAAATATTTACGATGTGTTTTACATTAAAGATAAGGAAACTTTAAAAGTGTGAACGTTTGAGTTTTTCTCGCTGCAAGATAAAGTGAAGATGATCAACACTGAATTTCAATTGTTATTTTTGACAACCGTATAAACAGCCGGTTGGATATCGATTCCGTTAATAATTCGTTCTTTACAAGTGAAACTATTCAAGGGTAAAAATAATTGCATCTTAGTCCAAAAAAATTTAGTTATTGTGCTGGTAATAGCAATCTTCTCGAATAGTAATATGCGAAAATAATAATATTGATCTCCTGAAAATCACTCGAAAGTTTAATAAATGAGAATACCAAATATCGTGAATTCCATAAGATTGAAAAAATATATTAAATGGCGGATAAATTTTGGTCTTGTACCCATCATCAGGTAGACCTATGGAAATACTGCCATATGATAGCCACATTGCTGTAACCGGTCGACTATTAAAATTAAAAAATCTTGAGGAAACTACGATGTTCGGTTTTCTCATTTATTAAGTGTCATTCCTCGAAGCCTGATTAACTCATATCGAAAAAATTGATAGTTTAAATTCATTTGACTACGAACCAATGTAGATATTAAAAATCCGTAACTTGTGATTGAGCAATGAAAGAATAACCTTACTTTTCTTGCGATCCCCTCTTCTGTTCAAACATTAAACTTTACTGGTCAAACATCACGAAACTTTTATTTGGACCCCACCCTCTTCTTGGAACACTCTATATCCGTCCCCTGGTCTCCCTTAGCAACGGTCGGTCATTAGAGATTATTGTTCCTTTCCGTAGAGCCCAATGCTTCTGTCGTATTAGCCCACCGCAGTTTGAAGCGCGTTTCCGCAATTAGCGAAAGCCAAAGGGCAATTGGTCGTCTGATGAACACCTAGGAGGGACCCGCCCTAATGGGGAGCCCTCAAAATGCGATTCCAGATCGTCATTCCGCAGGAAGAGGGTGCCATTTAGGGAGAGGAACAGATTTCCGCCTTTGTTATTTTTTCTTTGGTCGTATCTCGGAAACTATCTTGCCCCTCACCGGCCTTTACATATACGAAGTTCACAGAGCGAGACGACCCTTCCAATTCTCTTTCCAACACCGGCGTACGAGTAGTCCAAAAAAAGGCGGATCCACACTCGAGGATTTTCTCGCTCGAGGAAATTTGGGGTGACCCGGGGGCAGATATCATTGTTGGCTCTAACATATCCAACCCTTTGAGTAAGCTGAATGCT
This sequence comes from Sympetrum striolatum, assembly GCA_947579665.1. Lineage (NCBI taxonomy): Eukaryota > Metazoa > Arthropoda > Insecta > Odonata > Libellulidae > Sympetrum > Sympetrum striolatum. The sequence continues at coordinate 14,249,232 of OX388346.1, forward strand.
GTTGGAAAAAAGGTTTTTGGAGGTCATTAATTTTAAATTTTTAGAATTTTTTATGCCAATCTGCGATCATCACGTGAAAATGTTAGCGTTAGCAGTCATCTTGTACTTGCAAGTGAGTGAGAATTAGTAAATTGAATCGATTTCTGCCTCGTCTTGATTATTACACGTAGTTATTACTTCTGTGATATTTTGACTGTGTCACGTTTTAGTGCTCCAATAAATTATTATTGTTTAATTTTTTTAGATTTCCGTAAGTTTCATCTTCAACGCAGACTGTCTGGAGAGATTATTGTCATCTTATTTTCTATCTTTGCTAGGACGTTGATTTCCTTTACTCGTCACTCGGTGGTTTCTCATTCCATCTTCTTAAAAAATATGGGATCTATTTCTTTTTGTAATTGATTTCGTGTAACTTTCTGTTTCACCTACGCAACAGCTGGTAAACTATCTTTATTAAGAATCCTCCCTCTTGATTAAAGTTGAATAAAGTTCGAATTGTTAAAAGAGAAAGTAGGATCAAGTTATGGATCACGGTGTAATGTGATTACATTTGGCTGATAGGGAAATACAGTACTCATTGTATATTTGTCATAATGGAAACTAGGTGACGCTAGCATCATTGCTCAATAAACTTGGTGGTCTAGTTAAAGTCGTTTTGAACTAAATTCCAATATTTTGTTTGCTTAGTGTAATTTATTAGACAAAACTGTACTTACTTACGTATAAAGTACTGACAAACTAAATTACTGCAAATGGCTATTTTCTTTACTGAAGGTTTAATTATTAATCAATTTATAGGCTTTCTATTAAATCACTGATTTAATATAAAGTTTAACCGTCTTACATTAGTGCAGCAGAAAACAATCCAAGGTCTTTCTAGGGGTTCTTTTTCACTGTAAATAATTTCAGATATGTTTCCCATGAAGTGAGTAGACGGTATGAAATCGTAACTGAAAGAAAACGAAATTGTTACTGAACCAACGAAAATATGAGTTAAACCTTCAATTACATGCATAGAGATATGCTCTTCTCATACTGCACGAAGAAGTAAAGGAAAAATCGATGATAAATTTTTATTTAACCATTCGATGCTTGTCACGTCCGGTTCCTTCTCGTCATATCCGGATACCTCCGGAAACCGGTCGAAAAAAACCACTTCCGGATCTTCCACTAATAGCCGTTCTGGTGAAAACCGTCAGAAAGGCGAGTGTCTGAGGATGGATACTCTCCATGAGCGAGGAGTCACCGTGACCTTGCGTGCCCTCTGCCGGGTGACCCACTAACGTCACTCCCTCCACTTCAATCACGACCATTTGAAAAGAGCTTCCCTCATCTTGCCGTACAATGGGCTCCCCTGAATTGAACGTGCTCTGGCGACGATTTCCTGCCCCCGTGTGATTGGGGCAACAGGGTGCAGCGATTGTCCTCCAAGTGCATCGTGTTTCCCTTGTTCAACGGATGAAAGAAAATTACTTTATCGAGGGGAACTTTTTGTTCGAGGATGCCTAATAATAGAGTACTGCGTATCGGAGTGGTATCTCCGGGTATGACCCAGTGTCCCGGAAAGACAGAATCGTTGTACCGATCGGAGTGGTCTCACTTCCGTAACTTTTAGAGTCCCCGCTGTTTACGTAATGATCGCTAATCGCTGGAGGAATTATAGGTTGGAGTGATATCCTCTCACGAAACGACATGGGTAGACTCTGAACAAATGTGTCACTGCGGATTGCCCACCTTCGGCTCGGTTTCACCTGCCGTGTATTAATTGCGAGTGAATCACGACCGCGATTGGAGCATTAGGTCGAAATCGCGTGCGTTCGCCGAGCAATTTCCCCCGGGCGGTGATTTCAACTTTGCGTGTCGATTGCTCTTCGAGTCCTATCTGGAATGTTGATGTGTTTATTTTCCCCCGCTAGCGTTATGTAATGTACCCGCCAATTTTCGATTACAGTGGTAATGCTGATTGCGTAGGCTTGCAGCCTTTAATCACGAACGATTCCTCAAACTCGCATTAGCAAAGGGTAGGGTATCGGTAGTATTTCGAGGCTCGTAAATCGTCTGATATATATCATTTGATATTCTTGGTGAAGGTATAAAAAATAAGTAATTTTACACATCACTAAATGTTTTGAGTGGCGGAGTTTAATCAGATCGTTTGCAGAGTCACATTCTTCAGTAAAATTTGAAAAGAGACTCACGTAAGGAAAGAAATTGAAGCACTGGTATTATTGAATTAGAGGTTTAAGAAATCCTCAATAGCCGTTTTTGTCAGGCTCGGAATTAGTGACTTTCTAAGTAAATCAGTAATTCGAACCTTTCCGATGTCAAATATGGCTTTTGGAGATTATACAAACCTCTACAAATATTCATGTTGAGAGCAGTTTTCTAGTTCATTAATTGTATTTAATAATTTATATTTATTAGCGGTTTTCAATAATATTTAATAATTAGAGCAAATGATAGGATTTGATGAAATCACCCTAGATACAGTCAGACATATCTTTCGACGTTTTCTCAAATGTTTTAAATGCTTATGTACAAAGCAGCATCGGTTATTTTTCAATACAACCGCTTGTCGTTACCCAAATTACTTTCACATATTCAAGCTGAAAATCAACCGCGGCTTGTTGCACAAGGTAATATCATTATGTCGAGTTTAAAGTTGGTTAATTTCTCTGTTACTCACTGTGGAAGTAACCAGGAGTAACTAACCATCCTGGTATTCATTTCCTAGAAAAGCTTCGTCGTTTTCTTGCGGGGTTCGTGGTAGTATTTTACGAGAGTAACTAAATCTACTACTTCGTCTACTAGTCCTGTGCTGATAAAGTTTTCAAAAGGTTTCCTCGGTAACCCACCTTTCTTTCCTGAAGTAAATCTCTCTTTGCTAACTTTATCATAGACGAAACACTCTGTGGAATCGGATTTATTTGCTAGAACTCCTATCTACTCTATGTTGAACCCTCAGAGACTATTTCTACTTCGTGAGGATCCAAATTCGCACTGCAATATTCGAGGATTGGTCGAACGAGGAAAATACGCTATTTCCTTGATTCTAGTTGTGTTTTCTCTCCGAATTCCTTTTATTGAATTTTGATAGTCTTCCTTGAATGTAAAACTATCATTATGTGAACATCAAATACTTATGACAACGTACGAATTCCAAAAGAACTTGTAACGCATTGGGCCACATGTGCCAATATACTTGTAACAAATATGATAACTGCAGAGTACGGTAATACACTTAATAACTGAGACTTCTCAAATAATAAGCGCATATTGTCCATCTGTTAAACTTCGTAACGAGGTCTCTCATTTTTTTTGAATGAAAACTTTTAATTTTTACAAAGACGTTAGACATATTTCGGTGTGTAATTACTTATCTGTGTATCAAAGTCCATATCTCGTCTATAAATCACGGAAAATTATTTTTAAGATCTCATGAAATGCTTGGGTATGTATTTATTTTTCCAAAAGCAACTTATGAAGAGGCTCTGAAATTATTCAGTTATCTTCCTGCTACGATGAAGACCTCTTCATTTGCTCTCAATAATTACCCTGCGGATTGCTCCAAAGTAATTAAGGGTGTGGCGGAAGTTGCATATAGGCGGAAGTCATAACCCTTTCGCCCTTGTATTATGACCCTAATTTCCTTCTTCCTCTCTATCATTTTCATAAACGGTGAGCCTCGACAATTATTCTGTAAACTGCCAAACGTTGCGATGGTCTCACACAATAGTCTCAATAGATCCTCAAAAGATTATTTATCGAAAAAATCGAGCTCGTTTATTGGAGGACCTTAGAGATCCGTTATACCACCTAATTTAATTTTTAGTACAATTTGTGAATGCATCCTCTCGAGTATTGACTGACGTGGAAAAAAAAATTATTTTGAATTGACAGTGCCGATTTCTAAAATAAATAACGGTTTTCTAGAGATATTGGCATTTGAAACATAAAATCAGTTTTCTATTTTGAGGTGTCATCGAAGCTCGTTCCTGCTATCATATATTGATGAATTAATATATTAATTTATTTTCTGGTATAAGATGGAGAAAATGTATCGTTCATTTACTTATGTTTTATTTCATTAGTTGTGTTTGCATGATAGCTACTGAGGTATGAGTGATGCTGAATATTGGTGCTAATAACGGTCCCTTCTTGGAATGCTAAGAGAATGTTGCTCGTAAAAAAAGTAGTTTTGCTTCTTTTACTTGGATATATTTCTCTTATAGCATTCTAGCTCAATGAGGCAATTAAGCGCACACTATCTCACTCCTCACCATGCCAAGTAAGCCTCATTCCCGTCAATTAGCTTTTGTAGCTAATGTTAGAAGGAATGAGGGTCCAATCGGCCATTGGACTTAATAGACAAAACAAAGTTCTTGTAGACTTAAAGTAAAAGAAAAAGGATATGCATCATTTTTTGGCAATTGGAAAACAAACGATTTAACTGATTATAGTCTACGTACAGATTCAGTAGCTACACGCCCTAAATATGTCTTTAGATTTAGATACATTCCCCGCGAGCCGCCAGAGACGTATGGCAGGGGGTGTAATACACCACCATTATTCATTCCTCCCTATTAGCATCTCTAATAGCCTGGGGAAAAAACGACCAAAAGTAATTATCCGTCCTTGTGATTACTTCCCTATAACGCTTCGTCGATGCCTCTCGGAGATCGCGTTCGCTCCTTACTGGCACTAATATTTCACGTACTTCGTCTATAAATTCTGAACGAATGAACTTTTCGAAAAGTTTCCGACGATATTCAGATCTTCTCATCTGTAGTGAATCCAACCGAGGAACTCTAGCATTGCCGTAACGCTGCTATCAAACCTGAAATCCCCGCAAACGAATCGGGCTGCTCTACGCTGGACCATCTCTAAATCTGAGACTAAACCTACTTCGTGTGGGTCCCAAACAGCACAGAAATATTCTAGACTCGGATGAATAAGAGAAAAGGAGCTATTTCTTTGACTCTCGAAAAAGACTCTTGTCTCAGTAAACTTGTATTTCTTTGACCTAAAATTTGGGAAGAAAACACAAATGTCCATCTTTCTTCTTTTCGAATCGTCTTTGCGTTGCATCCAAGTGTTTTATTTCGCGGAAAGGCAATCTGCATAAAATGATTTATTCATTCTGCGATTGAACTGGAATATCTCCTCCTTAATGTAGAGCCTAAGATATGAGACTAAGGTCGATCCGGGTCAGAGTTGTAACGAAAAGAGCAATGGCATGGCTCGAATAACATAGTGGAAATTCAAGTAACTCGACTGTGAAGCAAATTTCTATCGGTCACTCGGCGGAGTGATGATATCATGGGAACTGATTCATGATGTGGATTTATCATTATCTGAAGACCGGTTCGGGAAAAATCTCTCATGGTTCGGAAAATTGTGTTCACCCCCGGGCACGTTTCTTCCTTTCTGATAAGGTTTTCTGTCGACGCCCTGGCAACGCGTGTATTGGGAAAGTAAACTGAAAGTTGCTTAGTCAGTGGGTTATACACTTTCAGCCTCGGTCGTCCTCTTTTTTTCGCTATAATTCTCAGTCCCGATGGACATGGGAATCTCTTGGGAACCCTCCGGAATTATTGGCGGTTTGATTAACGTGTGAATCATAATCAATCTCGGTAAATAAATATTTTCATTCGAAATCAGCATCCTAAGAAATTTGCGAAGTAGAAATGAATTTTTTCTATTGTATATTATAAATGTGTAAATGAATCTTTCAAACCTATGCATTATTTTGTCTTACACTATATAGGTAATTTTATATTTAAGCAATTAATATTCATATCAGATGTGCAGGTAAAATTAGAAGACTGAGTTTACTATGCAATGAGGGAAAAAATGGAACATACATGTGTATATTTCTATAGAATCGTCCGCTCGCGCCGTGACTTCTAATTCTCGTTGAGGAAACGAAGAAAAGAACTTAAGATTATAAATTTAAATTGAAAATGTAATTGACATTTTATTTCAAATTTGTTTAACTTGAAATTTCAAGAAGTCAGTGGGAAAAACCGACCTGCTATTTCGAAACCAGATAATGCTTTAGAAGTTATGAATTTTCTTATTTTAATAATTTTTTATAAAACATTTGCGGCGATGGCCAACATACTTACAATTTATGATTATTATACTTAAGTTATTCAATGCACTTATTATATATAATCTTATAAATCATCGATTGCTGCTACTTATTTCATTTTTACTCTTTCAATAATTCAAGGCAATTTTCGAATTCGTTTATTCCTTCTAATCTAGAGTTCTAGAATTTTTTGACCCATGATTTTTAAATGGTGGATCAGAAGGGATTTTAATAACCTATCGGCTACGGCATCCTAGGAGTGATTATTAATCGTTACGAGAAGCAATGAGACTGAAAAATTTCTTAATTATTATTTTTTATTACTCTAGATTTTTGAAAACTCCCTCCCGCCGATTCGATCTATAGGGTTCCCTCGGCGTGTAAAGGGATCCAATTCTGAGGTCTTTATTATTAACTCTGGACATTTCATTTTCAATCTAAATCATTCACAAAAGACTCCGTATTTTACCTTAACTGAATTTATAATATTTTCTGAATGAAACATTTAATATAAATAAGACTTTATATGAATACTTGAATTTCCATTTATACACCCCATTCGAAGTGCTGCCTTCATGAGAACATGTAGCACTAATACTCTTATTTAATAATCTCTAGAAGATTTTAGATTGAAAAGTAGAAAGTGCGTATTCATCGGAGTTGGGTAGTTTATTCTTTGGCCAAACAATTCAGCAACGTAAAGTGAATATTGAAGAATAGTAAGGAAAATAAATGAAGCGATATTTAGTCGTAGATCGCTAAATACGACAAAAGAGTGGGATGAAAACGCCATATAGTAAGTACGCGTTTCCTCTAATGGAGGAAGCGAAAGTGTATCCGAGCATAAAATAGCTATTCCTTTCTTCATGTGAATGGAGCCTCGTTAAAATGAAAGCTGCATACTGAAACACGAATTTCGTGTCGACCGACATTTTTCCCTATCCTCTCCCGTGTTAAGTGCGATCCCCTGTCCCCGTAATATTTCCACTCGGAAGCGATTCACCTCATTTGCGGTCACGGATTCACGCAACAGCGTGCGGCGGTCAAATGCGACGACGGCGCCGCCCGTCTGCACGATGCGTGTCACTGATCGCCGGGGGCGGATCCTCCGGGGGCCTTGTGTCGGGGGCGGACAATTTACCGCCGTTACCCGCCACCCTTTTCGGTCTCCATTGTGCCGCGAATATTTCACGGGCCGAAGGCGATTTTGGTTTTTTCCAATCCGAAGCTCTTTCCGGATCGTGTTAGCTGTCAGGGTAGAATAAACGTGTCCACTTCCTGTCTCCGCCGGAAAAAGTGAAGCGAAACATTCGGTCGTGGTTTGCTTTCATGCGTAAGGATGAGGAGGATAGCTGTTGTCCTTTCTTTCAGTTGCTACAATTTTGTTATTAATTCTCTTATGAGCTATGCTGCACTGAAGGTGACGGGTGGAAATGAAGAATCTTAAATAAGGAAAAGTCTTAAGTTTTCTTCGCTGCCGTTAGCCTTCAATTTAGTAAAGCTAATTAAAAAAAAACTTTCATTTTTTCTAAAGGAAAAAATTTCGCTGTATATGAGCTTAGATAAATAAAATAAATTGAAATATCTTCAGTTCCCAAGTTCGTGATCATAATCAGGGTATTATGGCATCGTTCATTAGTTCCCTAAATAATAGAATTATTAAATTCAACGGGTACGGTCTTGATGATGAAAAAGCCCATCGTCACAAGAAATGATGAGTATATCGCACTATTTCTACGATAAAATTTTTATTAGAAGTACAACTACTCTCAGATATTGATTACCATTATAAGATGCAAAATTAAGGGAGGAGTATTTTTAATAAAAAGTCTCCTTTAGAAGAAGTTCGATATCCTTATCATGTGTTGTATATAGACTTATTAATATGCATATCGGAATTGATTTTATGTGATATTATATTTAAAAGTGTATTGCTGTACATTATTAGACTTGATAAATAAGCGTAGGAGTTGAGGAACATATTCATTCTGGTTTACAACGAGTTTAAATTGCCTAGCAAAATTGGAGCGAAGAAGGTAACGAAAAATCATCTCATCTGGAATTACTTTTGAGAAAGGAGCGAGATAGTATAGGTTAATAGCAAAAGGTTTCAGTCAATAACAACATTAAATGAAATTATGCCCCTTAAGACAGTTATTTAGTACATTATGTTCTGTTTTACTTCATTCCTCAATGAATATCGCTCCCAGATAGTCATGTGGGCAGCGCGTTTGCCTTTGGTGAAAGCGGTCCCGGTGGGAGCCAATGTGCGAAATGACCTAAGCTGTCGAAGCACTTTTAATAATACTACTACTACTACTCAATGAATATCGAAGAAATTGGCATTGACGCGCTAAAATTAAAACATGAAGCAAGGAATATCAAAAACTTTGTTGTACTTTATAAGTAGCAGATTTATTATAATATTTTTGGAAGACCATTCTAAGAACGGATTTCGTAAATCTTTATTTGTGTGACAAATATTTACTTCTCTAGTAACTTCAACACCAGCAATTTCCATTCGCTGCAAAATAGACCAAGTTTTCGGACATCATTGTCGAACACTCTGTTTAAGTGTTGCGTGCCCACTCGATCAGGCGAATTCCTACTGCGTTGCCTCAGTGGTGACAACTCGATCATTTCACGTCGATATGAATCCTTTTGTTCGCCTCTAATGGACTCGGTTGCAAAACAGAACGATAGAGGGCATGTTGATAATTGCCTTTACGTGTTTATAGGTTCGAATGAATATGTCTGTTGCGTTTTCATCGGGAGCGAATGAATTAGCGCGTCCGCGTCACGAGCAGAGTCACGAGGCGGAACGTGCATTAGCCAACCTGCGTTTGAACCCGTGACCCCGTTATTGGAACAGCTGCGGCAGATACCACTTTTATCGGCGAGTTGCCAATAGGATTCCAATGTCAATATGGACAGGTTTACGGCATTAGTTATGGAATGATTAATGTAACCGAAAAAAATTCAAATAATATCATAAAGTACACTATTTGGGAAAATGCTAACAAAAATTGCAAGCAAATTTCATCCTTGAAATTAATCAGGTCCGTTTTATATATTTTTAAATTAATAATTGAAATATTTTTTTATTTGATTTAATTGAAAATAAAAATTCCTAGCCCGTCAGATATCTATCAAAGAAGAATAAAGTCAGCTAAATTATAAAAATAAATTACTAGCACATTCTAATTTGGAAATATAAAATTATTTCCTTACACTGATATATTGCAGTTGATGTTGATGGTAAGCATAGAGACAAGGATCGTGTTTCTTCTTTTTTTGCGATATTGTTCAAATAATTCTTATGGTATGAAATCAATCAAAGAAGCTATAACTTTGTGGAACTCCAACCTAGTAAATGGGTGGGAATAACTGTGCAAAACTTCATCTTGTTTAAACAAGTGGAATTTTTTCACAGTTATTTCCACCCATTTACTAATTCTTATAGTTTCATCCTAATTTTCTAATAACTAAGAAAATGAGGAAAAATTAACTTTTCCACTTCATTTTCTTAATTAATTCTTAATGTGAGATATTAGATGATAACTAGCAATTTACTTAATTAATAACAATTAAAGAATATTAACTGAAGGATCACTTTCCACGTAATCCATCCAATTGATTTCGTATTTCTTCAATGCATTCCTTAATCAGTTAAAATGAGAGTTTATCAAGGTGAACTTAAGGCATTTATCATTTGATGAATGGGCTCCTATAAAGAACGGCGAGACGCTCTATCGATGAACTAATCGACGGCTTTGAGCATGTCGTTACATTCTCTGCACCTTTAATTCCCACATGTTTTATGTCAATGACAGGTTTCGTCACCTTCTCTCTTTGCATTATGTAAGTGGCAACGATGCATTTTCAATGCAGATATTGAAAAATCTTAAGGTGAAATATAATTGCCACGGTGATAAAAACCTTAAATTTGTAGGAATTTAGTACCAATACTTGCCTAAGATGTCGATAGAACCGTACTAAAAGACTCGTATAAGTGGTTTCAGTACAGCGTATGCCATTCTTATCTTACGTTTATATTTTTAAATTTATTTTCATTAACTACCTTGAATATTATGACGAGGTTAGATGGAAGAGAGGCCCACACGAACCTATCCTCTCCAGCAAAGGTATCGTTTATCAAAGTAATGAATTAAGGTTAGATCACATACCTCATAATAGTTCCTTTTATTACATCTTAATGAATGGAATATTTTTCACTTGCCTTTTGTTACAATAGAGAGTAAAATTCATCCTTCATTTTCTTTAGCCTGAACCTTGTTCATGGCTGCTACAATATAAAAATTGCTAGGGTGTGAATGACTTTCAGTTACGAAATGTAAAAAAGTTAGTATGTACCACGAACTTAGAAAGTATAGGACTGGAAACTGCTGAAATTTTTTGGCTCCCTTAATGTCCGCATCCGCGAGATGGCAGCACTGAAGCTCGCCCTTTGAAACCATACTCTCATATGGAGTAAATGGAAAACACAGCACGATTATGATACTTTTTCTCTCTTTTTCTTTGCGGGAGTAGTACATACGAAAGATGGAATTCAGAGTTAGCGATTTATCCATTTATAAGTGCTTAAAACAATTGAATAAAATGGGAAAATTAGTAAATCCGAAGAATAAGTGCAGGTTGCCCTCAGGGCACACCACAAGTAACTTGTGAAAACATTATTCGTAGATCAGCGAAGTGTTCTGCTTGGATACACAGAAAATAATTGATTCTTAATAAATTACCAACGTTACATCTACTTTCAACTAGGCCTTTTAAAACTAGAATCGCAGGATGCACATGGGTGGTCTGAAAAGTTTCCGACATTTCAACATTTCTTGACATGGTTTCTGAAAATGTTTTGAAGATGTCTGAAGAATCTGGGGTTGGAAATTTTTCAGACCACCCTCGTATATACATTTCCTGAAAAAATCGAAGATCCCAGAAATAGTCTCCAGGAAATTTGCGAAAAGGAAATTTGCGAAACTGTCTAAAACTTAATGTTTGGTCAATACATTTTTCATACCACTCTATCCCTTATGTTTGTATATTGTATAACCTAACTTCACATTTCAGGCACCCCAAGATAAAATGCAGTCCACGCCAGTCATTAAAAGTTGACACTCTTGGATTTATGCATGTTTCAACAATATTTGACCGTTTACTCATTTGTCGCCTAGTTGAAAGTAGATTTAACGTTGGTAATTTATTAAGAATCAATTATTTTCTGTGTATCCAAGTAGAATACATTGCACTTCGCTGATCTACGAATAATGTTTTCACAGCGATGAAGTCACTTGTGGTGTGCCCTGAAGGCAAACTGCACTTATTCTTCGGATTTACTAATTTTCCCATTTTATTCAATTGTTTTAAGCACTTATAAATGGATAAATCGCTAACTCTGAATTCCATCTTTCGTATGTACTACTCCCGCAAAGAAATAGAGAGAAAAAGTATCATAATCGTGCTGTGTTTTCCATTTACTCCATATGAGATTATGGTTTCAAAGGGCGAGCTTCAGTGCTGCTATCTGGTGGCTGCGGACATTAAGGGCGTCAGCCGATTGTACAGCCAGCATAGGGGAGCTTCAGGGGCGTGGTATGTACTTATTGAATGCTTTAGTATTGTTAAAAGTACTTCGATAGCGTAGGTCATTTCGCGAATTGGCTCCCACTCGGAATCAAACCCGAGACCGCGTCATCAAGCTTTCACTAAATGGCTCTGCAGGATTCGTTGAACGTCCCAAGCTCGAATCTATGTTTGCACTGACATTACCTTGACCGAAAAGAATCCGTAATAACGATTTCTTTTTTACCAAATTTCCACTTAACTCAGCGTTCTCTCTCTTTGCTAAAATGAAGAAGTCACGAATAAGTTTATCGCGGTTTTGATAACTGTAATCAACCAATTTGGAAAAATGTTAGCGAAGCTCCAAAAGTAACAGCCGATTTGCGAAAGGAATTGAAAAATCAAAGTGAACAAGGAAATTTTAATTTTTTCAAGTAATCCTTTCGTCACAGGAAGTGAAAATGGAAAGCGAAATTAATATTTTTTCTGGAAAGCTTTCATTTTCATGTGAAAAGTTTAAGAAACAGCATTCGAGAATAACGTAATTAAAATAAAATCATTGCAATATATCCGTAATGATGGAAATTGCCATCGGTGAATCCAACCTCACACTGATTCCTTATGGAAAATGATAGCAACTCATACACAATGACTATATAATTCATAAATTTCCCTAAAATATGTGTATATTTAATTATCCATTGCAATTAGAGAATTATAGGATTATTCTAGGCTTCATTTTAAAATAAAATCGATGGTAGCAGGCTTTACTGTGTGGAATTCCATTAAAATCGAAAATTAAAAGAAATAAAATTACTTGTACTATTTTCCATAGTATATTTTACACACGACCGGTTCTAGATCTAAGTTATCCTACGAAACCGGTCGTGTGTAAAATATACTGTGGAAAATAGTACAAGTAATTTTATTTCTTTTAATTTTCGATTTAATTTTCAAAGATGCGTCTTCAGTTCACCGCTGCTGCAATGTCTCTATGCTAAGTTAGTATTTCCCTGTAACCTAGTAACTTAACTTCATTGCGATTTGGCGACCATCACCGGAGTCCAACCTCGCAATTCTCTATGTTGGGAATGAAAATTAAGGATGAAACTATGGTTTGGGTGTGTGCATACTTCCGCGATCTAACCTACCCCACCTGTTTACGACCCTCGCGAAACTACCTGAAGATCGTGACTTAGAGGATTTAGTTATAAATCACGTCTTCGGAAACGTAGCTCCAGGTAAAGATGAATCGAAATGCTTTCCTTTTTCGGAGATCTACTCTTATCTATGCACCACCCCAGCCCTTAATAAAAAACAACAATTTCCTCCGACCAAAAGAAGAAGAATTGTTTTTTCGTGAATCTCTGTACCCTTTCCTTCGCTTCTTTCTTATTCCTATTATTTCTTGACCTCCTCTGGCCCATTCCCCCCTGACCTCTGTCTGCCCTCTCCCCATCTCCCAGAGGTGGTGCTGGGCGTGACCCCAACAGATCTCACGAGAGAGCCTTCTTTTCAGCCCATTTCGCCTCGCCCACTATACATAATTACCGCCTGTGAGAGCTTCCAAAGCGGTCAGAGGCTATATAGAGGTTACTTCTCTCATCCCAAATACGTTTCCACAAAAAAATGCCGTACGCTCTCCGTGTATACGTACTTTTCTCGCCTGCGGGTCGAGAGCCGTTTCGAAATTTCAGAGCGTTCCACTAAAAAACCCTGGGAACGGCGATGATGCCGTTTTTTTGCGTGCATCGTGAGATATCACTTTTCATCCCGGAATCGGCTTTGAAAGCTCGCCGGATGGTTTATGAATGTTGTGGATCTGGATTGAAAGTCTAGTTATCATAAATTATCGTTCGCGGTGAGAGAAAGAAGCTTTCTGATATTATTTAGTGGTACAAAAAATGCTAAGGTGTGAGTTGGAAATGCTGTTTTCAGAGTTGGTTGAGATTCTACTGGGTGTGGATTTTGTATTCGCGTATTTTTGCTGTAAGCACATTTTATTGCCATCAAATTGTCTATTCCGCAGGGTCAATATTGAATTGCTATATAGAAGCGTAAAGGGCGTCTCCTCGCTTGATCCTGGCAAAAGGCCCCAAGTTCGAAAGAGCCAACCATTTCCATATGTGTATTTGATCTTTTACATTTCCATTCAGACTAAATGCCAGGGTTAGCTCTTTTTTAATAGTAACCATCACGGAGACACCGAAGTTTTAACTTCAAAATATTAATAGTTAATAAGTGAAGTATTCCTTATAATTTAATGAGGTGCGATTCATTCCAAAATTATTAAGAGTGCATAGCACACCACCAGCTCTTATTATTGATCCATAAAAATTTCCTTGGTTTGTTTTCTATTTTCTTTTAGGAAATCAACAGAAAATTCTTTAGTGGGGATATATTTTAAATTTTGGTGACGTATCACTTATTAATGACATTATAAACTGATGGACTCAAAAGCTTGATGAGAACTTCGTTCAAGCATTACCTTTCCTAACAAAACGCCTTCTTAGCTGAACTATTTACGTAACTAAAGCCCCAAACAATTAGTAAAGTCTTGCAATAATACAATGCCTTTATCCATATAAGAATTATATCACTTTGATAGTGTAGTTTTAGTTTAAGTATTACCGTGTGTGCTTTAAATTTTAATTCATATTTATTTCTTTTACAGGTAAGCTTGATTGACCACTGATATAACACTGCCCAGCCCTTCGCTACTCCATTTGGGTCGGATGTGTTGTCTAATACGATACTTCACTTCAGTAAGGTAATACCCTAAAATCGTTTTCGGCATGCATTCGAAGCCCTCGTTTATTGGAGGTTTAAATTTTATTAAGTGTTTGAATTAGTAGGATGAATCTTTCAGGAATACATGGTCTTCCTGAGTATGTACTTCTGAGAACTGACTTGCTTATGGCTATATTGAAAGGTTGCGTTTAGATTTAGATATGTACACTGCGAGCCACCAGAGGCGTATGACCGTGGGTGTCATAACACCATCATTACTTAATTCATTCTATTAGCTTGTAACGTTTCGTCGATGCCTCTCGGAGATCGCGTTTGTTCTTTAATGGCACTAATATACAATACTATAAGAGTTTGTATTGGTTACTCCTGAAATCTATGAGGGACTTATAAATATAAAAATTCAAAATGATGGCGACGAACCTTCCAAAAGAGTGGTTATTCCGTTATATTTGAGCGCATTACTGACTCTGAAAAATAAGCGTAACGGTGAGGGAAAAAAGCGGCGAATGCACCGCTAAGCATCGTATTGTGCATTTCCGGTGCAAAAGAGAAATGCTTTCCGTCCCAATTTATTCGCACAGGTCATCTATTTGCAACAATACGAGCACTCCAATTTCATTCTCTCCCACGCCGGTCACCCCTCGTTTTTTCTCTCTGTGCCTTTCGAATCGGTTCGTCGATGGCCCCGTGACCCTCCTCTGTCCGAGATGGCCCCTCGGGGCCCTTCCCGCTCGACTAGGAGCAGTTACCATCTTAGACAGGGGCTCCTGCCCTCTGGGGTCCGTCTTCTCAAACTCTACCTCAGTGGCAGGGTTGCCAACACATTAGTGGATATCTATGTCATTGCTTAGTTCAGCACAAAAAGTTGGTAATTGTTGAAGTGCTTATCGGTTCAATATATAGACGAATATAAATGGGAATGATGAAGTTAATGCTGCTTTTAGATTTCTATCCCTGTGAGTTAATCGTGCGTAACTTCCTGGGTTAGATACGCTTTACATATGATATTACTAGAATTTCAAAGTAAATTGTTAACAGCAATCTATTAATAAGCTAATACGAATCAATAACTCTTCCAACATTTAAAATACCTTTCATTTCTTATCATTATAGTAACCATTCAAACGAATTATTAATTTGCTTGAGGTGAATTTCAACAATTTTGGTGTAATTGAAGTTACGTTGTAAAATCACCATGGATGAAATATTTAGGCAGTGTAATCATTAATGACAAAGGTGTACATCAGTATGGTTAGGACAGCTTGCTATCTCGATAAAACACAATCAGCAATGTGGACTCATTATATCTTTAATTTTGTATTCCAAAGGGAAATAATCCAGTGAGAGTGCCAAAGCGGCAATAAGATTAAGTTGATTTATTTAGGCCCGTTTTGAAAATTCATCCATAAATGAATAGACATCATTGGCGATTACTTGCAGTTTAGCACTCTTGCATCGTGCAGGCCATCATTAAGGCCTAAAGATTCTCCAGAATTAGGTAATATAACGTTTTATAGCGACTTGAGGAGTCTTCTAGGTGTAATGTATTTATATAGAGTAGGGAAGTAGCACATATATAGCAGAATATGACGATTGATATTAGTTATTAGAATTGATAGTTAACTGGGTGTAAAGAGAGATGTAGCAAAATAACGGGGGAATAAGGAAAAGAATACTAAAAGCTAAAAAATACAAGGAAATATTCTCCACAGAAGTTGAGTATGTATTGAAACTTGTAAGTTAAGAATGTTCGGGATATTTTTCATATAACTCCGGGGAAACGTGCATGAATGTATCGAAAAGCCACCGAATGCTCTCGAGCATTAACATTTCATATCCGATGCCTATAGATCCACACGGTTGGAAGGGTAAGTTCATGTATCTCTTCGTTACCTACTGACCGGCTAAATGAGAAATAGGAAATGTAGAAGTGCGGACTTTCCGTAGTTGGTACTGCTGCATATCCCCACGTGTGAGGCCTCTATCCCTCCTTTGCCTATTCTAATCTTGGCTTTTTTATTCCGCTTCCCGGTATATCGAAATCCAGAGCCGCGGGGCGTTAAGTGGCCAAGGCGAGGGCCACGATCGTGTGAGAGGTGCCATCTATCATCAGGGGAATAATAATGGTAATAAATAGAGAGGATGGGTGTGGAATTCGAGGCTGCCGCTCCACCTTGCACATGAGAGAAAGGAGCACATCTGGAGAGCAATAAGTTATCATGGACAGGCGGATATCTGCATTTCGGTTGCGGATATAATACTGGGGAAACCAAGAATGAATAGGACGGGACTTATCAGATTCAATAAAAGTCACAATAAACTAAATCCTTATTTTGTTCTTTTACTAAGAAAACAGGAAGTGCAGTAAAAGAGGATATTTAAATACTATGTATGAATACAATCTAAGAGCCGTTATGAATTGTAAATATTGCGGACGCCGAGGTTCATGTTACTATTGGTTGAATGATACGGTCCTCTAAATGTATTTATTCAACTCCTTTGGTAAAGTATTTAAAATAATTTATTACTTCCGTATTACTTCCTAGCATTATAATATTATCTGATTTAAATATCATTTTGGTAATAATATTAATTATATTAATATTATTAATATAATTAATATTAATTTTTAATCATTTGTGTTTTATGAAGTGTTTGTTTTAGTATATTTCCTGTTTTAAGATTGATTGGTTCAGTTTTATGTAAAGTTTAATGAGGGATTTACATTAAAAATTAATTTTTAAATTTCTTTTTCAAATGACATTTATTCCTTTATTCAATTTTCATCCACCAATTTTTAATATTTCTACTTATTTTATTGTACATTTCCCTTGATTTTATATTTTATTTCCATAAAAAATTCTGATTTTTTAATCATATACCCAAATTTTATCGGATTCTTTGTGTTTCTGTATATCTCGCTTTGCCACTTAATAAATAGAGATTCTTCTAGTCATCTCTGCTCAGCACTTCCATGTTTAATGCTTAAAAGATTAAAACAAATAAGGGCCATTATAAACTTTTCATTATATTCCTGTTGGTGCATTAATTTTAGCCATAACCATTAGAGATCCTTTCATTTTACTACTACAACATGCAAAATGTTTTAAATAGAGTTGCAACTGTGTTCGGTGTCCAATTCTTTAGTTTCAAATGTTATTTAGTCCATTTTGGTACATACCTTTTTTGTAGAAATATTGTCACGAGTACATGTATTATTTAAGATTATCGTTAAATTTTAAACAGATTAGAGGGCGATATGCAATTGCTGCACCATCTTCTGGATTGATTATTAACCAGGAACGATATCCCGCTTAGCTATCTTGTAAATTAGTCTTCCTTTATAGTACGTTCTTGCCGGTGTAATTGTATGTTTATTTAGTGTATTGCATTTCACCAATATGGGCTCTTGAAATGGTTAAACGATTCATTTTGTCTCACTAGTGAAATATTTTTGTAATTCTGATGAAAGAAAAAGAAATTACTAGTATATTTAGATAACACCACTGCATTTTTGTCGCAAAACTACAGGATTTGTATAGCAGAATAAATAGAACTTGTAAACCGCATTATGTGTAATCATACATGCTCTTCTTTGGATCCAGCGTCCACATCCTTTGATCGTCGTTAATCATTCTGCCGCCGTTCCCCTATTTTCATATTCATTCTCCGAGGACTCTCTCCCCACACACTGCGTCTTTTCATCCTTCGACCCAATCTAATCATTCTCGCCTCTCTATCCATTGCCTTCTCAATACACAGTTACTTTCGTCCCAATTCCCTTCTGCATTCTTGTTTCCCATTTATAAACACCTGCTCTTCGTCACTTCCAATCCTCGTTTCTATTGACCGTTCATTTTCTTCGCAGAATTCTCTCGGTGGCATTTTCAGAGAATCGAATCCATTGGCTGGGAAACGAATTTGACCATTTACTTTTCCGGGAATCCTGAATTTATTCCCTCAAAGGTTTTCTCCGGATTGCGTTCTATTCTGGTGCTCCTCCTTGTAAAGCTATCTTACTGTTTGCAGAAGATGTTGTGGGGCCTTTGACCCTATGCCAAGAAATTCCCTCTTGACGATTCTTCCGATTCTTTGCGGTGTAAATAATTCTGTATTCTTACTACTCGGAACAGGTGAGGATATTCCCTAGAAAATTATTAAAAAAATGATCTCTAAGGGCCGAAAATTTGTCGATCTATTTAGTTTGATGCTCTTTCGTCAATATTCAATTTACAAGTTTCAGTCATTTACATCATGCTTGTATCTATCTTTACATATATCTATAATATATCCTTTTTAAGGATATTGCGCGAACGGAGGAGTTTGAGATTTGGCATAGTTAAAGTTTATATGGAGAAGGAGTGCAGAAAGCTAAAATCTTTGTCCAAATATCCTTGGTTCGACTCTGGACCAGTATAATCGTCTCTCATAAGAAATGTACGTAAATTTCATTTTGATCGATTACAGACATTTTTTCTTTTGCGGAATTAAATCAGAAATAATGGTCGTACGAAATAGAGATATGTACCAAAGGAAAGGGAATTGAATAGAGACTCTTATTTTGGTCGTAGAATATAGTATTCGTGTCGAAATTACGAGAACTCTGGCAAAATGAACGAAAATGTTGTGAAATTTCTTCGTAGTAAACAAACCAGTCCCCCTGGCGACCAAGGCGATTGTTGAATCCGAGCTTATGGGTTTTCACATTAGAATACACGGGGATTTTATCTCCAAACCAAATTAACGGTAGGGACTCATGTCAGAAATTATGAAAAGAGGGCAATTAACCGAGATGCCAACAGTCGCTAACTGATTAATAAATAACAGGGATATAATTACGGCGATTTTACGGATTTTTTTGATTTGATTTTGATATAGTAGCATTACTTTGATTATTTACAATCTCAATATATTTCTTGAGGTTTCTAAATCATCATGCTCAGTGATATTTGATTGTTTTAATTTAATTTATCTCCTCAACTCCCTCAAGATTGGCTGTATTCCTTAATTGCATACGTGTCAGCACTCTCGGTTTAAGTAATGTTATATCGGAGCCTAAAATCTTTCAAGCTTTACTATTTTTCCATACTATCATGTATTTGTATCGATATATCATTTTAATATTACCTATCAATACATAACTATCAATCCGGCAGTTAAAGAATTACATTTGCCTACATCTTAATTCCCATAGCTACAATGCTGCTATGGCGGTTGGTATCCTAGAAAAATAAATGAAACCAGGAATATGCGGACATTATCTGGCACCTTTTATCATTAAGTCAGTGATATATTTTTGTAGTATACATTTAGCTTCATCGAGCGTTAAAAGAAATATAGTAATTTATTAATAAGGTAGCCTATGTTAATTTGTCTGGCCAATGCCTTTAAAATAACCCGTGTTAATTTATCGTTGTCTGTTATGCAGAGAACAAGCTGTGGAGAAATTTTGTAGTTTTACTCGGTGATAAACTTACGTAACAGCAATTCATACTTTCACACTTCCGCTATCCTCTCCGCAATTTCTCTCCACACGTATCCTTATTACCTTCCTTTATCTTCGCTCCCTTTCGCCCCTTCGCACCAGAAGCTGGCCACTGATATTTTATTTCTTCTCATCTCGTTTTCCCTTCTCGCTTCGTGGCTCTCTCCGCCCTCTGATTCCTGGAACCTATCCATTATTTATGTCCATCTCCTCTGCGACCAGCCTCCCAAACAGAGGGTATAAATTGTGGAAAAGATAGGTACCGAAGAGATAGTATGTTCGAAGGCTACGGACTCTGGTTAGCCGATTGTCATTTTCAGCGATAAAAAATAAAAGTTACTAGTAATCCTTCCTGTTTTTTTTTCATTTTGTACTGAGCCGTGGTCAATTTTGTTTCTGTGTGATGCCAGTTGTACCTGTGGACTCCGTGGTGGTTTTTATTGATTATGGACAGATAAGAATGAGATTTTACCACCTTTTCAAGAGACTTGAGGATAAAGCTTAGATCTCCCTCCTCCATCGCTGTATGAGTACCGAGTTTTCCACTCGTAGGAGATTTAGGATTAAGTTAACTATGCTTCAGCCAATGGTCAGTTTTGGAAAAGAGTTTTCATTTCAAAATTTCATTTTCAGTCGACTTACATAAAATTACTAGAATCAAGCTACTTCGTCTGTAATAAACGCTTAACAATCCTTTAAGTTATTTTTCGATTCAAATTAATTTCACTGGGTAAGCACTATTTCCAGTGGATGACCAGCAACTTTAATAAGTGTCTTTGATTAATTCCGTGTATATATTCGAGAAACTTAGACCTGCGTGAGATTTTGGGTGGATTTAATGTATTTATCAATTTTAATTGCAATTATAGCAAACGTAACGGAGGAACTCAAGGTATAAAATTTATGATTATATTTTTAACCTCCAATTAATTTTCTTTAATTATATTTATTTAATAACTATATTCAAACTCTCATGCCACTGTTGGTTAGTCTCTGAATTTAGCAATATGTGAGGATGAATCTATGGACTTCAAAACATGTTTAACATTAAGTAATTATTTTGAAGTGTATGGCAACAAATTATGAAATAACTTTCACGTTAGAAGGGGGATATTATCAAGAACATATTTTTTTGCGAAATGAATATAAAAAAGAAAGATAAGAATTTAGAATTTGATTTAATTGTGATCGTTTATTTTCTACAAAATTGTATAAAAGATTGACAAAATTAGATTGTAATATATTTGATAATAACCCATCTTCAGGATAAAGGTAATTATGATCTTATTATAATGTTTTTTTCAGCTAAGCGTTGTCTAATGACAGCTGACTACAAAATATTAGGAAAACTAGAAATCGGAACTCATGTTTTCGGAAAACATGTTTTGAAGTCCTGCCTAGGGCTTTTCTATGGGATGTTAGATTAGAAATTGTCTGGGAGTTACCGGGAGGAATGACAGATGGTGTGATGGAACCACTCACAGAAAAGGACCGACGCAAATTGCATAAATGCAATGAGTAGAAAACTCCTTGGAGGGTATAAAGAAGGGATCCTCACGTCTTTTGTAAATGGCAGCGGAGGACCCTCCCCTGAGCCTTCTGATTGGATTGTTGTCCTCCGAGGATCCATAGTGCAGCCTCCTGTCCATTCGCAAACATTCGTTGGAGCGAATCCCTTTTGGAATCTTTTGCGGAACGAATTGGAGGTGGCCATGCAGAGGAGAAGCGTAATTAGCGATTGTGTCGGAAGTTGGCTTTAGTTACAAAGGAGCGAAGGAACTATGTTTGGTTACTTTTTGCAAATGTTTCACCTTAGAGCATTGAAATGAATCGCTACTCGAAAAGGTCGTCGGCCTGTCGAGTATTATACGAAATTCCGTTCGTTCAGCTGGCACTCCTCGTAATTACACTTAACTTTGCGAATACTTCGATCCAACTAAATTATTTTATACTTGCGTGGTTTTCTGTATGCCCGTTCGTTTACGTAGTTTCCCTTGTCCTGTTATCTTTCCATATTTTGCTCTAATTGCAGGAAAGCCGTTTAAACGGAGGAAGTTGCTTGCGAGTATCCCATGCATCTGGGTGTTAGAGCGTTTGGGAATCTCCAGTGGGAATTTTCCTCGAAAAAAAATTGAAAGAAGTGTACCTATACACAGAAAAACGAATTAGAAAAATTTCGCAGGGAAAGCTGAAAGAATTAATCTCGAGTTAATTTCAATAAAAAATTACTAAAATAGAACGTTTTACAAGAGAGGCCCACAGGTTGATATATATTCTCAATCAAACATGAAGTAAAGACGAGAATGACACATCAAAAATTATAGACAAAATGCTTTGTTTGCATTGGCTAGGAAAATAAATATTAAAATTGCAAAGGCCTTATTTATTTTTCTAAAAATCTCTGCTATGTGTTCTATGAGTCTTAAAGACTCAATGCAAGCCAACTCAATACATTTTTTTATGTTTAAGCTGTAGTTAACTTGAGTTATTCCAGTGACTATCAGGTAGGGATATTTAAGTTTCTTGTGTCAGTGGTAGTTTGCTTAAACGGTACCTACAGTTTAGATTAAGGTGATAGCTGTCTGGAAAGTAAATTCTTTAATGTTCATATTAATCGGATATCGTCCTTCAGATCTTGTTCATACGAAATTTAAAAGATGAGTAAGAGGAAGGAGAAAATTACTAAATATCATGTGATTGGGACCTCCAAAAGGGAACGCTACTGCTCTTTTCCTTTGTCCTATTCTATCTTCTCCTATAATAATCCTTAGCTCGTTATAAACATATCAAAGTTAGAATTTAATAGGCTCTTTGTGGAATATTAAAGGCTCGGATTCAAAGTCGAAATCCAATTAATTCTTTATAAAGAGGAGTTGGTAATTCAAATTTTCTTACATTCATCCGAGTGCAATCCCAATCCGAACTCATTCCCTGTCAAGTTTCTTCTATTTCTGCTCCGTACTGATAATGTATTCGATCCAGCCCACTTTCAAACCCAATCAAACATTAAGAGAAAGGAAACTTCTCACAAAGGGATTTTCAGGAGCCTTCCCCTGGTGTGTTCTTCATTTCTTTCATATCCGCCCTTCGAGGGTCTTTAATCCACGCATCGTCTTTTAACCTTTCCGAATTTCAGTGGTGACCTTTTCCGAGACCTTCCTTTAATTCTCTTCGTCGTAAGGAGAGTCGAACCAATTTATCTTTTCTCTTTTGTCTTTCTTGGGGACCCCATCCATGCCTCCCCCGCTAGGAACCCTCCTCTACATGACCTATCTCCATCTTCCACTCCTGTCTTATTTTCCATTGTCCTTCCTTTCATCCAACGTCATTTGCTTGAAGAGTACGTTTGAATAAAGGGTACGGTCTGAATATATGTAGCAGTATAGCAATTTAAATTTCTATGAAACTAATCGCCAGTGCCAGATACAGTATTCTAGAAGTTGCTATTGCTTAAAACGCATTCCACCGCAATAGAGAGTAGTAGTAGTATTGTTAAAAGTGCCGCCGGGAATCGAACCCGGGACCGCTTTCACCAAAGGCGAACGCGCTGTCCACATGACTATCCGGGAGCCCCGCAATAGAGAGTAGTTAGCATTTATTCACAGTTGTATTTATTGTTTAAACAGTCAGCTTATGTTACACGTACGTTTTAAATTTCGAAGTTATATATATATATATATATAATTGATTGAAGGCTATCGTATAAGTTTTAATTCAGATATACTCTTTTCATTATTTTTTGTCTGAGACCATACCTTTAATATGACTTTATTCTATATTTTTAACGAATTTATGTTTAAATTTAATTTATAATTATGTTACCGCGTTATTGCTTATTTATCATGTTACTTTATGAATATACTTTGTTATCTTATGCTATAATTACCTGTTAGCTTAGGAAATGGTTGGCTGAATTTTAAGTTTTTGATTATTATATAGAACTTTGAATTATCGATTGTTACTTTTCTATAAATGGACAATAAGCGGTATGAATTCTTAGAAAGAGCAGTGGATTATTAAGGCATAAGTTCGACTATAAGTAAAAGAATTTTCTTCCTGCTCAGCTCATTACGATTCTAATTAATAATCAGCTGTAAATTAAATCTGGAAAGGAGGTCAGATGAAGTATAAATTCTTAGTGTGTCTTCAACTCTGAGATGGTTCCGTCAATCAGTTTATCTTACAGCTGACGTAACTTTCAGTTCCTTGTCTCTTCAGGGATCGGTTCCTGATTCCTAACTCTTTGTTTTTCAACGCACTTCAATCCCATCTCTAATAATAAATGGTATTTGTAAAAGTTAGTTCTTCTTCACCCTTTTATTATGGAGCGATACCACCAAGTCAAGGCCGAAGTTGTTGATTCTACCCATCTCTAATATTCATACTTGGTCCTATCTAAGGTTATTCGTCTAAGTATGGTTCAGAATTCATTCCCCTCTCACTCTGCTTTTCTCTTTAATCCATTTCGACGTCCCCTCTCTCGCCCATCTTCTTTTATCCACTCCTTCACTCGACTCGCCACTGCGTTAATAAGATTACGGACTCTCACGAAGACTCCATCCGAGCGAAAGGAAAACAAGGACTTCGTTCTGCCCCTCGCATCTTATGTCATATCATTTGATTAATCATGGGTTACTTCGAATAAATTGTGCTGTCGTGAGGGCCTTCTCGAGTCGTGTTTTACGTGGGAGTTGTTACAGAGATGATAACGAGTCACTATTTGGTGGAAATGAAAACGAACCTACGTTGAAGTGTAGGATGTAATATATCCACGAAGAGGGATATAAGAGAGTGGTCTGAGATAGGAAATAAGGTGTCGAAAGAAAAATTAGTGTTTTCCAAACGTAACGGGAGTTTCGAACTGGGATGGAGTTGGAGTGATGTTATTAGGAAATAATCATGACAGTAATAGGCTTAATAATCCGTTATGAATCCTTTATTCTTGAAACTGTATATAGCTGTATTCGATTATCAAGTATTTAAAACATTGTTCTCAAACATCATTGTTATTTAGAGATTCGCGATTATTTGATACGTACTATTTCTCAAGAAAATTTTCCAGTTAGTATTTAAATTATGTTTATACCATACATGTAATTATCACCTTATAATGATTAAAAGGAAATGTGTCCAATAGGTTTCGGTGTTAATTTCCAAAATATTGGTCCTTTAAATGGAAAAATTCTATTTAATCGCGACAAAATTGTCAGATCCTAATCGCAAATCACCTGTTTTCTTCTTTAGAGACGCACTGAATGTTTATCTTGTATTACTATTCTATGAAGACATTAACTCCTTGTTTGCTTGCAAGTGGACGTAGAGGATTTTAAGATTGATTTGCGATTCCGCCATTTTGTGCTTCAGGAGAACATTAAAATCATTATAAATAACAACGATCATGATCATAGTTCAAAACAGCAAATTAATTTAACACATTTGTAAGGAAAACCGATCTCGAGATTAGCGGTGAAGAAGGTAGTGAATGGGGTAAAAGCGTTGACAGAGTTATTTTTTACTTCTAATTACGAATAAGTACGTTAAAAACCAAGCTAATGGAATAAGAAAAGTGTGGAATGTCTATCTCGGTATTAAATAGTTTTCTCAAATAGTTTCTCTCAATTACATGGAAGATCATCATAGTTACGTAAAATGTCAATCATCGAATTACCATATGCAGAATGAAAACACTTCGTACTTTTCCACAGAATTACCATATCTTTTTTAACTCCCATCTACTCCCCTATTTAATATCATATCTGGTCTTTATACCTCTCTATAACTGAAGAAGGGGAGATAAATGACGCACGTGCTTATTTAAAACTCCTCGGCTTGGAAAAATCGTTGCCTCCCCTCCTTTTCCTTAAATTCTCTCTCCATTTCCTCAGCTTTCTCCTTATCTCCTCCATGCACTCCCTTCTCCCATTCGTCTCTGAGAAATCATTCAAAATATTACCCACTCCAAGGAAGATAAATCTGTCTTCTCAAAATGTCTCCTCATAAACTAAGAACCTCTCCCAGTCCTGCTTCTATCACTCCAATAGCACGCCGAATTTAACCAGTTTCCTGAAAGGATGGCCCGAGGTAATTTGTGAGAAGAGGTTGGGGCTGAGTTAGGGGCAGACCAAAGATTACCAACTTTGCTGTGTTTCCAGGAAAGCGGGTTCACTGTGGGTAACATCCCAATTTCAGCCAGAGGAGGGATCTGCTCTATTACCCCCGTCTGTTCCGAACCCTTCTAGATCCATCTATCACATCGGGGACGATCTACGATCATTTGCTGACTTAGAAGCAAAGGGAAAGTGCTCCTGATAAATGAAGCTGACAAAAAAGTGAGATTTGCTTCTTGCGAATTGCACTTACTTGGTGGATTTTTTTTTTCGTTTAAGAATGCAACATCTTGCTGAATACCTTGATGCCTCCATAAGCACTTTATTGGTCTTAATGAGTAACATTTAGGTAAATAAGTGTCAGGTATCCTTTGATCCATTTTCTCTAGGACCTCTAATTCCGAGATAATTTCCATTTCCAAATTTTCTATGACATAAATCGACATTTAAGCCTAAACTTAGTGTTATGATAGCATAAACATCTGTAATATTTATGCGAGAATGTGACACTTGTCCATAAATTCGTTTTCTCCGAGTGCATGAATGCGAATATATGTCGAGGGTCAACTTTTCTATTATTTTAACTAAAGTATAAACTAACGGAAAATAGTGGAGTAAATACGAATAAATTTACGATTTTTTTCATGGGTATGTGATGAATTTGTGGTAGGCTTACGATGACGAATTTTGTGAACTCCGTAATTATATCAGACTTATTTTCCATATAATTTTATCCACAGTTCAGTTTAAATTGAGGCTTAACTTAAATAGAAATATTATTCTTATCTTACAATATTAGGTCTTAATAATAACTTAGTCATAAGATCGTGGTCCTACTCCTGGGTAGGAAGGTATTAGGACATAGTCTCTGAAATAATAGTGTTAAATATTAAGTTCCTTAAGTGTGTTACCACCGGACGATTAGCCCACTTGTAGTATTTTTACAATAATAATAATATGATAATAAGTTGAAAATGAAGAATCTTTTCAAAAGAGACTTTAATTGACTTCCATTATTTCCTTAGGAAATTTTGTCTTCCTTCAGAGAATATGTTCATTTTTAATTAGGCTTTAAAGTTCATAATTGCAGTTGCTTCGTTTAGATTAGTAAGTATTTAGTAAATCTTACTATTATGAACATTGTAGACAGTTTTTTGAGCGTAAATTTAATATTTTTGGGCAACTGGATCTCTACTCATATTGTTTTGGTCATTTCAAGTAACCTTCAACTTAGGTCGTAGCGATTAGATTTATAATTTCGGTGAACGAAGAGAATTTCCCTCAAGCTTTCCGCTTTCATAATATCTTTCAATTAATTCATCCTTACAAAAGATTTCCTCTCACCTCCTAATGCGGGATTCATGTTTACAGCGGAGCGAAATTTAAATTTGTGACACATGAGCGAGTATCTTCCGTGTTGCTTTCAGAGAGGACATGCTCTCCCAACTTCCCTCTAATTTTTTCCTTTCTCATTCTCCTTTCAGCTTGTTTTCTTCCGTCCACTTCCACGGAGTCTCTATTTGCGCACCGTGTTCTGCCAACTTCCCAATTTAACTCATCTCTTCAACTCTTCCCCGCTCTCCAATTGCCCTCTTTTGGACAACCTTGTCCCTTTCCATCCTCTTCAAGCTTACGCAGCGGCCAACTTGACTGTGGGGATAATTTATTCCGCGGGTACCATCTCTCGAGCCCCTTAAGTGTCCCAAGGGTCTTCACACTCGGCCCATCTGAGCTTCTAAACTCCTGAGGTCCGACTGCACCCCTTTTCGACCCATCAACTTCCTTAGCTACTTCGCCCTTCCCCCGCGGTGAAATTTCACGGAGCGATTCCGTTCCTATCGAAGGAAGGGATATGGGAATCGTGTAGTACTGTCTCAAGGGGTGTTCTCTTGGGGACCACTTCTAGGACGTGGTCTCCGTTGACACGGATTCGGAAATGCTGACTAGTGGCACACGAGTTTCAACTTAATCTGCACCAATTCCTAGGACTAACAGCTGTAATGGGCGGATATATTGTCTTCAGGCTGAATTTGTTTTTACCTAATAGTTATTATAATTAACAGGGAGGGAGGTATAGGACTAGGTGATAGTGGGTAAATTCAGATAATCTATAAATAAAACATCTATTTTAATACAATATATTAAAGTACACGAGAAAGTTTATCTGGTGTGAACAATAGTCTTGGAATTTATCCTAGAACGGAAATAATTTCCTCTTTAAGGCTCCTTAGTTTCCATAGTAACCTATACTTTCAGTCTCTATACACGTTTAATCACAGTAATGATAATAAATAGATAACCTGAAGCAAAATTATAGAAAGACTGACTTAAAAAACAACCACTCATCTGTCAATAGTGAACAGCACTTCAGTCTTGTTAACTTCATAGCACCATTGTTCTTATAAACCGCTCTCTATTCCATATTAAGAAATTCAAATAAATTAACTGATGCAATTTTATCTATGTATCGTATGCAGATTAACCGATAAAATACACGTATAAACCGGTAATAGTGGTGGAAACATACTTATCTGATTAATTTTATGTAGTCTTTGGATATACAGATATTTTGGTTTTTCGTTCGGTGAATACAAATCGCCCATATTTGTGATAGAAATGAATCAAGCCAGCTGGATAAGGTTTTTTTGCCAATGAAAAAATCTCTTGCATATTCTTCTACTGGAAATTTAAAATTCATCGATAGAATGAAAGAACAAAAAAATAGATCATGATTTATTCGTAGTGCTGTTAAAACGTAATATTTACTGTTATTATTAATATGTCCATTACTTTTGCAACTTTTATTATTATTTCAATTTATGGTTAGCTTTTCAAAATCTTCGATTTTCATTTCGATGTGTCATTAATTTTCTCGACATTTTTTCGTTTTCAAATTCTTCATTTCATATTGCAGCCTCAACTACCAAATGGGTATTCTCTGTATTCAACGTTTGCGAGTGCTACCAATATGCGAGAGGATTTTAACAAGCTTATGTTCGCAGCTGTGTTGCGATTGACTCAGATGAGGGACATGTTTTCAAAGGTTTTCAACTTAATGACGTAACAACCTTCCATTAACTAAAGAGCGAAGAGATATTCCCTATATTAAGAGTGATTCTATTTGGGCAATTGAGACCAGCCCTAATCAGATCACATGGAGTCCCTCTCCTCTAGACACGCCTCCATTTTCTCTTTCTATACCCGACCGCATTTTTCCAAGGCCCCAATTATCCAATCCGCCATCTTGTTCCAAAGCCGCTTCTCTATTGGCACCCTTCTTACCCCCTGTCCTTTTTTATATCTCCAACAATGGTCAGCGTAATCATCTCCCCCTTACTTACGCCACCCCCCGCAACCCCTTCCCCATTTGCAGTGCCCATTTTTCCCTCTTCACCACCCCCTGCGTCCATTCGACTGCCCCTCCAAATTGCATCAACCGCTATCTGAGGACCTATTCGAAAGGCCCTAGGGAATCGGAAGAGGACAGGGATCATACAGGGCCGTTTTAGAGGGACGGGGGCAATAGGGTAGGGATAAGGAGAACGGCAGAGAACAATGATAGGAAGGAGGCCAATTAGAGACGTGGGGGAAGGAGGAGGTACAATGCAGGGCTGGTAATCATATGCAGGAACCATAACGTCCTGGCGTTCTCGAAACACCCTCATCTCCATTTCTACTCCCCTTCGCTCCCTTCCAATTTTTACCTTTTCCATGTCCAGTCCTCTTATGAGATTTCGGCTATGAAATATTCAGGATGTCAGTCGGTGGGGAAGAGATTGGAGGTGGTTTAGGGGAGAGCCTTATCCCGGAGGGGAGGAAACGCGAAGGGATGGGTGGAAAAGACGTTGGACTGGTTTTTATTGGATCACCCGAAAAATATGAAAGGGTTTGTATTTATACTTTATTCCTCTCGGAGAGTAAACGGTGTGGGTTGGAATTAGAGTGGATGAAGCCCCTTTATATTCAATTGGAAAGAGGGAAGGGGATGTGAGGATTGATATTTCATTCTATTGCTCAGCCGCCCCAAGGAGGATTTTTAAGTAAAAAGTCGGGCCGGATTGATGAATTCGTTTCAAGTGGATGGAAAGGTGTTTTCCTTTCGGATTAGATCCAAGTTCCAGATTCTTTCTATTGAAGGCTTGTCTTTCATGTCGAATGTTGACAGTTTCAATTTTTTATCGTTGGAATAAGAATGCCGTTTTAGATTGATATAGTTTCGTTTAGGGGTTTGTAATCGATTCTTAAAACAAATATATTTCGCATAATAACTTCTCAATTCTATAATTGCGTAAACTAATTGTAAACTTCAATTTCGTAAACGGGGAAAATTATTTATTAATATTTTTGTACCTTTTTTGTTTTGACGATTTCGTATTCATGATATGTCTTTAGCTTGAACATTCTTTACAATTTTCGGCTTTTAAAGTAAACCTTTCTTGTTTCACCCTTTTGACGAGCGAGTATTCATCCAAACACTGTCTAAGAATCGATGGAAATGTCTAAACACTCACTTATACTTTTACAGTAACATTGAAATATGATTTATTCCAAAACTTTCGAAGAGCTTTCCTGTACCCTATCGACTAGAGAGGAGGTTTTTATATCGCGTTGAAAGCGAAAAATTGTAAAATTGAAGACCAAGTCGGTAGCGCGTTCATCTTCAGTGATGTCTGTTTCAGGTTTCATTACCAGTGCGGGCTCATCTACGGAATTACCTCAGCCGGAGTAACACTTTAAAAAAATTTACTACTTATTGTAAAAATGGAATCAGCTTACGTTTTTGCCATTGTAAATTCTACCCTTAAAATTCTATCGTATCGTATCGTTCTATCGTAAAATTCATTTCGGGAATTGTTGGCGATAAAAATAGCAAGTTGGATTACAAAAATATGCAGATTCGTAATTATTTGTGTGCAAATCTAAGAAGGGGTTAATTGTATGCCTCTTTGGCTTATCGGAGAGTAATCGTGATACCTCAGTGTCTAGGAGTCGATTATCTCTGTCCCCAAAAGGTTAAAAATCGAAGAGGGACCTAAAACGAGTTTATTATCCATTAAAAACTTAATTGTAGCAAGTAGCAACATCAAAGTGACCGTTGATTGAAACATGATCTCTTGAATTTTTCATGTTACTTACATATTCAGTAAGGTGAATATTGAAGAAGAATTTTGAAGTTACTAGACGAACTAAGGAGACAGGCATAATGTGGTATAGTTGCAAGGAAATTTCATCATAAAAAATGTTCAATAATCTCGGAATCAGAGTAGAAAGCAGGATAAATCATCATCATATTTCCTTCTGAGTCGGAAATTACTTATTATAAGTAAATTGTGGTCTCATTCCCAAATCCAATATGAATTATCTTAAAGCCTCCCTCACTCGTTTGCCGGGCTCTTTTTTTCCCATACGTTCAAGACTTCAATTCTTATTCCTCCATTCTGGATGCATGCAATTACGGGAGCATTTCAGAAACAACCATACAATTCGGATAAATTTCACACGATGCCAAGGTCTAGAATAATATTTCAACACGTCAAATGTTTCATGCAACACATATGACCTCATGAAACTTCATTTTCACAGACTCCTGTTGAAGACTGGTCGTGGGCAACTCAATCGCATAAATATTTCATTTCCAATACTATGTTGCCTTGAAACAACTACAGGTTTGCGCTCGCGGGACTGGATCCGATAATCGATTTGCACAGTTTCTGCTTCCTTTCTCCCATCTACTCTCCCTTCAAACCTCTTTTCAAGGTGCGTCACTTTAAGAATATATTATTCGTCTTTGATTTTCAGAAAGATTGCTTCT
The DNA here is from genome assembly GCA_947579665.1 of Sympetrum striolatum. Classification (NCBI taxonomy): domain Eukaryota; kingdom Metazoa; phylum Arthropoda; class Insecta; order Odonata; family Libellulidae; genus Sympetrum; species Sympetrum striolatum. Next base: position 14,281,064 of record OX388346.1, read on the forward strand.
TACCCATTGGGGTAAAATGTTTCCATCTCTCCGAAAGACCTATTTGTAGATGTAATCATTGAAGAAACTATGAAGGTATTATTTGATTTTCTCGTAGCTGTTTAGGGTGTTTTCCGATAACTTCGCGTGGTTTTTTCTTCTAATGCGTCATGTTTGCATTGCTCGTTCCACGAAAAATTCTGGATTTACGTAAGTTTTAGCGAATCTTTAGAGATGATCGATCACGATAAGAATCACGCTGAATCATCATCATTATGAAATAAAGTTCGCCTTTAAGAATACAGTCAGTTTGAAAGATCAGTTTGCCTCTAGCATTATCCTTTGCCCATCCCTCAATTTCGACTGGTATTAACATATCCATATCGATCCGATGCTAACTAAATGATTTATTTTAGGACACGATCGTGACTTGCAAGTCTTATATTAGATCTAACCATATTTTAACTAAAATTCAAGAAAGAGAATGTAGGAATAACTCAAACGAAAAGAAATATATAATAGTAGTGAAAGAATATAATGATTGTGAATGAAAGACGTGGTGAATCAAAATATAACAACAGTGAATGAATGAAAGTAAACATTGCTTCCAGGTCAGGTACCTACGGAAACCACAGATTACCAAAATTTTCTGAGCTCACTGAATTTATTTTGCTTTATCCCTCACTCTACGGCTTCACTCATATTTTTATTTTAGGCAAATCTGTAAATAGATCATAAAATAATAAAAGTGGCTGAATCTATAACTACGTGAAAAAAGGAGTTTTTTAAATTGCTACACACTTCGGAAACACTAAATATATTTACGTCTCATTTCTGTCAGATTTTAAGCTAGATTGTTACAACTATACTCAGTAAGAATCCTCGTAATCATTCGATTAAATCGAACGAAATTTACATTACCTCTTTAAGTTCTCGCTTTTACTCACTTTTACATGTTTTGCCTTTTGTAATGGTATTTCCATAGCTTACAAAGTAATAGGCATCAAAATTGGAAGATACATCAGAAACTCAAAGGTTGTACCGCAGGGATCGTTTAGTGTTTCACTAATGCATTCTTTCACTCCGTTGGGATTTTACCATGTCGGTTAAGCCCATTCCTCACGCTTTCCGTTCTTCTAGGAGAGTCATTATTCAGGATCAAAGACGACTTTTATTGGGGGCAGCCAGCGACCGTTCCGAAGTATGATGTTACGCTTCCTTTTCAAATTGTCACTTTGATTTCTGAGAAAAGATCTACGGACCTAACGGACGAGACTTCTGAGAGCATCGTAGTAATCTGATAATGTGCCAAAATCGGGTGCTAAGATATTGCTGATGATTTATTTACCCCAAGATAGTTCTGGTGTGTTGGGAAGGAAATTTTCGAGTTTTCCAGGGGAAAAACATTTTACAAACGTATCTACTTTAGTCTTCATTCACGTTATACTTTTTGAATAGTTCTCGAATGTTGAAGTAGCGGTAATGAAGTTGTTTGCAAAATTATTTTATTCTTGGTCCTTGTGTTGCAAGTATTTGCAGAAGAATTTAATAAATCAATAAGTGATGAGTCAATAAAGTAGCAAAAATATTTTGTGATAGTAACTTTAACATAAAATTTAACACAGCGTATGCATACCAAGAGTGTATCTCGAATTTTCACTTGAGGCTGGAGTTACTGTTTTCTAGTTTTGATTGTATCCAATAATATTTTAGAATTTTACTAATCAATTTGTAACCGAATAGCTTGAGAGAATGTTCCGGCGGGATAGCTCAACGGACAGAGCACCTGATCGGGAGACCCGGGTTCGATTCCCGACCCCGTCGGACTTTTTTCAAGTCTATTCTTCCTTGTGATTGATCAATTTGTATTTCAAACTTGTTGTTCCAAATCACAAGAGAGCATTGCCTATGCGTAGATGTCGCACATCACCAAATATTGATGGATGAAATTCTTAAGAATTTGTTTCAGAAGGAAATAAGAAATGTTAAAGCCGTTTAGTTATACCTACTGATGTTCTAAAACCATAGAAATTGTTGATACAGCAGAAACCTCAGCTTAATTTTGTTTTAATCACCTCAATAATGTTAGCAAATAAAGCCTCTTCCCCTGCTACACACAAACAATCCAATCCTAACAGCGATGTAGGCAGAATTCCGGAACCAAGATGTACCTTGTTCAAACATAGAGGGGGAATCGCTTCCGAGATCCATCACCATCTCCAAAATAAAAAAGAATCCCTGGTAAAGTAAAGAGTGCACATCCAAACGAGGAAAAAATACATTTCGTTGCCATTCGCTGTTAGGATAACTCGTTCCCCTACGCGCCGCAGCGGAGACTTTAACGCCCGAGACCGTTTTCCCGCTGACGTTATCCGTTTTGAGATAAGACTTTTTGGGAGTTCCTATCGGCGTGAAATTGGACAGGAGAAGGGAGTGAAGCGGAGTGGAAGCTCAGTGGGATGCGGGATTTAGGAAATGGACTCCAAGGGAAAAATCGAGAGGGAGAGAGATTGGCAAAAGGAGGGGCGAGCGAAACACCTGCCACCTACACCCGACTCCATCACTCTCCTTCCAATTTCAAATCATCCTCTTATTCTGTCCTCCTCCGTGAGTTAACGTCTTTTCTTGAAGTTCGATGGAAATGTTTCGCGAAGGAAAAAACAATAGGATGCTTGTCTTTGATTTTGGCCTCGTGTTTCTTTATCTGACGTTTGTAACTCGTTATCCAACTGATGTAAATAGATTTTCGCTTATTCAATCCCGACTATGACACAAGTTTCAATTGTGTTTGAGTGAACCGAAGTGTTTTCACTTCTATTATGAAATTTTGGGAAAGTTTGGTCTAAGGTCATGTTTTGAAAATCATTCTTTGAGGGATTAAGTTCGTACTCCATAGTATACTTAATTTTTACTACTGATAAAATTCTTCATTTGACAAATTTATGTTTCTATAGTTTTAGGATACATCCTTCTATAGAAATTAACAGCGATCAAATCTATTCATCTGGATTTTTATTGATTGTGAAAGTTTTCATAACTACCTTTTAAAAGCATAATAATAATAATAGTTAGTTGCTTTTCATCATGCAACATCGATTTTATCTATACTTACCTAATCATGCAGAAAAAACATTTTCTCATAAACTTAATTTCTCGTTCCTTATTTCCATTGCATTATTTTTCTCCTACCTGACCCAGCTGTGTATAAAATTATCCAGACAGTAGGTACTTTATATGATATTTTTAAATTATATTAATTATTTTTATTCAATTATTGATTGATTTGAAAGAATAATGATATTTTTTTCTTAACTGAAATGAGATTCTGAATGCACTGCAGATTACAGCGTAGAATGCAGAAATTTAAAAACTGTTATATTAGAATAATACTGTCCTAAGCTTCTTGAGTGAAATTAACTCTCGGAAAAGGAAAGCTGGTCGACAAAATTAATCCCTATTTTCACCTTATCCGAAGGTTTTTACTAAATTTCTGCCATTTTCTTTGAAATATTGCTCGGTGATGCTTTGTCTTACAAATGTAGGTTAATCTTTTGTATGTAAAATGTTAAACATCAAAAATTTCGAGGAATGACATTCTTTGATGAGCGCTGCCTATGGTTAAAATCGCAGACCACCGAAGCGTGGGACTTGCTGGTTCCCTCGGAGATATTCGCTTCTGACGGGAGGCTTGCAAAGCGAACTTTCTTTACGACTTTCCGAAACTTATGAGTGACGCCTAATGGCCCAAGTGTCCGAGTTCGAATAGGATTGCGGTTCAGAGGTCTTGCCTGCAACTGTGGGAGGAAGGGAAAGGGTCCGACATGGTTTATATGGCCCAGGCCTCTGGTGGAGATGTGTTTGACGAGAAGTGTCAGGGGTGAAAGTGAAGGGGTCCTAGAACGTAACCCTGCGGTAACTTTCCACTCGTGCTAAAAGGCACAGCGGAGAGACTGCGGTCGGTTCAGAGAAAAGGACGTTCAGGAAGAGTTGAAGGGAGGGTCGTAGGGAGGAGAGATGGAGGGTTGGGTTGAAGATGGAAAAGAGGAGGCGTGGAAAATCACCGGGAGAGCTCGGCGAGTGGTCCAAAAGAAAGAAGCGTACGGTTGGGGGAATGAAAGAAAGGATGGGTACGAGAGATGGGCCAAGATGGAGATAGCGTCAGTAGGAGTTGTGTATAATACGCTAAAAATTCAACCGGAAATTAATGTCTTTCGTGATACTGCCTTTTTTTAAACGCTTTCCCCTCTCTCCCGTAGAAGACAACGTCAAGAAGGGAAGTGTTGTTTTTTATTCAGCATTTTTCGTTTTTTATATTTTCCTTATGACGCGCTGAGTGATGGTTTACATTTTATAATTAATGCCTCGGTGAAAAGGGACGTCTGGAAAATTGATACGGTGCGTCATATAAAGGCCATCAACTCCTTGCGTGAGACACTGAAAACGGTAGCCAGGTATTTTGAGAGTGGGAGATCTCGGCTGTCCATCCCCTACGGAGACAGGGAATAAAAAATGAAGTGTCTTCCACCTAGACGGTTTTATCTTCGGAGGATTTTTTTATTTTATTCCCGATGGAGAATGATAAGTGTGAATTATTAAGAACTTGTTTATTCATATGTCTCCCAACTTGATGGGCGACTGAAAGATTTAGAACCACCGGACGAAGAGTTACGTAAGCATATCGCTTGATAGGAAGCTTTTATTTGTTATTTTTCTGCAATTGTAGTGAAGTATCTCTGCGATTGTTGATTCTGTCACGTATTTTCGTTATAATTTTAGGAAATTTTGCACCTAAACGTAAACTTATCTGGCTGGGTATAAAAATAATTTTTACAATTTTTTACTTCCCTATAATTTGTTGGTAATGATTTTCAAGAGGGAGATGTTTGGATTACTATCAGGCAATGTAGCTTTAAATAAAATCAATAATTTTCGCCATCTCATCTTTCTCTTTTCAGCAATAAAATTAAATATCATTAAAATTGACTTCCGAGTAAATACATGTCTTCCTACCAATCATTTTGTTAGTAATTTGCTATATATAAAAATATTAAAAATGCATTCATTTAATAATATGTCGTAATTTCTAAATATAAAGACTCATTTTCTACTAAAAACCTTTCTCAAAGCGTGAAAGCTAGAAAGCCTTACATTGCTACAACAATATAATTCTGGAATTCAGATATGAGACTGGTAAATAGTGAAAGTCTTCGCAGGCTTGATTGACGCTAGCATCATAACCCTATGGTCGTAGGCAATAGAGAGAGAGAGAGAGGAACTTTTTAGAGATGAACGACGCCTAACATGAAAATAATGTATGCAGAGTCGTAATATATTTTTCCCATCATGTGGCCCATTACCAAAAGTGAAAACCGGCACGAGGATGTCGTTTTAGATTCGATTTGAGTGTCCTACAGATTCACTTCATTACCAATCCCTCATTTTTCATATTAGTGAGATAACAATTTTTTAATGTTAAATCGGAGAAGAGTTTACTATTTATTCAATTCCCTATCGAAAAACAGCCGGTATCTTCAAATAATTTCGTTATCTACAACAAAGACCTTCTTTGGTTACTGTACCAGAGCTTTTATTGGATAGATTACAAAAAAATGAAAGAATCTTAATAATTGGGTTCATTTTACCACTTGTAGCCCCTCAAATTTTCTGTGCGTATTTGTAAGTTACCCATCGATAACATTAAATCGTTTAGAAATAATTTCCTTTCACATTTTCCAATCCCTTTTCCAATATATTAATATTCTTCAATTTAATAACCGATTTTTAATACTGCTTCGAATGCAAGGAGATTGGGTTTAACAACTTTAATCGTTTAACACAATATAATGTGTTTTGCTTAGAACAATATATGTCGCTTCTAGGCGTAAATTTATGAATATTATCTATTGATGATGATATCTAATATCTCCAATTACTAAACTAATTTATGTAAATAATTCCCACTTAATCGTGTATCACAACGGTATAGATATAACACGATTAATTTTAATTTTCTCATTTTTTTAATGCGAGCGTTCATACTACTTTTAATATTCACGTGTTGTGGCGTTATTTATCCTTGTACCCCGATGCGTTCCTCTCCGTTGATTTTTGTCCGATTCCATCCCTGTATCCGAGGCCTCCGTTACGATGAGTCCCCTCTAGCCAGCGTAAATCCGCCTAGAGCTAAGACTATACCATTACCAGCGTCCTCCGTAAGGGCAGCGCTGTGCAGCAAAAGGAGGACTTTTCGGCTTATGAACCGCACCGAGTGATCCCAGAAGGGCGTTTAATGAGCACCCACACCCCCAACAACATCAAAAGAAATATCACTCGGTGTCATAGGGGAAAGAATGAGATGGGCCCGATTCTTCACCGTCCCGAGAACGGAAATGGGGTATAAACTCCACGGCAGCGTCCGCAGCTCTGCACTGGAAGTAAAGCGGAAATAAAGGGAGGAGGTTGAATGAATAGCCCCACCCTCGCCACCTCTATATATAAAAAGGGAAAATAATTAATGATTCGGCCTTTCGCTTTCTATGAAAAATGAAAGCGATTGCGGGTTAGGGAAGATGCTCCCTTAGCCTCCACGGTGACACCTAAAGGCAGGGCGTATCCTTAGGGGAGGCTCTTAGCAACCAGAAGGAGTGGGCGGTCGTGAATTGAAAGGGATGGATGATCGAAGATCCGGGGAAGGGAAAAAATGATCTTGCCTCAGACAAAGCACTGGATCTGGAACACTTTTCGGGTCCGAGATGAGACGGAAATATGCCGTGCGTTGGCATGGGAATATAAATATTAATGGACACGGACGGGAAAGCGTACCGATACTGTTCTCTCTCTAATGCGGCCAAGGGTATGACGTGGAATGATGCAGTCTAATGGGAAATTACGTGGGTGTTCAATCGTTTTGAGTTTTTTCATTTTCCAGCCTAATTGAAGTTCATTTTAGTGTATGGAATTCTTCCCACTACTTAACGCTTATTGTTAGTATAAAAGCTCATTTTCACTTAGTAGGTTTTTATCTCTCTCCAGAATTGATTTAACCATGCTATCAAATTAATTTAATTTAGCACAAGTATCAGTTGATTAAATGATCTCGTCTGTAATAACAGATTATATTTCCTATTGACCAAATAAATGATAAATATCGGATCAGGATGAACGTTCTTCATTTATTCAATTCTATTAATTATTCAACTAAATTGTTCTTCAGAATTTTTTTCATCAAGTTTAAGAAATATGGTTGCTTATAAAATTCAAAGTAATAGGAAATCGGAAAACACAACTAAAATATTTTCCCTCGGTATTATGATATCATCGATCACTAATATTTTATTAAATAACCGTTAGATGAATATATGTACTAAATATTGTTAGAGTTTGATCCAAATCTTCGTCGATAATTAATACATCCATCAAGCTTGAATTAATGAAGCCTTAGAAATATTTACAGCAAAATACAACTATGAAAGTAAATTAAACAAACATTGCTTATCCCAAGTGCGCCTTAAAGTTAAACATATTATAGCAAGGAAGCTTAAATTTATCCTCCTTTTCAAAAGGCTTTAAGAATTTCATAAATTGAATAAAATCACTTTTTCTGAGTGGCACTGATCTGAGGCTGAAATCACTGATATTCTCCTTAACACCTCACAATTGAAATGTAATTGCTATTTCACTCTTATGGTTTGCAGGATGCGGTGAAATTCGTAATATTTCACGCAATATATTATTACCGACCATTCATATCCATTTAATAACCTTATTTTGAACAAAGTCTAAGTTCCCACAGCACTCCATAATACCTATAATATCCGCGTATAAACTCCTGGAAGAGTTAGCGCCTCGAGGAATCTTCGTAGCGAGTGAATTGTCGAGGAGTTTACGACACGTGAAAGCGAGCGGTAATCACCAAGGAGGAAAGCTGATGATTGTAATTCCAAACACTCGGATACGATTCGACTATAACTCACTCATGTTCGTCGGTCGTCCGGAGGTCGCAGGTGGATTCGTGGTCGTTTGATGAGAAATAGCACTTCCTGGATTGCGAGGGAGTTCATTCGGAGAAGATGATTTCGTGGTCAGATGTTTCGCGAAGATACGAAGTTAATGGTCGTTCAAAGCAGGGAAACCGCCTAACTGATGATTTTCTTTGAATTTTTCTCTTATCATGTACGGTTCTTCGGCTAGAGACTTGTTGGAGACGTGCTATATCGTGGCAATGTTCTTCCGTTGTATGTAGCAATAACTGTTAGATTCTGAAATGCTAGATATCCACATGAAGGAGTACATCACTACCTATTTAGTAGGTCATCGACATAAAATATATTTTTATTCCCTCTATGCCATCAATCCAGAGATTCTATTGTAGGAACAGTAATAGTAGCACTGATAAAACGAATTTAATTCAGGGCGAGTTTGGATCGTACGTCTCTTCTTACATATCCCTATCACTATCTTATTTCATTAAAAAAGAGTGTATTAAATATCATATATGTCCTTAAGATTAATCTTACCCGGTGATATTTTGTGCAATTCCATCATTAAAAATAATTTATAGCAAGGTAAATAGCGTGTACTAGTATTGAAAGTTTCTTGCACTCGCAATGTTCGTGGCTATAAACAATTTTGCAGTCTATCCTTTATAATAAATCGTGTAAGAGTTGCTTTCATTCCGCAAAATTATTGATGATACAAATTACAAGTCCATATTATATCGAGAAGACCCTCAAAAGAAAAAAAAGTTTGAAAATATTCCTAAAAATTGCCGCAATTTCTTTTAAATAGGAGAAATTTGCACCAACATGGCGTCAGACTCACGCACATTTGATGACAATTTTATAGATATAAATAAAGAAGAGCGCCTTTTCTGGGACCTCAATGATTTTTAATTTCCTATCCTACCGGCGTGTAGCTTAAAATATTTTCGTAACTTTATCATAAATAATTTGAAATTCCCGCCATACGTTTCAAATAGTAAAGACGCCTGCTGTTGAACGCAGGATCTTTTGGAAGATGTGAATAAATATAACGCCCTGGTAGAAATAAAACTTATTAAATTCAAATTTTGATGATGATATCTTACAGGGAAGGTCCTAAAATACGACTTCGTTATCCCTTTTTGAAATGCATAGGGTAATGTAAATTGGTATCTGGGATCGAAACAAGGACCATCAGAGAAACGTAAAACAGCGTATATAAAATATATTCATAATCTGTATCCACATGCCGAGTTTCTATGTTATCGGGAAAGGATTAAAAAAATATTAAAAATCGTCGCAATGATTTTAAATGGGAGAATATTTGCCCTGACCTAGCGCCGAACCAAGGGATTGCAAGGATTCGAAGATATCTTTGCAGTTTTCGTCGTATACGAACGGCTTTCAGCGATCCCTTCAATTTCAACTCTCTAATTTGCCGAAAAGTGCCTGAAAAAATTTTTCAAAAATCCCCGCAATTTATCCTTATGAAAATATCGGGACTTCTGGGCCGTTTGGCATCGAAGCCATGACAATGAAGTTCAAAATGGCATTTATTCTGGTGGTTGCAATATATATAATAGATATCTTGTCACTTTGAGATTAAAAGTGTGGTGAATTTCAGAATGAGATGAGATATTTTTAGGGAATTGTTGCCGATATCGGTTAACATTAATATTTTTTCATTGAGTTTACTCATAGGAATTTTTCAAAGTTACTTCGTCGTTAAATAACACGAAATGGGAAAGTTTGACACCTGACTGCAAGAATTTACTCCTAGACTAACAAGATCAGATTTGTGTTTTTGAAGTCTTCAGTGATTTTTACGAGTCTTTCTAAATACGTTCTTCATTCATTTTTAGCGTGATCGATTCTTGTTTAATTTATTTGCTTGTTTGATACGTAGGGATCCACGTTATAAATCCCAATCTATAATTGGTCTTGATTATTAATTAGGATTGATATTACAGCTGATTTCTCATTTCGTATTTAGTGACGATGAATAGGCTTTTTAGAAAGAGGAGTAAGCTGAATTAAATTCCGCAACGATTGACTCAATGAGCTTCTAATCAGAGAGGAACACACTAACGCAAGTACATTAGCCCAGCGAAGATTCGTTGATTTATTGAAGTTACAAAATGGAACGAGCAATGTTAATTAGTGAGGATATTTCGACTGCAATGATACACATCATCCACAACCGAAATCCATCCGGACGAATGGACCGGAAATGGGACAGTGCCTCATCGCCATTCGTTCAGAAGTTTAATCCGCCATCAATTCGAATAAAACGAACGAAATGAATTCGGATGCGCGTCGAGCTCTCATTAAAGCCCAATTAATCACCGAAATTCTCTCCTAATGTAAACTGCCGTTCTCAATGAACCAGTTTCGCTCGTCCTTAATTAGGATCCCGACCGAAATAAATCTCCGATATTTTATGTAAGGAAAAACTTTATCTTCCTTTTTGAACTTCTTCTGACGCATTTCCTTTCCAAACCTCTGGGTAGATTCCTCTTCCCTCTCAAAAAATCTCCCGCTATTCTTCTCCAGGAACATTTTTATCAGTTTTTTCCCCTTTCCCCTCTTTTTTCCCCGGAAAACTTCCGCTCTGACGATTTCGGGGATTAAAAAACGTAATTCCTCGGATGGCTGGAGTAAGGGAAAGGTTTCGCGGGTGATTAACGGGGGAGGTGTGCTTAGCCATAAATCATTTCGGAAACACCTGATTTAGAAGCAGCGAACGTTTTATTGCATGTACATCTAACATTGGGCTCGGAAACGGGCTCATTATTCATCAATTCGTGTCACGGAGCGTGAAGCTCGTTTTTTCATTACGGAGGGCCTTTTTGATATCGGGGAAATGTAACCGTCGTTGGCTGGATTTATTTCGGGGTTTTCGAGCCCTGTTTTTCGTTAATTATGTGTAACGCGGTGATACCTTTTTAATCAGGAAAAAGTAATCCCAATCCTTATACCCTCGTTTCTCACCTGTTCGGTTTGTCATGTGAGACGGTTCCATTTGGTTGCCCTTTTCATATTTACTCCACTATTCGGTTTTTCAGTTGAGATTGTTGAATATGTCGTCTCTTTCGTACATTAATACCTTAACTCTTTCAAAATTTTAGGTCATTGAGACGGAAAGACTTCGAAAACCTTGGGAAAGCTTAAAAGGTGATTTTGCCTGAAGAGATATGCCCGCAGGAAATTTCCTAAGGAAAAATAAACATGAGAATAATCTCTGAAAATGTCCGGGACTCGAGCCAATATCTCCCTGTTCGAATCCAGGTCATTTCAGTTTTTCGTGCCAGTTTTTCCATGGAATTCATAAGTTCTCCATTAAGCATTGTTTATTACCACTATTCCGCGATAAAAATTACATGAGAAAAAATATAGGCTTGGCTAGCTTCAATTTGTCGCTTAGTCGTGCAATTAACGAAAATACTGAAAAATGGGGTAGTAGTCTTCTCCAAAACTATTACCTACTTCAAGAGTTTTCTCTATGACTTTTGAAGTTTTGTATGACTTGAAGAAAAGTGATGTTTAATTTCACAAATGGTTTCTGTGCCAGTCTTAAGCTTTGCTAAAATTATATAAATTGCAGAAAGTACTGAAGGAACTTACTTTTTTAAAGAATAGTTTAATAATCACAATTAGTCCATTCACAGATTATATCAGCTAAAAAAGTTGAAGTTGATCGGTAGAACAGTAATTCTGCTTTATTATAGGGATGTTTTTAGTACTATTCCTTAAATAGTTGGTAAATAAAGTCCAGCATTTCTCGTATCTAAATATAATTTTCATGAATGAGGGAAATATATTAGAATTTCTAGAATTTAGAGGAAGGAACTGAAGAAATTATCTGGAACTAACTTTGCCAGGTTTTGTTTGAAAAAAACATGAACATCTCTTATGAGTAATCATAATTTACACCATTGTGGGGTATATTCAGATTGTGTCAAAAGGAATCTGAACTGTGTCAAATACAGCGATAAACTATAAGTAAGGGAACACTCTCTATCTTGATTAAGCACGATCAAAGAAATATGGTTCACCATTTCCATCCCTATTATCGTCTAAACAAATGACATATGTCTCCACGAGGAGTTAGTAATATATTCCATAGTCATGACGTTTTTATTACTTAATCAACGCAATTCCAGTTACATCGGTCACGGATGTCACGTAGCTCGGCAACAAATTACAACGGAATCTCGTAAACATAAACTCGACTCGTACGAAACACAGATTTATCGGAGCCGGGCACAGATGATGATGCATATGAAGAGGAGAACTCGTTATTAGGAACTAGAATTTTTAAGCCCCGCAGTGCGTGCGTTAAAGAGACTCCATACAGTTGCAAACAGCGTACGTCATACCGGTCGAACTGGTTTCAAAATCGAAGGGTGACTACAGTAGGGAATTAAGTCACGGCGCTCTATGGAAGAACAAAAGGGAAGTTGTGAGAGGGCATGGCGCATGAAGGGACTCACCGACGGGTTCATTTATCTGATTTGAATTGATTTACGGCCCGCGTTATGTCAGCTTAGGACTAACTCCTGCGCCGGATTGGTGATTATGGGCGATTAAAATGAAGTATGAGTGGAAAAATCACCTTCGGAGGACGCTTCCCTGGAAGATCAACCCTCTGGCGCCCTCTCCCCGAACGTCCACCGAAATTTTAATGGTCATCAGAGCGGAAGATTGCCTCTCCTCGCGGTAATTGGATGAGTCCAACTACGATATCCAGGGGCAATATTTTGGATTCTTATCTGCGCAGAGCTCTTTGGTAAGGGCGGCTCAAGCAACAGCTCTGGATTAGTGGTTGGCAAGCGCTCCCCCGCTCGAAAAATTCGCGTTTAACACTTATCGTAAAAATTAACGTTGGATGTGGATGGCCCTTTAATGTTTCATATCCTCCATGCGGGTCGAAATTGGGATTATCACTAAAGCATGGAGGCATTATTATCCCTAGTTTTGTTAAGTGCGCGGGGCGTATTTGCTTGTTGCCACGCAACGGATTTTGCTTCCTGGACCACGCACCCTGAAATGAAGGCCCTTGGAAATTTTGGTCCGATATTGACTTTTTAGTTCACCATGGAAATTCAATTACTTTTACGAATTTACATTTCTGTTGATATGTCTCAATTGTAACATAATATTTTCTTTTCACTAGTTTGCTAAACTAGCCCCTTTGTCGGTACTTGGAGTAGTAAAGGCAGCAAAATTGAATTAAGGTGATAACACAAAGCTTTTAGGTATCAGGACCCGGTTTCGGTGTGGTGTTTCAAAAAAAATTGTAGGGAAAATTACTAATTGTCTTTGCTCGGTTTCATTATGAAGATGTGCGTTCACCAGACTTCACTCCAGTAAAATAATTTAAATAATAATAATGCCCAGTGATACGTATTTTAGCCACTAATTCTAGGAACCAAATATTAAGGAAAATCATAATTTGGATCGAAAATAGTAGATCATGAATAACTGTAGGAGAATAAATTACACCTGCATTTGGTTTTTATACTTAAATTGCTCAATTCAATGATTAATTAATAGGGATTAAAAATGTTATTTTTTAAACATTGAAGCAAATATATTTTCGCAGAAATAATCTGCTATTGATCTACTCACGATATTTATGTATCAGTTTCAATTTTACGATGTCGCTACTTTTTATAGGCATTTAAAATAAAATCGTAAATGCAAAGAAAGTACCGTTAATTCTTCAGCTGTACTGAATTTTATATTTTCGGTGACCCGTAAGAATTTCCTCCCAGCCCTATCGATACTTAGACCTAAACTGCTGTAGTTAGAATTATATGAACATCGCATTGCCTCAGTAACAAACCAAACCAACGTCCTTTTACTTCTTAGAAATCCCTCATCTCTTTCATTCGATACGGTCACCTGATGATTGCTGCCGTTGGAATTGCGATTTGAAGCGCGGGTATTCATTCCTGGAAAGCATTCAATGGCGGTGGTTTCCGGAGAAGGATGAATGATGAAGGAGAAGAAGAGAGAAGAAAAAATTAGAGGATGGGAAGGATAAAAGGGTGTGATAAGAATGGAGCGGATCGAAAAGTCTTAATGTAACAGTTGAGAATTCCATCCCCCGTTAGAGACCGAATTTGAATACGCGGTTGCCAAGGGATAAATTTAGACATGAAATAGCGCTGATCAACTCAACTCATGATTACATTCCCAAGCGGACCTAGAAGGGTAGCCAAAGACATATCTTCGCAAAGCTCTATACTATTACTTATTTGAATGAAAATACCTATGAAGGATTTATCTTTCTATTACAATTCTAATTGATATGTATAAAGTCAAGGAAATAGTTTTTGCTAAGGGATATATCTACAGGATGAAAATATTCTTACCTTTGAGCCTATATGTCAATAATTTATACTGTTGTTATCGTCATTTTTAGTACTGTTAGGTGGAAATAAAATGTAGTTGAAATGCTTAGAGCCAATTAATACTCAAGGGATTTATGATAATTGATTTTCTTTCTTATCTCCTCAACTGTTGGGTTATATCTTCTTGCAAGGGAGTCTTTTTGTTCCAATTCTTAATACTTAATAGTGATAATATGAGTAATAATTAATCATCTAAATAATAATAGCTACATTAAAGATTAATTACAATAGAGTAGAAAATAAATGTTTATTTCACGCTCAGATTTGCATAAAATCAATCTATCAAAAAGAGAGAACTCATTTCTTTTCGTTTAAAAAAATCATTTCATCATTACAGGAGCATTTGAGGGAATTCTATGAAGGAACAACAGCCATGGATTTTTTTTGGAAATAAAGATTAAGTTGAATCTCATAAGAATAATTCTCATGTCTAAAAATGTACGCTGAATTGAAATGCATCGATGATGAGTCGAACGAAATATTTCAGGTAAAATACATTAAGCCAGATAAGAGAATCGCAATTTTCTTATCTTGGAAAAAAAACGCTACCCTGAACGTGAATCTCTGGTATTTTCAATCTACTTTATCCCCAAATTTTGCCCATCAATAATCATTTCAACGAATAATATCCTCGAGGCCTGGCTTGATTACTTTACGAGGTAGCTCCTTTCCGACCATTTCCGTCATGTTGCCAGGGCATAAATATATTCGTCGGTCCAACCTCCGTATTGATCCCAACCGAAGCTAAGCAATCAAGGAGGACTAGGATAAAGGAGACAACGAGAATGATGTACGAGGAGGAAAGTAGGATAGGAGAGGAGAATAGGGGAAATAAAGGCACAAAAGGGAAAGTCCCCCGGCAACAGAGGGAGAAAGGGGGTGTGAAAAAGCCTCCCCTTCCGCGCATTTATTTCCACCCCCACACTCCATCTTCCCTTTATATCCGTTTGGATTCTCTTCCCCCCGCTTTCCCCCCATAACCCCCGCCGTTTCCGCAGAAAGGGGCTGCGTTGGGGAGAGCGTCAGGGTCTGCCGCCTAGCAACAAGCCCACTCTCGCTTTTCCTACGCCTCCCTCGCTCTCTTTTGTTTTAGGATTCCACTTCCGAGTCAGCTGTTCGGGTGCCAAATTACAGTCAGCATTATCGTTAACTGAAAGGTGCAGTAAACAAAGGAAGATAAACAAAATTAGGGGGATTCTTCCAGGAGATGTTCTTTTGTATAACGATGTTTGCCAACTGTTCTGTTCTTTCATGTCAGTTTTATAAGTCATTCAAAATACTTAAAGTCTTCATCTATCAAATCGGCATGGAATAAGTTTAAAAATATTTCTTTTTTGGGACCTACGAATCTAATTTATTTATTCGCGCAAAAATTATAAAATTTTTCTGAAAATTGTTTTATAATGTATATGTGATTTTCAAATGAAATGCATGACAACTATTGTAAGTCATTCAAAATACTTAATTGAAACACTTAACATATTGGCATGGAATGGGTTAATAAATACCGCTGTTATGACGCAAAGGACCTTCGAATGTGATTGGATATTAATGCATAAAATAAATTTTGCGTGGAATATTACTTTGTGATGCATTTGACATTTTCAAAGTAAATGCATAGTAACGTGAATAAATGAAACAAAGCTCCGTGTAGTATTACCGATTGCTTTATGCAGCACATGTGATTTGGTAGATGTTCTTGGTGTAATGATGTTCGCTAACTGCTATGTTCCCGAATATCAGTTTTGTATGCAATTAAGATCAATAATCAATCGTCGAAACCGGTCGTGTTACTGTTTTTTGTAAAAATAAAATTTGTGGTAAAAGTACAATTCCATCTTAGATTCTTTCCATTATGGATTACCACTACAACTCGCCTGATTCTGTAAAGTTTAATTAAAAATACTTATACCGTATCTACATTTATCATATTGGAATAGAATGTATTAACACGTACCGCTGTGACAAAGTGAGAGAGCTTCGAGTGTAATTGAATATCAATGCAGAAATTCGATATTTTAAGTAGGCAATTACTTTATGATGAATTGAAGCTTGAAAAAAACCTCAATGCATCAAATAAAAATTATGATATTATTTAATCAAAATCATGTTCAATTCATGGTAACGAGGTTGCATGAAACAAAACTCCCTGTAGAATAACCGTTTGACTTTATAAAAATATTGTAATATATTTATAAATATAATATAATAATAATAAAACATTAATTTAATTGCATGTATCTTAGGAGATACAGCCATTGCAGGTTTAAATGAATCGTTTTTATTTAAGGCATATCTTTTCCTACTGCTGTCTTTAGATTATACTAAGATTGAATCTAAAAGCTTCTTAGTACACGAATTAAAACAAGTATTCCACAGTTGTCTGGAAAAATGTTCTAAATTTTTGTCATTTAGGTTTTTCTTTTGGCACGGTTTCAATTTAATAGCAAGATATTTCGATCTGAAATACGTAAACCGTAGAAAAAAAAACAAATAATTTGGTGCAGTGTAATGTATGTAGAAATGTACCCACCAGTTATCAGAAGTCGTGTTAAAGATGCATAATTCAATAGAAAGAAATATAAAACCATACGGTTTAAATCACATCAGTCTTTATCTCAGTCAGCAAGGACCTTTTACTTTCGAGCGAATATTTTCTACCTGTACGACAACAATCTTATGTTATGTACTATTTCTCAATTTCATGCATCAAAATATTCGCACAATCTTGTATCGTCACCTATATCTTGCGCCGTACACTTTTTAACTTTGACTATCGAAGGCTAAACAAGCAATCGTAAATAAGTTCTTCGATCCGCTTCTTTCAACTTCGTTAATTCCCCGCGTGCCTCACTGCTTGCTTCCACATCCTGCTCTCTTTGTCTGTTTCTTCTCTGCTCCAAACAGTGCTAAATCATGGCTACACTTCCGATAACTCTTCCTTCCTCCAAACTAGTTTTTTCAGGGCAAAAAAGCCATCGGAGAGCGTTTTTTCCAATCCCTCTCGCTTTTTAACTGGTGCGCGCAGCTTGTTACCTACTCCCCTCCGCGCTATATATTTTTTGGAAGATGTTCCCTACTTAGGCCTCCGTATGTTTCGTAGTTGTACGTAATTCGTTCTCGACGGAAATGGCGCATATTTTTCCTGGGAACGGCTTCATTTCAATGGCTATAGTTCGCTCGCCTGGATGATGAAAGTTTACCGCTGAGCTTTTTTACGTCCGGGCCCTGGTAAATGGTAATTATGGTCGCATTAATGTGTACTTGTACACGAACGTGTACCTCCGAGTGGGTAATGTATGGGTATTTAAGTCGATGTGAATTATGCGATACATCAAGTCTTACAGTGTTGGTAAATAGAACTTTATTGCAGTTGTGGGTATAATTTTCACGCTTAGCAACGCAAAAAAGTCGCTAGTGAAATAAATGTATTCGGTATCATGTTAAGATTTCTGATAGAACGTGTTTCACGCTTGGCTTTTTGAGAAATTACTTTTTTCCTCCGAGAACTTCGGGTTGAATCACGTTCCAATTTAAGGTCATATAAATATAAATTAAAATATCCCTTTCATTGTATTATCGATTAAGAGTTATGCTATGAACGCTAGATGCCACCATCTTGGGGGATATCGAATGTTATATGATAGTAATGTGTAAATTATAATATTGGAATCATAAGCTATACGCTCTTCGAAAAACCAAGTTTAGTTCAGATTCCGATCCTAAATTTGTTATTAATATTATCACGGTGAGTTTTCAAGCTTTTCTTCTAGATGAAACTGATCCTGTTAGTTTATGTATATCTAGCATACTAGTTTGGACTTCGTGGAAGCCGTGGTGAATTTGTAAAAATATATTTTTAATTTTATGGAATATATTGTGTTTATTATAAAGATATATAATAATGTCATTTATTTTGTTTGAGATGATAAGATGAAAATGAAAAGGTGCTTTTTTATACACTTGATTTTTATGAACTCTAAACTTAACACGATGACTGCAAAATGAGAACAGACTTCAGTAAATACATTGCCATTCCGCATTTAAAAACTTTGATCATTTTACCAGCGCTATTAGAGTTACAATAGCCCTTCGAATTCTTATATGTCATTACAAAGTAATAGGGCAATGCGTTCACAGCTTCTCATTTGTATTAGCAATTCATCGCTTACAATGAGATCATTATTTCATGAGAGAATTCAACGTTGAAAATATCTCCGAGATGACATATTTACTCCCTTTCTACGGAATTCCTCGGATCGAAAAATAACACCTAGAGGGCACAAAAAATGCTCGAAATTAATGAAAAAATTTCTCGAGTTCCTGTAGGAGCGGAAAGAAAGAATGGAGAGCTCTTAAAATAACTCCGTTCTCTCGCTCTTAAAGTTCGCTCGCCAAGATGAGCTCGCGTAAAGGTAGTCGAATTAGAGTCCAAATCTCACAGCCGCAATTGTTTCTCACACACTCTCCCACCTTTAATTAAACCATCCCCTTCCATTCCTTTCTCTTCCCCATTACTCACCCCTATCAACTCTTAACCCTCGGGTATTAGGATTGCACTTTTGTGCGTGTCCCAACGACTACTTGGGCGCATACGTGACGAAAGAACGGTATTTTCCTGATAAATTCCTCTGGTTACTAATGAAATTTCTGCTGCTCTTATCACTTTAAACCCTTGCTTCATGGAAGATAATTAACGGTACCATACTTACTTATTTAAAGGTTGGAAATAAGGTCGAAGTGTTCAACTATGGAAATTACAAATAGATAATGTATTAAATAGAATTGAATAAATAGTGTATTAAATAAAGTGAATAGAAGTAATAAAAGTTAACAAATCTCCAATAGTTGCATATGTCAGCGCTCGGTACCCCGTTGCTACCGGTTTTCGAAAACAAAGAAAAGACCCCTGAGTACCAACCTTTTATTTAACACCCATTGTACATTTCAATTGCCATGCTATTATCATCAGGGGTAGAAGAATAGTCCTCATGAAGAATATATAAATAACGGAAAACCATAGAACTCTGGCCTTTCTGTTATTTCAGTTAACCGGTGGTAACGTGTTACTAAAAAAGACAGCCATTGGCGATTTTTTCATCCTCCTAACTCATTAAATAGACGTGTTCTAATTTCTTTCTTTGAATAGAACTGTGTGCTCTTTCCTTAATCAGTCTATAATTTTGGTGATGAAGATTCGTCACTGTGTTGAATAATGACGTAAGAATCATTAAAGGTATTACTCAATTAAAATTGAGTATTTTTATCAAATTGTAGTGCACCCAGTAAAAAAATTATTCAAATTTATGTGAAAAATAACTGGTTTGGAAAGTCATACGCTACAGTAATAGAATACAATTCAGCATAAGAAAAATGACTCCGTGACATATTGAACTGCTATTTTAGTATTAGTTAGTTTGAGAAATTACTACTACTATACTTCTGAAGTTGTTTATTAAAAGTTCGGTGCGTTAAATCGATGTTAAAATTATTGAAGGTTTCAACGTGTAGCTCCATAAACTGTATATTAATGGACAAGTTACCTTAGAATCACCTAATGTGACCGAATCTGGCGATGCTTATGCATCATAACAAGAATTTTTGGAATGTAACAGCTTTAATACAACGAAGAATAAGATATGTGTTCAGTGTTCTCTCTGTTTATTTGTGAATGTTATTTCCATTTATTTTTACGAGTTTGAATGTACAGCTATGTGCAAAAAAATGGAATCCTTAACATTATATAGCCCGCGGGACTTTAAAGTTTTGTTTTTCACATAGCTGTACATTCCATAGCCAAGTGGTGTGTAAGGTCTCACCTACTGGTTGTATATTCCTCTTAGGTAAAAAGTTAATTTGGGATGCGGTAGTTTTGAAATAATGCATGAATCAGGCTTTAATTCCAGGTTGGCTTTTCAGAATAATTATGAGCTATATTTAAAAATGTATTTAAGAATTCTTTTTTGTTAAATAGGCCCCAGAAAAAGGCACCCAAAGGAATCCTTTGCATATTTCTTTCTCACTCTAAGGACCCCTTTCGCCTACTCATTTTCGTCTCGCATTCCAACAGACCTCCACGGAGTGCCATATTGCCCCTCCAGAGAAAAGGTGCCCCTCAAATCTTCCACATACCTCACCAGCACTCCTCATCACCACGGCTAGAAATACCTCCGAAGGAATTCTTCCCTTGTCTCACAAATCTCCGTAATATTCCTTTCCTTTTCATCTTCGCCCATGTTTTCGGCGGTGTCTCCTTTTTTAAGTAAGAATTGCATTGTCTCCCCTCAGAGTCCGTTCTCCGGCAATTGTGCGGCATAAAACATTGTATTAACTGCGCCATTTCGGCAAAAAGAGCGAGGGAAAAGTCCCTTTGGGTGTTTTATCCTTTGCGGGGCGCAAAGCGTTTCTACTTTTAGAAGAAGAGGGCCGTAAGTCTATTTTATGGAGGAAGGAATCGGGAATTCTTTGCTCCCTTTATCTCGGAAATTTCGCTCTAAACGCCCGAGACTTAATTAGGAATCCCCGCGCGATTATTTTTTAATGCGTATAATTTCTTTGGGCTTAAAGCAAAGTTTTGAGAGAGCGTTCTTTCTCCTTCCTCTTTTTTCCATTTCGGATTAAATTTGCTCACCGTCTTTAATTATGGATGCGAAGGAATCCCTTTTTATACTTCGGAGCGGCAGTTTTATAAGGATTCGTTATCCCTTGGGGAGTGATTTTGTATCTTGGAGCTTTTCAGAGGTTCTAATGAGGCTTGGATGCAATTGCGGAAAATTGGTAACCTGGATCACAATCGTTTTAATTCCATAATCAGCGTGAATTCACTTTAAGTATCAGTGTTAATAAATGCAGGTTTGGAATTGAATTGTTTTTTGTTATTGCTGGAATCAAAAAGATCTTTAGTGTTGATCATAGTAGTTACAGTGATCCCCTGATATTCGTTTGTGCAGGTATATAGAAGTGTACCCCATCACGCTTTATTAGAATGGATGGTAATGGTTATAGAGCTTTCCTAATATTCAATTAAGTACTGTACCTCACCAGGATTTATTAGAACGAATGATAGTAGTTACTACATCACTACGATAGTATCGTTGTTACTGTGATTTCCTATTAAATTGAAATCACGATCACTTCTACCGGTCCAAATCAAATCGACTCTAGATACGGAGAAACTTAAGACGCGAAAAAAAGGGTATAGTTGCATATGTTGTGACTTCAAAATTTCTACCTAAATAGGAGCCGGGAAAACGTTAGAAACGAGAACGTTTGATCGGGATTTCACTATGTTCAATTAAGCAGATGTATCCTAGTGTGCTTCAACAAGTGTAATTAGAACTGATGATAATAATTATAGCAAGTTCCTAATTTAATGTTAAGTAGCTATATTATAGTGTACCTTTCCAGGCCTTATAAAAACGAATTGCAGTACATGTAGCGAATTTATAATGTTAAATTAAGTAGCTGTAACTCACCGCGTTTAGTAAAACTGATTGTGGTAGTTCTACTGTTTTCGTAATATTTCTTCAATAAATATATTTCAATGTACCTCAGCAGGCATCTGCCTGGCTCTCTGCTTTACAGGCATGCTATTTACGAGGAAGCTTACTAATTCTTTCCATCGATGATTAAAAGAATCGATTAAAATCTTTTTCTGCATCCTAAACCACACTCTCGTTACCTCTTGCCATTACTGTTAATTTTTAAGTGGTTTATCTTTGATAAATGATATTTAATCTGCGTAATGAGAAGTCATCCCAACTTCTTGGCCGTTTCCTTCGCCTCAGTTAATGTACCAAATTGATATTTTCCACTTCTTCTCCCCCTTCATTTCCTCCCTTAAAATTCTTCCTTATTTCTCTCATGAGGACACCCTCTTCCTTAATTAATTAGAGTGGATTGTCATTCTATATCCACTGCGTAAATGTTCCCAACCGCTGCGGGAAAAAGTAGAATGAATAATAGAGAGCTTCCATTTCGCCAAAGAGCAATCCAGAAAAAAATCTATATCCTCCTAAAAGATAGCATGAATGCCTGTGGTCTTCCCGGCAGCTTTTTACTTCAGTTGTAATTGAAAATAATGGGAGTGGCTGAAGGACAAAGTAAATATTTTTATATATTGCAACATCCTGTTCCCATTTAAAAGCTGCTAACAATACTGATGGTTGCAGTGTTTTAATTATTCTCAATATAAATTTCAATTTCTTATAAGTGCAAATAAAGATACCCATGTTTTTGTGGGGTTATAATGGGCTAAATCACCCATAATTTTTTTCAAATTTAAATGAAGTGCGAGTCTTAACTCAAAGTTGTACTAAGGGTTTCCTGTCTGGGAGTGGGATACCTGGGTTCGAGTCCCAGTCAAGTCATTATTTTTCATTTTTCGTACTGCTTTTTCAAATTTTCAATTACTGTTTGATTTAATTTTATAATATTTTGTGTAAAATTTGACAGTAATATTATGTAGAAGAGGAGAATATTATTTATTGAGTATAAAATCAGAGATATATGAGAATACAAGTTTTTTAAAGAAATAAAAATGTTCATACAGGACACAAAAATGTTTTTCAAAGTTAGATCTACGAAATGCCAAAAAAATAAAACCACGTAAATATAACGCTGTTCGAGTAATTGAATATTTTGCTAATGGTTTGACATTTTCAACTCGTAAATATTATTGGTGTTTATCCATTTCAAAAGTCTTTCGAAAGAATATCCTTCTGTGACTGCTCAATTGAAAAAGAGCAATATCACAACATCGAAAGTTTTCAAAACCCTCTAGTTCATGAATGGAATACGTTTAAAATTACGATATGATCGTCTCTCGAGCCACCTGGTACACGGTTGGACATTTTACAGCCACTTTAAATATGCACGCGGATTAAATCTCAGCATCCTCCGGCAACAGCGTCGGTTGCAATCCGACTGCAGAGCCTCCTCGCGGCCACGCATTTACTCAGCGTCGCATAAGCCGAAATGAAACTACTCTTCAGCATGCAAATGCGGCCCGCATAAAATATGAATCGGCCGTCGAGAAATCCGTGCCCCAACCCCAAAGAATTTACGATCACATTACAGTGACTGCGTAGTTAATCCCGTCTTTATTCCAACCCCCCTTCGAGCCTAATCCTCACCCCTTCCCACAGTGCTTATTATCGCCTCCGTCCCATTGTCGCCCGGATTCCTTCCTTCGCTGACCAACCCGCAGTACTTTGGGCCCCTTCCCTTTTCGCCCCTCCAGAACCCTATTCTTCGGTCCCAATGCAATGATCCTCTCCCCATATTCATCTCTCATCCTCACCCATTATGGACCCTCCCATCAAATATCCTGGACCACTCTGCCTACCTGAGTCCTCTACTTGGGTGTACGGTTTCCTGTCTCTGTCACCAAGACCCATAAGTACTCCTCCCTATCTCCCGGTATCAATCTCCGCTTTCCTCTTTTCAGTTATCCTTCATCCTGTGCTTCTCCTCTCTTATCTCTTGTTTCATCTATTCCTCCATCCCCTTTTCTCTATCCTTTTCTTCTTCATCCAACTTCACAACTGCTATCGCTCTATGTATCAGCTTTTCCCCCTGTATCTTTTGTTATCTTTTTCATCCCTCGCTAGTTCTTGATCAATAATTCAGGAAGGTGGGGAAATGCGAGAATCTGGAAGGTCTGGGATTTTCGAATTCCCTAAATTTTAGAAATTTTTCTCATTTTCTCTTGTTCGGATGAAATTTCGTGAATTTTTCGGATGCGTTTCCCTCGGCGAAGGATTCCATTGCAAGAAGATGCATTATAGTTTCGATCTCGCGTACACAATGATTTATTTATAGTATCGATAAATCTACTGAGAACAATACGAAATATCTATTCTTTTTGTATACCAATATATTCTTAAATAAACATTCCTGGTAGACCACGCCAAGTATGTATGCATGAAGAGTACTGATTAATATTTAACGCAATAAGTAACGAGAGTGCAGGGTAATTCGTATAAGAAGTGGCTCCCGGAAGGCCAAGTGAGCAGAATGTTTGGCCTTACTGAAAGCAGTCCAGGATTCGATAGCCGCTGGAAGCCCATGTACGAAATTACCTAAGCCGTTGAAGTATTTTTGACAAAACTACTACTGTGAATTACTAGAAATTATCTCTGCCATTATTTTTATTAATAAATCTACTACTATGAAGCGTTATATTTCTGGTTTGGATGGTTACCAGAAAATCCGAACTAAGTGGCACGCTGTGAAATTAGTTGTCTATTTAGATTTTTTTCAAGCTATAGCAAAATTCAAAACTTCTATTCAACCTCAATAGCTTGTTTCAATAGTAACTTTACTACTGTACTTTAAGATAGTATTAGTTGAATCTTGAGCAAAATTCTGTTCAATTTCTATAGCTGCGTGACGTGGCACAGCAGATTTGATATATTCAAAGGTTTAAATATTTTAGCTTAGCCTAATATTTGTCTTTTTGTTATCCGAGCCGATCTTTTCGCGAAAGAACCATAAATTTTGTCCTATCATTGAAATCATTCTTTTAACCTTAAGTTCGAACTGAGCCCGAATACAACTTTTTTACTAGGCCCGAGCCCTAAAGACATCTGCATCAGACTTTTCCCTTTCTTGAAGCATTAGACTTGCAAATAATGGACATTTTACCACGACCGGCTGTTACTCCTTCCCCCACTGGTAAATCGATGCTTCCCTAAATATTAAAAGAGTTGCATGCAAGGATATATCCAAACATCACTCAGCAGATTTGAGTAAAACTTAAATAAAACCAAGCTTTATGAAATGATTCGTAGAATCTATTTTTTCCACCCATGCTGATTCTCTAAAACATATCAGGAATATCTTATAGAAAATTTATTTACCTTAGCGTTGTGTATTTTCTCTCTATCATCGACGATGTCTTAAATTAGTCGTACTTCCATTAAATACTAATGTAATATTTCATTCTGGAAGCCTAATCTTCAGGAATTAAAATTTATGAATTTTCTTAGCACGCAAGGCGTAAAGTTTTGAGGAAAATGAGAACTTAGTGAATTCCAAGTTTATATACTTAAAGAACATAGTACGATGTCTGAATAGAGCTGAGTAGAAAGCATGGATATTTTAAGGGAATATTTCACTGCATGTTTAAAGCTATTCTGCATAGGTTACTAAACTGTAGCAGAACAGTCTTAGTATTGATTTTCCCATAAACTCATTTATTTCTTTTTTTCCTTTCCATTTCAAGTCTTTTTCTCCAAATCCCTTTTTATCTACTTCATTGCCTAATCGAAAATCCCTCTGAATATTTCTTCCTGCATCCTTTTTAATTTCATCATTTCATCCGTATTAGTTTCTTATCTAAGTCCACCCTGCTTCTATTATGGCCTGGGGCTTCGGGATTTCGTTTAGAGGGGTCATCATGAAGGTCAGATTGCAGTCCGGCTCTTTCAGGTTCTGCGGAGATATCTCACCGCGCTTCCGTCGTAAAGTGATGTATGCGGAGAATGGTCTGCGTAAATGAGAGTCCTGGAAGATATAAAATAGATGAAGTGGTTAAAGTTCAAACTCATAAATCGTACGTCCTTACCCAGATCATCTGAGTGCTTTTGCAGGGCAAGAAAAAGTTCGAAATATTTTAACATAACGGATGTTTAAAATATCATTCATATGTTGGATCCCTGTTAGGAAAAGTTATTTAGGTATTTACACTCAAGGAAGAAAATTTAATACCAGAATGTTTTATTACCTATGAATGTTGTCTCTAATACATACAGCCGATATAATTAATAGTCTCAAGTGAAATCTGGTGAAACTCGATTCTAAAAATGCGCTAAGAAATTAAAATACACAGTCCACTAAGTAACATATGTTGTAACTCAAATCCGAAACTATTGTTGTGTGAATAAATATTTTTATTTATTAATGCATAGTCAGAATAATAATCTAATGCCTTTATGCTTAATTTAAGTGTAATTTAAGTTTTATCAATTTTTGTTTTTGGATTCAACGTCTGAAAAGTAAAACTTAAAATGTAAAATTTTATGTAAGGCATTCAGTTGTTACGATCGTGTAGTCATTGTAAAAATTTAGGTAATATCCATTTATGATCATCGTTTTAATTCGTACCTTCTGTCCACCAAAAAAAAATATACTAAGTTGTTTTATCTACGATGCCTGTTTGATTGATGCACAGAGTCTAGCCATCTATTAGTGAAAAATTATTGAATTCTGAAAATATTATCAACATTGTAAACGATTCAGTTGACCAAGTAAGAACACTGCAAGCCGCCTTTCTGCGTGTGGCAGGGGGCGCAGGCATCTCAACTCTATTTTCAATTGCTTCCACGTATTGTTCGCGGAAAAAATGAATTCTTGAAAAGATTCGTTCTAGCATCTATTTTCCTAATCTTCCTCGTTGTATCAGAACGGCCCATACAACAGGGAGGTCGCATCGATTACATCATCTCAGAACTTAACTTCTCTGAACTTATTTAATAAATGTATCCTTTGAATTAGTCTTCTATCTTCTAATGATTCCCATCCCGAGTCCTGTATCATCTATATAGTATGTAGAAGAATAAATTTAAATATGTGTAGAAGTATTAATCAAAACCATCATCACACGGTTCCAATCATCGTTCCTTTCTTATCGTAATGAGAAAAATTGTAGTTGGATTAGCTTAGTTAAACCGGTTACACCTTCTCTCAAAGTAATAAATCCAGGGAGGCAATTAATTGCAAAACGGAAATTTATTGAGCCATTTTCAAATATTAAATATATAATTCCGTTCATAAAATGTTAATAAATAATGCCGGATATAAAATTTTCCATCATTTTTCAGTTGAATGTCACCAATCTTGTGTAGTCTCAAAGGAATTGTGAATAGGGGATATAACCCTTTTCTTTCTTTCAATTGAAATCTACTGCTTCATAAGTTTGGCAATTAATAAGCCGTAATGCTCCCTCGGGCAATTTCTTACCCGGCGAATAAATACCTCTGCGACACTTCAAAGGAACTGCGTCATCGTTTTGTTGGAAAAAGTATGGAGTGCAATTAGCGAGGGTTTGAGTGCCTCATAAAGGCTTTTTTACGGCTGTTATATAAACGGCGGGGGAGGGCGATGGACCCCTTCAGGATTCCCTCACGCCGAAGAACAATAGAATAGATGCACCTGAGGCCTGTTTATTCCTGGAAGATAAAATGGCGGGGACCATTAAATCTCATGCAAATTGCAGCGGAGGCATTTTATGAATTATTAAATTGTAACATGGTAACATTGATTTCAACCCTCCTGTTTAAAATCATGGCACATGAATTATTTATCGTGATTTCGAATGAAGAAAAAATCTAAAATGCTGGGAATTTTTTTTCTGATGGAAGCGATTATTTTCACTGAATTTTCGATGACTTGCGTGATGCTTTAAATAAAGATTGCTCTAAAGAGAAATACTTTGTTGATTTCAGTTAACAGCAGAAAATGTTGAGTCTTGAATCAGTAGTGAATATTTAGTGCTAGGAAAACATTTTAATATTTTTTATAGATAATATAATTAATTTTTTTAATTTAATAAAATAAATTAAAATTTAATTCTCCATAAGAGTTAAGACAGTGATATTTATATTCCCTGATGAACTTGGACCTACTTTTAGTCTTCTCCTTTGTAGTTTAATAATAATTGTCCTTTTTTGTCAAGTATATGCATCTTTTATTTCTGAAAATTGTCACTAAAGTTGAAAAGTTTAATTTTGGTGTACTCTAAGTCAACTATACACTGAAAACGCGGTTCTAATATGTTTTAAAGGGTAATGAACAGACGATTTTCCATTAGTTGTTTTGCATTTTAAAAATGTATCAGAGAACATTATCTCGAGACCGTGAAGAATCTACAGGACCTTATAGTGCCCATGATAGCCCCGTGTTGTAGAGAGTTTGAAATATACATTCATAAACGTTTATAGCAAACGTACTACTACGGCCCATAATCATATGTGAATGCATATTTCACTAGAACAAAGAGATTCACGATAAAACATCCATCTTCCCAATGAACGAACGCGAAAACCGAATGAATTAAGGATAGAATTTTCTCAGAATTCCATAAATTCTTCACTTATTTCCCTTTATTTCCCTTATTTCCCTTCACCCTTTCCCTCGCAATTTTAACTTCCATCTAATCTACAACGTGGTTCCAATACAGCAGATTTCAATTTGGCCGAAAAACGCACTCCCAGCAGCAATAATCGCGCAAATTCGCTTGGAATTACTTTTCCCTCAGCCCATCTGCTCGCTGGACTGTAAAACTGGAAAAAAGTCGTCCTGAAATCCTATTAGGGTCCATTAGTGCCTCTCCCAACGAAATCCCACCTTCGGAATCCAATTTTCGGACGCGTGAGCTTTCGCAACACCCTCGGACGACACTACTTCGAAATCCAATCCGTACTCATTACGTTTTGGCCGAACAATGAAGAGGTGCTTCATCAGGAGAGACAATCGCTCGGTCCATCCATCAAGAGTTCGTGCTGTCACTCCCAAGGGGTCTTTTTTTCCATCTCTCAGGGCACACCTCGATCATAAAACGAGTGCCCTCTCCTTCATTGTATTGTTTATTTTTTATGGTCGATGTAATTGCGGAAGGAACGATTTTATCTCCGTCTTTTGAGGTCAATGTTTCTTGACTCTCAAAGCCAGAAAAAAAGGGTCAGTGATAATTTAAGATACTTGAAATCTCGGACCAGCGCTTGTTAAGAGATAGGTGATTTTTACGCTTGATGATGTTCTTAGCGCAACGATTTCTTGGGAAAATTCCAGCTGGATCCTGGTGCACCTGATAGGAAGAGTTGTAAATGAAGGAGTTGAGCTCTGCATAGCATGGATAAATGTAACTTACGTTAATAATTAGTAAATACATACAAACCCATCAACAACAGACTTACAGTAGTTTCTGCTGATTCGCATTTCGCTCTCAGTGAAAGCATTTTCAGAGATTCACCGACAGAAATGAACTGCCTCTACCATTGCGGAACTTATATAGTTAGAGAATTTTTTATACGCATAAACTGTTGCACTCGAGATAAATTGAGTGGCGAGCAAATGTCTGCTGAAACTAATTTAGAGTTACTTATTAATATAATCGAGTGAAGGGGAAAAATGAATCAAAGGTTTCACTAATTATCAACTGACAGTGTGATTATGCAAAGAATTTAGCCTTACTTTACAATCATATGCAAAATGATAGTCTAAATAATTATGTCAGCGGCAGTTATTGCCTCAGGGTGGCCAAGAATATAAAGAAACTGTTAGTTGTTTGATTAAACGGTATTATTATAAGGTAACGCTATTTAAATTTGGATAACGACATCATCAAAGCCGTTATTATACGGGAACGTAAGGCTATAGTATCGCCGTCGATCGCCGTCATGCCTGAGCTGCAAAATCGCGACGTTTCTCGTGTCACCCGTTAGTGCAGCGGCGAGCCCGCTAATTTTGAAAGCACACTCACCGAAAGAGAAAGCTCTTTCTCCTCTTTATTCATATCCCTGGACACTTTCGAGCGAACCAGGATGTCGCCGGTGTTCCATTCGCCGGCTTCTCGTAACGAGCAATAGTTCATTTCCGCGGATCCCACGCCGTAATATGGACGCTCCATTGGCCTGTAACGAATGACTTTGGCCGTTCGGGTCACTCGAGTGGGCGAGGCAGCGTTCAATTTCGCCAAAGAGTAGAAAGTGTGACCGAGAGTTATGATAGCGTAATAAAAGTTTTCAAGGAGCGTTTTTTTCACTCTGGGAGATGGGGTTAACGGTATAAATAAAAAGTAGAGGGCGAAGGGTTGCCTTCGGGATGAAAAAAGTGTTTCCGGATTAAGAATTCGATTTATCGCGGTTGGGTATGGGTAGGTGGGGTGCGTTGTGGTTGGCGTCGATTAAAATGTTACGGCCGAGTGTGCGGGAGTCTTGGACCGTGTCGAGAAAATATCGGCAATCCTGCTCGATACATGTCATGGGAGTCGTTAGTGCAACCGAAGGGGCACCTGTCGTGAACGGCGAATTGTTAGCCATTGTTTCGGGCTATTACTAGCGAAATTGATTGATTTATTGTGTCCGGAAGGTATAATATTCAGGTTGAAGCATTAATAAAGGTGAGAAAACGTGTTTGAGTCATCCCTGTTGCTGAAGTTTGACGTAAATGTGATTTACATCTCGGAACATAAGCTATCGTAGCAACCTCAAAATTTGTGCACATTTTTATAATCACCATTACGAAAATTGATTATATCGTACGGTTGAGGTGTCGATCACACGGTTCACTAGAACAAGAGATAGAGAGTGTTTCTAGCAATTTTTTCTAAGTTCCTTTTTATTCAGTATGCATGATTAACGGTCGATGAAATGCAAGCGGTTCAGATTGAGTCTTAAAATTTAAAAAATCCTCAAAAAATTATAATTTTGTGGAAATATAATTCCTTTAATTTTCAGAAGAGTGGGATCAAAACATACTCAGTCTAACACCAATTCGTATTGCTCAGCAGAAAATTGATTTAATTTTCACATTTTTTATATTTTGCCAATATATGGAGAGTAAAACAGAATTTAAAATCGATTCTGAGATTCCGAACGAAGATATAGATGGGAAGGGTATCGACGAGGAAATCTCTATTAAATGAACCAGAAAGCGAAATCGCATATCATACAATCTGTGTTTACAGAATAATGAAATTGATTAATACATTTACATAAGTGAGAAATCTGATATTGAGCAATCCTCATACCTGTGTTAACCACTTATAATTGTACTATTCTCGTACTATTCACATCACACCAAATTACTTTGTTAGTTATTCTTCTTTATGTTTATAATTAACTTATTTCTCACATAATCGGTCTACAGATCCTCACCAACAGCAAATGAATGAGGACCTGTCAAACACATGAATCATTCCCATCTTTTTCTGACCCTTTTAAGTGATCCATTCTTCCAGGGAATCGATCACACCAATTGATCTATTTGGGCCATTTTCCATCCTATTTGGGCGGAACCCACTTCTCTAGTCTTTTGTGCTTAGGGTGCGACAATTTTTCCCTGTATATGGACATATACATAAATACATATATATCAAGGGCGACATCTGACGCGGTTTCCCCACGTTTCTCGGGATTTGCGTTATTGGGTTATTTCTCGCCCTCCCTCTCAAGCCAAGCGTGAACTGAGGCCCATAGAATAGGAGCACACGTTGCTATTGACAGGGGGTGCTCAAAGCATCGCCCCTTCTATTCTCGCTCTAGAACGAGTTTGCAGGAACACAGAACCCTGGTGTCACATGACGATTATTCATCTATTTTTGAAATGCCCGCCGCACATCGAATGGTGAAAGTTCACCGTTCATCCGTGTGGTGCGCTCCCGTCGGACGAGCCGTCTTACCGCGGTGTTTTGAGTTAGGAAGGTTATTCAGTCTTTATTGATTGGATTATTATTGACAATTATTGTTAATAAGATAACTAAAAACAATTATAATACTTCATTAAAAATTCGCCGCATTAAAAAATGGACGTAATAAAAATTTCTTGTTTTCGTTAACATTCGTGACGCTCTGGAGATTAGCTGTGTTTTCTGTTTAGTTCTGTATCCCCATGTAATAATAATAATAATAAATTTATTTATACAACGACATACATATGTATGTATAGGACATGTCAATAATATAAAATTAATCAAATTAACACAACACAGTCACATTTTTACATTAATCGATATATAAATAAATTTTACGTTATCGATATTAACACAGTCAAATTTCATGTATTTCAATTTCAATCGATACATTAATCGAATCGATTTTACAATAAATCGATTAATATTGTTTCAATTTCATTTAATCTTGTAGTATGTACTGCATACATATAACGTTCTGCAATGCTTATTTGGAATACAATTTCTGTCTTCAATCTTTGCCAACGTTAAACAATTTAGTAGCAATGGGTTAAGTTTTTGTATAACGTTAGTAGATCTTTCTTTTTATCTTGGGTACTTTACGTTAGAGTGACTAAAAGTCGGGTTTTCATAAAATTCTATGATTCAAAATGAGAGATTTTTGTGGAGAAATACATTTTAATGTAAGTGAGGAAGGCTGAATAATTTTCCGTGCGTTTAGTTTGTTGATTTTTGTTTGTTAGTTTTAACCCGTCAGTAATACATTTAAATTAATGCCAGGCCTCTCAACTTTGCATGTTTTACTCGATTAATTAACTGATTCTCTCAATAGATAAGTTAATATTAACTGAGATAAATGTCCATTGCGTAAATCAAAATTTCGACAAATTTTCCTCGAAGTTGGAAGCGATGGAAATTTCAACGTGGGTGGGAAGTCAACGCTCCTAATATAATCATTTCAACGACTGGAAATAACGAGCAATCAGACTTCTTTTCATCGGGAATTTTTTTCCTTTAGAAATTCAGTACTCCCCGCATAAAAAGCAAGCGAGCGTAGAGTAGAAGAGTTGCTTCGGTCTAAAGGTTAATAGAGTCCTTTGGTCCCAGAATTCTCGATCCTAGAGCGTAACCCAATTTTCATCACTTTGCCGATTCCGGAGGTCTTTGACCCGCTCTCTCGTCGCAAGCAATGCAATTACTCTCTGAAAAGCTTGTTTAGTGCTTTCCCATGCTGCTTACCTACTCAAGAGTACATCAAACTCGCTCAGTAACAAGGATGCTGTAACTGAATCGCCTCATCAGAATCGAATAATTAATGGAAGCTCCCCAAACAGCACTTGGGTAATGGAAGCGGAGAGCGGAGCTGAAGTCTCTTTCAGAAACCTGCCAAATGAATAAAAACCCTTCGTTTTCATTTCCGGCTGCACGTTAATTGTGGAAAAATGACCGCGGTCGGTGTTTATTCCCCGTCTGATTTTCTTCGCGATTTTTTTTTATTTTCACGAAAAAAATTTCATCTTCAAGACTCAAATTTTTCGTTTTTTCATTGTTGAAAATAGAATTTATTTCGTCGACGGCTGCGGTATATCTCTGTAGCTAAAGGAATGATATCAGTAAATTATTCTGGGTGGGAAAACAGGGAAATTGAGTGAATTCATGAAGTTGCTGATGATATCACTGTTAAATTTCCCTAAGTTTTGGCATTTTCCTGCGTTAAAAGTTCTTACGTGAATCTATTGCCATTTAGCTACAATTGTTCGTGTATTCATTCATTAAGGAAATACTTGCTGAGAAATTTTGGCATTTTTATAATTTTAAGGAAAATATTAGCAACTCGGTTTTTATCTTGATATCCAAAGACCTAATCATTAATTGAGTACAGTAGTCGATATTAAGCTCTCTGTTGTGATATCACATTAACCAGGAGCACTTGGATGCTGGGTTTCAACATGGGATTAATAAATACTTTGTTCCTCTCACCGAATGCTTAGGTTCACCTTTACATTAATGTTGTTCGAGGAATATAAATTATTTATTTAGAATTTAGATTTACTATAAAAATCGTTACTTGCATTGTGCGAAATTTGTAGAAACTTTTATGTAATGATTCTCCCGGTCATTATTTAGCATATGGCTTCGTAATTCCAATGCAGCACCTCCAGGTACATAAGTAGTATATTAAAGTACATTATTTAATGTACTTCAAAAACTTATGCTGGTCTTATGGTTGCGTAGTGAATTATTAGAAAATGTAGTTTTAATATATCGTACCATTTTTGAATGGTTTATTTCATATTAATTCAAAAATTCATATTTAAATGCCACGTTTGATATCCTTTGGGTAAGACTCCAATTCTATATTAAATTAGTTTATTTCGATGCATGACTCCGTCGTATTTCCTAAAATTTTGGCAACTCCCTGCTTGATTTTTATGAAGATTCTTCATTTCCTTGTCGAATCTGATGCATTAATAAATGATTTGTTTGTTTAAAAATCAGCTATTAGACTCTTGCCTCTCTATTTCAACTTAGATTATTTGTTGACTTCTTATTAGACACGAGACTTGCTTACTTTGGAGACCCCTTCTGCATCTGCTTAAATGTTTGCCTAGCTGTTGCTAGAATTGTCCAAATTTGGGAAGTTCAGAAATCAGAGGCTAAATTAGAAGGGAAAAAAGAAAGCTTTGCTTATGTTCATTTTTTATCCTTGTTTGCATAGTGCATCATCGCAAGCGGAGAAGAGCGAGGAATGGAAAGCGGGCGTTCAATTCAATTACAAGGGCACGCTCTCCGAAGTGGACGATGTATCGTTTCTACAGAGTAATTGCATTTGGTTCGCGCTTAATGAGGTTCCGTCCTATTAATCCTAAGAGTCGCTTTTTGATGTTCCCCGGAGAGGGAGTGGTAATCGATATCCTTCTCACGCATCGCAAAAAATAATAAGATAAAGCTTTCACCGCTGTGCAAAAAGGGAGATGCAACGGCCAGAGTGTGATTGAGTGAGCAGTGCAGCGAGGGTGAAATTTGTCACTGTTAATGTCACTCGGATTGGAGCCTTTCACTAAGTAAATGGGTTAGCAGAATTTCGTTAGTATTTTTTGCGTTTTCATCATCCTGAGTGACTCAATAAATGCATCGTGAATATGCACGGAATCGAATCACGGCGAAAAATCTATTGGTTAAGATAATTGATAACTGAATTTTGGCCATGTGCGTTCCCTCAGTAAATACCACTTCTACGAGAACCATTGAAATTATTGTACACTATTATTAATACAAATTTTGTCAGAACTGCTAATTCATCTATGGTTAATTTTCCGAAACCAGATAAATACAGTAGCGCTTACCTAATTATCAATTTAAGCGTCACTTACTACAAATAACACTAATTTAAAGATATTGTGTAAAAACATGATGATAATCATTAATTTAAAAACAAATTTGGGTCTGATTTCGATTCGAGTGATTCTTTTAGCTCATATTCATTTTATGATGAGGGAAAAATGGAAATTATCATACTTAGCAACTAAATTAGCTTACTTCCAACAATTTCGTTACATAAAATTTTGATTAAACGACCCTCGAGTATTTCCTTATAGTTTCGTATGTTACTAATTAGTCTCTTGTGCTTCCAAACAGGAAATGCAACCTTTTTCTTAACAAAGATTCTCCTCCCCTGAATTGAAAATTATATTAACCACTGGATATTTTTATCATAAAATTGAACATAGCAACATTTTTTCATCCACTTCACATAATACCTTATGAATCGCTTTACGACATATTCTGCCAACTGAGCAAGCAACAACACACGTTTCCTAGTTGCCTTATTTGAATACTTAGCTAAAAGTTAACTCAGTATTTCCACACCATAGTAGATACAAATGCGTTCCCCCCGGAAATCTACACCTTTTGGGAAACCCACCCGTACTCCCTAATGCATTTTTAAAGATGTCGTCATAAATCATCCCGCTCTTACCGGAAAGTAAAAAATAATAAATAAAAATCGACGGCCCTTGCGGACGGCGGCTATAAAATAGTTACTTTATTGCCTCCGTTGGGGCAGGGGACGGGGCGGGGGGCAGGGTTTTAACGGTGCTAGGGCATTATAGATAGGTTCGGTGTGACCCATGGTAAAAGACGACCAAGTTCCCCAGAAGGTCCTGCGTGTCCACCTTCCTCGAGCGCACCGCAATTCCCCCGAGAGCGCTGGGCGTGCTCGATCAGTTGACGCTCTGGTAACCCATGACCGAGGAAAGGAAAGCGAGACACGTGTCCCATCGACACGACTTTTAATCCCACACGAATTCGTGCGGAAGAGGGGAAGGGGGTGCAGAAGCTAAGATTTTCGCGGGGGGAGTATTAGGGCGGTAGGGGGGGGCGTTTCTAACTGATGGGTCCTTCCCCATTGTGAAAAGGGGGTGGAGGGTGGCAAGAGTGGGTCCTGATGAATCTCTCCGGGGGTCGATCCTCTCCTCGACGCGTGATTGGTCGGATGGTTCCGTTGTTGTCAGGGTCCTCTATTGAAAGGAGATGACATGGTCCGAGGGGTACCGCAGGGTCGCCCTCTGGGTCCCCTCCCGCTTTCCCACGAGGAGATGCGACCGGAAGAGTTCGGGTGGGCGGAGGACGGTTTTTTGGTGTTTAAAGAGGAGGGGTGTTCGTACATGAATTTGCACCGACAATGGGTGCTAAGTGTTTCGGGTGTTACAAATGTTTGTCCATAGCCCAGAGGGTTATTGGGAACCAGCCATCTTTGCTGTACTCGTGAAAGAAGTCAACGCTAAAAAGAGCTCACTTGAGCGATGTGCAGCGGAGCAATATGAAGAGATGCGGCCCCAGAAGTGCTCTGCGATGCGTGAGGTAGTCAAACTTTGATTCAGG
This sequence comes from Sympetrum striolatum, assembly GCA_947579665.1. Taxonomy (NCBI): domain Eukaryota; kingdom Metazoa; phylum Arthropoda; class Insecta; order Odonata; family Libellulidae; genus Sympetrum; species Sympetrum striolatum. Next base: position 14,317,738 of record OX388346.1, read on the forward strand.
GTGTTCAAACACGAATTCAATCTCGGCTAAGCCGAAAAGGTGCTTGCGAGGCTAACCGTGATGTGTTCATCTGAGTCATAGCTGAGTAATCAAGTTTCGGAGAGAATTCAAATAAGGGTCCGACATATGATTTTCATTAGAGCCGCAGATGTCCAGGCGGCATTTAATATCTTTTAATATTTCGTTGTGTTATTCGCCACCTCTATAGTGCAGACACTAATTTTACAAGGGGAGGCTCGTCAGAAGCGGATGACACGTGATTCACGGGAGGGGATGGATTGAATGGTATTTTAAATTGTGCTTTAGTTCATATGAACTGATAATCATCTCTGTTATGATTCATACTGAAAAGTGATTTACGAGTAAATATCTTTCATTACTATCATCAACGACATTTTACCAAGATATCTTCCTTCACGAATTTAATTACTTTTTGCAAACCGTTCCATTGGTATAAAACCGTTAAAACTCTAAAAATACTTTTTACATATTTCACTTTATCAATATTTACTGTAAGGAATGGGGTGTTAATAAAAATTTCTGTTTTATTCAAATTCTACTTTTTGAAAATCCATTTTTTTTCAATCTAAAGATGATGGAGGCTCTTATTTTTGCAATATGTTTTTTTTGTTGAAAGTAGCAATTACTATACATTTAAATTATTTCCAAGAAACAGCCGCACTAGGATAAGTAATATTGCTTAAAATCCATTATATCGAGTTTCTCAAGAGTTTTAGGAAAGAAATTGGAAATAATTCTTATGATAAATCATGTGATAAACCTTTAACTCTTCGATAAACTTATTTACGTTTGAGTCTCAAAGCCATTAATTTTTCTGTCTCAGTATTTTGTACACATTGCCTTTCAGTAAGTGGTACCAGTATCCCAGCATAGAGGTGCTGCGTCATAGCATATCATTCGCCCTCAACCATTTCGCTGGGGTACACTACTAGATGAGAAATGCCCTGACCCCCACAGCCATGATGCAGACACCGTGGGGGGTCCGTATCATCATCACCTACCCGTACTTCAAAGGAGCGATTCCATCTCCAGTGGCACCTTTCATTTCCGTATCAATCATCAAAAAGAAGCGTCGACTCCTCTTCGAACGAAACCGGCCTCTGGGGGACGTTATTTAGCGATCACAAACCAATCACTGTGCGCGACACCTTCATTGTTTCGCCGTGTTTTCCGTGCTCGACCACGGTTGTTAAAAGGGAGAAGGCGATCATGGGGTGACTTTCCGTGAACCGGGAGAGCAAAAAATGGGGTAAAAAAGCGGCTGCGGAGAGTGACTCACGGCCCATTGTACAGCCGACCGCCCTCGGCCCACATATTTCTGCTCCAGCTCACAGCGAAAAACCCTCGATGGGGGAAAGGGAAAAATGGAAGAGATGGAAAATGAAATACGAGGGAGTTGAATTTTTTCAATGAAGCGAGAGATTTTGTCAAGGCTCGTTCTATTACGAGAGGTTTTCATCCGTTGTTGCTCCAAATAAGATTAGTTTCTTCTATGTATTCCAACGTAAAGGTTTTTCGAAGTTGCTCAACCTTTCTTTAAAAGGGTTTTCGTTGTAAAGAGTTGAAGTTTGGGAGAACCCACTGATGTGAACATGTCTTTGTATTTTTTGTATGCGGAGCTATGAAATAAATATTTCCTTTATATAAATCAAGGTCGCCCATGATTTTACGTCCAATTGGCCGCTACAGCTTCTTTCTAGACCTTGTGTTTCGCTGATAAGGTCATGCTATTATTCAATAATGCAGTTCAATGCGCATTCAAAGAGAGATATGACCGATTGCGTCGTATGGATGCAATTTTAAGCGGGTATAAAGTCTAGCAATTTAGAGTAGGATTCAACTGAAATTCTCTTTATAGTTTCAGTGTTCAATTTAAACCTCACTTTACGATTTGAAGTTTATGTAACTTTCAGGGAAAAGTTTTCTTATATACATGGGAAACAAACCCGCATAGGATATAATATGATATACGAGGTAATTTCTCAACTGACAAAATGATACATATCATTTTAAATTATGAAGGTCAACGTATGAAATTTTCAATTAGTAAAAACAATTAACTCAACTTTATAAATAACAAATTTATGCTAGATTAAACCCGGAAAAGGTTTTGGAGCTTATGCAAATTAAGTATAATATGGGATTTTTCTTAAATCATAACAATTTTGCTGAATGACGTAAAAGAAGGAAAGTTATTGAGGAAATCATATTTTTCGGTTATGCACTGGTTACTAAAATAAGCTTGTTTCCTTAGAAGACGTTCGTGAATATTGAACGGAATATCATATTATTGCTGTATCCATAATATAACAAAATATATCTATAGAGACGCTGTCAAACTGACAAAAAATGACCTGGTGTTTGAAAGTTATTAAGGTTGATTGCCTCTCTTATAAGTAGTACCATCTAGGGAGGATACCAGGAAGTTCTATTAGCCTTTTTTTCCTTAAAGGCGTCGGATGATGGGGAGAATGATATAGGGAAGTCATACAAAATGATGTAAGGAAGGAGGGCCATTTGTGGGAGTAGTGATCGGAGGATATGTAGTGAGAAGAATGGACTGACAGGGGGGTATTATATAGAAAAGGGAGACAATAAGGAGGAAGCCGGGGGAGATGGGCTGGGCAAGAAAGATAGTGTTGTTGAAGGAGTAGTATTAGGCATCTCCATGGTTACAGCTCCGTTAAAAATAATCAACCTTCCGGACCCCATCCTTTGCACACTCCCATTCTTTTATCCCATCTCCTCTTCCGCATTGGAGGTTTTAGAATGCCGCGCCTCGGACGGCAGTTGTTTGTCGCATTCAATGGAGGCGCGTGCCTAAAGATTTCGTTGCACGCTCGAAAATACGGAATCAATGGAAGTGCGAGGGTCGCCCCTCCCGGATCTATTTTCGCTATTCGTTTTTTCGCCCGAATAAATCGTGGGAATAGAGACCTAATTCTAATCGAATTACTTTCGGTGCAGTTGTCAGGAAATAAAGTTCCGAACGGGTCGATTTGTAGGTCCGAACGTCGCCCTGGTGTTTTCATTTGTCTGAATTCGAGGGGAAATTTTCAATGTTGTTCTCTACAAATAGGAAACTTTAGAGTTAGTGGAAGGGTAGATGCAGCTGCGACAATTATGTTGAGAGATTTTGGTTTCCTGTAATTTGCATACAAGTTAAACCACTATGAAGCGATTTTAAATCGGGAGATTTATGAAAGTTGTTTGATAATAGAATATAACTTTCTTTTTCTTGTAGATGTGATATATCTATATTTGTGCTAGATTCATTTTCTATTAATGTAGAATGACAGAAGAATCTTTGTACGCATAAGTAGTTCAAGCTATTGCCCAATCTTTGACTGCATGAATTCAGGATTAAACATCATTTCAGTTGATTTCAAATTTGAAACTAGAGAAATACTTATTACTTTACTGAGCCATCAATGACTTCAAGTATTTGGAAAAATGAAAATGTTGATTCTTTCGGGTCTTTTCTTAAAAAGAAATATTTACCGAGTTGTATGAAATTCCTTTTTTATAAGCTTTAAGATATGTCTTTGATTTTTTTAATATTAATAAATGTGAATTAAAATTAGTATTTATCCCCCCTATTAATAATTATAAAAATATTCAAGTATTCTTATAACGGAAAGAACAAAGTCAATATAAAAGAGGATAAACATACGTTTAATTGAAATTTCTTGGATCACTGAGTTCTGATTACTTAAATATCCAGGTTTTGATATAACCGCGGATTTCCTTTATAACTGTTCTCATTTATTGTAAAAAACGGGAAGTTGACTCTACTCTCTTATGGCTCAAGGATTTTCAAGCATAATGGCTCATGAATATGATGATGAAATTACACATTATTCCAGCTGATGAAGGAAGTGAAACGTAATGTATTAATACTTTTAAAATCTTTTATTTTTCCATCGCTGCGCCAGCCGACACAATTGTTTTTCATACCATGTAACGATGGAAACTCATTTCAAAAGTTCTCTATGAGTTAGATTCGTATAAGTTTCCACTTTCACGAATAGAAAATCGAGAGAACGTGCCGCTGCAATGGAATATCTTGTTTATTCCCCATGTCAAGGATCGAGTTTATGAGCACCCGTGCTTTACATTTGAATTGGTCAAGAGTTGGATTGAAGCGTTTTAATATTCGAAGAATCCCGTTTCTATTCGAATTTATATCTTTCACCACAAAAAGAGTTGAATCCTACGTCTTAATTTGCTGGAAACTTGGAGTTAACTATAATGTCAGGCAGTTTTTTATATGATCGAGGTATTCGCTATATTGAAAGGATGCAATGCAAGACTATATTGGTCCAATCCCTTCCTTTAATAAAGTCGTTATTCAGAGTAAAACTCTTGGTTCTCCATTAAAATCGCATATATTATGTGTAAGTATGAATTCAAGAGCACTTATTTTATTAATGTATTCATCCCCTACGCGTAGTACCTTGAATCAATGAATGTTATTTCTCATAAATACCTCAATGACCCACCATTTTTAGGTTCTCAAACAAAAATACTAATAGCTTCAAAATTGGCTGCAACTAAAAGTAGTTATTTTATGAAAATTTAAAATAAATTACTTGAAGAATTTTTGTAATCAAGCCCAGTGTTGTGTCAGCTAAACTAAGAACGCCTATAGTCGATAATAAACGGCAAAATATACGAAACTTATCAAGCCCAGAAATTGTTTGATTCCTCAAATATTCTGTTATAGAAATCTGGACGCTAGCCGTGCAGTATTTTCATGTACACACTGCTGTCCCGAGATGGCAAGGTAACCAATGGCAGTGCAAAAATGAATACCAGAATAATTTTTTTAGATTCGATGTTTTATTTTGAAAAAATGGTGCTAATCAGAGGAAATACGCTTATGCCCATCTCATGTGTCCCAATCTATCTGACTAAAACCAATCCAAATTATGTGGAATTCAAATGAAAGTACATGTATGGCATCTCCTAATTGGAAGCATAATGAAATAAGAAAGGAAAAAATGAAATAAAAAAGAATATAAAATATTTCTTTATATACATATGTTTTTTTAAATTTATAATTGTATTGTCGATCTTCTCTGACTTGGTATAGTGGCTATTACTTACAAAAGTCACGTCTCCTGAAGCACGTTCTATAGTGGGATATAAGAAACCTATTTTTCAGTGTGTGAGGTACGAAGAATCACGTATTCCCGAAGATCGGTTCCAGTTAGCGCTTTGCCCTTTTCACTGAATATCGCTGCCCCTGAATCACGCGAAACCATTGTGTGCAGCGCATAGATCGTGATTCAGGTTCCGTTCGACGCCCACGCATCCCATGCTCTCTGAATCTGCCACAACTCCTCTATTAACCATCCCAACTTCACCCCGTACCTTTTGCCGGAAGCCGAACCGCAGCGCCTTTTTCCCAACACTATTCGAACTTTTACCGTCGATAATACGATAAGTTAGGTTTTATTCCTCGGGTTCATGATCTTTCTCATCTTTTAGGCTCACCACAAAGCTTCTTTCCCACATTGAGATTGCTTTGGAATCGTTTCTCTTCAGACTTAGAAAAAATAGCCAGAAAAGTACTTTTATTAATCATGAGCATCGGAAGTTTAAGCAGAGCTGCCAAATTTTAGTCTTGATAGTATGATGTAGTTAATCAAATATATCAAGAATATGCTATAATATCCTGTAAATATATTCAGAATTTCCTATCTAAGGAAAACGGTAAAGTTCATTACAAACATTAAGTTTTGAATTGTTACCGGTTTTTACTCAATTACATTTTTATTTAACCATCACATAATCCATGAAGGATTGCGATTTAATGTATGAAAGTATAATTTTCCTGCTATATTCTTTTGAATGAATCTGTCATACAAATACGCGTTTTGAGTGTACTCTAATCTATGCATTTAATTAATAAAATATTTCCGATTTTTTAATGAACAACTCCATGCATGAACAAACAGAATGATATCCTTGGATCCATATTACGATTTATTACCGATCTATTTATGCTTCGATATTTATTCAGCTATTTAGCGCTTTAGGTCCATACCTAGGATGCGAAATATGCATTGTTTATCAAGATAGATCTGTGAATATGCTCCAAATAATTTATTTTTTGTTGTCTACGGTGCTTGTCAAGCCTTAAATCCGTTGTCGCGCTCTCATTATCCCGCGTAATTTTTTACCATGTACACCGGCATTTTCGTTATTTTGACTCGTGTCAAAACCTCTAAGTCATCTAAAAACATGCAAACATACATGACAAGTAGATGTATCAATCATCCTTCCGGAAACACTTTTCTCGGACTTTTCACTCCAACGAAATCGAGATTTTTCACTGATTAAATTCAATGTTCAACATAGTGGACGAGGAAATAAATGATTTTCTCGAAAGTCGGATCAAGCTAATGGAATCGTGTCCGAAAACCCTCCAAGAAGCATTAGTCAAGCAATTTGCATGCAGATTTAGCGAAAATTTGATATTCCAGCTACACGTGTTGCATCATAAAAAGATAACAGGGTTCTTCATTTATCTTCCGCCATCTTTCTGCATTTCCAGCCTATATCGCAATGCATCTTGGGGCATTATAAATGCATTAAACACATCGTTAAGGATTCCTGACTCCAAAATGCTTTGGGGAGGTGGCGTCATCAATCTGCATTTAATTCACACGCGATTTGTTATGACGCCCCAACACAAGTCGTGCAGGCTGTTACTGGATCAGCATATTCGAAAAAGCGTGAGGCGCAAAGAATTTTGATAAATGTTACTCTACCGCCAAATGAGTCATTCTAAAGAAATCAGGGAAAGTATCGAAGCTCTAACAGGATTTTAATCTGTTCTTTAAGTGAATTGATGTCCCTAATGTATCTGTCCAATCTTTTCGAATTTTTCGTTTAATATTGGACCATAATTTCCGGATTACTGATCAGGATAGAGGGTTTTATTCCATATTATGGTAAGATGAAAAGAGTTTTTACTTACCTGTAATGTTACTGAAATTATCGATCACTTTCATATCTTCGTAAATTACCTACTGTTTATATTGCTGTATATTATGAGTGATAACATTTGCACGTAAAAATTTGATTTACTATACACTTATGTATAGGTGCTCCTGATTTCCAAATAAGTGTAAGAGAATATTGAGCCATTTTACCATATAACTTTTCACGTTCCGCTTTTCCTAATAATTCTACATTTTTAGATATGAAGATCACATTGTCCTGTATATTATTTGGTATTCAAATCAATCTTTGATTTCGAAGTTTACTTAACTTCTTCGCGGACAAATTAGTTTGAGAATTCCGGTCAAAAATGAAATATGTTTACTCAATTTTCTAAATTCTTCAATGAATTTAAAAAGGAATACCTATTAGGTAATTTTTATACTTATTTTTATTGTTATTCTGCAGCATTTTTATTAGGAATTTTAATGCTATTCTTTAAGATTTATCTTTTTCATTATTTTAGCAAATACGAATCAAATTCTTAATCATGTAAAATTTATCAGTTTATCGTAAAAAATATTTGGCTTTGTAATCGCTTTGCTTACTCAGATCTTGTAACCTAATTTATATGAATCTACTTTCAGTGAAATAGTACTAGAGTATAAATATAATTTTGGGAAAATATGAGGGTAAATTCATTTAGAATTTCGTTGTATATAAATAAATGTGTCATATATTGATTATTAGAGCAATCCATTACTATTTCAATCTAGATCTTTCTCAGATTTCTCCAGCTCTGTGAAATCCGATTTCGTTTACCGGCATCGACACTTTTTCTAGGTCGGGATGGTAAATGTAACTCAATGTTCCTGAATCTCCCAGCAATTTCATCTCCTAACAGCTTTCTGAGAAAAAAGGAAATCCGGGCTGTACGTAGCGCTTTCTTTTAAAATTAAATTTCTTCAGGGAATCCACGCGAAAGTAATTACACAATTTTCGGCTGATTCATTCCCCACCAATTCAATTCAGCTCTCGCTATACTCTATCCCATTTTTCCTTCTCGTCATTTCCCAACCCTTTATCCACTCCCATTTCCTACCTGCACGATTTTCCTATCCACCCTCATCTTCCTTGTATTCCCCTTCCATTCCTTATAGCACCCATCCTGTCTCTTTCCCTTTCTGATGGGAGATTCCTCTTCACTTTTCACTCCCACGTGCTTTCCAATCCCCGTAATAAGTACTCATGTCAAAATTCCCTACGTCTAGTCCTAGACTACCCCTCCCTCGTTTCTACCTTAACCGGCCCTTCCCTTCGTCAGACCTTAATCGAAGGTTTAGATGATTCTTGAAAAGGTATATTCAGACTTGGCGTCGAGCGAATCGTGGTTTCGTTCAACATTTACTCGATTTAAAGGTATGTATTTGTCGTTGTAACAATTTTGTAACTCCAAACTTTTCTTTGCCTACCAAATTTTCACATAGTATCCTTTCGAATAATGATTGGGCTAAGGTGATCCTCTTGGGTTACTGAGCGGGTGGTTTTGCGGTACATGACCGACGTTTCGGCTGCTAACACCAGCGTCTCAAAGTGAGTGCATTCATCTCGAGGACGGACGTAGTGTAAGCTTCTACCACGAAACGTCCCGGTCAGTATCCCGAGAGGACTTCCATCAGCAAACCGTTCTCCGAGGAAGTCTGAAGTCTTACAATATTGGAATAGCTTGCCTGAGCATCAAGTTAATATAAGCAATACTCGCCTACTTTATATCAAAACAGAAATCGATTAATGTTAATCACTCTACGTGTACTATTGTAGGTATGTCTTCTCAAGAAGAATACCAAGTTTCAATCAAATCTTGCTTTCCCCTTTTGCGAAGGGAAACTTCTACCGAATAATCATGCAAATATTTTTTAAGATGATACAAATATTTACAAATGATCTGATATATTTACTGTATCCTTATTAGTTAATAATTAAGTTATATCGATTTCTATTGTCATAAGCTTCGCTTATTGATCTTTCTATCTTACAAGCTGTTCGTATTTGTTTGTTCCAAGTTATAAGTGTTAAACAGTAAGATGATGATGAATTTAGGCTTTAAGAAGGTTCGTGGTTCTCTAAAATTTCCTATCAGTCATCTGGAAGTGTTCATAAATGCAGGCAAACGTTTCCCCTCTCTCGAAGGAAGAAATAAATTCTAGAATTCTACTCTTCCATCAAATTTGACGTTCTACTTGTAATTCCCTATTTTAATTCGCTGTTTCTTTTCCGTCCCAGTTGGTTATCTCCTTAATATTCTGTCATCACTATGCACCATGTCCTCTCGTTCCATTATATTCTTCCCCCTTTGTGGCCTCCATGTTGTTATGCTGACTCACGTATTCTTTCTTTTCCATACTTATTCTCTCGCATTCGTTCCTTTTCATTTCCTACTCTCATTCCCTTCGTTTTACTGCTCCTCTCTCGACTTCCTCAACTCTCTCCCCACTGCATTTATCCAACTTCAGCCGTAAAGTGTACGTGGTAGTAGACCGTCCCTCAACTTCTTTAATGCTGTTGGAGTTTGAGGAAGCTCTTCAAGTTTTTGGTTCAGATTTGCTCAAGTAATTGTAAAACTCCAAACTATCTTGCGGTAAACTGTTTTGATAGGAAATTCTCTTAAGGTAAGCTCAAGGTTTAGTTAAGTTGGGATTGAAATAACAAGATGAATAGGTTGGCCAACAATTACAATTATGCTTAACATAAATCGCTTTCCTTAAATGACATTAGGACTTACGAGGCTTAAATCACATCCAACCATATTTTCAAAGTCCCTAAATTATTCGGAAAAGACCACGAAGCTTTTACGCTTGAAGGTCATAGAGAGAAAATGCTTAGCGGATGGGCCATCGTCAGTAATGATATTATTGGAATTTTTACCTATTTTCCTTATTAATTTCTAATCCTCATTCCTTTCCTGTTAATTTTTATAGGGAAAAATAATTTTTATCTCTCCAATATATTTTGATATTATTATTTGATGAATTTTTATTAAAATTGATATTAGTTAACGGTACTTCTCGGAACACATTTAATAGTTAAAGCTAAGAATTTGTTACTTACTTTAAATTTATTTATTCCTTAAAACAGGTTTCAACCTACGACCTCTTCTTATTTTAAAGCGGAAACATTTAATTTTTTTAAACAGAAAATAAATTTTGACATTTTGATTTATAAATATTTCGAATCTTAAAATATGAATATTTTCATTAATTAAATAGCTTGATTACCTTTTAGTATAAAGTTACTGTGAAACTTTTAAACGAGATATCGCTTCCCAAACAAGTATAGTTATTTTGTCGACCTAAACTTTTGCCATAGGGTAATCTGTAACAATTGATTAATAAGTCTCAATATACCCATAATAAGTTAGTTACATTATCATTAATCATATTAGCTATTTTAATTAGCTTTTTATATCCTCGGCCATACTAAAATCATTTACATTTATCTGCCCTAGCACTGGGAGAATCTTTCTCATGTTACCAAATCTATGGATTTTTTATCTTATTTTCCCTTTGATGCCTCACGGAAAAATTTACTTTGAAACATTCAGCCCGCAAATTTCATTATTTTTTATGATCTAATCCTGCATTAGTTCAGCGTTACTCTCCCGCATGACTCACTGTTTCAATGGCTTAATGAACATCGCTAACGAGCTATCATGCAATGCCTAAAGGGAGCGGCATATACCTGCTTATCTCCACTTTATCTTTTACATCAGTTCCCACATTCAAGGTTGTCTCATTCTCTCAGTAAATGAAATCGTAAAGTACCAAAACGCTTAGATGAAATTGCGGTTTTGATTGGATGCGAAGATATCATGACCGTGATGAAAGTTTAATTTTTAGGACGTTGCTTATTATACCACGGTGATTGTCATCACATTTTGCGCTAGAAAAGTTGATGACGTTTTTAAGCGAGAGGGACATGTTTTAAACATGACAACATCGCTCTCCGTTGCCCGTTCTCTAGCAATACCCCTCCAACCCACGCTCAAAGGGAATCATTACCCATCCTTCCCCCGCCCACCCAACTCTCCCTCCCCCCAAACCCTTTCTACAACTTCAACCTCCAAGAGTCCTAGCTCAGTTCCTTCACACAAACCTCGGAAGCTCCCTCAATACCACTCTCTTTCCTCCTTTATAGGACGTAAAAAACAAAGGATAGCGAAATCCCATAATTTGCTTCGTCCCCGCAAACGGAGGCACCAGGTTTTCCTAGATTTCCCATTTTTTCCTCCGCCGTCACTCCCAGAGGGCAAAGCTTCACGGAGCGCAGGAAGGGACGGCTAGGAGAGGATGGGATGGTACGAGGGCGTAGGAGTAATGGAGAGAGGGAAGTGAAAAAAAAAACACAATCAACGGAGCGGGAGAGTCACGAACTCTGCTAGCCGTCCTCTCTGCTTGCATGGCAACACGATGGTACCTGTTGCCTAGGGCGGTTCCTTCTCTTTTTATCTCCATTTTCTAACGTTCATTATTCATATAGCGTGTATGCCCATCGACGAGCCTCTCTTCTTGATTTCCTTCGTCGACGGGCTCTTTTTATCCTTCATTCGTTCAATTCCGCGTTTGATCGGTTTTTCCTGTTTCATATACAAATCTGCGCCGAGAGTCCCTCAAGGTATTGTTCTGGGTCCCGTTTTCATTCGAATTTTAATACCGCAACCTCGGAGTGTATTCATTGCGGAGGGAATATATGGATTAAAGGGTTTTTGAGTGATACTAAAGAATATATGAGAAGATGAAAAATCACATCATGTAGCAGGAATTGAGATGAATCAATAGTTACTTTAATATATGACGTAATGATTAGGATTGCATTTTATACCGCATCCCTGAGGGATTATGTGGATTACAGATTTTTGTAACATTGAAGGAGATGTGAGAAAATAAGGAATGACATAATTGGGTAAAATTTAAGATAAATGGAAAGCTAAGTAAATTTTTGAAGTAATGATTAGAATTGCGTCTACTGGGCTCACAGATGGTATCAATACGTCCATTTGACGTTCATAACCCGATAATAATATTTATGCAACGAATATATCCCTTGAAGTGGCTTACTGGTATCCCAAAGACGAATATTATACATAGGGTTATATTTTATTTATTCTGATGGTAAGAACCGGAATTTATAAAACTCTGAAGCGGATAAAACCAGGACGTTGTCTTTAAAAGGTCTGAGTTATTATCATGCTCCCTCAGGCATTCCAAATGTAGGCAACGTTACTAGAATAAAGATTTGTGTTTAAATGATTTCTATGGTTCAAATATTCGTATCTTACATCATATGCTTCCTCCTACTATTTCCACCAAACCGGGGAAACACACAAATTGACCGAGAACATACGTTGAAACTAGAGCAACCCTATTCAGACTTATGGTATGGCTAGCTATACATAAAGGTGCTTACGCGCTAGAAATTTTTCTAGGCCGTCTCCCAAAAAATGACCTTCATAAGCCTGCCCTTGAGTTGAACCGTTGCCTACCCCATCTTTCTATTCCCCTCTTCGCTTTCTCCTCACTTCCACGTCTTACTTCCGCAGTATTCGCCTCGTATTTCTCTTTCCCTTCACGATCGCTGCGGTTTTGTTCATCATCGTCCCAGTTCTTTTTGAGTTCCTTCTTGTTGCTCGTTCCTTGACTGTTTTTTGCTTCTGCAGTGTTCCATTTAGCGAGGCCATATGAAATTCACTTATCGTTTCCTCAAATTGAGATTTATACATTCTCTTAACATTATTTAGGGCACATTTGATTTTTATATTATTTACATTTTAGTTATACAGAGGTAGCACTCAACACAGGTTCTTTCAAGGTATACTAGCTGAGAAACTGTTCTGTAATGGACACAGCTTCGTCGCTTATACTCATAGTGTCTACATGCACCCCATGCACTGAATTACATATATAAAATTAAACCTTTTCTAAACCTTACATAGGATACGTATATAAATCCATTTCTGGGCTTTAGATGTTCTCATATTAACCAATTTTAGTTTTCTCAACTAAAAGAGAAAATATTTAATATTTCCTTTAGTATAAATCCCTTATAGTGAGAGAAATCTGTAAGTTATAAATCATATTATTGTATGCTCTAGGAATATTTAAGAAACATTTGAGACTTACTGCTTTTGAGTATTTTGTTGAAAGGCAAACTCATAGGATCGAATAACAACTCTTTAACACTCATGTAAGTCGTCATAGGCTATTAAATCATGCTTACTTTGCTAAGTTCGACCTCTACACTCAACTATGATTAATATTTATTAAGCTCACTTCTGCATTTCACGTAAGATACCTCAAATCTTATATTTTTATCACGCCACCTTAATTATTATTTTCCTAAGTTATAAGTTTCTGTTATCCATGAACCTTGGCTTAATTTTTTCAAGTAAATATTATATTTGTGGAATATTGCGAGGTTCAAATGTTACTTTTCAGCCTCTCCTTTTATTAGTATTACTATATATAGGTTAATCTACTCCATGCTATACACCAATGGCGGCTCATGGGGTATAAAATCTTTTCAAAAATCGTTAAAAAATATACTTGCTTGTAAATTGAAAGTTTGATATTTACGCTGACATAACCGTACATTTTTCATTAATTTTTTTCCTGGCTCTCTTCCCTTTTGGGAAAATATGTTGTTCAAATAGCGCTATTGACATTTATATCGATTCTTCAATCTAAATTTGTGAGAAATATACTTTTTCGGCCCCCCACTCCTCAGCCAGTCGCACTCACCTCTGCCACAATATATTTTGATAAATTCCCTCGGATTAAATTCTCATTTTATTGTGGTCACTTTCCTGGGACTCTCCGCTTTTTCTGCCTTATCTCTCATTATAAATTTCTTTTCCGCGGGAAATATGGTTTCCTTCCGCACTTTCGCCGTCCGACCATCATTTCTCTTTCATGTGCACGCAAGCACCTCAGAGGAAGGGAAATTACACGAGAACGTGTATTTTTTGCGAAAAGGTTTTTTTATTTCAATCACGTCGCAATTGTGAATTGTTTACTCTCATGGGGGAGGAGGAGGGGCGGGGGATTGCCCTTTAGAGACACGCTATTCGGATGAATTGAATATTTGAAAAGCGTGAATGTTTTTATTGGAACATGACATTTCACAGGCAAATAGAAATCTGTATAAAACTGGATTCACATGCTTGTCTCATCTCTGTACATTTTCAAGCCATAATTAGTATCACAAAGTTTGACAATCACTAATGCTATTATATTATAACTTGTATTTGTCAGAGTAGAAATTCGTTTATGGAAACACGATTTTTAAAGGTTATATCTTTAAATCATCGGAAAGTCCAAATTGATTCCAAAGGAAATGGAGTAACAACTCAGATTGCTATGCTATAAAGACTAATAACTCACAATCTCTCCCTTAAATGTTGTTATATTATCCGTGTTGTAATTTTTATTAATTTTTGAAAGATTTGATAGGGGATGTACTAAAGGCACGCCCCTTAAGCTCCCCTATGCTGGCTGTACAATCGGCTGACGCCCTTAATGTCCGCAGCCGCGAGATGGCAGCACTGAAGCTCGCCCTTTGAAACCATAATCTCATATGGAGTAAATGGATAAAACAGCACGATTATGATACTTTTTCCCTGTTTTTCTTTGCGGGAGTAGTATATACCAAAGATGGAATTCAGAGTTAGTGATTTATCCATTTATAAGTACTCAAAACAATTGAATAAAATGGGCAAATTAGTAAATCCGAAGAATAAGTGCAGGTTGCCTTCAGGGCACACCACAAGTAACTTGTGAAAACATTATTTGTAGATAGGCTCCCCCATAGTCATGTGGACAGCGCGTTCGCCTTTGGTAAAAGCGGTCCCGGGTTCGATTCCCGGTGGGAGCCAATATGCAAAAGTACTTTTTCTTCTTAAGTAAGATACAGAAAAATTGAAAGAGTTGAATTTGAAGCCATGGGGCTGGTAATTCAATAACGCCCAAAAATTAAGAGGGCAAACAGATGTGCTGTTTTTTTTTCCTATTTGTAGATCAGCGAAGTGTTCTGCTTCGATACACGGAAAATAATTGATCCTTAATAAATTACCAACGTTAAATCTACTTTCAACTAGGCGACAAATGAGTAAACGGTCAAATATTGTTGAAACATGCATAAATCCAAGAGTGTCAACTTTTAATGACTGGCGTGGACTGCATTTCATCTTGGGGAGGCTGAAATGTGAAGTTAGGTTATACAATATACAAACATAAAGGATAGAGTGGTATGAAAAATGTATTGACCAAACATTAAGTTTTAGACAGTTTCGCAAATTTCCTTTTCGCAAATTTCCTGGAGACTATTTCTGGGAACTTCGATTTGTTTTCAGGAAATGTATATACGAGGGTGGTCTGAAAAATTTCCAACCCCAGATTCTTCAGACATCTTCAAAACATTTTCAGAAACCATGTCAAGAAATGTTGAAATGTCGGAAACTTTTCAGACCACCCATGTGCGTCCTGCGATTCTAGTTTTAAAAGGCCTAGTTGAAAGTAGATGCAACGTTGGAAATTTATTAAGGATCAATTATTTTCTGCGTATCCAAGCAGAATAAATTTCGCTGATCTACGAATAATGTTTTCACAAGTTAGTTTTGGTGTGCCCTGAAGGCAACCTGCACTTATTCTTCGGATTTACTAATTTGCCCATTTTATTCAATTGTTTTAAGTACTTATAAATGGATAAATCACTAACTCTGAATTCCATCTTTGGTATATACTACTCCCGCAAAGAAAAAGAGGGAAAAAGTATTATAATCGTGCTGTGTTTTCCATTTACTCCATATGAGAGTATGGTTTTAAAGGGCGAGCTTCAGTGCTGCCATCTCGCGGATGCGGACATTAAGGGAGCCAAAAAATTTCAGCAGTTTCCAGTCCTATACTTTCTAAGTTCGTGACTAAAGGTAATATCGATTCACCCAGCCTTCTGTTGACTGATGACTTTACATTAAGCCTTTCTTTCAATGTAACCTTTCATGGAAATAGTAATTACAGTATTTGACGTACAATTTCCCTTCAGATTTAATTCCTTTTGGAATGCTGACAATAGCAATATTTGAGGAGTTTTCTTTCTTGGTAATATTTTTATATTTCCTATAATAACTTGCCATACAATTTTGTTTAGCATTAAGTTTATGTGGTTATGTGTAACCATAGTGTACCATTGATAAATATGAATCGCTTAAAATAATTTCGAGTGGTTTATGTAATAAGGTATATAAATAATCCATAGTATATGCAATATCAATATGTTAATTATGCTTAGTGTATAAAATCATTATGAAATGTTTGAAAATGGTAAATAAAAATTTCTCCCTACTTCATTAAGCCGTACTTAGAGGTGAGCATTGTACTACTTCGTTAAAGTGAAATACCATGAGTAAAAATATTATAAATGTTAATTGAAAACTTCTCAGTTCATGAAGTTTGATTCATGATTGTGGACTGTACTACTTTATTTTAGCGAAATCTCATATGTATATGCTCCTCAACATTGAATTTTAAAAAATCTCTCCTTCACTCGTAATGTATTACGAATAAGCCAGAAGAAAGTTTATTCTGACATTTTTTGTCTTCCTTCACAGGTGAGTGTCGCACGAGTGGTCGCGACCGCAGCCTTCTGACAGGAAATGGCTACAGTTAGTCCAATTGCGGTGAGTGACAACGAATGAATGGCACTCCAGGGCGTATCGTTTTGAATACGTCGCTCATTACAGCCAAGTAAATAAACCCACTGTGTTGCGATATCGATTACGGATCGCAGAAGATGCTCGAGTCTTGTCCCGGCGTTGACCTTTCTCAAGGTCCAGAAGATATGGTTTTGAATAATCGGTCTACGGAAGAGTAATTGGGTACCGCGGAGAGATTTTGCTCGTTTTCTCTTCGATAAAACCTGTTTGTTGTATCCGTGCCTCAACAGGTTAGTCGTTGTTGCCTTGAAAATGTATTCGTATGTCCTCGTAGCGTCTTAGTACAATGATTCAAGGGCTAATTTCATTAGGCTACTTAAGAGTTAATTATTTCGCACTTTAATTTAATTTCGTCAGTGATTTGCAGAAATGAATAAAAATCTTTGATTTCACTTTTTATTCCATCCAGCATTAATAATCCACCATTGTCTAGAACAACCAATATTCGTTACTTTTGTCACACAAAGTATAGGCACTTATTATATGCTGACTGTTAGCGGTTGGGAACATGATCGCAAGCTATTTTCAGCAGACTATTGGAAAATAAGCTTAAATGTACGTTTATAAGTACCATTAACCACATAATTCGAAACACACGGACTATTAAATTGAGATGGTAACCTAATCCATGAATCAGCCTCCAGGATAGATAACTTGAATATATTGTTTTTTCAATACTACCTAACTATTTAGCTATCATTTTGGCTGTAAAATATTAAAGAATCGTTCACGAAAATTGCCAGTGAATGTTAGTCGAAACCATAACAAGATATTAATAGAAATAGCCATAGCAATACAATTTGTTTTAATTCCATGGATGAATAACTTCTTAAACTTGGTTTCCAATTGAATAATATTTTGCAGTTTCAAGCAAAGTATCCTTTTTCGAATCCTACAACGCGTTGTATCGCAGGAATTGCGTTGCATTGCGTCGCAGGAATTAAATGTTGCCGTTGCAACGGCTGAATTTGATTCCTGCGGAGTGACATAATTCCGCGAGAGATATTTAAGAAAATTGCATAAAATAATCCAGCTTATGAACTAAGATAACATATATACTCCAATATCATGCAAATATTTTGAAATTACTTGCGATTAATGACGAGGCGATACATATTTTTGGAACAGCTTCTCATCTCCGTAGAAACCCGAGGTTGTTACATAAAATGAATTGATTCCTCGTCCCCTTGAGTAGTACGTCCACCTCTGCGAAGCACAGGAAATGGATTCAATTAACTTTTTTGTCGTTAGACGGCGAAACCATCGTGAAGCGTATTAACCCTGCCACAGAGTTTTTTTTTTCACTTTCTCCTCCACTCTCTCAAGGCTTTAGCCGGCAATTTACGGAGGAGTCTCTTTTAATGACTGCAGCACTTGCGTAGAGGCGTAAAAAGGACTCGAAAAACCGTCCCAATTCTATTCCCATACAGAGCTTTCTTTTCGTAGGTAATTCCACCCATTTTGAGTTTTACTCCTTGATGATGTTTTAAAAGTGGCGAAAATTCGTCATGAAGGAGTAATTTGGAGCCTGGTAACACGTACTAAAACGGGGTCTTCTTCATAACGGATGTTTTTTTCGGCCGAAAAGGATTTCGTGAAAAGGCCTCTGTTCCTTCCTCAGAGCGGTCACCTCCCGGAGGGATAGAATCACGCCACTTCTCGTCTACCAGTTATCTTTTCCGTAACACGCGATGGTATAATTCTAACCATTTCTCGCCTCTTTCCCTTCGCTCTTTTCCTCTTTTCTTTCCATGGCTATTTATCTCGCCTCTTATTTGGTGTTTTTTCTTTTCGCGTCCACGTTTGTTTTTGCTCAAGATTGGTGCATCACACGCATAGCACGTGCAGTAAATGCATACGGATGGATTCATTTACTTCATTAATTTTTTTTGTTCCGAGTGTGGTGTTATAAAAACGTTTTAAACCCATCAAAACAATTTCCACAGTATTAACTGCGTTGAATTTTGAAATCCGAGCATCATTATTTTGAAGCTCATTTATAAACAAATAATGGCGTTTGCTGAAATTTTTATTATAAAATGAATTAATAATTGATTAATCTTGTTTGCGGATGATACGTTAGAGAATTTTCATTTAAAATTTATTTGTTTGTGTGTACTAAAGAACTTGAGCAAAGGAATAATGATATTGTTTGTAAATGGAGTGAATTTGTCGTTATCACAGTATGGTTACATGAATAGATTTATTTATACTATCCACAGTTTTTACAAACATCCGACCATATTTTCGATGCATAAAATCATCCGGAATTTTATTTTTATTATCAGAAACATCCTGTGTTATAACAGACTTTCACAAAATTAAGATCGAAACCATTTAGTATTTGTTTAAACTCAGGAACAGTTTATTATATTCTTAATTATTCAGTAGAGATAATCTAATAGCACTCTTAAAATAGCTGTCCGTCCATCTTATGTTTACATCGTTTCAAATAGTGAATGTAATTGTCCATCTCCATAGTCACCACCTTAGAGCCTTATTGAGTTCACATTGTAATTTGTAATTTTATATTTACCTAATAACCCTCGAAAACCGATCAAAAACTCGTACTTGTAGCTTGGTAAACCTCGGAATATCGTTCGTTCTTTCGCCTTTATTAAAGTCTGCAGTTTAAACTATGTAGTATTCATCGTTGTATTTTCTAAACCTTGATAAGCAATACTTGATCCAATTCCGTTGCCGAGAAAAGAAGCAATCGTTTCTCTCCCCTTTACTTTTTCTGTTTATTCAAGATACTCTTTCACTGGTTGCTGATTATGTTGTATTCGATTTACATTCAGTCAGACCTGGTCACGTTTAGAGAAAGGTATATTAAATACTTCAATTTTTACAAAATATCCATCCCGTTACTATTAAAGGCGCTAATATCTTTCTCCTGGACTTCCTCCTCTCAAAAGCCTACCTCTTCCTCAGCCGATGAAGGAAATTTGAGGCGATATAATTGCAGGCTGACTGTTGCATCAGGTCCAGTTTTCTATAACGGTGCAGCATTATTTCGAACAGTGATCAAGGAACGAGCTCGTGCCTCTTTTATCGCGATGGGGCCGAGGAAGGGTTCAGTTTCACATGTTTATGTCCGAAGGTTATCGGGAACTTCGGTCGAGGAAGTATCGCCACCTCCAACCGAAAGGTCCCACTGCTCCTCGTACGCCTTTTCCACATCAATTTCAGTTACAGATGCAAGGAGATATGGAGATAAGTTGTCACGGAAAGGATTTTGGGGTCCGGTTTTTGAGTGACACGAAACCGCATAGTTGCACACATCGCTGCATGGGGCAGTGCAAGGAGGGAAAAACAACGGCCTCTTTTTCACGGCTCGAATATAGTTGCGGTGAGGCCGAAGATTCGGTTGGGACCAAGAGGACTGGAAATTTCCACTCGTTTGCCCCCACCCCTCCTAGAATTTCATCTCCTCTCCTCCTGAGAGGCCCACGGACATCCTAGAATCTTCTTCGTAAATGCATGCTCATGTTCTTACTTCGTTCCCATTATCAACCTTCCTCTTAATTAACTTTTATCTCGGTTTCGTGGTGGAATATGAGTTTTTGGTCAAACATTGACTGTGTACGTAGTAAAGTACGTGGAGGAGGATCATGACATAAACAACAATGCTAACTTTTGGTTGTTTATCCAGGAGCCATGCTGATCATTGTCTTTTGGTACAGTGGTGTTCTAAGTTAGTGCATGTTCATTGCTAGAAGGCTTTAGGACTTAATACAGCATTTTAAACTATCCTTAATTTTTGTACTTGAGACTTTTCTATCACAGAATGTAGTAGATACAATTGATGTATAGGTTATACATATAAAAGTACTTTTCCAAAATCTTGCAATCGAATATTATAAAAGAGACAGAACGTTTTGCTCGAAAAAGTTGCTCTACACAGAGATGCTTCTATGCATTCTTCATTTTACTTACAAGAAAGGATATCCCCTCAAAGATAATCTAATCTCCCTGGGGGAAAAAAAGATAGAATGTTTGAACTAATGAATTATTTTATTAATAAATTCAGGTTCCTGCTACTATACTCTGATGAATGGAATATTTTCATTGGTCATGTGGTACAGGATAGAGAAAAATGTATCTTTAATTTTCTTTTGCCCCAGTCTTGATCATGGCTGTGATGAAATGAAAGCTACTGTGGTATGAGTGAATAATTGCACTGATTTGGATCTCTCTCCTTATGGAATGCCAAGAAAAGTGTTACTCATAGAGTCATTGTGTTTCACTTGCGTGGACACGTTCCGCTTATAGTATTCTGGCTCAGTGAGGAAAGCAATGGCAAACTACCTCACTCCTCATCCTGCCTAGTGAGCCTCATTCCTCTCTGTAAGCTCTTAATAGCTTATGCAAGAGGGGTGAGGTACCAACCGGCCTTCGGGCTGAATACTAAAGAAGAATAAATTCAGAGACACATTTACGTTCTCAGAGGATGTAGCTGATATTACATGTTCTTATGTAAGCCATTCTGATACTGCGAGGAAGATGAGGGAAATACAACAAGTCGATTCAAGAACTCATAAACGCGAGAGTAATCGATTTGGGAATAGAGTAATGACGCAAGCACTCACTGCCAATCGCCGACAGGAAGCCATCCGGGTACATATGTGGATCGTCTTCTCATTAACAGTTAAATGTATTTAAGTTTCTCTTCTTTTTACATTTTCTGTACATTTTGGAAAGTGGAATATCAAACGAGGAAGACCATATAACATGGCTTTAATAGCACAAAACAGAAAAATTTTCGAGTGCTACATTGATGTCTAATTCACATATCAGTATGGCAGTCAAGTGATATATTCTGTGGTATTTCCCACCGCTCTATTTTCTTGGTGGTGATGTAATGCTTCGAATTTCATTTAAGTCGAACGTCAGGAAGAACACTATGGGTTGATTAGATACGGCAATAACTTGGGAAGTATAACTTGGCGACAATTCGTATGCTAAGCTTTCCCGCATAACGCCATCTCCAGTAGCAACGCTTCGCGGTTTTGACGCTTTAAAATTGTGGCCCTCTTCCACTTTACAGCTTCCTCTTTTATGCTGCCCTGTGTGTGACTTTATAGTCTGAGGGAGAACAAGGTCGACCATTTAATTAAATTACTCCACCGAGCTATTGGTCTGTCATACACATGACTAAGCTCCCATCGCATCCTATTTCCACCGAGCAAACGAAGGTCGCTTTTACTGCCAACCCATTTGAAACTTAACTGACATTCGCTTTCGGTCATGGCTGTTTACTTTATGGAACCGTAAAATACAGTTCATAGAGACCTTTTAATGCCAGCAGCAAAGGGTTCACGCAAGCATACGCTCCCGGCTCATTAAAATTAAATTCTGAGATACGGAAAAAAAGGACGATTTCGTCATCTTCTAGGAACCTAACAGTAAGCCCACATGCACCGTTAAATACTACAGTTCATATAATCTCATATTTTTTTACAATAGAAAGATGTTTGCCCTAGAATCATCAAAATACACATTACCAACATTAAAACTGCTCATTTCATGGTGAATCTAGTTTAGAGTCACTTGAATTGCACATGTGCCCATGTTCCCCGTAATTTTCAAAAGATCTATAATAAATAATTTTTAGATATTAGCTAAATGAACAAAAATTATCAAACTTTTATTTTCAGACTTTGTTTTCGTATACCGTTGATAGAAGGCAAAATATGGAATAATGAGAGTTAATATATAAAGTAGAGAGTTAATAATAACTGCAGAGTTAAATCGAGGCACTTGTATCTAATCTATCTACGTGAACAATCTTTAATGCCTTTAAATAAGCAGAAGAGGTACCAATACATATAGAAATTACAGAGACATCATTGCATACTACAGATCATATTGTACTGTTTTATCTTCTTCTATTGCTCTCGGTCCAAGCATTTCCCTTTAGCTTTTCAAATATGTAAACCTGAGATTAAATCAGTCAGTATCAAATTATAAAGGCTTAATTCATTTGACACTGGCGCGTATTCCATTTATTTCGAAAGCCTGTATTAAAAACTTCTGAAAAATATATCGTACATATCTATATCTTATTTCTGCTTGAAATAAGTAATCGAAAATATAATTCCTTTTCAGCATATCTCGGTGTCTATTCTATAAGTCGAAACATATAAATATGAAATTCTTAATTGCGTCCGAAAGAGAATTTTTGCTACTCGTTTTGCGCTAAGTTCATAATATGAACGTCATATAACGTTAAAAAATATATTTCGTTTTCTGTCGCAGCTAGGGACATCGTGGTAAAAATAAATTATGAGAAATAGTTTAAATGCGAGGGTTGTTTATTAATGGAGTAAGTTTATTTTTTTGGGAGGCAGATATTCTTAATGTCGTAAAGATTGAAAACAGAATTAGATATTTTATGGGCAATGGATACGAGTCAAAAATTGAAGCTTGGTAAATGGCATCAACTGATTAGTCCTACATTAGAAAATACTACATGGATTATGACGAAATATTGAAGAAATTCATGTTAGAACCTTTATTCACCAACTCTCCACAGTTATTTGTCCCAGACGACTTTAAGAAGCAGTAGTATACCATGGCCCAACAAATATGTAAACTGATATTCTGGGTAAAGAGATATAGAAAATCTTAGTAATTTCCACTTTTGTGTCAAAGTTATTTTACTCTTTATAATGTCGAATCCTGAATTTCATTTGGAAAGTTTCTTAGACATTTTCGTTTGGTTGAATCGAAATTATTCCTTCAATTCATCACCTACCCTTCAGTAGCAAAGTTTGAACCATCACCTTAGTCAACTTCTATCCAGCCTATGGAACGGCGTAGATGGTAGAATTACTCGGAGCTGCTTGGGACCGTCCTTCCCTCTCGATGTCTCCCCCAACCAATTCCCCTCGTCTACCTCATATTTCTTCATAATTCCCGCATTCCTCGCACCCATTTCCACCCCCCAATCAGCTGACCGCTCCACCGCGTAACTGCGGGAGGCATCGCTGCGGATAAGAGATGGTTTTTAAAAGAGCTTCGAGGCAGTTAAGGATGGCCAAAGGGGTGGACCCAAACGAGGAAATTAGAGGGGACCTAGAGGGAAAAAAACGAGCCCTATGACGCAAAAGGGTGGGCTATATTTTTTTCTCCGTGAAGTGGCGTAGAGGGAAGTTTTTATATTTTTCCCCTTTCCTATTCCTCATCCCTAAGAGTCCGGGAGATGTTAGTGACGGAGGTTGGGGCAGCGTTGGTTAATGACGCCTTACCAAATGGATTCCGTACATGTGGAATAGATTTTGAGGTTTAGAGGAGGGGAGTTTTTCGGGGGAAATGGGGATACGAAGGGGTGAGGGAAAAAGGATAGGATGCGTCAATTGATTGTGGGTCTACGCAGGGTTGGGAGGATCAGGAGTTATGGCATTTTTTGTTTAGCGACCGGCCCAGAAAGCGTAATTCGTTATGTGGCTCGCTTATTAAATGTTTTTTTTTCACCTCCAAGGGGTACTTTTTGGTAAAGATGCGTCGCCTTCGTGAGTTTGAGCTAATATTGACGATCAGGCTGTGGCGAAGGGAATGATGGATAACTTTATATTCTCCCAGGCCGCGGGAGTGGCTCGGATTGCTGTGGAAAGTGTGATATTGGGTCATATTTTAGGCCCGTTTTTCCCAGCTGTTGCTACAGTGATAAATTTATGCGGATTAATGATCGGCTAACTTGAGTAAATCATCGGTTCGGATTGATCTGATATTGGCCTGGGAAAAGGCAGTTACCAAAAAGCGTTTTCCTGGGAAACAGAGGGGGGAGTTAAGTTGGTGAACCAAGATCACTAGGCTCTTTTATGTCTTCTTTAACTTGGATGTAGGTTGCTATGCAAATTGGTATTGTTCTCAGGGCAAAGATTAAATGCGTTTAATTTTTTTCCATCAGTAATGGTGATTTTCCTGGTTCAACTCTCTTGGTATAAACTTATCATTAATGCTAATGAGGGTAAATCACATATGTTAATGTGAAAGAAGTGAGTAAGGGCGAAAGAAACTTTCTCGAAGAGACGGTGTTCTCTATTCCTAAAAATAATTTTTCTTGCACACATGTAAAACAATAGCTATATTGTTCAGTTCTTCATTCTTTGAAAGGAAATGGTAGTTTTTTGTCGTGGAAAATATGCACGTAAATCGCATACAATTTTGCTTTGATTAATTATTAAAAATCTCCGCTAAAATTTAATTTAAATTTAATTAAGATGTCAGCCATTATATTATGAAAGCCAAATACAGGTAAATCAGTATTAAAATTGAAATCGTATTTCAGTGGAATCACTTGTTTAACTTCATGCGTTGCTTGATTTACAATCATCCCTTAATTTAGAAATAGCGACAGTGTAATTTAAATAGAATATTTGTGGTTTCCGGATGGCCTTGATCCCTTTGGATTCCCTTCCCTAGTGAAATCTTATTAAAATACAGAGCCTCATATTTTATTCGCGAATGTATTAAAAGGTAAATACTGTTGGCTATAGCGACTTGTATTATCGGCGATAAATAGAAGAACGCTCGGCGTACATAAGATTTAGTTAATAGCAAAAAATATAATATCAAAAATAAAATACATATATTATCCTAGATTATTACTGGTGAGTTGATTCGTGAACATTGTATGGATAAACACTCGGGGTGCTTACCGTTCAATTTGAATGAATAATGAGGGTGAAGAATATCCGCCAATTTGTCAATGGATTACATTCAGAGCATAATAACTGTTTATCTGTCGGTTTTCGATCCCAAGCGCTAATTACCGCAGATGATGATGTTCACCAAGGAGAGAGCTAATCTCGGATTAAGGACACTCATCAACCAAACAAATCCCCAACGCCACAGAGAAAAGCTCCATAAACTCCATGGGCTGCCTCCCCTTCCACCAGATCATCCCTGCACTTATTCTAGAAGCTATTCAAGTGAGCATAGCCTGCAGGCGGTGGGCGTCAAAGCAACGCCTTGCACAACCGAGTTCTACCCCCCGGGCGATCATCCTCTGCTTCCCCTATCTCACCCTCTTTGCCCTGGGCTGCGTCACGAATCCAATTCTCCCCATCACGTACGCACAGCCGAGGGAAACGAGAAAAACGCTGCTGGGATACCGCAGTTTATGCATCATCAACAACATGGAGATTCTCATGTGGTGAAATCGAGTAGATATTAACCGATTATGCTAAAAGAACAGTTTGTGAGCATGTTATCCAGCAGTGGAGTAAGTGCAGAGGAAGATTATTTGTATCACCCTAATTTAGAAAGGATTTCTTATAGTAATGCTTCATAAAATATTGCATTTAAATCTCACAGGAGGAAGATTGTTAGATTTTCTGGTTTCTACAATGTTTTCGGGGTACTAAAGTAATTCGTCGAAGTTAGATTCCGTAAACTCCGTCCTGAAAGTTAATTAGATGATGAATATGAAGGAGACATTTTAGGTGTGATATTATAACTAATGAGCTGACGCCCAAGGATAGAGATATGCATTATTATGCTTACTATTTTGTTATACTCTATGTGAAGTTATCGAGGAGATTTGGTTGCCAATTACGTATTTCGAATGGATTTCATTGGGCACAAAATGAAATAGTCAATTCGAACTATTTCTGTGATAGTATAGTAGGGGATCGATGTTCAACACATCCTTGGGTCCATCTCATTCCTAATTACCTGAATTAACTGTGTATTTATCCTAAGAGTATAAGCTCATATGTTGCCTCAGTACAGAAAAAGGTGAAGGTTTTATATAAAAATAAATTCCTGTATCACGCAAGATATTGTTTCATAGTATATATGAAGTTGACCGAAGTTGCTAACGATAGAGTTAATATTTATTAGGAATCTTTGGAATATTATTTCTTATAGAAAAGTGCAATGAAAAATCTGTATACCGCGATACTAAAATTGCAAAATAGTATCGTTTTGATACTCAATTGTTTTCTTAATCGTTATTATTGTTAATGATCTAAATATAGGAGCCCCAAAACCATGATTGGTGCAATAATCCTGAATTACTTATTATTTTTAGTCAAATGCAAAATGCTATCAATCGGAATATGAAGTAGAGCGTTCATAGGCATATTCTTGAACATGCTGTTTAGAATTTCTTCGAGATTTAGTTCGTAATCCGTCGATTTCTATCTCTAGTTTACAAGTTACTGTGCTTGAGGGTTTCATGTTAGCCGGTATTTGGATCCTTATCCAGATTTCCTCATCTTGTTTGGAGGTTCAGAAAAACGCGATTTCTATCGAAAAAATGCTGCGGTTGCATCGATATCTACTTATCTTGTTGCTCCTTCTATTAAGGAGGGAGGAACCTCCTTTCTTCATGGTTATTGGTGATTCCGAGGAGATGATGCCCTTGAAACAGAAGTGAGGTTTGCTACCAAGACACGAGATGTGATGCTCGGGGCTATAGAACCCTCGGCTAAGCGGTGCTCGTAACATTGCGTTCGGACCTCCGGTAGGTGCTGCTAAAAAATGCATAGCCATGGGCACTAAAATGGAATGCAATAACCAGAAGGTCTCTCTGGACAGAAAAATTCCGGATAAGTGTAATGGTGGCGATAACACTGCCGTTTTTATTTCTTTATTTGCTGCGAGAAATTCGGTTTGAGTTAATTTATGGCGATTGATGAATAAGTGAGTGGATCCAGGGGTGTTCTTTCCTCACATTACAGCGTCGGTTTAGAGGTAATCTCTACTCCTGCCATTTCGACCATTACTTCTTATCTTACGAGCTGATGGAATATCCTCCACTGAATTATTGACTCCATGGAAAAGGTAAACTTTTTTATCGGTGTATTTGGAAGTTTTTCATCAACTTAATTTTGTGATTTCCCTCGTGAAGTGTATACTTCTTATTATCTAGCAAATTATTTACGAAATGAAAATATCTTCAGAGGATACAAAGAGATTCATTGCAGTCAGTTGAAATGGGTATATTATTATTTTCTTAACCTTCCCATTCCTTTTCTTCCTTCAGAATGTGTCCTCTGATATCTAAGAAGTTTATTTATTTATTTATATAAACGCTGCAAGTTGGTATTAGTACCAGGTTGCAACGGTTATGTTTGAGATTTTTCTAGATGATGGCAGTTTTTGGTCAACGGCGTTCGTGAGTGAAAGGGAAACTTAAAGGAGTTGATTTCACTTAGGATTTAAATCTGACGTAGTGAGAAGTCGGGATAAATTTGTTAATTATAGGTGAAATACCGAAATATTACAAAATTACCTATTAAAGTCTGTTATTTCTCCCTATAAAATCTCCCTTAATGGACTCCCTAGATGCCTATAGAAAATAATTGAATTTTTGTTCTGACTCATGCTCTTTTTTCTCCCGATTCCAGGAAATAATTTCATCCTAAATGCTAATACCGTCTAACATACTCCATCTAATACAATCTTAAACAACAATTTAGCAGGTACATCGAATCATTTTCTCATCGAGTTTTAAGCCTATCACAACATCAAATCCACCTCATTGGCTCCATACTGCAATCATAGCGTTCTAGAATTTACTCGGTTCACGAAAAGTGGAATTATCAAAATCTCATCTCACGTAACTTCTTCCTTAACAGTACGTTATGCTCATTAATGTATATATCTTTCTTTGTCTGAATCGTATAGACTGACCTCCATCAGTGTAGTAAAATGCAATAAAAACTTAAGTAGGTATAGTGAAATTTAATAAAATGTATAAAAAAGAATTTCCATCCTCTTGTGTTACAAGGAGGTTTTCAAGACGACGGAAATTAGCGATGGTTCACTGTTGTACCTGATGGTCGGCGTGAGAAGTTTCTCCCCCAGTTGATACAGTTTGTTGATGGATTAGAGATTTTGAATGCTCGTCCTTCCCTGCCTCAGCGGTCGCAGTGCTGCTTATCACTGTTATGGCCGTGAAGGATGAAAGTATCATTTCCACCTGCGAAGGGAGTCCCTACCTGGGATTCTTTCTTTTCAAAAGCGCAGGTGTTTTTCACGAGGATTCCTTTCCTTAGGTCCAAAAGCAAATTCCTGAATCCGATAACATAAGGACCTGTGCAGTTCTCCGTGGAATTTACCGCTTACGTTCGCTTTCATGAAAAGGATCTTTCTCGATATTTATTCCGAGGAGATGTTTTCCTACCGTAAAGTTTTATTTAGGGTTTGTAGAAATTCTTACTCTAAATCTCTTAAGAACTCTTTGCCTAATGCGATTTCAACTATGTTGTGCATGGATGAAGAAATAATCGTATATTTTAAAAGTGGGAACGTAATAAAGTGGGGATTAGATCAAATCAATCAATGAAGAAACATAAATCGAACTGCTGGATTTTGGTCTTGTCGTATTTTATTTTAACATTGCTTAATAGAAGAATATGGTAAAATGTAGAACGATAATTTATAATGTACACTTTATGATAAAAAGAACATATTTAATGTTTCTAAGTAATGAATAAATAAAAATGTATCTGCCGTATAAATGAATCTAAATCGTATTTGCTAAAATAAAAAAGAGGAATTATTATGCGACCATAGTGATGGCAGGTTCAACATAAGAAATGTCTTCCAAATTCTATATTGATTAATTATATCTAAGTCTAACTTATATCTTCTTAAAGAAGAATAATTCAATTTCCGTATTATATACCTCACTCCAATAAGCATGGCAACTAGCCTTGTTAGTTTGTGGGAAAGCAAAATATATTCCGATTCATCAGCAATTGAAACTTGCTTGAATGTTTGCCAACTAGCTTTTTCTTTTTGAAAATATAAAGGGTAAAATCTTTTCGTTTCGTTGCTTTCTAGCAATGTTAATCACGTAAATCGATAATTTATCCATTACATGTTTTTTTCCTTCGATGGATATTATTACTGTCTAGTTACATAACTTTATACCCAATATTGAAACCAAAATGTTTCTTTCATAAAAGACTTATAGGGTAAATTTTAACCCGTTGTGATTGGATTCCTACGATAAGACATTGCTTTTTGTATCTCCAATTACTTTATTTCTGATAGTGTTTTTCTTCATCTCATTTACTACCTATTAAAGTCGATTATATTTCAGGTTCTGCTGAGTGAAAAACACTAATAATACCATAAGTTTCATTTAGGAAAATCATTTTTGTTTCGTTGTGCCTTTTCTATAACTAGTAGTTTCTTCGGACTTTGAGCTCTTCATGGGTTACTAATAATAATTCAATAGACACAAGTTCGTCCCACTGAAACTGATGTCTCGAAATGAGTAATTAAGCAATATTTAAAATTTAATGAAAATATAACATTATACAGACTCATTTCACTATTGCTTCAGAGTTTTTCGGCGTTCCTATCGATCACATGAACTTTTTTCTACCATACACACCTTCGCTTCACTGAATAAACGTGCCTCCTTTTTCCTAATTTCTTAACTTCAATGATTTATCTATCGTTAATCAGAGACCATACCAATACGTTCATTGTATTATGTTTAATCATATTTTTTGTTGACAATAGTTATGCTATTCTAATATAGTTTACATTTACTGGGTATCTATCAATTGTATATAAATCTAAATTTATTTTCTTTGCGAATTTCTAAGCATTATTTACTAACAAATGAATTTAAAATAAAATACTTTCTATAATCCTAAAGAGTGCTTTTTAGCATGTACACCGATTTAACTTATTAGGAGATCATAATCACACCATTTTTTGGAAATTTATCAAGAGGAATCACCTGCAAAGTGAGAGATCCTTGGTTCGATTCTCGATGTCGACAGACTATTCTGGTCTTTTATCCCTTGGGTTTTAATGGCCGCTCATAAAGAAATAAATAGCCTCTTTAATTCGGGCAAAATTTAGACCATAAATTCTTCTCTTCCATTACCCATAGTCAGTTCATAATAGATCCAATTAGTAAGTAATAATTAAATGTATTCGAAATTGATAGAAAATAGGAAAGTTCAGGTTGTTGATTTAAAAAAACCTAAGTTACATTTATGTATCTACAGCAGAAACACACCCTCAAAGAAGGTTGAGAAACCTTCACAAACCTATTGAAAGAAATAACTGTGAGATTTTATATAATACAAATAGTATGTATCACCAATACAATGTATACTAATGAATTAATACATAATTAAAATATGTGATAAAATTACATAAGAAGTCAAGTAAAAACTATAAGGGAAAGGGAATATGTAATGTTTATTTTCTTCCATTTTCTTCACACCTAGTGTTTAACTACGAAAATTATCTCCTTTTTAAGACGTCTTAGGGAATCATCTCCACCTAGCGGGAACCCGAGTGCTACTGTTCGCCCTCTCAGTAAGGGAGAATCATACCCTCTCTCCCAGACAGGGGGCCTTCTTTTTTCCGATCCGATGAATAATTCAAGGCGATTTCTTTCTTCTTCACCCCCTACCGTGTTACGTTAACGGCGATAGTCCGTCAGGTGGATATCCATCCCACGCAAAGTGTCAATCAGAAGAGGTCGCTGGGGTTCACAACCGTCCATCCTCGAGTAGAAAGGTTTCCAACCGAAAAATTTCCCGGGTCGGGATTTTTCCATTGTGGAGGCGAGGAGCTCAGCAGGTGCAGCGAGAAGGCGTGGGAAGAACACCACGGAGTATACCGTCTCACATACGCGCGTAGGCGGCCGTTCCGTAGGGGTGGTTTTCCTTCCTCCACGGGCAAGGTTACCTTCACGGGAAGGGTGAGGTTGTATGGGGAAGGTATTAGGGGTTCGAGACCGTGTTTAGGGGGATTCCCCCTCGGAGGGAAAAAAATAGTTGTAGCTCTCACCAGACTGAGTGTCTTCGTCCTTGAATAACCTTCCGTCCGCTAGAAGACGGTTTATGGTGTAGATGTTGGGGTCTCCGGGCCTCGGAAGGTGCACGGGTTAGGGATGTCGCGGTCGACAATGGGTGCGGAGGTGTTTTCGAGAGCGGGGTGTTTTCTTCGGGAGTGGAATCTGTGTGCGATGTGCTTTTCGTGCCAAGAAGGGCGAAAGGATCGGTTCTGAAAAGAGGAATGAAGTAATGGGCAGATAGGCGGAGGGACGTCTTCACCAGCACGAATCCATTTCGGGAGGATCAGACGATGAAAGGCAGGAACGTAACAGAAGATACTGACTGAGTCTTAAAATGAAAAAATCGGTCCTCCGTTGCGCTTAACTTTTATATTAGTAATGGTCTCTCACTCGTAAGGTATCAACGCCTTCTCCCGTATAGAGGTTGCCAATTAATGAGCCTTTACAAAGTAAAAGTAACAGATTAATTGTAAATTATTGGACTTCATGGAAAGGCATTTTGAGGGATGAAGAAAGACTTGGTAATATCTGGACAGTAGCGTGGATTTTACTGTTTTTCTTTATCCCTCTGATCATAACAAGACAAAAATTATGTTTTCTCCGCCTATTTTTACCTTGATTTGTACCTTCAGTATTCATTTTACAGGCTAGGTCATAAATTCCAGGTATTCTGGCCTGAAATCGTGGAACGCCATCTAAATTTTTTTTATGACAGTACTTTGCATTTTAATCATATTTGCAATGAAAAAAAATAATAATCAAGGAATCGAGTTACCGGGCGATGGAAAAAAAGTACTTTAGTATTAAGTGATAATAACCCATACTTATTATACAGTAATATAATAATGAAAATAAACAGTACTTCTCAGAAATCTGTGGCAAATACGAAGAACTATTTTTGAGATGTTTTGGACTACCGTTGGTTGCATATGGTAATTAAGAAAAGTTCATTTCTATCCTAGTATTACAATTTAATTATATTTTCCACGCACAAAAAATGATTTGTTGGGAAACAATCAAGTCAAGTCAAATCAAGTGAAAAGTACGAATAAAAATGTCCTTTAAAACTTTTTCAATTATTTGTCAATTTAGATTTGTTTTCAATAGTGACGCTCTCTAATTGAGTTTAACTCTATTTGTTCCGAGTTATATGATGTTATGCCGCTCATAATTTCAACTTGATCAATTTAGACATGTTATGATGAGCTAGAGTTTATTCAAAAAATTCGCCATGCGTTTTATGGGGTCCATTATATATTTAGTGGACCCTGGGACAGTAACGAAATCACAATATCAATTTTCCTGGTAAACTTTTCTTTTATATACAATGTAATGTATACATCAAAGAAATGGCTTCCTTCAATAAAAGTCTGTTGTTTGCAAATGTATTTGTGATTATATTGAACGGAGGTATTCTTTTATTTTCTTATCCATCAGAATCATCATCTACTTGTAAAAGAGTTAATTCTTCGAATGCTGTATATATTATGGTAACAAATGAGTAATTTAAGGAAATTTCTCTAATATTTCATCTTTTACGTAAAGGCGGCCACATCCATGATCAAAATGAATACCTCTATTTTTCTTTGATTATTTAATTTTTAGTTATTCGTATCTTTTTTAATTTATTTATAGGAAAGGGTTTCTAAAACCATAGTATATAAAGTTATTATTATATTCGATTGTAAATAAAAGTATACAAGCGAAATTTTCATAAACTCATACTCTGCTTATACTTGTTTGTGAATATTTTAAAATTTTTTTTAATTAATATTACCGTGTAACATTATATATTAAATAATCCTCAGACTAAGAGGTTCAAACTTTATACTTACCCACAGCATTAATGTCGAACAGTAGTGAACACAAACACATCAAACAAACTCTTAAAAATGTAATTCAACTTACCTAAGATCGATGAAAAGACGCCTCACTACTATGCTAAGAGATCTGTGATACTTCTGTATAAGGAGGAGGAAGGACTACCAACCTTCTTGATTCCTAGGGAGCTCAAGCACCTAGTTTGTGATTATACTCAACTGGATCAACGTGCCCCCTCTCTTCTATATAGACCTATAAAATGTCAAATTGATTCATTAGGAAAAATCCAGAAATCTAACTTGAGGATAGTGGCTTGTGTATACTCAAGTAATTGCCGTGCATCTATTCTCGTATATCACAGAAAAAAAGCCAACCTGTGGAGACTTCAGAAGTCGGGAGAGCTAGAGTGGAGTGAATAGAAATTAAGGCTCGTCTCAAGCACTTTCTCAAATATCCCATCTATTTTTAATGTCTAACGTCCTTCGAGAGCGGCACCCACAAAACACCCGAGTAAAGAAACACCCGCGCTCGTGAAGAAGGCCGAAGACCACAAGAATGGAGACCCGCCCACGAAACTAAGTCTTCGGGTGTATGCGGCGAGACGATGACAAAAAAAGGATCGAAAGAGTACTCTCGGTCCCTTCTTTTTACTGCATAGGCGCGGTGTGCATCTCCCGTAATACGAGATCGTTTCATAAGCTCTCTTTTCGGGCGGCATTTTTATTCGGTGTCGTTTCGGTGCAACGTATGAGAGATAACAAAGTTTTTAGGGGTTTCCAAGGAGATTGCGACGTGGGAAAGGGGATTTTTCCTTTTGGTCGTACTTTGGGTGTTATGGGAGCGTTATGGTCGTGTGTCCCTACGGAGCTACCGTGAACGGGTTCTGCTTGCATCGTCCGTGACTTGGTCCCATGCATTTTTCGGTTACGCGGAGTTGCATCGAAGCTCGACTCTGTATGCGGATCGCGTTTGGTGGTTTATGGTTTCGCTAGGGAGGGTTGTTTTTGGGGGTTGAGGGAATGTGCGAAATAATGGGATGGTATATGGGAAAGGCTCTCAAAATTTTATGTTTCGGGTTATGTTTTCGTGAGATGTGAACAAATGGGTAATTATTGCATATTGAGCTTTATGTAGTAATATGGAACTGAGGCATGTTTCCACTGTGAAATCTCGATTCACTCTCCGATCTAAGGGATAAATTTGTGTAGTAATACGTTGAAATAATTTATAAGACATACTGAAGGAATGCTTTTAAAGAGTAAGGCCTTACATTTATATTTTCTTAAATTATATCAATACATTAAGAATGAACATTTTTATTTATTCCTCATCACGGTAGATAATATAGTATTTTCGATTTACTATATGTGTTTTGGTTGCGATGAAAATGGAGAACATAAATACACTAACCATCGTCAAATAATATTTCACCTAGTTACATTCTGTTTGTTGGAAGGCGAGCTAACCTGATGATAATTAATTAAAATGTAGCACAAATACTCTGTCAACGCAAATCAATGACCTCACAATATCAAATTCTCAATCGTGTTTCGCAAGGGACGATGAGGGTTTGTTGAAATGGAAGTTAGTTTGATTATGGTTATGTATTGCAGTGATATGGACTTCAGAATATTTTTCTGTACCTACATAAAAGTCATAAGAATTGCTTGGTTATTTCCCACATGAAATCTACCATTTTGTATGTTGACATTTATTTTTTGACTAATTTCCAGAAAGATAACGTATTGTCAGTAACAGGACATATTTTCAGAAATAGTTGGCATTAAATGAAGCTATTAGATCAGTTACAAAAATATTGCTTCGTTTGAGGAAATAAATTAAAGCAATGTGAGATATGCCGTGTACATATTTATGCTCTGGTTTTTCGGTCGATTGTTAAAGGCTGAATTTTTGTATATTCAGTTCTAAGCAAATATTTCCTTTTCATGGACAAATTCATGTCTAACCTTGCTCAAAATTCAATTAGTATAAAAATACGGAAAGAATTTAAAAGTAGAAAGGTGGCAGGGACAGATATGTTAATCAACGCACGAGAAGACCCAAGGTATATCTCTCACATGTTCCAACTCTGTGTAGGAATAACTTTTCCTTAGTTTTTCTTGCTGTCGCTAGAATTGCTGATTGCCTGTCAGAATGGGCAGATTGCGTTGGTCAAGCCGTATGTTCTTTTATTGGCGGTACTTTAAATGTTCTGAATTTTCTGACCGGAAATTAGGGAGTCTAGCTTTAAACTGATATGGAATAATTATTATAAATATACCATAATTGGATTTTTCCGAAGTAATCGTGTTATACATGATATTTACCGTCTCAAATACCAATTTTGATGGCTCAGCGTTTTATGAGCACTTTTCAGGGATTACATATTAATCCGTTTCTCTGAAAAAGATTTAATTCAGATCTTTGCTGGGAAGGAAATGAAAATGAAGCAAGGAAACATACTTAAAACGATTTCGGCGCAGAACTCGACTTAAATAAGTTTCCACGAGGATGGTTTTTCCGCAAATTTTGCTCGGAATATAGTACCGTTCGGAATTCCACTCAAATTTGTGTAGCGCAATCATTTCCTGTGTCACAAACACGCGCGCCGTTCCTCGAATTGCTTGTTATCCCTTCTAAGATTTCCGCGAAAAGCCGTTCTTTTCCCCTTGTCGCCTCGGTAATAAGGATGCGAGGAAAAAACTCCCTCCTCCAAGCTCAAAGCTCCGGTTCCCTTTCTAAGAAACTGAAATATTTGACGATAAAAAATAGCCTTTAGAGCTCGCCCTCCTCCCTCTCAGACGCGTAAAAAGAAGGTTTTCTAAAATTAATCGAAAATTTCCCAATTTTGCGTTCGCTTCAAGCTTATGTGTTTTTTATTTTTTTATATTTTGTCATAATATTTGGTGTATTTGTTTGGAAATGAAAGGTAGAAAAATTTCCACCATCTACTAATCAAAATTTAGGTTTTTCCTTCCATCTAGCCTTTTAAGAGTTAGTTTTAATTTATTATTTATTTCATATATTTGGAACGAAGTTTCAAATAAAACGCATTTATAATCTTCGTTCAAGTGTGAGATTACTACGGAAAAGTTTTAATTCACTACTAAATCCTTAAATTTAACCTATTATCTTAGCAGTACTTTTAGCTCAATTTAGTGAGAGCAGTTTGATAGTGTAAAAATATAAATTTGATTTTAAACTTTTTAATTATTATAAGGATCCTGACCTCTTCGTTAATAGCATAGTACGGAACATATTTTCTGACTAATACTATGGAGCATTTAAGAGAGACATAAAATTGCTGTTAACCAAGAGTAGAATGAATAAGTACTAGGAAGTATTCACGATATGAAGAGTAAGATAAACTTTTCTTCAAATTTTAATTTTAAAAAGATGAGTCAGAATCCTGCTAAAGGTGATGAAAGATTTTCATTGCTATAAATTAATGAGAATGGTACTCGGAAAAGCCATTTAACTACAGAATTGTTTTATTTGACACATTTCAAATTATTGACTGAAAAGTTCCAATTTATATTATAAAAATGTATATTCATAAATATAATATTCATGTACTTATATCAAATAATAATAACAATTAATAACTTCTCTGATGGAAACAGGAACATCCATTCCAATAATTATTACTATTTACACAGACACACAACCATTCCTTAGCCAGAAAAATCCGACTACCCGGGATTCGGGATGGAGTGCGAGCGTGCTAACCACTCGGCCACCACGGCCGATAAATAGACTAAAAAGTATATTAAATAAGAGAGTATGAAAGAATTAACAGCGCAAATGAATTGTATGAAATGGAAATATACTCCTGAGAAGCGTATAGGAATAAGAATAATTTGGAAATGATTGTGATTTTATAGATAGATGGGAAAGAGACCTTAGCAAAAAAACAGAGCCTTTCAGATGATGGATCTGAAATACATTGATATTAACTTATCAAAAGATAAAGAACTGTAAAGGTGTCGTCACTTGATGGATACCTCTGACCCGATTCCATAAAGTGCCCCATGTATTCCCTCCACCTGTTCCCATGCCAACAACAGGGCACTTTTCCATCGCACGGATCTTATTCCGCGGAAACTATTCATTCGAAAAGGGCACTTATTCAGTCTCCGAGACCATTGATCCCGTCCATGGGGGTAACAAGCTATTCGTGAGGATTGATAAAAAAGCGGGGGTCACCATTAATGGGGGACGCATAAGAGATACCGAAAAGGGGGTTGGAAATTCTGCGGTAAAACTAGAATAGGGCGAAGGAGGGTGTGCGGGCGTTGAATAATCCCGCCTCTCGGATTGGCCGCCCCGTCGCCCAATCCTATCATTCCATCCTCTCCACTTTTTAACGTTGTTAAGGAGCGTTGGTAGGTGAAGCGGGGCATATGACCGGGTAAAACGCTCTGTTGCTCCTTGTCCAACAGGGAGCACACGCTGGTGGGTTTCTCGCTAATGACATTTGCTCTCTCAAGGGTATATGAAGGTGATCTAGGCCTGCGACGTGCCCCGCGGAAGGATTCCTATGGCTGGCGGATAGATGGCGTGACATGAACTATTTCAGACCAAAAATAGCATAGACTATACTTTGAGGCTTTCCCTTACAATGAGTGGTTATAATTTAACATGTTACACATCATTTTAAAGAGCAATTATTTGCGTTTAAAATGATGTGCATTTAGAGTCGATATCGACGATTACTATTAATATCGTCCTCCGGAGACGGTGTGAAACCAATCAAAACACAGTAAATTCGTGGAAATTTTTGACTCGGTCGTGTTTACACAATTTCGGGACAGTTAAAAGAATCAAAATTTTTAGCAAAACGGTGGTATACAGTTCAGAAACTTGTTTTGTGATTTCGGGATCTTGGTTGACATTTGATGAGCGTCTGAATTAAAAGCCGATCTCATTCTACAAATTTTATTCTGTAAAGTTGGAAAAAAATGAAGATGCCACCAGAAAATGCTACTCTTAAAAACAATTGTGTGAAAAATTTACCAAGTTTTTTCTTCTTAATTTTTTAGTAGCTTTCCACAAAGTAAAGCCTGATCCTCTAGATTCCATACCTATGAAGTTGGAATTTTTAATATACGCTCTTAGATCAATTTAGAAAAAAATAAGCGGTATAGTAGAGGAGCGAGAGTTCATAGACACAAAAGTCATGGCTTGCAGCGCAGAGGGATATGCTGAGCTCTCGGTTGGAGAAGCCTTTATCGCGTTGCTTCCATCGGGGGTCTACGATGTGTAAATGGCAAAGAGGTAATTAAGCCACAAGCTGCGAGGCGCTAATGAGGGCATCTTCTTCGGCCTAGGCAAACGCTCGTGCTCCTCCCTCACGGGTGGGGTTTATAGAGGAAAAACTTGTTGAGCGTAGAGATGCTGAGTCCCCGCTGCCCTGCGCGAATGGGGGTCCAAAGCTATCTCATATTACACCCTCCTTGCCATACAAGGCGTCCACTATGGTGGAGCATCGTGAGCTTCGAGGCGGAATTGTAAATATGGAAGATTTCTGCTGATATTCCAAGGGGCTCGACATCCGTATCTAAATGTTTGCTCAGATTTCTGTGGGGAAAGAATTCTTCGGTATAGGATAACATCATTTATTCGGTGCTCGATTTTTTGCGCCATCGATGTTCTGGGGACCCACTCGGGGGGGATTTCTTTATTTTGTATTTATTTACGAACATAATGTTGGCTTAGTTAATTATGGTGTTATTCCTACGCAAACGAAAGATCTTCTGATTTCTTTATTTTTTACTGCATCTGCAATGCACACATTGTGTACGTATTGAATCATCAGATTGAGAATCCGTACAAGATCTGATTCATTTTAACACGTTATGTCTTGGTGTCACAACACAACTATCAGAAATTTTTTGTAGCCATTGAATATATGTTAGGTGATATCCTTAAGCACCATTGTCGACATTAATTCAGTTTAATTAAAATAAACCTAAAAAAATAATATCCGTTTAAATAAAATTTCTTAGTAAAATTTTACTAATTTATTTTATGAATGCGACTAGCATCGACTCAAGGAGTCATCATCGGGCACTGAAAGTGAAACTTTAGTTAGTAATTTTATTTCTCATCCCTAATATCTGTTTGAGTCGAATATTTCCGCTCCCACATTTATATTGCTATTATTTTTCTCTCGTCAATATTATAATAGTAACAGTGAAAGGTATCTAATAAAGACGAGATTGAGTCTGATAACTTTCTTATTGCATCTTAACATTTACGATTAAGTTATTTGCAACATTGTTGCATAATTTTAAGCCACAACATAAATAAAAACTTAAAATTTATGAAAAGGAAGTTAAAGATAAAAAAATCGAAGAGTCGCATTTTTTAAGATCGATTTTAAATTTACGAATTTTACGAGTATGTTTGAATATTATATTTGAAGTTTAAAAGATCTCCAATGGCCGTCTTTGTCGGTTCTCCGCTCCCCGTTGCCAAGCGGCCCTCGGAAACAACAGAAACGTAGGAGGGTAATACGGGCTTTTCTGTTGATTCCGAAGTCTGGTTGGCGACGAGGTGCTCAGTGCCGACAAAGATGGCTGCTGGAGATCGTTTGAGCCTCCAAATTCATGAACAGCCATATTTCAAATTCAATCTCTCACATTTATAATTCACTGGTAATGACGTCAATTCTAGCAAACTTTGAGTAATCTGAGTCGAGAGAATAACAATAAAGTTGAAACAATAATGAAATCAGTTTAGTATTAACCAAACCCAATTTCAGAACCCTTAAATTATATTTCCACGAGGAGGATGCAAAAAACGTAAATGTTGGATATTTCAATTTAAATAAAGGAATGAGCCTACGAAGATAATCGCAAAGATATTCGAATAACATTTTAGAGCAATTTTGCCTCTCAAATAAATTTTTTAATGCATCTATGACTCATCCTAGCCGTAGCCTTTTATAAAAGTGAGAATAAAACTTTCCTTAATTGTATTCTTTGGCGAGTGTCACTCATCCGTCTCTGCTTCGTTATCAGCTTTAATTCGTGTGAAAGACACAGGTGTGAATCTACAAAAAAGAACGACTGTCGTTAAAATTATCGATTTTTAGGTGCAAACCAATAAGAGCCGGGACATTCCATTTTCCCCGATAAATTTCCTTCCCCCTAACTCCTCATCAGCAATGTTATTCTCATTTGACGACTTGTTGTATCGAATCACACTAGATTACATGCTTTGCTAACATCACTGTTTTCGTAACAACCGGATTGGATCTATTACCATTCTTTGGCACGACAATTAATATTTATAGGGGACGCAGGTGCCAAAAAATGTA
Organism: Sympetrum striolatum; assembly: GCA_947579665.1. Taxonomy (NCBI): domain Eukaryota; kingdom Metazoa; phylum Arthropoda; class Insecta; order Odonata; family Libellulidae; genus Sympetrum; species Sympetrum striolatum. The sequence goes on from OX388346.1 coordinate 14,358,409, forward strand.
CTTGGGAGATTTAAATTCAATTAGATCCCTCGACGCTACCCATACAGAAGCTTTGAATTCATCCAAAAGAATTGAATTTTCCATAAATTCTAATACAAGCGGTTAACGACGAGTCAGTAATTATCTACTGACTTCACGTCCAGCTTTTTTCACCTCTATTTTCGGACTTTGTAGTCCGATACCGTAGGTTGGAGATTTTAATCGATAATGTAGCTTGTCGCTAAATAAAATTTAATTAGGGATATGTCACAGAGAAAATTCAGGATTGACAGTTTCTCGGTTAAATAGGCTTCATTCTCATTCCCCTCCTTTATTGCCCATCTTTATTTTTCTAAAAATTTGTGTTAAAACTTATTAACGTGTAGTAATGTAGGAAATTCTCTCTGAATTTTAAGTCCCTGAAATTAGGGAAATATACATTATTATTTCGATGAAATCTTGAGATATGTATTTATTGAAAATAAAAGTAAATTCATTTTTAATGAATTGAATTTAATTTAATTAACAAAGGAATTGTATTTAACTAATGAATTATATTTTACTAAATTGCGCTATTGAAATTTAAAAATATTTGTAATATATATGCTTAGCATTCCACAGAAACCTACTCACCTGTTTTGAAAAGGAAGAGCTAGAATAGAAAATCTAAACGGAGAATTTAGAAACAAACGTTTAAATGAACAATTTATCTATGCAAATCATTTTGTAGATAGTTATGTTGACGATTGCCTTTTCGTAGGATTTGACACGCAAAATACAGAATTATTTAGAGCAATATAGCATTCGATATATTTTTCTGTCAAATTACATAGTCCATTCTAAATACCATGAGCAGCGGGTAGAGACATCTTCTACATCCCCAGTATTTAAGTTTACGTTCGTATGCGATATTTATGCGATCAGATTTTTCTGAAACCTGGAGACGAACTCTGTTTCAAAGAGATGTTTTATGCCTGGAAAGAAGTTAGTGCATTTAACTCACAAAACAACCAAATTTTCACTCTCATTGTAACACCACGGGGAATATGCATCTGTGGCACTGTACACACAAAAGAATTCTACATCGCGCTTTTCTTTTTGCGGAGAGCGACGTCGCGGAAGCGTTTATCTCGGCATTTGCCCATCAGAATAATAGAGACGCTCTTTTGTGCCCATGCGGAGGAGTGATGGACGCGTAATTTACTTCCTACATTGACCGAGTTACTCCGCCCCTCCACGGGGACTAAACACAATTTTCGATGACTCCAAAAGAACAACCTCTATCTGAGTTGATGAAATGAAAAGCCATCCTATTGCTTCAAAAAATTACTCAGCTTTCAACTAGCTCCTTCCTCCTTCGAAAAAAATAGAAAAACTCGACTTCGTTTTCAAAGCGAGATTTTTTTCTCCACTATGCTTCTTGTTTGTTCGCCCTTTGGGAACTCTTTATGAGTGCAGTCATTAGGAGTCTTCCCTGCGTGCCTCTATTGGCGGTTCAAGAGGGTATATGGAGAGAAAGAGGAAGAGAGAAATTCAGAGAAAGGGGGGAGATATTCGGTCTCAAAGGGGGTTGTTGGATTGGCATCAATGAGTAACAGTGGCAGGGGAAAATGGGGTTTGGTTCCATCGGTTCTTAATAGGGGGAGGGTTTTGGTTGCGAGGTTTTCGGGGAATTGGGATACGAGGGAAGTGGTATAGGGTAGTTGCTAGGGGGAGAGAGCGAAGGCCCGTTGCCATGCGAGACACCCACGCTGCCACCTCTCCGAAGATCGCCCTCTAACCCTATCTATCCAACCACTTTCCCTATCTTCTGCTCAAAGTACTTCGGTGCGGCTCTTAGGTCTCCCTCCGTGGATCATTTAGCCCATCCATCTTCCTGCTATCTCCCTCCGTGCTCCTCTCAGGCTAATTGTACCCAATATATTGACGCGGATTTATATGTTTGTTGTGCCTTCGTGCAATGCATATGAACATGGTTCTCCGATGTTTAGTAAATAATTTTCCAGCTCCGTGTGTTGTCATTGCGAAACATGTTCATCGAGATTGATCGGGGCTTGAGAGGTTAATTATGGGTAGGAACAGGTGTATTGCCAATTAGCTCGAAATGTGATGAAATAATATATGAAATCTAAGTTCTCTGGCCGTACTTCGTGGAACAACATTAGAAATGATAAAAAACTTTGTAATTTCCACAATAAAACTTTAATGGACGACCGGTTTCAGGTACAAGCTGACCTGATGATGGCTTATAGCTGAAACCGGCCGTCCATTAAAGTTTTATTGTGGAAATTTCAAAGTTTATTATCATTTTTAAATAATAATTGTATAAAATGTTAATTTACATGCAAAGCTTTTATAAATATTCCTTATTAACTTGTTTTTGTTGCATTTTAATTAATTCATGATGTTATTACACTACTATTTGGCTTTTGGGCTCATTAAAACGCTAATTAATGAAGAACATCGCGGAAATTCATTTGAAAAATAATTTAAGTATGTAATACGCTAAATTCTTCTTTCTTAAAGGCAACAATATATTATTAAGATAAGAGAAGGTCAAAGAGTGTCTTGTTAAAAATAGATCTGAATCTTAATATTATTGGGAATCAATCCTACTCTTGTAGCTCAAAATTTTAGTACGTAAAAAACGTCATTGCCACCTTTAATGAGGAAATATCTTTATGGTGTAAAATCTAATAAAAATCAAACCTTTATTTAGGTAAAATTTTCGATTATTGAAATAGCAAAAACCTTTATGATTTCTAAGGTTCCCATAGAGAATGAGTCGTTGATAAAGACATAGAAATAGCTGAGCAACTGAAGAAAGCTACTTGTTAAAAGAGTCTCTTGAAAATATTTTATTTTAAATGGTATAATTCTTAGTTGCATTTCATTTATTTAAATTCGTAAACTCAGCCGATTGTTGCTGCAAAGCTCATAAACTATATTGAAGTTAGCCATTCCTATTTTTCTAATTTACAAATGTATTACTATCGTCTGATATTTTTCCATTTTTCCCTCAATTTTTCTATTTTATTTGATGCTTTCAATTCAGGGACGTCCATGTGTAATCTGAATATATTCTAAATATCGCCTAAAAGTTTCCCTCGTCCTTTCGTTAATAAAATGCTACCCTTATGCACGCAGTAAACGACTGGAAATGGAATTTCCCAACCACATTTTACGTTTATTTGCGCAAAAAAGCATTTATGCGTCACCGCTCCATGTGATGTACGGTTTTCGGAGAGAAATATCCATGCAAATGAATGCTGACATATAATGTAATGGGAAAACACGCGAGGGAGCCCGAATGTGGGAGCGAAAGTGCAATACAATAAAATAACCCGTGGAATGAGGGAATGGGAAGCTAAAAAGATTTTGCCATCAAAATGGAAAGTGGGTAATTCGATCAAACAGTCGTAATTTGATTATGGCCGCCAACTTTTCTCTTGGATGAGATCAAAATGAAAATATCTCATTCCTCTTTGTACTTTATCAACGATTTTATGCTGAAATTTATAAGCCGCAATTGAATTATTATTTTTTGTAGACATTAGGAAGTAGAAATATTAAACGAAGGCAGTTGCCATGATACCTAGCTAAATAGATTATCATAGAAGATGTCAAAACACTGAAATGTAAGCTCTATTTTCTTGGTCTAGACTAGTAACACTTCAACTAAAACTGTAATTTTAGCTTAATAATTGGCCTCGTCAATTATAAATAAAAGTTAGTCGATTCTGGCATAGAATATTGATGTTAGATAGCCCAATTATTCCTTTCATAGATCCACCATAGATCCTTGAAGTCTCTCTGCCAACAACATATTCACAACAATATATTCACATATTCACATATTTTCATTTTTATTCTCCACTGCAAAATCTCTCTTTACTAGATATAGACTGTTGCAGTGATTTTACTTTCCAAAGAGTAGCGTTATCTCTATGCAGTTCTAATTAATTTTACAATTTTTAACTGAAATGATGTCTGAATAAAAGTGCGTTTAGCGATGCCTTACTCAAAGGAGTTATCAGTATTTTAAAAAGGGAAGTGTTCTGTAGCTCAATTTGGAGATCAATTGCCCGGCAATCGGGAGATCCGGGTTCGATTCCGGTCTTGTCAAAGTTTTTCATGTCCTTTCTTCCTTTGGAAGTATTTATATTTAAGAAGAGAATAGCATGATGTCAATGGAAAAGATAGATGGTCTATAATTTAGAGACTTTTTCGTCATGCACATGGTGTAATGCATATGATATAACTTCATCAAACAATTCTCTTACGGTAAAGATCTGTAGCCAGTCCAAGTGGAAGGAAGAATCGACCATAAAATTTGTACCAGTCTAAGAACCCATTAATTACTAACGAATTAAGTGTTCCTGCCCAGTTCGACTATACTGACTCATTGCAATTACTATTATTCATTTTTTTCCAATTCATCAGCTATTATTTTCCGGTGCCTAAGTTCATTCCTTTCGCCCACGAAGATAACGCGATATTTTTCCTTTGATTTCCAACGGGTACTTTTACTCAATTGTCAGCTATTAGTCAGATTAAACTTCTATCGTTGGAATCTCTGATTTTTCGTATTCCCCATTTCGCCATTAATTCAAGTACGTTTCTCTAGCTACCCCCTCCTTATCTTCCACTCCCGTATTCCATCTCACTCAAGTTTAAAAGGCCCTCATATGTTACCTTCCGCGTTCCCCATTCAGCACACCCTCTTCTGTCTTCACTTTCCCCCGTCCAGCCGCTTTGTCATGCAGATTCCCCATCCAGCGAACTGATTGATTGATTAATGTTTGTTAACGACGAGCCTCGAGATTCCTTCTAAAATGCACTCCATTTAGCGGAATTGAGGGCCCATCCTTCCCCTCCCATACGGTGGCCTTACTCCAGTGTCCCCGAGATCAAATAGGAGGGTTTTCTATAGGATCCTTATCGGGAGCAGCATTTCGTGTGCGCCAGTTGTTCTAGGGTGCGTGTGTGTGACTAAGGGGCGATCGATATGGGAGCGATTGTTCCATTCCAGCTCGTTAGTCCAGCTGTTGGGTGAAAGAGGGATTGGTTTCGAGTGGGATATATTTCCATCGCCAAGGGGGAGGTGTGGCTATTTTTCTTTCTTGTCCACCAATGATGCAGCATTTAATGTGATTGGATAGTGAGCGAGCTTTTCATAGCGACATAATGTGCAGCAACATGTGTGCGCCTTAACTTGATTATATATTTTGACAAACACTGAGAACAAACTAAAACTACCGATATGTATATATTCATGATAGGACTCGTAAGGTTAGAAAAATGAAATCTCTGGTTTGTGTCACGGAGAGAAGGAGGTATACTGTGTGAATGATGGATGTAAAACTATCGTTTTGCGATTAATTTCCATAAATGAATCTCATTAAAGATAATCGCAAATGAATAAAAGTAACTTTTAAGATTTATGAAATTAAAAATTCATTACTTTAAGCACATAGTGATGATAAAATTCTACCTGTAGCTGCTACGACTTAGTAAAATTTGTTATCTATAGTATATTTCTATAGATGGATAGAAAACTCCAAACTAAGCTCATTACTGGTTCTGAAATTATTATTCATCTTCATTTTATTTGCTTGTTGAAGTTTTAAGGAATTGTCAACTAAATATTGTTCAACTTGCTTGTTATTGTGCGATTTAGAGTGCAGTAGAGAAAGCAAGAGCATCTTATTATTAAATATTTTATCACATGAATGAAATTCGAGATCAAAAGCTTATGCACTCTAAACTTTACTTCATCGGATCTTTTCCTAACAATTCAGAGGAAGGTGACTGTCGTTGAATTTAGATGGGTGTTGAATTTGTGATGAATTGCTATAAAGGAGGAGGATACTACTTGTACATAGGAGTGCATAAATTGAGAGGATGTAAAGTTCATCTTACTTTCAATTGTCGATCGGTATTTTCATGGAAATATATATCAAATTAAAAATAAAGATTTTCATATTTTGAAGAAAGTTACTTATCGTACGTTATATGACCTATAAGATAAAAATTTATTGTTATATAGTTAGTTCATACTTATTATTCTATAAAATGTTGATAAATCAACTTTATAAGATTGTGTTATACATTTATATTTAAATAGATTTTTTCTGTTTTATTTTACCTAACACCAAATCAATTGGTGATGAGCTCAGATATATTATAAAAGAAGTCTAAGGAGCTAGGCTGTTGTAATTTTATTAGCTTCGAATCGCATACGCCATGATATTTGTTTTTATTTTTGTAACTCATCAAATATGCTCTTTCTTGCTTGCTAGAGCGGAAAATTGTAAAATTATGTATTGATACGAATATTGAATGTTAAATTAATGAAGTCAGACCGGAAAGGAAATTTAATCTATTATATACAGCTAGTCTAACCCATCCAAAGGAAGGGCAATTTACCGTCAGAAGTACTATTTTATAGCAATTAGGATTTCAAGAATTGTGGGAATTCAGAATCTATGTACATTTTAATCACATTCGAAAGTTAGGAATTAATTCAAGGAAAGAAACCAAACAAGTCTTCATCACATCAATCATCTCCACTTTCACCCGGGCATTCACATATTTAATCAGCCTTAATCCGCGGGGTTTCCTTCTCTCCCATCCTCATCCTTTTATTATTTTTTGAGGTATGAATTTCCGAATCGCTCCTGGCAGCAATTAATCCCACGAAACATTACTCGCCGCGAGGCAAAGTAGGCCTTCAACTGCGAGCGACACGCTCAGCCAATCAACAGGCAAAAAGCTGCACGCAATGTTAAGATCGCACCGAAGCCAATCGAGGGGAAATATTCCTCCGAGGCAACGCCTCGATCTCACGTGTGTCTTTCGGAATCTTCCAGAATCCAACGACATCCATTCCTCGTTATTTCGGGCGACAATGGGTTTTTTTCGGACTGCATGCGACCACACCTGCACCATTAAGGACTCTATCCCGGCGACCTCTCACACTTTGGTCCCCACCCCAGCACAGAATGGAACCATCAAGCGAACCTCCATTGTCGTCCCCTCACGGATTCAAGCCGAGCATGAAAGACGGTGGTGTGGGACTGTTCTACATCGCCATCCTTTTCATGAAACTCCGAGCCTCCTCCTTTATGTACATATTTTTAAAAAATGATCCCCCGTCCCCTACGCTCGCATATCTAAACACTTTCAAGACCTCGCCTTCAGGTAGTACTTTTTAAAAACTCCCTTTCTGCGGGCGATGGAAATCCTTTTGGGAACTGGTTCCGTACTCCGGGAGGTGTGCTAGCCCTTGTGCGCGGTACGATTTTCATTTTTTCTTCCCCCCTTCCTCCTCTAACCCCTGCCATAGAAGTGATGAGAAATGCCCAGTAGCTGTACGTCGGAATGTTTGATCGTGCTCCCATTGTTGGGGGCACAGTGTTGAGTTACGTCCATGGCAACTTTGTTGACAGATAGTGGCCGAAGGGGTTGTAACAATAAATAGGACAGTGCTGTGTTACCAAACTACTTGGTGGGCTATGGGGAACGAGTGGAGGCTTAGGTTTTTCTGCAGCTTTTTGGTGCGTCCACCCCAGTAGCTTCTCGTTTGCCCCCTCTTCCCAGCTCTCTTTCCAATTGGAGAGTTTTGAAAAATGGATGCAAAAAAGGGCACCTAATCAGCGGATATTAAGATGGACGTAAAGTTCAACGCGTGACAGGACGGGTTTCGTCCCGTGCTCCTCTTTTTCAAGAGTCTCACGGAACGTCCGTATAATTACCAAGCAGTCGGCTCTGTGTCATTTATTCCGCTGACGTGCGTTGTTTAATGCTCGAATTGCTGGGTACGTGACGTGGGGAATAACATGTTTGGAATTAAAAAGGGTTGGAAAAGATAGAGTATTCCGGTTCTTGCTCACGAGGCTCTGGGATCATAATCGTGTTATGAGCATTTACGTCCGTATAAACATTTTCCTCATGTGTGAAAATCTTCTGCTTCGTGTGTTTTTACGATCGGCTTGGAGTTTCAGTAGCAGTTTGATAATTCAATCGATTTTCCGCCAAGGAACCTTGTCGAATAAAGTAACAGTGGTGCTTAGTAATTTTACAGAAACTCAAGAAGCTCCCATATGCCTTATGTAATCACATTCGGCCATTTCCGGTAATTTATTTTTGGGAGGGTAGATTGTACAGTTGAATGAATTTCAAATTTATGCTTAGGAAGTGATATCATTTTGGAAGAAATAGTTTATAAGTTTCTTAAAATGATTTTACGTTTCAATTGATGAATAATCTCATAATAAGTAAAAAAAATTTCAAAAGTGTTAACGGTTTTTGCTAAGTATTAATGTTTCAATATGTACATAGTATTCTATTTAAAAAATTATTCATAGTTAAGTCACGAAATATCTCCAATGAACTAAGTAATCGGCTATGATAAAGGTTTTTGGGTGGGATTTGCTCAGATATAGATGACTAGCTAATTACCGACAGAAGCTATTAGAAGAATGTTTCAAGTTTTCTTTCTTTAAAATATAAGTCTCATCGACAAGACATTTGATTTTATTACTCCATTTAACAAATTCCGTTAGCTCCGAGAAAAAATAATGAAGCATCGCAAGGAAATAATTGTTAATTTAATAATTAAGATGGATTTTTCTTTTATTTTTTCGGTGGAAAATTTCCGAACAAGACAAATGCTAATGTAAGTTAAAAAAAGCTAATAGTAATGATAGTTAGAAAGGGATATAAGTGTTTTCGCACCCTCTGCCGCACACAATCGGGGCTTGCACTGTCGGTAATTAACAGTAAATGCATGTAACCATTTTCTAAAAGTAACTGTAATCTCCAAATTTTTATTTCCCCTCCTTCCCCTCTTCTGACAGAACATCTCTCGCATCTAATCGCTTCTTCCTTAGGATTCTTTTCCTTCAATATGTTTTCCCTTTTTCCTCATCGATATTTCAACAACTTTAAATTCCTTTTTATTATTCCTCATCTAAACGGAATGCTCGTCGTTGGTTTAGAACTTTCTCTGCCATCCATTTTGATGCTGAATTTGTCGATTCATCACCATGCAGTATCATTTACATTCGTAGACATTCTGCAATTTGTCTCACAGTATCTTTGTCGTATCTTTTCTAAGGTCATTTTTCACTCTATTATTTGGAAAGAATTTATTATTTCACGACATTCCATCCTGTAATCGTGGATATAATTTCAAAATTTAACATAGTATCCGAATTTAATGCATTAACGCTTTTAGAAACTTCAGTACGTCAGCAATACACTTCAATAAGGGCAAAATCATCCGCCGATGGCGGTGTCTATGAACTGGGTTTTCGAATCTATCCCTCTCTTTGTGGGTGTTTTTCTATGGTGGAAATATATTGTTCTGTGATAAAAATTATGTTTTTCTTTGCTCCAAAATACCGTTAATTCTTTCTATATTCGTTTCTATTACGACATTTCGAAATACCAGTACTTATTCTTTTTTTAAATTCCATTGATATATTTTGTACTATAGGGTTGAATGGAAGATGGGACTTCATTAACCGAATTTCGCCCTATAAAGATTTGATGTATTTATGATGTATTGATGTATAAAGATTGAATGCATGTATTGATGTCTAATCACTAATTGCAACCTTACCACGCACTGTTAATACGGGAAAAGCTTAATTTCTCTTCGGCAGCTTTGACACGCTCCGGAATCATATCTCCTTCATGCTTCAATTAGTGAAATTAATTTACAATACCAAATATGGTAGAAACCATTTCTCTAAGAGGAGGATTTCGCAGATGTATTCGATGGTAAATCCGGTGTAATTATTCACTTCGGTGATCCCCTTTGTCTAGTATCGGCGCATATATTTTCCATTGTGTTTTTTTTAAACATTGACGTATTCCCCTTATTTAAATTCAGGTTTGTTTTCCCGCACCGGTTGTGCGAAAAAAATCCTTCTCCTGGCGACATAAAAAACGCGAATGAAAATATGCTACCAGTATGCAGAGCACGCGTCAAAGTCTTATGTTTGTATAACTTTGCATTAGTTTACGTGCTCCAGAGAATTTTAAAATGGCGGCACCTTCTCTTTCATCGCTGCCATTTCTCTGCATCCTCGTTCATTTCCGGATCGACGTCTCTCGTGCGTTAAATTGCAACGTAATTGCACACCGAACGACATAACATCAGATATGAATTCAGAATTTATAATGAACGCCTCTTCTATTCACTCGCAAATCAACGACTGATCCATCGAATGTTCTGTGTTCTGAACGTTTACACTCTTTAATGAAAAGGATATAATGAGTAGTACACGAAACCTATCTTCGATCGCTACATTATTTTTTTTTCGACATTGATTCTGCTCGAGTGATGTCTTTGACGTTTCCTACATATCCATGTATTGGTATAAGGAATATTGACGCGTAAAACTGTACCGATCGCAGAAGAATATCAATCAATCACTAGGTAATTAGGAACTTACTCTGTGAAGAATCATTTTAGTAATAGATATCGTCATCATCCAGTTTAAATCCAAAATTTGATTTGAGCCGCTCCTAGTTATTTCCATTTTTTTTCTGTTCCGAGCTTCTCGTTATCATGCCTCTTTAGGTACTAGATGGTATCTTCGTTTTAGTCCCTTCAAATCTATTGGTGACCAGTTTAAACTGAGGAAATTATAAATTGCGTACGAAAATTACGTAGAAAAATTGTAATTTTCAAATGGAGGAGATTTTCCTTTTAAAATTATGCCAACTAAGATCAAGTAAATTGACAGGGAAATTGAAGTTGTTTAGTCCAATATTGCTTAATATGGAAAGATAGTCTCTAGTCTCCCTATTACGTAATATACAATCATTTAAATTATAGAGGTTTAGATGGAGCAAAGTAAACATTTTCAGGGTTGTCTCTCGTGTAGAAATTTTTAATTGGGTCGAAAATTACAATACCTTGGTTCTTGGGCCAACTAACAATGACAACCACAAGCTATGCAAGATATTTCACGCGTACTGTAATGTAAACATATTAAATTAAGTCGTTCTTTATAGGTCAGTGAGTAAGCAGTTAGTACTAGATATAGTTAGCAATGAGATTATGTTAGTCAATGAGGAAGTTAATGATATGGAGGGGCAAATAAAAAACTTGGAGTGAATTTAATCACGGAAGCCAAATAAATTCAGCGTTTCTAGGTAAATGATATGCAATAACCCTTTTCGTGAGCGAATACGCTAATGAGGTCGTGGATTTCCATCCGACGCTGACACTTTTGAAATGGGGCAGGAATATTTTATCCCGGTAATTTAATTACGTTTGCTCTTCATGAAAAAGGAGCTGACCCAAATTTAATTTTATTAGCTTTAATAAGATTTCACGATGCGATGCAATTAAATTTTCAGCGTGAGGAGGTACATATTTTCATGGACTAATTCAATGATACTTTTAAAATCGGTAATCGTATTAATGTACATTTAATCATGTGCTAATTTTCAGTGATATTTAATGCATCTTGCGTGTACATAAATTTTGATTCCGTATAAAATTCCGAATTCTACATTTTATTCTGTATGAATTAAATGATTATCATTTTTTGGGGACTATTCGGCCATTCAAATTCATATCACTTGCCTAAAACGAAAAGACCATAGATATAGAATATAACCTCCCACTCAAAGGACAAACATGGCTGAATTCTCCTGCTTTAATAGAACTATACATTAATGTAACTCTCTTCTTGCAGATATATTTGAGCCATTCCGTCGTGAAGATGTACTTTTGTTTATAGAGCGGGATATTATTTGTGTAAATTTTGGATATTTTTTTAAGACATAATACTGATAGATATTACGTTTCCTCTCAATTTATTATGTCTAATCAGAACAGGACTATTTATTATTTTACTTGACTATATACGACTGAATGTACATAGATATACATTTACACTTACATTTACATTACATTATTATACCACGAGCCACCATTAAGTGTCTATTGCAGGGGTTATAATTATCATATATAACGTATATACACTATCTACTTGTAGTGATTTTTAGTAATAATAATGTACGTATTGGTTTTCCAATAGCTTCACTCTTTCTTTATAAGACAAAAGAGCAATTTCTAATAAACTTGACCAGAATTTTGAATTTCCAAAAATTTGCAAACAGGGGAGTCCTCTTCCAAGCCACCAGTCAATTACAGGGCCCATTTAAAATGCGCATAGGTATTGAAACGAGGGAAAAAATCACATCCGCCCTTTTTTATCACCTGAAATCTACAAGGCGTTTGCCATGAACGGCACGGATTCCCTAAACAATGTGAGCGTCCCCACTTGTCCCGTCTTTAGCGAGTGGTCCTTTCATTTACTGAAAAAATCCCATTCTTCTCCATCTCAAACGAATGCCTTTACGGGGGCCTTCGCTTCCGGTCATTAGACGAGCCGAACATGCCGCACTGCTAATGTCCAAGTACAAAAGTTTAAAGGTATCACAAAAAGGCTTTCTCCTTCAGGAGAACAAGTGGATGGTTATTCTTCTTCGGTGGAGAACCAAAGTAAACGCAAATGTTATGAAAACAGTGTGGACTCACTTCTGTACGTGAATAGCTCGTTTGGAAAAATGGGTCTCCCTCTTCAGTATTTGGAACGACAGCAGAAACTGCTTTGAAATGGCGTGATTTTCCTTTCCATCGCTAGTAAATGAATCCCGAATAGTTTTCCCAAGTTAGTCGCTCTCATTTTGTTTGGAAGAATGAGCACCTCTTGTGAAGTTAGTATGTGCTAAAAGATTTCTGGGAGACCTCTTCCGGAGGTGAAATCTATTGGTATTGTTGTTTTGAATGTTTCTAGGAGAAGACCGAGGATGAATAACGGTTATAGTTCCATGCAACGGTTTATGATTTGTTTACTTTTACGGTTGACCAAGATTCTCGAATCCAGATTCCGTTAATACCATTACGTTGAGAAATATTTTTGCGTAAACCTTGACAGTATTTTGATTTATCCCGGTAATAAATAAAGTCACCAGAAAAGAGTCAGAAAAAGTACATAATTATTGCACAAAAAAGGTAATAAAACTCTTAAACATTGTTATTATACTTTAATTTCCATTTTAATCACATCATGTTATATGTGAGTGACTGGAAATAATCATAAAACCACTATGGTTCCTTGTTTTTATTAATACAATCCTTAGAAATCCGTAGATTTCCTTCCAGTTAGTTGAATATTATCTCTAAATGGCTATTAATTTTTCAAGCTTCCCCAGGAGTTCATCTTTAAAAAAAAAGTAACTAAATCTTGCATTTAATTCTTTGATGACAGTTCATGGCTATTTCTTCGAAGTCGGAATGAAGCAAAATACCAAGGTTCTATTCTCTCATAGATTCCAAACCATAGAATTTGTGGGTGAAGGTCATAGGTTTTCTATGATAATCATCAAAAAAGGTTGCCTAATTCTTCCTAGTCCTATTTTGTCCTTCAACGATCGAGGGCCGAAACAAGCTCGCAGTCCTCTCGCCTCTGAGTTCGCCTGCGAGAACAAAGGTTCCGTTTTTCCAAATACCAGAGTCCGATTTAATTGAGATGTCACTGTTACTTATTGTTGATGTTAATCTAACGCTGTTGTTTAGATTACTCAGCGATAATAATCTACTCACCATTTTGAAGGTTCTTTTGTATTAACCGAAATATTTACCTTAACACGGCTTACTTATTTTTATTCATTACACTATTACGTCAAGTTCGGCAAAATTAGGCTATAATATTTTTATACGGCCTGGTAGGGAGTTGACGTAAAAATACAAATCCAGTAATTAATATCGGTAAGGGTTAATCAATTTTGTTAGATGATTTATTTACTTATATAGAAATAATTTCATGTGCCTCTTTTTCAACGATCGGCGTAGTTACGCTAAAAAATTAGATTGATAGAAAATACTCAGTAACTGCAAAATGATCATCTGCAACGCAACAGGTTTATTTTTAATCCAAGGTAAAGGCTCTCCTTAATAAATTAGAATCGTGTTTCCCTAGCGTGATCTATCTCTTGGTCGGTCATATACCATCCAACTATATAATATTCTTCGAATTTTATATTATACATTCCTCTTATTTTTGGAATAGATTTTTATTTGATAAGTTTTCGTAAAAACTAATGTTATACTTTATAATAAATGGCCATATTTATTTGATTATTAATATACTTGAGGTTTTGAGGAGAGGTAGATTTAGTATTTAGGTGAGCAGTGTTACTATGAGTCGAGAATAATGTACTTTGGAACGAAAGTGCGCCATCTGCAAGTGAAATGAGTTTATCATAGGATTTTTAATAGCATGACTAAAATAGTACTTTAGGAGGACCGCCAAAAGATCGGCTCTTTTATCTCCAACATAATACCTCCCACTGAGTTTGCGTACCCCTTTCTTACTCTTTTCAGATTGCTATGTTTGTACGAATATAGCCATGGATACAGCTTGGTCTCCCTTCCCACTTGGAGCAGTCCATCCTTTACTTTCATTTATCAAATGGAAAAGTCCCAGGGATTTTAATTCCATCCCAGTTGGTCAGTAAGTTTTATCCAGGATCAAATCCCCCCAAAACTCATTACTGTTTTTCCATTTCGACCGAATGTTTTCTTTCCCGTGATAGGACGACGCTCGCGACTTAACTCCGCAGAGATTTTTAATGCCCCCCCTTTTGCGGCATCATGTTTTCATCTCGGTAATCCCATCGCCAATAAACACATTCCCTACCCTTCCTGCAGTCGCTGTTGCTAACCGCTGCTTCGTAGCGTAGTGGTGCCCATCCACCCGAAGAAGGTCTCTCGGACGTGGGTGGCATGCATTCACACTCGGCGGACACAGAGGAAATAAAACACGTACGATAAGATAACGGGTACTTTCCGTTTACATTTCCCACAATGTGGCTTTTTTATGTTTCCCCCTCCCCCACTCTCCTGCTTTTCCTTGCGCCTCCCGATCGCTTTTTGTTTTGCCGTCCCGAGAGCTCTCATATTAAAAGGTTTATCGAAAGGACGGGCGCTTTGTTGCTACAGGTGATTCTGATTGAGTTTGTGCTGCGATATTACTCTTTTAAGAGGTTTCCCCAAAAGTAGTTCAGTGGTTTTATCTTGATGTTGGTCGGTGGGAACTTGCAGCAGGATTGTCCGTCCTAGCACGAGCCGTATAGCGCTACCAAGTTAATTACGTTAGGTCCAACAGCTAATTATTTACTAAAGGTTTAGTGCTATTCTCTATTCTTAAGTTACCTGAAGTGGAATGTGAGAAAATTGATTGTAATCTAATTAGTGGAACATTACTATCACTCTTTAGTCTCGTATCATAACGAACAGTTTAAGAAACGAATTTTAGATTTACTATATAGATATCTATGATTCAAGTACCTATATAGTGAAGTGCGTTACGGCATGCGAAATTTTTGTTGGAAATAATGCTTATCAAAAGTAAGTGTAAAACTGGATAACTCCTTAGTTCAGGGCATTTTCTCTATATTAAATAGGCGATTTTTTAGGAGCAAACATTGGAACCATCTCAAATTATATGGGAAAACCATTGAGAGATTGCGTATCTGAAGAAATAGCTATGAGCGCTGGATTTCCGAAAGACCTTGCATTGATGATATCCGTCTCAGCGGTATGTCTTTGCTGCACACGATGTTCATCATCCAAAATTTCTCTAGTTGTAGTTCATTGTAGTTATGCAAACTCTAAAAGAATTTATGGAAATATGAATAGCTAAAACCTCTTAGATGTGCTCACTACGATTTTTTCTAAGTTATAGTAATCTAGGAATGATTTTGCAAAGTTTTTCGTAAGTATAATTCTAGGAATAAAGTAACTTGTTTGAAGGGTGAGTTACTTTCTAGAAAAGACGGTCACTTAAATTATTTGAAGTACTTCTCCCATTGAAACTTTGTCTTTTCCAAAATATCTCAATCGCCTAACTTCTAATACGAAGATATGTTCAAAATTCACCCTATACCACGCCTAGCAATTTGGACAGTGTTATCAAGAACGGGGCGATTTCATATATTTTCTAGTAAAGGCTAGAATTTTTTTCATAATTAATCATTGTCATTGAAATACTACTACATTTGTTCATTTATGTAATGCAAAATTTAAAATATCTTAAATAAAAATTGGCTGGATAAATCCTAACGGAACATGCATTGACATACAGAAAATAATGGTACAGTAAATTTGTAATAAGAATTTTTTATTGAAATAATAAAAAATATATTTCGATGGAAATCATAAAAGCAATTTTCACATTCAATTTCCTCTCTCAAAATGCCGAAACATATGTTATTCAAATTAAAATCGTGAGTATTAGCTACAGGCTTATTTAGATCTTCGCCACAAGTAGGAAAACGTTCAAAACAGGGGAAAATACGACAAATAAAGAAATAATCTTTACGATAACACTTGTGTACCTATTTTCCCCCTAAATATATTGTTCAGACGAAGGCCTGAAAGTTGGTTTCATTTTAAAAACAATGTGTTAATACCTTCTGTAAAAATATGAAAAAGAATTAAAAAAAAGTATGAACATTCCATAAATATTTATTAATGTTAGATTGTATTGATAATTTATTGTACATCTTTAGTAGTTGAGAAGTATCGAATCACTATAAATTAACTGAATTAAATACGTTCTCTTGATGATGACAATCTGACAGCTGAAAATTGAGAAGCTGATACACGTAATGATGAAGATAGGTAATATGCGGAGGCCCCAATTATGAACTGCTGATTTAGTTTCGAATAGAATGGTTGGCCGAGGGAAGGTGACACAATGAATTTAAATCTCCGATTTCCTGTCATAACAGAGGTATTTGAGAGGTGGCCGTAGTATTCGAAGGTCCTAATTCCCAGCTGTTTATCGTATTGTCCACGTTCTGGTAGCACGGGCAGGAAGAGCTAAACAATTATGACATAATGGAGGAGGAAAAAATGGAATTCAGCAGCATGAGAATGATCGATCGTGACTCGGAATTTTACGTGACTCGTCCGCCCCTTTTTGGGGCCGCGAAAATGGGCAGATGCGATGCCCACCTGCACGGGAGGAAAAAGCATTCGAGAGAGATGCGAACGGTGGTCAGAGGCCATTATGCGAGGACGTGCGAGTTGTTGAATTCCCGTAAATGACCTCTCTCTCTTACCGAAAGGATCGGAAAAGGACAGCAATCTACCGGGCTTAATATCCAATTACTCAGACAAGAGTGAATAAAGGGAATGAGAATAACGGATAGAGGACTGAAATATTAAGGGCACATGTTGACAAGCCTTTTCTCTTTCTTCGAGGTCCATCTTCCAGGGGAACTATATTGACTCTTTAGGGAAGAGAAATAAAAGTTCCTTTTTGGGATCGGCAGTTTTTTATTCCAGCTTCCCGAAATGTCTAAAGGAATATAGGGGAAAATGAAAAGGGGGGTAAAAGGGGGCGAAGCAAAGGCATGGCCGTGGGGGAGGGAAGTAATTCGGGAAGAAGGAGGGAGGAATGGGAGGAGGAAGTGGGAGGATTGAAGATGAGGGAAGGAGGATAGCGATTTGAAGTTGCGAAAGAAGACACAGAAAGGAATAAAAGGGAATAAGGAAAGAGAAAATATGTTCATTGGGAGCGGTTCTGCTATGATCGACAGAAAGTCGATTCCATGTATCGATATACCTCAGTGTTGCAGATTCGATTCGTTTCATAAAACAGAAAGGTAACTTTGTATGTGGAATAGTAAAAGTTACTTTTTGTTTTACAAAATCTGTTTTATTTAACAATCCTTTCGATTATGTCGGATTTCCACTATATTTCGGCCTCATCAGTGAATTTTATCGAATAATGAAAAATGACGACTTGAGGCTTATTATATACATCCTAAGTAAAAATATTATATTATTAATATACTTTTGATATATTTCAAAAATGTAGCGATAGTCAAATTTTTGCTTAATGAAGCTGATTGACTATTCGATTAAAATTAAGAATTTTTCCTTCTAAAAAATACGTAGTATGTTATCTTGTATTTCTTAAATTTTGAGTCCATGTAAGTTCAAGAAGGTAAAAAGTTCATTTTCATTTCTCCAAAATAAAATGTTATCTTTTTATAGAATAATGCTAAATTTTACATTACATCCTGTTTAAATATATAAACCATAGATCATATCGAGCTATTGATATAGATCATGAGTCAGAAGCAGTTACGTTATTGCATGCATTTCTCTAAAATTGACTTTAAGTTACTAACCAAAATCAGCCAAAATAATGGGAACGAAAAACTGGTTGCGTCTTTTGATAATTTTTTTATATTTAGCATAGGTATTGATGTGGTTCCCGGATAGCCATGAGGGCAGCGCGTTCGGCTTCGGTTCGATTCCCGGTGGGAGCCAAGGTGCGAAATGTCGAAGCACTTTAAACATCACTACTACCTCTAGGAGCTAGTGAATGATTACGTTATCTCCCTAGCTTGTTGTGTATGTATGTTGAAGCTACGCTTATCATGTACTAAATGAATGAAATTAACGTAATGTAGTAATTAAATAGTTGTACAGAAATCATTCCCTACGAAGTATTTCTTTAGGCTCGCCCGTATCAATCAATATCCATTACCAAATCTTACTTGTTCCCTTTTATCCATCTCCGAAATTAAATGGGCATTCCGGAGTTACCATTAATCTCCTCATATTCCCTGGAGAAGCCGTATAAAATATTCCGGTTGTACGCTTCTCTCCATTTTTCCCATAAATTAGTCTCTTTCATTTCGGATAAGGGAAGTTAGTCTTTAGTTCCACTTTTAGTTAATGAATATCGCCATTCATCTCCGAAGCAGAGCATAAAATGAGACGGGAATAAATTCGTCCGATAAAGAGAATAATAGATAAAAAGGCGATATAAGGCCAAAGGAAACAAGGAGACGAAAATGCAAAGCCGCAGTGGCAAGAGGGAATACAAATAAGAGGCCTGGAGGGATAAGATGGAAGAAATGTAAAGTTACGAGAATATACGTAAAGCTATTGAAGAGAGAGGGGAAGGAAAGGGTCGAAGGCATTATGTATGCCATTGTGGGCTCCGTAACCAAGGTTCCTTTTCGGCTTTCTTTTTATCGCATTGGGATGTTTGAAGTGGAGGGAGGGGAGGAAGTTGACTGTAAAGGAGTAGGTAACGGGAGGAGGGGGCGAAGAGGGTAGGAAGAGAGTCGAAGAAGAGGGCAGAAGTGGAAAAGCAATGCTTTCAACGGTGGAGGAATGGAATAGAAAATTCCCACGTGAATTACTTTCATTGCTACAGGGATGTATTGAAGTTTCACGAAAGAAGATGGGAAAAGGTGGACATGTGGATTAGGTTACCGCTTAGTTTAGGAGTCTGCTGCTACTAGCGTAAAGATTTGTTTAATTCTTACTTGCCTGATTGGTTCATAAAACTCCTAAAGAAGCAAACACAAGCATTATAGAAGCTCAGAGTGCCATTACTTTAGCAGCACAGCAAAGGCCTAACATATTGAAGATTCTTGATCACGATCTTCTGGAGGATTTGTCATCTCAAAATATACGCGTCTATCGATTATGCTCTGCTGTTTTTACCTGGGTTTATTAAGAGGGTTTCTTTCAGATTTTTTTATAAGCCTTCGCGCTTTATATCCTTAAATAGGGCGAAGCAAAAATATTTTACCACTTTCTTAGCTGGTAAAGCGATGTAGAAGTGTGAACTCCCTTGTTCGATAAACGATGTTACAACGAAACCATTAGCGATATTACGTACATTTCCAACAGCCTTTCTTTTCTAGACTTAAAATCTTGATCTACAGGTACGTTATCTCCGATCAAATCTATCTGCTTCCAACTGATCCCCTTTGATTCTACATCGTCTTATGGGGTGTCTACTTTGAGGACCAGTCTCTCCGAAATCGTCGTTGAAATTCTATTTCAGTTTTGTGTATCCAACGGATCTATTGGCTAAATCTTCTGATATACTCTAACTTTAAATTATTGCACAATCTAATACATACATTACATTCATACTTCGAAAGGATTTTTTTCATAGAGACCAGGAGCACTCAGCTGGAGAAAATATAATTAGTAACTAGCGCACAATCTGTTTGACGATGCAAAGCTTTGGTCATAATTTTAAGTCGCTTATCGATGTCGCTATAATTTATTAACTGTATAACATTCGTTCGTTCAAGAAAATATACAGTGATTTGAAGACATACCTTAGGAGGTAAATTGTATTATGTTGTTTATTAACTTTCTCCAAGTCTCCCTTATATTATTCTTTTGGAAACTTAATTCTACTTTTATTGAACACTACAAAATTTTGATCTACCTCAATTTCCCACTTCCCAGTTGCTTAAATCCGTGGGAATCACAGCAGACAATTCTTGACTTTCTCGTATCCTCGCCAACCTCGCAAGTTCCTATCAAACTCGAATTTCCTTCGTATTTCCATTAACCTCGCATTTTCAATGCCGTGGGATACCCCCGAGAGATGATTATCACGCAATTGCGCGGATGCAACTCCTTTCAAGAGCTTCTCGAAGCGATTCTGAGACGATTTATGCTCGGAGGACTTGCACATTCTCGTTGGGAGCCAAATCGGCGTTAAGGAAAAAAATCGTGCCGAAAGCCCTTCGGTCACTGGCAGAGAAGCGAAGAAGGGGCAGTTGACGGATGTGTAACTGTCGGAAAAAAATTAGAAAGGTTACTTTCCAGAGCCATAATAAATGTAAGAGGTTGAAAATTAAGAAAGAGGTTTACCGAACATGGATAGGTAATTAGCGGTGGAAGCTGAAAATGGGATGAGGCTTTAAGAGACTAAAAGCCTTAAAAGGTGATGGGAAATTTATGTAAAGAGGCGTAGGTTCGTGGAGTGGCTGAAGAAGCAAAAATCGAACTCTCGTACATCGTGAGAATGAAGCTACGGCGTGCGTACCAATTTACTTTTCGATTGAGACATTCACTCACACGATTTCCTTCAATCACTACGTAATCGCATGCATACTTCGTTCAGTAAATCAGCTTCAATATATTCCTTATTTTATTTAATTCTGTATCTTCTCTAAAACAGTACTTCCATCTCGTTATAGAGCATATTCGCTAAGTATATTGATTAAATGCCAAGTAAAAAGGTCTTGATGTCAGAAAATGGCTGATTAACCTGTTATTACGATGTAAATCATATAGGCTCCATTCTTAATACGTGACCTCTAGATGGTACTTTTGAAAGGTAACTGGCTGTATTTAGTACACTCGCAAAATGACAGTGGAAGATATCGGTACAAATTTCTTATGGGTTAGTATATCAGCTCCAGTGGAATTTATTGGAAAAAGATCATTGGATGTATCCATGCAACCAGAACTGGCTTTAATTTAAGAACATTGGTGTCTAATAGTTAATATTTATGAAAGAGATATTATGTCAAATATGTCTTTTAATATATTATAGTATAAAGAATAACGATAAAACACATTCCTTTACATTTAATAAACACTTAATACTAATATATAATTAATTCCTCGACCATGGTCTTGATTCTTCAAGTCATCATCAAAAGTCGAGGCCGAATAAATATATTCTATTCTTGTAACTATAAATAGGTATTGGACAAGGAAGTAATTCAACAGGTTTGTCTAATATAAGAAATTCATGTTTCTTAAATAGAATTGCGTATTCCTATTTGAAAATAAACAACTCCGCCATGATCCTGCCACGTTTCTGATACTCAAGCTTTAATATCATGGGTTAAATTGATGTTGAAATTCACACATAAATACTTGCTCTAGCTGAATAAGTGTTGGAGTGTAGAAAATCCAGACTTCTACGGCACTTGCTTTGTGAAGTGAAATCTGCTCACCACGCTTTTCTACATATATCAATATCCGCTAACTTAGCTTCTCGTTCTCCCCAACAAATGGTTCGTGAGCTGTGAAAACTGTAAAATATACATGTTAATTGGCAAATCATTAGTTAGTTATGCTCTAACATAGTTTTAAATGCCTCTCACTCATGAATACGTTTGCATATGAATCAAGGAAATTCCTAAAAGCCTGTTTCCTGTCTTATCTCTTCATAGCTGTCTTGGATTATTTTACAGTTACTGCCCTACAATCGGGTATAAAATTTGTCCTCACGAGTGATACTGGATCTCCGACAGTATTTTTGTGTTGTGAAGAATAGTACGATAGTGAATGGAAAAGAGAGAGAGCGTTTAAAATAGCTTAAGACAAAGGAATAGAGTGACGAATGCATAAGAAGGGGTAGGTGAGGACGTAGTGAGGATAAATAGATGCTGCTAGGCGTAGAGAAACGGAAATAGAGGAGGGTTGGGTGGGTGGAGGTGGGTGGGGGACTTAATGTCGAAAGTGAGCGAGAGGTGGCCGCCGGGAATCCAACAATGGTTCTGTTGTGAGGCGGTGGGCGGCGTGCCTATTCGCCCTGTTCCGCTATTTCGGAAATGGGAGGCGGGGTACGGAGCGACCACAGAATAGGGAATGAGGAAAAGGTTATTGGGGACGAAAAAATCGGAGGAAAGTCCGTGGAAGTGGTTTGATAATTCCGCCGCGTGTGCAAAAAATCGAAATCGGTCGCCGGCGATGTCGGGTATAAGTGTGAAAAAGTCGACCCTTTCCTATGCATGGAAACCTTTTAGAGTCTAGGCAACAATAGAAAAGAGTTTGCCTTTAGTTGTTTGGAGGAGCTCAACGACTAGGAAAAAGCTCTTTGATTTCTTCATCATCACCTCAAATTTCTGAGTGTTTCCCGAGTCATTGTTATTTTACGATATGCGCCTTCTCATGTTTGAGGGAGTTTCGAGGAAAACTTCTCCTTCAATTGAACTTGGTCCGTCCCATAATTTTTGGAATCAGTTTTAAATCGAATTCTTCTGGGTATTGGCTTTTTTGTGTAATATTTAGCACTGTCCAAGCTTTTACTACTATATACACTCTCTTCTAAATCCATCGATTTGCGATAACTGCTATGATACACTAATGATGGGAATGGATCGCAGAGATGAAATGTTATTCAATAGAATAAAATACCACTCGTTGAAGTCTCCCTGTTTTCTCTAATGTAAATGTATTTGAGATCTATTGCCAGGCGGCTCATTACTGAAACCTTTATATCTTATGGGTACTGTTAGTGCATTATCATTCTGGCTGATTAAAACATTGGTTTCAGTGAAATCTTTCATGAAAAACTAGTGCAATCAGTATTTTAAGTGGTTACTGATATTGCCTTTATGAATTTTTCATGAGAACCACGCATGGAATTCTCTTTTGTGTAATAAATGCAGCTGCAATGTCGCCGCCTCATTACTTAGGTGCTGTTTTTTTAAAATGCCAACCTTTTTCCCCTTATACTTTTAAGGGATAAAGAATTGAAATTCCAATCAGTTTTGCTGCTGCTAATTGTCAAATTCTTCAAATTCTATCAAATGGTAAAGCTTATGAGTGAACTAATTTCCCAGCTTGCATTTTATTGCGTAGACTAATTACAGCTCACTCGAAGAATCGTTAAAGCCAAGGGAATTCATCATTTAATTGGAGGAAAAACGCTGGATTGATGTATGAAGAGGGGGGACTTATCAATTAATTATCTTTTGGAAATGTATTCAAATACAGTCTTTGAGGTTGAAGTTCCCCTATGGTGTGAGCTCAGGGAATTCCGCGACAAGAAAATAAGTTTATTGCTATTCCAGCTACGAATCGTTTTGAATAGAATATGAAACGGAGGCGAAATGGGCCATAGAAACGGAAAAGTAACTATTTGTGGAATAAATTGATTATATAACCGAAGGATAGGAAATTGAACGGAAGGAAATGTCGTGTTCTACAAGTTGCAAGACTGAATCCATGCCACGTTAGACATTTTCACCGCTATATATCCTTGGATTAATTACTCAGCCTTTTGGACAGATTCATTTCACAGTTTATACTTGATAACTTCGATTTGTGAGGCCCATGAAGAATTAGAAAATATCGATCTATTTTAGGTTTGGGTCTACCTTGTATCCAACTTATATAATTCTAACATTGATTTCAGTTTAAAGTAATAGCATTATGACTCAAGGCTAACTAGTTAGATCTTAGAATTTGAGGTATTTACTATGCGGAACTTTAATTCCGCGGCTGAATTTCTTCTGATCAGCAATTATAGCAAGTAATTGCTCGATTAACGTTGACGTTTCTAGCAGCCCAATTTAAATTCTCGGTGAGATCACATAGCCATTACTTATAGTAAAAGCGACAATTCCGATTTCGATGATATAACGTGGAAGTTTGATCATCTCTAAGAGTTACAAGTATTTTATATTTTAGGATAGTGGTAGTGATAAAGTATAAGAATAATTATTTATTAACAGGATATAAACTCGTTAACTTGGCAAGACCCTGTCGTCAGCAAATATGTAGTAAGTTAAGATGATTCATGTCTCCCACCCCCCTTATAATTTCCATTAGTTTCGCTCATTTCTTGTTATCTAGGGGCGCATTATTCGTGCTGGCGTTTAAGTAAACGAATTAGTCATCTGCCCTCTTTTTCGTTACGTCATCCATGATCTGATACGCGTGGACATAACTGCGGGTGGATGGACAGACCCTCTCCCAAGCACTAATGAAAAGGACTAAACACAAAACGCTTAACGAGTTAACTTAATATGAAAGGCTTTAATTGAAAGCTGAGGGGCTGAGTTGGGAGTGCCGATGCGAAAGGGCTTATTGGGAGTGAAACTGAGGAAGGAGGATCTCTTTGAGATGCTGGCGATTATTTAAATTGAAGCGTGGTGCAGTATAGCGTGTGGGAACCGGGTCGAGCGGGGCCAACCGCCGATGCATCCGTGCCACACCCCTAAAAGGTCACCGCACTGGTCATTTCTCGCAGCGGGGGTTCGGAAATTAAAAGGCCCGTCTGTCCTCCCCCTTTACCCTTTTCCTAACCCTGCGCCGCCCCCTCTCCTTCCCCGGTAATTCCTCGGCCCCAATGCACACACTCGTGATTTCCCCTCGCGATGGGAACGTTTAAAGGCTGGCTTACCCATGAAATTTAACATGGGATTGGTTTTAAAGGTTACTTGGTCCGAGTCCATGGCGACTCTCTGGTCCGTGAAATCCTCCTTGGTCGGGAGAGAGTTGCCATGCAGCCCGTTTGGTTACTTGTTTGGTGTTTTTTTCTTTTTGCGCGAGTGGGCCTTATGCGATCGGTAATGAGGTGATAGCTACCGGAAAACTCAGCTGCGATAAATTTAGGGAAAGGACGGATGGGCTCAAGACCTCTGAAGAATGCGTGTTTTGTGAGGGGAAAGGTTAACTGGGGATTAATCAAGGAACGGTTTGAAATATAGGTTTATAGGATTACAGTTTAGTTTTCGTTTATTCCTTTCAGTAAGTCTAACTAATGGGTTTTCAACTTTGATTTGACCGACCGGATCTACATTCTGTTCGGACTGTTTTTTGGTAATCGTGTGAATTGTAAAAATTCAATTAACAAATAACTGTATGATATCGAATTAAGTTTTACGCACCAACGAATTACATAGGAGATTCACTCAGATATTGGGAGTAGAGATACCGTAAATTATGAGATGAGAAATCACTCAATGCGTCCTAAATTATAATTCTTAAAAAGCATAGGTTAAAAATACAACACTCATTTCATCACAGCATTTACCGATTTTATGCGATCTAAAATTAAAATATCTTTCTAAGTGTTTTCTTGGCTTAAAAATTAAATGTATTTCTAATCAATTGGTTTTCTAATCCTATGATATTTTGTGCGTACTAAGTATCATATTCGAATGCCAGCAGTTATCTCATTGTCAGTCATTTAAGCAATATTTTTAATAATAAATTTAATTACATCTTATTCTTTATTTTTAAATATATGATATCATTATTCTTTGTCTATTTCAAACGTATCCTTACTTAAAACTTAGTATCATCCTTATATGATTATCCTTCAGCGAAATTCTCGCCAGTGTATTTCATTCACTCTTGAAAGAACACCAGCAGCTAACATTGTTTAGTATACTAGCAATATCATTTCTTCGTTTAAACAATTCTTCATAGCTTCGCAAGCGTGAGTCTGTCATCTCTCGACTGACCGTAATCTTCACGAAGTAGGAGAAGTACGAATGATTCAAAGGCCGGAAACAAGGGAGCGAGGCATGAACTGCGGGTCTTTAAATTGTAATCGACGGGGAAAATGAGCATAATTTCATCCATTTCAATCGTTAATGGGTGGAATCGTTTTAACGGTATGTGAATTCGACCATGTGGCCCTAACTATGTATGCGACCACCCTGGAGAAGATCGGCAGAAAACGACTTTTTCGTTGCGATTGCCTGATAATAGATTAGGCATTCAAATATTCAATTGTACTGAATGCTGAACTAGGATGAGCTTGACTTCAAAAATTATATTTTTAACTCACTCTAAAGCTAATAGTAATAGCAGGTAAATACCGTATATGCTTTTGTGTAAGCCGAGTTTTTCAGCACATTTTTATGCTGCAAAATACCAAATCGGCTTATACTCGAGCGAGGATCCCAACTGTCAGTTCTCCGGTGGAAAAATTCTGCCCTAGCATGATGTCATCTTGTAAATTGTTGACTCTCTTTTCTGCTTAGAGAGTTAGTTTACTGTTTTCATTTGAAATAAATATTCAACAATTTTTAACCAACTGATGCCTCAGTTTTTGTACTATTATTGGAATCTACTTTTATTTTGAATAGCTGCTTCATAGGCACTATAGGCTTATACTCGAGGCGATCAGTTTTCCCAGTTCTTTGTGATAAAATTAGGTGCCACGGCTTAAATTCGGGTTGGCCTATACTCGAATATATACGGTATTTTTCCGTTTGATCGTATTTTCCCAATAAAAATGTTTATTTTAGAACGGCACTTTTATTAGAATAGCACTGTTAGAGTGTAAATTTAAGGGCTGCTTCGGGAAAATGTATGGATGTTGCGAAATAAAATAAACATGCCTTCAGCTATGATACTGTAAACGTAGCGTACTTCCTTGTTTGTACTTAAACAAGCCGTTCCTGGGATTAATAATCCTGTAATACCCTGAAACCAATATAAACATGAAACACAGCGTATATGTGTGCATGCTGATTTTTCTTACAGTTAAATCGATCTAACCAAAATTTCAACATTGTTATTTCTCCTGGACTTGATACATCGCCCCTCTCTTCCAGCCCGAGGCGTTCCTTCTGGCTCTGTTAGTTGAAAATAACCTGAATGTTGCCAATGCTTTCCTTCGATTTGTGCATTCCTTCTTTTCCCATCAGAATATAGTCAGCAAACTTCAATTCAAACGTTGTTTGTGCGTCATCTGTTATTGGTCAATACGGTCCAATCAATACGGTCAATACATCCAATCATCACCAAACCACTCCGTTCTGATGCGTATCGTTCTCCTTTTTCCCCTTTCTCCGAATGAACAATTTCCTCTCCCCTTTTCCCCGTTGGTTTTACATCTGCAAATGTTTACTCCCTGACGATTAGCGCGTAACACTCCTACGTACTTTATTTGGAGTTCTTCGGTTTTGATTCTTTGTACCCTTCGATATTACGACATTTCCTTATCAATTTACATTGGCAAAGGTGTAATCGTCGATGTGTGAAAACTGTTTATAGAATCCCTCACCTCCGTCGTATTATTTTTTAAATTTACCATCGTTAATAATTTGTTACACATGTATGCATCTAGATTTTTCTCCAACATAAATTTCTCTATCGATAATTTCCAGATACCCCCTCCCTCTTACTCCCAAAAATTTAATCATGCATATACCACTTTTGGATGTATTCCTTTTAAAAATAATTCACTAAAGAATCCTTCTTTTTGTGAGAAAATATATATTATCGTATATCAATTTTAAATTTAACCCATGTTAATTTTGAATCATTAAGTGTAATAAGTTAAAATCTCAAATTAAAATGTAAATAAATTTACATATCTAAATTGAATTCTGCATTATATTTTACGCTGTATTTAAAAATCTAAGGTTGAATTAAGGCGAAAATTCCTCTATAGCAAAAATGCAAAGACTCCTCTATGAATGTTTTTTTCTTTCAATTTCTGTAAATTTTCTAAGTAATTGAACGTTCTTTTTAACTTATGTAGTTATTGCAATTTTAATTTGGTTAAATAATAATAGTAAAGAATAATAACCATTACTCACTTAAGTTAAATTTGATGCGAGAAATTTCGTGGTAATTAGATTCATTTGTAGGAAGCGTTGCAATTTCTATTGTATTTCCTGGCAACTTTTTAAGGACACCGCCGTCTTTGTATTAGTATTTCTGAGGATGTAATTACGCCAGCAAAAACAGTAGTATAATGTTATAAACTGAACTACAATATTTGGTTTTTGTAGTGTGATTGTGAATAAGTATGGAAGGAAGGAAGGTTTAGTATTCGGATACGTGTATTTTGATCATTTTATGGTAATCAACTCTTGTTGAACGAAGTACCCTTCGATGTATTTTGCTAAACTCCAAGCGTTGTTTCACTTAGAGACCCGAACAAAATTAAATTAGAGTAAGAGACCTGACCAAAATAAAAGCGTCTCCCAGAATGCACTTGGTTTCTCTCGGGTCGAGAAGTTTGAGGAAGAGAACATGGACAATCGAGAGAAAACTCAAAGGCGGGCGAATTACGAGCGATTTCACCATGGTTACGTAGAGTGTGTCTTTAAAAGCGATGTCTCCTTGTCAGCCATTCGGTTAATTTAAGGAGGTCAACGACCCGAATGAGGAGTGGCAGGCAGATGTGAAATGGCCAATCCCAAGCGAAAGACCCCCAATTGTTGAGGGGAACCAACTGTCGAAAGGAAACAGATGAAGCTTGTTGCATTTCCGTTCGCGAAATTGGTCTCCCAAATTACGGCAGCCCCTCCCGGTCCTTCAGGTGCAACCCGCCCATCACACGTCCTAGGAGGCTCTCCCAATTTATCGCCCTCTATCAACGTTCCATCTCCGGTGTTTCTATTCCAAGCTAGAGAAGGATAGGAGGGACCCGGTGCAGATCTGTTCCGGAGTTCTTTAACCTTTGTCGTACCTGGCAGACGGTGTTGAGGAGTGCAGATGCGAAGGATTAATTTAGCCGAAAACACCTGAATCGTATATCATGATGAATATGTCAGGTAGGAATTGATGTGATGGAATAATT
This sequence comes from Sympetrum striolatum, assembly GCA_947579665.1. Lineage (NCBI taxonomy): Eukaryota > Metazoa > Arthropoda > Insecta > Odonata > Libellulidae > Sympetrum > Sympetrum striolatum. The sequence continues at coordinate 14,387,553 of OX388346.1, forward strand.
TGTTGGTTTAATATGGCTTAACTTGGCATAATATTTGCTAATGCTGGTTAATTTGTAGAGGGGATTACCTGGTAGCGAATGGATTCTAAACCATATAACAGGCGACAGTGAAAGACTCCTCTTACTTTTGTTTCGTAAAGGCTGGAGAAAATACGCATGTTGCGGCATGTTGTTGTTGGCGCATCTATTCAACGCCATATATCAATGGACGAAACCAAACCAATTCCTATTAATTCTGTTAGCTACCCATTTTCATCTCGATTCTAGGTGAACGATCCTACGCCAGGAATCGAACCCTAGATCGCCTTACCTTCATGGCTATTAAGAGGTGTACAACGTTCAATATCGAGATAAGATAGATGAAGCTTTATTAGCGAGATTAGGTTTATATGAGGCTCTTCTCCAATTAATCTCGTATATCGTTATAATATTTAAAATTATTAATTTAATAACAAGAAAGAAAAATGTGTTTGTAGCTGACGGTTCACAAAAACCAATGTCGCGGAATAAATACTCGCAGAAAAGGTGGTAAAAAACACCCATGGAAACAGTACAAAAGAGGAAATATAAATATTCAAGTACGTTAACATAGACAAATCAAGTAAATGAAAACAGAAAAAAAATGACGTCGTACTTTTTGAAGATGTAGAGGATCGTTTAGGATAATAATTTCAATTTAATTTTTCTCGTGTATAGTTAAACTATATATTATAATTTTTCAGGTAATTCACTGAAACAATTAATGATTTCCGAGGACGCACATTTGTCTTGATTTTCGTTTTTTCTTTACGACGCGAAGTGGTTTTTATGTTGAGCCAGTGTCTTTGAGAAAAGTCATCATCTATCACTTTAGCTTCGTTTTTCATCAATATTTGAAGATTAGTAAATTATTCCATAAATATCATGGAAATAATTTTATTGAATGACAACCTTAATCTTCTAAGAGTTTCATTCACTCTCATTCCGTCCTATTCACCTACTCATTTTTGGTTGTTGATTCTTCATGAACTGAACAGTTGTTTAATGCCACTATTAAACTCAAATATCGTTTATTTAAAATCTGTTTTGATTCTTTCATGGCCTATAAATCTATAATTTGTGTAATTTTACAACTCTGCATCTTATTAACTATCAAAATTCCATCCACAGCTATTTGACCCGCTATGCCTCAGGCTGGACCCTTTCCTTCTCTCTTTAATTTGAATTTATTAAAGACTTTTTTGTTGCCCGAAATTAGGCTGTCATCGTGACGAGATAATTGCCCAAATCCGCCACCAGTTGGCATACTTTGTTACGCCGTCTTTTTTCAAAACATTTCATTTTCTTTCCGAGTCGTTTGGGTAATGATGCCTGCACACAATATGGGTGGAACTGGATCATCTTCGAAAGCTATCCTTTTCTCCTCATCACCAGTTTTTCCGTTCGATCCACTTTTCCCTTATTCTCTTCATCGGTCATCCTTTATCCCAGTTTTTTCATCCGTCGGATCGGGTTTCGGTTTATTAAGCTAATCGGCCGAGTCCAGAGGTACCGGTTGGGGTTTATTCGAAGTCATTCGTCGTTCCATTTCGGAACGAGATTAAATGATTGGCTGCAGTTTCCTTCGATATTAACGAGTCGAAGAAGTTTCCCCATCTTCCGCTTTTAACGAAGTTATAATTCTAGAAAGGGAAATTCCAAGTAATAATTCTGCAGTAACGAAGTATAAAATAAGCTCCAATTCATTGCTTTGGTCTTGTGATGCCAGTATGTTGAGCGATATTTTGAAATGTTTTATTAACCGGTACCCTCGTTTCCTGTTGCTCAGAATGTGAAAGAAAAACATTTTCACGTTCCGAGCACGTGAATATTTTAAATTTTAGCTCGTTTATTATTTTTAAGACTCATTACTTGATGCACATAATTCATCTGTGATTGTGTAAGTCATTTTATACTGACTGAATGAAATAAATGAGGAATGTTTTTACGAAAAAGAACGAAAGGTATTTCCTAAAACATGAAAATAAATTCGGCAAAAACTTATCAAAAACTGATCATCGGGGTTTCCTGTTTGGCACGCATGCCAAGGGATGTCCAACCCCAGCTTTACAACTTACTATAAGCTACGTGTTAGATAGATGAGGATTTTCTGGCTCGTAACCTCGTATTCGTCCTAATAACTAATATACACAGTCAGTATGCCATTATCGTCATGATACACAGAATTGGAAGAAAATTCGATGGCATGTAGTTAAATCGTTAATAATCATTGAAATAAAGTGTCTGTTTGTTTATATCGAAAGTTGTCTAGTATTAATTACAGTGAATGAATGAAGAGAGAGATATCTACCCCAAAAGTGACTGCTTTCATTGAATGGTTGTTTATTTGATGATTACATCAGTCTACGCTGATAAAAAGATAGCGAAATAACTCATTCTGATACCTGTAGAGAAAGATTAGTATTTAGGGAAACGGCCTTGATATGTGATCGCTACAATCAAGCAATCTTCTGTATGCTATTTTGGAGCATTTATGCTTCTCTCCTTTACGATGGAATTAATGTTACTGAAAATGATCTCAATTAGAAGCTATATCAAGAGGAATTTTTATTTTAATTCAAATTCTCTCTTTACTATTCTCCTACTCCTTTAATTTCGTGGCTTTCTTTGCCCTAAAAGTTCTCACTTACTAGCTGTAAATTACGACATCCTTGGATGTAGCCTATCACGGTCTGACACCTATTTCTTCTCGAGTCAACATAACAGATTAAAATTCAAACTTTCTCTCATAAATAATCGAAGGTCGAATTGATTTGTAAATTGCTAACCAAGAACATCCGTCCCGTTATCTGACAAATATCTAATCTTCCAGCTGAAAATGCAACAAACCTATCAATTTTCTTCTTCCGACTACAAATGGAAATATATTTGAGAGCTCCTTCTATTTGAATGGATAACAGCGTAACTTAAATCTTATGACTCATTATTGCAATTGTTCTAACCATAATCCATCAAATGAACACTATTTACCCTGTATGAATGATTTTATCGGTAAGTTTCTAATAATTTCAATTTAAATGCCACTTTGGGTGGATAAGATTGAACCGAGTTAGCTATGGTGAATATATCAGCTACCCAGTTAAAAATATATATTGTAATTAAGGAATATGAATGAAAAACATTTTATTTATAAGAAAATATTGTCTTTAATCATAATTCTCTCCGTTATAACAATCATTAATTCTCAGAAGGCATTCGAAGATAATTACTGATATTTTGTTTGCGTTAAGATTTCAACCATTTTAATTTAGTGTTATATCAGCAAAAGAAAGTAAATGTTTTTCGGTAGAGAATGAAATATGCATTACGGCCATCAATAATCTTATACACAAATTTTAAACCTGCTGAATTTAATATAAATAAAGTAATACCGATATTTTGAAAGGTACTTTATTAGTAAAAAGATAATAGAATAAAAAAATACGAATCGTCATTTGCAAAGACAAACTTAGATGTTCCATTTTGAGGAAATGGTAATAAGCTACTTATGGGAGTAAAAACTCTTATTAAGGCATGGATCATTCTTGGGTAAGGAAATCTCTCTACGATATTTCAATCCGTACTCGGCGGAGAGAAATATTTGAGTCTGGAATATTTCCATTCAGATATTCAAAGTAACAGTTCCTTCATTCCTCGCAAAGGGAAATAGCACAACTGCGTTAAGTGCATTGCGCATAAAAACTCCCAACGGCGCATCAAAGTTATCAGCGCTCGGAAATTTTTGAATAAAAAACCATTTCCACAAGGCTGGAGCGGCGGAGGATCTTTACCCAGGCATAGATACATTTTCGCGTTTTCTGCATAAATCATTTCTCCCCTCCTCATATCTAAATCTCGACGCTAACGACCATCAATCGTACTGCGTGGTTTTTCTCTTCTCCGGCAGCAACTGCGATTTCGCATTATGCATTCCCATAAAGGAAGCTCTGCAACAAACCGTATTCTCAAATCTTCGAGGCACTTACCCCGTGATGGAGAGCTTAGGAGTTTTGCCCGTGGTTGCCGTAGCGACTATGGGAGTCATTTTACTTCTCTCCTATGTTTCTTTATCTATGCATGAAAGAGGGAAGCTAGTTGCGCCAGGGGGTTGGGCACTTCAGTCCTCGATCTCGTTTTTTCTTCCATTATCTGCTCCCTTTTCCTGTGCGGACACAAAGGAGTTTGTGTTGAGCACGTTTGGTCTTTTATAGGGCGAGTTGTTAACGCCTGTTTTTAGTGGTTCTTCCGAACCCATGCCATCTGCCCATTGAGTTCGGGAGCTACTCCCACGGACTTTATTGTCCATCATATGGCACAGGGAATCCAATCGCTATTTTATTTTAAAGGATTCGAAAGTTTCCGATCTGTCTGAATGTGTCCATGAATGCTCGAAGGAAAACGCGTATGACTATCGCTGCGGGGACTCCGAATATAAAACTTTTAGTCGGCTGTGAATTCGAAATCAAATTTCCGGGAGGGAAAAAAAGGCATTTCGGGCCGTAAAGGGATTGTAACGAGCATTATTTTCAGTTGAAATTGCTTTCGAAATATAGTGAATATAGTGCTTAGAGATCTGAGTATTATTAGATATTTTAGATTCATCACTGCTTGATCTCGTAATAACTAAATTTAATCCGATAAAATGCTGTAGGGAATAGCATTCACATAAAACTGCTATTTTTAGGGATGGGATAGGCGGTACAGATTTCAGAACGTCAGTTGGTGTCGCAAAGTTTATTTCAGACCTCATCTTATCCCTCATGCTGTTCTATCCTTGGAGTAAGCGATAACAAAATTGTTTTTTTTTTTCCTTTTCGGTTTATTCGCTTCAACAGTTACCCATCATCTTTACCTAGTTAATTAGTGCACGATACCTACTATTTTTTGTTTTAATGTGTGTTTTGGACACGAAACATCTTTTGAAATTTGGTACCGTCCTGATCGCTGTATAAAAAATTGTCTTAATTGCGAGCGAAGTGTCATTAGCTAGGCGAACTCAAAGTGTTCGGCACTCGTAAAATAAGATTAAGACATCTATTACATGGTAAAGAACACGGTAAAATCTCCGTGAACTGACTCTCTCAGAAAAAACTCCGATAGTTGAAGGTAAAATTATGGAAACTGTCATTTCGTATTTTTTGAATTTTTTTATTTTCTACCAATCATTTCTTCGACTGGAAGCAGTTAAATTATATGATTTATTAAAAAAATACAGTAGCCTCAGATAATATGGAAATTAGTCAGGGAAGCAAATAATGTCGGAGCTAATGCTTCAAAGATCCCAATTTTGCTATTAAGAAAACATGTAGGTATTCAGTTAAGTTCTTATTGAAGAAATACGATTAATTGGAAATGCGTAATATCAAATACCTTACGCCTCCATGAATAGAGGCGTTGAAATATATGTACTCACTTTCACTATTATAAATAGTTTTTTAATATTGGAATAGCTTTTTTCGAAATTTGAAATTAACTTTTAAAATCCACCGTTCCTATTTTAATCTCAAGACCAGTAGTGATTTCATGTGTGACTTGCCTGAGGTCAAATCAAGTAACCCAATGTTTCTTCAATATTTACTCCGTTATTATTATTCGTATCTCAGCTTAAATTTTTGTTACTCATATTATATTCGTTGGAATTATAAATTATTTTGCTATTACTATGCTTTTCAAACCCAGCACGAATAAAGCTGAAAATTAAGAGATAAAAATTCTGTTTAACTTATCGTCGATAAATGCCACGCGTAGCTCAATGAAAAAGCCTTAATTTATCCCTTTCTCAATTTAGAATGGAATGAACTGAATGAACATTTATTGTTCGAGGTACTTTCTTGATAATCACACCTAAGTAATTTCTGCACCCTGAGGCTGTACTGCCCGCAGCTTTTGCCTCCACAGGACATAATAAACGAGTCATGCAGGGCTTCCGTATCCTTTTTCAGCGTTAGAATTACGAGATCGAAAAATATTTCAATTTCACAGCGCAGCTTGACTTCCTCCTTAAATCCCGAGAACGGTTCTCCGGAGACATATTCATTTGGGATTGCTTTCGGAATCGCTGTTTCCGCTTTGAGAACGATCCGAGAACGCGTCATTCCGAACTCTCGCGGAAACTCGATTTTGTGACGGAGGATTTTTCAACAGCCACCGAATGGATTTCTCATCACAGCCCCAAACCTTTTATTCGTTTTTTCGCCACCCGAGAGAGACACTTAAAAACCCGGAGATGGTTAAAGGCAGCGGAGCGTGAATTTACTGCCTCCCGCGAGTTTCAATTCCGTAACTTCTTTGGTCGCATTTCCGTCGGGCGTTTAGGAGCCCTTTTCAATTAGCCGCGTTTTAAAACTTGATGGATGGCGGAGTTCCGACAAATAACGAGGCAACGTTCGAAGTCCTCCTGAGTCGTTTTATTTCAACCCGCTAGAATAATGTTTTTATTCCGTAAGAGATTTACCGCTGTTTTCTAGCTCTGGAGTGGAGAGTTACGCGTCCGATTGTTAAAATGAGTCCTCCGCAATATCTCCTTTGAATGTCGAACTCGACGGTCGCACCTGGTCCTTTCTTACGGCAGGTTCGTAACTTTTGATGGTCCACAAAATCCTGCGGGAAAGTGAAGCAGTAAGGGTGCTTTTAACGACCTCGCTAGCTCGCTCTCGTATTAACGAATTTTAACGTCGAGTTTATGAGCGGACCACACCGAGCCTTGCGCCCCCCGTAAAATTACAATATACTCCGGGGCGTATGGAGAATGGAGATTAGCGGAATAAAACGGGTTTACCGCCCAAGATCCGATTTTGAAACGTTCGAGTGAGAAGAGAATAAAATGACGTTTGAAGTGTGTGGATGTATTTGTGGCAGTTGGGGTGACCCTGGGAAATACTGAAGCACAGAACGAACAAAATTTCTCTTACCTCCTGTATACGCTCTAATTAGGCACAGACGTGTTGCGTACTCGTGATTTAGTTAGTGTTGACTCCACGTGACAAGTTGTATGTAGACATTAGTTTGCGTATTCACTTAGCCATTGTGAGCCTTTGAATAGCTCCCAAACGGGTATAGATGAACAGGTTGTGTTTTTTCAAGTTTATTCTTCCTTGGGGGTTGTGTTTACAGAACATCGATCAATCTTGCGGCCTTTCTTATTGTTTGTTTGCATTCAATAACGGTAAATCTACTCTTAATAATTGAACCCAGTATATTAACAGACATTGACTCTCCTTTTGAAAAGGAAACAGAGCAAAAGAGGATAGCTTGGTTACTATTTTTTCTTATAGTTAGTTCCAGTTTTCTAGAGAGTAGTATGTTAAATTGGAATTAAATCCTGTTAATTTTTCTCCGCTCTTCAAGAATATCCTCACACCAGGTCGTCTATAAGCGATGTTCTTCTATCTGGCGATTGAAATTAAGATTTATTCCTTACATTAGCAGATTTCAGCTAATTTTTTTCAAATACCAAACTAACTACGTAACCTGCAATTCAGTAAAGGATAATTTAAGGTTAACTACTTGAATTTTACTCATGACTTCTAGTTTGATTCATTGATTCTACATCGTTATACGGTGAAAGTTTTGAGGAATTGCAACAGTTTCTAGCCGCATCGTAATCATAGATGATATGGCTGGAATTCGCCATTGAAATGAATAAGTGTTCTGCTATCAGTAGTTCTACAAAATAAACCTAAACTATAAAACTTTTTGTCAAGTTTATAAGTATTGTATTCCTGATTGACCATCAAACTTGATAGCATTCCCCCAGGGTTTGTTTAAGAGCATCCATTTTCTTTAGTGCTTCGTTAATTTTTAATTCGACGTTACAGCTCTGAAAGCGAGTATACTGTATTCGAAACACGCTTCCCATCTTATGAGCAAAAGAAAGATCCAAATCAAGAATTCTTCCTGATAAAAATTTCAGTCTGAAAGCGAACGTTTGAGGTAGAAGTTACCGATGAATATCTGAGGGCGATTTGAAGAGAAGGAGAAGAGTCTTCCTCGAAGCAACTCAGAGTTCAAGAAGAACCTTCACCGATAGCGCGACCCCGTGAATGCGGGAAGCCGGTTTATTGCCCTATCAGGCACTTTCTATTTCTCACGCACATTGGACAAGTCGTGCATAACACTTAGGTTACGCAAAAATCATTTTGAGTGCGATATCTTCGTCCAGAAATTTATCATCGAATGAAGGATAGGCATACTTGATTGATATATTAGACTATCTGTCATCGTTATGAATTTTTTTATGAAAAGTCGATTCCGATAAACATTAATGTATCTAGATCGGCATTATACTGTTTTTAAAAACCTTTTTCTGCGGATTTTTTGGTATCATAAATTATTAGATCTCAATTTATCAGGTGATTGTAATTTTTCTCTTTGCCCATCCCTCAAATAAATAAAAGCGTATTCAAGTATTTTAATAAGGTTATCAACTAATATGTTTGGCTTAATTAGATACCTAAAGTTGTTATTCCTCATCTGATAGCTTTGAGTACTGAGTTTTATTTTTCCAGTTTTGAATCTCATCTTCATATACAGATTTGCTACATTGTTGCCAGTACGGTTACAGGAAAATCCTTCAAAAGCGAATACATTAAGCTATCGTCGAATGACAAATTTTTCCAAAAACAATTCACTTGTGTGTAAAAATATCACTTGCAATGCCCACACCCAACCCATCCCTCAAGTAGGTTCGTTGTTTTACTGAATTGATTTCAACTCCGATTCAATTCCTTCAATATAAATTTTGGATACCTTCAGATTCATTAGAGTGGTCCATTTTTGAAGAATTGTCAATCGAATGATTGATCGTTTGAAGAATTTGTTTTCGAAGAATTTTCTTTCAGAGAATATGCTTTCGAAGTGTTTTTGTTTGAAATTAATTTGTTAACGGAGAATTAGTATTCTCCGGCCTGCATTACTTAGGATTTATATTACAGAGATAAACTTGAGTAAAATGATCTAATTTTCGAAAATATAACGTGAATAGTTAGGCATGGATATAAAATGAAAACTTGCCTATATATTAACCCTTCCTTGACGGTGCGGGGTACTTGAGGACCCCAAAATAGCTAAATTCAATAGAAAAGTATTATTTTTAACCACACATATTTCTTGTTCCATGTATTCGTGCATCAATGTTTCTTTTATATTATGAAATTTAAATAAATTTGTTTCACAGACTCATTTCTAAAATATCTTTAGTTTTTGAAATGGGTACCAAAGTATCCTGCACAACCATTTTTGCTTGGATTGCTATACACAATGTCATGTCGTGTGGTTGTGGTAATTCAGTCACCCTTAGTTACAGATTTTTAAATTGATTCATTATTTATTGCATTAACAGTAATTATATCACATTATCATCCCAAATCTCATGTACAGGGATGTTTTTGGGTATGCCTGGGTTGACATCAGATAATAGCCAAAACTCTAATGCTACCTCCAAAAATATAAAAGATAATCTCAACAAAATAATCAATACTGTATTTATAAACAAAATTAAAGGTCAAGTAAAAGAAAAACAAAAAAACGACGTAATATTCGCGAAAAAAGCGTTGGGGTACCCTAGTACCCCACACAGCAGTTTTTGGAAGTTTTCAGGGCACAGTCCAGGAAGAGTTAACGCGAGTACTGAGGATAAATAGATGTTGAAATGATCCCTTTTTAATAGAGGTAAATTGTCCGTGGTTTAGCAATTTAGTGGTTAGAATACCTGCCCAGGAAGTTGGAGGATTGGGTTCGAATCCCAGTCATATCGTTATTTCTCACTTTTGCTTATCCATGGATTAGACACTCCTTGAATTTTACTCTTATAAAGGCAAATAAATTTCCTTTCTTTCATATTTTAATCTGAAATCGTACTGCAACTATTTTATTTATACAGACAGTCTCCTATTGTGGTATTCATGTACGCCCTACCATTAACATAAAAACAAATATGCGATGTTTTACGTTAATAAGTCCTTCCTGGGAACAATTTCATACTTCCTAATTAAAAGCATATCAATTAATGCAGAGTGAACCGTTTTTCCCCTCAAGAGACGAGTTGATGGAAAAAGGACGTAGCGAACTCCATTTGCGAGACGACTTATCTCCCGTTGTTTTCTTGTCTATTGTATAAAAGACAGGAAAATGATAGCAGGAAATGGGGAGTCCTGGAGTGTCGACGAGATAAGCATACGAAGTACTCGAGGGAGGAAGATTAGCTAAAATATAAAGGAGACTGAGATTAGATGCAGAATGTGTGCATTTGTGTTGAAAGAAATGGAAATGTGAGGAGGAAACAAAAAACTCTTCTCGGATGGACGATTTCAAGAAACCGGGGAAGGAAGGGGGTTCGAGAAAGTTTCCAATGCTCTTCCCTGCGAAAAAAGAGTATTTTCATGCTATTCCCATTTCAGAATTTGCCTTCCATATTACAGAGTGTGTTCGAGATAAGTGCATGGATTCAGAATCTTAATAACGGTCGGAAATGGTGCAATGCAGAGCTCCAAAACGTTATGGTTACCCTCTTACAGCGCAAAATTATGGTAAAATGGAAACAATTTCGAGTTAACGAAACAAAAATTGCATAAGAAAAAAATGAAAAATAGTGACTTGCCTGAGACTCGAACTCAGGTCTCCAATTTCCGGGCAGTTTCTTAAGACACTTTCTTGTGAAACATTAAACTTCATTTCCATCATTTTTGAAACAATAATTACTCTAACGGAAGACCAGAGCAGATGAATTTTCACATTAAGGTTGTAGTTTACTACTGATTCTTATTATAGAATAATTTTTCATTTAATAATGTTTTTCATTGTATAAATTTACTGAAATTATCAATAACGAATGTTAGGTTTGGTTGGAATAATGATACAAAATTTGATACGTAAACGTATCATGATACAAAATTTGATACGTATTTGATAAATTCCAAATAAGTGATGAGTAGTATTCAACCAGATATCGCTTGCTCCGCCTCTCTTGGTGATTAAAAGTTAAAACCTCTTCATTACCATACAAAATATTCAATAAAACTAATTCTGCTATAACTACTATTTCATTAGGAAATGAAATTTATTATTAACTTTTAGGTACATACATTTTGAAAATATTATCAGTTATAACAGCAAATTATAAGTCGTAGTAGTTAATACGAAATTTTTTTCAATACGGGCTTTTATTTCGCTGTATGAGACGACACCTGAAATGAAAAACTAAATAACCATTTCGCCATCACGAATAAAACACGAATACATTTTTATCGATTGCAAGCTTTCTATTAATCCTATTGGCATATAGCTGCTAATTATGTTCCTTTACTAAGCTGCTAAGTATGTTCGGTTTACTTTGAAATTATCTGTGAACCCGACAAAAAGATAGCTGAGCTCTCTATAACATTCACTGAGCATATGATATGAAAACAATCTTTTTTGTACTGGTACGAGTCGAAAATACGAGTACGTCGTTTATTTCCAGGTAATATAAACCTCAATATTTAGAAAAAAAGATTTTAGAAAGCTGTATGTTATTGTGAAGTCACAATGAATCGTTGATAAAAAGTAATCCGTGTAGTTGAACACCTGCAAGGACTGATGAATGGGAGAAATTGAGAACAATGTGTGCTATTATATTATAAACCTTTCACTTCAAATAAGCAGTTAGTTAGATCTCTTCGTACCAATGTGAAATGAATATTTCTTAAACTACCGAGGAATACTGTCCATTTCTAAATATCCATCTGAAACATTTCGCTATAAAGTGCCGAAAGAGATTTTTACCTTTACTAATCGCCTTTTACTTAACAAATTGTAATGATAGGCTAGCTTTCATAGGCATTTGCAGTTGGTTTACAGAGTGCGTCGTGACCATTCCAAGTCTTCAATTTCAGATTCAAGTGTTTTAATTCGAATTTTCTTCTTAAAATCATGGTGCCTGCTATACGCCGATAAACGCAGTATTTAATGTATGATTGAGAATTTACATATAAACTACATTAATCCGTCAATAATGAAAATAAGCTTTAATTGATGTGTTCCCTATTAATCAGTAGTACCTAAAATAAATCCTATTTTAAAATACTGACACACACACAAGTTCAGGGCCAAAATTCATTGCCACATTCCAATTCCTGGAAGAATGAATTTACTTAATTAAGTTTACTTTGACATTACTTTATGTCTTAGATTTAAATCAACGTGATATCCGAGAAATCTTTATCAAACTTGAGTCTTGGGCCAATCGCCAAACCAAAAAGAAATTTATAGCAGATTTGATGCAAATGCTGATGACCGGTCTTCTAAAACCTCTCGAACAAAGCACGCCAAGTCCCTGCTTGGTCGATACCCATCTCCTTTTTCAGAATCCGTTTCTAAAGAGATAAGGTCACTTTTACGTGATGCACGTTCACGCATTATACGTAGGTGCAAATCGGTCCGCACCGGCCATTTATCGCAGAAGAGAGCTCCCGAACTCAAATCTTGCGGGGGAATGAGTTCTCGTCATTCGTCTTCTGACGTCACGAATTCGCCACGGATGAGCGACCGGAGAGTGGGAGGGTGATTTCTGGAAGCAACCTGTTGTTATCTCACCACGTGACTCGTGCCTGCAGCATTCACTCAGCTGGTTTCCCCGCCGTGCCGTGTGGCCGCAATGTGGCACCCGCGTGTGATCTTCCCTTTGTCTGAGGCCGCTTGCATGACTCACTTCTCTCTCTCGCTTTCTGCATCTCTCTTTCGCATGGATACAAGCATACGCACGTTGGAAGGATGGTGGATTGTGGGGCGGAATCGTGGTTTTCAGCTAGGCGTCAGCGCTCTTGCAAACATATCTTAATGGATCTATCATTCTAATATACCTGCAAATGCAAAACATTAGTCTCTCCGTAAATCAACATCTATTGACTCATTATAGAGTCCTCAGATTAGCATTTGTAAAATAGATAACCCTGGAGAAAATAGAAAAACGTCCAAAATGCTGATAAAATGTTTCGCTTCATAGTGTAATGGTTTCAAAATTTATAATTAAATCATAATGTTTCAATTTAAACCAACATACAATTCCGTCACAGCAACTCCTCTTACTATTTTTGCAACTGATATGAGAAAACTGTTCATAGCTACTAAAATTGCAAGGCCAAACATTTCAATTCTTTAAGTAATAATTATCTTGACCTTATCCAGCCGAAATGGAGTATTACAAGACCGCTCTAAAAACTATTCTACATTTAACCTTTTGAAAACCATTACACAAACTACTGTGCCCTAACCAAGATTTCCAAGTTCTTCCTAAGTTCTAAAGAGAGACAGTACGGAAATACCCACCACCAATGTAGGATATTCGTAAGAATGTAGTCTCTTGCAGCGGTCAACGCTGTTTCCTTGTGGTTTCAATATAATAATCATAAGGATAGGCAACGAAACTTATCTCCCCTAAATTTGTATAAACAACTCAAAAGAGAGAACTAGAACGTCGTATCTCTTACAAAATTTTCTCTTAATCTCATTTTATGTCTTATTTTTTGTATGTTTCCTTAGGCAAAGACAGATTTCGTTAGGTTTGCCCTCTACAGAGAAAGAGCTATATTTTTGCCATTATATAGTGTTTTTTATTGCAACAATCAATCTAGTGATCACAATACACCAGTAAACCATCAAAATTGATTTTAAGACTGAATCATCAAGAATCATAACGTTTTTTGGTGGCTTATTGGTTTGGTATATTACTAGACGTCGTAAGCGGTAAATTTTATCAGCATCATAAATTTCTTGAATTTGAAAACCTTATTAATGCTGCTGAGTTTTGAGGGATTCAGAAGAACTAGATTTCAGTATATTTACGAATTCGCCCAGTTATAGTTTACCATATCATATCAAATGATGTAATGATTTACCGCGTTGTTTCTACTGTTAAATTCAACTTTTGCTGTGGAGTTAGTCTATCCCTTTCAAGTCTATAGGTAACAGATAAAGCGAATACTCTTCCCAGTTTCTTCCCTTCGTTTATTTCGCTACCACAGAGGAACGTGTGAGTTATACACTCACCTCTGCTTCGAGGCTCAAATTGAGTTGGCGCTTCCTTTTTATTCCTATTAAGAAGCTCTCTCGCACCTGTGAATTGGCTCGAGTACGTGTATGAGCGAGATTGAGAGAAAACAGACTTTGGCAGCGATTCTGAGAATAAAAAACATCCTCTTTCGTGCAATTAACTGAGGCGTGTCGCTTTTTCGGGCGTTTCTTTTTCGTCGAAGACCGCAGGAGGTCGACGATAATTGCGCTAAGAAATTAAAATTGTTTCGAAGAAAAGTTAGCAAAGACCTCGCATCACATCAACTGTTGCGAAAGAAAATAATACGCTTTATTTACACCGTTGAGAAACTGGAAAATATGAAATCCTTCACGGTCGATTATTGTATATGTTTCATTTTATTGAATTTGAGGAGTTACTCTAACTCGAATTTTAGCCCGTAGAAAGACGTTTTTACATTTCAAAGTATTTTTGATATTCTAATTTTCCTTACTGTTTGATTTTCTATACAAAAATAATACTACAGTGAAGCTTATCAATTTTCTCTTGCCCCTATGCATCGAGAAAAGTTAAATATCAAAAGATGGAAATGTTGTCAGACGGTTTAAATTATAAACTGATTAACACCTTTGTCTATCATAATGCATCTATCAGTTCGTAATTAATACTACATAAAATGATTATATTTATGGATTCTTTTCAATTAGTAATAACTGTAATAAATATGATACATGTATATTATAATTGTCTTATAAATGTTAATCAATTTTAGTATGAAATTCAGCGTATTCTGCAATGAATATCCAGATCAAAAATGTTACTTTTAACTTCAATATCTTGATTTCTCTGATCATTCTAAGGAAGAGGTCTCCCGAATAGCTGAGTGACCAATGCGTTCGGCTTTGACGAAAGAATAAAGAATTCCTCGGACCTCGTAAAGTAATATTTTTGATTGGTGACTCATAAAATGTAAGAAAACCTATTTGATGGGAGATTCATTGGTAATTTTAAAGAGAAAACCCGTTTCCAGAACTTATTTCATGGAGAACTGTTACAAAATCTAAAAACGTTGGAGGACGTTATTTTTGAAAACATCTTTCCGAATCGGTAGTTAATTACATGCATCAAGCTGATTCGAACCTAAAATATTGTCCAGCTATACAATCGTGATGTAAAACCTTATTCTCTCGCATACGTTTACCGATTTAAATGTAGATTGAATTTTATCTTATTTAAAATGTATCAATATTTTCCAGAATATCTCACCGGATAAGACTGACCCATTTCCATTCCGTAGGATCCGTGTTCATCTTTCCGTGTATCCTTTGAGCAGTGAAATAGGAAATCTGTATTTCCCACAAAAGCGCCGTTCCGCGATCGCGATGGATATGAGTGACGTAAGATCGTTGCATTCGTAAAAGGAGTCTACGCGTTGCGGAATCGCCGACGCGGAAGTGATACCGTGAGCACGAGATCCGTCTTAAATGGCGCTAGGCCTCAAGAAGGAAAGGAAAGCAGGAATATAAATAATTAACGCTTTTTTCAACGTTCTAATCTGCGGATTTCCTATGGAAAGTTTCTCTCGATGTTTCTATTAGGACTGTAAAAGTGAATTAGATTAGCGAAAGTCGTAATAGCGTACAAATTAGAGTTAATTAAACCAGGGAGATTTTTCTGTAGATTAATTTCACTATTAAGTTAGCACTAATTATTTTAAATTTACTTTTATATATTCCAATCGATAATTTTATTTTCGAACAGAAGATACTGAGCTATACATAGTGCCACGTATGGTTTGTAAAATTTATTTAGTTTCATTCGAGGAATAAAATTGTGATCAAGATACTGTAAGCACCAAGGCTTTCTTTCTGTAATAATTTTTATTAATAAATCATTGGCAAAGTAGAGGGTTAAAGGATGTGCAATATATTTGATTTATCCTATTTAATTATGAATGTCAACATCATGCTCCAAATTCCTATAATCCTAAGAGAGAAAATGAAACATTACGGGGATGGGCTCCTTCGTTGATGATAGTTATCCAGAATTGACTCATAATCAGTATTCTTTACTGAAACTTCTAAAATAGTAACTGAAATCTTTAGATATTTTCTTATCGCATTTTCCATGGTGATTTATTTAACGCCACAAAATACAGACAGCATTAAAAACATGTTTTCTTTTTTTAATTCCATTAATCTAACTGGAGTTATTAACGTTTTATTAAATGGTGTTGTGTAACTAGTTCTTTGTTCACAAGGAATGAAGAACACTATATCCATCAGCATTATAACTGGTACAGTTTTGTTGAATTAATTGTATTTATATAGTTTTCTTAATTAGATTTATCCCAAACTTACTTACTAATCTCAGCGTTGATCTCAACAATGACTCTTGTTGTCATGTAAGTATTTACATCCTTTGTTGTCGCCATAGCCAGTTCATGACCTAAATCTAAATACACAGCAGGTATAGTTATTTGGAAAATTTTCGGTTTGTAGAATCATTTTCTGTTCTTTTCTTGTTTGATAAAAAATAATTCAATTGTAAAAAGTACTAGTATATTACTTTACTAAATTGTCTATTCTATCACATCTTCAGTTCTACTACTCTACAATAACTGTCCGGATGATGATGGATTACAGAGAACGGTAAATGAAATAGTTGATGGAAAAAGTGGAATATGATCTAGAAAGTGTCGTAGAATTGAAAGGAGGCTCCCGTAGGCCAAGTGAGGCGGAGAGAAAGAAAAGATGAACGTGAGTGGCTTTTTCATAAGAGGGCGCGATCATTGACCTGGAAGAAACTCTTCAAACCGCTACCGCCGCTGTTGCCAGAAAACTCTTCTTCCTCCCCTTCCCTCCCCCTTCCCTCCCCATTCCCTCCCCCTTCCCTCCCACTTCCCTCCCCCTCCCCATTCCCTACCCCTTCCCTCCCCCCTTTAATACTCTTCAGCAGTTAGCTTTTTTGTACCTTAGGTCCAATCCCATTTCCCACCTCAATATCGCGATTACAACGAATTTCCTTTTGTTCGATTCTGCTCCATTCGCCTCCCGCTTCCTGTTTTTATGACGATTTTACTCTTCTTTCTTCTCCCCATTTCCCTCGCCCAACCTTACCCCTTTGTTTCGCACTCTTGCTTTACTTTTTAAGTCTCTTTGCTGGGCTTTTTAACGCTTCCAGCGTGCTCTCTTTCCTTTATACACTTTGGGAAATCTACGGTAATGACCAGAAATTCAACATTTGGGAACAATTTGCTCTTCGATATACATTTAAATGAATTATAGATTTGTTTAAATGCGTTGAAATAAGTTCAAGGGAACTTTAGACGTAAACGTGTGCGTTTAGGAAAATTTTCATGGGTACGAAAGTGGAAATTAAGGATCTTTGCCAATTATTGTGAATTTTATCAATAGTATGTGCCTGAATTATGATAAAAAATCTAATGAAATGATTAAACATTGAAGCTGGCCTAACGACGCCGTTGAAATAGGAAATGATTGGAAATTAGAACTAAAATTAAATAAGTCTAAATATATAAATATCTTTCTTTGGTCTGAACCAAGTGGTTCAAAATTATTGAAAGTTGCTATCAAAGTCCTGATGAGGATATACGTAGTTAGATGGGAATTTATATAGATGCATAATTTAGGCCAAGAAGAAGGGTATTTACTCTAGGAGAGAAGTATATAGAGCAACATGAGTTATGGCTTTAAGCCTGCTTATCATAAATGAGGAAAGCTTAATTT
The DNA here is from genome assembly GCA_947579665.1 of Sympetrum striolatum. Classification (NCBI taxonomy): domain Eukaryota; kingdom Metazoa; phylum Arthropoda; class Insecta; order Odonata; family Libellulidae; genus Sympetrum; species Sympetrum striolatum. The sequence goes on from OX388346.1 coordinate 14,405,325, forward strand.
AGATATACATAATTGTTTATGAATTAATGCAACCGTGTATAATTAGTGCTCCAAAGCTAAATTATGAGGTAATATTAATCATTTATTAAGATTGAGTTTGCCAAGCATCTAAGACCTACAGTAGAACCCCGGTAATCCGGACGAATTCAGGCACATAGGCGTCCGGATTAGCGGGGTTTCCGGATTAGCAAGGTTTTCCAAAAATAACCTAAAAAAGATTTTAACCCAAAAATTATATTGTATAGATAATGCATGCATGCCTTGCTGCAACTGAAAATTTATTGTCTTTCGAAATTATTTAGTATCGCACATATTAAGCATTTCCTCTAATGGAAAAATGCTGTCTCAGAAAAGTATCACAACTTAGATGTGTTATCACAATAAACGAAATACTTCGCTCTCCATCACATCGTTGCAGCCAATGGAGAAATTTTTCAAATAGTCTGTCCACCTCTCGTTTCTTGTTACTAATATGCGTATTTATATGTTCACAAGAAGAAGTTGCGGGTTTGCATAACTCCCAATGGACCGTCTGGATTACCGAGGGTTCCGGATTAGCGAGTGTACGGATTACCTGGGTTCTACTGTATATGTAAAATCTGATTTTTCATTTACTGGAGAAAAATTTTGAGATATGATATTGAGATATTCGGATTTAACTCTGTAAATCAGAGCTTTGGATATAATATATATATATATATTGAAGCATGTTTAGCGTGGATTTTTTCCGATTAATGAGAATTATTGCTTCTTAAACTACCCTTAATTCCCTTGGATAGACTATCGATTTTTTAAAGTACACGCTTTTATCAAAGTGTATTTTTTATTGAGAATGGTATTGATAAGTCCTACAACAATGTTTTTATATTTTATTTTTTTACAAGTTTTCATTCCTTTAGTTATTGTTTCCATCTCTCAGAAAATTTAGTTTTTTCCTTCTCTGTCAAGCTCATTACTTCTTCGTTACTGCTGTCTTTCCGGGAAACACAAAGATGAGTCATAATTGAGGTGAGGCGGAATATCGCATCAAAAGGTCGCTCTACCGCTTCTTCTCAGCGTAGCCATTAAATGTTTTTTATGATGCAACCCATTTTTTTCTGTCAAAGTTAAATGAGCTCCTTTTAAGCTCCTTTAGTTTCATAGGTCATTTCTGAGGATTCAATATGCTTTCCTGGAAGTTGCAATCAGCTGGTCTTGAACAAACTTGCTGTTTGTCTAAATCAAGTCTGACATCCTTTCTTATCAGTTTAAACACTTGGCACTCGTTGCTTGATACGCATTTGTACTTTCCAGACCTGGTTAATACTGATTTAGAAATACGATTCCAAATAAGAATGATTGTATATTTATTGAAATGAGTATCAGTGTTCTCGTAAGGAGATTTCGGAAAGGAAATAATTTTCAAGATTCCACTCATATTATTTGAAAAAGTATTATCACATATTGCTTGTATAAATTAAATATATCTTCTGTAGCAGCGCCAGATCCGCCCACAACGAGCTCTTCTCACATTACGACTTCTTTGTGAGGCTTTTAGTTAGTTTACTCAAGTACGAGGAAATTGTTCGTCTTTCGAAATAACAATATTTTTAAAAGTTTGTGATATCCCTGTTTTCAGAGGAGTCAGTGCTAAGTGAAAATTTGGTTTGTAGCTCCAGTTAATTAGAGTTAAAATATCAAGAAAGTCTTCAATGAGATTTATTTTCGAAATAATTACAATTCTAGAGGAGCGCTATGAAAAGGGAAAAAACGCATAATCGTAGAAAATGACGGGGGTTAGAGAGAAAATGTTTTTAGGCGATAAAAATGACGTTTTTACTGTCAAGTGACTCAACCATGATAGTGAAACTGGTCGTTATAAGATATATTGAGAAAGAAAGACTGGTTAATCTTATTATATCGATCTGAATTATTGGGATAGTTCCGCATGAAGCTGTTTGTTCGACATTTGATATTACAAAGTTTTTAGAATCGTTTTTGCCTCTCGTTAGAGTAGGCTACCTCCATTTACTCTTCGAGTCGTTCTTGGTTTATGGCCCCTCTTCACGAGCCGGCCAATAAAAAAGCAATCCAGCTGCATGGCAACAAGAGACTGTTCTTTTTCCTCAGATGATGGATTCCCACGAAGAGAGTTATAAAAACCACGCGATCTCGTTTATCTCCCATTCCGATCTAGTTTGCGTTCAGCGCTCTCTGTGAATAAATTTTGAAAGAGAGGGAGATAGAAAGGCGATTCTTGTCGCTTTGGGCGTCGACTGTTTTTTCGGCTACCGTGCGCATGAATAATGAATGGCTAATCAACGCTTCCAGATATGCCCTTTACTTAACTCAATCCTCGAGTGATGTTACAAAGGCCCGTGGAGAGGCTTAACCTCCACTCCTTTCATTGGAGATTACCATTCAATTAGAGCTAGGGATGGCTTGTAATTGAACTAAAGGGTATCGGAATGCTCGTAGAATAGTAGTTTTTACTTGTCTTCGATAGTGGTCTACGTTTAAAACGTGTTGAAACGTAGTTGTACGTAAATTTGATACACAAACCTTCATTCATAGATAGTACAGGGCACATTATATATGTAGCTTTACACGAAAGAAATAAGAAATAACATTATATGTTTCATTTCATTAATCATATCCCTTTTTCTTATTTAAACAGCGCTAATCATCAAACCATATATAAAGAAGGTTAAATATTTTGTTAGTAAAATAAAAGAAAAAACAATTATAATCTCTTATCTCCCTATTTGGGAGTTGAAATACGTGTAGAACCTACGTCGTAAGCACAAAAGTTCTTTTATCTACAAATCCTCACTTTATCATTCATTACCTTCCTACTTCAAAATTATTTGAAACGTTGCAAATAGTTAACTTATAAAATATATAATATATTGAAAGTTTTCTACTTCGTATAAGAGGTGAGATGTTATTTCAATTGATAAATAGTTATATCGATGTAACCATTCGAGAACTTAATAAAATTTCACATTTATTTACGAGCATGAAATGTTAATGGAAGCATGTTTTAATTTTTCACCGTGAATAGTCCTTATTTTTTTAAAGTTGATTCGCATAAAGTATACCTAAAAGATCGTATTTAACATTACAGTTAAGATCATGCATATATACTTAGCTATATTGACTTGAATTTTGTTTTTCCTTTTTACTTTCTCCATATACGAAGTATAGAGAAAGTATTGTTTTCATGAAAAAATTCGACTTCGAGTTTTCAACGGAAATACATGTTTTGGGGTCCCTAGAACACGTTTTGACTATTTTCGGAATGATGTCTGTGTGTATGTGTGTGTGTGTGTGTGTGTGTGTGTGTGTGTGTGTGTGTGTGTGTGTGTGTCTGTATGTGTGTGTGTGTTTGTGGGCGCTCTAACGTGAAAACTATTGGTCGTATCAATACCAAACTTCGTATATAGTACTGTGGTGTGTGCTGTCAGAGTTGATTAGTTTTTGGAGTAAATCGGTTGACCGGAAGTCGAGCTTAATTCATTAAAGCTCATTTCCGGTTTTCAAAATATCTCCATAAATATGATATATACGTGTGTTGTATTACTTATAAAAGTTTTAGATAATAAAATTTACTACAACTTTTGTATTTAACATATTTTTGTATCACCGGTTGATTAGGAGTTATTCGTGAAATACCGATAAACCGGAAGTAGCTGTTATGTACTTTGTGGGCGCTCTAACTTAAAAAATATTCATTGTATGAACACCAAATTTCATATGTAGTACTTTGGTTAGTTTTTTTAGAGTTGATTAGTTTTTAGAGTAAATCGGTTAACCGGAAGTTGAGCTTCATTCTTCAAAGCTCATTTCCGGTTTTCAAAATATCTCCATAAATATGATATTTAGGTATATACTATTATTTATAAAAGTTTTAGAAAATAAAATCTACTATAACTTTTGGTTGAAACATATTTTTGTATCACTGATTGTGTAAGAGTTATTCATGAAATACTGATAAACCGGAAGTGGCTGATTTTGTAATTTAGGGGCGCTCTTGGCTCTATGGGCGAAAAGCCAAATCCATCTTTTTTCATCTATTATATCCTTTAAAACATTATTTATAATGTTTGTAACGTAAAAGATAATAATATATAAATAAATCACTCATTTTCCAAGTTTAGATGGAATATAGAGTTCGAAATTACTGTCGTAGGTAAATATCTACATCTAATGTATATGGAGAAAGTCATGTGCTGGCCACATCAGATTTTTTATTTTTCTAACCATATGACCTTACGTAGTCATAGCCAGTGGACAGCGCAGTCATATTTCTGATAGAATTTATATATTTTTATCTCTCCTGAGTGATAAATCCATTTTTCAATAGAAGAATTTTTTTCTTCTGATCGTTTTTTCCTATCGAAATTGCAGCGAAACTTTCTCAATACCATCTCTTTGAGCTTCCGTCCTCAATCAAAGTTTCCGATTATATTTATTTTGGCGATTCCCAAAAATCTCACCTTATCTTACTTTCCTTTGAATATCTCACTTTGATGGGATCTCTGGACTGATATGCCCACGAACGGTCAAAGGAAAAAATATTCTGCGAAAATTGCTCTTCGACAACTTCATCGGCCCTTTCTTTCGCTCGCCTAGTCAATCGCGTTCTTTTTCGAGGTCGTATCAATCTGTGGCTTCGTTAACGGCGGACATGTTTCACGTGCTCTCTTTAGCGCTCATTTGAAGTCACGTGTTTAGGGGCGTAATAGAAGCAGAAATTAAAGTTGAGAGATGAAGAGATGATGCTGGGATGATGAAGCAAATGATAGAGAAGAATATTGCGAAAGGAAGAGAATGTACTTTATAAGTGGTGAAAGAGATCAAATAATCGTCTGAAGTCAGTAATGAATATGATGTGTATATAAAAGCTTCAAGGAAAGACTTGCAGTAGTTTCAATAAAAAATATTAGGAAATTATATACAGGTTAACGTATCCATCTCTGGTCTCCAGTTCGAATCCCGGTACAGTTCCTCATTTATCGGTGTGCAGTTTGCATCAATTGTTATGATGCATAAAGATATTTACCTACCTAATTAAGACGTTGCGGGTTCGGTCAACTTCATTAACGCACGGTGTTTTAGTCGATGCACTGTCCTAGCAGTAATGTCGTAATTCTTGTTTGCAAAGCGAGGGATTTATTTATTCTAAAAATACTACGTACTAATTTACCAGTACAAAAAGTTATCTTACCATGAGTACTCAGAATAAAGCTCGTAAGGTTTACAGTTGTCTTTATGAATTTTCTAATTCTCATTCTTCTTGACTTATTTTTTTCATTTTTAGTGATGAAATCCCGTCTCGAGAAATCCTCCAACACTGAATGTACAGGAACTTAATTTTACCTTTCGATAATCTCGATTAGTTAGAAGAGAAAACTCTTTATTTTGCCGAGCATAATTTAAAGGGGTATACTAATGAATTTTATTTTGCAAAAAATTAGAAAGTGAGAAGCTGAAAAAAAGAGGTATATGATGTAAAATATAGGTCTCTCCCAAAAACATAATCGTGGAATTTTTTCTGTGTTGTGAATCATTGTGACTTGTTATTTTAAGAAACCATTTTTTTAATCATAGTATATCCTTCAAAATTAGTATACCTTGCACCCTCAGTGGCTGGAGCTGCACATCAATATTCACCTTGGATTCTCTTTTCCATAATTGGAAAGAAGATTAAAACGGAAATGAAGGGAAATGCTCTGTATAAATGGAAACTTATGTCATCCTTTAACCAAGAGAATGGGATGAAAGTTCAGACTCGATGACGGGAGAAGAGAAACTTCAGTATACGGAGAGATTATTTTTCGTTTATTGCTGACCTCTTCCTCGGTAGTAGAAACAACTTGAGGAGGGAAGACGAAGAAAATGAAGGAACTGTTATTACAATTTGGAATTGGAACTTACAGGAAGTAAACGAGGAAGAAGTGGTCGAGGTAAGATGAAGAAACTTCTTAACCGGCAGAAATAGATATTTATTGGCTTCTTTGGCGCAGAAATTTCACAAAATTAGAAGACGAGATAGCAATTGGTTACACAGTTGGCAACTACGTCTTATTTGTTCCATTAGTCCAAGGAGATTAATTGAAGGAACGAGATGTAGTAATGGATCGTAAGAAATTGGAAATCAGTATTACACCTCAAATATGTATTACTCATGCATGACTCGTAAGGAAGATATATGGAGTGCATTGGATATAATTGTAATAGCTTACTCTCTAATTTATTAAATACTTGTACTTAAGATCAAGTTTATACATTTGTGGTCAGTCCGGTCTGTGATAACCACGAAAGTATGACTTATGCTAGAAATTGTTTGTAAATGAAATAAACAAATAATCATTAAGAACTTCAGCCTCATCTTAAGACTTACTATTTTTTTAATTAATTTAAATTTTTTTGATAGACTAGAGATGTGGAATATGAATCCTCGGTATATAATGATAAAAAACTTCAAATATTTTGAATTTTATTGTTTACTTTGTATGGCGATAAGCAATCAAGCGTTTAAAGAAATGCAACATGTCTTTTTTAGTATTAACTTTAAATTGAATTTTATTTTTCTGTTATTGTTTGAATTTATTTTTTTTGAACCGTGCTCAAAGATTCACTATAATTTAAATCATAACACTAGAAAAAGTCGTGGGCAGTTTCATACCAAATATCAAAATTAAATAGAAATAATCATAAAGCACTAAATTTTTCAAGGTTTGATTAATCTACGCACAATTAATAGAAAATATAATAAAAAAGATTAACAATTGATAAGAGAGTTAAAATTACTCATAAGAGCTCACTAAGGATGAAATGGTTGGTACTGATAGATTTGAGATTCCCTACGAGTAAATTCTCGTCATTACTTAAAAACAATTAAGATATGCCGGAGACAGAGTTAGTGCAATTACACTAATCCTAACCACCATTTGCTGACAATTTAAGTTGGTGATAAAGGGTGTGTCTTTCAGAACCCATCGGAGCAATACCGAGTTAATTCTATTTACTATGCAAACATAAAAAGAGTCATACCAAACTTAAAGGCAACCTCACGCCTCAAGCCGGATGCCGAAGTAGATGTAGGAGTATAGAGTATCGTTCCTCCAGCCCAGCAGGGGTCACTGCATGGGGAATTCAACTGTGACTCATATTCATATAGAGGTACAGTTACCTCAAGTCGAAATGCAATGTAAAGAGCGGGTGGTTGGGTACAATGGGTGTGGGAGATGCAGGAAAAGAGAGAAATCGTTGCGTGCTCAGAATACGAGTTCCAGTCGGCATAGCACGAGACACGTCTCCTCTTATAATGACCCCCAGTTGCCGTACTTCTGCCTCGCGTCACGTGCAAAAGCCCATTGTTGGGGGAGTACACCCAAGGAATCTCTCCGGTCGACTTTAAGCACCACGGTAATGCCTTCTTGAGATTGCACCGGCCCATTGTTTCGTGAAAGTTTTTGATTCCGCTGAGTGCACACGGTGAGCCCACCTGGTTTTTTTTAGGATCCAGCCGATTCACTTTGCAGCCGCGACGCGAATCTCCAAGGAAATGAGATATAATTTGTGAAAGCGGAAATGTCTTGCCGTTTGCATGCTCTCGGTCAAGCGATTTCTGACCTCTGTGCCCTTTGGCTGAACTGAGAAATGAATTTCTTTTTTAATATTGTGGAAAAGTAGACAAGGAAGGGCATGGTGGAGAACATAAAAATACTGCACACGATCACTGCGATGTATTACCGTTAAAGCACGCTTTTGTATTCTGATGATGAGACGTAATCCTCGAAACCGGTCGAAAATAAAACATTGTGTTTTGGTGCTAAAGGTCGTCTTTATTTCTCTGCATGGGTTTAGCTTGTACACCATGTTAGCTGCACTTGGCGCATAGTAGGGCAAACATAAACACGTTCCTAATAGCTCAAAATTCTTATTTCTCTATCCTCAACGATGAAAAGGGGATCTGAAGAAATCTATCAGTACTCACCTTGATATATTTTGCCCATTATTCAAAGATTTTCACCTCTTTGATGACTTAAATAACAAAATCATCTTCTTTATTCATTAATTCTGTTGTGTAGTTTCAATTACGAAATCTCCGCTGGTAATAAAGTAACCATACGTTGCATCTTTCACCCTATGTGACCCTATTTAAAACGGTGACCAACCCTACCTTGATAAGAATCTCAAAATACACAGTAGTATTCGAGAAGCTTTTGAATTACTTATTCTCTCAGTTTGACTTTCGGAAGGCTTCTCGGATTCCAATTGGTTATTATTTTCATTCTATGGTTTTTCCAATTCGGAAATGCTCGTTTAATAGAATTCATACTTCAATTAATTATTTTCTTGCTTTATTATAAAGTTTAAGTGAAATATTTTTATGTGTAAGGACGCTTTAATTTTGAAGAGGTTAAAATAACTTGATCATAAGTATGCATCTTTTTGGCTCCAAAAAGGTTTTGGTTTGGATTTGCTACTCTATTGCTGATAAATCTATTCATTTTCTCTGTTCTCTGGTATTTCTAAAAAGTTTGTTTTGGTATATTTTGCGTAACATCGGCTCATAATTTCACGATAGACCTAACTTACTTTTACTTGTGAAGTCTATTTCAACGTTCATTTTCAGTAAAAATGTTTTCCCTCGATTATTATGAAATATTTGTCGTAATAATTCGAGCCAATTTTCTTTCGACATACGTCACAACCAACCATCAAATTAAGTTTCTTTTGATGTCTTCGCTTTTAATATCGAAGCCTGACTCCCAATTAACTATGCAATTCAGATCAAAGGGTTTAATTGCCAATTCCTCCCAATCAATTTCTCTCCATTTCTTCCATTCAGGAATATCACTTATATTTTTGAATGTTTTTGGAATGATATTTTCTCCGAAATGGAATTTGCTCATCGAATATTTTAATCCTTTGATGGTAACATCTCGAGAATATCATTTATTCGATCAATCAGAATTCAGAGGTGAAAATAAAATGGAAATATATTCCTTGTTATCAACTTCTATGGTTACGATTTACTGACCGCAGTTAAAAGCTGTTCAGTAACATTCGTTTAACTGTTTACCAACTAGGCATACTACCAAACTAGTTAATAATTCTTCACTCATCGATTGAAAAATATAATGGCGCTGTACATACAATACACTTGTATGTGATATATATTACTTCATAATTATATCCTTGGGAAATTATTTATTGCATTTGGAAATTACGTGCATCAGATAAAAGCTAGTGTATTAACTATTTCAAAAGAGATATTTGAAGTTTTTGAATAGAAAGTTGCGGACTATGAGAAAAATATTATCACCCTCAGGAATATCAATATCTCGAATGACAATAATAATTAATTCTCATAATTATAACGTTTATCTCATCCCTTTTGTTGATTGATAGTTTCATATTCTAGCCTAGTGTTACACAAAATGTTCAATGACCTTTTATTTTACCGATACTTTTATTGTGGAATCCGTAATTCCATTCCTTTGTCCTTTTAAACCCTCCTAAACGCCTCCCTAATTATGATGGCTGTTATTTTATCGAGCGGTTGAGTCATCCGCTTCCACGTGAAATAATCTCCATCCTCAAATCCAACCCTTTGATGTTCGCAATCTTTGATCTCTAAAACTCAAAGACCGATTCCGCGTTATTGTCAATTCATTAGAGTCAGGAAACCTAAGCTGCTTAGCGTTCCCTTTGGATAATGCCCTCAACTGTTGCTTCGAGGAAAGTATAAAAGAATCAACCCTTCTGTCACTGTCAGGGCAACCGAATTGTCGTCCACGTCTCATATTAGCCGAATCTCTATCGATGTAATTTCCTCATCAAGCTAATAGAACCCCTGCCAGGTGTCGTTGCCACGAGACCAAGCGACAATGCCCCTTATCGAACGCTCATGGATGTTGATTCCTCTCGGAGAATTCTTTGACCTTACGGGAGGTTATATTGCGTAGCTCTCTGTCACCCCTTCTTAATTGTTATTGGCTGCTTGTGGTTACTACATGGTTGATGGGCTGCACATACTCTGTCCTGCATCATAACTTTTGTATCTTTAACATGGATATGATGGAAAGCAAAATGTAAACTCATGCAGTTTTCCATTAATTTCGTCACAAAACTTCACTTCGGATCAAAGGGTTTAATTGTCAATCACTCCCAATTAATTTCTTTTTTCATTCATTCCTTTCATTCGCATGTTTGCACATATTTTTTTTCTCCTAAAAGGAATTCGTCCTTCGAATATTTATCAGCAAAAATATTCAATGGGAATACGTCAAGTTTCCATAAAAATGATTTATGGCTCATTCGTTATGCATTTAATGCATTGCCCTACCTGTATTCATCTAGATTAAAGTAATTAACTAAAATGGTCATGTTGAATTTAGAATGCTTGGGAAGAGACGGGGGAAAACGGAAACAAAAGTTATACAATGATAGAAAAGTTACATACATTTTCATAAGTAGGGAATATTGGGTATATGCAACTACCTAAAGTTGGAATACTAATGTTAAATTTAGAATAAATGAACCATACGACGAATCCATGATAGATAGCAACATTGAGAGCTCATGTCCAGCGGCAATTTTAGGTATCCAGGCGCTCCGTTGCAAAGTTATGCTAAGGTGCCCTTGTCTTTATTAGTAGTAGTATTGTTAAAAGTGCTTCGACAGCTTAGGTCATTTCGCACATTGGCTCCCACCGGGAATCGAACCCGGGACCGCTTTCACCAAAGGCAAACGCGCTGTCCACACGACTATCCGGGAGCCTTTGTCTTTATTTTTCTACCCCACAAGTAAATGAGAACATGTACATGTACTGTTTGCCTTACTTCTACATCAGACCATGCTCAGGTTACAAGGCTGATTTCCAAGTTAGACATGTCGGAATAGAGAATTGCTGGCAAAGTTTAAACAAATAACGGTGGTGTTTATCTGGGATTACGGCTGCACCCGGGACCCGCGTGAATTCAACGCTGGGAGACGAAGGATGGCCAGCTGACTGACCTCCATCCTTGGGAACTTGAAAAAGATAAGGGAGAGCATTGTCCATTAAGAGTGCCGTAGAGCTGAAGCAATCAGTTTGACTTTGGCAACCCATGCATCTCCCCCATCCAACTCTTCAGAACGAGTCCAACAGCGGGGGGTTATGGGTAAGAGAAAAAAGGGGTAGCCGACTCTTTTATTACCATTTGTCGAGCGCGGCATTGCGACAAGTATCTCTTTTGTCTCTTCCTGCGGTGCATGACGGTATACGCTGCTCGAGGATGGGGGACAAAGGGAATACGATTATCGGGCCGTTCCCCCATTCGATTCACGTCCATACTTCTTCCTCCATCGCTCGGATTGTGAATGCTTCTTAATGCGGCGGCTCTCTCTCTGTGTCGCGCATATTTGGTCGTTATTTTCCGTCCACGCCCACTTCAAAGAGATTCCGAGTAATTTTCACGCCTTCAATACTCTTCCCAGCGTTTGTTCTCCTACTTCAATTTTTCCCTTCGATTATTATGCAGATTTAGTTTTTAGGCTCATCCTCGTCCAAAGATTTCATTAAATACATATTAATCCCCCTTGGTTCCCCATCAACAGTTTTTTGATAGAAGTTTTCTTTCCGTTTATGATTTTGAAGTGGGTTATGAGATTAGAAAATCGGTGCGGGAACGTAATTTCTTGACGGCTCTTTTATGGAGGTGATTGCTTTTTTTCACAAATTTATTAGAGGGTTTAAATGGGTTCGCAAACTGTTTTGATGGGCGTAATCTCTATTTTAAGTATCGATAACTCGATTTAGGAAGTTATTGCTTTCCTAAATCACACGAATTTCAATGAATAAATTTTTACGAATCTCTCAGTGGAAAGCTAAATTGCCTTTCCACCCTTGGATGATTTATTTTCTTCTTACCCTATTTGAGAAGTTAGGGAAATAAAAGTTTATACTTTCCTATTCACACCTAAAGACGCCTTTCAACTTAAATGAGAGGTGAAAATATTCCTTTTGGTTCGAAATTTAACTTCTGGAATCCCTAGTAAATTTCCGGAAATATTAAAATACCTATATATAGTGCTGGAAAACTTTGTTTAGGGTCGCATTGTAAAAAAAATAGGTACTAATTCCGTGCTAAAGTAGAAGTAAACTTTATCAAAACGGAAAGAGAGATTGGATGAAAACTGAAATACGGTCATCTCTATCTATATAATAAAATTGAAGATTTTGTTTACAATTTTTAATTTAGTTTTCATACTTTTTGAACTAATGGTTTTTTTAGGCTGTCTAAATTTATATTTTTTATATAACTCGTAGGATAGATCTAGAGCAGTTTTTAATTTTCTAGATACATTTTTTCTTACACGATGTATATTGAAAGAACAACATTTCTAAAACTCAAGTGATATAGCTTCAGATTCATAGCCAGGTCAAGGGAGGATTTTTTTTCTATAATTCTGAAGCAATCCTTGGAAAATTATCACTACACAATGAAGGTGGAGATATTTTCACAAAATTTTGAATAATTTGATGCAGGGGGGGAATCTAACTTTTGAGGTAATCGCTTCTCCATCTATGTACACTAAATTTTCTCGTCAAATTCACAAATATGTTCAAAGCAGAACTTTATTACTAAATGGAAATTATTTGGTATACTTGAGAACGAAATAAAATTTATATTCCTGTCGAAGTTTTCTCTGCTCAGATGAGATTATTGGCATTTAAAATAATGAGATTATTGGCATTTAATAATAATAAATCTTTAATCAAGCCTTGCGTGAAATGATCCAATTCTGAATGAAGAGCGACGCCTTAAGAACGGAATAATAGGTTCAACCGTGAGTTAAATCGGGGAAGGTATTTGAATAGGAGTCAAAAGTATCCCAAACGTAGTTGCAAGGATGAAGAATTGGTTGCGCTGCCTGAATCATCACTTCTTTCATCTGTACCCACCCCTCTCCCAGTTCCGTCCCCTCTTTATTTATTCTTTCCTTTAAAGCATTCTCTTTTTATCTGCTCGAATCCTTCTCGCTCCCCGCCGAGAGGGCATCCTCTACGCGGGAAGTAAACAAACTGCCTGTAGGCGTCTCTCGTAGGAATAGTGAAAGAGATTAAGTGAGAAAAAATAGTCCATCCAATCAAGCCCTGCACAGAGTGCCGCCGTAGGGGTTAAGTGAGAGGGCGTTTGGAAAATGCCGTTTATAGAGACGTGAAAATAGGAAAAGTCGCTCTTTCTATCATTTTTCATCCCTTTTTTGGAAGCACTTTATTCGGCACGTTTCTGTCTGTAAAGGATTGAGATGGGACGTGGTGTTTCCTAATACTAAGGGAAATCCGAAGTTACCGGAGAATATGTGAATGACTTTGTAGTCGACTGTTGATGAATAAGCTCAAAAACGGCGCAGCTGTATGCCCTATTAATTTTTGGGCATTATTGAAATTCCAGCCTCTTGGCTTCAAATTCAACTTTTTCAATTTCTGTATCTTACTTAATGAAAAAGTACTTTTGCATATTGGCTCCCACCGGGATTTGAACCTGGGACCGCTTTCACCAAAGGCAAACGCGCTGTCCACATGACTATCCGGGAGCAATAAGCTCAAGCAGTGCACTTCATAACAGTGGTTTGCAAGTTTTATCGCTATTCAGCCACTTAGACTGCAATGGCTTCTCAGAGGTCCACATAAGATGTGCTTCGATGTTAATTTTAATTAAAATACTCAATCAAAATACACCAATTTTGCTGCTTGATTTCCGTGGTGTTGAAAATGAAATGAAAAATACTGCTTCACAGTTTAGGATATATAAATCTAAATTGGAGGGGAAAAACGTTTTCATTGGTATTTCATTTCACTGCATATACTCCAAACCTCTTTGTCACGCTTGACACATTTTGTATGCAGTCAAATAGTCCTTAAAAATTAATATATATCAAAACTGTACAAGTGTAAGGAAATAAAATCTCCACGAGAATTAAAAGCAAATTTTCCCTTAATTTTCATCTATTTTTTATTTTATCATAACTCGCGAATTTAATTAAAAACCCTAACTTTTAAAGTTATTGCATGCTTTTCGCAACAAAGCTGTAGCATAAAACTGGGTCTAATTGCTAAGGACCTTACTCAAAGTTTAAAAGTTTCAACGGCAGAGTTCTTTGAATAGCCTGAATAGCGTAGTTGAGCCATTACATCGTTTTAATTTTAAACTTTAAAATATATATCAGATAAATTTTCAGCTCTCTATAGAATCGACTATCTTCTATTGATAATTTTGATGTATAATCATATAGATAATGAAGCCAAAATTTTAACTTCCAAAACGAAATTAAGTGAACTTCCTTTTAATGAAGTGAAAGAGATTATGGATAGTTTCTTTTTGATCTAGCCTCTTTGAACTAAACCGCCCACGTTAGGATGGAATTTAATTACTTAACTACTTTGCTAATGTACAGGAAACACCTGTTACGTTTAGATCACCAATCTCTTTCGGAGATCATCGCCAAGGCAATAGGCCATTAATTAACATTTTTCGTACGAAAAAACTTCAACTATCGCCATTATAGGTAACGGATTCAGCTAGGAAGGCATCGTATTCCTAATTAATCGACTAGAGCGGTCTGAGGAACCGCCGAATCATGACGGAATAGTTTGTTTGTCTTTCAATCTCCTTCGTCTTTTGTTAACTATTTCCCCCCTGCGGCGATAGAAAACATTTCCATCTCCTAGCGCCTTCAATCTTTTTTCTCTTCGGGAGCACTTCATCATCTGAAAGGGCCGAAACGCAATCACGGCGAATCAAGTTGATGTCTCAAGCGATGGCGCTGCTTTCCATATCTCTTCCCGGGGGACTTCGCCTCGTGGGATTCCCTGCAAACATCGGAGCTGCACGGGAAAGGAGGTTGACTTCTTGGGAGAGGGGTGGGGAATTAGGCTGTCCGAACCTCTCTTGATTGATTGACCTCTTCCGAGCTCTTCCTGCTTCTCTCCTTTGTTTATCCATGGTAGCCAGAACATGAGCGCTGTGGACAGCTCTTGTCAACCTGACCGGTAGTTCCTTATTGGAGGACGTTTTTAGGTTATTAATGCGGTCGCGATGATGCATACCCCCTCGACTGGTGGCGCCTTACGTGCGGACGTTAATGAAATCACCAAGTTTTATACGAGTTTCCAGACGATTACCTCCAGTGGATGTCCGTCTCAAAACGTAACAAATGAGGCACTAATGCCGAACTCGGCTTTTAATGGGTATTATCCTAATCGATTGGTCAATATATGGGTGTGAAGTTGTAACTGATCTTTGATCGTCAACAGATGTTTGGTACACTTCCTGTCGTATGCATATATGACGTGATTAATATATCCATTTTATGAGGTGTCTTCTCCACGAATTTAAAGTATATTTGAGGTCAATGTCCTTGGGTACCAAAGGAACAAGGAAACTTCCACTAAAATTTTATTAAAATATTTTGGATAAGTTATTACTCGTATACTTGATTGAACTATTATTATTACTATCCAGTAACGGCAACAGAGGCTGAAGAGCGAATTATGTAGTTTTTAACAACCAAAAATATGCTATTTTATCTTAGTTTTTGGGCTACTATATAGGCAGGTACTAGTTCTGATTTAGTAATATTAATAACATGAATACCATTAAGCATTATCTAAACAATGTCTAGATTAAAATATTCTAAAGTAAGAATAAATAGGTCGTGCTTGAATAAATATTCTAGAGGCATTTTAGTTGCTATTGAATTACTTATAGCTCTATTTCAATTTAGTAATGATCTTTAAAACACAAATCATAGGCCGTCAGCCTTTGTTAAATATCTTCAGGTCTTATTTTGAAAAGTACATGTGCAGTATTGTTCTACATTTTCATATTCAATTCAATGTATACTGAATCTCTGTCTTTTTTGTTTGAGTATATATATATGTATTCAAAAATGACCTTAACTGCTTTTAGCACTTTGAGAGATATTTTTTTCCAATCTCTTAAATTATTTTTCATTTCAGGATATATTTTTCTCCAACTCAATTTAATATTTTCTTTTCTTACAGGTAAGAAACTTGACTTCATTCTACTATCTATCGCACTAGAACACTCCGCACTGTAAGTTGAATTTATCTTATTTTTACTTGAACCCACTTCTTATTCTTGCTATGAATAGTTACAAATTCATATTTGCATTTTAACCAGAACGTCGGGATGAATTTCAAACAAAGAAGCAAAAATAAAATGTATTCTTCCGTAGACGATTATCATAAGGTATTGTTCCGGTATAATTTCAGTTTTCAGAAACAATTGAGTTCATTGAATCGGATATGGTAATTGATTGGATAACAGAAACAACGAGATTAGTAAAATTGAAATTTTAGCATCAATTTAAAAGGTAGCCGAAAGTGGAATAGAAATGCTTAAAATTGTAATCGAAGCGCCAAATTACCTTGGAATAATTATTATATCTGAATATTTTAATGATAGTTACCTTCTTCGGTAGAAGACAATAAGTTGTTAGGCGTATGTTAATTTTCCTCTCGGTATGAAATTCCATAGCGGATCATAATATGGATGCCTCTTCATATGGAAATCTCCATGAATTCATTAAAGCTCTATCCCGCAAAATGACGCACAAACACACCCCAAAGGAGGTATCCAATTCTCATTCACAAAGCAAATTCCAGCGCAAATCCATTTTTCCCTCGCATTTACATTTAGCATTCGCTTTCAATTATTCAAATGCTTCTCTTCACTCTCAAAACATTTCCGACGCGAAGATCACCTCTTCCTGGAAAAGCGGCACGAATTCACGCTCCGTGACGTCCCCCGACCGTACTTTACGCCCGCCCCATCTTCATTACACGCGCTGTGCAATAAAAGAGCGCTTTACGCTCCATGTCCCTTCAATTCACCCCTCGCGCTTATGCACCTCGCAGTTCACCAAAGCATCGCTGGTTGCTTACGTTTCAAGGCTCTGTATCCCCCAATGGTGCGTTTTTGCGGCTTCGCTCTCTGACTATTCTTATCGCGACGGGTTTGATCTCTTTCTCCTTCGCAACCGTGTTTCGCTTTCATTTCGTATCACGCACTTACGCATGGATTCATGGATGGGCAAAATTGGGGGAAGCCGTGTTTTGCATGTGAATGAAAAAGGGTTTTAATTTTTGTGAAGCTCGTCGGGAATTGTTTATTTTTCCGGAAGCTGTTGCTTTGAGTCCAAGGGCGTGAGGGATTTTTTGTAGTATTTGTAGCTTTTGTTTTTCTGTTCGCTTCCCCATTAGCCGTGAGTGGCTATCGATTTTACACCCATGTTTAAGTATCCTGAGACATTTTGATGTTATGGAGCCTTCCAAATTGATATCCAGTTTCCAATGCTTATTGTCGTATTATTTGCGACACAAAACGAAAACTATAATTAAATATCTGTCTAAGAGAGACAAAGTATTCAATTTCAGTTGAGGTGTCGTTGGATAATCTTTAAAAATACGCGAAATCAAATAAAAATCGAATAAAAATTGACTTTTATATTTATATATAGCACTCACATGATTATTTTTCAAATGTAGTCCCACTAGAAAAAGTTAGTTTTATGTATGATTGAGTTATTGATTTCATCACTGCAGTAATGAAGTAATCTCTCTTAATTATAATCATTATCTAGTGAAACAGACTTGGATTGGATAAGTTATTTTACATTTCACAGCAAGACAATTAATATATGAGAGTAATACTGACCATCTGGAGATAAAGATAAGAGAAGAATTTTATTCTATACTAATCAGATACAATTCTATTATCCTTAAAATTAGCAGTAACTTGAATGCTTTAAGTAAACAGTATTTTTTCAATTGTGTTAATAAAATACTTATCTAAAGTTGAACAAGGAGTGAAAAATTGTGTCACTGGTGAAGGGCAACAGTAGCTAGGCTAAGCTCTGATAAACTTATCAGGAGGTGCTTCACCTAGGCAACAGTAACAACGAACACACAAAAACATTCCCAGCGGGAAAATCCGATCAGCCGGGATTCGAACCCGGGACCTCTGGGTAGGAGCGATAGCTTAGGTGGCATACTATCCATTCGGCCATAGAACTCGACTCGTAGAACATTCTTTAAGCAAATTCCTTGTTTCGAAACGCATTCAGTAGTTGCTGAACGTTTCACACTGCACCTGAGAGGAATCCATAGTTCTGATTAAATTATATATTAATATATATAGCATCATTGGCATAAAATGGGGAAACTTAATGATTACTTAGTTTATACTTACTGGAAGCTAACGCCTATAATAATAAATATTCTATATATTTTTTTCATTCCCTCCGTTACGTATTCGATTTATTGTTTACTTCTTTCCATTAAAAACTATTCTCCTAATAGATCCTTATTTATCATAGAGCTCTGAAATTAACTAAAATTAAAAGCAAAAGAATATTTCAGCGTACAATTCACGGAAAAAATGGAATCTCCAGGATATTCAACGTCGTGTAATAGGGTAAATGCTTGACCTTTTCCTTCGGTTGGAGGGAGAAATCGAATTTCCGGTCGCAATGATTGTCTATGCGATGCACCTGTTGTCAGGGAGAGTTTATAGCAACAGTAAAAAGGAACGATGGATACTTTTCTCTTTTACATGCACTTTGTCCACAACTTCGCGCCATTGCGGGTCCGAACGGTGGCTCTCTTGTACCAGCAATTTCCCCCTCATTTAGCGATGGAAACCTCTTACCGCAGAATTTAATATCCGCACGAAACGATTCGTTCGAGCGTAAAGACCCTCTTTGCCTGTCCGAGAATGACCTCGCCTTTTTCAGCCGCTCACATGACTGGTCAAAGAGGAATTAATTACGAGTCGTAATTATTAATTTAGGGTCATTGTACCTTATTAAAATATTCTTCCGCGGTTTGTCGTAATTTTGGAGTTGGCAAGCTCCTTGTTTTATTAACGCTTACCGCATATTTGTAATATTACCGTTTCTTATATTGTATGAATCGAGTTTATCAGCACATGTTTTATGCTGGAAAAGTCCTCCTCGGATTATACTCGAGTGATGGTTTCACTTTCCAGTTATTCGGTGGAAAAACTCAAGAATCCGCTTGTAAATACCTCACTTGCTCAATTAAAAATTATTTTACAATTTTCCGCGATCGCATGACGTCAGTAGTCCGTAATTAGGGTACTAATTTGATTGGTATCTATTTTTATATTCTTTTTTAACAATAGCAGCTACATTTTTCGCCCCAGGCTTTTAATTGAGTCGATTCATTTTTCCTGTTTTTTATGATAAAATTAGCCTCAGCTTATAGGGTTGGATTATGTTCGTGTGTATACGGTATCTCGTTTAGCCAAAGCCATACCCAAAAGAGCCGTTTGATATGTGGCGACGTAGTTGAGTGATTGTGTGTACCCGCTCGCGACAGATGATGGACATGGAATAATTTCTGTCACCACGGGGTCCTTTTCATTTTGGGATTCTCGATTCGTGGTGGCAATGGGAATATGTAGGGAATGAAGACAGTTAACACATTGAACTACTCCCAGTTTGCTTATTATATATAATATATTTCTTGCTAAATATATAATATAATTCTTTGCTTATTATATATAATATAATTCTTTGCTTATTATATATAATATATTTCGTCTTATATTTCTCTCGTAAATTTAAATTATTTGTGACTATAAATTATTCCTTAACAGATGAACGTCTCGTAAATTACAATATGATACGCGAATATTATATTCATCGTAGTGTGATAAATAGTATTCATATTATTATGAAACTAACAGATAGTTAACATAACAGATTATGAAACTAACAGATATAACAGCTAACCCATTTCTAAAATTATAACTGAGCCCAAAATTTATGCACCAAGACTCTCACTGTTAATCAATATCTCTGTGATTACCTTTCCTCTCTAGCCCTATGTGCTGATATTTTATCGCTTTTAAAGTCCGCCTCTATAAGCATCGCGAACACTTAAACCTACTCAGCGCTTTTAAAGATCTCCTCTTTGGCTCTGAACGCGACTTTCGCCATCCTCACTCCCTCCTCCCTTTGTTGACAATTGTTGCGTCCTCTCGTTTGACCCCGTTTTTGATCGCTGTGGTGACAGAAGCGCTTCCTATGACTCGCGCATGCGCAGTAGAATGCCGTGATCACATGAAAAAGCCTCCGCCTGAATGCTTGTCTGTTTGGTTCACGTGCTAAGGATATGGAGCGGGCGATGGAAAAACGTTGAGTGTTAAAAGCAACGTGAGGGTGTGCGTCGCGGCGTAGAAAGGATATAAGTATTAGATTCATTGCTAATTACACTTAATTAGCTAGTAAGATTAAAAATGTTAAGAGCAAATACATGTAAGAATCCTGTTAATATTAGATGTGGTTCGGCAGTTGGGTGGAACGACGAAGAAATTTTAAAATTCCCCAATATTTTGTACGGTCGACTAGTCTCTTTGTTGGGTCATCCTTATGCATTGTCGGAAGTACATACAAATTTTTACGGAAACTAGCAATGTCCTATGTTCATTAACAAAGCTTAAAATATCTATAATTTTTATCATACCATGTCATCCTAAGTTTTAATTATGTCAGGTATTACTTGTGATGTATATCTATTTTATTTCGTTATTTCACTTTTTAATAAGAGATTTAAAATATGAGGCAGTCCCAAGATCGGCTAATAAAATGTCACATAGGGAAATAACTAAATCAAACAGAGAAGTCTGTGATGACAAAACTTGTACAATTTTAGTTGTTACGATACCATTATGATTGTCTTTTTCCTCTGCCTTCACGCTAAAGAGCGGCTTGCAGGGTATTAAGTGAGATATAAATGTAATGTAAAACATTGTAAAGAACATACGCATTCAATTACATGCAAGAAGCTTGGATTACTTAAACAAAATGGAATCTCAATAGCCATTGGCTTCTATTCATGAACAATCTTGGATAAAGTTTAAGGAATAGAAAAGCCTGGACGCCTCTGTACCACATTTACTTATGAAAACCAGTGTTTTGAAAGAATTCAGATTTGGATCCAATGGTAATATAAATATGAGTATTCTTCTCAGGTATTTATTTTCTTATGATCGTCCTCTTACATAGAAAGTAACTTCAAAAAATTATATATAGGAAAGTGATTGGACTTAACAGAAAGAAGATTTCCCTTTAAGACTCATTGAGACTATTTCCGTTACATTATTTTGACGTAATGCATAATTCGCATTGGCGGTTTCATGCTTCATTCCTGGATTAGAAGAGGATAATCAACCTCTCTATGCAAGCAATCAGAGCGCTTGAGCATTTTTTCCTCAAGTGAGGAGAAAGCCAAGCTGTAAATGGATACTTGGAATAAATAGATGGGTAAAAGAGAATTCACAAAAAGATGTATGGATGTGTGTAAATAGGGATATGTATGCATAGGAAATAGAGAAGAATGGTATTTATAGAAGCTTCTAGGTTGCTTTCTCCGGGAAGGATCCTCGTGATTCTTGGGCACGTAAATAAACAGCGGAAATCATGCTTGCAAATTGGGTGAAAATTATTTCGTCGACGGCGGAATAAAATTTGGAATGGATACGTCTTAAGTTTTAAGCAAATTCTTCGAAAACGAATTCTTTGAACGATAACTAATTCTTCGAATGAAAAATTTTTCGTAAATGGACATCATATGCATAGACAACCCAAACCATTCCCAAAAATTGACCGAGTACACTTCAACTCCACAGTTCAGTAAGAGTTTGAGTATCTTCAGTTTCATGAAAGTGGTCTATACTCGAATAACGTTTCTTTCGAAGAAATTATAGTTCGAGGAAATTGTTTTCGAAGAATTTGCTTTCGAAAAATTCGTTTTCGAAGAATTCTTATTCTCCCTTAAAAAGTCGGGACCTCTCATTGTTTAGAATGGGTGAATTCACAGCTGCCAATCGTGCCTCGACCTCTCCTTATCGATCGAAACAATCGCTCGGTTTTGGCAGTTCCGGAGGATGCTAAGTAGATGGCGGAGTCGTAGGCCTTCAAATCCATTCCCTTTCTACAATCCGAAGGATTCTTACAATACTACGAGGAGAAGCGTAGAATGTGGGCATTTTTGCCTGTTATGCAAATCAAGCGTTGCATCACGTGTCTCGGCAAGCGCGTTCGTGACCGTGACCATTAAAGACCTCATCCGTGAACACGACATGCCGACCCCCGATAACCCAATATCACGCCTCCGCCCGACTGATTTATTCACCCCTTCGTTTTTATTAAGCGGCGTTATCTGCACCTTTTGAGGTGGACTAAACGAAGGGAATATTTGGAGCCTCCCAAAGATAAAGAAGGTTCGACATGGACACAATTTACACGTTTTCACTTCGAGATTGAGGAGTAGATGCAGTAGAGATATGTATCCGGGAATTAAGGCTCAATGTGGAGGGATTCCATAAGGTTTACGGGTTAACTTCTCCTAAACATATTGTGGTAGAAAGAAACAAATGAAAGAGCTATCCACTTGAAGATACAGATATTTTGTACACCATATTTATTTTAACTTTATTAGTTTACTTTACATACTTATTATTTTCTTCTGTAGTAATGGTGTCATGAATACGAGAATATCAACTACCTATGTAACGCTGTAAAGAAATATATTATAGATTAAACTTAATTTCTTACTTAATAATGTTAAATTAATATTTATTTGTTTATGCATTTATTTGTGATGTACGAGATAAAATACTATAAGATTGACTTTGTTAGGCGACTCTGAGGCCATGAAAAATCACATTTAAAATCGAGCTTCCTGAAGATTAACTTTCATGCATCACAACCAACTATATCCTAACCAGGATTCGAACTTTGGTTCTCAGTAATGCTTGGCTAACGTACTAACCCCAAATCTTCCGAATCTCGCGGTAAAAGTAGTTCAACAATATAAAGTTATATCTGAGCTAGACTATAATTGGAAGGTATAACCATAGGAAATATGAAAGCATAGCATAAAGTCTATGTAAGAGGTAATACAATTATATTGACTAATTAGTACCAGCAATATGATGAAACATTGAAGGAGTAAAAGAATTTAATTTTTAAATGAGGTTATGATTATGGTTAATTAAAATTAACTATTAAGGCTCCTGTATGTTTATACAGAGTTCCAATCTTGAAAGGTACTGATATTACTAAAAAGAGTAGTCTTTGTATCGCGAAATAAGCTTTGGAACTCTCCTTTTCACATTGTCCACTATCTTATACCATAATAGCATTATAATCTCATTGGTATCCGATGGACGCCTCATTCTAGGATTGCTTAAGATTTTCGACTTCTATGATTGGAAGAGGTTGTCTTTTGACTTCTCGTCACGTCCAATTTAGCGCCCATGTCACGTGCTACCACTATCATTTTATCAACGTGGCCTACTGTAAACATAACTGATCCTTCCGTATCTGTGAATCACGAAGCCAAGTTTATCAACAAAGCATTCCAGTTGATGTTACCGATACACTGATGTACTCTGATGTATATCTTCGCAATTAATTTCTTTCACTTGCCCAATATTTATTAGCATTCTAAGTACCGTGGCTTACGTACAGTCCTAATTTCCTCATTTCTCCGTGTTTAAATGCGTGGAGCTACTATACGCAAATATTTTGATCCTTGATTTAACCAAGAAAGAGTACTATACCTTAAACTGAGTACAGACGATGAATATATTTGACGAAAAAGATTGCTTTTTTCATATTTTGCGCCCATTTATGCTTCAGCTTTAGTTGAATGGTAAGAGAACTTCTTTAAATCGGTGTGTTTACATTAAATAAATACAATTTGCTCATTATGATAGGTTCCTCCTGAATTTTGGAGAGCTATTTTTCTTTTGGATTTTTCTTGAAAATTTGACGTTAATATTCTCATTCAATTTGAAATAAATAAAATTTATATTAAGGTATTTATTACTGTACAATTTGTTAAAGTTAAAGTGAAGACTACATTTATCTCCATATCACCGTTCAACATTGAACCATCCTACTGACTGTAAATAAAATGAAGTAAATATTTTCTCTGAACTCTTTTATATCGCACGCTTCAGTGAATGGTAAAAATCTTCCTCCGTCTTCATGAAATTCCTTTACATGAACACAAGAGTTCGGTAGTAGAATTCCTCCACATTTTCATTGGATGAGAACCCTCACGTGACGCGAGAGAAAGTTTTTATCAGTCGTTCCAAAGATAACATCCGTTTGACTTCCCCATTTCTCGCAACCTTTCATTAAGGCCGAAAAATCAACGCAAGGAGGAAACATTTCGCGCCCAGGGACCCTACGAATACATCACGTGACTCTCTCGTGGGAACGATCCCATAGCATGCTCGTGGGGGACCCCTTCCCAATAGGACACCGTCCACGTCATCCCGTATTCGGAATAGAGTCGAAGCCTTTAAATCACTGGGAGATGAAAATCGTCAATTCAGCTTGCGAATGATGGTCGTGCGATACTTCGATTAGCATTCGAGTACGGTATCGCTCTTCATCAGCGATTCACCCGGGGTCTAGCGGGCTCTCGCGCCAGTAGACGCGTGTGCGTTGGAGAGAGAGCGGCCGAACGTATTTCGCTGCGGTGGAATAGAAGAATTAGGAGTTCATGGCCTCCTCCTGTATGAGACTACCTAAAGAACCTCAGGTTTCCTCTTTCGCCCCGTGTAACATACGCTGCTAACTGTTGCCCGCGCGTGATTACCGTCGTGACTTTCAAAAGCTTCGCTCCCTTGCCTTATTCTCTGTATAGTTTGCTCGCCTCCCCCTTCCCACCCACTCACGAGATTTGCCCTCACGCTAAGGCCCGGTCAGCTCGAGAGAGCCGTTTTAGCAGATTTTGCATTCAGGGAGAATTATTCCCCGTTTTACACGTAGGAGAGTTGCAGAGGCATCTATAGATTAAGAATCGTTTCCTAGGAGTTACAAATTGTGAGTACAGTAAACTCCCGTTCATCCGATTTGCGCTTATTCGAAATACGCTTTATCCGAACAAACTTTTACGAATGCACCTACCCCACCCACGGAATACCATCGCTACCCATTGCTTATTTGCTCGTGACACCTCTTCATATATGTACTTACTCTAACTCCTGTTATTTCCCGCTGCCAAATAATGCAGATTTTTTCTGTAAGAACGCGAAATATACGAGCTTTGTTATTCAGCTTATAAAAACTTTGAGTTTTCAATCATACTTTGGCGCCTTTTTAACACGTCAACACAAAATTTTCAAACAAAAACATGCAGGCTAATTCACAACCATATCAATAGCATTCTACGTACGCACGTTTTACGATCATATTCCGCGGTATTGACGCAATACGGGGTGTTTCACGCGGAACTTCGATTTGTCCGAAATTTTCGGAAAAAATGTAAATGGGCCAGTTCATAATTTTTTTGCAATATTTTACATAATCTCAACCCATACCTACTCAAAAATCTAAAAAGAAAACAAATAAAATTGTTCAACGGATATTTGGGACTGAGGAGGCTAGGTGGTTATGATAGCACTAAATTCTCAATGCTAAAACGTTTTTCTGAATTAAGGTAAGAAACAGATTTTAATGCAAATTTTTACAATGGAGCCATTCTGACGTTCAATTAAATTAAAAATATACTTCGAATAGAAGTACACTCATTATTCACATAAAGTTTCGCATTTAGTATCTTAAAATTTCATATCTTATTTCGTATAGTTAAATTTAAGAGAAATTGGACTCAGAATTCATGTTTCTTACTCTTCCAGTGATAACACCACGACTCAGACATACCTACATACATTCGATACACCGAATACGGAGAAACGAAAGTCTCTCTGCAATGCTCTTAGATGTATGAGAATAGTTAACTGCTTTCATCTTAAAGAGTTGTTATTACAGACTCTTTGTTTCCTCGTGTCTTGCAGATTATATTTTAAACGTATTTCTAGCACAGAATCTATAGTTCTCATTAAATATATGAATATGTACACAAAAATTCAGGAACATCATAAGAATTAATGGCTCTGAATCTTAACGTTACTTCACGATCATGTTACCTCATTAAGCAGAAAAACCGGTCATAAAATTACCTTAGTTTGGCTTCATCCATACAAATACAATGCTATGAGAGATATAACTGATGGGTTCTCTTTGTAAGCAGCAATTTAATTGTCAGTCTCACGTGAAAACATCTTGCAGAAAATATTTCCGCGTGTACGGATTTTTACCAAACTCAGTATACTTTTTTATGCTCCTTATACTCAGTGGGATTCAATTATCCTTCCGTATGACTAACGTCCAATTATGACGCCCATCCGAGTCCCCCCTCGAGCTGTTTTAGAAATCAAAATGTCTTACAATTCACTTCCTCATTTTCTCTTTAGTAGTCTGTGGAATCTATCTTTTGAAATTACTTCCGATCCCTTTCACTCGATCGTCATTCTTGTCGTTGGTTTCATTTTACACTTCTCATGTCTTCCTCATGCCATATTCATCTCATGCTGTTATTTGTTTCATTCTGCATATCACATTTTTTGCCACCCGTTGGCTGAATCAAAGCTAGCCGTCGCAGAAAATGCATTTGTCGGAATCAATCACAATATGTCACCCGAAAACATCACTTTCTACTTTAATACATCGTGTTTCTCGGAAGTGGTATTTATTGACAGTATCGTTTCCTGTACGCCGAATAAATCTATCATAGTATTGTGCAGATATTGTTGTGGCTATCAGTCGTCGGCAATTATTGAGACGGTAATTGGGTAGTAAATATTCGAGTCAACAATGGACATCTCCTTCATCCATATTTAAGCATCTCATTACAAAATATTTTCCTCAATAATAATACATCATATAGAAGAAATAGAAGTCTCAATTTTCCTATGTAATTAAAACTGATTGTTTAAGTAACGACCTGCACATGCTTCTGTAATAAAATCATTAATGTCCTCTTTCATTTGATTTTTTGCAAATTAAGTTAGAATATATAAATACTACGAGAATGAAATGTATTCTTCCGTATTTTTATCTATAAAAGTTTAAGAGTGTTCTTACAATCCATATCTTACAAAGAATAACACTTGCATTGATATGGATAAACTTCATTTGCCTTAATTCATGTGAATATCTCGTGTGTTTATAATTTACGACAGTCTGGAAAACCAAATACGAATAATATCTGAAGTTTTGGATTAAAAATATCACACTCTTGTACATACCTTAGGCGTGATATTTTGGAATTATTATAACGTCATTATGATTTTATTGTTTGCTGATGTCTGCCTTCGAATTTGACGAGTAAAAATATTTACCTGCATAGAAGAAAATCTACTGCTGTATTATATTTTGCTCTATTCGGTAAAATCTGTTGATAAATGATTAAATAATATTACAAGTTAATAATAAGAAAAAAAATCCTTTTCATTCTGTTATCTCTTTCCACGAATTTACGCCTTCGAATATCCATTCCATTGGTTAATAACCAAATTAATATCAAACAGTATCATAAAAGTATTAAAGTATAGTACAGTTTACTGAGAAACAAATATTTATTTATTTCAAATCCATCCATATGAATGATTTCTTTAATTTAAATATATCAAACGTATGTTTCGAAACAGTTAATCTATTTGAATCTTTATATGTGTATACATAATATTCTCCTAATATCTAATATATCATTTTTGAGTATATTTTTATTCCCTACCCGTTCGCAATTTCTCTGCATAAATTGCCAACTCGACGATATCTTATCCAATTGGAAAGAAAAACATTCCGCCCCGTTTTCAATGAGTAAGCGCAATAGATCATGTTATCGTGTATCGGTGATTCAACTTCCCGTCTGCCCTCACGAGAGACTACTTTTGCCTCCTCAGCGACTATCGCTGAGACTCAAAAACTAGCCGACGTACGCGCAATCGGGATATGTATACCACCACAGCTTAACTGCGAAAATGGCAACTGAGTGCTGCAGATTAAGTGTTGTTGGTTATATTCATTCAGTCCCGTCTTGATGCCTAGGTTTTACCATGCATGAAACGATATTTTCATATAGTAGCATTTAAAAAAATGTACAGCGTATTGAAGTAGGCTTCATTATACGGTATAACGTTCCTTGTTTCCTGAAGATGAAAAGCCGTATCTCAGTAATTTGAACGCTTGGTTATCATGGTCTCTGACTCAAGCAGATTTTATATAGGCTCAATTTAGCTGGGGGTAATACGAAGAGGAAATTTTAATAATATTACTTATAGTATGCATACATTTACAACTGCTTTGAGAACAACGTTTGGTTCAGCTAGATTTCTTAATGCCAATTTACTCCTACTGATCAACTTTTTGAATTCAAATATAGCATTTATATCTAAGTAAATATTATCTAAGTAAAAATACAACAAATTCTATAAAATCGGCCTTTTCTCGGTGAACTTCATCATAAACAACATAAAATAAAGTTCTTGTTTGATTTTATCTCATGTGGTTTGCACTTAAACATCTTAGAAATACTTTGTATGAAACATAGTTTTTATGTTAGTTAATATTAATTTATGAAGAAAAAAAATTTGTACTTTTGCCACAGTAATTAATTAAAAACAATAAAAGGAAACAAGTAGAAATAGTAGAAATAAGACTTGATGATGGAGATCAATCTCTGAAACAAGTCGTGTTTTGTTTCCTTCTATTGTTTTTAATAAAATACTGTGGAAAAAATACAAATTGTTTTTTCTTCATCAAAACATATTTCGACAAGAAATCGCCAGAGACTGTGAATTCTATTTTAATATTAATGTAGTTTAACCACTATGTAGCTTTGAAATGTAGTACATGCTACACCAAATTTCAAGCCATATACTTGGTTGAACTTATCAGTTTTATAACTTGAATAGATTAATACACAACTTTTTCTGTCCCTAGATCCTCTCAGATAATTTGTAAATTCAAAATCGTAGTAGAAATAAGACTCCCCCTTCTCTGTGAGTGTTCTCCCTCAACGTGGGTTTTTTTCTCTGTCAAAAATTTTTCCCTACACTGTATTTTCCTTTTCATTTATATTTGTACATCTCAGTTGTAAGTATGTTTCATGAAAAGGGTCATACTTTGTCAAAAATCGTAATAAATAATGGTATAATATAAATTTTATTGAAAGATTGAATAAATGAGTAATTCTACCGAAATATGTCCATGACGGAATAAATACACCAATTAAAGGTACGACAAATTCAAAGAAGTATCGTATACGATAACACTAACGACGATGTGCAGAGCAGTGAAAGAGTGGAGTTGAATTCCTCAAAGGATTCTGGTGACGAGGTGATTATGTAGAGATATTCTCGCTGCAGTCAGATACGGTTTCCTCACTAAGTCATTAATATAATTGGAATCTTCTCTCTGATGCCACCCACGACGCTGTCAGCTTCGGTGTAGAGTTTCCCGAGATGATTCCTTGTTAGGGATTGTCATCGAAACGAGGAAACAAAAGCCATCCTCCCTAATTCACATGGTTAATCCGTGACGAGTGAATACAGTGACACATTTCTAGGAATGATTTTCATCTTCATAGGCATCTCGTATCGCACTTGCGCCAGTGGTTCTTTTGCCATTACATTTTCTCGTGTTCAGCTCAGCCTTTTGATGCAGTAAGCAATAGTAATAATATCTCATTACTTTCTCTGATAACATATTCATTTTCCTCAAGCGCAGAGCTTGGTTTAATGTTCGATTCTAATTATAATAATTCTACCGAGGCTCGGTTTTTATCGAATTTGCCGAATGGATGTTAGGTTTGTATCGTGTCGATTATTGAATTTCCAAAAAAATTTCTAATTGAGCCAACTTGATTGTTTATTATTTATTTATTTAAGTTTACGTTGCAAGTTGGCCTTCAGTCCAGGTGGCAACGTTTGAGGGGAACATAAAAATGATTCTAAGCCCGAGCAAAGACGGGAGGGAAACCCTTCCAAAAACCTCCCGTAGGCTGTACAATTAAACTACAATATATATTTCACCATGGTTATAAACATGCATAAAATATTTTTAAATTATCTACTGAGATTTGAAAATGCATCAAATAGAAGACAAAGTGTTCTCTTCCTTTCCTACTGTATCATGTTTCCTTATGTTTAACGTGCTGTCCACGTACGAAATCTTATTAACTATTGTTATTAACTTTTTTGGTGGATTTTATTCTTATAAAGCTCAATGGATCATAGTCGGATAGTGTTTTTTCGAGTTAAATAACGAAATCTAAAATTAAAAATTAATTTGGATTTACAACAATGAAATACTCATACTCGTTGAGAGTCAAATCTCATATGTGGAAGGTCATTAAATTTATGGATTGATATGTAATAATGCCGACTATCAAAAACTGTATTATTTCTTATGTATTAGAGTACTTTTTCCTGCTTATTATTAATTTATGACCTCAAAATAATAAACATAAATTTCATGTACGTTTTAATCTCGAAAGAAATTTTTATAGCACAATGACTGTCTCATGTTGGACCAATGATTTCTGTTGCTAAGGTTAGATCATCAACTATTATCTTATCTGTGTTTTTATCGTATCATATAGCGTATCATTAGTAATGAGTTTTTCGTTCGGTAGGCGTTGGCTTCATTTGTAGATCGCGCTTTAGAATCCCATTCGATACGCAGAAAACCTTTGGCGGAGACCACGAGATCCCAAAAACTTTCCAATGGGCAGCGCAAGGAAATGCAGTTCATCAATCATTGTTATCTTGTCTGCGTGACGTAGACCGCTAATCTGGCATTAAGTCGTGGATGTTTCACCGGGAGACAATGGCGCCTGGCAACACTGTGGTCATAACAATGCCACCCACACCAGCACCACCCATGGGGAGAGCATGTCGAAAACTTTATTTGGGCTATCGAATAAATCCAGAACTAATCGGATTTCTCCCGTCTGGAGATAAAGCAGCTTATGAAGAGTCCAGTTCGCTCATCTTCGTTCAGGATTTAAAAAGGAAGATGACAAAGGAAAAGCGACGGAGGCGCCTAGCGGCGATGGCCACACATCATTACGCTGCTCGCTTGTTTCCCAACGCCCACGCCAGTTCATTCAACCTCGGTGAAAACGTGATGGATTTCTTTCAGAAAATTTAATCTCTCCCCGTTGTGCTACACGGCTCTCTCTGCACACCTCGACTTGTCCACTCGTTATGAGAGAATGTGAATTCCTATCGTTTTGAAGTGCATTTGCTTTTTTCATATCTCTGTCCCTCGACGTGAGATATTGTCCATCTCATTAATCCTGCACAAAGGAAATAAGTATTACGCGAGCAACAAGTCGCTGTATCCGAGGTTGGTCCATGAATGATTGAGATAAATTATAGTTTCCAAGAAATAGAAGCGTAGTTTAAAATGTTAGCTATATTTGGATTTAATTTTTTTTAATTTTGTAGCAATGATGATTCACAGTTGCAATTAAGTGATAAATAAGCCAATTAATTAATCACTAGGGTTAGAAAAAATACTATGGGAGAGGCTTTATGAATTTAAATGAAAAAGGTTTCACTTTCAAGATCACTGCACTTAATGTGGCTCTCATTTAAGGAAAACTCCAATAAATAATAAACATTAGTTTACAAGAAAACATGAAAAATTCTACACTTTTTTATTGAATTACATTTAACAGATTATATTCAGCTTCTTGGCTTATTAGCGAGGACTGATAATGCTATCAGCAATTACTCCAAAGGTGGTACCCAAATTTAGCCTTTGAGGAGTCTTAAAGGTGAAAAGGATTTTTCGCATGTGCTTCTCGCTGGGGGGAAATTTCACATCCAAACCCCTTTTTCTGCATTGATAAACTACATTAATGAATCAGGAGAAGCTAGAAAAATAAAGCTAAATGAATCACTTCTGGATGCGTTTCCCCCTGATAGATTCCGCTCTATTGGAGAAATTCTAAATTCTTTCTGAAATCTGCTTTTAAATGTTGATATCCTGTATGATGAATTCTAGAATAATTGACCACTTTCTATACTTCAACACGGTCATGTAGTGATTTAGAGTACTCATTTTGCAATGATCGTTGCTCGCCATTTTTCCGAGATACTCTCTTTAAGTTGTCAACGATGAGAAATTGAGCGGAAGACAGTTGTCCTACAAGATAAAAAGATTTAAAATCGAATAAATCAAAGAAGAATACCCGTGCGACCGCTTTTATTTTGCGTTCTTGCTCTATAATGTGAATGAAACCGGTTCTCGATTTAATTCTGAAAAATCAAGTGTTTGTTTCTCTGATGTGAATATCCCCGAAGTGAAAATCGACATTTTCCTCTAACTTGGATTTAAAAGGCAGATCATTCCAATAATTCAATTAGGGAAGGTGAGTAGTAATTGATCTCTGCTGTAATTAGGAATAATGACATCATTAAGATGCCTGCGGAGTCGCACCACGTTTTGATTCGAGGTTTTTCATGGCACGAGTCGCTCAAATTTAATTTAGTTTATAAACAATTCAAAAATTGATCCGTTTAATTAGTTATACATATATTTATTGGATACCGATTTTATCTTTCAGTAAAAACATTTTTTCACTAGATAAGAACATCTTTTCAACGGAAAATTTTTATTTTACCAAAAAATTAAAGCGTCATTTCCCTAATTGAAAAAATGGAGGGTGAAAGAGCGATTGATGATTGTCTAGATTTAGCAATCACTTATCATTTAAAAGGTGGTTTCTGTACCTGCATCTTAATTTTATCTTTTCTTTACTTACAGGTAAGAATTCTAGCCTCTTGCAAGTTTTGATAGCTGGGCAGTTTTTCTAATCGAGGTAAATTCCCATTACTCTTACTTTAAACTCGCACCTTATTCCCTCCCGTAATATTTCACCTTTATCCTCTTTTCTTTGCCAGCGTTTATCGCCCTTTCTCGTGCTTCGCCATTTCTCCTTCCGTTTCTCATTCCGGCCCTCAAATTTCCCCTTGTCCCTTTATCAATTCCCTTATCTCCCTCAGTCCCTCCTAAATCCTTTTCCTGTCTTTCTTCCCAACACCTCTGTCTTCTTATCGTCTTCCGTCGTGAACTCTCTCCCGGCAAGCCATGCGCCACTACGCGTGACCGACCCACCGGTGGAGACCCCTCTTCGAAGTCACGTTCCCGGGCGTGCTCTCCACATCCTCCCACGCACGGAATGTGACGCCCAAGCCACGCCTACCAATCTTTAAAACCCTACTCTATCCCTACCCCTACCCACACCTCCCCTGCTTTCCAACAAGGGAGACTTCAACTGTGTGGTCATCCTAGGGAAATTGTCTCACCCCTGGTTGTTGTTAAGCCATCGCTAAAAAGCAAGGCGTATGGGTAGATCATGTTATCCACCTGTTACCAAGGCGGTTGCGTATGGAGAAATCCGTTGGAGGAATATTCCGCAGAATAATATCTAAGTGTTGACATTGTGTTCTTATTATCCATTGTGAAGTGCGTTAGATAACGGCTTGCACGTCGAGTCTTTTTGTAGGAGGATAAAGTAATCGAGCATTCATTCAGCACTGTTATTTATGCTGTGTATATATGCTGTGGGATCCCAGTTGAAAATTATCATTGGTATCGAATGGTAATTTTTTAATGGTTTCTGTTGGTTTCGATTTTTTTATTGGTTTCGAATTTCTTTCATTGGTTTCGGTCGATGGCACTATTGGTTTCTAATGAGCTGAGAAAACTCGGTGATTCCCATTGGGAAATGTTTTCTTAAGTCTTTCTTTAATACCAACAAGTAAGAGTGTGAGTAAAACAATGAAACATTAAAAATAAATGTCAATAAAATACATGCTAGAAACCAATAGTATATTGTTCATTAACAAAAGGAAATATTTGGAAAACCAATGTGATCGTTGCCGTAAACTTAAGCCAATGACTGAGGCTCTACTGGAGCCTATTCGAAAATGTCTTTAAAAAGCAATAAAGATTTCCAGGAGGAATCCCATGGGCCACGTTTTAAGTTCTATTGGAGTAATTTTACCGGATAAACTTTTTTGAGGAAATCTCAATCAGATTATTAGAAGTAATTTAATCCATTATTCTTTATGATGACATTTTCATTCGCTATAGATGATTCGCTTTGGATGAGTTGAATGACTCTGCTGGAGAGTATTCAGGAGTCCACTTTTGGAAAGTGAAAGTCATTCGTATCGAAACTTGTACGTCTTCACGACGAAAATAGAATTCTACTGTATATGATGCCATCCAAGCGCTCTTCGAAATCGGGCTAATATGTTATTTATTGATATTTTGGATTATTTGCTTCCGAATCAATTGGATTGAACGTTTGATGATATTGGCTTTTTTATATACCTGTTTCCAAAATAAGGCAAAATTCGTTTTCTGTCTATAGCTTTTAAATCATATCCGTACATTTGAAATACGTGTCTGTGATTAAGCGCACATCTATGATTAAGATTCTTTGTCGATAAATTAAGCTTAATTTTTTTACAATGAATAGAGTTCTACTGAAAGTTATCAACATGTATGCTCTGATTAAACGAGTCGCCACTTGTTTGCCTTCACGTGATCACAAACTGGAAAGAAAATAAAGCATGATCAAAATAAGATCAATTCCTCATCGAGTGAAATCATCGTTCTTAGAGATTTTATATTTAAATAGAAATTATAAAACGAAATGATTCTGTTCAACTGATCGTCCTGCCCATTACACTCCTATAAACTAGTTTCAGTTTTTTTAACGGCAAGATATTTAATAGTCATTTTTGTACTAGCTTTGTAAATCTTTGAGCGAACCATTGTGCTTTATCATCGCATACAAGTAATCCTAGTGGTAGATACTGGAATTCTGTAGCCTTTCTTTCACCCATGAGTCCCTTTCAAGCTTTAAATCTATTATAAGCAGGGGCATGTGTTAATTTCATTTTTTCTGATCGAATTAAATTTAACATCAAATGCAACTTTCACATTCTCGGTTATAGATGTTTAAGTGACGATGCTGAGTTTACAGATAACAAATAATTACGATCCCCAAGGTTATACCATGGTCACTAAGGGTTCCGCGAATTATTGGTTGAAAATTATTGGTGTTCGCAATATTTTATAACGACCCTTCAATTGGCAATTTGAACACTCAGTTACTTGAAAAGTTTCGCTATCCAATTAATTAGCTTCGGTTCCTTGCGAAATACGAGCCATTCCTTCCATTTCTCTCGAGGAGTCCTTGTCCTTCGTAACCTCCTATTGACTCTCAGCTGGCATAACTCCTTCGCATTATATGTGTCGGCCCTTCCTTTTGAGCACGTCCATGCAAATGGCAGCCCTTTTTACAGCTTACTTCCCGACTGCATGCAATCGATAAGTGCCCCTTGTGGTGCAATTCCTTTGCTGGACGCCAAACCGAGTACGTGTTCAGACGGCGTTTCTCTCATCATTTTTGCGGACAAGGTGACAGAGAACTTCACATAAATTCCCCTCTCTCTCTCCCATAAACGGACAGCGCTTACTCTCGTTTACCTCAGCCATGAGAAATAAGTGTTCTCTACATGAACTGTCCGTGTGTTGACTAAGTTGCCCTGACTACTGTAGTCTAGTACCGTTTGCCACGATCGCGTAAGTGCCGTTCGCAGACGTCGAGTGCTGAATATTTTAGCGGTACACAAGCTCGCGAATTTTATTGTCTCTTCGTATAGAGCTTTCCTCAATTCCAGGGCCAAATTAAGTTAGCAAAGTTATGACTTCGTCGTTTTGATTTTCTAAGCTTCTCTGAGTTCACTGGAAATGGAGGTTTTATGTTTGTTTCCTGCATACACTATGGTAGTATCCGTTTAGATACATATTCTTTAAGAATAACTTCTCAAATTGTCACAACTATTACAAGGTCACTACATTTTCGTGCTCTACTTCTCCTTATTATTAATAAACTCAGGGGTAATTTGGAATAACTTGGATCTTATTGAAGACGCAAACCGTATGAATCAGTCAATGACCATGCAATTACAACGATGGACATTAAGATCATAAAATATACTATCACGACATTATAGCAGGAAATTTCGCAACTGACAATCGCTATTTGGGTGAGGAGATAAAGTCTATGTATTGGTAAAGGCTTGAAACATTAGTAATAGTTAATACATAATTCTCAAATGTCAGCCGCTGAAATTATTTTTTTTAACAACATACATTTCATGCTGCGACCACATTTGCCCCGCAACACATTTATCCGGTTTTGTTGATATTGGATATTTCTACGTGCTCTTATTTAAATTATGAAGCTTTACATAGATAAAGTATAGCAAAGGTCCTTTAAAAGTTAATAGAATAAGCTTAATAAGATAACAAAAAACTACAATGACGTTCTTACGGAATGTACATTTATTAGATGAAATAAAACAGAGGCAAAAGGTAAGGGAAGGTCTGATATTCATGCAAGATGATCCACTAAGAAAGTTATTGAAGGTAGAAAGTATAATTATTATTATTAGACCCTTTATTGCGGCGAGGTTAGGCCCATCTCTTACATCTAACCTCTGTAGTCATACATATGAAATTATAATAAAAATCCGATACAAGAAAAAGAATGAAAAGAATTGGAGAAGCAAATATAAAAGTTGCCGTATTCCGTAAAGTGGGGTATTTTAATCGAAAAGTAAAGGAAAGGGCATAAATGAGGAATTTTTGGGCACGTAGTAGAACACTCATGTTCGGATTCAAGTTATGGAAATCCTTCTTCATTGTTTGCGCATATGTGCACCACCTATCTATCGACCCTTGGTATCATCTCTCATAGGAGTTCTCGTATATTGAATCGAGATAAACTTGTTGTCTGGTTCCTATAACAACCTCATTTCCATGCGTGTGTGACATACGATCGTAAACTGCAGCCGTCGTTGAATTTCACCTCTCCAAGATGCTTCTCCCATGCACGTCTCTTTCCATATTGGAGAGGAAGTTCCTTTGCCAGTTTCCACATTTGCTCTCACTCATATATTCATTCTCCTCCACTAAACAAACTCTCTTACCCATGGAAACCTCATGGAGCTACTTTTTTTAGTTCAGTAAACATCTCTCATAATGCAATGAAGGACAAGTGGCCTTGGCGAGCTTCTGGTATGAATACCCATGGGCTCAATCGACGACAGAGCGTTTCACTTCGTAAGTGATTGCCCCTGGAATTTTTTTCATTTAGAGCTCTTACAGGGGGGTTTGTTTCAATATCATACAACGCTTAAACGAGATTAAATTTATCGGAAATGCTAGCAAAAATGAATCAATTCGAAATCCAATTGAGAAATTTTGTTTCATTACGAGAGATTTTTCAAGGTTCTTACTCGTAAAAACCAAGATAGTAAATCTAATCTGAAAACGTTTAGTTGTGGGTTCCGAGTACCTTTCAAGGGTTTAGCTTTATATATGAGGTACGTAATTTCGCAACTTAATATAAACAAAATGGACTTATCAGATTTTATAGTGAGAAATATAAACAAAATTACGATTTCAGTACCACCAGACTTTCTTACTAGCGCTGTAAATTTCCGTTATGCAATTTATACCAGTGATGCTATGGTATATAGGTTATTGATTATTAGTTATAGAATGTTTTATGAAGAAAATTTTTATTATTCTATATTAAGTTTACTTATCGGAGTGCCAACCAGTTGTTGAAGTATTTTAAAGCTCAACTTTTTTCAAAGTTGAATTTTATCCTCTCAAAACAGTATATGGATTGGTTTTGGGTCAGGATACGACTCAGGAATATCAAGTTTTCCTAATTTTTATACGTTTAAATTGGTTTGTAATGAGTTACCCTCCAAAATAATGCATATTATCTGCAAATTCATGTTATCTTATCAGCTCGTGTTTACAACAGAGGTATTCACAACGAGAAACACGTTCTATTTCATTAACATAACATCGAAAACACTGTGAAGATTATGTAAATGACAAGTTTTTGCGGGCTTTGGCTTAAAGACATTCTAATTTGATACGTAGGATACGTTTTTCAATATTTTACAAAATTTTTAACTATCAAAACATGCTAAAATGCCACAAGTATAATTTTAGAAATGTTTGTCAATAATTCTCACCTCAGAAGGAAGATTATCCATTATGACAGTATAGCAACTACAGGGAAATTATATCCTGCATTCCTGGTCAAAATGTCAGGCCAATTTTCTAGACACTTGCTTCACTAACAACTGCTTCTAATTTTGCAGGTTATTGTTGATAGTTAGTTAGTTAGAAATTCTAAGGCCTCTCTTCCACCTAACCCCGTATGTCGGCATAATATGTAATTCTATTAATTAAAACAAAAACACAGAGTAGAGTGTGTGGAAAAATCTTCGCTACTGAAAGTTTACAAAGAAAAAAAAACAAGTTGTGGGAAATCACCCACAGAGAAGGGGAGTGAAAAAAAAAGACCGCGACAATACAGAGAAAAATAACAATATAGTAGACAATTAGAAAATTACATATACATGAATGAATAAAATTTACAGGAAAAAGCAAATGCGGGTATCATATCATTCAGACGTACCCGTCTGTTATGATTTTCTTGTTCTCTCTTCACTTTTCTTCCATATGCTCCTCTGGGATCAGAATATCCGTCTGCAGAACTTCTCTTCCGTCACATTCCCTTCCCAGTGCACCCTTCAATTGTCCCTCTTATTGAAATCCTAAGGCATTTACAATCGATTCCTCCCCCTTCGCTCACGTGCCAACTTTGAATGTAGCGGACGGTGGCCATAATAAAAAATCGCGTTTATTTTCGTGCCCCAGGAAGATAAATTATTTTTCTGTTGTCAAGGAGACGCGCGTGGAATAAATTATGCTTGACCTCTAAAAGAAATGAGTATGTGCTCATGAGCGTGGAGAGTTGACTTGTTACACGATATAAGGAGATGTACAGGATGTTGATAAAGCGGACGTTATGTAATATCGCGAGGTGCAAATGTGGATTCAGACTTCTCGTATTTCAGAGTCTTGTTAGAGAAAAACTTAGCCTTAATTACAAATTTCCTGAATTCGTTTGATTTTTACTATGGATTTTATTGATCAATTTTCGTGAATAATCAATT
The DNA here is from genome assembly GCA_947579665.1 of Sympetrum striolatum. Lineage (NCBI taxonomy): Eukaryota > Metazoa > Arthropoda > Insecta > Odonata > Libellulidae > Sympetrum > Sympetrum striolatum. The sequence goes on from OX388346.1 coordinate 14,444,360, forward strand.
GAAGAAATTCTTCTTTGTGACTGTTTCTCAAGTAATATACAGTATTAGGCCTAGACTCTATGACATAATTCTTGACATATTTCAACTGATTTTTTTTTAAGAATTGAGTTCTGATTTAGGAACTATGTAAAATATACCAAGTAGTTCACTATGTTGTTCCTGGTCTACAACTCTTCTTTTAATTTACATTCTCAAATGAAAGTGGCAAAAAATCTAGAAAATGAATTCGTCTTATGAGGAATGTAAAATCTTATTATTTTGGCCTCGAATATGTGGTAATTCTCCATGATAGAACTTTAGAAAAAAAAGAATAGCACTTATACTTTTACTAAAGAATTTTGTTCGCTTACGACCATGGTTTCGATATATAAGATCATCCTCAGATCATTATCATCAACCTGAGGATGATCTTATACATCGAAACCATGGTCGTAAGTGAATAAAATTCTGTGGTAAAGGTATAAGTGTTTTCTTCTTTTTCTCAAATAAAATTACCATTTGAAGATTTTGAATATAACCTTGAAACAGTTAATATTTGCAATCGAAATTATTTCTTTTCAGGAAATTATTTCTTAATTACCTGAAAATTTCCAAAATCTAAGCTTAGGTAGAATATTTTCAGATATGAAAGCGTTTTTACGCGGTCAAGCATTAATTCTTTCGTATGGAAAAGTCGGCTTTTCTATTTTTATGTAGAAAAAGTACCCGTAAAATACTTTAATAACTTAGTTAAGACACGACACATGATGTAAGGTTGCGAGGTTAACTTTCTTTTTAATAGAATATCCCATCCCAGCGCTGTCGAAATTATAACGAGCAGCTATTATTCTTACTTTAAATGCGTGAGCATGGGTATATACTTGATGTATTCGTGTTTCCATACGCTTTTACGTAGAGCAAAAAATCGTTGAAAGCCGCCGTACATCAGTGTCTCTCTCACAGAGAGTGGAACATAAGGCCGAAATATTATGCAATTTTTAGTAGGTTATTACAATGGAAGCAACACTTAATGAAATCGACGCTCCAGCTGAAATATATGCGTGGAAAACCCTCTCTGGATTTTCTCACAGTTATCAGGAATATTTTTTCCGTCCTTGAATCTTAATTCCCCACAGCGGTAGGAGGCATTAGTTTGGCTAGGTGTCAAGTCAAAGCAGGAGAGGAGTGTTTTGAAATAACCCCAGATGTTCCTCCGTTTGTTTCCTTTTCACGAGTTTCAGGAATTTGTGAAATATTCAACTTTTTTGGTATTCAGAGTTTTCTTTTGTTCTGATGCGATGAAAGTTTTCGTGGCGCCACAGTAGAAAAAGGCGAACTCTAGGACAGAGAATTGCCGAATAACCTCCTTGCTATGGTCGTATTTGGAAACATTTTAATTTAGCTTTGACTAAATTTATATTGCACATAAGATTGTTTATTTTGTAAGGATAAATACGAAAAAAAAATTACTAGAATTGACCGGTACGAAATGGTTGGTACTTCGCAATTGACTTAGGAATTATTTTTTGGAATGCAAGATTCATTTTTCTCTTGAAAGCTTGTAAAGAGTAGCTGGTTAAGAATATTGCAAAGGAAGTTTTTAAACATTAAACTGCATCTACGTTGATGCCCTGTAAGTTACTCTCAGTAGATTTGTGCAGGTTCTTTGTGGGTTTTTGCCTGCAGTGGATACGTTTGTCGTAGGTTCACTTAAGTTTTTTTAGTCACAAAAGTTTTTTATTATCACATTTAATGTATTCATTATGTTTTCTACACACGATTAGCTTTAACTGTCATTATTACATCATATATATCTAAATTTATGATGGGTTAGTGCCAATTTTGTCCAAAATAAAAAGTTATTTATTTATAATTCCAATCCAGTTTCACTTTCGGGTAAAGATGCAATAATCGCCTGGTATAAAACTGAAGTCGTTGACAGGAGAGTCATATTTAGTGATCTGCGACATTATTTAAATATTTACAGTTGTCTTCTCCAAAATCTGAAACAGGAGAACCTTTCATAGTAGTATAGTATTTCCTAAATCTGGAAGAGTGATGGAAATTTTCCAAGCAAATCATCCCTTATATTTGATGTAATAAATTAAGTAGATGCGATAATAAGGGTCAGCTCTATTTATCGATGTGCCCATCCTTTAAGAACCGATATTGACTAAGGGTTCTGCACTGGTTTTAAGCCTCTGCTAACTATGTGTATTATCTATTTCTTTTCATAGTAAGCTCAGTTCAATTTTAAGTGAAAGAATAGTTTCTCCTTTGTATCCGATAAGTATTTATTATGTAATTACTCGGCTCTTTATCCAAAATTCTACGAAGTCTTGGCTAAAAGTATGACCCAGTTGGTTGCAGCATAGGGCTCTCAAAGCTGAGTTGTGAAAATTTGAGGTTCATATCATGGGAATTTTTTATATATACAATTGAGTTAGATTTATCAATATCTTTCTCTCTAGAATGGAAATACGATAACCTTTTTGAAGACTACCGCAGTAGTTCATTCTGAACGAAAATTTTCATATGAAGGAAGTAACTTTTTCAGATTTTTTCCAGGGGACAAAGAGTCGGAAAAAATTATATTATTCGGCTTTATATGAAAGATTTCAATTGCAGGCTGAAGATCAAACGAGCACCATAGAATGGAATCCGTTTCCTTTTTTCCGATTCGATGAGTACTCGGATCGATTCAAATAGTCGAACGTTGAACGAGGCCCTTCCGGCGCCCTATCGGTACGAAAAGGAAGCTCTTGGAGACATTAAAATATCCCCGCCAGACGACGTTTTCTTTGGAGGACGATGGCGTGGAAGGAAACTTGCTCGGACGTACCCACGGCGACGCTAGTGACGCCAAGCGGGGCTAAATGGAGACAAATGGTGCGGGAGTCGGAAGCTATATTCCTTCCGATGTGCAGATTCTTGAAGCGGAATGCAGATAAGGAGATGTGACGTGAGGGGGTGCAGTGTTAGGGGGAGACAGCAAGGGAGGAAAAGGCTCGGAGGAAGATGTCTCAATACAGGAGAAATAGAGGAAAGACAATTTTCTGAGATAAGAAGGGAGAATCGGTGACCAAAGCAAAAGTATATGCTTGTGAATGTTCTCAAATCTGTGAGTTCGTTATGAGGAATTGAAATTTGCTCGGAGATTGGAATTTAATTTCCAGCAATTATTTTTGACGCGATACGCGATAAAGTCCTTTAAATTCATGGGTTTTGGTATGTAAAGTAGAAACGGGATTGTAAAATTGAATGAAGCTAAGTATTATAGAAAAAGACGCAATTGTATAGTATTTTTCTGGGAAAAATAAGAAGTAATACAATTATTTATATTTACATCCAATTGTAATAGATTATCTACTACAGCAGTTCTAAGGTCATGTATTTCATTATTTTTTGTTTCTTCATTGCTCTGTTATTCGAAAACCTTAATTCTAGAACATGTTATTATTTAAGATCTTCTTTTGAAATCTTTTGATTGTGTGATATTTTCGTTGACATACACGAGAGTGGAAAGTTAAAGTGTGATGATTGCCTTTAAAGGCAGCTCCATTTACAAAGAAGATTGTCGCAACAGCAAAAATTAAATTTTGAACCACAACACCTTGGGTTATCTTTGCGGATCTCGATTAAATAATTCCCAATCTCTTAATTAGTTCTATATATAATATATATATATTATTATATTATAATATGGGAATAGTTGATGTTTACTCTCAAAGATGAACGAATTTTGTGAGATAAAAATTTACGTCGAAGATACATGGCTATTTTAAACGCATTGTTTTATTTTTTTGGAGGAACATGCGTTTAATATTAATTTTCTTAATTTATAATTGATATATTATTCTTGGGATTCAAACAGAAAAGTAATTCTGAATCTTAGTAAAATTTGAAGTATCAAAAGTGAATTCTTATTTCAGTTCAGATGTAGAAGTAGTTCCTTTAACCAGTATATTAAAAATTTAATTAATTGTGAAATAAAAAGATGATTTTTGAGACAAAACCCTGCTTACAGGTGTAATCAATTATGGGTTCGGTTGACACAGTTGCGAATTCAAATACGAAAAGAGAAATTATGCTCCTGTTTTGATCACCAACTTAGGGCTGCGTAAGGCGGACGAAAAAATGTGTAGGCGTTGATCTTAAATGAGGATACGAATAAGAAATATCCGAGTTATATCGAGACAATACATTTTCAAGTCACTGTTGCCTAGACGATGGTACTTGAGCAGTAGGTTGTTGAAAACGCCTCCGTAGTAACAACGCACTGTTCTTACTTTCACCGCCTTACTTTGTGCGAACGTCGGGTACGCTCTCCTTGAACTATGCTACGTTACATGTATGAACATGGGAAATCACCACCAGTACATTCGTGATTTTTCTTCCTACGCCATTACCTTTAGTTACTCTCCAGATCCTTTCACTTGCGTCAGTCCACACAAGAGTAATCATCTCTATCAAGCACATCTTGGCCTACGCTTTCATTTATTTCCTTCCAGCTTCACGATGATTCTCAATTTCATTCTTGTTCTTGATTTCTGGAGATACTTAGAAGCTGTTGAAATTGAAGGGTGCCCACGAAAGGGAAGGGTATATTATGGCATATAAATACGATTTACAAATACAAAATATGAGTTCTGTGCTTTTAGATCGTTTGAATCTTATCCAAAATTTTCAATTTGTACTAATAGTAGCTGTAGAATAAAGAGATGATCTAATATATTCCTTGGGATAATATTATAAAAAACAGCAGCTAAATATGCTTCTGCTGTTTTTCATTTTATTTGGGTTTTCCTTTAATACGACGTGAATCGAAGATATGAAGGTTCACTATCTCCAATACCTTAAACTAATTAAATCCACTGAATATCTCTATCCACTCCATGCACCATATTTTAATTCTGGCCCCGTTACTACGCTTGCTGTATTTCATTTCTTAATCAGACGTGCGTACTTTTCATCAAATGTAAATTTTGTAAAAATTGCTTGTGAATTATTCAATGACGTCAAATGACAACGTCAAAAGGAACGGATGGAGATAAAAAATAACCGAACTTATTTCTCCCTCTTATCCATTGATGTTCTCTGCCTAACGTATGACTATTCTTGTATTGCGATTTGATAACTTTATTTGCAAATTTGCGATTGTGGGAACAATGATAAGATAAAAGATAATGCTCTTCGCACACAGAGGATTTTATGGCAAGAGGTTATTTTGCTTACTGAGGTTTTAGATGGCTTAGAATATTCCAAAACATATTCTGCATGCTTGTAACATCTTTCTGTCTTGAATAAGGTCACTGGCACTGTCTGACTTAAATTACTGATTTTTCTGTTATTTTTCTTTCTGATTATCATACCTACAATGCTAAATTGCATGTTAAACATTATATTATCGGCGACAGGATCAACATTTGGATGTATTTTCTCCTATCAGAGTACTATAATGGGAGATGGCTGTTTATCGATGGTTACTGTTGGATATCTTACTTTATCAAGACCAATTTTTCCCTCTCTTAAGTTTGTTAGTCGGTCTTGCATTGAACTAAAATCGTTTGTTTGATGATATAGTGTCGTAGATCTTTATTCTTTGTAGAAAAGTGCATAAAACTTACATCAACCGATTTCAGCATTATCAATCGATGAAATGTTCGTCGCCTATTATGAATCGATTCGTCTACTTCCTTAGAAAAGTAAACCTTGCGTTTTACTATTTATGCAAAACTATTTGGCTGGACTTTGTGGAAAAACATACTAAAGGAGCGAAGAAAGACTTGGTAATATCCACATGTATTTATTACGGCTATTTTTTGATGGCCGTGTAGACGAAACCGGTCGACTGATTAAAGACATTTTGGATATTAACTTAATAATAAAATAATATGAAACTTACTAAATACATTTGGATTCTATCAAGTGTTTCCTCACTCCTTCCTTATGTTTTAACTTAAGAAGCCCTCGCAGTGTTTTTATGGTAAAGCCGTTAAGCGATATGAGATGAAATATTTATGAAATAAGTTTTCAGCTCGTAACAGATCTCATTGGAAACGTTAATTAACATCGGAAAATCACAGGAAAAGGAAATGCTAGATGCTGGTATATTGACGAATTTACTGCCCATAGTTCAGCTAATACCTAACTAAAATATCTTTTGCTTAACTTTGCTTGTTCACAACCCGATAAATTTATTAATTAATATTCTGCCTCAAGGCAATCCTAGCCATCTATATCGGTCTCTGCGAATAATGCATAAATGCCAAGATATTCGAAATGATTTCGTTCCATTCTTAAGAAATAGCTGCAGGTGAGAGGTGCGTTTTGCCCTTATTTGGTTCTTCTAATTCCCAGGTTAAGGCTCGCGAGTTCAAACCTTCACCCGAGCATAGATTATAAATTCCATAGCCGTTTTGAAAGTCTGGGAGTGAATGACATTTAAACCGACACCGTCCACAGAATAAGTATTAACCTCAAGAAATTAACCTAATTCCAACTTAGAAGCGCTAGTTCATAATCCTTCAACCTGTGGTTTATCACGTCCGCTGACCTTCGCTACAAAATCGTGAGATTTCGATTCCTTCCAACAAAACGTGCAGCTTTATGCTCGGCGATCGCGTTGAAAGAAGAGTCTTTCCCTTCGGAAGGTAGAGCATTGGATTCCCAGATCAAATACCTCGTTCTCTTTCATTGCACTTTTCAGTCGGGATAAAAATAGCCTGTTTGCAGCGTTGTTTCCAGATTGCGCTTCTTAAATAAGTGATGCTAATTGCGACATGGAAAAGTAACTCACCTTGGATGTTGCAAAAGGTTGTCAGGCGCGATTTATGAGTGTATGCAAATAAGACTCACTTTTATGGGCCATCGCCTGCTAGTGAGCACAAGGGATTAAAAAAATGGTCTCTCATTGGATAGATAATGGATATAAATGAATAAGATGCGATGAGTGTCCACTCACTTAAAGTGGGCTTGTAATTGTGATGAATATTCGATCATCCATCAGTTTCTAGTATCTTGATTATCTCATTCTTATAAAAAGTTTTTTCTATAGCTAATATGTAAATTAATTTTAATTTTTTTCTTGTGTCCGTAAATATGATCTGATTGATTTTCATGTGAAGATATTTGAACAAAAATAGCGTAAAATATTTGTCGAAGAAATTTTGCCCAGAAAAGGTAGACTGATTGGTTTAGGTGGAATTAAAAAGGTTCAACGTTTTAGTTTTTCTGATTAAATGTTAATTATTGCTCAGGAATAGAGTTTATTGCATCATATTCAATTAAAGATTAAAACAAATTCGTGAAAATTAGGAGGATTTTTGTGAAAGCTCTATTAGTTAGTTTCATGTTAGTATTATGGGTTTGATGGAAGGAGAGACTTTTAAGTCTCAATCTCGCCCAAATAAAGACGATTTATTATTATAATTATTTATTAAACCATTTGCTAGAAAGGACTTACTCTCGACTACTTGTCTCTTCTGCTTCACTTCAACTTATCGTTTGTTCCATTTCGCTGATTTAGAGCACATGAAGGTGCTTCCGGATAACCAAGTGGGCACGGCGTTCGGCTCTGGTGAAGGTAATCCTGGGTTTGATTCCCGGTGGGAACCTTCTTTCGAAATGACCTAAGCTTTCGAAGCAATACAACTACTGAATAGTATTACTACTAATATTTAAAATATCCAAATTGTGTTAATACTGCCCCTTTTGGAAACATAGCAGTGAAAGTAGCCTTTATAAGTTAACAGTTACATTTTCGTCAGTGATATCTCTGTTATATAATTGCTGATTATTTGGGATTTATGGAGATTAAATTTTCATCAAGAAGAAGTTAGTTGGTATGTCATTCATGTAAATAAGTCATTATATATTTCATAATTGAAATATGCTAATCGTTGGGAAGGGAAATCGATGCACAGAGATTTCTGTCAATTCAGCGGATACATTTGCCAGTTGAATACATTTTCCGAAGGTTAACTAGTATTCCAAACTAATCCTACAAGAATGGCGTTCACAGAAGGAACATATTCATGAAATGCATGAATAATTGCTGGAGGTTTGCGTCGAACTAATGAAGACTAGAACTGGATGTTTGCATGTAAGTTGCTTTTAGTTTACTGGGAAATTTAGGAATCCCCTGCTATTCATCGAGGTAATTATAGTTTGGCGATTAATTACATGCATGCAATTCTGTTGAACAGGCTTCACTGATTCGATCAAATTGAATTACCGAGTAACATCCAAACAGTGTTGTGGAAATTAACTTCATGGGATTTGTTTCGCAAAATAGTGAGGGAAGAGAAAGGTCGAAGAGAAATTGAATGCCAGATTTAACCTGCTTAATTATTAAAAGTTCATATTTTTTGGTTAAGTGTAATGTCGTACATTAACGCCGAAAATAGCATTATATTTTACTAGACTGAGACTAATTGCTGAATAGTTTTTTTTATATGACAGTAATTACTGGCAGTAGCTATGTTTCTCAAATTTCACATAAATGATGAAAAATATTTTTTTACTCATTTTAAATTTACTTTCTGGTTTAATTAAGGGTTTCTCCAAAAATATGAGAATCTGGTAAGAGGTAAAGATTTCGGAATATCAGGAAAGATTCAGTGAAAGAATGGAAAATAACCGGAAAATAATTGGAAAGAGAAGAAATTACTTAGTCTCAGTTCCACAGGAAGTATTTTATAAGTTAAAAAAAACGGAATTAAAAATAACGTATTTTCAACTTGTGTGCTACTAATTAGTCTTTAGCATGTTGCAATATATTTTTCCACGGCGAGATTAAAGGGGTTGTAAAATGTGCGAAGCTAATTACTGAATTAATTAATTATTTTCATCACAGACTATCATTTAGTTTCTAAGGATGTGATGTATTTTGATACATGGAAACGACCTCCAAGACGCATGACGGACAAGCAATTTATATATAGTATTGCTAAAAGTGCTTCGACAGCTTAGGTCATTTCGCGACAAGCAATTTGATGCATAGAATGATATGCATATTCTCAACAATTTGATTGCTTTTGTTTCTAATTTACCGCAAGCATGCGGCGACAAACGTGATTTCTATTGCTCGGTGAACGAACGATGGAATGCTTACACCGTATCTAAACGTGATACGCTGCGAAACTTTGACCATCCGTGGAAATGTCATATATTCGTAACATATCTATGGATTTGGTAATTGTATTTCATAGGATCGAGTTTAGTGAGTACAGAGGAACAATTTCTGGAGTCTATGGTAAATGTGCGCACTGCTCGCTACCATAGATACAGATGTTAAGTTCGCAACCACGAAGTCATTGAGGCTCGGTCACTGTCATGGGGAAGTCGTAGTTAAGCATATAAATTCATTTCATACGTCAGGCGGTTTTTGGGGAATTGCTTAAAGATGTTTTCAGCTGAGCGTAATATCTTTGTCTCGGGCACCACGCCAACGACAGATGGCTTATTTTTCATTGTTTGTTTTTCCGTTTATTTCAATATGGAGATTATATACAGCGAAGTTCATTCGCAGGATGACCTACATAATCTAAGTATTCGTAAACATAGGAGCCATGAATGTTTAAAGTAGAAAGTAAAGTTAGACTTTGAGAAGTATGGTCTTATATTTAGTTCGTAGCATGCATTTCAATTTGATCCTTAATAAAATGTACAGAGTCCGTAACAAAAATTTATCACGCGTGTAATTTTAAGAAAATTAATGAAGACTGTAAATTGGTGGGAAATAGCTTAGCAAAATTCCCCTGTTAAATTTTTAATATCTGCGACCTGTTTCGGACGGTTGAACTAACGTACGAAACCGGTCGCAGATGTATAAAAATTTTTAAACCAGAATTTTGCTAAGCTATTTCATGCCCATTTACTAGGATGGAGTTTCACACAGTTAAAGCTTCCCAGATTGAAGAATGCTTTTGCAATGGAAGGAAGAACTATATTTTAGTTTTAATTTTTTTGTATTTCTTCTTTAAATCGTAGTAGCTTAGTAATACATAATTAGTATTACCTAATGGTCATTGATGGCTACTGTTTGTGAGATAATTAGTCTTGCTACCGAACCAGATCATTGTTTCTTGCGATGATCAGATATCAGTTTTTCGGAGTACGAGGTTGTTATGTTTTCATTTCAACGATCCAACGTATACACACTCCTTTCAGAAATTGCTTATAAATTCGAATTGAAATTCACTATCCAAGTAGCTAAAATAGTGTTCTTTTTATCAAGGAACTAAATTAGTGGTGCATAATCTAATTAGAGGTTATAGCTCAAATAATGCCGTCAATATTAGCCTTAAGGTAACTTATTTTTTATTGGTACCACAACCAATCAGACACACTATAATTTATTGCTAGTAGGTAACAAATGAAGACCTTGAAGGGTTTGTTCCAATAAATTAGCGTAAAATGATTTAATAATGGTCATAGATTTTCATTGAATTACCACCAAAAGTAGAAAAAAAATTTGGTTCATTTTCTTGGCAAGTTAGAGAATGTAATAGAGAAGGGGAATAAATTTCACGAAGAATGCTTAATCGGGATTAACGAATTTGAATTTCACTAGAACTGCTGATCAATTTGGTTAGTCGTGGAATCCATAATATCCACTAATATTGGAAACTCAACCATAGATCATGATCTCTTCTCTGAATTTTTTTAACTTAGGCGATTTCGTTTTTATTTTAATTTTATAATTATGAAGATGAGAGATTTAGTAAATATTTAGTTCTTCTGGGCACCTGTAAAGTTTATGAGCGTAACACAAACGTATTCCTCATATTTTTACATACATTATATACTTATATATCTAAACCTTTATAAAGACCCTGGGATATTCGATCCCGTATGAAGCAAGCGTAAGGTAGTCAAGAAGGCATGAAAAATTACACACGACTTAACTATATATTTAAATTTATTCTACATTTCTCTCCAATTTACCTTCCTTCCGTATAAAGATTAACGATGAAAAATGGCACTGGGAGCAGACACGGTGAAGAGAGAACAATTACTCTCTGCATTATGAAACGCACTTTCATTGTGAGGATGAAAATGGGTTAAGTGGTTCGACTTTCAAAAGGTTAAAAGAATATATGTTAGTAAGGCAACAACACAAAGATGAGGAGAAATCGAAAGAACAGGTGACAAGTGTCGGGGCGTGATGTCCTTCGGACGAGCTCGAAAAGGATGATGGAGACGCCGCCTGGCGGAAGAGAGGACAATGCAAATATTATATCCGGTGTCCTTGTTTCTCCCTTATCACACAACCCGCATGCCATTGTTTCGCAGAGGAAAGAGACGATACCGAATGGAAAAATGGATTGATAATGAGAGGAAAACAAAGGGCGGTTATTGGCGAGTCGGAGCAGGTCTTAATGAAGTGCATTTGATCAGGTGCAGCGGAAACAAAGACGAGTGTCGCCCGTGGAGAGGAACGCAAAACTCCAGTTGCTGTTGATTTATATGCGAAAGCGTTCCGAATAGGAAGTACGAATACAATGATAAGGCTGGCCTTTTGGCGAAGAGCAACTTTCGGGGTGTCAAAAATCAAAGGAAGAATTGGAAATGTTCTGGGTATTAGTAAGAGCATCTTTTTGTTCCTGCTTACAAATATTGATTATGAAAATACCAAGTTTTTCTGTAAGTAAGATCGGGACTTAAATTAATTGTCGCTCCAAAGACTCCGTTGGGTTTTATTTTTTTACTCCTAAGTAAATTCAACACATGAAAATCGTCATTTGGTTTTCTGATATGATGACGAGAAGTGTTCCTTTAGCTTATAATTTATGTAAAGCATTAATTTCAGTATCATGATTTACATTTATTTAAGTGTTCATTACCTTATTAATCAATACCTCCATCGCGCATTTCGAATAACGAGTGCAATATGTCCATCCCAAGTAGGGCTTACATTAAGACAATCATGTTAGGGCTTATTTTCCGGAAAACACAGTATTTTCCATTTAGTTGTATTCTTTTGGTATGAGATAAAGAGAAATTGTTCCTAAAATTTTCGTTCTCGGTCATAGCTAGGGTTATGAAAAAACAAAAGGTACTGAGGTATAAGTGATTCTGAATTATGACATTCATTTTGTTCTTCTGTATTCAACGCTATGAGAGGACTTGGTCATGGGTCTACAGTGTTATCTACTTTTCCTGTAAAAGTACAAGAAGAGTACTGTACTTAGGTTTATTTGTGACAGCAAGACGAATCACTATTATTTTCATCTTACTTAAATACTAAATAGGTTCTCCAGAAAGTTTTTAACTGCTAGAGGAGATAATGAGTGTTTCAGCAGCCTTCACACACACATGTAGAAGACTGCGCAGTCAAAAAATCAAAGTTACACTATAATTGGCATTGTATGGTCTCTTGAATTTGTGACCCGTTGATTAATGTGTACAATATATACGACAACAACGGCGATACTCATGTCTATGTCTATGTAAGAACCCTGTAAGCCGCCTTTCGGCGTGTGGGAGGGGGTGCAAGCACCTTGACTTTATTTTCCTAAACGGTTGCTTTCGCGTATACTTCGCGGAAAAAATTAATTTTTGAAACGATTCGTTCTAGCATCTATTTCCCTAATTTTTCTGGAACGGCCCATATAACAGGGGGGTCGCATTATATCGGTTACATAATCTGAAAACGTAATTTCTCTGAACTTATTTAATAAATTTATCCTTTGAATTTTTCTTCTATATTCTAATGATTCCCATCCCGCGTCCTGTAAAATCTGAGTGACACTCGCTGTTTTATCGTAGCAATTCTTTACAAATCGTATCGCCCTTCGTTGTACTTTTTCTAAATCCAGAATATGACATTTCTCGGCGGGGTCCCATACACTACATGCATACTCAAGGTGAGGCCTAACTAACGCGAAGTAACAACGCTCGCGAACTTTTTCTTCTCTCCTACCGGCTATTCTTTTAACGAAGCCGAGTTTCATAAGTGCTTTTCTACATATATTTCGGATGTGGGCACTCTATGGTAGATTATTCGTGAGAGTTATTCCAACCTTTTTACCTTTTGATATAAATAAGACATCAATTATGTTTGGAATCATTTTGATGATATAGAGGAGAATCTCTCCAGCCCAAGACTTATTGGAGACAAAATTTGGCTCTAATCCGGTCCGATTCGTTCGTAAGTGAGCATGACCTCGACTCGGTCCAAATAATACCCGCATTTTCGGCTCAGAACTCAGTCCGAGTATGCATAAGTGTATTAAACATTTATAATCGCAGTAACACTTTTACTCCACTCCAGCCCGAGCAGATCTCTAACCTAATGTATGAAGCAATAAAATTTGCCTCCGTCCTATAATTCAAGAATTATACGACAATCGTTTTTTCGATTTCACTTTCCATCTGAAGAGACGATGCCATATATCTCCAGCAGGATGTTGACTCGATGTTTTTTGCATTTAATTCGCGGAGTCGATTCGTGAAAGTGACGTAATATTTTCTCAACCGAGCGTTGGGAATCGTAGCAGGAATCATCTTGACTACACAAGCGTGACCTATATTTTTGCGAAGCATTGAATGTGTTTTTTATTCATCTCCGCATTCCTTAACCATCAGACTACATCTTTGTCCCCTTTACGAAGATTTTCTAATGCAGGAATAGTGTATCTATGCATGTATTTTACAGATAGACTGAAGAAATGTTTTCCCATTTTATTTATTTAATTTAGATTTTCGATATTAATTCTCTCTTGAGCTAACTTCCTTCATTACTGACTTTCTCTTCTTACAGTATTGATGGAAATAAAATACGACGGTTGAATATCGAATTGATAGATAATTGAAGCAGAATCTAATTTAGTTCTTTTGAAATACTTGAATATCTTCAAAGTACTATCATTAAAATTTCGATTTGGTTTTCTAGTCACTTCATAGGGAAAGGTTGTTTTTATTCAGCTAACTCTTAGACAATTGCCAGTACCTTTTCGCTCATCTTGCTCATGCAGCCCTATCGGTAAGTGACTTCCGCATGCTTACAATTGTTGCAAGTAATTCAACTTTCCAATTATTATCGCTTGTTTAGCGAGTTCCTCATCAAGAAAGGGTATTATATTAATTTCTATATGTAATTTAAGTTTGATACGTAAAATCCTTTTACTGTAGTATACTTGTATACTTCCCTTAAATTCGCTATTTTAATGTTGCGAATTAAATATTTCTAACAATACACTGCTTGGATCGATTTAATAGCTTTAACCTATTAAAGGCTGTATCTCCCTTATGACTTGATCGAGGATTATAAATATTATTCCCGTAAATGGAGCAAAATTTCCCCAGTTATTCTTTCTTGAATTTTGATGGGTAATTTTTCAAGTGTATACGAAAAGGAATGTCATTGCCAAGAAAAATGCGATTATCCCGTACTCGAGCCCGGGACATTGGGGTAGAAAGGCTTGCAGGCTCAACGTTTTTCCACTTAGGTCGGCAAAATCTATAGTAAAATTAGTTTGTCTTAAATATCGTTACTTTGACTCTTTCGTTTTATAATTATTAATTCATCAATAACTGGCTACAAAAGAACCCAATTACATGTCATATCACAAAAAATCAATAATTGAATAGAAATAACAAAAAGGAGGAAAACATTAAAATATAAACTAATAAAAACATAGGAAACCGATTTAGAAAAGGCAAAGAGAAGAATAAAAATATCATGAATAAAGCAATTTAGAGTAATCTTTGTTTCAGTGATCTCAATTAATTGTTAAAAAAGTACTAGTGAAATTATAACTATTAATTACTCTAATTATTTCGCAAGAGATCCTAATGCTTTTGACTGAGAATTAACAGAGATGAGCATTTTTCATCAACTTCTCTGAGGCGTAATCTTCAATCCAATGTTCGTTCTCTGAGTCATCAGCCGCATTCTTCCGTAATTGATGCGCTAAAGTTTGGGTAGTTCGAGAAGAAAGACCTAAATTTAATTAGTTCGCATGAGTATGACGAGCCCCGGGAATGCGCCTCAGTGGGCAAAAAGAAAACAAATCCATTTCTTCTGTCTCACTTCGTTAGCCTCCAACACATGATGTTTACATATAAGGGCGCTCCCGCGTGTTTTATAAACGCAATTTCGGCGACGAACGTTCGCCTCGGCGACTGCGATAAAAGTAAAACTTCCCGCAAGCGTCGGCAGCATCGCTCGGGCCGTTAATTTTTTGATTAAAAAATTCCTCTCTTGCCATAGCATCGCCTTTTCACTCGCACAGACCTCCGCCATTACTGTTTTGCAAAGGTTTTTCGGCTCCGAAGAGGGTTCTCTTCCGCAGCATAGCGCTTCAACTCCTTCACTTGTTTTTTCCACTCTTCTCTTTTTAATACCTCCCCCTTTCCTCTATCTCCTTTTATGTCACACTACAGGCTCATTTTCCCACTCCTCATCAACTCGGCTCCATCCATCTCCCCCTCTCGCATCTTTTATTTCCTTCGCATACATTTCTCGCCCCCCCTCATTTCTGTGGAGTAGCGAGTTTTCCAGAACAATTTTTGTCGGTCAAGTTTCCGAATGGATGATTTTTTCAAATCAGTTTTCTCGTTGACCGAAATTACTCATACGGAATGCTGGCGTTGAAATGTATAACTATGTCTTCATATTAATGGTGTGTTAAAAGTGTTTTTCTGGATTGTCTTGTGACTGTCTTTGCAATTTTTATGGTTTTGTTATCGCATTATTTATTTAAAATAGCTGCGTAGAAATACTTATTATGCATTTCTTAGCCGTACACCATATGTTTCCGCTGATAAGACGATAGTTGAATCATAGAAAAGGCCCCCAAAATCTGGGGTCCTCTTATACGAGAAATACAAGAATACTCAAATACAAGAATAATCAGAGCGAATGTTTAAAGCAATCGCAAGGCTGCCAGATGCAAGAAAAAAAATTGTTTATTTGGAAAATTACAAATAGGACATAATTCCATGTTCGCTATAGATACAGTATCACTTTTCAGTTGATGATGTCTGATCTAAACTGAATTCAATGGTAGTTGATAGTTTTGAGGTCGTCTTGTAGGAAAGCTATTTGCTTATGCGCTCATGAAAGTCTGAAGATATTTCGTACCTCGTCTTATTTGCGGATGTATACGGTATATTATAAAATTGTTTAGATTTTAATGGTTGAAAAATAATTTTCCGATTGTTTAATTTATTACATCTTATTTTGCTACTCTTAGGCAGTTGTCGTAGAGCCGTTACAGTAGCAGTTGAGTATTTTCTTTGACTTCAGACTGTGAGGCAGTTGCCTAAGGGTGCAGCAATCAGTGGGATTATCAATATCGAATACTCAAATGAAGGATATGGGAAAGACATAAGAACAACATAATCCAAAGCTCTGAGATAAGTGATGTTTTTAAGACATTCGTAAATAATGCTTCACTTCAAATGAATTCAATAACGTTTAACGCATCACTGTTCCCTTTAATGTTTGTTACATGACCAAAACCGAGATGGAGTTCATACCAATCGAAACAAAGAGCATTTATGAATATCGGCAGAAAGTTCAATACCAATTTGGCGTTTGGTGAAGAAAGAGTCACAATGTACTCCTAAACACCATCAAAGTTAATGTTAGTTAAGTTAGTTAAACCTGCTGTTTACTTTGTCAAGAATTTATCCTCCGTTTCTTTTTCAGATTAAGAATTGGGTTTAACTTATAAAAAATAATAAATTTCAGATTAAGAACTGGGTTTAACTTATAAAAATGTCCCTTCGGAACAGATCATCACCAGTATTGAATCGGGTGTTCACTACTCAGATTCTAAAACTAAACGATTGATCAAGTCAGGAAAACCATCTCTAAGAATCTTAAGTCCCCTTCTTTCTCCTATTCCCAGGATTATTTCAAAACTGTGAGATCATTAAGATCAAAAAATTGTCTCTTCATGAAAGCAGACGAAGGTAATACTGTGGTGATTATGGATTATGAACAATATCTGGCCAACTCACAATATCTCATTGATGATGGCCCTGATGTCTTTCTGTCTAAACAAACAGGTCCTTCAGGAAAAAAACTTAAAAAAACCTGCCCAAACCTAATATCTCCAGCCTTGAAGTTAAACTCTCAGTACCCAATCCCGCTATTCCCAGACTTTGCTGCCTACCCAAAATACACAAAAACAATAATGCATTAACTTTGATGGTGTTTACGAGTACATTGTGACTCTTTCTTCATTCACAGCCATCAGCGGAAACCTCAGGATATGGCGTTTGGTGGTAATAATTAATGCCACTTTTATTGAAATTTGACTTGAAATAATAAAGTCAACATTAAAGAAAGTGGTTATTGTTACTTAAAAGTTGACACAACTTAAGCGCACTTAGGTTGCTCCAATTGCTCCTTTGGATTCATAATAGTAACGGCAGCTTTACAATTATTGATGATAAACATTAACATGAAGTATATCTTCAAATAGTTTCTCTCATTTATTTGAACTATGTTTCGTACGCATGAACTAGCAGCTGACCAACCCAAATATTTTTGCCAAATAACATTATTTGTTTATCTTAGAAGAGTTTACAAACGTGCACTTTCTATGATTATTTATAATATACATATTTATAATTATTAAATTTTAGGCATTTACCTATCCTTTTCCTACGGTATGTTCTATGGGAACATTTCTGGTAAGATATAAATGTCGTTATTTACATAAAATATATTAGGATTATCGGTCTTTAACATATTGAAAATGTTAACCTTTTGAATGGAGTAGGAATATTTGTTTAGAGTTTCCCCTCCTTTGTTTTAAAAAGCAATAAAAATAAAGAAATTTATTTTTTTTTTAAAGATTTTTAAATAAATATAAAGTGGGAAGTAAAGATTAGACAACCAAGCGGAAGACAAATCAGATAACTGCCTTGAAATAGGAATGTAACTCAATAAAAGATGTGTTATTGCATTGTCATAGATTCGCATGAATATTAGAACTGTAGCGAGCTTCTCCGGGATGAGTCAGAATTCGGTCTAATGTACATTACATAGTGTTCACTATACACTGTACCTACATACATTCATGCCACCATCCTCTTACAATCATTTTATATCTCCCAAGGACTTTAAACCTTTCTGGCATGTATTCATGTTTCTTTACTTTACTGCTGCCATAAACGTTTATGCTATTCTACAATGGGTTAGATGAAACTCAAATCTCAGTCTGAATACGGCCCTAATCTAATTTAATCCGTTCGATATTGGTGCCCCAGCTGATGGGCTCCTTCGCCTCTCCAATCACGTAATAAAATATTCCGATATTTTAGTAAGGGTTCCCATGTGACACATCCCTTCTGTTACCAACCGACCCCTAAGGGTCTCCTCGCCAATCTTTTTCCCCAATATTTCCATGCGACCTTGTTTTCAGGGATCGAATTCTCCCATAGTAATACATATTCCGTTTGCTTTTGCTCGTTTAGCTCGTACTAAAAACAGTCGCCCTAGGCAGTCTCCTCCCCTTTCTATTTCCCCATACATATTTTTTCTCGCTATATCCCCGTAGTCGTGTTAGCAAAGGACTCATCTTACTAGCATGTGGCAGATTGCTTCGGACATGCGAATCGCTATCTTTATTTCGATGGATCGAATCGAATTCGAGTCAGGAACCAACCCTAGAAAAATTTAAATAAACGGTACCATCGTATTTATGCTTGCTTTAGCCCTTATCAACCATTATATACTGTCAGGAAGGAAATTAAGCTAGCAGATGCCATTTGCTCTAGGATCACTTCCAGGCCTCAACAAGAGATAACTCATATTATAAAACTATAAATGGTTAAAGTGCCGCCTTAACGGTGAGGTCCTTAACTTGTATCGAATGCGCTTTATGGTAAATCCATTCTTGTATAGTCCTCTGCCTCCAAACCCTTATACATTAAAATCATCTCGGTACACTTCACCACTTATTTAATATCCTCGGTCGGTTGGTACTTACGACAAGAAATATAGCAATACAATAAGAATTTGTATTGTTATTAATTATTTCGAATTCATATAAATACCTATATATTTTTTAAATCTAATGTCTCTTTTTTTGAGGTGCTATTTCTTACGTTTTAAAGAATGAGTTAAAACCATTGAGGCATTACATTACTCTTGCTGCACATCAGTTGAGAATCGCTGATTATCTACTTATAATACTTAGAAAAGCAAGAAAATTAGAAAGGATGTCTGTACACTAAACTGATTTACATATTTTTAATAGTGCTATTTTAAAATATGCTAAGGATAGATTCGTAATCTAGGAGTATTTTCCTATTTGAATCTTGACCGAAACTGGCCTTATACGAAATTCAATCACATCTCCAAGCTTCTTAACTCCCCAGTATCAGCTCTCCGTATAATTTGCCGCCCTGGGCAGTCTTCTTCTGCCTCTTAACTTTAGCCTCTGCCCTTTTCTTATTTCCCCTTGTCCACCCTGTTCCTTTTCAACCACTTCTTGTCTGCTTTGCTAGTCCACTGAGCCGATCGCCCTGGGCAGTCGCCTCGCTTGCTCTCACTGGCTCCTTCTCCTGTTCTGCTTCTCATTAATTTTTTCTCTTCCTCCTCCGATATCTCTCCGTCCTCACTGTCCTTTTCTTTTATCTCCTTATCTTCTCTACCATTCTCTTATTCTGCCCAACTTCTTCCCCTCCGACCAAAATGCCTTCCATTGTTCTCTCACCGAAATACCATTAACTTTCGCCTCTAAGTCTTGCTCCCTTGCCCCCACCATTTCTATGGTAACGCCCCCTCACTGTTCCACCCCCTGCTTTCAAATCTCTCTCCATCACTTCTTCCCAAGTCCGTCAATATCTCCACTCTTAATGCTCCCAATTCTTCCCCCACTTAAAACCTCCATTCCCCTTCGTGCCATCCACTCAACCTATAAGGTTTCTTGTTTTATCTTTCTAATTCCGCACCCTTGTATTCCATCCAGGGTTTATTTCGTCTTCTTATAAGCTTCTTACGGTCCCGTTCGTTTACATCCGGAGTGAGCGCTAATATTTCTCGTCGGTAACTTAAAAAAGTTCGTAAAGTACGCGGGATGCTGAACGTCAGCTTCGGGATGTCACTCATAACTCAGTACGATATAATTCTCTCGTAAAGTTTTCTCTCTGAGCGTTCTGCGTAAAATTTATATGGAGTTCGGTGGGGAAGGGCTCTGAATGGAATACGCAAGGGGTTGCGAGTCATATGTAATTTGGCTTTTTTGCGATTAGATGAGGATATAGACGAAATGTTGCTCAGTTAGACCCTTAATTGCCGAGGTTAGACCCATGTGGGCATTTCTTCCACCTAACCTTGTATATTGGAATAATTTGTACACAAATATATAAATAAAAAATCTGATGTGGCCTGCACATGGCTATCTCCATATATAAGATGCAAATATTTATCAACGACAGTATTTTCGAACTCTATATTCAATATAAACTTGGAAGATAAGTGATTAAATTATATCATATTATCTTTTACGTCACAAACATTATACACAACATTACAATATTATAGAATAATGTTTTTCGGGACATTTTCGATGAAACCGAGGAAATTGGCCTTTCGCCCACAGGGCCCACAAAGTACATAATCAGCAACTTCCGGTTTATCAGTATTTCATGAATAACTCCTAAACAATCAGTTATACAAAAATACATATTTCATTCAAAACTTATAGTAAATTACATTTTCTAAAACTTTTATAAATAATAGTATATACATAAATATCAGATTAATGGAGATATTTTACAAAAACGGAAATTTGCTTTGAAGAATAAAGCTCGACTTCCGGTAAACCGATTTACTCCAAAAACTAATCAACTATGACATCATCCACCACAGTTTAATATATGAAGTTTGGTATTGATACAACCAATAGTTTTTACGTTAGAGTGCCCACAAGCACACACACAAAGTAAAAAAGACAGAGTAGAGTGTGGGGAAATATATTTGTAACTGAAGGTTGACAAAAAAACCCATGTTGCGGAAAACACACACAGAGTAGTTTAAAAAAGAACACGAAAACTCAATAAAAAATAACAACTCATTAATGAAAATTGTAAAATTCATGTATATAAATGAATAAATTTACAGAAAAATAAAAATATTATTAATTACGAGGGAAAAAATAACATTTACTAATCCTTAGTGGGATTTTTTTAATCACGGATATCAGTATGACAGATTCTTCTTATTTATTTGAATCAGTAGATAAAGGTCAGCTTGCGGCGTCCGTCGAGTACTTCGTATTTATGAGATGCATATTTTTCGAATTTATCTCAGCAGGAAGAGAGCGAGATGAACCTGAAAATGGAGAAGAATTGAAGAGTTTGGTGCATCTTAATGTCACGGAAATAATCAAATGGGTCTATTCTGTGCGAAAAGAATCATTTCTAGTGAAACCAAGTTTATTTTTAGTCATTATCAGAAACTGAATGTGTCAGGGTGGTTCGTTGCTAATCTCGCTGTTCCGGCTAATCGTATCTTTCCCTAATAATTACAGAACATCGCTTGTGATCTTCATCTAAAATTCCATTGCTCCACTATTCTTTTATATGTCTTCAACGTACTCGTGCATATATAGAATAATATTTAGCCTATCAAAAATTCTGCACTAGGAAGATGAACTCAGAATTCCAAATACTTTCATAAAATCCGAATTCTTTATTCCTTTGATTAATTTGGCATCTTATTTCCAAAAAAATCTCTTATAAGATACTTATTTCCCAAATTCATGTTTCCCTTTTGCTTTCTTCATAGATACTTTGCAACAAATGAAGGACTGATTATTTTTTTTCATAAAGCAGTTCTGTGGACTTTCCGAACGCACTACTGGATTTATTACATGATAATATAATCCTATCTTGAATTCGCGAATAATATAATTATTAATTACTAGCGGAGTGCCCGTTGATTCTCAACGGAAAATGAATGTAAATCGAAAGTAATGAAATTTTGATTTGAAAAAAGTTGGATATGAAAAGTCTTAAATTTATGAAAAGAACAATACTTCTCTTTATCCTATGTGACTTACGAAATCACAAAAACAGCTACACAAATTTAAATCACAGACTAAACTAATGCACCAGTCGCTACAACAAATAGAGGAAACAACTGAGTACCAAATGAATGTAGACGGAATCACAAAAATAGCCACACAAATCTTGTAAACCACAAACGAAAACGAATGAACCAGTCGCTCAGCACATCCAAGATTTCCGTTTCATAGCGAGTCAGTGAAATCATCGCAACTATCAAATAAACGAATTAACAAATAAACGCCGCAAACGAATTACGATGCATAGTAGTTAATCTAATTAGAAATCGCCCTTTCATGAATTAACACCTAATTTATCCTTAAGATGGCGTCGGCTGTTGTATAATTTATCTCTTTCGACACTTGTCTGGAGTCCGTAAATTGAATACTACATTGACTTTTTTGGAATAATCAAACCATGCAAAATAAAACATTCATATTGAAACATATTCGTTCTGATAATATTTGAGCAAGCAGCATAGAACCGAAGCATAAAAATAAAGGACAGTCGCCCATAATCTGAGAGAGTTGTTCCATATTTCATAGTATAACAAACTTAATAGCGTATCGGCAATCGTATAACACGAACATTTAAATATAATATTTAAGATATAACAAAATACCAATGAGTATGACTATCACCGTCAAGAAAAGATATAGGTGGATAGTACCTATACTTAAACACACCAATAGATGATCCACTGAAACATTTCTTGGTTTAATTTCCAATTCTATATCTAAAAACACAAAATCCATTTACCTTTCCAGTCCGGCATAAAAGGATTGAGATTCCTTGCTGCTTAAATTCCAATTCTTTACACTTCAAAGAAAGCAATCACTGAATTCAATGGTATTTCAACGATCTTGATTGATTCATTAAATGTACGGCGGGACGCTATATGAAACAATTAGTATTTAGATCGGAAATTAAGATTGAGAAAGTTATCAACTTACCAAGCTAAGATGATATAATTACTTTAAATGAGAAAAGAAGATTCATTTAACACGACGATAAACATTAATTTCACGTACATAATCAATACATATTGGCGTTGCTATAAACAAAGCTTGATTGTTGCAGTCGCGCGTATGCTAACGAATTTGAATTCAAATTTAAAGATATCGAGTAGGTGGATGTAGGTGGACAGTAACTATACTTAAACACACCAATAGATGATCCAATAAAACATTTCTAGGTTTAATTTCCCATTCTATATCTAAAAGTACAAAATTCGTTTACCTTTCAAGTCAGCTATAAAAGGCTTGTCATTCATTGCTGCTTATTAAGCCCAATTATTGACACTTCAATGGAAGCAATCACTGAATTCAGGGATATTTCAAATATCTTGATTGATTTATTCTTCAGCGTTATAGATTAAATTCACAGCGGGACGCTAAATAGAACGATTATTATTTAGAGCGGAAATAAGAATGAGAAAGTTATCAACTTATCAAGCTAAGAAGAGATAATTACTTTATATGAGGGAAGAAGATTAATTTATGCAGTAGTAGTAATTATGAAAGTGCCTCGACAGCTGAGGTCATTTCGCACCTTTTCCTTTTGATTAATTTAATACGACGATAAACATTCATTTCACGTAAAGAATCAACAAACACTGGTGTTGCTATAAACAAAGCTTGGTTGTTGATGATGCGCTAGTGCTAACGAATTCGAATTTAAAGATATCGAGATTGGCCTTGACGACGGGTTGTTTAGAATATCAGATTCTCATAAAATTTTCGTATTTAACTTACTAATTCTCACAACTTCGAAGTGAAAGCAATATTCTACGACCAAAATAAAAAACTTTATTCTACTTCCTTTGTTTTGGTGTTAGTTTTAGTTTCAAAGGACCTTTATTTCTAATTTAATTTTGTTAAAGAAAAGTTTCGTGCAAATAATAAAAATGTCTTCCCATGTATTTCTTATGGAAACTATTCGACCCTCTGGAGTCGAACCGAGTACAGTTGAGTCAACGAAAATTAGCCTATCATTTGCGCTATGGAGACTTTTAATATTGTACAAATTTTGAAATTTTATAAATAATTAACTTTTGAGTTATAGCGTGAAATAGATTTTTGACCCCAACTGGAGACGAACTGGGGACAGCTAGGTGGATAAGAGGTAGCCTATGTCACTCCCCGGATGACAAATGACCATCATACCAAATTTCATCAAAATCGGTTCGATAGTTTTTGAGTGATGCTGTAACAGACAGACATCCAGACAGACAGACAGACAGACAGACAGACAGACAGACAGACAGACATGAAAATTTCTAAAACGTGTTTCGAACTCAGGAACAACCCTAGTATCCAGCAATACAACTTTTTTTGAAATCGGATCAATGTACAGACACGACCCCCTCTACAGATTTATTATATATATATAGATATAGATATAGATTTTAGTGCTCTAGCATTGTCATATTAAAATGCAATATCATCGCCATACTTTTTACAAATCACAGTAATGCCACGCTTATACTGATTTTTAACTTAATTATGTCATATAAAAATAAGTAACTTGGGATCCATCTGTGTAGAACATTGCTCAATATTTTGGGTATTCATCCACCTATAGCTAGCTTCGAATTACAGCTCTGGTAATAAAAAAGTACTTTATTTGGTTTTTAAACTATTTTGAGAGAACAATTCGGAGTATCCGAAGTATCAATAATAGTGAGGAATGGTTAAAGGTACTTTGCACGTAAGGGCGTGCACCCAGAAAATTCTCAAGGGAAAACGGACTTGAAAAAAGTCTGACGGGGCCGGGAATCGAACCCGGGATCACAAAGTTCCCAAAAAATGACTTATTAAAATATTCAGCCTCCCGGATAGAGGAAGATTTCCGGCCCCGTTATACCTTTTTTCAAGTCCGTTTTTCTTTAGTGTTAAAATACTCGCCTTTTGAATAGATTATGATATCTTTACCTCTCTTTTTCTACTAGAATTTGCTCCTGTGCAATTGCTATTGTAATGTCTGTGCAGTATCATCATTGGCATACTTCCTAAATCATCCCTTTAGATAAATGATTAGATGCAAATGAAATGTGTTGGTTTTAGTAAACATTGGGGAGTGCAATGTCATGCGAATAATTTAAATTAATGAGCTACGTGCTCCATTAGAAGTACTGCAACTTTTGCATTTCGAATGTGTGTGCACTTTTATTAGAGAGAAATTAATCCGGCCTCTCCGCAGTTGTTCTGCGGATCTCATTTGCATGGAAATGGATTATTAAAACTCTTGGACGCTCCCAAAATGGATTAGTAAACGGATTACGAAGATATCGTCTTTTGTTTTCGAAGGAGGCGGAGTGGCGTACATCACATCCTTTCGCCGTAGTTCGCGGAGTGTGT
The DNA here is from genome assembly GCA_947579665.1 of Sympetrum striolatum. Lineage (NCBI taxonomy): Eukaryota > Metazoa > Arthropoda > Insecta > Odonata > Libellulidae > Sympetrum > Sympetrum striolatum. The sequence continues at coordinate 14,469,736 of OX388346.1, forward strand.
CAAGAAGGCAGTGGCGAGACCTTGAAAGTCTGTTCCTGAGAGAGTTAGTCATCGGTATTCAGTATGGCAAATACTCATATACATGTTCAAATACGACTAAGTGCCCACCCTTTTATTTAATGCAACATAAATTGTGTCACGGTCGACACCTGTTTTGAAATTGAACAAGTTGATTGAAATGAAATGAACATGTTAAAATAAGTCGCAAAGAATTTATTAGACTTGCCAGAAGTCTTACTGCTTGTAAATGTAGTTTTCAGTAATAGATGACATGGATGATGATTATGAGAGTATGAAGATCAAGGATCAGATCCTGAATCAAATATTTAGTTGAATACGAAAATAATCAACTTAAAATTTATTTTTAAAGAATTAAGGAAGATTTGTAATGATAGAAGTTCGATTTATCCTAGCTTTACTGTACTATGTTTATAATCGATATGAGATGGCGTGACTTCGTGGAAAGCCATTTGCAGAATGAAAACACTTCGTACTTCAGGCCTAAAGATGTAAGCTCGCTTATGAAACCGGTCGCAAAATACATTTTCTGTGGAAAAGTACGAATTGTTTTCATTTTGTATGTACTATGTTTGGTCTTGTCTTTCTGTATCAATATGTGCTGTGCAATTTTAAATGAGCTTGGTGACAATGTATGTATCAACAACTTCAAAAATATAATTTACTTTCTTATTTTAATTAATTAGTCGATGTTCATTTAACGAAGTTGAAAACATGTTCAGAACAGAAACTCGGCTCGGTTACTTGATATCTCCGCATTTAACTTATTCTACGGAATAGTTTCAATTTCAACAATCTATGTAATTATAGGTGACTTATCCTGAGCGTTCTGAGCAAACATGTTATTTATTGTGGATTACCATTTTCCTACGAAATCATAACAGATTCGTTGATGTAAATTTAAACCCAAAAGCGTAAACATGTTTACGAAGGTGAAATTGAATTCAAATTACTTAAGAATAATACGAAGCCGTACTTTTCCGGTCTTATATGATAAAAATTAATGATTTTTTTTGGAGAATATAGACCTCGAGGTGGGAAATTATTATCCTCGCCTCTAGTGTACTTTCTTAAAATTCAAAGACCACTGCTATTTTATATTATCAGGAATCTATAGACTTTTTTAATGGCTCAGAAAATTTGCTACAGACCACATTGTTAACGAAGTTTGATTGTGGGACGATTGACGTGGGACAACGAAAATTTGTTTTCGACTTCTTGCTAACACGTCATGGAAAAATTCTAGGAATATTTTAAGGAGATACGGTGCGAATGCCCTATAATCCTATCGTAGCCAATAATTTCAGCTTTAATCATCTCTACGCTGAGAAACAAGTTGATTTAATAAAAAAGGTTCGACAATAACATAACCTTGATATTCATTTTAGATACTTATGAATAGTTTTGATTCGAGTGTGTGATCATTTCTTTAAAAATGGCTATTTACGATAAGTTTGACCTTGAGTTTTGACCTTGAAATTGCTCCCTCTAGGCAAAATTTTCTCATCGATTATTTCCTGCGATCGAAATATATGGTCAAATAAGCAGGTAGTTTCCATTTCGTTCGTGATTTATTAATCTATTGTGACTTTTGGGAATTACCGATATTAGATGAGTGGATATATTTTCACAGAGAACAAATTATGATGAACTTATTAATTCTGAAACTCGAAAAATATTTAATGACAAGGGGAAGTTCACATGCTAACGCTCTATCTGTTTATTCAATTTTGTTAGATTTTAGTAGAGTTATTTGAAGAGGTATTTCCTTGGGCAAATATTGTTGATGCCTCCATTAAGACTGAGAACGAATAATGGGCACTAATAATGAGAAGAAGAAATCATTTACATAATCTTATATTTAAACCAAAATTCACATATTTTCTATCATACAATGGATTACTTTAAGCACGACTTATTGATAGGACCCCATCACGTAAAGTTTGAAATGCGCTTTTACCCATTCCATGATATTCTATTTACCAAAACATTTTAAATATGCAGTGGTTATAGTTTGGTGTGTATTTTTTTTTTCGTTTTCTCTATCAGTTGATTTTTTATTCACGTTTATAATAGTTGCAGATGTTATGCATGTAAGGATAATTGAAAAATATGATTTAATATTACCTATAGAACCTTAATAACTTCATTATATACTTTGTGTGAGAAGTTTGAAAAATCCGATTTTTTTGTTTCTTTTATCCGGTAAATTATGCTCAACATTTCTTGTATTCACATTTTTGAGGAAAACAAAATATAGTAACTCAGGAAAATCATAATTCAAAATTGAACTTTCAATTTCTTTACAGCTTGCTTTTAAGAGGTAGTTTTCATGATACGCAAAGATCAAAATTATCCATTGAGTTTCTTGTGTCATGAGCAAGGATAAATTGGTGATTTTTAACTATAATAACCAGCGAGAAAGTGTCCTCAGATATACGCTTATCGTGCAGGTAGCACATGGAATCTTCTTAACCTTCTTCATTCAAAATCACTTCCGTTGGTTGCATTTGCCTTGAGATCGCAATTAGAGAAATCTGTCCCGCATCCATGCCTTTGGGTGACGCCTGTGCACAGTGACAGTGCGGTCGTAAATGAAACAGACATGGGATCTGACAAGATATTTCCCATTCACCACGTGTTCTCGTCAAAGGAGAGGTAGCAAAGGCTTAGTGGGTGAATTCAAGGTCGCATATCCATCATCTCTCGGTAACGTCTTTTGGGTGGGGATTCTCCATGGAAACAAGGGCTTGATGCTCTGACGTTAAAAAAAATCGAAAACAACTTGGAAGTGTACATCTGCCAGGTGCGACAATGTGAAGATGTTTACTTGGTGATGTTTGATGAACTGTGTTATAATGTATTTGACGCGAGAGGATCATGAATGTCGGCCAATGTGAGATAAATATGCCGGTTTATTTACTATGTGTGTTTATCGAGATATTTGTTCACTCAAGGCCAAGTGGTTAGCACGAAAGCAATATCTGGTCCTAAATAAATTAAATCGTGAAAAATTCTTCGGGTGATTGAACATGGAAACGCATTTATAAAATGATTAACGCTTCTCCAACAGATATAGGACATTATTATTGTAAATATAAAATTATATTTTTTTATATTGAACGTAACAGCGAGTTTTTTTATGACGCAGAGTATATTTCTATCTGAATAGAAGAGAAGTTCTGAGTATTTTACTTCGTTTTCTAAAAAAATAGGCTATGGTGAGATACTTCGTAGGTTTTAAAAGTGAAATATAAATATGCAGTCTTACGTGTTATAACTCAACTTTGTGAAAAGGTGACATATTAGTGAAAAATAAATTTGTATTTTATACAGAATATATATTTGATGCTACAAGTCCAAGTTTAGACATCTTTATCTAATTATATGTTACCTGAAAATGTCTAAGCCTTGGACTAAACTTGGAGCATGAAATGATATATTAGAGAATTGTAAGGCTGCTGTTTTTTATTGCATATAATCAAAAGATAAAAAATCTACTTAGAGATACCTTAGAGATAACACTAACCGTCTATTGCCTGGATTATACCGATTGATTAGGCTTACTAATTCGAATTATGTACTCGTACAGGATCATCTAGTTCAGTGAGAAAATCAACTTTCACTTCTCATTTCATAGCGAATACTTACATTCGGATAACATAAGAATACATATTGTCTTACTTCTTTAATTTGTTGCGGATGTTGTTTTTTAATAATGAAAATGAAGCATTGTAAACTTCCGATGGAAGCATGGACTGAATCAAAGTTATTACACTTTATTTATTTAATTCAGTTGGTTCCATAGAAATGAATTATTAATTTTTATATTTTTCTTAGATATTAAAATATGAGTTATATGTATGTACTACCAGAAATAGTTAATAAGGGAAAGTGAGGACAACTCATATGTTCAAATGATATCCCTATAATAACGCCGTTTTCATTTCGAATTTAGATTTTTTGAAAACCGGAACACTCACTTTCTTCACTTAAATTCACGAACGTACCCTTCCAAATCTTTTCTGTAATCCTTTTTTCAAATTAACGCCTAATTCGTATGTTATGATCTGGGAAATCCTTTACTATTTTATGATTCTCATGCTTCTCTTATTAATCAAATTAAATAAATCTTGTTCTTTTAATTTTTGTTATTATATTTGCATTCGTAGTTATAGCAACTTTGATGTGAGCCTCTAAGTGAAAAGTTACTCGGATAAACTTTGATCTCTCTACCGAGCTGGGGAATTAACTTCCAGCTGAATTTGTCTTTGATTTTCTTTTAGAGGTCATATGATTTTACTGGTTAACAAGCGTAACACATAAAAGTTCTAATTATTTTCATTAGGATATCTAAATTCGAAGAAATATTCATCGCCTCCGGTATAACTTGTTTTGTTTACGAGGCGTGTAAAATCAAATCTTAAAACTGCAGAGTATTCTGCGCATAAAATCTTGTATGCGGCAGATGTATTGGAAAGCATATTCCTCTGCATCCCTCTGTCAAATTACTAAAAGTAAAATTCATTCATTCATTTATGTATGGAGTGAATGTCAATTCCGGAAACTTCTAACAGGCGAAAAGGAAAATTCCTGTCCACTTCCTCGTTCATTATTATATGTGTTTTTTATGATTTTATCTCTGGTTTAAGAGTTGCAATTTGCAAGTGCCTTCCTGGATTGACATAATTGCCACTTCCGTTCCGTAAGAATGTGTGGAAAATTGAGCCATTTTTTTTCAATATTCATGCTCCCTCTCCATGAGCGAGAGAATCTTTTCCACAATCCGAGTCCTGTTTTCGTAAGTCTTGACCTTGGCGTGCTCACTTTTTCCACCTCTCTTTTTATCTCCCTTTTCCCCTCCCTCTTCATTATCTCCTTTTTCGTATCTCCTTCCTTATTCCACCCCCGTTCCGTCGTTTATCACTTGACTGTTGCTACCTCTTTCCTTTTGCTATTCCTACACATTTTTGTCGCATTTTATCTTGCTGTTGATCACTCCTTTTATTTTTCTTTATTTATTTGTGTTTATTTCTCTCACATTATCCTCTACATCATACATTCCTATATTTTCTCATATTAACCCAAAGTTTCTTTTTCTGCCCGTATGCCTTCGAATATAATTTAACATTTCCTATACGTGTGAACGCCGGTATGAGCCTCAACACCACCAATAGCTTTGGAGAGGGAATGAGGCGACTGGACAAGATGAGGAGTGAGATATTTTTCCTTTGAATTATCCAATCTTCACGCTATGCGTGGAAAAAGCTCTTATAATTGCATCATAATCCCTATACTAATAATAATTTTCTTAACTTTTAATTACGAACGACCTTTATGAATGCCGTTTTTTGTTAACATAAACTGCTTTGCAGCATAATATCCTAAGAAAAGACGGGGCAAACATGAATTAAATACATTTTCTTTTTATCAGTGTGATACAGAAATAGATGTTTCTTTATCATTTAACCATCTAAAAGAAGAAATTGAAAGGATAATTAAATAAAACAGGTCTTATAAAACAAAAAAGCCATCCTCAAGCTTGAAGATGACTATTACTAGCCGAAACTAGTTGCCAATGTAACCTCTGTATGTAGAATAGTAAACGTAATTTTATTTGTTTTATATAACCAATTTTATTTAACAATCCTTTCGATTGTGTCGGACTTCCACTATATTTCGACCTCCTCCGTGAATTTTATCTAAAAGAAGGCTCGCCAATCCATCATGATTAATAATAAAATTCAAATTAGTTGGAAGATCGTTGAGTCTCCCTTTATGATTGAATTTTCTATGTATTCATTCAATATTCAGATTTATTCAGGATGTTTTTGTGTTACTAAATAACACAAATGGTTAGAAAAACCACCGTTGAGATTGGTTAAATAATATTAATGACACCATTACTCACTTAAAGATAGTTAGTAATTAGAATTAGACTTTAAAATTATCAAAACATTTTACAAATTGTTAGAATTTTTTAACATTTCTTTTGATCTACACAGTAGTTGAGCGTTTTGATAATCAGCCAAGTTTTCTTCTTACCGCATTAACATTTATATATTTTACCCAGGGTTGAATATGGATTCAGGGTTTGATAGTTTTTTTATTTGTAATCTTCTTTCATACATAATTTTCATTCTGTGAATTCATTTGCACAATTTCATTTCGCATAATATAAGCATAGGCAATGGCATTCTTTGAAGGAAATTGAAATGATTAATTTATATGCATACCTTCTTTTATAATTTCGTATCCATCCAACAAAGATTGTAATTTTGGTTAGGTATTACTTTTATTGCTCGATATAAATCTCACTCTGCCTCTTACTAATGCCAAGCAAGTTAGTTCGGTTCGTAATCCTCGTCGTGTTCTCTTATGTGTTCCTTTCCCCACTGGTCCTCTCTTATATTTCCATTCCCTCACAGGCAATACGTTAAGGTCGAGGGTTAAGAATCATGAATGGAGCACGGACCGTAATGTCTTTTTAATTGATTTATCATCGCCAGGAAATTGGCTCCCCTTAAAAAAATAGACGTTCGGATTGATTTTCTTCTGCTCTGTCCTTCGCCCTCTCTCACTCTAAATCTTCCTTTGTGTCCTTACGTGCACTTAGAAGACGTCCGTCTAACGCGACTCCCTCGCAGATTTGGCCCCGTTCCCGTATTTACTGCTCTTGTATTTTCTATAATATTACTGGGCCTTGTATCATACCTTATTCTTATTCTATAATATTACTGGGCCTTTCTCGAATTCATATGAATTTATTGAAAAATCCTTATTAATTTTTCCTCCACTAATTACGATCAAGTTGTGATCTCGCGGAAGACTAATAAATACAATGTAATTCATTAAATTAAAGTTTTCAGAGGGTAAATTCCCTCGTAAATTTACATTCAATCCGAAGTGGTCCCACTTTATACATGTTACACCCCAAATGTGTAATTGCCCATTTCATGAAATGGGCAGGCGCGTTGCCCATTTGATGTATTGAGTAAAAAGTTGCCCATTTCATGAAATGGGCAATTACACGTTTGGGGTGAAAGGAACCCTACCTACTCTACTCAACCCATCGGCGCCGCACATATTTCACGATTTGTAGCGGAGATTAATTAATTAATTAAATGTGCGCTTCGCCGATGGGTTGAGTAGGGTAGGTAAATCCTGTCACCCCAAACGTGTAATTGCCCATTTCATAAATTGGGCAAAAAAGTTGCCATTTTCATGAAATGGGCAATTACACGTTTGGGGTGTAACATATACATATTATGAGGTAACTGCAAAAATACTGCCTCAATCCTCTCCAGCCAAATTTTGTAAGATGCATCAATTCTTTAAGGAGGTACTTACAATGCTTCTGCATAAATATTTCGTTATTATTTTCGACTCATTCGACTTATTCGTTAAACGAATCATGTATTCGAGACGATCTATGAATTATTCCGATCTGTCCTCTGCTATTTTCTCCTTCCTCTCTCATTCCTTGTTCTAAATTCTGTGCCGACCACTCGTCTTGAGAACTCGTTTGGAAAGATAAATATCCTCGCCTGATTAGAGTCGGGTGTCATTCTCATTACGTATTCTATTTATTCGCTAATGCTTTTCAATTTGTCTCCCGCATCGCTTATTTTTTTACATGCGCGACTTTCAGCGAGAATCGTCAAATTAGATTTCAGGGTAAATGTCTTGATGGATGGCTTATAACGTAGGGATTATATAGTGGTTTGTATGTTACAATCAAAGTTTGAACTTTGGAAATGTATACATTTACTGGTCAGTGTATATATTGACGTGAAATTTTAGTAAAAGTATCCATTCAGAATTGAAATGTATACAGTTAAGCAATTTTGATTCAGTTAAAGTATTCACAAAATGTAAAGTGATGGCCCAACCCAACACCTCACTCCAATAACTACACTGCTCTTCCCGCATCCATTTATTTAATATAATTAAATGTTATTATTCAATTTAACATGCTTAATGCCTTATTCTTATAAATGCTTCAGATCTACGTGTTTCTTGCACTATATTTAAATAAAAACTTCCAAAGACAAAAGTATTGCCACTATAATAGTTTAAAAACCTAAGTTATCCTTGCTACACTAACATATTTAGGATAAAAAACCAATTTAAATGCTAAATCTTGCTTTTACTAATCTGACGTAGCGAGTGTATGTATTCTCTAGTAAGTGCATACACTTATGTATACATATATAACATTTTATATAATTTATGCATAAATTTATATGCAATATTGCATAAATTTATGCTTCGACACTAGAGTTCATACTATTACTAAAATCTTACATTAATGTAATGACTGAGCATTATGTGTATACATAGACTACGTTTCAAGCTTTTACCGTAACATAAATAACATAGTATTCCAGACTATATAGTATAGTAACATATATTGCGTTTGAGAATGTTTTTGTGATCGAAATATTTAACATTATCATTGCTTATTTGTTATTTTTGAGAAGTTAAATAGTAATTTACTGGTAGTGTTTCAAGCATATTCAAGACTGTCAATCTTAATCGGTAGTATTCAAACGAGATTTATACGTAATTTCATTTCGGTTTACCTTATAATCCCAGCAGTAAAGGAAGCACAAAAGGTATGAAGAATGTGCAAATAACATCTTCCAAAGCGAAGGTACACAAGCCATGCAAATAGAGTGGTCTCAATTTGGGGAGGGCAAACGATGCAAGCGCCACGCCTCTGGGTATTAGAGTCTATGAGAATCTCCAACGGAAATTGGCCTCTGAAAAAGTTTGAAAGATATATATCAATGTAGAAAAATATTATTTAAAATAATGGTAGTAATTCCAGTTATAGTGCCATCTGTGGAAAGATACTTTTCAAAATTAAATGTAATGTAAAGTTATCCAAGCCAAAATCCAACTAATAAAATACTAGGAAGTTGATAATATAGATCAAATTTGACCGAGAAATTTACTGGAAAGCTGGAAAATAAAATTTTAAATTCCATTGGTCTTAATATTTTTTTTATGAATCTATCTTAACATTAAGAAATAATTTCAAAATTTCCCTGTTTCTTAAAACAACAATTTTACTAATACAATTTTTCTAATAACAATTCAATTATAAATTGTTTATTTTTCTTGAGTGGGGTCCCATGGCAAACCTATGTCCCAGGTCCTCAAAGATCTTAGATATCTAAAGAGATCATTGCTTAGAACTATCTCCGCTAATATGTTTCCTTAAATTTAAAATAAAATCTATGATATTAGCTCAATCATTAACTGACCGATCTAATTCTTATCCTGTTAATATAGTGATTTGCAAAGTAATGATTCCACCATAAGCAATAAAGGTAAACATTCAGCTAATTACTGGATGGACAATTCAGGTATTGATAGGAATAGAGATATCATATTCTTACTGTCATAGACAAAGAAGATGCTATGCATTACCTTTGGCAGCAATGTATCTTCTTGTTACGACTTCTGAGAATTTGGATTTTCCCGAATTAAGTTTCCTCTTTACATGTCCTTTTCCCGTTAGCGATACTTAAATCATCGGTTTGAGACCAAAGAGTCAGTACTCAAGCATTCGCTTTTTGCGGTTGGCAACAAAATAAAAACAGCAGTGAGCGTGATTCGCCCATGAAACTTCCCTGCAAATACAATTACCACTTTAACGCCAAATTTAGATAACTTTGCATTCGTCCGAAAAATTAGCGCGTTTTTTCCCACATTATGAGTTTCTTAATTCGCGCCAACTTATTATCGTTAGCATCGTACGACCGTAGAAAGCTACCGCTGAGGTTTCTCCATGCAGAGGTGTTATTATTTTTCACAACAACTTTGCTGTTTTTAAACTCAGAATATATTAAAGACATATTTTTAGAATAAGGGTGCATAATTCATGAACCGCTTATTGAATAAATGCTGGTTGAAAGTGAAATTTCTTCACAGAAAAGCGGATATTGTTTTACTTTCCAATTAACGCGGATGGTTTTATCTGGAAGAAATCAGAAATAAGATTTTCAATTCCATGGAGAAATTAAACTTTAAGTCAGCCAGTGTCAACAATACAGCAATAGAATCGATAAACTTCTAACAGATTGATCGATAACTCCACATTGGAAAAGTGGAAGTTTGTCGATTTGAGCCCATGTCTCGAATTTTGAGATCAAATAATGTATTCCTTATTCCAGCAAACAATATTGATCTACAATTTGATTCCCTTGCATCTTTAAAACGAAAAATTGCCTCTTATTTGTAGTTTTCCTAAAGTTGTACATAGTTGTAAATGTCTTTTTTCTTGCATGTAGTCGTAGTGACTTATTTTAACCTTTCCGTTTTTGTATTTGTGCATATATTTATTTTAATTTATCATATCGTATGTAATTGGGTTTTTTTCACCTGTTTGCGATCAATAAAATATTCTTATTGTATAAACGAACTGTATGTTGCTATCTAAACTCTTATACATGAAACAGATATATACGATAGTCCCTGGGAAAAATAACGGAGGGCATTAAAACTAGCATTAATTGCGTGTTTAGCATCGCAATTATGTCGATAAATAAATAGGACTAGTATTGTATTATCAATGTGCAGAGCTCAATACATCTTTCACAATTTATGATAAAGAAAAACATCGTATCAAAGTCATGGTTATGGAAATATCATTTTCAGTAGAGGATTGTGCAAATAAAATTCATCCTTCTATGATTATTTTATTTATAGCTGTAAATATAATCGAATTTCAATATTAATTCAATTAAACCTGATATGTGTTAACTGTGAATAGTGACATAAAATAAAAAAGTAGAGTAAAAATTAATTCAGTTGTTAAATTAAAGTAAAACAAAATAATTCAGTGGTATTTCTTATGTTGTAATGTTATTGAAAAATGTTTCTGAGAGCATTCTGGATTTCCTTTTAATCAAAATCTATTCAACCTTTTTCTTTTCCAAAGTGTCAGTTTTCTCATAAAAACTCAGCTTTGGCAAATAAGGCAACCAATATGGATGAACTACAAATATAATATTCCTGGGGATATGAAAACATCAGCTATATTCAGCAACAAGAATCCACTCTAGAAACAAATGAAAAAAGCCTCCAAATCAGAGTGAAAAGGAATATGCCTTTGTTATTCCCATCAAGGCATTATAATTTAATTTATTTCTTCGGAAATGAGGCCTTTTGGAATAAAATTAGGACATAAAGACGGACCCTACCGACTTAGATCTTATCTGCACGACTTGAAGGCCTTCTGCAAAGGTTATAAATTCTTCCGAGTATGAAATCCATTTTTAGCATCCCGCTTTATCTCTTTCTGCTACATTATGCGACATTCCATTCTTTCGGCACAGATCGGCTGACAAAGAGGCTCGGCGCCATGGCAGCCCTTATAGTTGTCACTGGATTTATTTATTCGAATTTTTCATCCTCCGGCCCATATTTCAATCTCGCACGCCGAGCGAGATCGGGAGGGAGTTAGTTGGGGACTTTATTAATTATTGCCTTTAACTCCAGGGATCACAGCTGAAGTAAGAAGCCATAAATATCTTCTCCCTCTGGCGAAAATAGCAAAATCTCGCTCGGGTATATATTTTCTGCCTTACCGATCATTTTCTCAGCTCCTGCTCCTGTTTATCTCGTGCTCCAACACCTCTTTCATTCCCTCTCTTTTCACTTTCTCGTTTTTAGTGATACTTTCCTTTTTCCTATTCTAACTAGCGTACGTACTGCCACACCCCCGTAAATTTTCCACGCTCTTTATTCTAGCTACCGCTGGCTGTTAATAGTCAAAGATTGATGTTGGGTTGGTTTTAATTTGCAATAGATCTGCAATATATACAAACATGAGAATACCGCCTTTCCGTAGGTTTATGTGCCTCAATATTTCCTTTTTTATACCTTTGTTTCTTGGTAATTTACCCAACCGTTTACGTCACCGAACATTACTTTCAGAACTACTTAGAACGTACAAATGTTTTTCTCTTGTTAGTTACGTTCCCATGAACATCATTCCTTTGCGCTGCAAGTAATGTTCATCGTTCTGAAAATTTTCATGTGTATTCAGTATATCACTATTATTCCTTCAAAATTAATATTTTAAGGGCTAAACATTGATGTAGAATTTATAATAATATTATGTATAATTTGTGTATAATATTTATAATGACAAAAATTATGATTATTGCGATTCTATTAGGTAAACTTGTGTTTTAAGAATACATTTTTTTAACAACCTTATAATCCCAAACAAAGATGCTGTAACCAGAAACTTTGATGTTGTTAGGCTAGATACGTAATATATTTTTCTTTTCTCACGAAAACAAGATATAGTGACAAGAACTCCAGTAAAAAGGAAAATTCTACAAAAAAATCAGTTTCTAAATTATAATGCTTTAAGGGTGAATGATATCAAGTTCTGAACATTGTAGGGCAATCTCAGTCCGTGTTATGGGGTCGTGAGTTCAGTCAATTGTTTTGTAGCACCGTACAAATGGTGGCTATGATGAAAAAGTCGCCGGACGATGGATGATCACGGAATCACCTCCTTTACGCTTCCTTCCTTCCTCGCAACCTTCACTTAACCTTCACACCCACATTGCCGATTTTGAAGCGACCACCTCTACCATCTTGAGGCCCATCCTCAAGCGACTCTTTGCATTGCTAATTAGACGTACGTGGCAAGTGGGAGGCTGAGTGGAGCCCTGACATTCCATTTGCAATATTTTTTCGGACCCCGAAAATGCCGTCGGGTTTTCGATTCAACGCGCGGTGCCATTTTGCTCTTCAGATGAATGTAATTAATTCAAATGAAGGAGGACTTCCTCTATTACATCTTTGCGTGGTTTTGAACGAACGGAATCCCATACCTTATAATGTATCTTTCGTTTATTTCAGTCATCGGGAAAACACTATCTTGTCTTTATACATTTTCCTTTTCAATCGTTAACCATCAAGTGTGCGAGTATTCCAAGAGTGGTAACGGTCAGTAATGAGAATACTTGAATTTACCGTTGGAAATTTTTCATGATGCTTCATTTAGGAAGATTTTAAAATGAAAAGGAATGAATTTTGTCAAATAGAAGAAGGTAAAGCTATGGGGAAATTCAAAATTGAACATCTCCTCTGGACCTTTCCATCAACAAAAGTACTGCAGAGTAATATATTATGAAACAGACAGTATATAGGCAATATATCTGAATTATTGAAGACTTTTAATTTACTTACTAATCTTAAGAATGTACTTATATACAATTTCGATCTCACTAACTTTTCTCGTTGATCTAATAAGCGAAAACTACAGAATATAGGATAAGGTCGTTCCTTAAAAATTCACGTAATAGAAACAGACTTAGGTTTTCTCTGGATAGCTTGTTAATCTCTGTTTTTACATATTTTTAACAGCACAATCATATATTCGCTTTGGTGAATGCTATTTTGTGGAAAGATTCTGCATAAAAATGGTTGAAGGAAAATACGAAATAACTATGGGAAGGAATGGTAGTCTAATTTCATGGAGGCCTTATTAAACACCTTTGAAGGAATTTCTAATGTAGCTGTCTGGCCGGAAACGTTGGAAAACCCTGCATTATTCTACAGAAAGTCGTGAAATTCTTGGCCTTTTTCCAGGAGTAGTTATAAATATGAAGGACTTCTGAAGGATGCTCTTTTTTTCGTCCCCTTCCGAAGTAATGAACGCTAATTATTCACAGATCGCAAACCCTCTCCTCGACAGTCATTTTCGAATCAACCGCGCAATTCCTCTTATCTCTTCCTCTTCAACTTCACAGATCTAAGAAGGAATACATCTCAGGAAGGGAAGGCGAGGTTTTAATTGCCCCTAAGTGTCTCGCATAATTAGTACTCCTTATTTAAATTTTATCTCCATTTGCGGTTCGGGGATATCCAGGGAGGCGAAATTTTTTATAGACTTATCTTCTTCCTCTGTAAAATTCTCGCTTGGAAACAGAAACAGAGCAGGGAAGTAATTAACGCCGACGGAAGATTTTTTCTCCGAAGGTTTTCGGTCGAAGAAACGAAGAGTGAAATCAAGATAGGTCGGTGGAGATGTTTTATACCAGAAAGGAAAAGGAAATCGGCGGAAATTTCGCCTTTCTTCGCGTCCTCTTCATGCCACCTGACTAAACGATCGCTTCTAGAAAATTCGGATTTTTCCCAGATCGCTATCAGTGGTTAATTCTTCTCTCTTATTCTCTATTGCTATAAGTCACGCGAAATTCAAGTTTGTACTGGATTGATGAAAAGATCGACAAGTTTTTGATATGGGGATCTCATTCGATTTATAATGTAGGAGCAGGAAGTACACGATCTACGAAGAGGTTTTTGGACACAAATATTTCGCTCACTTTCTCTCACTGAAAACGGAATAAAGGATTGTAATTTTTTGCTCTGAAACGGTAAAATATATATCTAAGTACCAAAAATGTGAAAGCGTTTCCTAAATTACTTCCTATTTAAGGTTTACACAGTATTTAAAATGCAACCGTTTATTCCAAAATATGAATACTAAGCCAAGGCTATCGATAGTGGGTTAGGTTGGTTAGTGGGGAAAACACAAAGGGTACTCCAATAAGATACCTATACATTCTCAGCTCTTCGTCTACTAAAGGAGTTGAATGAGTTACCTGAGTCTACTCTTCATTTTTTTTATCTTTTCATCCGTCTAAATATTTTTACGTAAGCCTAGCGATGTTATTCGGTTAAAATGCTTTTTCTGTTGAATTTCACTTTATCTAATTTAAAATAAAACTTTTTTGGAGTCACTTCGAGGATAACTTGCTTTAGAAAGAATGTAGGCAACCGCTTTTTTGAGCATCTTTCGCTGCACTACTTAAGTGAAGTCTTACTTTATTCCTATATATATATTCCAAAAATACTTTTTCAATTAATACTTTAATGTATTTAAAATATAAAATTATTTAATGTATTTAAAATATAATTATTAATATCATTATTCTATTAAGCTTTGAGGTCTCAAATATGGAAAAAATTGAGTTTATTCTGCTACCCTCTTCAGGAAAAGTAAGGAGCTAAATTGTTTTCAACCTTGGGAGGTAGGCATAAAACTAGTAATATGACCTTAAATTTTGAAATTCAAACTTCATTTTTTGTTTTATAGTCCATGTAATTTAGCTTTACCCGTACGTTGTACTTAAATAACCGATGATTAAGGAGCTACTTGAAAAAATTAAAGGAACCAAATGAACGTTTTGTATAAAAATTAATTCATATCTTTATAGATGATTTAATCCTATAAAAGCGAACTTGATATTCTTTTGGCATTTTATATGCATGGCATTTACTTCTCTCGAAGACATTAGTATTATTTTATTAATATTCTTAATTAGAGCTCAAAAATGTAAAAATTATGTTTATGCCTCATTAGTATAAAGAAAATTAAGTATATCTAGAAGGTCAATCTTTGCATAATCAGTCCGTTTCTTTGGATCCGTGTATTAAAAGATAGCATTCTAAGAACAGGGAATAGTAATTGTAATTAAGGCAAAGGGAATACGAGCTAATCTTCATATCTTAACATCAAAATCCTCGTAAAACACGAGACAATGCTTAATGGCGCCTAAGCAAGCGTTGAATAGGACTCGTCAACGCAATCCTCATTTCCTGCTGGCATTCTCTCATTTGAGATGTAACAACAAACGACCGCTGTAGATAGAGTGATTTCCTCTAACGAAATGGGATGCCATGAACCGTGGACAGATGCGGATGACACCGAAAGCATTTCATGCCGTGTGGATTGTACCTAATTTAGAAGGGAATTGAACTTGCTCTCTCGTTAATATAAATTTCGATCTTTCAAGGAATTGTACGTGGCAAGAAAAATATTAGATACGAGTAAAATGTAGCTTGCATACTGCAAACAGATCGACAACACTAATTTCATATCGGCGATATGAGAATCTTATCGGGACGGTCCTCAAAAGAAAACAAAAGGATTGACAATATTCTTAAAATTCGCTGCAATTTAATCGTCTGGCATCGAACCCGGATCTTTCTGGTGAACATACTATGCAACACAACAGAAGATCACTATCTTTAACTATGTGTGAAAATTCAAGCAGAAATATTGGCTGCAGCTGCCTCAAACGACGTCCTACTCTTCACAGAAATATTCCTTACGCGAGAAATTATAATGTGCTCTGGCATCGAACCCAGGAATAGAATGATCTTATCCAATTTTTTTTCTTAAACCAAGTTCTAATATATATCTTCTATCTAAGCAAGAACTTCCTATTATTTCCATAAGTACATCAAAATAAATAATGAAAACTACCTCAATGTTTTTTAAAAAAGGGGGTTATATTTACCGCCTGGCTTCGAACCCGGGTCTTTCTCGTAATACTTCCTATGCAGCACAACAGAAGATCACCGTTCTAACTATGTGAGAAAATTCAAGCAGAAATATTGGGTGCAACTGCCTCAAATGACGTCCTACTTTTCCCTTATATTCCTTATGAGAGAAATTTTAATGTGCTCTGGCATCGAACCCAGGAACAGTATGGTCTTATCTAAGTTTTTTTCTAAAACCAATTTTTAATATACATCTTCTTGCAAAGTAAGAACTTCCTATCATTCCGATAAGTGCATCAAAATAAATAATGAAAAACTACCTCAATGTATTTTATGTGACAGATTTTTTCATCGTCCTAGCATCGAACCCAGGATAATTTCTGTAAAACTCATTTATGTTTCCGATAGATCATGACCATATCTATAGGCTCCTTGTGTTTAGATTCTCTAACTATCCGAAAAGTATTTTTTTTTTAATTTCCGAAATTCAAAGCAATGCATTCAAATGGGAAAAATCGTGATTTTGAGGCCCTCTGGAATCGAATCCATGACACTGAGGTTCAATTTTTCTGGCGGTTACACGATATGACCAATATGTCGTAAAAATTTCATGTCAATGACGCTTGTGGTTTAGCCTGTGAATTTGTATCCTATCTATCTATCTATCTATATGAATGAATCCGGAGAAGCATCTATATTGTACCGAGTCGTTTAATTGTTATATTTATTCTGTTCAATATGCAATGTCTCTTTGTTTGTATGATTATTACTTTTGCATTTGGCGCCTATTGCGTCATGCGTTTGCCTCTTGTTCTGCTGTTATTACGATACTTCGACACGCTTATTACGTGGCGTCGAGGTAAGGAGGGGCGGGAGAATCCACGAGGACAGAGAGGAAGAAGAGGATTTGGTGGGCACTCGGAAGGTGGACTATTGAGGAGACGGTCGGGAGGAGATCCTCGTTGGGAGAGTGGATCGTCGCTACATGACCCACCGACTAGGCCTCGTGTTCAAGGAAATTAGAGATTGGAACTGGACGCCAATCATCGTGTCAATTTCTTACTGTTTAATTTCTGATATTTTTGACCACGTATATTCTTTTTCTCGTGGTCGAACCCAACGAAGATTTTGCCGTTAATTTTGTTTATTGGCAATTTATTCTTGTTTTGACAAAATATATTCAGCTTTATCCTCGCATTTATTTATGTATTTATTTTATGTGCGTTCCAAAACCGTGAGCTATCTGGGAGGAGCGTTACATATTTGGCGCCCGAACAGGGACCTGATGCCGTAAGTTGTTGGTTGTAGGTCTGTATTGTGTAGTATCTTGTTTTCGCTATCTCAATCCCTCGTTTACCTTGTCCATGACCCAACCTGTACCTGTAGCTAAATCTTCCTGGTGGGTCTCAGTGAAGAGAAGATGTAGTAACCTATTTCCTTTCCAAACTTTGTTGTTAGGTCATTAGAATTGTTTAAAATTCGGCGCTTAAACTCTGTGTTTAAAAAAAAAAAAAAAAAATTGATTTGGTTTATCTAAATTAGAAAAGGAAATTGATATATGCGAATGTTTCTGCTTGTAATTTGTTGTTTTTTTTAGTGAAATCTTCCAGATTGTGGTTTGCCCGTATTTAGTGTCAAACGGAGAGGTGATCCCTTTTGATTCCCGTGTGCCGCATGGTCGCATGGAAAGACTCTCTTCCTTCCTTCACGTTTATCCGTTTTGGGTAATTTGACTGTCCTGTGATCAAGGTATTCAATTGTGCTAGTGTCGTTGATTTAGTATTCCCGTTGTAAGTTTATTTTGTTTGTTTGCGATGGATTATTCTTCAAAATCGTTTACTGAGTATCGTGAGTCAAAGGATTCTCCCGATATTGACGATAGTTTAAAAAAAATTCCCGCACTTTTTGAGAAAACATTAGTTATCGACCCCGAAGTAAAAGATAAAACGAGTTCGGAAACCGATGGATTTACTCCTTCTAAACCGGAAAGTCCTAAATCCCCTGTAACTATAGATGATCTTATGAAATTAATAATTAGTGACAAGGAGGAAAGAGAAAGGAAAGAATTAGAACGGGACGAAAGATTAATGGCAATGCTTCGTCAATCATTTGACGTTCAGCATTTAGCGCAGCAACAGCGCATTGAAAATTTAGAATCTGTAAATGAAAAGGTTCGCACTGATTTTGGGAATTTAAAGAAAGAAACTTATGAGACTGTAACCGAAGTTCGACATCAAATTGGGCAGTTGGAAGGCGAATTGTTGAGGACCTCGTTAGATAGGGAACAAGTCACATGTCGTTTGAGCGTGGTAGAGGAAAAGATAAAGACATTAGGTAAAGTTAATTCTACTCATGTAAATAATTATAATGTGCCATTTGAATTAGTGTCTAAACCTCGTTTTAAAGGTAGCCAATATCAAAATCCGGTGATATTTCTTAAAGAAGTAGAAGACTATTTTGAAATTTTGAATATTCCGCATTCTTTTCGATCTCGAGCGTTTGCGAGTTTTCTTTCTGGTTATGCCAAACTTTGGATTGATGCGTTAATCCCATTGCCAGACGATTTCTCTGATTTAAAAAAAAGGTTCTCGGACCATTTCTGGGATGAGAATGTTCGACATGAGCAGCGAGTTAAGGTTATGACGGGTACCTATCCCCGCCATGTAAACGATAAAATGCAAGTCTATGTCCTAGAGAAGATAATGTTGGCTAAAACTTGTGTTCCACCAGTCGACGATAAGGAACTCATTTATACTTTAATTCGACAAATGCCTATAAATATCCAAGGACTGTTAATCAGTTCCAACCCTTCATCTTTAGACATACTTGTGAAATTATTGGAGTCATTTGACGAACTTAAGCAGGGAGTTAATTTTTCGCAAAATTCACTTGGTCAAATCGCAACTGTAGGGACGAGAAATAGGAGTCAGCGTTGGTATAATTCTCGTGTTCACGCACCTAACGATCAAATACCCTCGTCTACTTTGCCTTCGCTATCAACGATACCTCCCCTTGTTTCATCTCCACCTCCTCACTGTAATCAGGCTTCTTTCAATCAACCTATTTCTATTCAAAATCCACCTCAGCAATCTAATTTAATTCCCATTCGAAATGATAATCGGTCTGTTGTAGAAAGACCCGCGCATTTAAACTAAATGCGTCGAAACGAAAAGGTCCCGTTCGTTTCGATACATCTGAGGAAGGGATCATAAGCACCATTGCTACTTATGTTGTGGATGGTTATTCTTTAATTGACTTGTTAGAAAAAGAGGAGACGTCATTTCCCAAGAAAGAGAGACGTAAAGTTCCCGAAATTTCTGTTCAAATTTGTAATTCTAAACTAAATGCACTAATTGATTCTGGGAGTGAAGTTTCTGCTATTGATGAGGAAGTTTTTCAAGAACTTTTCGCAAATTTTTCGAATATTCCTGTTTTGCCAATGCGCAAGTCATATATTGTTTGTGCGAATAAACGCCGGTCAACTCCTATTACTGCTCAAGCTTTGCTTACAATTCGGATTGATGATCGTGAATTTGATGTGCCTTGTCTGATTGTTAAAAATTTACTTAAACCTCTTATTCTCGGAATGAATTGGCTCTCAGATAATGGTATCATATTAAATTTTCAAAATTATAGTTTGTCTATTCCGCCATCTAATTCTACCGTAAGTGAATCAAATTATCCTTTGAATTCTATTACATGTAGTGAAGGAGATCACGATAAATCCTTTTTTGTGTCTGATGAGGAATTGCGGAAGGCAATTGAACCTTCTGTATCTCTTTCATTAAGGGAGAGGGAGAAATTATTTAATCTTTTGAAGGAATATCGTCAAGTTTTTTCTGATACGCCCGGACTTGTACAAAATTTTCAGTTTCGTATTCATTTGTCTGAACATATCCCATTTCGACAACGATCTTATCCTATTCCGTTTGCCTGGAAGGCAAAGGTTGATGAACAGATCAAATCCATGATCAAAGCTGGAATAATAGAGAAGGCTACTAGTCCCTATCTAAATCCTATCGTCATTGTTAAAAAAAAGGATGGTCAACCTCGTCTTTGTTTGGACGCACGGAAGTTAAATAGCTTTACTATACCTGAGCGAGAGGAACCACCAAAAATTGACATGTTAATGAATAAATTTTCTGGTATGAAATATTTCTCTACTACCGACTTGTCTTCCGCGTTTTGGCAAATGGCTATTCGCCCGGATGATAAGAAATATACTGCTTTTTTGTACGATTCTATTGTCTATGTTTTTAATAGAGTGCCGTATGGACTAAAAAATAGTGGGGCAGCTCTTATAAGATGTCTAGATTTGATATTGGGTCCTGAAGTTTCTTCTTTCGCAACTGCGTACGTTGATGATTTATTGATAACCTCTGTTACTTTTGACCAGCATTTAAACCATCTTCAACTTGTCTTTCGTAAATTAATTGAAGCTAATATTAAACTTAAATTGTCTAAATCCGAATTTTGTTGTGCGCAGGTGAAATTCCTTGGGCACATCCTGTCTGCTGAGGGCATGAAGATGGATCCCGCGCGTACATGTGCTATCCAAGAAATTAAGGCTCCTAGTAATATCAAACAATTACGGGGATTTCTGGGGGTGTGTAATTACTACTCCCGATTCTGTCGTAATTTTTCTAAATTAACTTATCCCTTATTGCAATTACTTAAGAAAGGAGTTAAATGGAAGTGGACTCCGGAGTTACAAACGGCTTTTGAGAAAATTAAGGCTGCATTTCTGGACGAAATTGTTTTGACTTATCCGGACTTTAATAAACCTATCTACTTACAGACCGATAGTTCTGATTTTGGCTTGGGAGCGGTTTTGTTCCAGCACGATGAAGTGGGTGACCAACTGATACTTGCTTTTGTAAGTAGAACCTTGCGGGGGGCTGAAATTTCGTATACGACCACCGAAAAGGAGGCATTGGCCATCATCTGGGCTCTCCAGAAACTTCGTCATTTCGTTTTGGACCATCATATTACTATAATTACCGATCATAAAGCTTTGACTTTTCTTAAAACCTGTAAGCTAAATCATAGTCGCTTATCCAGATGGATTTTGGCACTTCAAGGTTTCATTTTTTCTGTTGAACATTCTCCTGGTCATAAGAATATTGTTGCGGACTGGCTTAGTCGTTATATTAATAATTCTGAAATTACTAAACCTTCGAATGAATTTTGTGTTGCTACTATTGATTTGGATATTTCTGATTCTCCATTTCAATCTTGTGAAAACTTAATTGATTTACAATGTCAAGATTTGTATTTAAATAACATTCGTCTTTATCTTAACGGTCTCTTGCCTAATGACCACCCCGATTTTGTAAAGATTTCGTCGATAGCGTATAAGTATATTTTGTATCAGGGTTTGTTACTATTTAATGTCGGGAGGGAGAGTGTGGTGTATAAAGTCTGTGTACCTGCCGATGTGCGTTCTTCTTTGGTTTGGTTTGCTCATACCGTTAATGGTCATGCTGGGATTACCAAAACAATATTTTGGATTCGTGATAAATATTATTGGAAAGGTATTAATCGTTTTGTTCGTGTGCTTTTACGCACGTGTGATGCTTGTCAGCGTAATAAATTTCCTAATCGTTATTTTGAAGGCCCTATGGCAAATATAATACCATCCAAACCTAGTCAGTTATGTGCCGTGGATATATATGGTCCATTACCTAAGGCAAAATTTAAAAATCAATATATTCTGGTTTGTGTCGATGTGTTTTCAAAATTTGTCCAAATTTATCCTTTGAACAAAACTTCAGCAAAAAATTGTCTCAGAGTGCTTATTACTAAATATTTTCAAAAATGTGGGAAACCTCAGCGGTTACTCACTGATCACGGAACTCAGTTCACCTCGGCTCTTTGGAGGAATACGTTAGCCGATTTGGGTGTTAGAACTGTCTATTCATCTGTCCGTAGACCTCAGACTAATCCCAGTGAGCGTATAATGCGTGAGCTGTCTCGATTGTTCCGAACCTATTGCCACCGTGAACATACTAGTTGGTTCGAACTAATTCCTTTTGTAAACCATTGGCTTAACTGTTTGACTCATGAAAGTACTGGTTTTTCCCCTTTTCATCTTCATTTTGGCCGGAAACCTACCCGTGAATTTGACGACTTTATCGGATTTCCACCTGCGGAAATTCCTCCTCATGATGATATAATAGTGATCGCTCATAGAAATTTAAAAAAATCTGGGAACTCCCGTAAGGAGCGCCAAAAGGCAAAACATAGAGTATTTAGAGTGGGTGATCAGGTACTTTTGAGAACGCCCAAGCCCTCTGATGCCAAAGCAGGCTTGTTTCATAAATTCTTTCCATTGTACTCTGGACCTTACCGTGTGTCAAAATTATCTGGTCAAAATTCCTGTAATTTGGTTAATTTAGAAAAGAAAGATATTGGTATATTTAATTTTGCACATCTAAAACCTTATATTGTTAAACAGTAGTTTCATTTTGGTTCAAATTTGTTTAAAAAAAAAAAAATTGGAAAAGAGATTTTTTTTTGTGATGTAAGTTTAATTATGTATGAAGCGCTCGGTAATTATTATTTCTTTATGAATGAATGTTTTGCTTCATTATGATATTTATCTATTTCAGAATAACCTTCATTCAGTGGGGGGCATATGTACCGAGTCGTTTAATTGTTATATTTATTCTGTTCAATATGCAATGTCTCTTTGTTTGTATGATTATTACTTTTGCATTTGGCGCCTATTGCGTCATGCGTTTGCCTCTTGTTCTGCTGTTATTACGATACTTCGACACGCTTATTACGTGGCGTCGAGGTAAGGAGGGGCGGGAGAATCCACGAGGACAGAGAGGAAGAAGAGGATTTGGTGGGCACTCGGAAGGTGGACTATTGAGGAGACGGTCGGGAGGAGATCCTCGTTGGGAGAGTGGATCGTCGCTACATGACCCACCG
This sequence comes from Sympetrum striolatum, assembly GCA_947579665.1. NCBI lineage: Eukaryota > Metazoa > Arthropoda > Insecta > Odonata > Libellulidae > Sympetrum > Sympetrum striolatum. The sequence continues at coordinate 14,493,013 of OX388346.1, forward strand.
ACTAGGCCTCGTGTTCAAGGAAATTAGAGATTGGAACTGGACGCCAATCATCGTGTCAATTTCTTACTGTTTAATTTCTGATATTTTTGACCACGTATATTCTTTTTCTCGTGGTCGAACCCAACGAAGATTTTGCCGTTAATTTTGTTTATTGGCAATTTATTCTTGTTTTGACAAAATATATTCAGCTTTATCCTCGCATTTATTTATGTATTTATTTTATGTGCGTTCCAAAACCGTGAGCTATCTGGGAGGAGCGTTACAATATATAATAGATAATTATAAAATGACTGCTTTATTCGGGTGGGATTGAGATTAAAAGTATGTTCTTCCATCTAACCCATCGTCATTAGACAGAATAAAGAACAAAGCACTTATAGCTTTACCACACTGTAATTTATTTCACGGTATCACTCACCGAGCGTGGGGGTCAAGTTATGGAGAACTGCTGAGGATGGTGAAACTGCCAGATCACATTTTCATTGAAAAGGAAATTTAAGAGAATGGAAATGGAAATATTTTTTATAATATGTAACTAATTTATTTTCGCAAGTAGATTTTCTGTTCTTTTTTAGACGTCGAAATTTTGTTAATTTTTTAATAAAAATATGATGGATCATAGTGACGTTAAGAATGCATAACTCGCATCAACTCTTGCTCATATTTCATAATTTGAATGCTTTTTTATACCGTCCTTTGACATGCGTCAATGTCATACATTGCAAGGGGAGCAATTATGAGTAAATTATGTCATGACTCGTATACTCTAAAAACCGTATTTGAGAAATTATTTCGCATTAATAATAGTCTCGTAGAAATTTTTTTTCACATTCAAGGACTTCCATTTCCTGCAGATATCACGCTGTCTTGTTTGCCCATCAGGATTTTTTCCTCCATTCCTTTTCAATTTTTTTCCTCCATTCTCGTTCTCTAATGAGGGAAGTGAACCTCAAATGTGAATAGTCTTTCCGTTTCCTTGTAACTAATATCTGTGCCGAAATGCCGCGATTTTTATAATTCATCACGTTCAATCGCGCAAGGATAGGGGATAAAAACTTTGACAGCTTGATAATTTTGCAGCAAGATCCAGTTTGATGGTGATATTACGAAATGCGATCAGCAGAACCCTTGGGAGTTCGATTCGACTTCGGGAAAAGTGGTCGGACCAGTTTCCTCCTCCTCACACCATTCTCCGCCAAAATATAGCATCCAAATACCGTATATACTTGTTTACAAGCTGAGTTTTGCAACACATTTTATGCAGAAAAATTTCCCCTCGGCTTATACTCGGTTGAGGGTTTCACTGATCTGCTCTCCCGGGGAAAATGTCTGCCGTAGTTGATAATTGGCGTTTAAATTTCTTACTTGTTCAATTAACAATTCTTTGTCAATATTTGCCGCAATTGCGTGCAGTCCGTCGGGAGTTGTTGGAAAACAATCTTGTTTGGTCGGACGTCCTGATTGGGCGACGTCCCACTCCAGGCTTATACTCGAGTCAATTAATTTTCCCATTTTTTGTGATAAAAGTACCGTGTATTTCCACAGAAAAGACAATAGTTGAATCACACATAATTTCCTCCAAAATCTGGTGTCATCTTATTGGACAAATACAAAAATGATCAGCGGAAATTTTTGCAGCAATCGCAAGGCAGTTTTTCATTCCAAAATTACAAATAGGGTATAATATATATTATTCAAATATATTATTCAAATAGGATATAGATATAGTATTCATATGATAATCGCTGATCTCAACTAAATTCATAGGCTGTTGATAGCTTGGGAGTAATCTTGCTGGACAGATTTATACTAAAACTATTAAACTTTGACGAAAATTCAAACCTCTTCTTATCTAATAGTCGTCTTATAAGAGATGTACAAGCGTCTTTTGATCGACGTTTTACGATGAAAATTAAGAGATTTCGTGATTTTGCTAGAAATTACCCATTGACACACGGCAACGTTGCCGTTGGGTTGGGTTGTGGGGGGGGATTTCAATCAAAAATAGAAATCCTCCCCCCAACCCAACCCCCGTTGAGATTCAACAGGTACCTCAGCTAGTTGATAATAAGACTGCAAGCCAAACTAGGTTGGCCAGTGAGCTATTTAAAACATCCGCCTATCTGACTGAGCAACGTTTCCGTGTGTCAACTGGTCATTTCTAGCAAAATCACGAATCATCTTAATTTTCATCGAATAAAGTCGATCAAAAGACGTTTGTATATATCTTAGGACGAGTGAGACGACGAAGATAATAAATTGTTGCTCCATTGAATTGTTTATAACTTTTAAATCGTATTCCACGCGGTCAGTTTTCTTATGGTCCCCCATGATGGGAGGGTCGGGCGCTCCTGAGCTGCAAAGGCGAGCTAAGGGTCCGGATTAGGACGGAGATCCTCCAAATTTCCACCTGAAAAAAGTAATGGTGAAACCCCCTGATATCTACCATTAACCACTTCGACTTATATTCGGCTAGGCTTATACTCGAGTACATACGGTAATTAACTCGGTAGATGACTAAAAAGCACCTCCCAACTTACCGCGTTCCGCTTCTTGCTTCCACGGAGGACCGTATATCTTGTCGAAATGAAAAAAGGAAGCGAGCAAGAGAAATCCAACCCCCTTGGCTTTCCGGTCCATATACGCCTCTGCATCACGCCTCTTCTCGCTAATTACCAACTCTCGGCCCTCCTCCGGACCACTCATTCCATCCCTTTTTCTTTCAACCCCTCAAGGAAACTCTTCAGTCACCCCCCGTAAAACCCAACCCCCACTTGAGTTTGCTAGAAAACCTTACAGCTCGATGAAATCTTCCCCCTGCATAATTCATATCGGAGTAATCGTTGTTCTTACAGACGACGTTTTCACAGTCCGACTTCTCGTCGGAGATAAGTCTGATGGAGATTAAATCCGAGATGTAGATAAGACGCTTCGCTGCGCGGGGGGTGCTCCTGCGGTTTTAAGACCATTCTTTCAGTATGCAAATGCATTTCGAGGGTTTTACTTCCGTTTTTGAGTGGCATAAGAGGTTGGGTCTCCGGGGAGTTGCGGAGAGGGGGATTGGGAGGGTATTGACGGAAGGGTTTCAGTGTCACCGCATCTGTTCTTGTTTCATAACATCATGTCCTTTGCGTTTGTGGTTTACGTGCTCCTCTCATGACTGTTGAGCGACTACCGAAAAGTATTGAGTTGAATTACGATCATCCTTTGCATTAAATTTTAAATAAACTCCGTCATTGCTGTGTGTAATTTAGGATTACTGATCCAGTCATTACATGAATTATACATTTCTGGCAAGCGGTCTCTAAGTAGTCCTAAATCTGCTAATTAGAGAGAAGGAGGAACATTATATGGTAAAATCCACTGCTTGTGCCACGGCTTCGATGTAAGCATTTATCAGGAGTAAGATAAACTATAAATACCATATGATAATTTATTTTGAAACTACCGTGGACCATGGTGAATTACCCTGTGGTTTGTATAAGTTCGACTTTTCCTTTGCTAATTTGGAAAATTTATTCTAAATATGTCCTAACATTGTTTCAAATCAAGGTCATTTTGACTCAAGCGTACTTATTTTGCTTGATGAGAAGTAATGTTAGTTAACAATTAATTAGAAATTTAAGGAATTTATCGGCCATTATAATTAAATATGCTCGAATATAATCTCAACACTGTTTTCACAGTGACACTCAATGAAAGGATTTTATTCGCAAAATTCTCTTTGTTAATTCAATAGGAAATATCCTTAGAGGTTTAATTTCTGTATAATTTGTCTAGTCGTAACTTTTTGCTTGATAAGATTGGTAAGATTTGATTTTAATGATGTTGCAATACTTCGTAGCCGAGAATTTCTCGGCTCCGAGCCTTTTTGGGAAAATTTATGCTTTTAAATCTCTTTTAAAATTTATTACGTTATCAAATACTAGTAGAATATATTAATTTCCGTTTTCATTAGCATTTTAAGAAAAAATTGTTAATTATTTAAAAATAAAATGTATTAATAGATTGTCATGTGTGTTTATCATTCTTTTATACTTTCCTTCTTGGTCTTAAATCATCAGTTACGTCAAATGAGATATTCACCATTTTCTAATTGAGGTACGCGGTTGATGCGAAGTTATTTTGAATCACTTAGTCGAATATCCCAATCTACCGAAACGATCGATTTATTTTCCATTCATATCCATGAGTAACACCTAAGCAGTAAATATGCCCATAAATGCACCATTAAACCTTTTTTCATCCTCATCAAGCGTGAAAAAGTTACGCTCCTGAACTTTCAGAAGGCATACAAGGTCATAAAAGAGAAAAATACTTTGATTCGCAAATGGTCCAAATTTGAAGCTCTGCATGTAATTTATCTCCCGCCCCTCTTCGACCCTGAAGTTTGCTGAGTCTTCGCTGCAGCGAAAGATAAAAATCCTCTTTATTGCCGCCTGCGTAAGCGAGAGTACTTCCCGCAAACGAAGGAAAGCCCTTCGCCAATAAATCCTTCCGCAATTTTTGCAAGCCCGCAGTATCTCAAGACCTCCACTTGGGAAATTATCTCCGTCAGAGGGAGAAAAAGGGGAAAATTCCTCTTTCATTTGGTGAAAGGATTAGTTAGCGTCGCAAGTTAAGAAAAGGAGTAAATAAAGAATTGTTTGCGCTAATGTGGTTAACCTACTTCTGCGGGGAGGTACGATTTAGGCACCTAAGTGGCGCGTAGATTGTTCTGAACTGGGAAATGTGATTCCACGGAATGACGCAAATTTTCATCCAGTTTTTCGCTATAAATGTCGGACGGACGCAGTTGGCTTTAACTATATCCCAGCTGAGAGTGACTGGAAATTATTCTTTTTTATGAGGCCCATTGAGGTTTATGGCACTTTATTTTCTCTATGGGAATAGGAAACTTGATAGTCTTAAGTTTTCCAGAAATAAAGACGGCATTAATTAAAATAATATCGATAAAATAAACAAATAAGAAAATAAAGAGTAAAACCAATCTTATACAAACCCAAAAAATAGATTAATTATAAATAAAAACCAAAACGATTAAAAATATAAAAATAAACCAGCAGTAATTCCCTTTCACCTTGATCTAATGATAATGTACATATATGTATAAAACATGTACACATTCCGATTTAATTGTAAGCAATAATTTCCAATATTGACCCAAACGTTCCAGGGAAAATTTTTTTTATCAAGGTTCGAATTAGTATAATACCAAAGGAATTACCGATCGGGGAAGAATCAGTATCTAAAGGTAAATTCGAAAAAAATCAACTTAAATTGAACAAAAGTATTTGAAAGAAGAATAAAAATGATGCTGAGTAATATAATATGTTATCAGAGAGTAGTAAATGTGTTTCGTATAATAATTTTATGGCAAAGAAACAGAATGGAAAATCGATACGAATCAAGAATACTCTTCCATAAGAAATTATTTACCTCAAGATGATGGGTCCAGCCTACAGATGAAAGAATCAAGGCCAACGAGGAAAAGTCGGCTTGAATTTTATTGTCGAAGAATGTGAAGCTCTCAAACATCTAATCCGAGCGTGATTTTATTCATTTGTTTCTTTCATTTTAATTTGAAGCAGAAAAAATCTGTCGCTTCTTAGCCTTCAAGCTTTGTAATCTTATCTTCTTCGGCCAATTACTCATTTATCTGCTGCGAAGCATCTTACATTCGAGTTTTAATAACAGTTGTTAAAGACAATCTCATGCCGAATGAATTTATTCAGCATAACCTCAAGAAATTAAGATTTCGCTACGTCTAGGCTGAAAGTTAGGAGAAAATATTTAACAGCCATACAAATTTCCATTATTATCAAATTGTTTCCATTACAGTGCGTCTGCACTTGGGTGCTTCATAAAGATACTATATTTGCCATTAAATTAGAATATTTTGAAATAACACGAATGAAAAAAATCTGATGTGGCTAATATATAAATAATTCCAAAACAATGAGTGTTACAGGACAATTTTTCATACAAAAGTTGTGGTAAAATACATTATCTATAACTTTGGTAGAAAATTGTATATACGTACATTGCATTCTGACAGAGATATGTATGAAAAACTTCAATTTCTGGATAAACAACAACTTCCGGTTAACCATTATTCAAGAATAACTCCTAAACAATCAGTCTTACAAAAAATGTTTCATACAAAGGTTGTAGTAAAATACATTATCTTTAGCTTTGGTACATAATTGTATACACCTACATTGCTTTTTGACAGAGTTATGTATGAAAAACTTCCATTTCTGGATAAACAACAACTTCCGGTTAACCATTATTCAAGAATAACTCCTCAACAATCACTGTTACGAAAACATGTTTCATACAAAAGTTGTAGTAAAGTACATTATCTATAACTTTTGTACGTAATTGTATATACCTACATTGCATTCTGACGGAGATATTAAAGAAACAAACTTTTCTTCCGGTTTAACCGGAATTTCCGGTTAAGCGATATTCACCAAAAACTAATCAACTTTTGGCATTGTTAGTAAAATACAAAATATGAAGTTTGGAAATGATTGGATAGTTACTTTTTAAGATAGAGCGCACACAAACTTTTTTACCAAAGACAGACAGACATGTTCGGGAAAATAGCGAAAATGAGCTCTATGGGCCCCAAAACATCTATTTCCGTCGAAATCTGGAGGTCGAATTTTTTTGCGAATACAATACTTTCTCTATACTACGTATAGGGAGAAAGTAATAAGTCCGTCTAACGATAAGAAACATTTTTAGTTAAATTAAATTGCGAAGTTAATCACCTAGAGATTAAACTAATATTCTCCAGTCTCTCACTAAAATATTGTCTATTCTTGTTAGCTAAATCTACTGAAATATAATTTTTGTTGATCCCGTTTAGGTAGTTCTTGGCGAGAATCTGAAATGATCTGCAATTATCTCACTGTATTTTCTTACAAATCCAACTTAATTTGAAGTTTTTTGTAGAAGAAAAAAACTCTAAAATCAGGGATTATAAAATAGAGGACGTATAAAAAGTTCACGGAGTTCAGAGAAATTAGTTCTCAATTTAAACTGGTAAATCCGAAAAGTTCGTCATCTATAAGAATTCAGAAAAGGTGGAGGAACCTCTGGTCTAAGTCACCACAACGTAGAATACATCTATTTAGTAGAACAGAGATATTTAACTTATAGAGATTTTCTTCTACTGTTGGCCACTTCTTCAGTAACTTTCGTCTGTTTATAGATCACGCTTCTAAAGCTCTGGTTTAGTTCTTCAAATACCAAGTTTTACAGACATCGATATTCCCGAGTTATGAGAGCCTTGGTATCTCTTTTCCTTTCTCTGTCATCCCCAATTTGCCTTTCGAGAATTCCCGGCTGTGATTCAAGCGGACAAGGATTCTTCCTCCACCCGAGAAAACCATCCGCAAGAATGTATTCCGCCCTTTCCTTGGGAATGAACGTATCCTCCCGCGTATGCAACCCGCTCTCCGCCCAATCGCGAAAAATCCAAATTCCTTTCACAAGACGTTTTCCGCATAAACAAAGTATCGTTTTACGGCGGATTCGATTGCAATTACACCTCGACGCATTCCGATTCAGGAAGCCATCATCCGCCGTACTTCGGGGAGAAAAAAGACAGCGTTTTCCACTTGGAAGCGAACGTGTAAACAGCCTATCGTATTCCTCAGTGCACATAAAACCGCACAAGGTTAGCAGAACGTCGCAGATGAGCCATTCGGTGGTGACCTTGGTGAGAGGCTCGCGGATTCACAACAATCGTGGCCTTGGAAGCCCACCCCCACCGCCGTGAACGTGATACCATTCGCCATGCACGGAGGCTTCCCTATTCTCCGACACGAGAATGATTTCGACCCCTCTGTTGTTGTTTCCTCTTCATTTGAATACGCGGACACGCCCTCTCGCAACATGGAATCGCATTTATTTACTCTTCCTGCTGTTGCTTCCTCCGGCCTGAGACGTGGATTTCAGAAAATGTGGATTTTTGAGGCTTATGTAACGGAAGTGCTGTCTCGTAATCGGTTATCGATAAGAGAATAAAACACGTACTCAAGAGTTTCTCAGTGGAGTGTAAAGTATATTTAAGAGTGCAATTTTTCCTTTAACTTCCGATTTCCTTACTACATGAAGTAAACTTTGATAGTACCACTAAGGAACATGATTTGACTTGAAATCATACTTGTTGGGAATCCAACCCAAGCTCTAAAATGTATGTAAACACTGAAAAATAGCTTTCAATTTATTCCACTTATTGAAACTAATAGGAAGTAGCAATTTTGCTTTTGCCATTTCGGAATTTATTCTTTACATGTATGCAGAAAAAAACACCATAATAGTATCTGTATCTGGAAAATTGAAAAAAATCATCAGCCGAAAAAGAGGTTGACAATATCCCTGAACAGCCTAAGTAAAATCATAGAGTAACTATAGAGTAGAGTAAGTTTCACCATAGAGTATAGTTACTATATGGTAAACTTTATTAAATTTGAAGATATTGAAATGGTCGCAAATTTTATCGTTATATTTTAACAATATGAATTCAAAATTTTGAATGTAAAATAAAACCATCATCAAAGCAGCATCAAGAACACATGGCCATAATCGTATCAAGTTATCGGGGTAAAAGTTAAATTTAGAGAAGGTGAATTATTAATTTGAATCTGGCTGAGCATTTGTCTTAAAATAAGAAGTTGTACCTCTTTCTATGCACATGTATTTGATCTATCTATACAATTGGTATCTATTTTTGATATTGACTGTTTGAAGGAAGTAGTCTTTAGTGGATGTGACTCTCGTGCCTAACTTCTAATATTCTTTGAACGTTTAAATGGACTGGGTGCCTGTATTTTCAGGTAAAATATATGGAACTGGTACGCACATATAATTACATTTTTGTTGTGTATTGTTAACCTCTGGTTTTTTAGTTTCTCTTTTGTGTGTCTTTCAATGTTTAATGCCTTCTGGCGTTGAACTTTCCCAAATCTTTGAACCCTTTTTAGCTAATTCATTTGATTTGTTTATGGAAGTTTTCTTTTTATGTTCCAAAAATTGATGCCTTTCAAGTTAAAAAATGGTGAGCGTTTCCCTGTAATGGATATTTATTTTCTCTTTGGCTTTTCTTGGACTACTTGTTTTTGATTTTTGTGATCCACATGGTAGTTTTTTCTTCTTTTCTCTTTTTAGTGCTTTATCTTCCTATATCGTTACCGTCTTATAAAACGACAAAGGGCTCGATTTAAGAGGTTCAATTCAAGAGATTCTATGCTAAGCTGTCTCACCATTTACTAAGCGGCTCATCACTTACTAAGCGAACTAATCACTTACTCAGCGATCTCATCACTTAATAAGCGAACTAATCACTACATAAAATGAATGGAAAAGTTGTTTAAAAAATCCCTTTGATGAAATCCTTCCAAATCATTTTATCGATTCGTTTATAATTCGAATGCAGTGTGAGTCCAATTAGGCGAAACACGTGTATCTCTCTCGACACAAGTGGAAATCCGAGTTCTCTGAGAAATGTACTCGAAGAAAACAGTCTAAATCTTGCCCTCTATAAAATCCATTCTGTTCTACCATACTTTGGTTCATTCCAATCTATAGGTTGGGTTTACTCAGCGCAAAATCGTATTAATTCCCCTATTTCCTTAATCTCTGCTCTTGGAGAAATCCAAAGAAGGGAGGAAGGCTTTCCACTCCGTCGATCCCAAGCCGTTTGTTCAGTTTACATGGGATCGGCCGCGCGTGAAACTGAGTGACCCCGCTAGTATTTTTCGTTAACTCCTCAACGTGTTTCAGGAAATACCATATAATGGACGATATGTATGCGTTGGAGGAGTTCTGCAGGGGTGGGAGGTTACCCAAGGGTGCGTGCCCAATTTTCGAAAAACTTTTCCGAAAAGAGAACCCACCCTGCTTTGCATCTTTGCACGCCTTCCCCGTAATCTCACCTCTCGATTCTTTAATCTACGCAACGGGGGAGGGCATTTCCATTGTTAGATCCCCGCTCCCTAAAACCAGAAACTAGGGGAGTGAAGTTTCGCAGTAGAGAAGAAATTTCCTCCAAACTTCGCATTTCTTTATTTTCCCTTTCGTTTGTCTTCTTGGTCCCATTTTCTGCCCCTTTCTGCGTTTCCCTTCGCTTTCGTTCGTCATTTTTTCGGGTTACGCTTCTCGTTTTTTGCCTTCTCATTTATTTCCGCATTTTTCCTCGGGTCCCTCTTGAATCCCTAATCTCCCGCGATATGCTCTGGTTCATCTCCCATCGCCGATTCATGTATTCAGCCCACGCAAACTATTAAACAAGCCCCAAGGCTCGAACATGATGAAAATTAAAAGGATGGGGATCGGTCGATAAATCAATCTCTTGGCCATTAATGTCACCTGATAAATCGGCGAATTTTTAACGTCCGAGAGACCTCAGCGATTGGTTGGTGGACGGCAGGCTTCAGTGTTTTTTTTACCTTTTGTGTTGAGAGTGTTTTTATGGAGTTATTGGAAACGCTGATTTTATCTCTTTGCAATGTCTTTCTTAAGATTAATGCTGCGAGCCGTCAGAACCCTCTAACATTAAGCTATACGATGAATTAATTCAAAAAAGGGTATCTTAGTCATATTAATACATATTTAGCATAGGTGTATGCTAAAAGATGGAGAAATTGTGTATCCAAGCTCTATAAATACCGTAAAATCTCAGTTTAACCCTAAATGAAGACGTTATTCATTCATTTATTTACATGTGTATGACTTAATTTACGGCTATTAAGTTCATATCAAAAACATTTATGATCCTAAAGCATTAGAAACTAATGGGTTATGCAAATCATCATATTATACCGATAATCCAGATAAATGAACTTGTAATATGTTTAACATAAAAAGAATCATGAATATGGAAACAAAGAGCTGTTTTAGTAACTTTTAAAAGAAACTTAATTCGTAGATCTTTAAGTTTCGTCTTTTCAAAGTAATTACCTTCATGTCAAGTGGGACCTTACATCCAAATTGTCGTGTTAAAATTTATTCTCTCGGTCTTAAAATACTCTTGTAGTAACTAAAGTTCGGTTTGAACGAGCAATGAAAAACTCTTTTAATCAAAACGGAGAAGAGAAAATTCTTTTAAGATAACTAAAGTTGCAGTGAACTTTACATGTAATTTATTTCGCATTAAATATAATGATTTGACAAGTATACGCAAAATACGGGCAATATGGTATCTATGTAAACAAAGATGGGACTTAAAAATTACGGTGTAAGGCGAAAATCTGGTTAGAAATGCACCAGTAATTATATATTTTTGTGATAGATTCCAATGTATCAGGCTTGATAAATTTTTATTCAATTTTTATTCTTAATTTAATATTAAATGTAGTTAAGCAATTAAATACATGCGAATAAAAACATTCCTTGATTTTAAGAATTTTATTTAGTTCAGAATAATTTAATTTGCCTGAATATTTCAGTGAGAAATAATCATCCCAATCCAACTCCCAGTTTAAGGGAATATTTGCTGAGGGTTCAAATGGACTCCAATGTTTGTTCGATATCTTTTCGCGAAATTCTGTTCAGATGTTGGACTCGTACCGGCACAGAGCGCCACCGAGGAATACGCAAATAGACGGAGAGATTGTGAACCTCCATCTTTACGCGGCAGATATATTTTGGATAGAAACTCTTGACAGCGCTGACAATTGTGAGAAGAGAATGCGATTTTATTTTCTTTTTATTATACTCTTCTTTCTCGTGTAAAATGTCAATTCTTATTAAACAAAGTAAAGGAATTAAACAGTAAAAATCGTTTTAATACTGGAGAACATGCCACTCATTGAATATTCAGTCAATCAGTATCTATTATGAATATTCAATTGAATATTTATCATGGATACCTAATCTTGTAGCTTAAACAAATAATTTCGGCCAACCGGTGGATGGGGTATGTATGGTTGAGTACTCAATGGAACATTCATATACCAAGCATTCTCTAGCAGTTGACGGTTTATAGTTTTATTCTTCTTAATGTGTACGTTTCCTAATTCTCTCAATATTATATACCATATACGAAGTCGATTTCCATTATTTTCTGAAGGTTTTAATTAGGCTGACTATATCCTATCTTGTTGAAAACAAAACACTTTCCTTCAATAAAACGTGACTACAAAGACAGATCAGAAAAAAAATCGCTCCAATTTCATCCTGTGATGATTTCATCATTTTAATGCTGATATTATTCGAAGGGGATTTCGTCTATGGAAATGTATATTTCTCCTTAGGTTTAAAATGCCTCTGGTTCCAGAATGAAAGTTAAGTATAAAGTACAGAGAATCACTACTTTTTAAGAGTGAGATAGCGTTATCATTGGAAGCTTTAATGTTTCGTAGAAGCAGCAAAATATAGTTTTCTTAATAATTAACAGTTCTTAGGATTATAGCATATATTACGAAAATGCCGGACTATTTTTTGGATTTTTAAACTACAGATCTCCTTATTTAGTTGTATTGATCATTACAAAAATCATTTTTTTTCAATAATTCAATCAATGATTCAACGGAGCAAAGTAAAGATTTTGGCGGTACAGACGGGGCAGTCCCGACAAATATTGAAAGTGTAGACGTCTTAACCTGTAAATGTGTTAACATTAGCCAATACATTTGGGCTTCCTTTAAAAGCCCACTGATATGTTTGCGAACCATAATCTTAGCTGTACATCTGTGTACCAATATTAACTCAACATCATTTTCTTTTTACAGGTGAGTGCATACGTTCCCTACTGACCCGTACGATTCTAAGGCAATACTTTGGTGGAGAGAGGCGTACAACAAGGGCTGGAAAAAATAAGGTAAACGATAAATGATCTTCATCTAAAATGGAAAAATATATCGCACTGTCAAATTAGCTACTGAAAGTCAGAGTTGAATGTGTAAGTTGCTCTCAGAGTTATCAGAGTATTGATGGTAGCACTAAAGTACATACGATTCCGCTGTAGGAATCAACTCATTACCTAAATACTTAATTTTAATTAATTGTATATTTTAGTTATCCTGCTTGATATCTTTGGATCTCCGACATGTTTAAGTTCTAATAATATCTAAAATAGATTATTTCCATTTAATTAAGAGGATGGCTTATTTTGTTTTAGGAAAGGTTATGATTTATGTCGTCCTTAATGGATTTTTAATTGAGTATTCTCTGCTCTACTAAAAAGTCGACCGAAGCTGAGAAGAATATTATACAATGATGGCGTCTCTAAATTTTGCTGATTTTACTCTCTGTTTCTCTAAAATTTCGGATTTCCATGGATTGGATGAGCTCTCTTAGGCTTGGCTTGAAACTTCGACACTTTTTAAACATTGAATGTATTTATTTCGTACATCTTCATTTAGGTAAGGTTCCTTTGCATTGGTTTTTAGTTTGAGATGGGTCGTGTGCAAAAATGTATAATGTATACTACTATTGTGTACCCTTCGTGATAAACGTAATCTTTTAATTGACCGATTTCTGAGTCTATTTGATTGATTTCATTCATAGGCCTGATCTGCCTGTGTAGCATGGTGAATACAAAACATATCACGCAATTAGACTTCGGAAAATACTCCAACATCTCATTAAATTACATTATTTTTCACATTAAATCTCTGTATACTTTTTCGGCATGTGGAGATTGGCTAATAAATCAAATTCCCGGATAGAAAAGTAGCTCGCGCATTCGCTTTTAGTGAATTCGGTCCCGGCTGGCTTCACATGCGCTAAATAATATTATGCTATAATATACATTATGGATACAATACATACAGTACATTGTAGTCGGAATTGCATATAACATAGACATTTAGGTAACTCTAATAAAAATAAAGAAACGGATGAGAAATACTGTTATGACCTAAATGAACTTTTAAAAAATACTACAACTCCTGGCTAATAAAGCTATTTTGGGTTAAGTATATCATCCCGTAGAACAATATTATTGCTTATTGTTGTTTTCTGATAGAGCTTCGACAGCTTTGGTCATTTCGAACTTGGGGTCCCACCGGGAATCGCACCCCTTTTCACCAAGTCGAATACACTGTCCAGCGGAAGTCCCAACAAATATAAATATAAGCAATTATGATCAGAAATAAGAAATACTCTTTGCTCTATGCGATAATGGCGTTATAATTTTTTATTCTAGTTAATTAGAGAGGAAGCATAATTGAGTATTGTCTTAACACCGTACTATCGTTTCTTTCCCACATCCAAGGTGGAGTGGTACCTAGAAAGTAATTAAACGTAATTCATCCGTGGCCGATCTTTTCCATTTACTGTTATCTTTCACATAATCTTAAGACTTCCGTAACGAATTAATAACATCAATCTCGGTTTGGGAAACATCCTTTCCATCACATTATCCCTCGAAAGAAAGTCTGCTTCATTTTTCTGCTAATTAATTCTTTAATTCTTTCAGCCGCTGCTGACAACTCATTTCGTAATATTTCCTGCCCATAATGATTACAATCCATCTTCCGTCTGTTTGACTCCCTCTTGGATTTAGATTCTTAACTTTCAAGATTGCTTTTAATTACTTTCCGTGTCACACCAGCCTTGTTTCAGAATATTAGCTTTGAGTCGATAATTATAGCGTAAAGTGTCTTTGGATAAATAGAATATGCGCATGAATTATCTCTGGAACCCTTTGATATTATTAGCGTGCAGAAGACGTAATTTTGGGAACTGTTATCATTTCTGCTTTCTAAATTGACTAATATACTCGTCATATTGAAACGGAAATCAAAGTCAAAATGAGGAAACAAATATAAGTGGAAAATTACTAAATTCTAAGTTGTAGATTTTAATTTGAATTTCTTTGGAAGGCAGTTTATTTCCAATCATCACCTAATTAAGGCTACGTGAATCGTAAACACTCGCATTTTCCTTTAACTATACTTTACTTTTATGAAGAATCATGTTTTCTGATGTGATTGAAACAGCATCAATGGTGCTAACAGCTCTATTAGAAAGTATATAGTTTGAACTTTATATTTTAGTAGTTTCTTCTTTATAATGATATTTTCCTTTAGAGAATATTAAATAATCTTAGCACTCAATTTATTATTTAATAAATGTAAGTATGTAACTTTCAATTTTTTTTATTGTCTGCTTCTAATATAATCTTGAGGATTGGGTCTATAACATGTGGTTTTCAGAATGAAATAAAAAAGGACGCAGTACAATTTTTACAGTGCCTTATGGTGTCAATCCAATTACAACTGCTACTTAAAATCGGATAAATAAAAATATATGAAAAAATATGTACGCCAAAGTTAAGTTAAAAGTATATAAAATATGTGCAAGAAATTCAGTGTAATAACAAAATATATAATAATTTCAAAGGACTACTTATTATTGCAGATTGCGAAACAAGCTGAATCCATTTTGGTAAAAGAAAGACATTTACCAGGAATTTACTAGGAACCTTTTCGTGTTTCATTCAAAATCCTTTGGAATAAAGTGCGTTTCTTTTATATGCGGTGATAGTTGGGCTGACCTTGATGAATGAACTGAGAATTCCAATTTATGGATCCGATTCTTATTGCAATCTGTTTACAATATATATGTGTATATAGTGAATAGAGGAAATTAAATGTCCACCAATAACACGTTGATTGAGATACTACAGCCCATGTAAAATGATGCCTCTGCCAAAATGATTCCAACTTCTAGCCTCTGGTGGAGGAATCATTTCGCTCTCGATACAACCCATCGAACTTTTCTGGCCGTGAACTAAAAGATATCCGAAATGTCCTTCTATTTTTAAACTCATTAAAGTCTCATTTGGCCACTTCGCTACAGGTTATCGGTAGGCGAACCGAAAGTGTCTGTATATCTGGAAGTCTTTCGATTTCTCTTCAGTGCCTTCTCAAGACCTCGGACTAGTTTTCCGATCGTCACCGTCCTTAACATTAAGGCTACAGTTTCATGCGTTTCGTAATCCATCAATTTGGACCGCAGTCGCTCAGTTTAGGAAACGTGATTATTCACACGTGCATCGAGACCGTGAAAAAGACGGTTGACTCCTCTTGAACTGGATCGCGAAGGAAGCGGTAATTAACCCACATCCGAAATCTGCCCTTAATTATCGTTTAATGCCGAGTTGAGGATGCATCGAAAGAAATGCAGCTCGGAGGAAATTTCGCGTTTTTAGCTGTGGAATGGATAATTGTTCGAGGAACGAGACCTGTAATTTTTTTAAAGGAAAAGAAGGAGAATCATCACGAAAGAAGAAATTTTTAAATGCATTTAATTAAGTCGAATGAAGTTTTGATACTCAATATTTGTAATCATTATTTGGACTAATTCGATTCAGCATTCTTTGTACAATTTGTTATTAAATGACGAAAAGAAGTTTCGGAAGGGGTTTCCCTCCCGACTTCAGCCGAATGCTGGGGTAATTTAAAAAAAATACGTTTGTTAAACTCTTATTCAGTGTTAGCACCTGGAAAAAATACAAATTTCAAAGTAAAAATATAAAATATACTCTGAATCATTTAGGGCTCTAACCAGTAAGAATACGTAATACTCGGATTATTTTTATGATATCGATTTGTTCCATCTATCCCTGGATATTTTTCACCAAAATATATCAGTCTTTTTATAATTGAGCAATATCTTATCATTATTGCTTTCATATTCGGATTCTACGTTGATCAGAAAATATTTTTCTTTTTGCAAAAGTTTATAGAAGATGGAAAAGTTTATATTCGATTTTATATTCAGGAAACGACATTTTCAATAGCACTTAATCTCGCAGTAAATCAAATAAAAAATAATTCAGTAAAATACCCAAGATTGTGACCGCATTCAAAACCTGATGGTTTTCCGCTGAAGCAATTTCTAGACACAATTTATTTTAGAAATTTACATAGGTAATTACCATTTTTCACGGTTCATGCTCTATGGGATTAATATGCAATTTAGTGATTTTCTTTGAAAAGAAGAAAAACTCTTTCGCTTAACACTTCCGCCATTCAGATTATAATAAGTTCGAGATTCTCCTTGTAAGATGCAGGTTCGTTAATTTTCATTATTCTCTTATCCATATCAACATGATCGACATGATACGTTGTTATAGATACACATCGACGATGAAGAAATAATTGGTTCGCATATTATCGAATAAAAATTAGGAGATTCATATACCGTGGAGGAACTTATTTTAACATACATTTGAGCTATTGTCTATCTATTGCTTCAATGTAAATATGACTTCAATGCTGAGATCATCTATGGATGATAGCAACGAAGAAAATTTCTACACAATGTAAATGGAGTGAGAGAGTAAAATTAACATTTTAAATTTGATTCGGTGTTTTGCAGAGGAGTTACAGAATCAGTCACTGAACCCAAAATAACGATTATGTAACTCTTCCACGAATGAAAGAGTAAATGAATACATTGGCATTTTGAGAAAGCCAACCTCCCTCTCTTTATTGCCACGGTAACGATGTTTCTTCTTAATTATAATGGAATCTAAAACAACATTTGAAGTAACATGTATTTCAAGTTATGCAGCGATAGAAAAATATACTTTCTGTTTATTAGCGTATATGACAACATATCTCTGACTGCAGATTGATAAGAGACTAAAACAATATATCTGAATTTGGTAACTGTTGTTTGCGATTGTACGATAGGAAAAATTCGATATATATTTTACGATATTCGTAAGCACCATTGCTACCCTTTTGAAATAGGGGTCAGAATTACTTTTAAAAATCTAAGAGATTCGCAAACAGTCACAATTTTTAGTTTATTATGTTACGTTTTGTTTCAGGTTAATATCACCCGTCTATAGCCAAATTTTCCTTTTCTATCCACCGGAACCAAAAATTAATTAAATACTTTACAATTTTAACGATTTATTACATTTTATATCAACACTACGTAGAATATTTTCTGGAGTGCTCAATTTTTTCCTAAAACCTCTGGAAATCCTGCTTTCATTTTCTTTTGGTCCAATTAATGTTCAATCGAGAATCCATTATAAATTTGGGAGCTTGTTCATGCTGCGATACTATGGGAAAACCTTCGGTCTAAACTAATTTGTGTTAATTACATATTTGAATGAATTTTCTGATGAAATCCCTTTCGCTGGCTACCAACTCTGGTTTGGCCAGAAGAAGGGTTTCCTAAGCGCAGTAGCTCTTCCGAATCCCCACGGTTGGCCATGCTCCGCCGTTCAAATAGAGATGTCCAAATTCGAATTGGATCGCGCGCGCTTTCATGACCGTAATGACTCCGCTATCGATCGCATTGCTTTCGGATTCAAACGGCATGAAAAGCGAAATCGATCCGTATCCACCGTAATGAACATCGCCTTTCATTTCATTTTCGATGCACTTCCCCGCTCTCTTTCCCGCTCTGCTCATCGCTTTCTACCGAACTGCACACGATCTTTACGTAAGTGGAACTCCTTGGGCCAAAACCCGGCTATTTTCTATTCCGCTCGTATTCCCCGTAGCGTGGAGTCGCTACCGGCTTAGAACGCCTCTGGTCCGCATCCAACAGGAAGCACGTTTTCTCCGAGAGCGAAAAATCCCTTTTCCCGGCGACTGAGCCTTGCTTAGTCACTTAAGTCTCATGAGTGCCATCGAAATCCTTCGGCGAGGGCATCCACCTCCTGACCTCATATGGAAAAGGAGCTTAACTGTCGCAATTAGCGTATGTTTTTCGCTCTGCCCCCTATCGGGCGCGCTTGAAAAACTCGCCGCAATTGCCTTGATTGCATGCCGCGTCTACGTTGTCACGTGACCTGGCCAGAAGCATCAGTGTGCGTGTCACGAGTGGCTTTTTAGAGAATTACGGAGGTTTAATCTATTCCTCGTCGTTGTGGTTAAATAACGCGAGAGGTTTATGAGGTCAAGAATATGAAGAAGTGAATTGTTCCTAAGTAATTAATATAACTGATGGTATCTTTGCTTTATAAGATATAATGATAAAACATGCTGTAGCTTACACCAGCATGGGGGCCTCTTAGATTAGTTTATTAATTATGTAGCTCGTGGAAATTTAAATATTATCTTTAAGCTGAATTAAAGATAAGTTTAAGAATCACTCACCAAATATGGGAAATTCTTTCTTATAACTATTCGCAGCTCTGTAATTAAAAGTTCCTTACAGCCATAATTTAGCATAGATTCAAATTCAAACGATTTGCTCACTACGATCAGTCATCCTGCAGGATTTTATGCCAAGTAGTAAATTGCCTCGACAAGTGAGATAATTTCGCACATCCAGCCCCCACCGGGGATCGAACCAGTGACCTGGGGATCATAGACCAACGCTTTACGCCCTAAGCTATCCGAGAGTTCGTTTCGCAGTTGCTGGCCTTCTTCTGTTTTAGGGACGGAGATAATATTTTAGAGCCGAATTTGAAACAAATAAGGACTTAATTAGCGTGAATAAAGAACAAAACAAATTTGAAATCATCTCGTAAAAATAAAAAAATACAATGTTCATTTTGTATTCTTTGTTGCATTTCCTAAGTAGAGATTCAGCAAGTAAGCTGTCAAAATTTATGTCAAAATTCACTGCCGGAAATTATTTATTTAAAAAGTAACTCACTCTATTCAATGATAAATATTTTCGGGCTTGTGAAAATATTTTGATCAAACGCCAATCAATCGCGCCATTAAATGTAAGTATTAGACAAAATATTCATATAAATGAAAATATAACTACTAGCACACCACGAAAGTCATCGCTTATTCATTGTAGGCGGAATTTTTTTCTGTGGGATAATTAACTCAAACTTTCCCATCTGACCAGGTGCTGACGTGAATGTTACGTATAGTTTAAGTGTGCATATAACCGACTAAGGTGATTATATTCAATGTCTCGAAACTTGATTATTTCTCTTTTTCGAGCAAACGTTGAGTAGGATTATCAATAGAGTGGGACACTCATACAATTGTGACCATTCATACGAAAATAAAATGTTGATACACTTCAGTTATCCGTAACATATGAGTAATTATCTCATTAGAAATTTACATATTTCATGTAGTTTGTTATTAACCCAAGGTAAAAACTATTATGTTCCTTCGACAAAAAATCGTACGACAGTCGCTAATGTTTAAAACAGAATAAATTCTTCTTATAAAACTCTTCTACTGGGTCAAGAGAACGTAGTAGGACTGTCGCTCAATTTTTCGTAACATAAATTCTCCCTCATGGCCATTGCAATTCCCATCCGTGGTGACTCATATCACTTAATGCAACCGCAGATCTCCGCGATTTAAATGCAATTTCACGCTCATGTGCAGACATATCTGAGCACATTAAAGTAAACCATGTCTTATCCGCATTATACGGGCTAATAACCATAAAAAATACAGCATTTGCCCCCTCCTTATTTACCTTCAAGACTCGTTCATAATTCAAGGAGGAAATCTTCCCTCTTTTTCGCCCGTCTTTTTCTCGCTCGCTTGACTTCTTTCCATCATTACGAACGATGAGTTGCGGGCAAGTGAAATTCTACCCACTTCCATAGTTTCCTCGAAACAAAACAAGTTCGCAAACTAATTATTAATAGTATTTTCTTGACAAATAACATTAAAATTGGACTTCAGTAGGGATGCCGAAAATAAACAGATGTCTCGTTAGGTAAAATATTACACAATTCCAAATTATCTATACTTATAAAATATCTATAATGGAGCCATGTCTGTAAATTGAAGAAATTTTCATATACTGATCGTCGAATATCGATTTCGGTTCCAAATTATGTGACCTCTGATGAGATATTGAGATTTTTACAAGAATATTTCTTTCCCGATAACCTGTTCCGTTGGACTAAGATGAGAGATGTTAGATTCTCCTCTGCACGAAAAAGGATTATATTTAACCGTACTTCTAACACTCCTTGAGTTTCAGCCTGTATTTCAGCTACTTAGAGATGTCCTGTTATACGTACCTTATCACATTATTATTGCATGAAACCATAAGTGTAAATACTATATAGTATGCATATTATCGTATATACTAGTGTACAAGCCGAGTTTTTCAGCTATTTTTTTATCTAACCCCTCGGCTTATTCTCAAGTTAGGGTCCCGCCAAGTTCGACTTAATTAAATTAATGTATACATTGTATAATTGAATAATTATTCAATAACATTTAACTTTTTCAACTCAATGATGCCTCAATCACTGTAATATTATTGGTGCCTATTTTTATATTGAAATTTACCAGTAGCTGCTACATTTCCCACCCTAGTCTTATACTCGAGTCCATTAGTTTTCCCAGTTTCTCGTGATGAAATTATTTTCCGCGGCATATATTCGGGTCGACTTATACTCGATTATACACGGTATACTGTATTAATATAAATATTAGAATTATCTGAATTTAAAAATTCATATTTATTAATCATTTATTGCACAAATACTGAAATTAGCAGGAATTCAAAAAATGTTATAATTTGAGATACGTTATTACAAATTTTACATGAATCACCTACATTATACACCAGGACGCTCGTGGTTATTTCATAAGAATTACATTTTAAAATCCATTCACTATTTTTGAAACACCGAGTATGTACATACCATATTACATTATTATAACATTATACCTCGAATAAATATCACATACTATACCTAAATATTATTTTACGGAATAAATTCAAGCAACTCATTTTATATAACAACCTTTATCGTAAGGTGTACAAATAATATTACGCTATTGTAAACTTGGCGCGTTTTCGAAACCTTCGCATTGTTCCCGCAATTCCATTATTTCCTCCGCTTTTGGAGTGGGCAGCGATTATGGAGTGCGATAACCCCGATAAAGGGCGGCCATATGCTCTTTTTTATTCTCCCGGTGTCATTGCACCCAACCTTGCACGCCGCGTGCTGGGGTTCGTAACAGTGACCCAGAAAACTAGAGAACCTCTGAGGCGTCTCGAAGGACTTTCTGCGCCAGCGAACCGGGAGGAAATAATTTGCGGAGGTGTGGGAGGAGGCGGCGTTGCCGGAGGATGTTTTAAATTATCTACGCAAGAAAGTTGCCGAATCTGCTGAATGATCGAAAGAGCCGAAATGCGAGCGAATGAAAGCGGTTACACAGTGACCGCCTTTATCCATTAGGTATGGTTGCCCGGGAGGATTACATAGCTCGATATTTATATATAGAGGTGTTTGAAAAAGTTTTTATTTTTTCTGAAATGTGTTGATTTGAAAACCAAATGGTGGTGTTATGTGTTTTTATTTTGTTTCCTAAATTTGGTGTTACTAATTTTCACAGAGCCTCATTTCAGAAAAGGAATAATACTAGGCACACTTTAGCATGAACATTAAAAGCATTATTAAAATATTATTAACTGTAAATTATACAAAATAATAAATTGAACTTATTTAAAACTGTGCTGTTTACACCTAAGGAACATGCTTTCACAGCTGCAGATCAACAAAACATGATATTTTCATTAAATAAATATTGACACGATTGATGTTAGGAAAAAAAAAACATATTTCTTCGTGAAATTAGGCGATATTTTGTTATAATCCATAATGGAGAGAATATTTTATGAATTTCTTGCAAAATATCAAAGCGAAATTCGCGTTAGCAAATATAATAATAATAATAATAAAAACTCTTTATTTGGCGAGGTTAGGCTAAGATGTCATGTTAGGTTAGGCTAAGATGTCAAGGTTAGGCTAGGTAAGATGTCATGAGTGATCAAAATATGACAAAAAATACGTAAATAAAACAATAATATATTGTACATTTATTTAAAACGTACCAAAATGACATTTCCCTCTTTTAAAAATGAAGCGAAAACCACCAAAAACCGTGCTGCTTATTAAAACTGTCGAAATTAGCGTTATTTCGCTAAATCGGCCAAAATTCGCGCTATTTGTTGGTTTTATCTCTTATTGCGAAAAACAAACACCTCTAGTTATATATATAGATAGTTTTAAACTTCAATCTTTTCCCCTCGCTCGTAATATAAAATCTCAATTTTCAGTGGCTAAATATAATAGTGCATTTGGATTTTATTAAATATTTTTTATCAGTCTGATTTAATCATCAAATACGATTTCTCATGTGAATGACTTATCGGTTGGTTTGAATTTCAGTTTTCACGATTTATCGATAAAGAAAGGTTGTCCAGGGTAGGATTACGCAATTATTTCCAATGGCTGAATTATGGTGCATTTAGAGGTTATTAAATATGTCATCAGTTTATTTAATCATTGAAAACGATTTCTCGGGTGAATGACCCATCCTACCCATGACCCAATAACTTTTTTCTTCTTTCACAATATCATGAGCCACGAGATGTTTAGAATTTATTATATATATCTGATTTATTTATGATAAGATATATATCTATTTGCCTACACCTGTAAAACTCATGCAACCGTGGTTGCTGGACACCTATCTATAAATTGTTTGTGGAAAAACATTTTTGACGCCAAATACGTAAATCTAGGCTCAGGAAAACAATATTAGCACTTTTATTTAAGACCTTAAAATGATCCAGTATATATTTTAGTAACCGCCTAAACACAATATCGTCCAAATACCGTGGCAAATATACCGAAACTTCTAAATAGTGCACCTGTCTTCATCATACGTCATTATAAGATTTTATTACATGAGTGTATCGCTTCCTTTCAATGATAAAAATAAGGCTGTTTTACACATAGCTATCTTTTTTTCTCCCATGACATGAAACACTTAATCATTTATCCTGGTCAAAAAAAGTAACCACACTATAGCGTTTGGTTCCTATTATAACTACAAATCACAATATTACATGCTCTTTACCAATTAGGTCAGAAGGCTTTTGCAAAAGTCCATTGTATTTATGTAATTTGTTACCTTTAAAACTCACCTGAAGCCGTTTCAGACGTCGGTGAACGTTTTTTTTAAGACACTGAGGCCGACAAAATAAGAGATACATTAGCTTTAATCGCATATGAAAACTACATCAATCTACTAAACAGGCAAGAACGAGAAGTAGTGTTCAATACTTATCATGTTTCCAAAGTGAGCATTACTTAAAAAATTAAATTTTCCTGATGAAAAGACTTTCTCCATATACTGATTCCACCGATAGTCTTCTCTATCCATGAGATTTTTTTCTCGTCGTGATTAATTAAATATCAGACGTTCAAACGTGTTGGTGTCAATAAGTTAAAGAAACCATGCAGTTTCATTATTTTACTATGGAAAGTTTTCTTGATTTTTACGTCACTTTCCAGTTAATTACAGAATATTATAGGGAAAATGCCTCAGAGGTTATTACCAAACTAAGTATTTTTGTCACCACATTTTTCATGTTTTTTTCCGTGAGGCTCATAAAATACAATTCATGAAAATTTCATCACACATTATTTTTACCCGAGTCAATTAACAATATGTATTCCAAACGTTTGCATAAGACGCGCAAGATTTTAGAAAGTGCGCGCATTAGTTTTACGACAACTTATTGTGCGTGTAGGTGAAGCAAGGTGCAAATTCTCCCCGCCCCCAGAAAATGAACACAATGACAGAATAAGTTTCACAAAATTTCGATTTCGTGTTTTTCTTCCTCGTTAGCATATTTTATACTTACGGCTTTCCATTCGGGACAGCTTTTTCTAAATCTCACTCGTCCTCCGGCATTCGCCTTCCGGCACTTTCGTATCTGATTACGGCGAAGAATCGGCAACGCTGAACAGTGGGAAGCCGAGGTGCATTAAACTTTCACACAATTTTTTTCCTTTCTTTCGGGTGCTGCAGTGGGATGAGTTGTTACCAAGGGGTTATGCACCAGTGCAGGTGCTCGAAGGACAGGGAAGTGTGCAAAGTTTTAATGCTCGGGAATTGCTCGCCTTTCCGGAAAGCTGTTTTATTTTCGTGAGACAGCCACGAAGGCAGATGGTTCAAATAGGAAATAAAAGGACCCTTTTGTTGCTGGCATTGTGTGGTTCGTGGGGCGGCAGAGGAAAGAATGGGCCATCAAATTTGAGTTCGCAGCCTGAAATTTTCGAGTTGCACTTCGTTATTTTTGGGGAGAAATCGTCTGGCGGAGGAAATGCAGCAATGTTTCCGGTTGGATTTCTCAGAAAGGATCGATAATTTTTGTCTGAACTTTCAAAAATCTAAATTCCGGCAATGTATGCTCCTGCTTTAGATTGCCTTAAATTTGTTTGTTTAACGACAGCAAATCATGAAGTAGTGAAGCTCATAAAAGGTGTTGCAAGCTATTGATAATTCTACCGCTAGGTAAAAGTTTCTCTTTAGCTAAGAATGACTTTGTTCATGGTGAATTAATAGAACTAAATATATCGGTTTCCACAAAAAACAGAAAATTTTTATCAAAACTGTATTAATTATATTCACTATTTTACTTGGTGGCTCAAGGTGACTTAAAAATGACGCTTACGTGTTGAAACTAGTCGTCAGTTTTTTTAAACATTTTCAGAGTAAACCGAAATATTTAGTTCAACTTATTCACCATGAATAATGTGCGAAGGTTCCACGAAGTGAAGGCTGAGTAATCCATTATAAACTAAGAATGTTTTTAGTTTTCTCTGTTCTAGGAGTCACAATTTTTTACATTCACAAGTAATTGTAGCAGTGTTGGAATTAAATTGAGAGGCAGAAACACATGAATTAGAGAAAGTGAAAAATTTTTCTATCTTTTATTATAGTTTATTGTAAGTCTCAGCTTATCACGTTCAGGACTATGTAGAGCTTAACCCGAATAGCAAAGAAATTCGAGATAATATATCTTATTTTATTTTCCTAATGTCCATCTCTGGTCATATTTTTAGTCGCTGTGATCAATCTCAGGAGGTTCTTCGCTCGATGACTTCAAGAAAGTTTAAATATTTTTAGATTTTAGCGATTACTTAATTGCAAGTCAATCTATACCATTGAGCTTCATTCCTTATGACCACGTTTAGAATCCTGTCATATGTTGTCAATCGTTACCAGTGGGTTAGGAACCTGAAACTTGGTACTTACCGCAAGTATGTTACTTTAGGATCGGATATGATTATCTGACTATTTTCTCAGATTAGAGAGAGCAATCTGCTGAGAGATTTCAGCCTTGCTCTTCTGGTCAATTCATTTAGGAATGATGAGGGTGTTGATTATCTTATTTTCACTTCAGTATTCATTCTTATAAATCTTGGATAATCTATATAAGCTACCACATTATGACAGTTAAAGTTATCCCACTGCATCCTTGAATCGTTGTAGGTTTATTTATTATTATTATTGATACACATAACTTTACGAGCTAATGAAATATCAGGCAGCAGTGTGCAACAAAGTACAGACTTCTGGTAAATTATTACAATGACAAAAGACGAATTAGAAATTACTATTGAACGATTATGAATAATCAAACAAATTCAAAGAATTTGGGTAATAATTTCAAATACAATTTTTGTCGATTTTCTACCTAGCTCTCACTCTGATTGATTATTCCACTTTGCACTAACACTTATTACTACTATCGAAGTATGATATTAAATATTAGAAAAAAGTACTTGTATTTGGGGAATAGTTGTCATCTGCTTGGTATTTTCCGCAGATGGCATTTTATTGTATCCATTTCATGCAGGAAGATTTTTCTGATAATTTTCCCACGAATTATATCATCTTTACTGCCCTTTTTTTGTTCATCGATCCCATTGGTGGCCTATATCCAAGGATATTTTTTACCCTCGATTAGTTTCACCGAAATTCATTCCCAATCCGTTTTCCTTGAGCTTTGTTTCAAAGCGAACTAAAGCTGATTCAACATCTCCATAAGCCGAGAATAAAACGAGAGCGTAATTAATTATCCTTATCAGACATTAGGAATAAAAAGCTCAATAAACTCTGTCCCCGATCTCCGCAAAGACAAGGAAGAACCAGAAAAGCGTTTCCGTGGGGTTTATCATCAGCAATAACTCATCTGTTGATGTCAGCGAGATATTTTGAAACAGTGCTGTTTCAACATCAGTAGCTCCTTTCCTAATGAATTTATTGTGTTATTGTCGCGTTATCTTTGGCGTGCAATGAAATTCGGTTAAAATAGTCTTCCTACTTAGTACCCTCTTTATAACCCTCACTCTCTCCAATATAACGTATATGAAAGATTTAACACAGTTATGATGGAAACATAAGCTTTATCTGTATTTTAATATGTAAATGGTTTACCTTTTTAACTATCAGAAATGCTTTAGGGGATATTTTAAATAATGTCGTCTTCTCTTGACTCATGTTATGCTACTTTAGAGAAACGTTAACAAACTTTAATTCATAACCCAATTTTTTACCCAACTTATCAAACTTTAATTAGTTTAATCCAGATTATTAATTATTTTAATTATAGCTGCCCTTGCCGTCAAAAACGATGGTAATATGAAGCAATTCAATTTTGTTGTATCGTTGTACGCTTTTAAGTTAGGAGGCATATTCATGCTTCGTATGACTCATAACAATCAATTTTTCATTTAAAAATATGCTTTATAATAAATTATACCTTTGACTAGGGTCACATAGAGCCACTTCTAAGATTCTTTCCCGGACGTTACTCGACAATAATTTGTTAAAGAATTGATTGAGATTTGAGTTTGTTACTTTTTCTCCCTGCCATACACCTAAGGCACCTCGGAAGGTTCTTGTTTAAGAAGGATATATAATAATGAAGTATACTGGATACTGCTAATGAAACAATATTTCGAACTATCCATCTTAGCATTTGGTTTCTCTTAAATTGTTTCCCGCAGAGCTTTCATTCAGTTCAGAGTCCGTAAACAACACGATCGTTTTTCGGCGTTTTAGGCTTATTTTGCCTTTTGGATTAACTTAGACTTTAATTCGACTCGGAACCTTGCGATGGCGCGTAGAAGACATTGGTCACCCGTTACTTAACCGAGGATGGTCATTAAAAAGCGATTTGGAAATGATTTCGCGATTCCGCGACTAGCACCTGGGAAACAGGAGCACGAGTGCGTAATTTCGGTTGTCTGCACGTCATTCGTTTTCCCTCGCATTGAAACGGAATTAACACTTCTCCGCCTTTCGCGGAATCCGCGATATCAAGATGCGTTGATACTACGCTTTCTTCCTTTTCGTGTATCCGTTCCGATTCGATTGACATCTGCGATGATTCAGCAGAATATTCAGAATTATCTGCGTAATATTCAGGTGTTATCCTTGATTGTTGAATTTAATCAGAAGAGGGGTCATTTGCGATGGACAGGATATGTTTCGCACCACCTTTTTTGGGTTTTTGTAAGGGGATAACGGTGTGGAGTTTAAGCCGATGAGTATTCGAGATCTGGTTAAGCCTTGGTGGTTACCATGTTCTCTCCATCGTCTTCCGCCGATGCATTTCCATAATAGCGAGAGCAACGGCGCGTAACGCTTCTCTTTTGTTACTAGGCCGCCATAAATTTTCAGATTTTATCTTTATTGTTTTTCACATATAAGAATGAGTAAGTGGTT
This sequence comes from Sympetrum striolatum, assembly GCA_947579665.1. NCBI lineage: Eukaryota > Metazoa > Arthropoda > Insecta > Odonata > Libellulidae > Sympetrum > Sympetrum striolatum. Next base: position 14,521,482 of record OX388346.1, read on the forward strand.
TTGTATGGGTGGATATACTGTGGCCTCGCTCCGCGTAATCCTCTAAATTCGTTTAGTGGAAGTTTCATTGAAGGAGTAGGAATTAGTATTCTAGGGATTTGTGTTTAATGCATAATTGTCTAACGTATGTCAGCAAGTACTATGAGAGTTAATGAGTCTTAAACTTTAAGCGGAAAAATGTATTGTAAGCAGTCGAGTGGGGTCAGATTTGACCCCAAAAATTATTTCCTTCCTACTTCGGACACTGAGTTAACATTTACTTTATTTCCTTACATTTTAAATTTATTTAAGTATATACTGCAAATTAATTGGAATGATATCCCCTAATCCTTGGAGAAGTTCCCAAATCCTCAATAAGCTAAATCTAGACATATATGTTTGGAATGAATCCTGTATTATTAGTGAAATGGACTACAGAAAATGGGTTAAATCTCACCATTATGCATAAAAACACCATCTAATCATGTCAAGGCTAATCTAGGGATAATAATTACAATTATTACAATTAAATGTTATACATTTCAAAGGCTCCGCCTATATTTAGAACGAAATTGTTATTAATCTCAGAGTAATACTTTGTCGGATGAAAATTATGTGGGATATTCCACTAATGCAGATGTGCTCAAACGGTCTGCTACACCACTCAGCATATTTCTCGAACTTAGGCGGGTCAGACTTGAATACCCAATTAGTCGACTATTATTTCTTTTTTCGACTTCATTACCCCTATTCTATCAAGTGTAGCAATAACACGAAAGTAGTTGCTTTGAAATTGATTAAAAATATTCCATAGTATCTGCTCTTTAGACTGTCAGATCTTTGGTCTAATAGAAAAAGTAAAAAAGGCATAGTGTTATTTATGTGAAGAGATGAGCACTCAAAGTGGCCTTTACTCTAATCTTAAATAATTCTGTGGAAGGAATACGAATCGATGTGATTTTACGCACTATCTTTCGCTAAAATTTCCTTCCTATAGTTGTTTTCGGAAGGAAGGCATTCGACTAGAATAACAAACGCCGGCAATGTATTCGCTTTTCCGACAGTAAAGTTGGGCGTCCCGACGCCCAAATCCATCTCCAAGCAGACGTCGCCTCCACCGAATGAATGAATAAAATATCTTCGAGGAAAGAACATAATAGATATAGCGACTTCACTCTGCTTTATACTGCCAATAAATGTAAAAGTGCTGTTTTTGGCTCGTGTTGTACATTGGACGGAGTAATATAAAGTTCTTCCGTTTGGTGAATGCTTCGTACAGATGCAATTTGTTTATTCACGAGTCTGATTTTAGAAATTCTCCCCATTTTAAATTTATTCGACTGTATAAAGACGCGGTAGAGCCTTGAGGATCAAAAATAAGCCTTTTATCGAGGTTGAGAAGCTTTTCCTTCCCATGCATTGTTTTTCGATCGATCAATCCGATTTATGTGTATAAACCAAAACTGTGAAAGTGCTATATAGGCCAGGGACAAAAAGAAAGGTTTAAAAAATGCATTTCCATTCTCAGTGAACCGTGGACCCTGTTACCATTCTATGATATCCTAAAACCCTCACGGTGCACTTGCAAACCCAATAAGTACTTGGCGTAACCTAATATGTTAATCTTAAATTCAATTTTCAACTCTTGCTGCGTAATATAAATAGAAAACTTAAGAAAAACAAGAAGAAATTTTTTGCCAATAGAAGGGAGTCATGAGCTTAAATTGGCTGAAGGCCCTCTCAAAGTAGTATAGTAAGCTCATTCTCATTTTTTTCTAATCCTTGAACTGAATTATATTTACGAAAACATTTTTGCCATGGCCCATATCTTTCATCAGGACTTACATGTCTTTCGTCAAAGAGATTAAACTTATTTCAAAGATAGACTATCACGTTCATGTTCCTCTTTTTATATCCCACTTATTCAGGCTTAGCAACCATTTGAATTAAATTGATTCTATACACTAGAGCTGCAAAGCAAATGAAAGGGAAAGGCCGCCATGAATGGGAAAAAACACAACGGGCCGCAATGAATTAAAACAAAAGATAAGAATTGGAGGACAGTTCTTATTATTCATAGTGAATATTTATTTACGGATGGAATTACGAATAAAGATTGTGATGTATAGTTTACGATGAAAACTTTTCACTTTTGTGATTTAAATTTGAGATGGTTTTTCTTAAAATATCTTTCCTAAAATCTAATTATGATTACCACTGTTCATTCTCAACTTTTAAATAATTACTAATATTTGTAGATGAAAATGACCACATATAGTCCGCGGGCCATATTTTGTGCATGCCTGCTCTGCACCAAAACTAAAGATACGTATTATGTAACTTCTTTACATTCTTGGCGATTGGGTTAACGTGTTATTAAGCGATTAATCATTAAATGGATTATAAGAATTTTTGAAAGCCTTATAACACCTCCATGCGCGCTAACGATATGATAGTGGTGTTTTTATAAGTAAATCGATTGTTAATTAAAAGCTGAAGAAAATAGAGGAATACTATAGAGTATAGTTTTCATTCCTTATCCTTTGTCTTATTATCTTCGTCTTAACTTCAGGCTATTTTAATCCAATTAAGTATTTGTATGCATTCTATTCTTTCTTTTTTTCTCCCGCTCCTTTTGTGGATTTTCATTAATTTTTTGTACATTTAATTTTGTAATATTTACTCACGGATGTATAAAAAGGATATTTTAAGAACGATATAGTTAGCTAGATAGAGGTGAGACTCGATTGGACGTGACCTCTTTTAATTAGGGTTCCACTAACAAGAATCCTCTAGTATTCTTTTTTTGCTTGAGTTAAATTCTATTCTATTAAATTGTTCTATTAAATATTTGTGAATTTATTCCGACATCCTTCTATTCTATCATATTCCTAACTCCGAGCTCTCAACTTTTGTTAGTTCAACTTCAGAAAGTAGCATAATCCGCAGGAAAAGCTTGAAGAAGATATTTTTAAAAGTTCTTGCAAATGCTTTGATAGTAAGCCTTATAAAATTGCAAAGACAAGAGTTATGTCTACAAGAAAAGTTTTCATCTCATAAATGAAACAATGGGTACGCAGTGTTAGCCTTAAGAAACTTTCCCCGCCTTTTATGGAAAAACTTTGGTGAGTTGCAGTTTGTTTTAGGAGAACCCTAGATAAAAATATGATACATCACAGAGCTCAGCTTTTATATGGAAAATAAAGTAGACGGAAACTTATTTCCATAGGGTAGGCATCTACGTATGACCAAACTTTTCTGTGACCTTTTTCTTAGCTGCAAAATCCATTTCCTTAAATAAAATACAAACCTGTCCAAGAAGGTACGTACGTAGATGTATTGGATAGTTTCTAAACTTGCCTTTTGAAAGACATTGATTTGAGTGACCGTTGAATGGATTCTGTAGTGGGTAGAGTAAATCATTAGGTGGTCATGAGAGGGTTATTTTAGGAATTTGGGAACGCCTGAAATTTTCTACTGGTAAGTGAACACTACAAGTTTCATTCACGTTTGTCAGAATAACCTCCATAAATGAATGATTTGCTTTGACAATAATGCATTAATAACGATTTTATCGTGGCGAGATTTAGGCAAAAAAGTCTAGCATACATCTGAGTTTTTTACCTTTCCGTAGGTGATGTGCGCCATCTTCTTCACTTATTGGTAGTTAAACCCAAACTTTAAGTAATCTTTTGCTTTGTCTCCCCTCTGCCTTTTTCATAGTATAATACTCTCAATTACTTTTTTACGGTCCTTCCCCTCTCAGCATTTGATCAACCCTTTTCCTCAGTCGATACTTTAATACATTAGGTAGACATAAAGTTAAATAAAAATACTTAGTTTTGTTTCAAAAAACTATATTAATAATAACATATAAAGTATAATAATAAAACATTAAGCATAATATTGATACGCTAAGCATAATGATGATACTGCTACACAAAGTGTTTTTATTTAATTTTATGTCTGCCTTAATGGAAGTCCACAGAGTGACAGCTAATTCTATCAATACTGTTCAAATTCTTTAATTAAAAGTCTTCCATTACATTGATTTTCAAACTTAATAAATTCCACTGATAGCAAATTTATCCGAAAAGAGTTAGGTCTGTAAATAAGATTAAACGAATTTCATAAAAATTTTAAGAGCAATAAGTCTTCAATTATGACATAGTGACAGTGATGTTAAGTGTGTCGTGGAGTAGCTATCTTGCTCTTTCACGTTCATCCGAAACGTGAAATGCACAGTATGACATGGCTACTATTAACTACTCCTCAAGATACTCCTATCCAGACACTTTCATTACTAAGGTATGCGCGAAATTTTACGTTGTTTATAATGCTCGCTTTGGGCCTTAAAGTATTTATCACGGAACGAATCGAATATTTCAGGCATCTCAATTCAATGCGTAAAATGCGAGGAATTTCGGATCGCTCCAATTCGAAATAATTGCATGGATAATCACACGTGCCTATACATCACGAGCGCGAATTCTCTTCTCGCGGTTCGCCTGCGGGCGTAACCGAGGTTATTTCTCTCGCGGCTCATTAATCTGGCAGCCTAATACGCCCCGAAGACAATTAATAGTCCTCCACTTCGTCATGGAACCGACACTCAAACCCCCCGTTCGAAAGTGAGCGTTTTTCGATCGAAAGAAATCCTGCGGAGTATGGCCTCCGTTACGAACCATTGGTTAAATAGAACCCTATTTTTGCCCCCAAACCCTCCCACCTTGCGCAAGAGGCAAAACTTCCCGCCGTATCAATTACTCCAATTAGTCGTCCACACGGGCATTTGCCACTCGTTCTGCCTTATCCACGATCCCTCCCTCCATTCGATGCATCGGCGAAATGATTCCATTACGAAACGCGCCTATCTCGCCGTCTCCCTTTTTAATTACGCCCTCCCTTTCGTGTACCTTCTCTCGACAGTAAATTAAAGCCGCGCGTCAGAAAGTAATGTCGGACGGAGGCGATGAGATATCGACTTCGTGCCGCTCCGTGTTTTTTCATCAAAGGGATGAGATAATGCACCGTCTCCTCCGTGGGTTGCGCTCGCCAAATAAAAAGATCTTCCGGTTTCCCCTGCACCTGCGTTAGCCACCGTCACAATGTTGGGTGCAGTGCAGGGCGTGTCCCCAGCGGTTTTTTCGGCTCTCAAGATCAAGGCAATTGGAGCGTCCAACCCACGGAGGATCACTTTTTCAATATATTCAATGGTTTTGAGTTATATATGGAAATTAATTTTATTACGAGGGCTTTTCTATTTTGGTAAATTATTAAGAAATAATTCTGCATCTTTCAGGGTACTGAATATTTTTACCGGAGTATGACCCTCACATCGATAGCTTAATTAATCCTCGGAAAATGATCTTTAGTCCTCAGAAGAATGCTTTTTAAAAAATGATTGGTATTTTTAAATACGGTGACTTATTGTGTTAATATATCCGTTATTTACGCTGTTTTAATGCAATTTAATAATTATATCTTATGGATACTCGGTACTCTCAACATTTTGCTTGAACTTAGGATGGATGTAAAAATTAATTATGCTTTATATATTAAATATCTAAACATTTTGTAAAACTTTTTTCTAATTCATTTAAATTATTTTTACCTTATTGATTTCAATAATTAATTTGAAGGAAAGCAGAAAAATGATGGAATATGAGTATCTAATTTTTAGCCATGCGTTAATTGTTAGATTAAGCTTAATGAGGCCAAATTAGCTACGGTATCTTGGGGTATCTTTTCTACTAAAGATAGAATTGATTACGGAAAATATTACTGGAGCATATTCCATTCCTAGTATTCGTACTTCATTTGAATTGCAATTGCAGTTCGTACTGAAGCACGCAGTTGCATCCCCTACTGCGTAACCAATCATCCTGAAACAGCCCCATCTGACACTTCAATCTATTGCCAGGTTATCGGTGAATGAACGCCTAGCGTTGTTTCCTATTAGATTCTTTCGAACTTCGAATCGATATTTTTAATATTTGATAATCCTTTCTTTGCAGCAGCTGGGCAATCATAGGTCACGCCACAACTTTTAATTTCTGCTTTTTCTCTATGGAAGCAATATGCAGCCACTTCTCATTTGCCTGCATATTTGAATCGTATAAATGGCGGAGGTCGTGAAAGAGAAGAGATTGCGTCACGTTTATTATTGTCGATGAGAGAGAACCCACCCTATCACGCATTCCTCCTCTTTGTGCTTGTCTTCTGTTTCATTTCCGTCTCCCTGATATCGTCACCCTTATCCTGTGAATAATTGTGCGAACATGTGATAAATTGCCGTCAGGGCATAGAATACATTGATGCATGGGATCGTGATCGGCAAGCCACGATTCTCATCTAAATTAGTTGAAGGATATTTGTGCACCAAATATATCAAATCACAAATGTAATGATGTCTGTCACAGAAAAATAATGAGCCACAAAGCATTTACTATAAACGTTTGGAGGAAGAAGTGATTTCGAAGAAGTTTATTCCGGATTATTTTGTGTATTGTTGTGGAAACAGGCATGCTTACATTATTATTTGAGCTTTCTGTGAGATTTGCGTTTAAGTTATTTATTTAAAGCCCTTTAGTTCACTTCTGCATAACGAACTTAATTTTCATAGTATAGTATTATCAAAACTGCTTCGACAGCTTAGGTCATTTCGCACATTGGCTTCCACCTGGAATCGAACCCGGGACCGCTTTCACCAAAGGCAAACGCGCTGTCCACGTGACTGTGCCCACGAGCTTAATTTTCCCATTTCAAAGTCCGCCTTGTTTCTTCAACAACTAACCGAATCTTCTCTACTCAGAGTAAATCAGAAATGCAGTAAATTTTAATATACCTGCTCTGAGATTCCATTGAACAAGTTTTCTCTGTGAGCTCTCTAGTTAAATAAAACTTGCAATTTTTCTTTTCTCGCAGAATCGACGAAAGTCTTACCCTTGAATAAATGTGTTTTGAATTTAGTTAACTATTTTCATTTTCTTCCTTGATTTCAATACTTATCTTTATGTGCACCTTCTTAATGAACGACGCTCCTTTAACGTTTGAGGATGATCGAAAAGAAATCAATTTTCGGGAGAAGCAACAGGATTCCGTTTACCATGTTACTTAAAATACAAAAATGATACATCAATAAGAAGGAATGTTTAACGAAAGTGATGAATTTGTATGATTAAGTCCTGCAGCTAAATAAACTCTCAACGGAGAGAATCCATCGCTGATTATAAAGAAAAAACCGAGACTGATAAAAATAATTTTTCTTGAAATAATTTGACGAAGTTATGCGAAACTTTGTCATGATTACTTAAAGAAGCTACACATTTTCTGGGAAGGTCTTGAGGGAAGGGCTTACTAAAAATTTTAATTATCTATACTGAATTATCATATCATAACTCAGTGAAACATGCTACCAGGTTACTTGTTACCGTTGTTTCATCTATTTTTGATTTTATGTTGAAGGAAGTTCTATGTTGTGTTTCATTCAAAATTCATGTGAAAAGTTCTTCATTCTCATTTTATACACAAATTTAACTTCCACCTTTGCTATCGTTCAAGTTGTTATTGAAATCATAATTGAATTAATATTTCTTTCTAAATCATTTTTCTTTTTCCTTTTTTTGTGTCCTTCTATACGTCGTTGGCACCAATAATTTTATTATTCACTCCAAGTAATATTATTTTACAACTGCCTCCTTAGGAACAGAATCATATAATTCCACCTATGTGCCGTAGATCATTCTTATAAGTTATTAAAATATTATTGTCTTTTCTATACTGATTTACTCCGTAGACTATGCCTATACGCATTGTAAGTGTAAGCAAGTCGATAAAAACTGATGTTTGGTTTGGCGATAACTCAAACTGCGCAATTTCGCATAGGAAAATAATTTAGATTTCAGCATATTCTCCTTGTTAAACGGGTCTTTCATGATTTTTGCATATACAGGATTTTAAAAATGTATATCATTTTTGTGTCTCCTATCAAAAATCTCAATTCCTTAGTGAAAGAAGAATAGAAAAATTAATATGTAGGTCATTTGCTGTAGATTTGAAGGTTATTTAGATCAACTTACTTACGAAATTCTAAAGAGATGAGTAAATTCGATCGGACATCTTCATGTAAGAAGTTTGTTGAGAATGTATGAAACCACGAGAAACTTCAGCTCATTAAATATTTCAGCGGGAAGACCGCCGTTGGGTCGCATGGTTTTGGAATCGTGCGGCATATATAGGTAAAACTCTGACCTTGGGATGTTTCCAGCTATTCAAAGTTTCTGACGCTGACCTTGGGGAAGCCGAAGGACATCTCAAACATTCAAAATTTGAGATAATGTAATAATTAGTGGACGCGTCGTTCTAACTTCTGGTATAACCGAGCTGAAGGACGTAACTTAGTTTTAAATGTCTCTATCCATTCCCTATCCAATATTTATATTATGGAGTAAACGTTTTATTTAAGTAATCGACCATAGTTGGCTTGAATTATAAAAAACTAATATTTCATTTTAACGAAATTCGATGTTTGAATTAAGTTTCTACCGTATCGCTTTAAATCAGAAAATAATATACCGTTCATATTCGTGTATTAGTTGAGTATTTCAGCACATTGAAAAAGCCCGGCACGGCTTATAATCGAGTAAGGGTCCCGCTTACCTATTCTTCAGTGGAAAAAGTCTTCCGTAGCCGAAAATCGGCTTGTAAATTCGTCACTTTCTCTATTAACATTTATTTTAACATTTGACCTACTGATTCCTCAATTACTTTAATTTCATTGGTACATATTTGTATTTTGAAATTTACCAGTAGCTGCAGCATTTCCAACCCAAGGCTTAGGCTCTAGTAAACTAGTTTTCTCAGTTTTTTGCGATAAAATTAGATGCTTCGGCTTATACTTGAGTATACACGGCAATAACATATACAATAGGGGTTCTCTATGGGTGCAGTGTAAATGTAGGGGCCTCACTGCATTTAGTGGCTCGAGGAATCTACCCACGCGCCATTGCTTCTTGATTATTATTTAACCTTTCTCTTCAGAAACTTGACTCAGTGCTTTGGGACCCAGCATATCCGGAATAATGGGATTTCGATCGTTGGAGTGCATTTTAAATTTTCCATGAGAATAACTAAGCGAGATTGTAAGAAGGGCTTTCATAAGCTTTCCCCTTTCCGAATGCATGGAGAGTTTCCCATTTAATGAGTTTTTATAGGGGGTAGGATGGCATTGGGTGGAGTTTTCTTTGAGAAATAATTGAATTATAGCGCGGAAATGTATAAGATTTGGAAGGTAGAGTTTTGAGTTCATATGAAATGTTTGGAAAGTTAAAAAGTCTTTCCTTAACGTACTACGAAGTCATATTACTTGGTTGTGTAAGTTCGGGTGTGTAATTTATATATGAGAATCGATAGAGTATAATTTTTACGTAAGTAGAATTGTTTTATTTCCGTTATACTATCATATAAAAATCAAATGAAATCTTACCAAAGTGGAAAACACATAATCAACTTTTTTGTTCATTATTGATAAATGACAATTCGAGAAAACGACAATGGTTACCAGTAATTATTGGTGGATAAATACTGATAATAGTTCGTTGGATGAATGTTCACAGGTGGAAGTTGAACATCTATGTAAGGTATGACATCTGGTACATAAACGAATTTTAAATCGCTGAAAAACGTTACTAGAAATCTAAAAATAAAACTAAAGTACTTTGGGTTAATGGCTTTAAATACAACTATTAACGTTACTGAAAAAACTATCGTCATTTCTCCGCGTTGCTGTTTATAAACTATTTCCTGTAGCCGACTATGGCAATGTTAATGGTGTCTTCACCTTTGTATGCAAGAGGAATCCTACTACAATTTATGGCCATTAATATGTATTTTACTATAATGCTATACCAATCAGAAATTCAGACCAAATATATCCGATGCTTTGTTCGAATTTTATAAAAATAAAATTCATTCCTTACCTGAGACGAAGCTTTGGAAATTTCTGTTGATTTTAAATCCTAAATGGCAAACAATTCAGTGGCTACATTAAGTGCAATATTAATACATCATCTATATATAAAATTTCGTAAAATAATTTTAACGTCTAACATGAGTACAAAGGAATTTCCTATTTAAACTTTTTCCTTATGAAAAACATTGCTGTGTTAGTATTGTACGAAAGTGTAAGTGAAAGTAAGTACAGTAACTGAAGTCATATTGTATGAGTTGCATTCGAACCCTGTTTCGTTTTCAGTGAATGTGAACGCGCTATTCACTTGAGATTCCGAAAAATAGTGAATCTGTGTTATTTTGTATCCAGCCATGAGTTCACCTAACTTAAAATCCTATTCTTTACACTCCATGTTGTAACTAACTCAAGACTACCCCGTTCTACGAAGTCATACGCCGAATTTTGTAGCAGATCTAACAGCTTCACATCATTACAACTCTCTCTGCAAATATTCCCGCATCGACCCGTTGACAACCGTTTCCAAAGCGAGACAACTGTTTCTGCAAGCGCCTGTTTTCACAAAAGACGCGCTTGTTTTTTGGCGTTCCGTTACGTTCCCGACTACCAATTCTCACCCACGTGACATTCTGCCTTCGAATACTGTAATGTAAGTGGAACAGGGAATATGGAAAATCTCTCGGAGAGAGATTCGAACTGCCAACGTAATAGATAAAGCAAATACGCTCATTCGAAGCTCAAACGTAGGAAATATTCGGCGCTACGCTCGTGTTACGAATTATAATGGCAAACACGTTGAGAAATACTTGGAGATTTAGTGTGCTGCGTATTTGATTGTAATTGCAAACGGGTGTTATTTTTTCGGGGATTTCGCAGGTTTTTTCTCATTGCGTAAGCAGCCTCGTGTTGACTAACTTGGCGATCTGGGAGAGATCGGGTGATGGAGAGCGTTGCCGAGGTGTTTGCTAATCAAACCCATTTCCGAATTAGCACCATAATACAATTATGCTTAAGATTCACGTCTTTTTGCAAATGGAGGATGAAGATCGAATTTTTTCTCCTTAGTTTTCGCTTAAACCGGTATTAGCCGGTTTCATCTCGCCACAAACTATTGCCTGGGCTGGAAGAATCGAGTGTTAAGAATGCCTTTGGAACGCCTAAGAATACAAATACCGACAAGAGTCAACCTTTAAGAATTTTTAGCTTAGTTCCTAGTGACTGATCGTCGCAGTATTTGACTTGATTTAGTTCAGTATCTTATGAATCACATAGAAGTGGAAGACCTATAGTTGGACATTTCAAACTATCGGAGCATTCACTATTATATACTCCTTCATAGGAAAGTTATCTAATTTTGGATCATATACGAAGCCAATGGGTCCTTAATCCATCTTTTTATCAAAATTATTTCTTCATTCTCTCTATTAGCCTTCTTTGTCTCCCTTTGCAAGGTTTTGGTCACATCTAATCTCAATGTGTGATAAAATTTATAAAATAAAATATTTATATTCATCCATTCCGTACACGATAAGAAGTTTGTTCTCCATCAGAAACTATAAAGGTATTTTAATTAAAATTATTTAATAAAATGTTGTGAAATATTTATTATGATATCTATGTTTAGATTTATATTGCACTGGTGGAAATTATAATTCGTTTTGGAACACAAAAATCATCCGTTTCTCGGTTGTATATTTTTCGTAAAAGCTCTATTGCTTGTTCATTTGTAGGCTTTTAAATAATTACATTATCGCTGCGGAACTCTGTTTATCGGAGATTTAAAAACAACATGCATATTGAGGAACATAACCGATTCATTCAATCAGTTGTTTTTCATCTGAAGTAATTTTAAAATATCCTACAGATGGCTTGACTTGAGATGGCTTCATACGTGCCTATGCGGGTGTTAGTGCATAACATACATGTCAATATTTGCTATGTAGTTATACATTTTCATTTTTGCTATTGCGTTTTATAAAAAATGGCCAGGAGAGCTTAAATTGTCGGAAATTCCACATTCTTTGACGATTTAATCAAAATTCGCAGAAGCTATATCCCTTTGAAACGAGTAGACATCGCCTACGAATCCTCGGAAATTCCGATAGCCCAAGTAGATGGAAACATTCCTCGCGTTGAAGTGTTTTCAATAGAGTGAAACATCGTTTAGGAAAGTGCCCCTCGTGCTATTCACTTTCTTTCCTCGCTACCAGGGAGACGGATCAATACACGCGGAGGGCCCAAGAATCCTCCAAACACGCCAACAATAGTCCGGAGGATCGTTCGGTTTTCTGTCCGACGCACACTCTGAAAAGAAGAATCGGAAAAGGGAGTTCGTATTTGCCCCATCCCTTCGATAAATCCTCTTTCTCTATATCAACATTCACTGTGAATCCCACCGAAATTCCGAATCACTTATCTGCTTTTCACACTCCCCACCGACAACAGGAAGATACGTTCGAGGAAAAGAGGGATTCCCATTCGATCTTCTTTACATTTCCCTTTGGCGGGGGGAGGAAATGCTCGGGGTGAAATTGGTGCCCAAAAAAACATAAACGAAGGGTTTGTTATTTTTACGCTGTGTCGGCTTTTGAGGATTGGGAGGCATCCTAGGGTTGGGAAGGAAAATAAGGGTTTTTGAGGGTGTTGAAAGGAGCACCTCGCCGAGAAAGGGGTGCTTTGTCCGTTTGCGCTTCCCGATGTTCTTTTGTTTTACTCCTGTTTCCATCCTCTTTGAATTTTCCGCGTATCCTTATAGACCGCCTGCTACGAGGAATCTAAGAGGCTACTGTTTTTCGCTCTAAACGTCGCAAAAATAACTGTAGTGTGAACCCGATAGTTTGACTCGACTGATCGTCTCTCCCTACCGTGGATACTAGCAGCACCTGGTTCTATCTGAACTTAATCCACAACAAATGTCTTTTGCCAAAAGGTATAAAATAAAATCTCGGCCCTTTTTTGAGTACAAACGGAAGCTTAGCTTGATACATGCATGGTTTGCGCTAAAATTGCTGAAAAATCTAATAATTTAATAATTCCTTATTTTAAAACACCATCGTTATAATAAATGAGAATAAATTATTTAAATGCGTAAAATATTTTACCGGTGAAGTTTGTTTGAAATCATCGATTCAGAATGTGGCAAACCCGAAGATTTTGAACTTCTACTGTTAGCCGGTACATATATGCCCTCAGCGTAGTCCATACTCCATTTAGAGTGAGTGAGGAAAGAAATTACTTATACATGTGTATAATCACTGATATATATATTATACTCGCTAAGATTAATCAAATATTGAAAACCTAAAGTACTTTACGTATAATGAAGCAAAGCGGCTGCTGATGGTTATATCATTTATAAAAACAACTCCAAAACCATCAAAAAACTGTTTTTTGATGGTTTTGGAGTTGTTTTTACGTATACTTTACGTATGTTTATTTTTTATTCTTCACTACATTAAAACACTATGTATGACATTGCATAAAGAAAACATAATCTCAGCTGTGCAATGCTACCAATATCTATTCAGGAACTATAAAATTCAAATTTCATATGGTTGACGGGTATTTTGCATAAGGAAGCACTGTTTCTCCTAAATGTTTACATTCCATGATAGTTAACCAAACCACCTAGCGATGTCGACGTCATAATTTTAGAGGATATATTTTTTAACCACACAGACTTAGCGAGGATGTTAGACAGCTTGGAAGTTTTTTTTTATTTCTACTGGAATTGTTACATGAGTTTCATAATCGTGTTTAGCAACTTCCTCCGTGGCTTATGTGAGCAACAAAGCGGCTTTCGAAACCAGGACCTTTGACAATTAACAAACCACAGATACCAAATCTGACGGGAAGTTTTTTAAATTGATTATCACCTGCGACAAACGACATTCACCAAGGCGAGAATAAAATTCTTTTATATGGAAGTCGTTTTATAGTGTATTCTTTGTCTTCAGTTTTTGTTGTGTACTTTCTCCCAACGTGTTTGAGGATATTCAATGTTAAATGAAACGCAACGTCAACCTCAATCAGTATAGTCGAATAGGCATTATCGTAATGGGAAATTCGTATGAGTAGAGACCGATTTTCATGGATTATCCATACGTTATTTGGGTATTTAGGGCACTAATTAGTTGAACGTGTTTCTGAGGGAATTATTGTTGAGAAAAATAGAATAGTGTAAGCTATTATTTTCTCTGCAGCACTTCATAATTCTTATTTATTTCTGATATACTCTAAAGCTCAAAGGACTAGCGTAGGATGGAGTAATATTGTTAATATGAATAAAACAACGTAACGCATTTCATGCAAATAAAATATTTTACAAATTTTGAAATTCCTTTACTTTAATTTAAGCTATGCTTTCTATTAGGCGATGAGGACCGGAATAAGATATTTGTAAGGTAGGACTTATTAACTGTGTGAACTATATTTAAATTTTCATATTTTTTTATTTATTTCATGTGATTCAAAAATAGCCTATTTAACCAACTACGATGAATCGAAACATAAATCTAACATTTAAAACTGTGTGTATATATTAACAAGGATACATGGTGATGCAACCAAAAGAATAAAAATACGTTGTGAAATTTTAAATAATCACAAAAATATTTGCCATGCTTTTGTGCAGTTATAAATAAATTACGCGATAGCTGTTTGCGCTCGTCCAGGTTGCTCCTTCTTAATCTCCAGTTGTTTTTCTTTAATTTAACAAAATTCAAAGGCGGCTGTTTGGAAGACGTGATGATGGAGCGAAGGAAACATGCCTTGTATATCTCGCAATGGTTTCTTATTTACTTTTCCCCTCGAGGTGTTTGCGAGCGACGTCGGCGTGCGATTGATGTCCCTCCTCCATCGGCTTCTTCAAAACGCCCAACATTTGCTTTGCTTAAAGTTGTGATTGTTAAACGTGCCTGTTTGCCTCTCTGCCAATGAGGGGCTATTGGAAGACGCCTTTCAGATCAAATCTGTAAACAATTTTCGCGATGATTCAACTCGGAAATAGTTCTTTGGGAGGTAAATTTATTATTAAGATGGATTCTACGCCTAAAGAAAGGATTCCTTGCCAAGGGAATTTCTTAGATTTCTGCCTCTCTGTTTGCTAAGCCTAAATTATTGAATACGATTATTAACTTACCTGTGCTTTCCTCGATTTTCCCGATGGTGTTATTCCGTAGCCAAATGCTATCATTGGTGGAATGGAGAGTTTGTGGGCATGTGGTATTTACATTTCTCAAAAATAGCATAGTAACGATTAACTCGACTTTCAAATAAAGATAACAAGTATGGTGCTCAATGCTTGTAATGTCTTTATTAAACTGAAAATACTTAACCACTATATCAACGTTTCTGCAACTGTTTATATTATTATTAACTGTCGAAATGATTTGAAAAAAATAAAATTCCAAGTGAAATCTTAGTTATGGTTAATATTTAGTCGGTTACATAAATATTTAAATTTCCGTGTGTATAAATGTAATGTTACATTCAATTTGCTAAAATGCAGGGCCTATTTATGTAAATTATGAAGTCAATATTAGAGCGGGTGAAGGTGGAAAGCTATGGTATGAAATACAAAAATTTCGTAAATTTACACAGGTTTATTTCAGTTCAACAGCTTTTGCTTCTGCGAAAGCATCTTCAAGTGAATGAAACATTTTTATGAGCAGTGTGTACATGAAGGAAGAATGGGGGTGTAGAACGAATGCATGAAATTAAAAGAGAAGAATTTGCTTGAAGGGAAAGGGGGGTGAAGGGAACTATGAAGAAATGTGACAAAACCTAATATATCAATTTAATATCAGTTACTTATTTCTACATGAACTTCCCTCCCTTTTCTTGCACGTTAACTCAAGATGTTTAGAACTTTTTCTTCTCTATTCGTCAGTCCAAGTTTTTAAAAGTACAGGAGATGCTGCTATATTTCACATTTCTCTGTCAAAAGAGCAATGAGGCTTTCATAATCTTTCAAAAGAACGATTTGATTGATGATTAAACGTTGTGTCAAGCTTTTACGTTGCCACTCTGTCCCTTTATCTTCCGATATTCCAATTAATTGGGGTCGATGAACTCGGTCAAAAGCCCTTTTGAAAACCCTTAGTGAGGTAGAAGCGTCTTTTAGATTCGATATCGCATTTCTATTAATAATTCCATCCAAAAAGGTCCATATCGTAGCTGCCTCCTTCTCTTACAGCCGACCTGGTTATCGTCAATTTATTTCTGTGCCTCCCTTTCTCATCAAAAGAAATTTTTTTTGGAATATTCGATGTGACACTGAGGGCTTCACCTCATTAGCCTATGATTAATTCTTATTTTTATAAAATAAACTCTGGCAAGTATTGTATTTTCTTCTCTACTTCATCGGTAAAATGTTCTCGTTAAACATTGTCTCCGTGGTTATAACTCTGATGGATTGTTTATGAAGATTTTTCACTTATCCTACTCCTTAATTACTAGCTTACCAAAAGAAGAATCATATTAAAACTTTTCTTTGGCAGGAAGAGTAAAATGCGAAAACTGTAGTAGTGAGTAGTGAAAAATAAATAAATTGCAGTTCCGTGAGGGATAAGCAAAACTATTGAAAATGTGACTGATAAAATAAAGAGCCGGAGAGAAAATCTTGTAAGTAAATTTTATCTCGAAAGAACCGATACGAGTCATTATTGATTTAAATATTATAATAATAATCAACGCTTCTTATTATCTATTAAAATGCTACAAATTCCTATTGAAGACATTCATGGAGTACCTGCATAATCCTCAGAACCAGCAGGATTTGAAAAATAAAACTTCTTCGTTCATAGCTGAACAAAACGCTTCTCGAGTTTAATTTTCCATAAATTGAATCGCTTACGTCATCGTCTCAGTAAAATATCGGGTTACTGGAATCATTAATTTGAAAAATACTTAATTTAGTTACATAAGCAATGAAACGATGCGAACTAATTTAGTAGTTATATTGTCTTGGAATGGCTTTTTAGGGCAAGAAAAAGGTCAAATCGAGGGAATGGAAGGGAAGGACTAGGTAGATTTTTTATATTCAATTATAATTTACTAAATGCGTTATTTTAATTTCTTAATGCTTTAATTTTAGCTTTAAATGCCTTTTTTTGAGACTGATGTGACGGATATATCGTAATCTCTTAGTTAATTAGTAACTTTCGTTCATTAAAGGACGGAGATTATTTCCACCGCATCCGCCTCTCAATGTGAAGGGAGCGTTTTCCAATATCTCAAAATATATTAGCTGTCCTTTCCCATGGATACGCAACGTTGAGCCCGATTGAGCAGCCAAACAAGGGTCTCTCCGTAAAATAAAACAAAGAGACAAAGAAGTCCCACATTATTGTTTGAAAATGCCAATTCATTCGGAAAGGGAAATATCTCGAATATTCGCTTCGCTTTTCTTTTTCTACTTATTTTGAGCTGTATTGATTTTCTCAAATAATGATTAATCAAGCCCCTCTTTAGAGTGAATTTATATTGAGAAGTTGCATAACTGCAGCATTTAGACTCAATCGCAAAAGGTTTGACCGAATATAAATCTATCTTAAAAACATAAAAAAATACAATTTAGCATCAAAAATATTAATCTTGAAAGCATGAAGCTGCTCACCGAATGACTGGCTTGCCCAGCAACACTTCAAGTTTTCTTTTGCATCCTTACTTTTACACATATACTCGTATTCAAGAAAAAAATAAGCAGCCGTCTACGTTAGCATCATATAGATCTCCTTCATATACCTTAGGATTCGGATTATCGTCCGATAAAAATAAAACAAATATGCTGTGATTCGGTAAGGGAGACAAATTAGGTTCCTCGGAAAGAGAGGAAATAAGACCCCTGCGTTAGAAGGGACTCGCCCCCGCACGCAAAGACTTCGTTAATCTTTTCGTTTAACCCCTAGTTAATTCTCCCCCATTACGTATGCCCCCTCCCCCGCCGAAGACCCCTGGAGACTCCTCCCTTTCCCCATTCTGTTTTTCTCCACCCCATTCTCCCCTCCCTTTCATTTGTCACCCTCCCTTTTTACTCGCGTTTGAGGAAGCCTTTCTCCACCCACCCGTATCTCCTCAACTCCTTTTCCCCTGTTGTCTTAGCGACCCCCGCTGCTTCCATTATACATAGCTTTCCCGCGAACTATCTTCCCAACTCTCGTTCCCTAACTCTCCTCCTTTCTACCTTTACGAAGCAGTGTTGCCAAAAGGTGGTCAGATGCTTTATATCCATTCCCCACTTTGAAACCTCATTATTATACTCGTGTATGTATAACGTAATTAAGAAACAAGAAAGTTAAATAACTTAGACTTAACAGATCGAACATTTTTTAAGGTTGAAATATCACAATGGCAGAATATAATTTCGTATATTTCAAGCGATAATATACTAATGCTTTCTCTTGGCAACTTGGGCAAGTATTTAGGGCTAATGAATTTTTAATGTTGTGCCCATTATAGTACTTGTTATTTCCAATTTAATCTCAATTAATGCATTTTGAATACTTCTTAATTCATTATGGTTCCTTCTGATTCAAGCATGATCCAATTTTTATTTGTGATAAGAATCTTTTGAGCATTAATTTAATTCGATATTTTAGACTCATATAAGAAATTTGATCGAATGCAATTCATAAAAGATAAGCATGCTAACTAGTACACATGAAAGAGTTTATTTCTTATTTATTATTGCATTATATTGTTCAACCTAGCGAAAAAAAATTGTTTTTTTTTTGGCTTAATAAAGAATATATCGGATCGATTTCTTTTTGTTTGCCAGTATCGCTTATTTTTAAAATGTTGATTATCCTAAAAAGTGTGTTTGTAATGAAATACTAGCTTAGTAAAACTTTTATTGTCCGTATTTCAATTATCAGAGGATCAATTCGATGAACCACAATATCACATCGCAAAAATACATGTAATACCTCACATACTGACTGAATTAACGGCACCCTAGTCAGTGCCCCAAGATAATCAAGCAAACACTTCACGAAATTTATTTGGAGAAGTCAGTTTATGTAATATATTTGAATATAAGAAGAATTTCGCAACTGGTAGGTGTAGGAATAACTTAATCAAAAGTGCTGAATATTCTTGCAATTAAGATTCCAAAATAACAGATAATCGACCTCTTAGCGTTTTTAAATTTCCTCCCTGCCGTTTAAGTTGGCCAGGATAGATGAACACTGCTAAGCGTGTTCTAGCTAAGCTAAGAACAACTTTGCGATTTCCCGCAAAATATATTTGCCGGAACTTTTAATCGTTGCGGGGGTAGAATTTTTTAAAGACTATATTCTCTACGAGGAACATGATAAGAAAAGATTTATCGGTTGAGAATATTATTCAAAGCAGTACCTCCATATTACCCATTTTGAGAAGTATTTTATGAAAAATGGCATAAAGTTATTGAATACCACGACAAGAGTTTGGGGAAAAGGTTCATATCTATCAGCAAAGTCTCTGAATTGTTAGCCCTGTTCCTTCTCCCACCCATTTCCCCAGAGATTCCCGAAATGTTCCTTCCATAACCCCGCTTCTATGTCTTTTATAACTTTCTCTGCCCGCCATCCCTTATCCCACACTTTTAGTTATCTTTCTCGCCTCTCACTAAATTTAACCCTCGGCTTACCCTCTTGTTCTTGTTCTTGTTTATCCAACGGCGGCTTCATTTTTCTCTCTCCTTATTCCTCCTTTTTTGATGAATCTCGCTCTTTCTAGTCTACGCGTTTGTGAACATCAAGGGGCTTTGCCTCGTCCCGCATTTTTCCGCTTGGAACTCTTTAAGACGAGGTATTTACACTGACTTGCAGGTAAACAAATTAAATCTTCCGAAAAGTCTTGAGAGGCAGAAAAGTTAGCTTTACGGTCCGATTTCCTTCCCGCTATGGTGTGAGTATTGACTTTTGAGGTAAGAGAGATGGTGCCTTTGATCGCTAATGAAGGCCACTGACTTATTCAGGAATATTTATATAACCGAGTTCTTTATTAGGCAAATACAGGTTTCAACTTGTGTGTAATCCTCTGTGGCGGCTCGGAAATGATGATCGAAAGCACTGAGGAAGCTAATTAAGGAAATATTTAGTTTCAAGCAATGCATTCATGCTACAATCAAACTCAGATGTATATTTTCCTCTTGGAATGATTCTGTTCTAAAGTAATGAGAATGCGGCTCCTTTTATTGTGTACTATTACTGTACATATTTCATAATGTTGGTTTTTCACCTAGGACCTGCACTAGGTTAATTTATAGTATTATGATTTCAGTGTAGGAAAAATAGATGCATAGATGGATTTCTCGCGGATGGTAATGAATTAGCTTCTTTCAGAAAAATAAAACTATGAGGTTAACATTAAAAAGGTACATTTATCTATAAAGTACGTTTTCAAACTCGATATTAATTCATTGAAAATTAACTTATCAGAAAGTTAAGGGGTACCTCTACGTTTGATTCAGCACATTAACTATTGCGCCCTCTTAAATTTCATCTAACTTAAAGCCAATGGCTTGCTTTTACCGCAACCGATATCCAATTTGTTGACTTAAATCTGCGATTTGTTATTTTTTCATTGAATTAAAATTTTCGATAATAATTTGGAATAGTACACGTGTTTTGTTACGTATTTAATAAATTGTTTATCGATTCAAACTAATTTGATTATTCTTAATAGAAAATTCTCAAATAGTCATTTTCTGATCCTTATATCATAGTCAGCTTCGATAGTTATTCTAGGGTATTTTATAATGATTGAACTGATGGATTTATTAAACACAATCAATCATTAAAATGGCGAATACTTTCAATTTTTTGAAAAATGGCTTTCCAAGACGGACTAATTCTGTTTCATTCTCCTCCTGTTACCATTCAGCAACTTCCATATTGCAAGGCAAGTGATCAGCATCAATCACCCTTGCTTTTACGTCTTAATACTGGGACAATTTCTTACTGGGGTACAGATTCTCATAACTCACGACCAGCGGTCCGCAATGGATATGTAAATGAATGACAGAGTATGACGCCATCAACATGAAGTTAAAAATCGCCTCACATTTCTTCCTTCTCTGGAAAGCATCTATCATCACTTAACTGACGGCCCCAAATTATCTCGAGAGCACCTTATTATTACTTTGATTTGATAATCTTAATAAAGACGGTCTTAACCTTGGCACGACCGATGATAATTTTTGCAACTCATACCGGCCGAGATCTGAATGACGGACGAAAAAATTATGCAGTCCGCTCGAGCGAAAAGATGATTTGCAGAATTTTAACATCCCAGACATCTGTGCGCCAGGCTGCTCGAGATTTTTTTTCGTCTCGTTTAGCATTCCAATATCACTTCCTAGCACTGGTTTTGGAGGGTGGGTCAAGGGTATGGAGGTTGGAGACCCTGAAAATCTGGAAAAATGGTTCCACACAATTTCGTTCTCCCGTCAGCTTCAATAGGATTTGCAGCTGAGTGATAACATGTGCTACTGTCGTTTGCTCAAGTTATGTTTGATGAATTGGTGGCCTTTTCGAAAATTGAGTTACGCCATTTTATGTTCTCACAATTTCATGAATCATTTCCAGCCTTGCTAGTTCTATATATACGCATTCGAGGGCGTAGTTTTATTTCTTAATTGCTTAAAATATTTTAACAAGTTATTATTATATAAATTGCATTAAGATAATGTCTTCTAAAAATTTATTTAACATACATGGTTAAAAGATATTATGGTTTATATATAATGTATTATATATTACTGCACTATTTTTTTATCTTTACCTTATTTTATAATTATGTTGCTTGCTTAATTTACTGAGATTTAACTATTTACATAAATGCCCCTTTAAATATTGCGATTAAGATAAACAACCGCTAAAAAAACTACCATTTGCATTTTGCGTGCCGTTTTTCTCCATTAATTTGCACTATCATATCACTTACATCTCGATATTTTACTTAGCATTACAATCTACGGTGTTCTATTTTATTTGAAAGCAATATCACCTGTCAGTTTTTCTCCGAACGTCTGCATAGTTTCTTTCTTTTCAAGGTTTACAAAATTATTTTCTAAAAACATCGATTGCCTTTAATAGTTACTTTTCCTTCTCTCTCTCCAGTGATATATCCTCTCAAGGGCTGTCATCCCTCACTCTACTCACGTTGTCTCTATGCTTTGTCATCCTCTCTTCCATTACCGAGGCTCTTACACATTCGCACTAAATGGCCATGAGAGTATCCTTCCCTCTGTCTTCCCTTTTTGCTCTAAACTTCTTGAATGGAGGCTTAGGGGAGTGTCGCTCTCTCTTGAGAAATATCCTTCTCTTCCATCCCCTTTGCCTCCTCCCGCTTTTTCTTACACCTCCCCCTAGTTTATCTTGCTCTACCTTGCACTTACCTATTTCCCCTTCAGACCAGTTTCTGCATTCCTCCCACGTCTATCCTATCATATTTTAGTTTCGTCCAATGTGTGGAAAGAACTGATCTGCTTTCGTTTGTCATGGTATCCTGGATAGCTAAGTGGGTAGTTCGTGTCTATGTCTATCTAAGAACGCCGCTCTTCGGCGTGTGGCAGTGGGTTCTTTCGCCCTTGGCGAAATTGGTGCCGGGTTCGATTTCCGGTGGGGGTTTATATGTGTGTGAAATTACTTCAGTTTTGGGAAAGTGTTTTAATAATACTTTGTTCGACTACGCATCAAATTTTATTTTCAAAATTTCGAGAAAAATATGATTAAGATCAATTGTCCTTCATTCATTCTGTGGAAGACAGCATTATTATCCCAAATTCATAATCAGTAAATTTTAAATGGGAAACTGTGGGAAGAATAAGTTTGATTTGGGTATTGTTGGTCATATTCTGACTCCATTTCTTAAATACTACCGAATACTCTAAAAGAACTTAATTATGATGTCGTGTTAAGGGTTTCAATGGGAAATAGATTAGGCATTTATTCTGTAAAATCTTTCAGAATCCATAATTCTTAGAGTTTCATACTGTGGGTATACATAAATTACATTAAAAAATCATCGGAAAAAACTCTATTCATTCTTTATTTTTTCTATGTAATCATAAGAAATCTTTAAAATAGTTATTCAAAACTGATTCTCATAATATATTATGACTATAATTCTATTTTAGTAGACGTGTATTTGAAAGGAATATCTTGACTTAATTATAACTTTAAGCTGTAATTTATATTTATTTTCGAGACCTCAATTTTTATAATATGGTAAATTCTAACAAATTTAAAATTCAATGAGAGAATGAAATATCTGTTACCTTTTCATAAGTGTTTCCCATACATCCTTGAAATTATTTGTACAAAATATAGGGAAATTCCAGTTTACAGACGCTATTAGATTCGTTCTGGCTTAAATTAATTATCTGGGACAATACCTTTTTCGGATATCTCCGTCCTTGGCAATGAGGAAAAAGTTAAGGGTCTTCAGGAACATTTGTTCGCCTTCCACTCTCCTATTGAATTTTATTATTTTCACATTTCGGCGAGTCATTTCAAGGCCTCATTCGTAATTTCATTGCGTTGTCACTGAAAAGAGCCCTCGAATGACTTTACTTTGGTCAAACACAGGTTGGCCATCGGTAATCGTCCTGGACGAAGCTTATGAGTATTTAATGAAAGCCGGTTTGCCTCGTACTTCTTAGCTCTGAGGACATTGGATATTTGAGGCGAATTCGGATTTGCAAACCTAGGAAAACACCAGTATTTCCTTCGATGATGTACGATATTGTGTTGCTGTTTTTCTATCCACTCGTTTGTAGGGCATCTAAATATAAATCGTATGATTCGTAGAGATAAAAGGTTTCATCAGTTCCTCGTTGTTTACTCAGTCCATTTGCCACGCCTTTCTCTCGCAAGAATAAATAAACTCTCAGGGCTGATCCATATGTGTGCTCTCTGTCATCGAGAATTCTGAGTTGAAAAGATATGCGGGATCTTACGTCTCTAGTTCAGGAAATTTCAAATAATATGCCGCATTTTAATTCACACTCAAAAAATATTTCAGTCAATCCTTTTAAGTTTTCCTCTCTTGTAGAGTTATCCAAAATTTTCAACCGAAGTGTCCTATTTAAGTTAAATTTACTTTCTTAAACAATTGTTCATATATAATCTTTTTCACTTTTCATATATCTAGGTTTGTGTATTATTGTATTTATTTCTATTACTGTATTTTCGCGGTTTTTTTTTCACCCCCCTTCTTTGTGGGTGTTTTCCCGCAACGTGGGTTTTTTCTTAGTCAACCTTCAGTTGCATAGATTTTTTCCCCACACCCTACTCTTTTTTTGTATTTTTTTAATAAGTTGAGTTTTTAATAAGTTTAAATGTAACGACATACGAGGTTAGGTGGAAGAGAGGCCCACCTGGGCCTAACCTCGCCAATAAAGGGTCCAACTAACTAACTAACTATTTGAAATCATTTTAACGAGTAACAGCAGCAGCCTCTCGTACCAGACGACCCTACTTACTTAGTCTAAACCACATTCACAAAAACTGATACCGAAATGGATCGTTGAAACTCTGCTTCCAGTATATACTTCGTGTACAATACATATGTGGATAATGGATATAAAAATGGAATATATGGATTGGAATTGGAATGGAATGGAAATAATGGATAATCTACATTATTTTACCTCAAGATACACAATTGTGGGAAATAAATTCGTAAGATTCAAGTAGGGGTTTTAAGATTCTAGCGTGCTCAAAGATGGACTACCTTGAGTAATGACTTAAGGGTTGTGAAGTAGTAATCGTTTCAAAATTTTGAGAGGCAGTTTCTAAAGGTTTGATAAGGACCAATTAGTATTTACCATGAGGAGTTTGACCTTCAATATTCGAAATTTATTTTTTAAATTTTCAATGTTAGAATCAGCGAATCTCTCTCCATGTTCTCACCTTAAGAGTTTTATTTAAAGTAAAATTATATTATATTACATCAATATGTATTTCTCCACAATGTTGTAACTACATTTCGGCTAGTTCAGAAAATGGCTGAGCTATTTTGAGCTACTTTGTCTATTGACGTTGAACTATTTCGTACAATATTTCCCTTTTGCGGTTGAGTGCTGTTTCACATTTTCTGTCCACGGTTTGTGTTTTTAATTCCTTCTTCCCTAGTAACTTTTGAATTAAATTAAGACCTTCAAGTATTTCGAGCACATTTTCCCTGTATTTTAGTTTCTTCCCTCGTCCTATTTTTCATTTTGCCTATTTCCTTTCCTCTTTTTTTGCTCTTTATCCTTCTTCTACCCTCTCATCTTCGTTTGTTCTCGCATGACCTTTGCCTATTTTCCCTTTCTCTGCGCCATATCTCTTCCTTGCTCCCTTCCGTCACCCTTGGCAACGCCCAAATATCCTTTCACTTCATTTTAATCCCCAAGGCCTCCTCTCCATAGGGTAGCAAATGAAGGTTTCGATTTTCTGAAGCACGTGTGCACAGCATGGCTTTATATTCGGATATTATAGATTTCATTTGGCTCGAAACTATAAAAAAAGAATAAATGTAGGAATTAGTGTTCTTTTACTGTAGCATGCAAGTATAAACAGAAAATAAGGAAAAATATGTTAACTGAAAATACACCGCCAGTATCTTTTCCTTTCTTTTGCTTTAAGGAAATAATACAGATTTACAGTTGATGAGTATGTCTCATTATTATTATATAATTATAATCATTTAATTAATATAATATACTATTATAATTTAATAATAGAAATATATTTTAATAAAGAAATATTTAATTATGGCTTTCCACCAAATAAAGCTAGAACACATTGATTACATTAATAATAGAATTATAATAATTTAGTTATAATGTAATTATAAGGGTTTAATAATGTATAACTTAATTACCATGTTTAAACCGAGTTTTCGTCACATTTTTTACGTCGAAATAGCCCTCCTTAGCTCGTAAATTCCTCTTTTACTCAGTTAACAATTCCCTGTCAATCTCCTTCACAATTGCGCGCCGTCCGTAATTGTTGTAATTTAATTGATGCCTATTTTTACCAGTAACTGCCGCATTCCCCACTCTTGGCTTATACCCAAGTAAATTAGTTTCCCTTTTTTTGTAATAAAATTATATTCGGGTATTATGCTCGAGTATATACGGTAATAAAATTGTCATGGAGCTCATTGGGATGATCACATCTATAGAGAGTTTAAAACTCGTCAATATATATTTCAATAGTACCTACCATCTGTTACAGTTGATGAGTAGGTTTTATTAGTATGTACTAATAGTAATTTAATTATAATATTATATTTTTTTCAAATAAGTCTTAGTTATCAATTCGTTGAGAAATAAATTCCTTTGTCATGTACTGTGAGTTAAAGCAGCTGTCAATAGATGAACTATTGAAAAGGTTTAGCATAATTACCCAACTCTTTACATACTTTCCGCTGCACTGACCTCTTTTTATCGATTCTCTTCAAATTATTTGCGCACCATTTAACAATAACTTAATACTTAAGTGTCTTGTCGCATTTTAAGCGTGTGTAATATGCTCATATCAAGGTCTTCACAAGTCATTGGAGTCGTTAGCGTCAACTTTGTAATTTAAAAATGATTTTTTATCCAAGGATGAAAGAGATTAAGTAAATTGGTATTGACTTTTATACGTATATCTGAAATCAAAAATACACTCAGTTTCTTCAAGGTACCGACTCATGTAACATTACCTCACATTTCATAATACTAATACTCCTTGTGACCCTGAGATTCATAAGGCGAGGAAATTATGAAGCAGCGATGAGAAAATAATGCGAATAAATGATATTTACTTCAACATTGAAGAAAAACAGGTGGAAGGGTATTACTATAAAACTAAGGAAACATTCAATCTACATTTATAAATTTCTCGGCTACGGCTAATTTTTCTCCTTCATTACTTCTCTATATTAGAAAGGCCATCGTGATTAAAGTTGAATGCGAGGAAACTTGAAATTAAAGATATTCGAATCATCATTCATCAAAGATGTGGAAAAAGTATCCAACCTAAGGGTATAAATCTCCATTCTACTGGTAATTCATTAATTCTGATTTTACATTAGAATTCAGGACACTAAATCCACTCTTTGATTGCTAGATTGGTTTGGCTAATGCTGCGAATCGCGTCTTATGATTTATTCATTAAGCGCTGTAAGCTTAATGATTAATTTGTTAATAAGTAAATATGTTTCAAGGCTAAAATAATACTTAATTCCCTTTGAATGGTAAATATCACTAATGGATACTGCTGAAAGAAAGAAAGGTGAAGATCACAGCGAATTTTTATATCAACTTTTGTTAGTGATGTTAATTAAAACTAGTTATCTCTATCATGTGTACTATTAGTGTTGCATTTGTCTCATGACATTATTCGGGCCAACATATTTTTTCTTATCAATTAATGGTTTTCCTAGCAAATTTCACTTCTCTACCTCGAATGTGTTTTTACTATCTTTGGTGGTTGTCCATTTGTACCATGCCATTACATCGTCCTTATTTTTTAATGTTAAATTAATTCTTTTATGCTTTCTGTCCTGGCTGTTGTTTTATCTTTTAACCCTATAAAGATATGTTATATTTCAATAAGTAAATAACATTTATCAACCTCTACATTTTACCGTAAAGTTTAAAGTAGTGTTACTATTTTCTCTTATGCTGCACAACGAAGTCCGTTAACTAACTTTAGAACTTGTGGTACTTTAACTAGAGATCTCTCATCCACCTATTTGTATTAGTTTATTTGTCAAAAAGCATCGATTACAAATATCCAAAAATAAATAACATTTAATTAATACAATCTACACAATATAAAGCAGGCAATACAATACATATGTACATAATAGTTCAAGTATCATGACAATTAAAATAAGAAAATATACTGATATAATACATGGATATAAAATGCATAGCTTTAAATGCATTTTAGTTACTTAGGAGAAGATACATGTATGTATGTCATAAAACAATACTATTACAAAACAGCTAATCACTGCTATGATTCTTCACAAAGTGAACATATTTATAGTTTTCGTAATTTTCGCTTTTATTTCCATGTATTGGAGCCTGAAATTAGTCGTCAGCTACTTTTATCTTCCTCTTGAATTTTTACCTCTCTCTAACATTTCACAATTTCTCTTGACAGTCCAACCTTCTTTCTTCATTATTTGGTGCCTAAACTCTCTTT
The DNA here is from genome assembly GCA_947579665.1 of Sympetrum striolatum. Lineage (NCBI taxonomy): Eukaryota > Metazoa > Arthropoda > Insecta > Odonata > Libellulidae > Sympetrum > Sympetrum striolatum. The sequence goes on from OX388346.1 coordinate 14,549,610, forward strand.
CATCTTCTTTCATTTCTTCTCCATACTTTTCAGTCGTTGATTCTTTCCATTTTATATCTCAATTCTTCCTCCAATGTAATTTACACTGTATCTTTTGATCTTTTGGGTATAAATCTATCTTCCCTCCCTTAGAGCGTCCATAATCATCTTTTATTCCAAATATATATCTTTCTGCCTTAATTTAAAGTCTTTATTCTCCAAAAATTTTTTTGAGTTGTTATCTTCTCTTTGTTACTTTTAACTCCTTTGTTTTCTTTTTTCCCCTTCTGTTCGTAATTTCTTTAGCAGGAAAAAAGATTGGAACTTTAGCATTAAGTACCGAGAGCTATTACGGGTGAATGAGGCTTCCTAGGAAGGATGAGCAGAGAGGTAGTTTTCCATTGATTTCTTCACCAAGCCGGAATGCTATAAGCGAAATATGTCTACGTAAGTGAAACACAATGAATCTATGGAGAGAGATCTAATAAGGAGAGATTTTAATAACTGCTTCTATTCAGCATCATTAATACCTCAGTATTTTTTACGTCATCACAGAAATGAAGGAAACTGTGATAAACATAAATGAAACATTCATTTCGCTCTATTTCTTTTCTCTACCAAAAGACAAACCAATTTTTTTTCTTAAAACAGTCGTCCCTCGCCTCTTCGCGCTTCAACTTTCATGGCTTCTCTCTATCATGCTTTTTTGAATATTTATATTCATCAAAAGTTATAATATTTTTAACGTCTATAATGTCTTATTTTCTCTCATGTTGTCTAATCAATTGGATAATGCGAGTGTATTGGTGGCTAAAGGTTGTTAATTCGTGTCTAGAGTCTCTAGTAATGTAAAAAACGTATTTAGGTCGTAAGCTGTTTTTTATGCTCTAACTACCAAAATATTCGATTCCTACAGATAAAATCTTACTTTGCGGAAATTCACCAATCGTGGTAGAGACTGGAACGGATTAACCGCGATAAACGAGGGCCGACTGTAATGTCATCTAATTCGTCTAAAAGTTCTGAAGCCATGAATTGTTCCAAAATCTTCCACAGCAGCTTTCGTTTCATTACAGCTTCAAGAACAAGACTTATTGTGAGGCAAAAGTTAATGAAAGATACATTTTCTCAAACTTGTAACCAAATAACAGATGTAAATATTCCATTCAACAGGATAAAGTATAATCAGTAGGGACCCTTCTAATCGTGGATTCTCCTTAGTATTCCTTCTTCCATTCTCACCTAAGTTTCGTCCTCAACCCAATTCCTTTCTTTCCACGAATGCCATTTCTTTTTCCATTCTCGCAGGCATGCTAATTTCGCTCCAGGTCCCGGCTGTTTATAATTTCCTCACTCTCACTTGTTTACACCTTTTGGCTCGAAGGCCATTTTCTCCATCAGTCTCTCGCAAACGAGCGAATCGCCGAAACGCAACGCGCGACAGAAAAAAGCGTCCGAGGCCTTCCTATTTCCGACTCGTGAATTTTTTCCCGCCCAAATCGCTCGTCTACTTAGCGCTCGGCGGGCTTCAATTGTCGTCGGCGTTGTTTACGAAAGAGAAAGCGATCCAGAGCACGGCTGCAATTAATGGGCACTTCTTTATTTTCGCGCACTTCGTCGTGATTCACTCTCGCCCTCGTTTTGCCTTTAGTCATTCGCGCGCGGTCAATTTTCGCTCTTCATTTTTTTCCAAGATGGCGTCGATGAGCCGGAACGTCCCCTGTGCCAAATCCATCTCATTGTCTGATAATGGTCTCCACGTGCCGAAGATTTTCGCGAACGTTTTTATTCCGCGAGAATTTGGCGGTGGACCAAATGTACTTTTATTTTGGGACAACTCGGCGGATTTCTGTTTACTTCCGTTTTGGTCCTTTTTGGTCCGATTGAGCCAAAAGTTCTCTCTAATCATTCATTCATTAAAATTATTCGGCACTTCTAAAAGTTTCTTCGCAGTTTGGCATTTTTCCTATTTTTATTCAGCCATCAGCATTTTACATGCATCAGGTCTACATCTAAGAGATTATTATAATTAATACTTACGAGTTGCATGTGGTGAAATTTCGTTCTTAACAATATATTCTGAACTTGACGATAAAACCAACACAACAAAACTTGGTCGTTTGAATAAGTATGTTATTCTGTGGACCGTATATTTTAATGTGGAAGTGCAATTTTAGACCGTATGTTATTATAAATGGAATCAATAAAAATCCGTCGTCAGAGAAATTTCCCTCTAATAGAGCACGTCATCGCTTTCGAAATCAAATTTTATTTAATTCATTTTTTCAGCATATTAATTTCAACATCTCCAATATAAATGTTATATCATACAAACTGAGTTTTTTGTCATAAAACCCATCTCTTTTATATTTCTTAAGAACTTAGTTTTTCAGCCTGCAGCTAATATTCTTCATAAATTTCCATTTCGAATACAAGGGGGACGTCTGACAAAACAATTGGAAAAAAATTTAAATTTGGAAAAAATATGAGTTGATGAGCATTATTCCTAACGAATGAAAACCAAAAAAGCCACAGAAACTATATTCTTAGGCTTTTTGACAATCATTTTAAGAGGAATCGTAAGAAACCATCTTAACGTACTGTATTCAAGTATTCTTTGTATTTCCTTTAAGATTTTTCTATGAAAGATTTCAGGATATTACCTATTTATCATCCTTAAATATTTTATAAAAAAGAGTACAGCACTGTTATAACGCTGTACTATTTTTATATTGTAACTGTAACTGTAGTTTCGCTTTATTTAGTGAGATTTTTCAGTGGAAATTACTCAAAATTGCGCATTATTTGTTTAGCAGAAAATTAAAACTTCATTCATTTAAAACTTCATAATTTTATTATAATTTGAGTGACATTAAAACGAACTGATAGCTGAGGATTTTTCATCCATCTAAATGAAAATGAATACCAAAACATTAACCATTGAAAAATATTGTTTTATGACTGTTTACCTGAAGCAAGATTTTCGAATGTCTTTTCCTTTCTGAAATTAACAACAATTGCTGCCGTACGTGAGCTCTTTCGAATTGCGACTTAAAGATTATTTTTAACAATCCATCGCCGATTTTCAACCGCTGTTGTTGTTTGCGCATTAGAAATCATAACCATAGAAAGGCCTTGAGCTTGAGAATCTCAGGCTGGTCTCTAAAACAGCAGAATATTATTGATTGTTTACATTATAAGCGTCAAAAGACATGACTAGAACTCAAAGGAATTCTTGGCAAGGGATTGGCGAACGGGAGTGACTCACTCTTTGTTTACAACTTTGGTGTCTCGATCACCTCATATAAGTATCGCACAATCTTCAATGCCACGTCTCAATTATACTGCCCGAGATATAGCGCGGTTTCAAAATAATTTTTACAACCTCTCCGCAGTATTGATCTGCTTAGGATGTGTTTTCTTATAGCACACTGCTTTAATTGCCGCGAGAAATTCATTGTGGCGTATAAAGGCTAACCCAATAAGGAAATGGCTTTGCCCTTTGCATAGCATTTGAGGCATTCCTCGTAAATGAAGAGAGATATGTTTTAGAGTCGTAAAATCGAACGACGTTTCCGATACTCGTACGAGTGTCGGGACAATAGAAACGACAATAGTAGCTCGTATTGAATTGCCTTTTAAGGCCAGTGACATTACACTTTTATTTTACAAGTTGGCATTTAGAGGGAGTTGGCAGTGAACCGCTTACTGCTTTAACAACTAATTGGACTGTGGGCGAGTTTGATGAACTCATGTGCGAAGGCACGGCCGTCGTTGCCAAGGGAACGCCGGCGGAGAGCTTCGTTTCGTTTTCCTAGTTTGAGGCGCACAAGATTTATCTCGGGAGCGTTATCAGGCGCACTGATTCCGTGGCGAAATTAATAACCGCTCGTACGAGAGGTGTTTCAACTCGGGATCGCTATCTTTCGGAGTAAACAAAGGGCAACGACAATAGCGAATCGTTGCTATAATAAAACATCTGTGGAAAATATTCCGCGAAACTGTGTGGGAGGACTGGAAGCCAATTTATCCATCTGACGATCAGGACTTCTGGCGGTTTGCGAGAAATTGAATTGCCGCCTCTGGTCGATGTAGTTAGGAGGCGGTAAAAATAAACATTTTTTGGAAATGCGCGATAGGTGTTTACTAATATTATTCTTGTCCTCTTATGTGTAGAGATATTTATTTCCATGTTTCCAAGATGAATACATAAAGGTGGCTGTTTAAGCAAAGACAATTTTCGCTCAAAAAAGATCGATGCATTCTGGCACGGCGATAATTTTCAAATGATAATTCTATATGGAAGCTATCATAAATCTTAAGAATGATTTGCTCGAGTTCTCGATTTATAGATTTCACCAAATGTTTATAGTGAGAAGAGATATGCCTAAAGAAGATTGCCTAGCATTTGTCATTATAAATAAACTCTACAAATATACTATACTTATAATTTAAAATTATTCCAAATATAGTCACTAGACAACTATTTTTCTTCGGTGGCCCGAAGTCAGTTCCACCGATTTTGTAGATACTATCGACATTTTTTTAGCTATCAATTTAAAAAAATTCATGACCTGTATTTTATGACGGATTGTGTGGCAGGCAACATAGTTGAAAAATAGTGGAAACCTCATTCTATATAGGTTACAGAGAGTAAGAGGACATTTATGCAAACCAATTTTAATTTATGTTTTGTTATGTTTACCAATTAAATGGTAATTTAACACCGTTTTCTAAGACACTTTACAGACTGCTCAATCATGATCAAGTAAATTGAAATCGATAAATAGCTGTACATATATATTTCGCTTTGATAATTACGATCCGATAAGTAATAGATTTCGTTCTTACATTGATTCTTGTTCCTATTCACATCTTAATAAATAAAATATTTTCTTTTTCTGTTCCAAGATGGTGTAAAATGTATCGCAAATTCACTTTGATTTCGACATTTTCCATGGCTCTGATAATATGAGACCTACTACGGCATGAATATAATGAAGTACAGGAGATGTCAGTCAGGCGCACTTAAATGTTATAAAAAATATTAAAAGGGTGTACTTTCGTGGGTTTGTTTTCTTCTCGCAGCATTCTAGATCTCTGAAATAAGTAAACTATCCCACTAAACTCGCTTAAAATGCTCCATTTCCTTCTAAAGCTCGTGGCAGATTGTCGAGGGAATGAATGAAGTGCCATCTGGCTATCAGTTTTGTGACTGAACGCTGTTCGGTCACAAACAGTCGGCCTGGCAAACAGGCTGAAGGAACTTTCATATTGCAATACATATTTTTCTTCTCTTATAGCTAATGGATATCAAACTAATTACTCAATGGTTATCTTCAATTGGTCATATTTACAATATCGCAAAATACAAATAACTGACACGTTGATGAAAAATCTGATAAAACATGTTTTCGGTAATCAGAAACGGAAGATGAACCAAAAAATAAATAATTTATCGAGTTCTATATCTCTTAACTTGTTATCGCGTCTAAAGATGAACGACCTAATATATTATCGACTTTATTGAGTCCTTCATCGCGGAACTTTATCTTCAAATTGGAGTCTTCCCTAATTTTATTGAGACCATGATCCATTTTCCCAATGTCGAGAATCTTCCGTACTTTTTTCCGTCTTTTCTAATGGTCTAAGATAGTATACTTCATGGAGGAGAAGATGAGGCGTTGATGAGTTTACTTCGAGCGTTCACCCCGTAACTAGCGTGTATTTGCGTCCATCACGCGATCATACACTTCTACGAAGGACTGCACCTCCCTCTATAAAGCTCCTCTTCTCACCCGAAGAATGACATTTTCCTCAACAGTAATCCACCGTGATTCGGTATGCAATCTCCTACATAAGTAGCTAACTCAAAAGTGGGCTGGTTGTTGCGATTATTTTTACATTTGTTTTTTATAAAAATTTTAAAATTGTTTTTACTACTTCGTGATGATTAGATCAATGTACTAGAATACTTTTATAAACTAGCTGTCCATTCTCTGAGTTATTCCAAACCTAACTTTAATATCTGGTTTCTCGTATTCATTATTTTTTCGTATTTTATTTTCGAAGCTAAACAATATTTAACATGTAATCACCTAATATATTTCTTCATACTTATTGTGTCATTAAATTAAAACATAAAAATATTTTAGTTAATATTAATACATTTGGTGTATTTGCTGTAACTTCGCTTTCATCTTGGAAAATTATTTGATCGAAACTGTGTGCTTTGGAACTTTGGATTTCCATTTTGTTTGAATTTCGTTCACTGCGGAAATTATTTATGCTATGTTACGTTATGCTCTGTCTTATCACGTATATCTTTCATTAACCTTCTTGAATCCATCACCATTCCCTCACGATAAAACCAAAAGTACCCACAGAACGAGCTGGAAGGACCTACCTACCATATTCTTCTAAATGAAAATCTGCAATTGTTAATTTCAAGTTCGTAAAATAAAATAATATTTTCGCACCTGATCTTAAATTTATTTATCTCGAGAACAGATCAATATGTGAAAAAAATGCAAATTTATACGTCATATAAAATATTGTTACCAATGAATAAGTGACTATTTAATGAAAATAATATCTTTTATTGCCCCGAATTTGAGTTCAAGTTAGTACTCTCGCTTACTAACTAACTGACTATTTACAGTGAAATCAAAGATTAATATATAATTAATAGATGAATGACTCGCTAGTGTGATGCTTCACAAAGCAAAAATACATCAATAAAAACGTTGCATAGCATATGTCTATGTCTATGTAAGAACCTTGCAAGCCGCCTTTCGGCGTGTGGCAGGGGGTGCAGGCACCTTGACTCTATTTTCCTAAACGGTTGCATTCGCGTATACTTCGTGGAAAAAATGAGTTTTTGAAACGATTCGTTCTAGCATCTATTTCCCTAATCTTTCGGGCAGTATCAGCACGGCCCAGCATATCTACATCTAAGAACGTATATTCTGTTCTGCGTGTTCTATTACTAAGGTTTTGGGCTATCGAAATTAAGAATAATTCAAGATATCCAGGACATGTGCACATTTGAAGTATTTAATGGTCTCTGGAAAAATGATAACACTCTCCACCCGCATCATTTCTATCATTTTTTTCTCATTAAGCAGCTTTGCCGGATTTCAAATTTGATCTGCTTTACCTGACACAATAAAATCAATTTCCACCAACGGAATTGCTGAAACTTCTTCTTGCCTGATAAATGAGTAATTAACCTGTCAACATAACCTAACTGATCGTTTCCTCCCTATATACCAAACGGGGTGACTTTTCACTATTATTACCAGAAATAAGGATTACTGTAGGCCGAGTAACGTCTCCTTACCTTGCACACACCCATTTCTCCCGTACCACACCTGTACCATCCTAAGAAGATAAATTGTTTTATTGCCTCGGAACTCCACTTCCGGTCCCACTTTAATCCACGCACGCTTTCGCATTTATTACCTCCTCTCTTTTCCCTGCTTCTGCTTTTCGCCACACATCCTATTCTTTGTCAAACGTACGTGACTCGGAGCCCTCCGTCCGAATCATCTGAGGAACACACCCACTGTCAGCCCAACTCTCCTTTAGGACGTGGGTCATCCCCCGTTAGCGTGACCAATGGAATTATCCTTTTTACCTGTCGCGAGTGGATGAGAGATGGACTGGGCGAGGCGGCCTCTCTTCCTCCGGCAGGCTTTGCCTTCGGGCTATCACTTCAGTTTACTTAGCGTTATTTGAAGCCGATTGCGGAATTCGTGATTGGCAACCATCGTGGAATGCCTTCAGTCTGATCCCTTTAGTTCAATGGCACATTTTAATCCGTGACATTTGCTCCGATCCGTGTAAGGAATTCGCTTTTAAGGCCCGCACATGATATGTGAATGGTGTGATGTCCGTTGAGTTAAAATATGAATGGAAGACGTAAACCTTTTTGGTGCTACGCTCTCTCGTCTAAATAGAAAAATGGATATGACCGTTATTCGCATCTCTTTAAGGTTTAATTCCCTGTCTTAAGAGATTTGGGTTTATAAACCTTCATGTATAAAAAGCACATTACCTAACCACAAAATAACAACCACCCTGTAACTTCCGTGGCTTACCTCCTCATATTCTGTAGTTTAGTCAAGTATCGTTAGGTATCTTAAACTTGGCGTATTTCGGTGTTAGTCCATTACGACAATCGAAGAAATTATTATTAAAAACCGGTTTTACAGATTAAGTAAAAAATATATTTCTTGTGGATTTAATCGTAGTTTTTTATTCGATTGTCGTAATGTTGGTATGTTATTTGAAGACAGGGTTTCGACTAATCTTACTCACCCTTTCTCAAAATATATATTTAATATCTAAAATGGCAGAAATTCAATGTATATGATAGTAATGCCTGAATCTTTCAATGACAATTATTCTCAACTTTTGAAGGATTCATTTCAATTGAACAAATCTTGGTCCCAAAGACCACATATATCACTTGTCTGCAATGTTGTTGGTCTCAAATGTAGTGATGCAATCCTCTAATTAATCTTTATTCGTCTATTTTAAATGTCTCTAAATTAGATTTGATTTTAACACTTTGATTTCCTGAGCTTAATGTTTACGATCTTACAATAGTAATCGTAATTAAGACCGTATTATCAATTATGTGCCCTGGACTTAGTGAATTTACTGTAAGTTTAATTCACAAGGTTTATGACTACTTTTGCGCCAAACTTAAAGTCCTCGTAACGCTATGTTCTTTTAGTGGCATTTTTTTGCTGTCACAGATAGAGAGCCATGTAAACCACGAGGAAATATTTCAAATAAAGCACTAAAAATGGATTTTTGTACATTTTCCTGCTTTTTTGTGATACATACATACATACAAGTCGATTGCGAAGAAGTGGTATAACTTCTAACGACAGTGAAATTTCATCCTGAGTTGCATGTTAGCTGTTCCAGTTTGTTGAGCTTTTTAAAATTTTCAAATGTTTCATATTGTTGTTAATAGGCGAAAAAGTTGAAAATCGATCTAGTCCTAGTCTTCTTGGTTTACGGAATGCTTTGAAATGAAAAATGCTTTAGCAAGCGACTTATCCAACTATCTATGACTTACGTAGACTTGCAATAGTGCTCTCTCTCCAAATCAGCTACCCGGTTGGATAATGTTGTATGCAGGCAGACTTTCTGTCCATCCAAAGAAGAGCTTTAGGCGAGAAACCAATGGGTGCCGAGACCAAGACGATAACCTACCTCTTACTGCAGAAAATTCAGCTGTTTCTTCCCCTTGGGTCATCCGTCGTAAGATTAAGGGTCTGTGGCCCAAATGGCTCTAAAAAGGGAAAGAAAGGGCCATTAATCTCCTCCTGTCCACCGCTACACGTATCTTCATCCTTCTTTTTTGCCACAACAATTTTTTCGCATCTTATCTTCCGTAGAGGATTGATTTTTATTCTTGAAAAATCTCGCCATTTTTTCTGCCGATTATGACGTCATCCTCAGAGGGATTCGTTTTCAGTTCCGATCAGCGGGGAGTTAAACATCCGACACGCGAAGAAGAGATTTGTTCACATCAAAGTCTTATTACGATTGGCGACCATTCATCGTTGCAGCGAAATGCGTAGATAAAGGGGATTGTTAAATGGCAGCTGGCGCTATCTATTGCAAAATGAATGGACTAACACTTCCCCTCGAATCACGTGACTGAAACGGCCTCGAAAACCGTGGCGATTATTTTTAATTTGGAATCCCTTTTCCGATGTGACGGATAGCGTTTTCTCTTTTGCCATTGTATTCTAATATTTCTCCTGAAAGGATAATACGAAAGAGTTTTGTTTACGAGATGATCTGAGTCAAAAGTAAGAGCATGGCATAATGTAAACTTCTGTTTATATCACCCTTAGCACATGTTTTCATTGATAAGTAATAGTTAATTTTTCCTGGTAAAAATAAGAAGTTTACTTGTTCATAGTAAATTACCAGCTACGTTGGCAGAATGCATAGCGTACTCCAACGTCCCCGGTTCGAGTCCTGGCGGAACGGATTTTTTTCTGTTAAGGAATGGTAATTTTACTGTCAATATTGTTTACTGTTCGTTTGTTCACGTTTGTTCGTTTTATTGTACATTGAAATTAAATTTAAAAGAGTAAATCCGACTGTACGCCATCAAATTTATACTACGTAGATGACGCATGATATTCAAACGACGTACTTCAACGAGCTTTAATTATTTACTTTAATTAGTATTTAATGTATTAATTAGTATTTAATGTTCAAAACCAAGGTGTCGAAATTCTGTGAAAGAAAAATGTAACTATTGATTTATGATTACACAGAATATCAGTAACATTATATGTTAACTACCTCATTCATACATGATTTGTTTCGTTGCGAAATAGTTTCTTAATGATACTTATCCTTAATCACCCTTCATTAGTATTAAGTGATTAACCATATACCATTTAGCGATTTTATAATGAATGAATCGTATTCACTAATATAATAAATGAGTAGTATCTACTACTACTACTATTTCTGTTGATTAATTTATAGTAATAATCGATTTTCTTTTCGTCTATTATTACTGCTGTGCTATTTCCGTCCCGTGACATTACCTTTTCGCGTGAAGATTATTAATAAACAAGACCATTACTCTCACTGACACTAATTGGAGAATCGTGTTATTTCCTTATTTCCCTACGGTAGTATTTTAAGAATTAGGCAAACCTGTCAGTGAATAGAATAACCCAAAAAGACAGAAAATTAATTCCATGATCGTGGTCATTATTTTCCCGAGATTTTGCCCCTAAACTGTGATGAATGGGAGCATCTGAAACAGGAAGATCTGAGTGGTAAAGGATCCTGTCGTGGATGTGGCGACAGCATGTTTAACTCGAAGCCAAGCAGGTGTTCCTCCGATCTCCTGGCAGATGTTCCCTTGTAAGTGAAGAGATTCCTAATGAATCAGGAACCCTGCCATATATATTGGCAACGTTCAAACCTCCATATGGCACGATACACCTAGGTTCGAATTTTGCTATGCATATATATGCATGCCTTCCAAAACCAGGAATTTCAACGTTCTTGAAATTTACAGGATACTGTTGACTAAGAATGTCTTTATATAATTCTAGAGGTCATTTAAGACTGAAGAGTTAATATTTGTTTATTGTCAATTTTTAACTCGTTGTTTAATAAATGAAATTAAGTTTCCAGCTAAATTTTGATATCTCTAGTAATCGTATTTGTGGAATCTTCAAAATAATATTTTTTTGAATCGAACCAATCCGATATTTGTTTTGTAATATAGTAAGACTGAACGGATAATACGCAGAATATCTTAAATTTTGATATATAATTCGAGTATTACCAGGAGAAATGTCTACATCTCTGTAGGGATGTCTCTAGGCTTGTGGACTATGTAAAGATGATAGCAATGTATGCATGGTAACGTTATAGCACATCAATTAAGTGATTGTCCGAAAGCAACCATTAGGAAATAATAAATGCCTAATTACCCTTAGTCTCACTATGTAAAAACAAGTAATTCTGTGCATTATTTGGCAAATGATAATTTTTTTAATCGAGCCAATTTATTTCAGTTTTTTTCTATTGGATTCTCTATTTCTCAGCTGCTTTTTTGTATAGTGATATATATAGAAAAAATGTCTTGTATAGTATTCTACCTTGTCTATTGTATTATGAAAGAGGAATAAGAACAACTTATACACGATACCACAGTTTTATTACAAACGAACGAAGTTTCGACACATAGCGACATCATCAGGTACGCTATGCGTCGAACTCTATGCGTTGAAACCTAGGTAGTTTGTTTAAATCCTATGGTAACATGTGTGGGTTTTTTTATTCCTCTTTCATCATGAAGAGCAACCCCAAATTAGAGGCTGAAAAAGTGGAATTGTACTAATTATAATTAATAATTTCTAATACGTTCTAATTTTAAATATCTTTAAAATCTCTAGAATCCCCTTCATTTCCCATTCATTCTGAAGAAATGTGGAGGGAATTCAGCTCCATAACTATTTCCGTTTTTCTGCCTTTGAAAGTCCTCCTCTTCCGCCTCGTCAGCCTCCATAGAAATCCGTCCGTTTTCTTCCTCTTCGTCTGCATTTTATTCACCGAACGACAAAAAGTGCAGAAAGATGTAAGAGATCTTTCTCAAAAAGGCAAGTTCCCTCCAAGCCCCTCTGCCACCCTTTCGTTTCTTCTCAACCAAATCCAAATTATCTCTCCTCCAATCATTTCTACGTCGCCCACGACTTCTCTCCCCTTTTATTCTCTCTGCAAATCCAGCTGACCGACTGGAAAATAGGGTGGAGTTGGGAGGGACATTTATGAATGGGTTCTCTCCCTCCACTCCTTTTTCCTTTCGGTTTTTCTCTTCTTTTATGCCCTTCTCCTTCCTATTCTTCGATTTCTTTTCTTCCATTCCTCCGTGTTCTGATTTTTCAGCGACTTCGCCTCTCCTAAATCACGTCTTTTGTGTTTAAATTCATGTATTCTCTTCAAATCTCCTCTTTCCTCTCCTCTGTGTGTTTGTGGTTTTTATTTTCATCTCTTATGACTTTTGCATCGTCTTTTCTCATTCGTTTTCCATTTCCAGTTCCAACTTATACAAATTTATAAATCCGTGTGATTGAAAGGCATCAATCGTATGCATCTTGACCATTGAAAATTATAGCATCTTCAGTAATAAAGTCAACAGTAATTCAATAAACTATATTATGTATTATCATCCAATTTTTATTTGTTGTTAATTTTACTTCCCTGCAAAGGTATTCATAAAGTACCCTGAAATGGTTTTACTATCGGGATGAATTTCTAAATAGGATAATGATTCTTATCCATATCTGGTTGCCTCAGTAGTATGTTAGTATCAATAATATTTTTACAAACCATCGTAAATAAAACTCTTAGTAACTTCCACAAATATATTTCCAACGACCGGTCACATCACCTGAACACGTCAACTAGTTGACGAAACCGGTGGTTGGAAATATATTTAAGGAAGTTACTAAGTGTTTTATTTACGATGGTTTATACTGCATTCCACTAAGTGAGGATGGAACATATTAATTTTAATAATATTTTTGTTTATAGAAAAAAAATATAGTATCATTTCGTTCAATTGCTATAGTTATTTTTATACATATTGCACTTTTATGCTTCGTGTTTTAATTTTTCAACTTTACTCGAGCTTACTCATCAAAGAATGTTAAATATGAATAGAAAATTTCCTAGTTCGTTTCGACGTACTTTTTCACGCCAGTTATTTGGCATCTTACATTCATAACCAAATAGCTACAGTAAGTAATAATTACTCGCTCATTGTAATAGAATACCCATGACAAGTATTCAATATTTCCATAATTAAATCATCATTTATATAAGAAAAACATTACTTGAAAATGAAAATGTTTATAGAATAATCTAATATGATGTCAAATTAATGATTGTCGTATAGAAATTGATCGAATAGCAGTATATTTAGATACATGAGGCTGACATGTTCTCGAAGTTTTCCATCTTCAATACATTAAGTCATTTGGTTAAAGATTTTACTTTTTTCACTTTCAACTTCTTTTGACATGTTATTTTTATCTTGCCTTGCTGTGCGTCTCAGGTTATCCATTTCTCATCCCTTTCACTAACCTCTAAGTTCACTTCGCATCTCTTATCCTTTCTGTCTCCCTTTGCGAGGTCGACGAGGCCTTCACGGAATTGCGGCACTCTTCCAGCTCTATTTCGCATATTCCACATTGGATTTCCGCCATCGCTGCCAAATTCCTTGCATTGCACACTCTTCTCTCTGAGATATCCCATTCATTGTGTTTTTTCTCTGAGCATGATATCACTCTTCACTTCCTCACATTCAAATCGATCTCTCACGAATGGGCCTTCGATGTCTGAATTCACTATCTGCTCTAAAAGTTGGATTTTGAAGTATATAAAATTAAAATTAAAGAATAATTTAAACACGACTAAGGTAGAATGTTACATTCATATTTCATCCCTTAATGGAGGAATAAAGGCGTAACTATTTTGAAAAGCTGCCACCAAGTTAATTTGGAAGAGTGAATAATTTTCTACTTTATAAGGATTGCAATTATTTACTACCTATGTCCTGTCTTTGTAAAACTTAAGAGCTAACACTAAAGGCAACAGAACCTACCAGAAGATGTATACTCATCCATCTCTCTAACCTTGTAAGGACATCACAGTGATTTTTCCTGCTAATCCTTACATTCCTCCAAATTCTTTTATCCTAGGGATATTTTAAAGAGCAAATGTTCCCAATTCTTAAAATTTCAACAAGAGCTGGATATAACCCATTGAGAAAGAAACTACATTTTAAATATGGGACATGTGTGAATCTATAATGTAGTATTAGGTGTTACTACATAATATAAGGTTACTATTATGTAGAATATTTCCAAATATTTTTTAAATCCATTGGAAACAACAGAGATTCGTTCGGGTCCTTTATTAGAGAAGCAAGTTATCGAAAACATTTACAAACATACTTATTGATATTCCTTATTATGGTATTACGAAAATACCATTTATCAGTGCTCACAATTGCTTCCTTTTACTTCAAAGAAAGTATATTTCTTGAGATAATCATCACTCTTTGTTCTAGAGATTTATATTTGAGGACAAATCGTTTTCGTTCATTTTCTCTTTGTGCGTTGATTTTTTTCAGTCCTAAACGAAGGTCGATTATTTTACGAATGATTTAAGTGAAAATTGCTTCATATTTCTGCAGCCATCTGAAGAAATAGAATTCAACAAGTCTTCGAAATATTTGCATTTATAATAATCCACAATTTCCGTAGAATTAGTCTACAGTGAAATATATATATTAGCTCATACATATTCCTCTCATTAGGAAACGGATGGAAACTATTCCACGCAGATACTTTAAAGACTGCCTGTATCTATTAGTGATGACTACTTGCTGTTACTTAAATTTGGTGCCCTGGTATGAGAAAAGCGTTTTTTGAAATATACCCTTACGGAGCCTAATCATCGAAGTGGGAAAGAAAATTTTTGCAATCAAGAAGCTTCAATATTGATAGATAATTTATATCTCCCCTCAAAATTTTCGGGAATTGAGTTCTGCTTCATCGAGATCAATGGATGCGTTTCAAAGTACGCAATCTGTTCCTCGAGGAATCAACCGAACCCCATTCCACTCATTCCCCTTTCTTCAATACTTCTATCGTCGAAACTAATTTTGGACCCCCCTCCCTCTTCCTACGTTATTCGAAGCTCATAACCCGTTCCCCGATCATTCTTCTTTTGATCTCCACCCTCTCTCCCATCGGAATCCCTTCCTTTCCGTTTTCTCCCGCCAGAGAGCGCCAGATTCGCCAACTATTTTTGGCTACGCCTCGGATCGCTCCCTTCGAATTCCTAACCTTCTTCAGCAAGAAGATAGTCCGCGGCGGTCAGCACAAGAAAAGTTTCTCATCCTGCCACTCCCCACCCCCTAGGGTACGTGCGGATATCTCGAGGAATAAGGGAATGGAATTGTTGCGAGGGGATCCCTTTTTTATCTCGAGGAAAATGGGAGGATCGGAAAAATGCGGAAGTTCCCTCACAAAGACGCTGGCGACGGAATCATCCGCTGGACTATAAAGAGAAGTCCTCTTTTCGGGAAATCCGTGAAATGTGGCCACCGCGGGGAAATTCCGAAGATGTTAGGGTCCGAGGTATTTTTAAATCGGAAGCGGAGGAATAGGGGGTCTCCGGGGATTTCCATTTTCCGTCCTGTATCCGAGCAGGAGGTCGCGAAAATAGGTGCATCTGGATGGCTTTATACGAAGCTTTGATGGAGCCGGAAATAAGTTTTGGAATTAGCTTGAGTCTGCGATGTTTATATGTATAAAGGTTCAGATCTTTGGGCTATAAGCTGAGAATTCGTTGGGAATTCCGCCTGGCGATCAGGTTACGATTCTGAAGAAAGTGGAGAACCTACTTAAATAACCGTGAGGCGTTAATGTACTATTTACAGTATTGCATAAAGAGTCAATGTAATGTTTACAATATTACACATTGCTAACAATACAGTATACTAAAATATGTCTACTATTTACCATAAAGTCTGTAGAGTAAATATACTGTTTACAGTATAGCATATAGAGTCAATATACTATAGTCCTTTAAGATTCAACATATTTGAAAGGAAAGGGGAGTCTTGGATATCTTCTAGGTATGGTATGGTATCTTTCGTACTAGTAACCTACTATAATAAGCAGCAATTACTCTTTAAGTACATTATACTTATATGTTTTGCATTTTGAAGAAAATAATAGTGGAACATAAAAATGAGTATCAAAAGTTTAACCTCAGGAATTTGATTGATAATGTACTTTACTATCAATCAATCAAGTGCACAACTTTGTGATATGAGTCCATTACGTAGAGAAATGAAAACTTTTACCCGCACCACTGGAATAAAATAGTCCAACTGTTCCAGGGGCAGGGGTTAAAGTTATCTTTTCATTGCCCTACTTGATAATGTATTCGTAACCATACACTCAATTTTCTCATGATAATAACTCTATCAAAGAGTTTCTTTGAAAGTCAACGTAAAGTTTTTTTATATTTTTGTCTATGTAGTGAAATAGTGGACGCCCATAAGTCATTAATTTTGAATTTTTATAAGTTGATACCCCGCCTAGAACACGTAATTTCAGTTTGTATTGTATCATCCTTATGAAATCAGCTTTAAGAAGGAAACATTTCCTTTCCATGACGTATTCTTTGCTGCTCGTTTGCCTAATAAACATTCCGAATTAGACTATTATCAATGTATATTATTGTTAATTATTCTCATTTCTTTATCTTTAAATTATAATAATCATACTTTTTGAAGAATTTTTGCTTCAATCCGTACGGTACAACAATTTCAAACCTCCCTGCCAACATTAATAATAGAGTAAATTTATCATAGATGGCTAATTTTAGAGGTGCTATTTCCTTAGCGGAACGTTAAATCAGTGAATGAATTGTTCTTCCACAAATTACCAATCATACCGTGCTGGAGAAGTTAAATCCCTTAAACTACCCTTAAATTGTGACTCATCTCCAAAACCAACATTATTCCCAGCAGTCAAAATGTACGTAGATTGAAAATGTAAAAATTAGAAAATATATTTTAGCAATTAAATTTCGCAGCAATTCCTTTATAATGTCTATTTCCGGCGACCTCAATTATTCCAGATTCCTATTCATCGCCCGTATTTTCCCTGGAAAGGATATTCGTTGGAGAGGCACCGCTATAAAGGAAAAAAATTCCTCCGATTCCAAATTACTGGCTGGCGGAGAATCCTCAGGGGGATTAATTCTCATTTCCTCCGCCATCTCTCGAATTCCCAATTAAATCAAAGGCGGTTTTAAGAGGGGTCGGAGCGAGTAACTCAAACGGGGAACGGTTGATAAGAGATGGAATTGAAGAGACCTCCGATTCTTATCTAAAATATTACTCCGCAGCCGTGAGTCCGAACGATGGCGGACCAAATACAATTTGAGGTTTTCCATGGCGCCGAGTGGAATTCGTTACCAAGAGGTCCCACTTACACTTAGAGCTGATAGCGGAAAAAAGGGAACTTTTCTAGGATTTTGACCATTTAGTACTCAGCCCGAAGGCCGGTTTATACCTCATTCCCTCCTCAATTAAGTAACGAAAGCTTCTGAGTGGGAATGAGGCACTTAGAAAAGACGAGGAGTGGGGCAGTATACCCATGATTTTCTACTAATCAAATTCAGAGGAAAATGTTGTTCTGTTAGTCTGTTCACTGAATGTTTGCGGGTTAGAGAGACAATCGCATTTTCTCTCTATTCGTAGGAGTTAATAGCAATAAAGGTGGAGTCCCGCCTCCCGAATCAAATCTTATAGTAAAAATTTGCTGTTGCATCATAAGCATGAAAATACGATGTTTGTCCAATTCGTTTAAAACTTTATCAGTATGGAGTGGAAGTAATGCTGGGCATAGCAGTACGATTTTTTAGGGTTAATTACTACCATTATCGCAGAAAAAAACAAAAAAGTAACATTTCAGAGAAATTCTTGATTTTTTTTTCTGGTTTCGTTTGAACGAGTTCCTTCAGTTCTCTTATTGAAGAAACATGAATTTGTTTACATCAAATTCTGCTTCAATTCATTCTCTTCACGCTCCTGTTTTTAATTTGGCAGAGAAACGTTTTGGAGGTAAATATTCAATAGAAATTAATGAGGAGGTCGAGAATTTTTGGTAAAATGCAGTGAAGAAAATAGTCGCCAGCTATTTTCCGTTTTATTCGCTCTAGGGAAAACTTCCAGCGAGAAAGTTTCTGAAAAATAGCGAATTTAATTTGCGTGCAAAAGCGAAATATCCAAGTTCATAAATAACATAAGATAAACGAATTTAATTACGGAGGTAATGAATTACACGGCGCGGCCCGCGATTGTTTCGTTGCAGATAGAATACTTCGTAATGTCTTCTGATTTTATTTTGCCATATTTTCGGACAAAAAGAGTGGCTACAACGCAGCAGTATGGCCAAATGAAGTACTCTTTGCTTAGTGAATTAATAAATAACGAAGGGAATTAATCCTATCATTCAGCCAGGGACATGAGAAAAGTAAAACAGACAAGGAAGTGAAATTACATTCCTTTTCTATCCTGTTTCAAAGGACAAGTAAAAATATTCCATTCATCAACAAATCCAGAATATGTACAGCAAGGCCTATAGGATTGCAATATTTAAGAATGATATCCCATCGCATATCATTCACTGGTGGTGTGAAATGTAAAATTGCGAAAGCCTTGGGTATTCATCCTAATTAGATGTTTGAGCACTCACGGTCTGTCGCTGATAAACATTATTTTGGATAGTTATTTCGTTATTTTCATTCCTGGAGAGTTACAGGTTAAGCAGCAATAATTATTTCATTCCTTCGTTCATCAAATCTCTGTTGGTGTTTCTATAGTTTGAAGTTTGGGGGATTATTCAGTTTTAATCTTTTTACGGAGTAGTTTTAGCAGATTTTCTTTGGATATAATGCATCATTCTGACATTCTCTAACATTTATTGCCAAAAGATCTTACATAGTTCGTTTTACTAGCATTCAAAACTGGCCCTTGGTATTAAGAAAAATTCTGGCGGGTACATCTTGACGTGCCTACCTAAAGATAAGAAGTTTTTATGTATTTACAGATTTTAACGAGTTTTTCTTTTCAATTTCAGGTAAGAATCTATGAATCCCAGTCCTTGAATCTCTATCCTGATTATTACAAAGGTCTGTAAACTTTATGCTTGTATTTTTAAGTCCATCTTTCAGGCGTCCAGCCCGCAGTTAAAATTACTAAGTGACTTCGTGCTTAGTACGTTGTAATTTTAATCGGTCTAATTTCAGAACTAGCCTAAATAAATATGCGAATTTGAGAATTTTAGAAAGTAAATATTTTCCAAAAAAAATTATATATTAACGTTTCTTAGGCTGACTGAGTCAATACATTAATTGGTAATTAAAGGATTCACATTTATAACACTATGTTATGAATTCAAGATCATTATTATTATTATTTATTCTCCAAATATTTATACATGAGGACTCCTCGGACAGCTAGCTAAATCTATGTAATATTCACTAGCTCTTTTCATTACTGTGTACTAAAAAGACAAATGTTTGTGAGAACTCTTCATATAAAAGCGGTTAACGCTCTCTGTGGGTCTTTTCTCAGAGGATTCTCCAGTTTGAAATGTGCAATTAAAATTTTAGGCAGTTTTAGGTATTGACAGAAAAGCGCCAGTTATGATTCAGCACACCCTGGCGGTTACCCAGGTCATCCTAAGCTCGCTTCTGAACTACTTATTATTAAATTTATCTTTAAATCAGTAATACTGACTACAAATATGATAACTACTCACAAGGACACAACCGAATAACTTAAATAAGTTAGTCTTAGTGACTCATCCACATTCCTCATGTCTGAAAACGTCGCCAAACTAACAAGGATTTAATATCAATGCATTTTAAAGAGAGTATTTCAGAGAACATGAACTCAAGCGAACAAATCAAATATAAATGCTGACTGTAACCGAAATAATGCCATGAGTTGAGATAATAACAGAATATTGTGTAGTTTCTCTAGCAATTTATCCTCGACATATATAGTTGCAGTTTCATTTGTGATGGTGAATTTATTGAGAAAATTCTGAGAAGTAATGATCAAACTAGACACAGTATACAAACACTAAAACTATACTAAACACAGTATAATACTATGGGGACCTGCTCCGGGCTGGTTAGAAATCTTCAGAATTCAAAAAAGATTTTTACGTATTATGACAAATTCACATGAAAGAGAAACTTGTAAACCACTTTTTACAAAGGATAGCATTTTAACCTTTCCATCTTTATGTATATACATACGAAATGATCGTATACGTATTTACAAATATATTCCAAACCACCACCATAATACTAGGAATAAGTATCATTTAAATTATCCTACACATATGTCTAAATCTTATGAATATTGCCCCTTGTATATGGGAGTACAAATTTTCAACAATTTGCCGGTCGGAATGAGGAAAAAGTTAAACAATTTCCGTAGTTTTTCTGTAGAATAAAAAAATTGTTAATTGAATAATGTTTTTATTCAATTAATGAATTTTTAAACTAACCTGTACAATTGTATAATAAATTTACTGTCATCTTATTGTAAATAAGTGTGTGCTCATATATATGTATGCATAATTGTAATATGATTGATGTGACATTGGTATATGCTTTTTTATCTGACGAGACATCAATTCACTTCAGTGTATTATCTGAATGTATTGTGAATGTTGCATTTCAAGAAATATACTAAACTAAACCAGAAATTGTCCCTGAAATTACATTTAAAGATCACAAAAAAGTTTTTGAATCACTCTTTGGCTGAATAGCAACCATCCCACCGAATAGTTCGCTCTTGATCGCAGATAACCGACGCGGAGTTCTTTCATTCCTCCGCCCATATATTTCATTTCCGTTTCTCCCGATTTAATTTTTTTCTTTCGCAACCGGACGATCCACTCCGCCCGCGGAATGAAAGGGGATTCGGAATCGGAACCATTCATACTCGGAACTCCTTTTCTTTTCCCCCGAAGTCTTTTTCCGAAAATCAGCATTCGAAGCGGAACGGGAGGATGCCGAATGGAAATGGCCGAGAAATAGTGGAAAGGGTTCGCTTGAATGGAGCCGAAAGAGGCCAGATAAGAGTTGTGGAGATATGAGAGTGTTTTCCACGAGAGGTATGCGGAAATTGAGTAAAGGCGGCGCCCCTGGAGGGAAAGTGCTTTATTTTCGCGGGGCCCCCGAATCGATGGAATGTGTCCAACTTCAGCTCGGTCTTACTCCGAAGAATTTTAATTACGAATGATGAGAAGTTTCCAGATCTGTACCATTTTTATCGCTGCGCTGGATTCGCGTTCGTGGCCCTCAGCTGAAACTACTTTAGTTGCTCGAATCGTTGGAGGAATTGTTTTTGGTATAACTTTACGAACTGGTGATTAAAATGCTGGAGAAGCATGGAGGGAGTTACAGATTAGAGAAAGCAAATTATGTTGCGCGTAGCGATCATCACGAAAAGTTAAAGTTAAGGAAACAAAGGACGGATGTGTTAAATACTCGTTTCTTAATAAAGGAGTAAATGAATGGAATATGTTACCTGAAGTGGCTTTCAAGCCCTCACCAAAAGCAATTAGTTTTAACATCACTCGTGGACTATCCTTCTCTCCTACCGAATATGCTCTTGGAGTTTCTTAAGCACTTATCTACAGTTAAGTAAGTTACTAGTCAGTATATATTTACCAAACACAAGGAAAGATCCATTCGACTTATGAAGGAAATACTACCACTATATTTAACTACTAAAATACGGTAATGAGGAAGTGTCTACTATGCTTGCAAATGCGTAGATTTTATTTATGCCATGAAAGTTTAGAGTAAATTAGTGATGTGTATCGCGGAGTCAACTGGCATATATAAGAATCATTACGCATACGAATTACGATCAAGATTTATGTTGTTATGGAAGTAGCATTCATGTTAGCAATCAAATGAAAATTCTCTCAAATTAAAAATAATGAATCAGAGCATGGATGGAAATTAATTTAGAGATTATCGAACACCTGATTATTTTCTTCTATTTTGATGTCGAATATGACTTTAATTTAGGGTATTTTAAATGGAAAATTTGTAATTCAAAGATTAAAATGGATATTTCCACTCTTGCAGCTTCAAAGACACCGAAAATGAGTTTTTGGGCGGTATGAATGATATCGAACATCTGTTTGAGCCCACCCAAGCTTGCTTCTGATTGAAGCCCTCGATAACTACAGCTGTATATTAAATAACCGTTAAATTTATCTTTTATGCTGATCACGCCTCGTTTCAATTTGAAAGCTTCATAATAAAGGATGTAAAAAGGAATATCTATTTTTGTGCTTTATGCGTAGAAAGATTAGATTAGACAAGCCAAACTCCCTTCCATGGAAGGAAATCAAAGGAGAATTTCTCTTTGGACGCTTTTGCTGTAAGTTGATAAAGTAAAAATCGTTTCTTGATTTTAAATTAGTGTTAAATACTCTTTCAATTAATAAGTTTTAATATAATTAATATTAGTATAACTTGAGATTTAAAAAAATCTTCCCGTGAAACAAGGGTATATGTTTAAAATTTTATACATTGACTCTTACCGCTGTGTGGATATCCATGCAAAAATGCGTACATTTTTTCCTATAACTACACAGCTGAAACTGCCTTACTGCTAATTTTTCTGCTCTACTGCTTACTGCTGTTGTTCAATATTTCATGTGAAATAAGTTTCTCAGTGGCCCATTTAGGAATAATAATGCCGTCTTTCTAATGGGCGAATGTTAGTCTGTGAAGGCTATTCCTCCAATTAACTCCTTTTTATTGATTTTATTCCTTTTATTGCATTTTTATTAATATCTCACTCACACACACGCACACACGCAACATACACAGACAACCATTCCCTAACCGGAAGAATCCGATTAGCCGGGATCCGAACCCGGGGCCGTAAGGTTGGAGCGTTAACGCGCTAGCACGTTAACCACTCCGCCACCACGGCCGGTCAAGGAATAATGTATCCTATGCGGTAATTCTACTATTTTTACAGCTAATTCATTATCTTATCATGGCAAGGGTAAAAGGTACTTTGCACCCAGGAAAAATCCCAAGGAATAACGGACTTGAAAAAAGTCTAATCTACACCAGAACTACACTACTACCGTACGAACAGTTCTGGCCAGGAAACCTAGATGGTTAAGGCAGCCTCCCGGATAGAGGAAGATCCCGGTTCCGATTCCCGGCCCTGTCAGACTTTTTTTCAAGTCCGTTTTTCCTATCTTATTATGTTTTTAATTTACAATTGGATAACGTTTCTAAGGTCTTATGGAGACGCAAAATGTATTAACGTATTCCACCAATCTTGTCTCCATCTAACTACAACGGATATCTGCAGATATCAGTTCCTTGCCATATTAACGAACCAATTAAAAGCATCTCCCATTTCTTCCGGTTAAAATTAAAAGGCCTTTATTCTCCTCTAGGGTGGAAAGGTTCAGTTCCCAGGAAAAAAAGGAGCGAGCAAAATAGAGGCTTTTAGGAAAAGATAGGGAGAGTAGGAAGTGAAGATAGAGTTGAGACTAGATGGGGCCAGAGATAAGAGGGGAGTGATATTGGCGCCAGCGGTGCCTCCTAGAGGGAAAGCAGGGAACTGAGATCTGCTTCTATTTTTCCTGCAGATCCTTAAAGGGTCGGAGCGTGAGAAATAATGCCGAGGAAGGATGGATTGACTGGAAGAGGGTATCTGGAACGTTTCTTGGTTCCCCTAAAGAAAAAAAAAGTTGGATTGCAGGCATGAAAGGAATAGGGGAATGTCGGGGAATGAGGGAGCGAAAGATGAAAAACAGGATGCTGCAGACTGCGGAGAAAAAGGGGGGAGTAAATAATTGTTAGCGGAGAGATAAATGAAGTTTCTATATATAAAGTCATGGTGCCAAGGTTTCATAGGACTACTTATTGGGTTTCGCACTTTTTTTTCATCTTTAGGGTGGAATAGAATAGGCAAGATACAATAGTATTATTAATTTATTCATCCAAGGACATGCAAATTATGTAGAATGTGTTAAGTAATTTATATTGATAACACGGCGACATAAAGTAAACGGAAGATGATAAGTCATTCACATTGATAACATTACGTTTGTTTGAAACATATCTAGTAATTGCTCATTTTTATATTTAAATTACTAATTACATATTTCTTTCGTTAAAGAATTCATTTACGCAATAAATGACATGCTGAATGAGTATTTTTTAGTTCTTCCAGGAAAAGTGCACCATCAGTGTCCTTTAATTCTCCTGGCTGTGAGTTGTAAATGTTCTAAGACATCGAATCAAAGCTCCTATCTGTCAATGATATATTTGAATGCCTTGCAATAGTTGGAATTATGTTTTGATTTTTACTTATGTGTAACTTCAACCTGGAGCAATCCCAAGAAACTCACTAAAATTCTACTGGAGCACGAGCAAATAATTTAAATATAGTATTTGAAACTTGGTTGTAAGTTAACGTGAAAATAAGAAAATAGTAATGTAAAGAAAGAATATACCGGAGTATTTAATTTGAATCAAATAGATGAAAACATGATACAGTTCTTGGGTAGTAGTGGAAATAAACGTATTTTATTAGTATATATACTCACTTTAAAACGGACGTGAAATTCTTTTTAATTAATTACGAATCACCGCCAACATGCGAAAGGATATAAGTTATCTCTTGTAATCAGCATAATTAAAATATTTCCGCTGTAATAACTCTTCATATGCCTTAATTTCTGAAAAAGTCGTGTACTGACAATTGTTGATGTAGCCTGATTCTCCTTAAAGCTAAAATGTAAAGTGAAATCATTATATTGGATTGCTTTAATGTACATACAAAAGAACTCTAATATCAAAACGCACTTCACAGATACCATGTTATGTAACTATAAGATTACGAATTCTAATTTAAAAGCCAAACATTTACCGTCTTTTTGAAATATGGGCTTATTTCATCATGCTTCCATCTTTTATTGCCCTCCCAAGCATTTATGGCAGTTACCGGAATAATGCTTCTCGATAAATAAGAAGAGGGTCGAAACTCACGAAATGATAGCCATACAGCATGCAAACAACTCGAACCAATTCCCCCTCTCCCTTCGGTTAATATTTATTTTTTACGGCGATTGAGTACATCCCTCTTGCGGTGGTATCCGAACGCCATCGCATTCCTCAAAATAAATTCAATTTCCCTGACAATTTAAGCGAGCCCTGGGATTACTAACGCTCCCGTCAGGTCTGAGTGGGAAATTTGCATTTCATATCTCGTCCGTCAAGAAGATTCGCTTCAGGTTACTTCTGTAAATACTTGGGCTTAATCGAATTCATTCCGCCGTCTTTGTGCGTAAATACGGGCATATCCCGAAAATCCCAGCTTCGGTCGGTTTCCGAGTTTAATCGCGAAATCCGATCGAAAAGTATCCCTTTCTACTCTCTCTCTGTGTTTGCCTTTCCGAGACGGATGATTGCCTAAAAGGTACGGATTTTCGTATTAGAAATTCTTACAAAAAATGCACTCACTGCATGCATTCTTA
Organism: Sympetrum striolatum; assembly: GCA_947579665.1. NCBI lineage: Eukaryota > Metazoa > Arthropoda > Insecta > Odonata > Libellulidae > Sympetrum > Sympetrum striolatum. The sequence goes on from OX388346.1 coordinate 14,575,289, forward strand.
AAATGAGGCATTGTATTAGTAAATGAGAATTTTCATTAGGTTTACTTTTTATACTTATACATATATTATTACTAGAGTTTACTAATTCCGTTGTGTAATGAGCTAGATGTTATACCTTAATTACGGACCAAAGGAATAAATCATTTTCTGATAATTTTTACATCCAATATTTTATATCCATAAGTCCAAATGACTAGATTTAATTACCTGAGTATTGGTGGTCGTTACCATAGGTGAGATAACCACATATAATAGGCGATTTTGAATTTCCTACCTGTATAAATAATGCTTAAAAATCATAATTGTAGCTCGGGAGTATTTATTCTCCAGATAAATGTTCGTGATCTCCATTATTGTATTCTTTAATTAAGTTTCTATATTATATGTTTCGTTTGTATTATTTTATTTCGTGGATTTCATCTCATTAAATAAATATTTTTCACTTATAGACTCCGGTTCCCCATATAAAATCTACATTTATTCGAATCTTTTACTATTTATTTATAATATTACCCTTAAAGTAGTTAAGTTGGTAAATTCTAACTTAATAGAATTTTGTAGTAACCATATTAAATGGAAAACATTTGTAACTTCCCTTTACGTATATTTCAGTCGAACAGTTTCGTCAATGTGTTGACATGATGATAACAATATTGCCTTTAATTGGTTTACAATAGAAATCATCATCATTATATTTTTTCGTTAGTGATTTGTTGATATACCCACTATTTCAACATTGCTCATTAATCTTGGCTTGTGATAGGGTATTTATAACAATCGTGGTCGATATAATTTTATGATTATTTCATGATAATTATCTCATGATCATGATTTTGTTATTATGTGATCATTATATTTTTATACATTCAAGTGAATTCTTGATGTATCCAATAGTTCAACGTTCCAAAAAATTCGCGAGATGGTCTTGATCGGCAATAAATTTACTTTCGCTCGACAACAGAATTTCACCCAAATTGGACCGATCAATCATTTCGAGTGAATTAAAAGAAATCAAGAAAACGAGAGAACTGCATTTTATAGCGAGAGAAGGGCGCTGAAGGGGCTTGTTTCGGGATCTACCGAAAGGGGGCAGAGTTTTCCTTATTAGGAGAGCGCGTGCGTTGAGTCGAGCCGTAATAACGAGAACAAGAATTAAAATGAGACGAGCTTTTGTCGAGAGGACGTGAATCGATCGCAGAGTCTTTTTTCCGAAGTTCTCTCTGCCGAAGAACCCTCCCTCTTTTATCTCGAGCGCCCTCTTTCGGGAGGCGGTCGAAAAGATGAAAAAATTGATGTTAGCTGACGTTAGTGAAAGGAAAAGGGGAGGAAAAAATGGAGGGGAATGATTAGGAGGGGTGGGTTTTTTCATTCGTCTTCTCGAACATGATGGATGTGGCTTTTGTCTAGCCGTGGTTCCCTTTCAGACTCCTCAATGACCCGGATTTTCGATTGTCTTAAAAATCTCCTGGTCGTGAACTGCGGAGAGGGCATCGAGAGGGAAGGATGCTTGGAGGATCTATTCTGTTGGTGATTTACTACGGAGTCACCTTCCGAGCACTTGATTTCTAGGCGGAGGAAATTTTCGGGTCGATTGGGCTAATCATTTGTATATCCATGCGCCCCTATTCCGAAGTTTTTTGGATACTTGAGATTCCAAGCAAGAGGCGGATTTGTTCAACGACTGAGTGACTGATCGAATTGCTGATATGTAGAATGCGGGGTCGCTTATTCTGATCCTGTTCCCAAGAAAGACTATATACGCAGCGATATAAAAGAATCGAAACTTATTTTGCTCTAAAATTAGGATTAAGGGTGTTTTGCAAGGTGAGATGGAAGTACTTCTAAGCAAGGAAGGATTGAAAATGAAACTACCTATGTGTTCTGTACGGAAGCAGGATCGTTAGGTTTTGAACAAATGGTTAGGTTGGATGAATGCAGAAATGCGGTGATGTAGAAAGAGAGTAAGAAGAATATGATTGGGAGAAAAAGCGCAGAAAGAACCTAATTGAATGTAGTTGATTAGATTCTGAAGAAAAGGGAAATTACTAGTCTATAGAACAGAGTAATAAGTAAAAACAAATGGATATGTTGGAAGCGAAAGTAATACGAAAGGATGGAAAGGTACTGAAGGAGATTGAGAAGCGAAGTAGATAATACCTCTCTTATCTATTATGAAAGTATGTGCTACTTTCATACAAAATGTGTGATTAATATGTGATTGTTATGTGTAGATAGTTTATAAAATTTATACTTCTTTCCCGAAACATTTAGTTCATACACTCCCTTCAGCTTAGCCGCGTTTGTATGGAATTGTTGCTTCCGTTTTGTTCAAACTATTACAAATAAGTTTTAATTATGTTTCTGTAATTGAACTGATCACGACATAGAAACAACCTTACTCCAGCAAATGGTAGGTCTAACAGGCGTCGAGCTTGTATTGGGTCCTTCAAAGGTCTGAAACGGAGTAAATGGAAATATTTCTCGCGTTGAAAACATTGCGTTTTTTTTAACTGTTGTAAATTTTCTCAGCTATTCAATTCATAAGCTATCTTGTAGTCACCAGTATCGGTATCATCTCCTCAAATCTTATTGAATACAAGGTTAATCTATCAAATATACTTTTCGATTCGTATTACTTTGACTTTTCCCCTGGTTTTGATACTTTAATTCAATTCGGTACTGGTTGCTTGAACTAAAACAAAATCAGTGAATAGTATCCATACACTTCTCTATAATCTCGGCTAATTCTAACGAGAATATTGTCTTTTTCTCTACCCCGTTTATAAAATGACTTATACATAAAAAATGCATCTATTATCGACCATCTCTTCCGAGTTTGCTTCCTCTTTCTCAAATATTGCTTTATTGAATAAAGAATTAACGGCTTTAGCTGGAAATATCTGGTAAAGAGGGCTCGAGGAATCGAGGCAAACGGTCTATGACGTCACAACGCAAGCATAAATTATAAATGAAGGGGGATATAATGGGAATTCGATGGAGGGAGTGAGATTCTAAAACTAGATAAATGTTTCGCTATGCATCTTCTCCCAATGGAAAATTTTGTGCGCCAGATATCTGGAAGGGAAATAATCTATAAATGTCTCTTGATGGATGCATTAACGTTATTGAGAGCAAAACCACAAATGAAGGCATTTGTGGTGATAAGTTACTATCGTTAACTTCAGCAAAGGATCATAAAAGAGTGATGTGCATCTAGTACGAGATAAAGGTTTATCATTTAAGTTTCGATAGTACGATTAATACGGTGGAAATATGTTCTGTTGTTGTTTCATATAATTTCCTAACTTTCTATTTCATTGCTGGGTTCCTTTTGGAAAATGTGTTCAAATTTGTTTGTTTAAGTTCCGTGGTGGCCAAGTGGTTAGCGTGCTCGCACGGTATCGCTCCAACCCGGTCCCGTGATCGAATCCAGTCTAGTCGGATTTTTCCGATTAGGGAATGGTCTTGTGTGATTGTTGTTGTTAATATCTACCACTGTAAAAGTCCATAAAATGTGTTTGAGGGGTATATGAATTAAATAAAAAATATAAAAAAATGAGAAGCAACTGTGAGTGGTTATTTGGAATAGTGTTTCGGTTTATATCCATTTATAGTTCCGTCATTCTAATCAGTTACACTAGTATTAGATTAGCTTTAGCAAGTACGTGTCTTACTCTAACTAGTTTTAAAATATTAACGTATGCCTTTTATTTCATTTGGTATCTAAATTCTACAAGTATATGCATTACAGGCGTTGAGAATCTTCACTTAAATTCATTACCTAGAACCGAAGCAATGTAGCATGTAGATTAACATGCGTACATCATTAATCTCACATTTCTCTTTCTGCCTTTGGAAATCAATGATTTCATATTTCACACGACTCCTCCATTATTCCCAATTTCTGTATACATCGCTTAACGATGGACCAACCACCTTTGACCTCTGCCCACCACCACATTAGTCTCTCGTGGCACTCATATTAGCTTTCGTGGGGTTTATTGATAGAGCAGATTACGCTACCAGCAAAAATCACACCCTTGCCACAAGCGGAATTTGCTGCAAGCATATTGATTTAGACACCCCAAGCACTTGGAATGTTTTGATCATTTTTTCGCAAGAGTAATCGTTTCTCAGTATTTGTATCCGGATTAATGGAATTCGACTCAAAAGTTGAACTCCTTATAAGAGGATACCTTTCTAATCAGCGATATTTTTTATTCTGTTTAAGGGGTAGGCATATCCATGCTGTCACTGAATCATTCAAGGTGTTACAAATGAAGTATTTCCAAAATAAATTAATAAAGCATAATTATTATCATGATGCAGCTATGCCATTTATGTAATAATTCAAAAACTATACCAGTGAAGGATTTTGATTACACAGCATTTTTCCGCAGGTTGTTTAATTTGGTCCCTTGCCACACATTAAACAAATTGCGAAATATGACTGTTTTATAATAAATGTATATAATAATAATTGTATTTATTCATAGATTCAAACACAAGCATGTATGGGACAAGTCCAATCATAGTTACAAATTTGTAATATTAGATATGAGATAATTACAACGTACCACTATACATGGCATTATAAATAAGCAAATGCATATAAAAAAAGTTATAAATTTAAGTATTTTCATTTATAATTTTATAAATTAGGTTCTCAAGAGGAACTATCTCAAAGGTCCATGCAGTTAGGCTCAGCCTATGTGATGGAGCCCTGAAATGAGGAGCCTTCCTCTTGTAAAGTGCTCTTATCTTTCATATGTTGTCCTTTGCTTTTGCATACATTATCATTATCTTAATGTAAATATGTAACTATTCGTTCTTTTTTGTTTTATGATATTATTGGTATGACTTCTAGTGTTTTAAAGGTTCATTTTATCCAATTTCATCACTGAATTTAGTTTTCCTATCTGCAGGTTTCGCTTGTTTATCACACCCCCTTCGTAAGGGTGTTTTGCTACAGTGGAATTTTCTTTCCTAAGCACTTAGCATCTTAGGTTTTTTAATCCAAAAAGTTGTCTTCTTCTGTGTACTGTTTCTTTAAGCTATCTTTTTTTAATATATATGACGAAGGGTTAGATGTAAGAAGAGTCTTTATAGTCTCTTAGATATACTCTCACCCTGTATAGTAAGAGATATAATCTCAATCTTACCCTGAATGAAGTCCATCATTATTATTATTATCATGCATTGCATCTTATGTATCATAGGAATTAACTCATTTAAACATCGATTTCTTGTTACTTCAAAATCTCTTGCGCATTGTCGTTACAAGATATCAACGACTATTCGTTTGAAATTACGATATTAGTGGTTTGACTCTAGATGACCGAATAGAGACCGAGCTCTTGCAGTCGATAATTACCTTGTCCGCGTTAGCCCAATTGGTTCTTCCGCATTCTTCGGCACCACAGACGCCTACTCGGCAGTAACTATTTCGAATAATGGCGCCCCCTATTAATTGCGAATTCTTCTCCACTTGCTCCTCATACCCGCCCTATTTAATGTCGCCCGTCGCGAGTTATCGCCGTCCATAACTTAGTCGTCCTAACATTTACATCTCCAACACATGCACACGAAGACTCTTAAGGGACATAAACGCGGTCCGCACTCAAGGGACGCCGCTATTTTTAAAGGCAAAAGGGGAAGTAGCCAAAAAGGTCGAAAGATGGAGAGGAAGAGATAAAACATCATTTATTGGGCTTTTTTGACGTCTTGCACATAACCGAGAGAAAAGGAAGACCGAGGATGCAGACGTATGGACCGCCGGCAGAAGAAAGGGAAAGATGTATTTCGATAAACGAAGGGAACAAAGATGCATTGGTTTCTAAGACGAGAACCATTGCCACCGTTTTTAGTTCTGCAGTGGTGGTAAATATTTCTCCCAGTATTACCGCAGTGTACGGTATGATAAACGGTTTTCAAGAAAAGGAAATTTTTATTTATATGATACATTGGATGCTCATTCGTATTAGAGGTTTTCGATAAGCACGTCAATTGTTATATGTCATATAATGTCATAGGGACAACGAGAAAATAATGTTAGTAGTTGAGGGAGATATGTTCAAAAAAAAAAACCAACAACTAACGCTGTTTGGAAGTCTCGAGAGAGAGAGATCAAAGTCTTGGATCAAACTTTTTTATGTTCAATCTGCTCAACAATTTGGAGAGAATTAAGGAAGCATTGAACGTTGTACGTTTTCTCGTTACAAAGTTCAACCGAATACTAGGAATGTAATAAATGGAACAGATTTTAGGTTTAGTCTTCTCAAAAATTTGTTGATTATGACTTTAAGGGTCGAAACTAGTTGCACTCACAAAATGAAATATTAAAACCTAACAGTTATTTTAAGTTTTAATAATAAACAAAATTTTTAATAATAATTGAATTTTAAGTTTTAATGACCAAATAAACTCAAACTTATTTTATTATCATCCTTTTTAAAAGGAAATTAATCAGAAAACTAGCAAATTTTAAGATAGTTATACGCCCAGAAGAAATTTGCCTGAATTCGTTAGATTAAATATAATATCTTTAAATGTAATCCTCTAAAATTAAGATATGTCAATTTATTGCAGCGGAAATTCGAAAATTATTTTCTACCATTATATTCAGTATATGTATGAAGTAAATTATGAACCTAAACTCGGGAACCAGGGTGGAAAGAAAAGCAAGAATATAGAAATGTCTTTCCGCGTGAAATATTGCTTATTTATTTACTATCGATTTATTCATGTTGGTAGAAAGCAGGGAAACATCCTAAGTTGCACTAAGTTGCCATCTCCTTTCAGTAGTTTGCAATTATCACCATCACTGGAATCACTGGATCATTAATCACTGGAAGATTGCTGCTGAAATGAAAGCCACATCAGTTACCTTGCACGATTTAAATTACAATTTTTACAATGAAAATACGTATGATAATGCAATGGAAAAGAAAAATAGAGGTAGCGTGTGCAAATTCCTCACAGAGAGTAGAGTTTTTTTAACCCGATGATATCATTGCATTTTCCTCCGTGGTGTACTGGTCCCCGGTCGAATAAACTTCTAAGTAATGCTTAACAATACATCAAAGTTTTGGAATAATCATTTCCCTGAGGTAGGCAAGAACATCGGAAATTTGGAAAAAATATGAGTTCAATTGAGTAAAATGACTGCGATGTGTAACGAACGAATAAAAATGTTCTTCCACTGGAATAAAGCCGTGAAGAATGTATGAAAAACCTATTATTACTGTAATTGTAAACCTATTAGTATATTCGTTTCTATATATATTCCTCACTCGTTGCTATTTTAGCCTATTGCTATTATATTGTCTCCAATACAGAACACATTTTTTGTTTATTTGATAATAAAACTATCTAATTTGGTCTGTGCACTATGTGGCAAAGATCAGAGGAAATTAAAGAAAAATAGTTCTAATATCTCTGTAGGATTCGCTCAAAGAAGGGAGAAAAACCCCTCGAGGAACCTGTCCTACACACATCTTATAAATATTTACATAATAAAAATTAATAATTACATTGAGTTAATACATCCAGACACACAGAGTTCTTTAACTGCACAGAGTTTTTTCAGCTCTGGCACTGAACACGTAAGAAATACGTAATTACGTACCAATTAAACGTAATTTACAAGGAAAAATATATAGAGAATATTTAAACATATGCATGGCTTTATAAATGACTACACTCAATGCAAACAATGTATATATTTCCAGCGAAGTAATTACTGAATGAGAAATAAGAAAAAGGTATAATTAGGCCTTTAATTGTCTCTTCCCTGCACCCCGTAAGTACAATATTATTATTCACAAGGCGTCGACGCTTTTTCTGTCTGCTTAGGGGGGAGGGCACGCACGTAACTAAGAGGTCTTCATTTTTTGAGACAGTACCCCGAGAAAAGCCTTCCATTAAGCAGTTAAAACAACAAAGAGGAAATATAAAATTAACGTGGATATGAAAGGGGGAGCGCTAAGGTGGGTGTGGAAGGAGAAGAGATGGGGATGACAGGCTAACAGGGGCGAGAGAAGTTTCTGGAAACTGGAGGTGGAGCGCCTGCTGAAGACAGGAAGCCCACTTCTCTATTCTTAGATCTCCCTATCCACTACAACCTCAACAGTTTTCGAATTCTCGCTCCTCTTCTTTATTCCCTTTTGGCACGTATTTCTCTTTTTGGGGAAAATGCGATATTTTTGTCACTTTGTCTCTCTGCGGTAAGCCTGACGTACGCAGGCACCGATCATCCGCAGGGGTATTAAATTTATATTGTGTGTCTTGGAAAAATTCTGCAAACTTGATGGACGTTTGAATGAAATAGGTCCAAAGCTGGTATGAATGAACTTTTTTCGAAAATATAATTGACATCGCCTTCTTTGATGGCAACATCATTATATGAGGGGAAATAGGAGTAGATTAGCTGAAGAGTTTGTATGGAAATCCACGGCTGTCTCTCAGTCGTGGTTTAGTTGTAAGATGGCAGTTCTTATCCTCATCTCGTTCTAGATGCAATCTAATTAAATAAATTAGTGAAGTTACCTTTATTCTTTCAATGATATGTAATGCACGCCAAGACCTACAAAATTGAATGAGCAGACATTTCTCTGTTACCCAGTATAAGAAGTGTATAACGCTCTGTTTAGCATCATGAAGGCACAATTTATAATTCACGGGCTTGTTTGATGCTTACGGAAGAAATTCGCGCGGTGGTGCTGAATAAGCGAAAAATATAAATTGTCTGAAAATTTTTCAGTATTGAATTATATGTATGCCTGACGTAATGTTGTGATTTATTATAGGTTGTCGCACAAACACTACGAGGAAATAAATTCTAGAACGAGTCTCTTCAAAAATTAATTATTTCTGCAAACGATACACGAAAGTAATTTACATGGAAGTTGTGTTGTGGTGCACCCAACCCCTGCTTCTCCCCGAAATGCGACTTGCTTGGTACAGTGTTGATGTATCTAAGTCATACAATTATTATCTAGTATATACCCAGTCCTAAACTAGTATTTAGTAGCAATTCTGTATACTAGATATCATATATTGCATTAAATAGAATTGTCTTTGCAAACACGCATGTAACATTCAAATGACAGAACCAATGTGAATTATTGTCGATTACGTTGCTTATTTAATTTCGCATTGAAATGATATGCGCTGACAAGAATTCGGGTATTATTTTGACTTAGCTTGGAAATATAGCTTCTTATACCATTGGATTAATTGTTTTGGGTGCTTCATAAAACACAAGGAGAGTAAGGATTGTGTTGCTGGTGAGCGACAGTTGAATTTAATATTTCTCGAGCGATTTGGTTGAAAGTTGCTACATTGTGCTCAGTGCTAAGGGATAGATGAAGAGGCAACTATTGCCTTAACCACAATGGCTTTCGAGACGAAGAGGAATTAATCTAAGCATCATGGAAGAGGTGAAACCTGAGAAATGGGAGATGATGGATGAATGCCTGAATTGCAAGAAATTTAATTGGAAGCGTTCGAAATTAGGAAACTCATACCGTAAGGAAATGGTCTGTTCGAGGTACAGCTATTAATCAATTTGACGGGATGTAATTCACACTTTCTGCCGTTAGCTTTTCTGGAACTGAATAATTCAGATAACATCCATAAAGGTTACAGGATATTGATACATTATCTTATTAAAATATTATATAATCGTTAAAAATTATAAAAATAAAACTGATGAAAATAATTTTTAACAACAATACATTATATATCTATTGTTACTTTCTAAAGGTGAAAATTTTGTAAAAATAAAAAAGTATGTATTGATATTCTCCTATCAGATTTTGAATATCTTAAGCGAACCCTTTTGTTTATTATTTTTGGCTCGAATATAGTTTAGTTTAGATATTGTGCACATTTCATTTTCCTTTTTCGATAATCTTAAGTAATATTGTCTTTGTCATAACTTTCTAGGTTTGTACTTTTATCGTTAAATTGATTTTGCGTTATCCTTATGTTATAAAATTGAAGCTCTTAATATTTCCCGATAGATTGCATTTCTGTATTATCACTGGAGCGAGATCCATGAAAATGTTTGGTACACAATATATGGGTTAGTGTACAATCTTTTCAAATACTTTTAATTTCCCTTTTTAATTTGGAAACCTTCAGAATATTAAGCTTAAAAAATTGTTTTGTTAGGAGTGATGGAGTAGTTAAATCTAATTTTTAGCCTCCGTACTGTGATAATAATCAGATATTATTCTGACGGTTATCACTATACCTATTCTAGATCATTCGCCAATTTTAAATCGTTATTTATTATATATTTCATCACTTAGATGTTTGATTATTCTGATAACATTTTGTTTAACTAATTCTTTGTTAAGAGTTATCTATGATTTATGTATAATTGTGACTGTGCCCACCTTGTTGTATGAGAAATTATGTTTTTTGTGTTGAAAAGTTAATTTACTGTTCACATGGAAGAAAATAGCTTAGTGAATACGCTTAAGTGTATCTTTACTAAGAATTTATCGTTATGCAAATTTTAAAAATCCTTGAAAGCGTTACTGAAATAGTCTGTGGCATTTTTGTAAGGAATTATCGCTCGTTGGGGAAATATGTACCACAGACTTTCACGAAAACAAAATGTTCTTCCTAAAGTTTCCTTGATTTCCGAAATTCTAATCTTGGGAATGATAGAATCCCCTCCAGAATGAGGAGACTGAGAGAGAAGTTTTACCTTAAAGAGATTATGAAGATGAGGAACATTTTTATCTCCAGTTTGAGCAACGAGGCTCACATCTTATCATCCTTCGTTAACCGCACGAAGATCTTCCGGAGACGAAGGAGGTTCCTCGCTCAGAAGGGGAGACGGTTTTTGTGGCTGAGGCTTTGGGGCATCCGGAATCGTACACGGGGGGTTGCAGGTTTCTTCTGAGTTGGGCTGACGGCAAGAATGATTGATTGCATCCCCCTTCCCCCCAAATGCCCTTCCATCACTTGATTGGGGATACATAATCCCGGCTTAAATGGAACACCGAACTTCTCTCTTCCTCTCCAAGGGACGAATAGCATTAATCGACCCGGGTTTAAGTCCCGCAGTCCTTTCGGAAAGTTTTGTTGGGAGCTATTAGTGCCCGTTCGATTTGTCGGTGCGGTGATAAAGGAAATAATTTACGTACGTCTATCCGTCGGGATTTTGATCTTTTAAACACGTACCTCTGAGGGAGGATGATCAGGTGTTCCAGGGATGAAGGTCCTTTGAGGTTTTAACTAAGGGGGAATCGGTTTCCATCGTAACGTCGTTATCATTTCTTCCTTTATCTCTTGCATAAGTCGCTGCGACGCGGGATTATGGAATATTTGATTATCTCGCCGCTTTGGAGGAATTTCATTTGGTGCTGAAAGCATTGGCGAGCAGGTGTTCTTTGAGGATACCTCGCGATATACTGTGGCTACGGATGGAGCTCTAGCTTTTTTTCCGTAAGGAAATGGGAATAATTTAGTTCTGCCTTTCGAACCCCCCAGGATGGCTGGATAGAGAAGGGCTTACTTCAAGTAATATTCAAATTGGCCGAGAACTATTTATTTAAGGCCGGAGGATAAACAGCTTACGTTCACAAAGAAACCTTTTAGTATTTTTATAGTCATAGGGGGACGCATTTTTCAGGATGGCAGTTTGGGGACTAATCTGGTAATGCTCCATTCGAGTTTTCTAGTCCCTAATGATAGTTTTACAGGAATTCAAATCCCACGTATTTTCAACTCCGTGCTGTGAAAATACCCTCATTCAATGTCGTCAATAAATATTCTTCCATCATTAATATCAACGCCTAGATCGATTTCGTTCATTTGAGTTTAGCTTTATAATTTAGGGTTGAGTTTAAATAAGAAAATGGACATCCAGTAGTTTCAAAATCAGTGCGAAGAGAGGAAATAATGATAAAACAATTGTAAACTGTAATGAGGAACATCAAACGCATTGGACGGATTTCCCAACATATATATTTTTCAAATTGAAATGAGTGAAAGAATGACATCGTATAGAAATTATCTTAATAGCATGAGGTTCATAGTGTAGAAAAATAGCCTTATCACCAAATATTACCAATCTGATCTTTGCTGGCTTCAAATCTTCCACATTCTTTTCCTCCAAGAACTCTTTCCATATCATATTAATAATTTATGGATCGAGTTATATGTGTACCCCTATACCTTGTAGAGTAGCCGCAAGATGGTTTATTTCATTAACAGTTAAAATTTTCTGCTTTTTTGACAATTGAGCATCATCATATTTTATTCAACATCTCTGTAAAATGGAACTGGTCCTTTAAGTAAAGTTGTATTCCCATATTTGTTTCCCTTCTTATATCGGTACAGTCTTCAACCATAGTAAAACTTTTGTTTTCCATTAACTTCTTCAGTACATTTTCTCAAGAATCTCAGCCGTTGCCCAGGCTTTTTCTTGTGATATATTTTTGGATTTCCTTGCGACTGAGTTTTTGCTTGATACTGCTTTTATTTTTTCTCTCCCCTCTTCCGTACCATATTTCGAGATTAAACCCTCCTAAGATAACCGTAATACCAAACGTCGCGAATCCGATCTCGTTTGCGAAGTGGAACCAAAATAACTCCGCAGAATTTCACTTTCCCTTCTCATCGAGCAAAATCATCAAATTATGCGCCTCTCTCCAGGGAATGCGTACGAATATCCGTGGTTCCATCGCCTTCCACTTAAGCTTCTTATCTCCGACGTAAATTTGATATGGGCTTTCATTACGTCGGGTTTCTCCGACTGTCGCTCGACAGAAGGGCCGGAGAGGGATGCTGGATCCTCTTCGTCGACTGCCATAACACGGGAAAGCGCGATGAGACGCGATTAGAGATGACAGGGCAAAAAGAGGACCGAAGGATATTTTCCTTGGCTCGAGGTAATGACAATACCACAAAGGTTTTGAGGAAGGTTGCCCACCATGTGCATACCAGAAACTACCGGAAAAGTTGGTCTATCTTGTCAACGTTCATTTCCTTTACTCACACCGTTCAGTGTTAGATTGAACGTGATTTTGTTTGCATGCGGAAATGTCATCCGATGACTATTGGCGTTGGTGCGCGGTAGGTGAAGGATGCGGCGTGTTTGAACGCCCAGGTTTTGTCTTTGATTTTTTTCCGTGTTCTTGAAGGCTGTTGAGAGTTTAGGATTTCCGTCTGTGAGTATGAACTTTCATTTTCCGACAAGACCCTTCATAGGGATAAATTTCTAGATTTTGAGATTTCACAAAAAATGTTAGTTTGTCTCACTCTTCATTTTGTTCTTCTAAAACGAAATTAAATCTGCGCGGTTTCCATTTTCTTCAGCATGTAGCGGTTTCGAGAATCCGTAAACCATCAGCTCGATGAGAATGTCATCATTAAAATTTGCGCAGCGTGTATGTATAATGTACAGTTGAAGAGGGTTTCTTTCTACTCTCCTGTACCTGGGGAGAATGACTTTACGGCTTTTCGTTTTGATAAGTGTTACATGGTAAATGTTATAGAAGCACTAACTTTTCAACTCACAAAAAATAATGGAATTAGAATGATAAAAATTGTGAAATAAAGGGCTCGAATATATTATGATACAGTTTGCTCATGTTAAGACGATGGGAATTTTTTCCTCAGTTGTATGATTGAATTATGCTCGAAAAAAATTGAAGAGCTTCATCAAAAGAAAATTGACTCGTAATCCTCCCAATCCTCCGGATACCTTTTCCATCTGTCACTGCCTCATCTGCTTTCAGATTCGAAATCTCTCGAAAATTAGCTCAAAAACAGTTTTTAATGATCCTTCGAACGGGGTTGATAATAATCATACTTCCGCTTTTTGGCTCAGCGAAACCAGATTTTACGGATTAGATCCAACCACACACATCTATGACACAATATCCTCCCTGAAATCGCCATATTTCACGCTTCCAGACGCCAATATTTAAACGCGGAATATCCTTTAGTTAGCGCTATCCAATCAATCAAGCGATTAACCATCTGCACCGGCCCTCCGTGCACAACTTCCCCTAAAAAAATGGGCTTAGTAGGTGAAGGAAAGGATGGGTGACGTAAGGCAGAGGGGGGTGCGTGGGTGGGTTGCACAAGGATAGATTGGGATAGGGCTTAGAAAGAAAGGGAACATAGGGGAAGTTAATGAGAGAAAGAAGGAAGGGAAGATTGGTTTGGGGAGAGGGTGTAGTTTCGCTTTATGTGGTGCGGTTGGGCGCTGTAGATCTAGGATGATTATCGCGGAAAGGGATAGGAATAGGGAGGACCCTGGATCTGCACCTTTCAGCTGGGTGGAGATAGGATCTTCTCCGGAAATTTCCGCTCCTCTCTTGCAGTTTCTAGGATTTTCTTCCAAGGGTATCAGTCGACTTGCTAGAGTTTTTAGAAAGGAGAACATTCCAAATGCACTTCTATTTTTCAAACAACTTTTGAATAAAGGAAAAAATGGACTTGAATAAAGTTAGACAGGGCTGGGAATCGAACCCGGGATCATTCTCTATCCGGGTGGCTGCTTTAACCATCTAAGCTTCCTGACCAGAATATTTTCACAAGTCCCCATTCCCAAAATTGTTTGTGATTATGCTCCGGTCGGGTAGTTTCCATTGTTTTAGTGCGTTAGTAGATGGTATAGTCCGTTTTTACTTGGGATTTTTGATGGGTAATATGCAAAGTTATCCAAACCATTTCCCTCAAATTTTGAGTACGTTATTGCTTGTTTCTGGTAAAAAGTATCGCCTCATAAGGGCTGCGAGAAATATAGTTTTGCAGAGGCAAATTCCGAAAGAAATGGAGAGAAAACAACGCTAAATCTCAGTGAAAATGCAAAGCAAATTGGAAGTTTTGAAAATTGAAAATCATAATAAACATGGTAGTATACTAATTCAAGTTATCGTTTAATAATAATCCATTATCTATAAATTTTCTCAAGCAATTGTAAGTCATGGCCAGAAAACAATGCTATGAAATTTAATTACATAAAATACGAAGTCACTTCTTTATCAAATAACATATAAATGTGCATTATATTCAAACAATTACGTAGCCATATTTACCATTCTATATCACCGTAGTGCTTTGGTGAGTAAAATAAGAATTAGCTGCTAAAACTGTTCCATTTAAATTGCATTGTATGCGCAAACAACACGTGACATCTATTAGTTTGTAGTTGTTGTCTTTACCATCTCCCTTACGCTGAAAGGTGTGTGAAATATCTGCATGTAGATATCTCCGATGGTCCATGTCCTTGCTGACCAGATGTCCCTCTAACCACATCGACGATTTCGATAAGGACTTGCCTAGTAATGCTGTGGTCAATGACATTATCTACACAGGTATTCAACTTGCCACCTTTCGGCAAGCAGCATAGGGGTGAATCCATCGTCCCTCCATGTTTTCCTTGTTATCTGGTATTTACCCCAAAAATAGACATTTGGAAACCCGTTGTTTTCTTGTCTGCATTGAAATCATGAGTAAACCATTCACCTTAAAGCCGTGAGTATCAAGTATCATAATTTAATATATTTTTACAAAATGTATCATCTAATTCTCAATTTAATCCCTTATGTTAAGAAGAAAAGCCATACAATAATGTGTGATATAAAGTACAAAATAAAATGATGAGAAGAGAATTTTCTTGATTTTCCATGCTACCAGTCGCTTTTTGCTACATCGAATCTTTATTATATTTTTCTGCACGACACTGAATGTTCGACTAAGTAATAGAACAATTCTATCGATGTATGGTAATGATATTCTCGCTTGTGTGAATGTAATCCTATGACTGAATATTTGTAATGAAGACATCTGCAGCTTCTATATCTGTGGAATCGCATAGTTATTTATGATACTTATATGTATTTGCTAGCAAGATATCTTTTCCAATCATATTTGTGACCGAGGTTTGGAGACTTCACAGCCCTCTATATTTATTTCAGGGAGACGTTGAATATATTTAAAGAATAAAAGGTGAGCGAAAATGTTTAAACGTGCAAATCTGCGACATACATTGTTACTGTATGTATGCGATGCAAACATCAAAACAGTTTATGACAATACGAAAATATTCTTACATTCAAATTTTACTTCCATAACATGAGTGTTTTCTCCATTAACGTAACATTCCAAATATATGCACTTCAGGGTTATTCTCCATAAAAGTTGTTTCTCGATTCATTGATACATCGACGCAAGTTTCTCCGATAAGTAACTTTGTAGAGACGTTCTTTCAATAGCATGACTTTCCGGGGAACTTTCCTGCTGGAGTTAATTAAGAAGAAGTTGTACCTAAACATCCCTCGTATCCGGAAAGATCTAAAAGAAAACATGCCGCGCCCCGTCTTTGCTAGGAGGAAAGTTTGTAGAGATTGAAATTGCTGCCAACTTTTCTACGTCGGAGGCAGCCTTAGGGTCCCCCAAATACATTATCCTTAGTCGGAGTCTTGTATCGATTGCGCTCCTTTAGCAGCTGAACATACATTTGATGTGAAATATTTCTGAAAGATTGAGGAAGTCGTGGGAAAGAGTATGAAACTAATGAAACCTTGCTCCTTTGCTCTAAGGAAAAGAATCTTACTGGTATTGAATTTTTGCTTGATATGAATACTTCATCTTTTGATGTTCGGTATTTACTTTTCGAAGATCCTCCAATGCATGGGTTACCAGATATATCTATTCGAATACTAAGTTCGTCTGGTAAGTCCATCTACAGGCTGGTCGCTTATATGATCTTCAAAAATATCCAACTATTTGTACTATTCATTTTATCATGCATACATTTTTGAGTGTATTTTTTAGATCACAACCACGAACTTAGAAAGTATAGCACTGGAAACTGCTGAAATTTTTTGGCTCCCTTAATGTCCGCATCCGCGAGATGGCAGCACTGAAGTTCGTCCTTTGAAACCATAATCTTATATGGAGTAAACGGTGAAAAAGCACGATTATGATACATATGTAATAAAGAGTAATATTTACCAAAGATGGAATTAAGAGTAATTGTTTTATCCATCAATAGGTACTTTTGAATTGAATAGAAAACATTTGAATAAGACGGACTAATTAGCAAATCCGAAGAATAGGTGCTTGCCTTATGTGCAAAACACAGGTAACTTTGTCGCCGTAAAAACATTCTTCGCAAATCACTGAAATGCGATGAACCGTACCGTAGAAATGACTTTGGCCGTTTTTGAGATTTTTTTTATATTTCTGTATTCAATTACATTCTCTATGCTAAGTAAATTTAAATTACATGAAGGGCTCCCGGATAGTCATGTGGACAGCGCGTTTTCCTTTGGTGAAAGCGGTCCCGGGTTCGAATCCCGGTGGGAGCCAATGTGCGAAATGACCTGAGCTGTCGAAGCACTTTTAACATTACTACTACTAAATTACATGAAGGTAATTCTTATTCATGCAAATAGTATCTAAAAAATTTTCTTAAACAACAGAATTTGTTTAAAAAATAAAGAATAGCTGCCTTATGCACCCCAACCGATGGGGTGACTTCGGCCACTAAATATGTTTCCTAAATATCGCCTATAAAATTAACTATATGACTAATATTACGACCATCAATATATTATAAAATCTTTAAATTATTATTTTATTTAATCTTTGTTTAATAGGTACTGAGATAAGAAGTTATTGACTAATTATAACGTTTTTCCACATCATTTATAAATTTTCAAAAGAAAAATAATTTTTTTACATTTTTAAATTTTTTTCCTCCAAAAACAAAAAGAATGAAAAATTATTGTAGAAAACTTCTACTCACTATCACTCGAACCCTTTCAAATTTTTTTTCAAGCTTTAGAGTCAGTGTTTTGTTTCTACTAATGAATCTCCGAACCCAAACAATTACTGGATTTTTTGTCAAAGCACTGAACATTTACTTTTTACTGTTCAAATACGTTTGTACTAAAATTTGGATATCACGAATACTCATAATAAATTTAACAGCACTTCCACTAATTTAATCTCTTTTTCACGAAGAAGCACTGTTTGCCCTCCAATTGTCTTCAAATGTTTCCCATCTTGCTGAGTGTTACTGAGAGAAGTTACCAGTCTGAGGTTTCGTAGACTTGTCTCGAGAATACACGATTTTCAATTTAGTTCCCAATGACAATTGTACTGTCAATGTAGCAAGGAGCAAGACGGATTTGCTGGCGATATGTCAAGACAATCTAAATTCTAAAGGGCAGGAAAAAATAGCTACTTTGTGAAATTTTAGATATTGTACTACAAATTTAAAATTTGTGGAGCAGTGCACGCGTGGCCGAAGTCACCCCTTTCTACGGTAACGCTGATGTAAGTTGGAAAGTGCGACCACGTTGTGTGAGTTGGAGATCTTCATTGTCGTTACTGCGCTTGAAGACTTTTGATATATTTTAAGATATCCTTAAGGTATCCTTAATCTTAAAAATGCCTGGTCATCGTTGTATTGCACCAGATAAAGAAACACAGCAAGTGTGCTGTTTGCCAGGCAGCATTAATTCATCCGGGGGCATTCTCTTGCCATCCAGTAGCAAAGTTGACAAATATGAAAAGTATGGGGGGTTTGGTCCATCCTAATGTAAACCTTCATACTTTCATCCTCAAAGTGGAGGAACAATTTGTAAAGCACTGTGAGTCAAATGATTTGCTTTAGTGCATAATTACAGAGTTACTTGAAGGTGATGAAAAGATAACTTTCCCATGCATTGAGCACGGAAGTGAAATCATAGCAGACATAATAAGATATTATGTAACTATGAGGATTAGCCAGCATGCAAAGTTTATAAATTTATAGAAAGTGCATCGAAAAGGAAAATTATGAAACTGTCTAAAACTTAATGTTTGGTCAATAAATTTTTTATACCACTCTATCCTTTATGTTTGTATATTGTATAACCTAACTTCACATTTCAGCCTCCCCAAGATAAAATGCAGTCCACGCTAGTCATTAAAATTTGATACTTTTGGATTTATGTATGTTTCAACGATATTTGACCGTTTACTCATTTCCTGGAGACTATTTCTGGGAACTTCGATTTTTTTTCAGGAAATGTATATACGAGGGTGGTCTGAAAAGTTTCCAACCCCTGATTTTTCAGACATATTCAGAAAATTTTCAGAAATTTTCAGAAAACATGTCAAAAAATGTTGAAATGTCGGAAACTTCTCAGACCACCCATGTGCATCTTGCGATTCTAGTTTTAAAAGGCCTAGTTTAAAGTAGATGTAAAGTTGGTAATTTATTAAGGATCAGTTATTTTCTGTGTATCCAAGCAGAATACATTGCACTTCGCTGATCTACGAATAATATTTTCACAGCGACGAAGTTACTTGTGGTGTGCCCTGAAGGCAAACTGCACTTATTCTTCGGATTTACTAATTTGCCCATTTTATTCAATTGTTTTCGGTACTTATAAATGGATAAATCACTAACTCTGAATTCCATCTTTGGTATATACTACTCCCGCAAAGAAAAAGAGGGAAAAAGTATCATAATCGTGCTGTTTTTTCGATTTACCCCATATGAGATTATGGTTTCAAAGGGCGAGCTTCAGTGCTGCCATCACGCGGCTGCGGACATTAAGGGCGTCAGCCGATTGTACAGTCAGCATAGGGGAACTTCAGGGGCGTGATCACAACCTAATGAAGAATATTCATAAAGTAAAACACTCTAGGTCTATGTCAAATACAAATACTCAATTGTTTTTCTCGTTCATACATCTCTAGTAGTCTTGCCTTTGATCTGCAACGAATGTGTATTTCTTAATTTCTTTCGGAGACTATAGAATGTATTCAGATGAGTTCAGGTATTCATAGATAGATGATTTTATCTTTATTCTACCTCACGTCTTAACCCAAACATTTTCGAAGTTTCAGCCAATTATATTTTTCATTGATTTTGGAAAACAAAAAGTTAACAATTTTAAGTATTAAATACGAGATTCGTCTTTTGTACTACGTGCATAAATTTATGGACACTATGAAAATTAATTCCGCGGGAAAGTAAAGTCTGAATATGACTTTAAACTATGATTTGGGATTATATATTACACTACAATTAGTCCAGAATGAGGAGTGCGTAATCCTAGTAATATTCTCTAAAGTTAAGGGAGTCTTATCATAGGACTGATCTCATCTCCCGCTTTCAAGTCAAAACTAACTTCCACACCATCTCGTTAAGCCGCATCCGCCCGATGATGGATAATTACGACCAATTTTTCAGCGGCGACCCTCCCCAGTAATCTCGTAATCAGCGAGATCCCACATCAAACGAGACGCATAACGAAGCGGATTGGGAGCACGAACGATCATTCCGCTCCGCAACCAATATCCCACCGAATGGACCGCCATCTCGAAGAGGGTTGAGGCACAGATGTACGTCCCCAGTTATAAAACTTTTAAGTATTTCCTAGGAGAGACCGTAAAGGGGGAATCCCATTGGTCGAACGGGCAGACGGGTAAAGATCCGTCGAGGAAAGGAGGCCCCGTTTTTTCTTAAAGGATCCTCGGAGGATGTTTTAGAGCCAACGGAGGGCTATATATGAGGGATGAAGGGAGTTTTGAAGACCGGAACAGGTGTAGGCATGGCAGATAAAATAGGGTAGGAGGTGGCGTTAGATGAAAGGGTAAGAGGTTTTAGGAGATGAGAGACGTTAGGTTTACGGATTTCTCTATGGTCGGGTGAAAGAGGTGAGAGGGTGGAATATTTTTTTGTGGTGTTTGTGAGGAGGGATGTTTCTGCAGCTATGAGGGTGGGAAACGTCTCATTCGTCGCTGAGAGAGAGCGATGGATGTGACTAAGATATCCATCTTCCACAGGGGTATTATATCACAGAAGCTATAAACATTCGCGGGGTTTTAGTGAGGCGTGGGAGGCTTTTTTCGGCTGAGTAATTTCGGAGCAATGGGACGCATTCGTCACAGTTCCAATTTTTCTCGTGCTTGTGTTGATCACGGAATTATTCTCCGAATTCATCTTCGGCCTTCTACAGCTGTATATATCCGTTTGATACAGCGGCAAAAAATTAGCTGCCGATGTTACTCCCTCGTATTCAATCATCTTTAAGATAAAAAGATGCGTGCCTAAGGGCTGGAATATAAATTTTCACTTGACTTTCTTGATCTCATTCATGAAGACCGTAGCAGAGAAGAAATATAAATTGCAACAAAGAGAATATAATACTGTAATCAATATAACTGGGCTGATCTTATTGGTATGTATCAAATAGAAATAAGCAAATAAAAAATCATAAATAATATTATTTTCACCATAACCTGTTTTTGCCTACAGCAAGGCCATTATCGACGCATAATGAAGATGAATTATATGTTTTATTTTTTTGTTGCTGAAAGTCTAGTTCCATGAAATTAATGGATGTGTAATTTCTCAAACGAGGACTTCTCTTTTATTTCCGAAGGTTTATTCTGTCTAAAATATTTTGCTTGGAACAATATTCATATAAAAATTCGTCTCAAGTACGGGTACTTCGTATTTCGTTATCTTCATTCTTTCTTGTTCCTGCGTAAGACAGAATAATACAATTTATTTTGAGTTTGATTGGGAGATTGTACTAAAATACCTACATGTAGGCCCGGAATCGGGTAGAGTAGGTGGTGATCATGGGACTCGACTCCTTTTAAATTATTTAAGTCTTCCTGCATATCACATTATTCATTTATCTAAATTAGTGAATCGCATTCAGTTCACCCAACTCAGAAAACGCAGTCGTGATGTACATGAAATAACGATTATGACATCACTTGCTTAGTTATAATACTTTTCCATTTTAACGATATTCTCTGCCCTTGCCATGTTTCATCAAATTTTAGGTTACCGTAATCTGCCCCACGTACGAGATAACTTTTAGATACTCTATAGGAAATATTTACAAAATTTTTTTATGCACAAAATTTCATTTCTCAAATTATCTGGACTTATCGAACAAATATTAATAATTGGTTTATATTGTTATGTGTTGAAATTCGCTCATCTACGTCTTTAACATAAAAACTATTGCTTATTTCTTAAGTTTTATACCTAAGTGTGGCCTTAGAACCATTCCGCCTTACATCAATCACGAAAATAATCTGTTCTACACCCAGCGATTGATAATTGGGTAATATGTAAGGGTAAAGAAATATTATAACGTATAAGAAAACATAATAGTGCATATCTGTTTTCTTTAACCAGTGGAGGTATGAATTACGATGGTAGCTTTGAAATAAATATGTTTTTCACTATGCATGTTCTCCAACACTTCAGTAACATGCACCCTTTTTCCTCCATCACGAAGATGGTTCTGAATTGAGATGACTCCGTGGAGTGCTCCCCCAAAATAGGCGTTTACTTAAACTCAAATATACGGCAACTTATAATGCGCCCATATGGCCCGTAACCCTCGTTCCTTCAGGAGCCCAATATTGATTTTAAGGAAGCCTTCCCTCAGTCGTTACAGCTTGAGTAAATCCTGTGTCCCCATCTTCATTCCCAACCACCTCTTCCTTTTATATAAGAGCTTATGAAGCGAGGTGGGCTCGCATAATATCGAAACCTGTCTGGAGAAGCGTGGGTGTGAGGCGGTTTGCAAAGGTGGGAATCTGGAGGGGGGATCGCAAGCGTGAGGGCCCTCTTGTACATCCATTGCTGTTGGATTGGTCGTGTCAGAGGCTTTGACACTCGGTTGCCCTCGTACGAGCCCCTGCATCCATTCTGTCTTCGACCCTTCCCACGACCAATCGATCTTACTCTCGGTGTCTATTTCTCTTGCGAGTCCCTCGTGGGTGCTCCTTCTCACCTCTCCCAGTTCCTCTTTGTATCACTCGCACCGAATCTCTCCCTCCATTTTCAATTCACACTTTCGTGTTTATTTCACCTTCGCTATTTTCCGCTCGCTCGAATTTTCCTTAACTTTACCATTATCTTATTTTCCTTTCACTTTCTTTTTCACTGATGAACTACCTTTCACATTTCTTCGTCTCATTTCCATTACCTTGTCTTTCTCATACACTAAAATTTTCCTTTAACTTCACCAATATGTTAATTCCTTTTCACTTTCTCACTCTCATTCACCCATGAGCTTCCTTTCACATTTTCATTTTTTCGTCTCATCTCCATTTTGTTCTCACCTTTTCCATTTACTCGAACTTTTTTTAAACTCCAACCTTTTTGCAACTTCCTTTCACTTTTTTCCTCCGCTTCATCTACGAGCCCACTTTCCCATTTCCATATTCTTGTCTCTTCTCTATTACATTTTGCCTATTCCCCTTACCCGGTTTTTCTTTATCTGTTACTATCTCTCAACTTCCTTTCGCTATCTCACTCCCTTTCAATTCTCAATCTCCTTTCACATTCCCATTACTTTCTTACCTTAAGCGTTTCTCATTGCTTCACATCGTAAATACATCATTAATACCTTTATTTCCTCCCACATTGTTTCTTATATCTCTTCTCTCACTTCGGTAGTTCTCTCCCGCTTCCTACTACTAGCTGGTATTGATTTTCTTTCCTCTCTAATCTAATTATTTTCACCACTTTCGGAAAGCATCGCTTCATCGAACTACACCCTCTTTTTCTTTCCTCACACATTCACCTTTCCTTCAATTATGTTCATTGCTTTTGTCTTCTTTGCAATATAAAGAACAGGAATACATCATTATGACAAATATCCTCAATAAATTCCTTTCTCAGTGTCACCCAACTTAATTGATCCTCGAAGTAGTTTCATTCATTCAATATCGTAAAATCATGAAGCAATCGCACGTATTAGATACTATATAATTTCAAAATTAAAATGCTGAATGCCCTCCAGATATTTGATATTGAGCTTATGCTTGTAGATTTTGCACCACTTTCTTCGTTAGGAATTGACTTTTGGCAACGTATGTAGTTTGAGAAGATGGCATTTAGGAATTTCTATAGCTTCGATGCTTCTCTTCTGTTGTATTTTTAAGAGCAGATGAAGTTAGCTCTCTGTATATGCTGAAATAGTGCTGTAAAGAGGTGATTATGAGCAAAATATCATTCCTTGAATAATTTAATCCACTCAAACTATGTGTCATTTATTTTTAATTCTTTCATTTTCCCCCTAATTTGTTATAATTCTTTTTAGGATAAATTTCCTAAACTGTTAGGAGGTTCAAATGAAAAAAGAACATTAAGACGCTAAATTTTTTAATTGGGAATATTTTATCCCTCTCTGTCTTCTAAAATTCATAAAAAAGAGTTATAAGAAACTGACTAATATCCTTGTTTTTAATTATTTCTTGATATTATATATATTCTATAAATTCCTTTGGTTTATATTTATCTCATTAGTTATGGCCTTCCACGAGATTACGTAATACCACATCCAATACATTTCCTTCGATTTCTCATCTTTTCCTTTATTTAATTTTTGTTTTAATTTATATAGTTTATGTTTATCGTTCACCACCCACTTTTTCTCTACCTCCTCACTTAGATACGTCCATAATTCAAATTATAATTTGCCTCAATACCATCTAGTTCAACTCATTCCAAGAAAACTTACCAGGAAATTTTCTGAGCTAAATAACATTTAAGATGTCAAAATTTAAGTTTCTCGC
The DNA here is from genome assembly GCA_947579665.1 of Sympetrum striolatum. Lineage (NCBI taxonomy): Eukaryota > Metazoa > Arthropoda > Insecta > Odonata > Libellulidae > Sympetrum > Sympetrum striolatum. The sequence goes on from OX388346.1 coordinate 14,599,877, forward strand.
CAAATCATTCCGTATCCATCTCTGACTAATAGTTATTCTTTTCTTTCGTTCCTATCGCCCTCAATCTCATCTATCTCGATCTCTTTTTCCGCAGAATTCAATTACTCCCACGAGCATCCATTTGGATCACCTCTCAGTCTTGACCCTCGCCTCTTCGTGAGTGGCTGAAGGAATCCCATTTCTCTCATTTGGAAAAACTTCACTTTTTCTTCCCTTCTTCCTCCTTTCCGAGAAAATCTCTACCGTATCCAATTCATCTCCCATCGTCTTTGCCGTATTTTCTCGTCTCATCCAATGCCTGCGGAAGACCGGCGAGATATTTCTCACTGCGTGTATCGCAGAATTGCTTGTAGGTGTCAGAAAACGGAGCGTTGGTCGCAGCATGCGATGCCTTTCCATTTATATTTCGGTAGTGATACCGCCAATTTCATAATGGAAGGAAGAAGCACGGTTTCCACCGCACCCCATAGGATTTATGTCTGAACAAATGTTACTCGCACCGAACTTGGTTTCAACCGGTAACGTCAAGTACAAATCACCTGACGATGACGTTGTTTGGTAAGATAAGTCCTCTAATTTCCGTTGTGGAGTGCTACAACAGCATAGACATTCAATATACCATCTTGCAGGAATTTTATAAAGATAGAGGTATTCATCTCGTGCTTTCCCAGTGTATCTTCTGCAGGAATACTTAATAATAATACTTACTATAATGATACTTACTATAATGGATACTTACTATAATGGATCCGAACAGATAAAACCGACGTTTCGCCCGCTGTGATTGAGAACCATGAAGATAGCTACAGTAACAGCGGCCAAAACGTCGGTTTTTACTATTCAGACGACCCGGTGGGAAAAAAGAATTCCTAAATGTTAGAACGCATTTTGAAAATCTTCAACATATATTCTTTAACATATTCTACTTTGCATGAACCTAAAAATTCAACAAAAAATAACAATTAGCAATGTTCTTTGGAATTTGTTTATAAAAAAATGTTTTCTTTCAAAATGACGCTAAATTTTTCATTTTCAATATTTTTTTAAACTTTAAGTTCATGCTGAGCGTATTATTATTTATAATCGGAAATTTTTTAAATTTTTCATTTCAAACAATTAGAGCGACCTGTGTGTTTCACGGCGCGTTTCAAGGGAAGCAAATCCAAGAAGCTCAACAATTTGTCAACATTTTCAATAAATACATTTTCTCTGTTATATTTCAAATAGTATGTTTTAACAAATAGTAACTGGTTGCGCAGTGGAATCTATGATCTCTTTAAAACAAATTCGAGAAAAAACGACAGTTTACTTGACCCTCCACCCTTAATGCAGCTTATTGCTATGCAATTTTATCAATATGAGATAAGTTATATTAATACAAAGATGAATGACGAAAATGTTTCGACTTCTTACAGTACAGTTTAATCTAAAATCGATCTAAATTTTGGTTAGATTTAACATTTTTTATCGCCTAGCAAGAAGAGCCTCATTTTGGCTTCTCTTAAATGACGAACTTAATATATTCACTGGAATCTTTTGCCCCGAGCCAAATAAGGTATATGTAAACGTTAGGTAGATTCCTTTTCTCCCTAACATTTCCCCTTTCGCTTTTTTGCTCTCAGATATATTTTGAGTTTATTTCGGGGATTTTCCATTCTTACTCCTCGAAGACATTCATTTCAGTCCCTTAGAGCGAATTCCCTTCCCTCTAGGGTTTTCTTCCGAGAAGAAAGGCTCGTTTTTGCCGGAGTAGTAGCTGGGAGGTATTAATTTTCATTGTTTCTCGAGAATGTATTTGAGCCTTTGTTCCAAAAGCGATTCCATGAAAAGGGAAACTACGGGGTTTTTTCCTTTTCAGCTTTAGTGGCTGATGCTCTTCGTTTTTGCTCCTTGAGCTTGAAATTTATCTATAAAAGAAACCTTCAGAATGCTATGCTTTCCTTTGAAACAGAAGAATTAATTTGGAAGACACTGTTACTTTTGGTAGAATCCACTACTTATTATTCCTAGAATTCCTTCCTATAAACTTGCTGATGCTCAGGTTCGTGAATAGGTTAAATCAAAGATAGGAATTTGAGGTCTTAATTTCGCCTGATAAAGTCTTTAATCTATCGATCGATGTACATGTTAATCATTGAATTGAACCGTTATTTCGACTTGGAAAAATGTTATAAAAACTACTTGTAAAACTTTAAATTTCGGAGAAGATTTTCTGGATTCATTAAGCCAATTTCATTCAGTTTCATGTTCTTTTTGACTTCAGTTGCTGCAGACTGCTAAAATCTACTCGGTATATGAAGGCAGACCCTTATTTTAGAAGCTAAGAATTCTTGATATTTCTTTCAATTTGACTTTCATTTATTTTGCTAGAATCACATAGCCCACTTAAGCTACATGTTCTGCTCCTGAAGTAGTTCTCCTCCTATGTCCTATGTCCTCCTCCTATGTAGTTTATATATTTAGCTATGCTACTTTCAATTTATTTAATATATATCTTATAGCAAGAAAGTAAACGGACATAATTTCGGGAGATAACTTCATTTGTTGTCATAAAATAATTTACTCAATGATTGCGGCGAATTGTTAAAAGTATATACCTATATTATTTTTGAGGTATTAAATTTGAGGATTTTTCCTACATCTACAAATATACTTCAAAATTGTATTTCCGAAAACGAAAAATTCGTCACCTTAGATTCGTGAAAGTACGGTACTTCCCTCTTCTATGCGGTTAGTCAACTTATAAGTCCATCATTATCACAACTGCACTCTCTATTTATTTCCCAGTCGTCACATCCCTCTCCTTCAAAATATCCCTCCATTTCTCGATGACCGTTTGCTTCCTCTCTTCTCACGCCATCTTATCGAATTATTTCATCACCCCTGTCCATTCCTCCGTTTGTTATTCTTGTCCCCGTTTCTTTGAGGACGCACCCTCCAACAGGAGCCTTGCTCTGCCCCCATTGTTGCAGGCCTTCGGATGGATGTCACTTGGGTTACCGCACATCTTTTGTCACTCTCTCCAAGCACTCCTTACCCGGACAAACAATCCCACGGATTGGGAGTTGATACGTATATTTTTCTAAATACCCCGAGTACAATTCATTATACATGCGGACCTTGGGTCTTTATTCGCGCAGCGCGGTTGTGCTTCCCTCTGGAGGCGGAAGATAGCAAGTAGGCGCAAACAATGGAGCTCTCGAAGAAGATGGTAAATAGGAAAGGGTTAACTGAGAGGGACAACGGCGTGACCCGAGGAATGGGAGGAGTGTGTTTGTATATGCAAATTGAAATCTCATTTTTCCTTTTTGTCTTCCCCCTCCGGCGATGTGGGAGGCTGTGTTGCAGATAGGGCTTTATTGACAGTGTCCTTCCTGCTCTGTTGCGTTGATATCCATGAAGCTGACATCTCAAGCAGGCGGCCTGCGCCGGGCATCTCTGCAACCCGCGCGCTTCTGATTCTCAAGGAAACTGATTCTGTTACGCAAACGTCACTTACATAAAAGTGTTCTCTACCTTGTGTTAAGTTCACGTGACTTAATATTCCTTTTGCAATGCCTTTTTTCTATTCTAGAGAACGTACCCCACCCTTTCTCTAATCTAACATCTTTTGACTTGGTCTTCCCTACTGTTTTTCCTTTGTATTCTATCTTCAATTACTTTCTTTAGTAGTCGCTCACCTCTCAGTATCTGACCCACCCATTTCCTCTGTCGATACTAAATTGCTTCATGCGAACGATAGGAAGTCAAAATAGCTGATGGTGCAAGTGGAGTTACCTTCTCACAGACTTTAACGAAAGTTTCTCCCGCCCTACCAGTATTTTTTCCCGATTCTGTTCAATAATAAGTTCTCTTTATGAAATTTTAATCGGGCATGTGGAACTAAGAATAAACATAATTAGGATACATCGTTTCTGCTTTAATTAAAGTCATGGCGCACATCCTGAATTTTTTTAAGGCAAGATTTCACATTAGATAAGGCACATTTCAGAAATAAAATTGTCGATTCGAGTAAAAATCGTTGTGTGAAACAAACTCGATGCAGAAAAAGGAAATGTAGTGTAATATATCTATTAATAAGCTGTAAATGAGTTTTTAATGTCTTTTGTGCTTAATAGGATGGAAAAAGGATTTATTAGAAGCTAAAACACGGAGTAAATGAGCAGCTGTCCAACTGACCATGTCTGAGTTGTAATTTAAACTTGACATTCCTGTGAAAATTATCTTCGGCCTGCCGATAGAAAGAATAACGAATTTTCCATCGCATTTAAGCCAATAAAGATTGATTTGACACCCCTGGTTAATACCACTGCGAATTTAATGAAAGCTTGTTTCACGTCTCGAAGCATTTCGAAATGCCCTAATGTCAAACGGTCTATTTTATTAAGAACAGGAAGAATGGCTGTCCATCAGCCTCTTTGACTGCCAGACTCCGAGTGGCATTGCCCTCGATTCATTAATTTCCTATCAAACTCCGCCTCTTGACACAAGTCCTTTCATTGCGGAAAGGAAAGGCGGTTTTGGCACTTCATGCAGCCAAGTTTTCATTCTTCCCGCCTCAGGATCAGTTTTGCCAAAGGTGTTAATGTTTTCGAAGAACTTCATCGATCACCCATTGAAAGTTATACCCTCAGGCGACTGTGATTAGAACCTATCTGTCACGCCTAATCCACTCCGGGAAATCCGCGCGGGGAAAAAATCATTTTTGTCACCTTGGGAAACTGTCATCAGAGGGAGGAAGAGGCTGGAAGAGGAGATGAATGATTTTGAGCTTTGTCAAAAGCCCAAAAAACGGAGAGAATATATTATGGGGGAAATTGTAAGGTCGATTTCAAAGTACACGGCATAGGGATGCGCGGTTGATCACGTGACCCGATGTATTCGTATAGGTCTTTCCTATGTTCTCCTTCTGCGCATCTGCCGCATACTTTTGTGACTCCTTAGCACACAATTCCTCAAACTCTCCCGAACTTCTGCAGGCATTGCCTCAAAAGATTTGTAAAAAAAGCGCTTATCCCTCTTTTAGCAGAGTCGTACCCTTATGCCGTTTCGTGGTATTCTTTTCATCTCCGAAGTTCGCGCCGTTTCCCAACTTGGTTTTTCTTTCCCCCTCCCCCCCCCCCTTGGGATTCCCAGGACCTCTTCCGCATCTTCTCGATCTTCCATCCTTATTTATCCCTGCACCCAAAATATCCGTCTCCTTGGTGATCGATCGGAGCCCGAAATATCGGAATTTGTCGAAGATATGAATCGGCTCCTTGTGTGTATTGACGGGGTGATGGGAAAGCTTTAGTGTTCAGATATCGGCAGAGGATTTTGGAATGTTAAGAAAGATCTGAAAAGACTAGAGTTAGCTGAAATACTGCGGCGGTATCTGTGTTACATCAATACATGTATGGGTGAAGCGTAACTCTTTGTTTTCTCCATTTGAGGATACGAGGTAGGAGCCGTAAATTCTCGGTCAGATATAAAAAAATTAACGTGGTAAAGTGTAACAACTTTTGTCTTAAAACATAACTTTCCTTAACTTAAATACATATATCACAACGATCAATCAATAATTCTTTACCCTTATAAAAGTTAGCTGTATCAGCCTTTCAGATTTGAACCTGACAGGTCGAGAATTTATGGCTTGTCTTATAGGAATGTGAATTACCATTTTCTCCTTATAAATATTGATCGAAGAAATGTTAAGCTATCAATAAGCTTAACATGGCATTTTATCCTCTAGTTTTCCTCTTTTATATTGGAATTTTCTCTATGTGAGTGGAGAAGGAAAGCAAGAAATACTTATGTTAGAAAAGGAAATAGTTCTATGTTGATTAAAAGCAAATTTAAGTTTCCCAAAAGAAAACGCATACATCATTAACTAAAACTCACGATATAATGTTTTCCAAAAGGTTCGCTCGACCATTAAAAACTTAAATATTACTATGTTAGAACGTTCAAGAAATTGTTATTAATTATTTTTTCAAATGTAATTTATTGGAATAAAGAAAGTAATAATTTACGGTACATATAAATTTCACTAAATAAGAAGCTGCCAATTGAAATCTGCCTGAAATCTTTCGCGCTAGATACAAGGAATATTGATGGATCAATTATTCGTCTTCATTTCTACCTTTCTAATTGGAATTCCGTAAATAGTTCCGTGGGTAAAGTTTTATAGGGAAATTAATATCAGTTACATTTATAGTTTTTTAATTTTCTAATCCATGAAAATTTGCTATTTTGGAAGATAGGTACTCTTAACATTCAAATCCATGAATTAATAAATATTTAAGTGATTTAACTTAACTATTTGACCAATAAACTTACTGTATAGGTAGCGAGTGTTCAGAAATAGTTGTTGCGGTAGGTTATCTAAATAATTTATCCAAATAAACCTACCATTTAGAACTTTTCAGTTATCAGAAGAAACACGCAATTATGTGCACAGTACGATAACTTCTCCATTTAGAACGGTTAATCTCGAAAAATCGCCATAATTACTATCTGGGTTCTAAAAAGTTTTCAAACAATTCCAATGCGAGAGTAAGAATATCTTAACATGGACGGTTCCGTTACATTTTTGGAATTTCCATTAATTAGCACGTGCAAATTGATGCGAAACGTATTGTATTTCTCTCTTAGCTAATAATTGACCTTGTTCGATATCTCCGCTGCGCGCAAACTTTTTTCCACAATCCTCTGTGGAGCATCCTCTTCTTTCAGCACACCAAAATCTTCAAGGTTGGGAGAAGATCCGCTTCGAACAAATACATCGCACTTCATTTATTTTTTTCGGATTCCGCCGCTGTTTTTTTCGGCGCCACCATTCCTCACGCCACCCGAATATATTTAGAAAGGGTAATTAGACTGTCTCGAGCATGGCACCGTAACCGATTTGGCTTACGGTCGCACTTAACATTTGCGTCTCTTATTTACCCTCTGCATCCCTCGTTACAGCCTCAACTCGGTGTCACGCAGCGCTCCCTTCAACTGTCATCTTCCCCTTTCCCCATGGACCATTCTTCCCAAGTTTCCCTAATCCCTCTCCTCGCAGCTGTCATTCTTCCTCCCTGCATTCGACCTCTAGAGAGACGTCCATCCTTCATTGTCACCTGTCTGTTAAACAAGGCTTCCCCTAATTAATATAGTCTCCTCCGCGGGCTCAAGACGGGCGTAATGAGTTGCAAGGAATCGTAAGTTTTCGTTCGAGAGATTTTTGAGATTTTTCAGTCCCCCACAAAGGGAAGCTGTAATTATCTCGGGGCCTAAGTGATGGTCGAATTCGTAAGGGCGTGTGATTGGATCTTTGTTTGAGGAGCTTTTAGTATTCTCTTGATGAGGACATAAGTTTCGAACTAAAAACATGAGAGCTCTCTTGGAAAGCTGGGAATCGTTGCTACCTCCTTGATATTGAATCTTATTTGAGTGTACGCTTTTAAGTATCGAACAGCCAGTCTAACGACTTTCGTTTCCGCCTTTGTTGATGGAAGATTGACAACTCCAATTCTTATGTTAATCGACAGAATTACGGAACGGCGCTTATAAAAATATCTCCTCCGACTTTTCTTTCCTAAAACTAAACTAAAGACCTTCTGGATGACCGTGAGGGTAGCTTTTGCTTTAAGCGGTCCCGGGTTCAATTCTCTGTGGAAGGATGTGTGCAAAATGAACTTAGCTATCTAAGCACCTTAACAATACCAAAATTAATTGAACTAACCAATCGAATAGAAATGAGGAGTTTCATATATTCTTATATCAATGCTTATCAAGAAGAAAAATTATACTACAATGATTTCAGGTGTAAACAATAACTTCAATTAACTGGAATTCTGCTTCACTTTGAGGGATGATTTTTATCAGTTTCGACGCTAAGAAAATATCTATGAAGTGTAAGTGACTGAGAAAATCTGAATGACTGAAAATCTTCTAGCTGACGATTATTTTTTTACTCTTTCTACAAAATCGTATTGTTCAGAATTATTATTATTTCTGCTAAAATTTAAAATATTTTTTTTTATATTTAATGCTGTTTAATATATTTTCCAATTGTGGTTTCTTTCTGTAATTCTAACCTTAAATATTCAAACCGCGAATCTGAATGTTTTTATAGGTTTTTCGTGAATCCGCCAGTAATCGGCAGAATGAAAAATATAATGCTAATAATATAATTTAATTATTTTTATATCGTAGACGCTTTGATGCATATTGATATGGAAGTACACTCCTGGCCAAAATTAACGCAGCACCGGCCGTTAGAATCGCTAAGGAGGTGCTGCGTTAATTTTGGCCAGGAGTGTACATACGTAATTTGAGGGCTAGATACGAATATCCCCAAGTTTCACCGCTTGTACTGATATTCAATGGCCTTTAATAAGTAAGTTTCAAAATTGATCTTATACCTTATCTTTGTTTCATTTCATACTCAACTAAGTATGTATTTGCAAAACCTCTAAAAGTGTTCTAGACCTTTATTCACTCTTCTATGATAGAATATTATTCCTAATGCCTTGTAACTGATAATCTAAAAATGCCAATGTACCAAGGGTGACTCGCCTTTCTTTATAAAGAATATATCCATGGGAACGGTGTACTTATCCTAATTTTTTTCTATTTACTATCGTAGTTGCTTCGCAAATGGCTTTGTGAACATTCATTATATTTTCCTTTTTATAAAATACACAAAGCGGTGGGACAAGTAAAAACTATTAGAATGAAATATTGACGATTTCCATCAAGTAGTGATAAGTTCATGGAGAATGACGGTGTAATTTACATCACGCATGGTTTCCGTAATGATCAGCTTTAAGAATAATTCAAGCTTTCCTTGGAGATTCTTTTGGAAATAGACGGGGGCCACGGATTCTCATGGCGTTTGTCACTCGTGATTTTGAATTATGTGAATTCCGAGTTGTTCCATCATTAAACCCTTTTGAGACACCAACGATTTTTTTAAAAACGATTCCTGCGATGTTTCAAACGTCGGCACAACCGTTACTCGATTGCGGCAGACACTTCCGATTCGTGAGGGACACAATATCGGTCTTCGTTATTTCCCGATGTTCTCCAAACTGGGAATCTGTGCACGTGTATGCAGAGAAAGAGCGGATTCGTCTCGGTGCCAAATATACTCGAGCCGGTTGAAGGAGCCCTTCGATTCGCAACGCACCTATCACTCTTGCCTTGTCGAAGGGAAGATTGTTACCCACGCATTGTGTAAGTGGCTCATGTTTACTCCCATCGTTAAGCGATGGCGCTTTTTTTAAACTTACATCGACGCCCGACATGACTCCGCAGAACTTTTTTCGAGGAGTACTTTTGTACTCGGTCGCATGTGATTTATCTATTTTTTCCTCCACTCTGCACCTGGCATTGTGAAAAGAGGGCTTGCTTCGCCATTTGTCATGATTAGCATCTCGATGTACGCTGACAGCGCAGAATTCTTCCGCATCCACCGAGTGCGTTACCGTCGAGAGTATTCGCTGCTTTCGATAAATTTGGGCATCTAAAAATATCAAAATTTTGATAAAAAGACATCGATTAGTAATGTTGTGTATATAAGGAACATGTTATCCGAGGTATATCATCGTGGTACCACATAAATATATTGTAATGGTAAGAAATATCATTCCTTCAATGCTCACATGTATAAAGGAATTCGACCTTATTTTATATAGAAATAAAAAGCAAACTTACTCATCTATCATTGATCTAATATTTTAAGATCACCGCTCATGCGTAACCTCAAACTCCGTACCTCCAATTCTTTGTAAAAATGTAATTATATTTTATGTTGTGATCTCCCTATCTCTTCTTTCCAAGTCTTCTGCACATTTCGCAGGTTTTTCACATCACATCAATTCCTGTAGTGGAATTTTTTCCATGATCAAAGTCAAATCAGCTTTTTATTTACTCCGCAAAACCATTCTTTATTTTATCTATATTTCCACATTACTTGTTAAGGAAACTATGCATATCTTTTGCTATAGTCGTGTTTTTTTTGCTTGTTTGTATTAGCAAGGTTTAATTAGAAGTTGGGACTTTCTGGTCCCAATTTCGTCCTAGAAAGACGTTGGTATGCATTTATGTTTGTAAACTCAGTTTTTCATTTACACTGATTCATCTGCCATCTTCGCTGGGTAATTTCTTCACCGTTATGTTATCAGTTCTCTCTGTTGTAATTCTTTGCTTTAATTAGGTTTAACAGAAGTTGTATCTGTTTCTATCTAATATGTATCTAAAATTAACTAGCTCCGTGTCATATTTTGACGTATTATTAGGTATGTAAATAACTTGGAAGTTATCAATCAATGTTCTTGTTTTGAGTGAAAACTCTTGGAGCAATGTTTCCAATATAAAATGACAAGATTAAAGCCCCAGTTAATGTCGTCCGTTGTTGTCTATCAATTGATTATTTGCTTATGTAATGTTAATGAAATTTCGTAAAGCATGTTTTACAATTAAATAATAATTAATCATTCATGTCAAAATACATCTGTCAAATATAGTAGGTATTTGAAGGTATTTGTTATAAGAATTTGATTTTCTGTGTACACTTTTAATATATTATGTCCGAATATTCAGAAACGAATACTCATTCCTCCTTGAATTGATTAATTTTCCAACATCCTGGCCACAATTAAGGAATGTGCTATGTGAATTGTAACTGGCATAGTGAAAGGGAAGCTTATACCGCTCATAATGGTTTGTTCTTCTTCTGGCATTAATCTGTGATAGCTGTAGTGTTTGCATGAATTGGAATTTGCCAAGAAAAATTATCACCAGAGGATTAATAATCTTAATTTATTCTATATCTCCATTCCAAGGGAAAGATGAGAATATTGACGAACAAACCTCGGTTATTTATCATTCTTATACGCTTCTTCCTCTAATTCTTATTAAGGCTTGGCATATTCAGACATTTCGTTTGTTTTAATTTCGCACGATCTATGGATTCGTGATCATAAATTAAGTACATTTAGCTGCTAAGGAAAAATTAATATCTTGAAAATGCAAATGACTAGAGATATCAAAACCGATTTCTTCATAGATTGTCTAAGGCGTATAAGAATGCGAATAAAAATCCGATTTTTTTTATATTCATTCATCGAAATAGGTGTAAGGGAGGAATGATTTGACTGAAGAAATTCTCATTCCAATGCCACCAACTGATAAAATTTTCAAAAATAAATAAAAGTACATTAAGTTTTTAAATAACATGTTCTTTTAGTAACTAAAAGAACATATTTTTGTTTGTATGTACATGTTTATGACTATGTGGTTATATTTCTCCAATTTATGCTATCATGTATAATGTATATGTTACATCCCAAACGTGTAATTGCCCATTTCATGAATTGGACAATTAAACGTCTGGGGTGAAAAGAACCCTACCTACCGTACTCAACCCATCGGCGCCGCGCATATTTAATTAATTAATTAATCTCAGCTACAAATCGTGAAATATGCGCGGCGTCGATGGGTCGAGTAGGGTAGGTAGGGTTCCTTTCACCCCAAACGTGTAATTGCCCAATTCATGAAATGGGCAATTTTTACCCATCTCATAAAATGGGTAGGCGCGTTGCCCATTTCGTGAATTGGGCAATTACACGTTTGGGGTGTAACATATACATATTTTAGTGTTAATCTTTTCTATTTTAATTATGCTTGTGTATCGTGTATGTTTGTACGATTCAAAGATATGTAATGTACAATTGGGGTTTTTGAGGTGTTTCCCTCCTGTCTTTTTGGTAAATTCCGGACTAATTACGCTCCTCTAGACCGTTGCAACCTGATCCAACGACAGAATTGCGACGTTTTACCTAGTAAATAAATAACCCCTTCTTTCAGATCACCACACAAATTTTTCCTTAGCGCCTCCTCTGCCTGTTACATCGCATCCCACATCCTGAACGTAGGCATGAAGTTTCGAACTTATATTCGCAAATTTTCTTTCAAATTTCTTTTAGCATCACATTTCATACAGACTCAAAAGCATCCAACGTCTCAAAACTGCCAAGCCCCTCCTTGGAAAATAAACGCAGTGTCGCCAATGCAAAACGCAACAGCGCCAGCTTCTTACACTCCTTTTTTCTCCGTCTAATAGCTTGTTTATGATCACGAAAATAAATGTTCCTAATGTTAGTCTATTTTGTCTTTCCAGGTGAGTGTCCTGGCTTCACCTCTTATGTGGAGCGGCCGTGATGCGGCGTCCTAAAGTCGCCTCCCTCGAGTGAGTTATTAGACACACGTCTATTTCCATCCTCACGAAGTGCATCGCTGCATCTCACAGGATGTAAACATATTCATCGTGCTTTGCTAAACTTATTCTCGGGGTTGCTTATTGCAGCGTAGGTGTAGCCCTATATTTATCCTTTCAGATCTCCCGGCAGATGGTGTAAGCATCCGTTCTTAAAATTTACACACACATCTTCAATCTAAGCGTGTTGGTATCGCCGTTTTTCTGTAGGTGTACACATTTTTACCTGTTAATAATCACCTATTTCTTTCCAAACGAGCTTTTTTATGCAATCCGCTAAATATTTTCAACGCCTTAGCAGCTCTTTAATGCCAAGCCAAAGTAGCAGAGGGTAGTTCTATACGGTAAGATTTCTTTCTGTGATTACTTTACTGACTATTGTTAAATGTTTAAGGCCAAGAAAGGAGTATATCGGATCATTTTAATTCGCTCCGCCATGTTTTTTATTCATCAACATATCTCTCAATGCCTTTGGCTATCTTCCTGCAGTGGAGATTTTTTTCCTAAGGACTTGACGCAGTATTCTTTAAATGTACGTGTTAGATTCTTGTTTTCTCTCTTTTATTGCTTTATTTTCCTCTATCCACATCATCTTATACAATGATAAAGGGTCAGAGGAGACTTTGTAGTCTCAATCACGGCCTCAATAAAGTCGAAAAGTTCACATTCGGTGCTATACTACTACATCAAGTTGAACATACACCTTTTCTTCACTTTCTGTTGTGACAGTGATTTACTAATTTTCGAAGTTGGAACAGTTTTGATAATTATTCGGTAAAGCAGACATAGATGATGTAAGAACCGACCCAAATTACGAGTCATTATTCCGATAATGACAATATTTATGATATTTGCACGCGTTTAACATTGATGATTGCTAAGTAGTGTTGAAAAACATGCTCGTATAACGAAAACAAATGACGAAATAATCATTCTTTGAGTTAACGAGACGAAAAATGTCAAATAAAATTTTACTGAAACTGAAGGCGTAACAAAAACATCAACTGCCATTCTCATAAGCATCTGAAAGCTCCCACCTTTCCTTTCCACCGATAATTTATTCCAATTCTGATATGAGGGATGCTTTATTGAAATTTTCAAACATAATCGATCGAGGAATATTTTGTGCATAAACCTAAACTTAGTATGGTGTCTTTTTTTAAATGTTTCCTTTATTTTTACCTCTGGTACCCTTTATTTGTTATTGGTTCATGGAATGATATTTTTAAATGAATTTTTAAAGAATGGATCTAAGGATACTTCGATTGCAATTGTAAAAGTACAAACCTTTATTTAGTGAGATGAGTTAATTCTTGTAATTGCTACCTTTATTAATACATTGGCACTTTATTTTATTTGGTACCTCATACTTTTATCGGTTAACTCCATATTGATTAGGGATATTCAGAGTCTCGAGATAGCCAAACCCAAGATAATGTATACGAGCATATGAGGTATTTCCGGGTGAGATGCCCCACCGGGAGAGACGCCCCAGTCGTAGTATTTTTAAGGAAAACCGCAAGATTGCTCTACTGACGGTGTTCGTCAGTTAGTTGGAAGACACTCATCTATCTGCAAGAGTTTCACGGCGATTAATTCTTTTAACGCAGTTTTGAATATAATTTCAAGTAGGTACTGTTTTTTCCACACTGTTATAAGATAGAGTATAATGTTTCTGGTTGGCATAAGTTTAAATGTTTGAATATTTTGAATTAAAGGGCGAAAACTTGTAGCTGTAGGTTCATCTAATATCCACGTACAGTGACTATCCATATTGGACAAAGTGTAGCCTCAGTGGCTGCAATGCCATCTCTCCCGTACTGAAAGGATAGACCTCCTATAAGGGTAGCCCCACCTCTTCTCGGGATAGATGCCCCAGTGCTATCTTTAGGTATATGTGCCCTATTAGTATCAATTTTACGTTAATGTGATACTGAATAAGGCTTTATTCAAGAAAACGTTTATAATATACATTTTAATTTCAATTCCAATCAAAGTTGAATTTAAAAAGTCATGTAACAAGCGCTTTCCAGAATAAATTCAGTTTAAGCTAATGGGGAATCTCTTTCACAGAGGTGGGGCGTCTCACCCGGACACCTGGAGAGATGGCCAAATGCAAGGATCCAGAAAAATTTTAATATTTTGGGTGAAATTATTTTAAACAAAATTTGTTTATATACTATTCATAATCAACGAATGTTATATTCTATGGCGCAGTTTCACATTCTTATAATCACTTAAGTAATTGCTATGAAGTAATTTCCTTAGGTGGGGTATCTCTCCTGGAATTATCTTATCGTATTTGTTTACCTTTGTACAGTAGAATATTCAGTTTCCTTATTCCGTTTCTATTTTATATCCGTTATATATTCCGTGTATATTATTCTATCTAATTTCTTCTATGTCGATAAAAATATCTCCGTGTTGATGAAAGTAAAAAAGATGATAGGAAGTTAATAGTTCTCTCTTCAAGATGAAGTGCTGTTTTGAATACCTCATTCACTCAATGAAAAGTTTGCCATTAACAAACACCAAACTCAGTTCTATCTCGCAGTGGACGGTTTGAACTTCTTTTCCTCGTAAATCTGTCTTTTTCGAAGGAAAGTGAGGTCCAAAAATCCGTGCTAATGCGATTTTACCATCCGTTCGCCTGTTTACCCCGAAGCGCACGAGCGAGGTAGTGCGCGTACTCTGTTTTCTTCGATCAAGAAGTCACCCCAGCACCACTTTTATCTCCAAATTCATCATTCCTTCTATAAATCCATCCGAACACTTTCTCTTTTTCACTTATCACACTTCGCTCTCTACCACTCGTTCTGTTTACTCATGGTGGCTGTCTCCAGACTCCTCGTATATCAAGTCTCCATCTGAATGTATGTGGAAAATTGCTTCTGTTGATGTAACTCCCGTACAAATCCTATTGTAATGTATTCCAAGAGACTACGGATCGGGGTCTCCAACACAAGGCTCCTCTTTCTCCCCGTGAGGCCTAGAGACAAATTTTCCCCCGAAAATTTCATGTGTCAATCTCAATAATTGAAAATCGAAGTGGAAAAAACAAATTAAGTAGGTTTTTTTCTAAATAAATGGAAATATACGATCAATTTTAATATCAACGTAATCAAACGATGTGACACTAATTTTAATTTTCATTATTAACACGTATAAATACGGTGAAACTATTTATCTGTGGGCTGCGAATTTTTTATACGAAAAAATACGGTCCACTGTAAGTCGAAAGCTTGACGCTCCTGCTCTATAAATTTGATAGAGACCTTTTTAAGCTGGATTATTGTTTACAAGATCCGTTGCTGATTACTTCATAAATATTTATTAGTCCGCTTTTAAAAATTGAAATAAAAACTAAGAGACTTTAACAGCAATGATAACATTTCTTAATACGTTTATAGTACATACATACATACCCGTTATGCCAGTAATAAATATTTTAAACAAGCAAAACCCGTTTTACCGAATGAGCTACATGATTTCCATATATACACGTAACCAAACATTTATTTAGTAACACTAGAAATTTAGGCATATGAAGTCAAATTTGAGGAAAATAACCCTATGTAAGCCCGCACATAAAATAATATAACATTATATCTAATGGAAGATAGATTCCAAATAGGTTTTAGACCTAAAAATAACTTATGGAACGTGTCTGGTGTCATACATGTTCGTAATGGCTTCTAAAGTGTGTTCCTTTATTGACGTGAATAGGTCAGTCAATTTTAAATTCATTGTATGATATTGTATATCATCGAAATAGTTTCATGTCAATGAATCTTATGATCAATAGTCGAAATAATTAGATTGTAGCCCACAATTATATTTATTGGTAATTTTTTTCTTTCGAATGAAAAGAGAGATTGAATTTTGTTTGTCACCATCATTTTGATGTTATTTCAGAAAATATTTGATGGACCATCTCTTAAAATTTGATGAAGATTATAAATTTTAGATGCAACAATAAAAACTTCCTCTTCGCTTAAGGATGCATGTATTATTAAATTTACTATGATCTGGGAATTATCTTCATGGATATTTATCTATAGCATAGAAATGAAATCTTTTTTACGCATTATCCCGCCATTCCCAGTTGCATTTCTCTAAAAGTAATCTTATGCACGAATCCCATTAAAATGAAATGTACAATTCCATGGTCTAGGTTGACATCATTTTCCCAATATTTTTTGCAAATACTTTAATTAAAAATTCCCGATTTTCCGCCTTATGATCACATATAAATATCCTCCCTGGTGTCATCGGAAGGTTATTGCAGCCTGCAATTTCCTACTCAGGGAGCCATTAGGTAAACTAGAATTCTCCCCGAAATCCGTGAGTTACGGGGCACAAATTTACCTCAATGAGAGAATAAATGGGATTATAAAGACTAGGCTATTGAAAAACCGCGTCTTTCTAATTTCGGCTGTGTCCCACTTGTTAGCAAATTGGCAGAGCACGTGAACTACTTGCGCGTTCACTTTAATTCATTTTACCTTCGCTTAACGCACTCGCCACTGGAAAATTCCCTTCGATGTGGTTTTATTTTTTGTTGATTCTTCGCGAACTGCCCCCTGTCCCCTATTGTACTCCGCCACATTTTCCGTATGATTATCCTCTGCCCCTTTCTCTCTCTATAATTCCCCCCTCCTTCCCAATTCCCTTTAATAAACCCCTTTGACACCCCTTCCCCTCTGCCTCCCCCTCAACTCGTCCTTGAGACACAGAGACGGTCATGTTCCTCAATGAAGCCTTGTTGTCGAGAGGTTATAATCAGAAGGGGGCACCTCCCATCATCCTCCGCCTCCCACAATTCCACTCGCACTTTCGACTGTTTTTCCCCTCCCGCCCAGAGATGCCAAATTGCAACTTTGAGAGTCCTCTGCTGCCAATTGGATAAAAGTCGAAAATCCGTTGGAATGATCAGATAATGGCGCCAAAACTTTCGCCCGAAGAAAATTAAAAATTTTCAGCTGTGTATGTTTGAATTATTTAAATTACATTTTTTGTAATTCGTATAATTAATATATTGTTAATAGTATATTTGATTAAAGAATATAAATAGGATGAATCAAGGTAATTTAAAATTAATTTTATTATTATCTGATTTGCCCTAGCTGAACTTTTTGGAAGGAAGCCATACTGAAGGAGTGAAACACAAGCAGTAATTTCCTCAGAATAGTTTCCATATCATATCCATATATCCTTTGAATAGAATATTCCTATTCTGTCAAAATAACGAAGTTTGTTTTACTCCTATCAATTAAGTATTTACTTCATTTATAATCGAAGTACTGAGGGAGTTATGTTTCGTGTGATCCTTCCACAGTAGCACAAAGGTCCACTTCTCGAAGATATTGCCTTAGGGAGTTATGTGATGATGTTTGCATTGACTCTGATTTGCTCGAGTCTCAATTTTCATTTAGTCTATTCAATTAAAAGCTGCTTATCACTTCGTTCTGAGCATCCTTGTGTCCTTTCGCAGGATCTATAGCTGTGCCTTAGAAATTACTACGCTGCCATTATATCGCAGTAGGAGTAAACGATCTCCAGGTTGGGAAAAGTATTTCTTTTTTAATCAAGTTCAGAAGTTCTTTTAATTTGATTAATGAAAAATTGGACTATAAAGTACCAAGAAGAGCTCGCTATTCGCTGAATGATACTTTTTTAAATTTTCGTCTGTTCGCCAAGCTTTATGGGGAGCTTTTCTTTGGAAGTAAGTCGAAGATTTGGCTAGTCTCTGAAATCACGGCACTCTTAACTTGAAGAAGAGTTTATTTCTTCTAGTTTCAACGGATAACCCAGTTTTATTACGTACGTACACAATCAGTGAGGGTTATTCATTTTACAGATGAATCTCGGGTTAAATTTTCTTCAGGTTATGATAATCGGTTATTCTCAGAAGTTAAAATTTCGAATTGAAAACTTAATAAATTAATTGTTCGCAACAGATAATTCTTGCTTCATGAAGTGAATTTTTTAACCATTACTAATCTGTCCATTTTTTTAGAAATATAATGAAGCTACTTGATTAATATCAAACGTCTTACCTTAATAGCTACAGATACTTTATGCTTATTCTAAAAAAAATATATAAAAGTAACTCTCAAAAATAAGCTTGTAGATAATAACTAGAACTAAAATAGGTGATCAAATTTAATAATTTATTTAAAGTAAGCCATATTTGGAATTTATATGTATTGGAAGGGTGCCAACATGACTACTAACATCCTTGTCGCCAATATCACTTGGACCGGTCGCCGAGGAAAATTTCATATTGGTAGCACTGGTCTCTGCCGTCCCACGCCTCTTCCCTCGAGTCAACATGGAAACTCTCTCACTTCTTGCTTTTCTGACCTTGTCGTCTGAAATGCCCCCTCGTCGTCCTCTTTTCACTCTCCTTCAATTGTCCTTACCCCATTTTTCTTCCTTTAAATCTCCTTTATATCTAGTCCTCGGCTGTATTCTTTCTCCTTATTTTTAAAGCTTATTTTGAATAAATTTTGCTGATCCTTTGACGGCAACATCTTTACTAATCAGCATACTACTTTGTGAGATTCAGCGGTTGAACGGTGGTCAAAGACAAAAAGGTTATATCATATAAGGAAAGGGTTAAGGTTATATCACTCCGGTTGTTCATGGTTCTCACCCCTTATATTTATTGGTTAGTTGGCTGCTCACAGAGTTGTTGGCTAGTAAATAAATGGACAAATTGGTGATTCTGTTTTTGCATCCTTTTTTTCTAACGTTTTATTTCTTCTCTTTCCATCATACATCTCTTTCTCTCGCTTTCCACTGTTTCTTTTATTGTTTCAAGTTCAACCTTGTATTGTCAATTGAAAAATTTCCTCCTTCAAGCAAATTAATTGTCATAAACGGGTTGAATAGGATATATGGCTCAAGTTCCGAATGCTTCCGGAATAAAGACATTATTTATTTTATTTATTTTATTTGTTCATTTTATTGATTTCATTTATTTTATTATTTTATTTTTTTACTTTATATGTTTATTCAAATGTGATTTGACCAACTTCGTGGACTACATTTTTATAAATAAAACTGGGCTTTATTTTCAACGATGCAAGAAACTTGTAGGGTAAAATAAGTCTTCTGTAGTTAATTAAATTCATTGCTTCTTTTATGCATATAATACACGACTCATTATATTTATTTGTAGAGGAATTCGTGTTGTATCATTTTGTAATATTTCACGAGAATATTTAATTTTGACTTCTAGTTGCAACATTGATATTTCTCACTCGATCATACAGACGGTAACGGTATTAATTTCAATGATTACTTTTTAGTGCAATTTTTTAAAGTATTTAATGCCATACATGGCCTATACATTTTACAATTTTCAGATATAATATTATTTTACTTGGATATATTCCATAAAATACTCAGTTTTCCCAGGCTGAGAAAATATCACCTTATTCTTTTCAATTCTAAGGTAGTGTCGTACAATAATTTTCATATTTTCGTTTTCCTCTTATACTACATTTACATTATTAACATTGTGTTGAATTCCTCTTTTTAATTTGAGTGCACATATTAATGATTAATATTTAATTTTAAGGGTGAAATTCCTTGTATTTGTCGCGCTACGAGTGGATTTTCCTTTTATCTGCTCTTTATTTTCGTCCTTTATTTTTCCATCTCTTTTTAATATCTTTCATCTCCGATCTCTCATTCACGTTATGGGAAGCGTATAATTAAATTAGCTGAATTGAAGGACTCTATCTCTCTTTTTCTTCCCTTTTCAGATCTTTTATCTCCGTAATTAAAGAGTGCGTTTCGTAGATAAGCAACATTTTTAGTCCTTTTTAGCAGCGAGCTATGTTTTTCTCTGCTGTAAAAGGGAAAATTCCGCTTGGTTCTCTTTTATTGTATTTCTTGGCGTATTTCAAAAGTCTGGGGAATATAAATATGTCTTTGAGAAATAGCTAATTCCAGTAATGGAAAAACATTGGGTCTGTATGCATTTGAATTACTTTCAAATGTAAATTAGTCTATGAAATTAGCGCTAAATTAATGATCCATTTAATTGTTATCAGTCTTTCGGATTAGTATATACATTTGCTTTAAATTTAATACCATCACTCTGTACTCGATTGCTCAAGAGTGTAATTTAAATGAAATTAGCTTCTTTTCTCCCTGATTCAATTTCCGATTTTTCATCTCTTTGCTTCTTCAGCTTGATGTAGAATTTAATCTGTTTTTTTTATATTTTACGTATCTAACTCTTTAATGAATCCTCTAGTTCTCATGTTTTCTTTTCTCCCTAGCTTAGCAGCTCTGAGAACCTGTGTTCAATCTCTGGTTAAGACGTAGTTGTTTGTGTTTTTCGAGAATGTCAACTGTAATATTCGTCTCATTAGTCTAAAATCCACCAAATAATAATTTGATAGTAATAATGTTAAAGTACTGACCTATTTACAGCCTAATGTATATGATTTTTTGCTTATGCCATATTTTATATTCGTATAACAATTTAAATGGAAGACAGATACTGAGTTAGCTCCACATCTTGGTGACGTAATAAGGTACTGTAAGTAATTGATAATATTGCTAGTGTATATATGCTGTATAGCAGGTCATAATAAAGTATTCTTTGAGAAACTACTGGATCGTTAAGGCAGCCTCCCGATTAGAGGAAGATCCCGGGTATGATTCCCGGCCCTGTCAGACTTTTTTTAAGTCCTTTCTTCCTTGGAAATTTTCCTGGGTGCACGTCCTTATGTGCAAAGTCACCTTAACCCTTTCCTTATTCCTAGGCATTTTTCTTCAATTGGCGTTATGGGGAAACTCTGCCATCGAACAAAATGTTAAGTTTTACGTATAAAAATTAATCTTTGGCCATCCGCATACATTTATCTTTCCATTTTTATTCTTATGACCTCTACAATTAGTTTACTCGATTAGCACCACCAGCTCCTCGAACATTAAAGTCCCATCTCCTCTAACTAATATGCCGTGCCAAAATCCTTCTCTCTGAGAATACAGCACCTGCGTACACTTGGACCATTCCCTCGCTTATTTTTCGCGAGTCTATTCTTCGCCATTCGTGAATCTTCTATTTGTTCCTTTCGTGACCTTGGTCTTCTTTCCAAGGGTCCTGAAGCGCCACACGTCCGCCTGACCTTCGCCTTTACTTAGCCACTCGTAAAAATATATGTCGAATGAGTGCTCTTCAAATTTTTGGACCAGGGTGGTTGGAGTTTTGGAGAAGAATGTTTTTGGAAGTTGTTCCTCATTTATTTCGACGTTCGCTTCTCCTTGGGTAACCCCTAGTGAGTGAATTGAGAATCCTTTGATGGGTTTAAAAAAATAATGCTTGATTTCGGTGAAGAAGCTTATGAGAAGATTCTCGGAAAGCCGGAGGTTTAGATTACTATTCCATACGTGTTGGGAAATTTATGAGGAATGAAAAATGTTCAGTTTGTAGCGTATATAAATAGCAGCGTATTGTTTTAAAAAATGCGAAATTGTATTTAAAATAAAACCTGATCGTTGATTAGTTCTGACATCGACGGTCTTTAATTATTCGACTTTAAAATAAATTGTGTTAAAATGAGGGAAAAAGTAGACTTTTAACATCCATACTATTTATTGACTAAGTATCCATGTTCACTGGTATTTCAGTCCTTTGATGATTATTTTATCAATCCCAACCACAATGAGAAGTCTGAATGGCAAAAGTTAGTTCCTTCTTTTATCATTCATGTAGTCCTACTTCGAAGTCACGGTCCAAGTGGAATCGTATATCTAGATCACTTTACTTTGTATTTTTACGCACATAAAATTGAATAGAAGGAAATCAGAGCAAAGAAAGTTGAATGATTCAAATTAAAATCCAGTCCGTAGCATAAATGAAACGGTCGCATGAAAGTTGATGAAATGAAATTGGATTATATCAACCATACATTATGTATTATCTTCGATTGAATACGATTTTGGTAATATGGTGAATGACTCTCATGAAGAAGAAATATATGCAGTCTACTAAATAAAATAGAATGTAGGAAAAGATACGTATTTATTTTGTGTTTTAAGATCCTCTTTCTATAGTTTGGCTTGCATCAGCTGACAGCTTCAGCTCACAACCAGTAAACAATACTATACAAACGCAATTTTCTATCTTAATCGCAATTACTTTCCCTTATACGTGAAAAACTTACATAAATGCATGCATGCAAAACATGCAATATAATTCAGCTATTTATATTAATGTTAGCTCCCATCAGTAGTATTTAGGTGTAAACTCTATTAAATATACTTTTGCAGACATAACGTAGTTATAGATATTTCATATTTGTTGTCATACAACAGTATATTGCAAAAATTTTCAATTACGTACGTTTGTATGCACAGTAAACTCCCGTTTGTTCCGAAATGATCGGGACGGCGCTAGCGGCCGGTTCGGATAACGAAAGTTTCGGATAAACCGAAGTCCCGCGTGAAAAACACCCCGAATTGAGTCAATACCGTGAAATATGATGGTAAAACTTGCGTACGTAGAATGCTATTGATATGGATGTGAATAAGCCTGCATGTTTTTGACTGAAAAATTTGTGTTGACGTGTTAAAAAGGCGCCAAAGTATGATTGAAAACTCAAATTTTTTAAATGCTGAATAACAACGCTTCTTTTATTTTGCATTCTTACTGAAAAAAATCCGTCTTATTTAGCAGCGGGAAAAAACAGGAGTTTTAATTTTATTACCTTCTCTTTTGAATAATAATGGGTCGCGATGGTATTCGGTGAGTAGGGATTGGGTAGGTGCATTCGGAAAAGTTTGTTCGGATAAAGCGGATTTCGGATAAACGCGATTCGGATAAACGGGAGTTTATTGTATTTACGTTTGTATTATGTGGCAATGTTAACACTGACAAATAATTCTGTGCTATTCTTACCTCGCTGGCAGTTGCTTCCTCGTGACTTCCTCTTCTGTAGATTAATCTCCGGACCTTCGATTATTGCTCGTGACCCGTTTATTGTTTCCGATCGAAGCTTATATTCAATGAAAGAGTGAAGATCAATAAGTCAATTTCGCTTTATTTGGATCGCTTTATTCATATCCGCCGCCTTATTTATGGAGGAGATTTGTTTGTATCGTCTCGATCGTTTTGTCTGTCGTTCTAGTTCAAACGAGTTAAACCATGCGTCCAGTGAGTGCCCTTTCATTTATTGAATTGAAAGCCAGACAGGAATATCTGAGACGAGGGTTTTATATAACCCTTTTATTTGTATTGCTCCGATCTGCGGTTTATCTTGAGAGGAAATTTCCAGATTGTTTCAAATTGATCGGGCTGGAAGTGAAGTTCTGCGTTTTAGCAATAGAAATGCGACAAAGAAAGTTTAATATGCATTATTCCTGATTCGTGATCGTATTTACTTGATATCGTGAGTCGAAATAACCGATGACATTATGAATTAATATATTAACATATTTTCCAGCGCATTAACAGACGTAAGTTATGTCACATTTCAAAACTATTTCACGAAATAAATTAGAATACTTACGGTAAATATGATTTTCCCAATAATTAATTGGACGAAATACGTAATTTGGTATTGCGTGTGTTACTGCCCCATAGAAACTTGTTTATTGGAAGAAATTTATATTTGTCATTTAATCATACGTCCTACCGATTTTCAATTACTTCACTGAAATACTTAAAATGTTTATTGGAAACTAAGTATTCAATTTCAGTGGGAAAAATTAGAAGTAATTGTTATAATCATTATAGCAAAGAATAGGAGAAAGTTAGCTTATGATTTTGATGATCTACTACTGTAGCCAACCCTTATCTGGATATATGGGTTTCAACCGGGAATGGAACCCGGGACCTCTTTCATCAAAGCCGAACATGTGTCCCTCTCGGCGATCTGAGAGCCCAGAGCGGTTCATGCAATGATTCTACTAATGAAGGTTCAGAAGTCAGTATTTGTTACAATCACTGGCGAAAAATTAGCACGCTTCGAGATCTTGGTGTAATAAAACTCCCTCTCGAATCAATTCAATCACGATAATCCTTGAAATTGAGCCTTTTAGTGATTAAAAGAAGGAAAGGTACAACTGCCTCTTTCGATGATATTTCATAGTCCTCTCCAACAGCGCTACGATTTTCTTCGAGGAACTCAGGACGTGTCTTTGATTAATAGGGAAACAACTTATGCTTCATATACATATTATCTCGCCCATCTCTCCTCCCTCTACTTTATCTTCATCGACAGCCAATTTTCAGTCCACTGCTTGCCCAAGGTTTCTTTGAGCCGCTGCTTGTCTATTGGTTGGCCTTTCATCCACCACTCTTTTGTTTCGCATAGTAGCCAGATTTCCAATTAGCCTTTCGGAGGCATTCGAAGATTTATGGGAAATCGATGCAGAATGCGTGTTACGCTATGAAACACTCGTCAAGATGTCTAATCGACAGTGTCACGATTCTAAAATGCCGTTGTTTGCATTTATATGATATGATGAGGATAGCATTTGGCAAAGAATGATTTCTGGGGAGGCATTATACGTAAGATTAGTCGTGATGTAGCTCATAATTATTTTAGTTATGAATCGATCTGACCCACCGGTGAGATCGATGCTTAAATAGAGCTCTTGAAAGTTTTATCTTCCTGATGATAAACAAGTTATATTTTCTAAAATATTTCATTTTGTAATTTGAAGCATAATGTTTATATGCTTGAGGGATTTGAGACGTTTTTCATAATTTTTTGCGTCAAGTAATCAATAATAATTTCATTAGAAACACCTCGTATATCCAGAGAAAACCCGCCTTTGGCGTGCAGCTTGAGAGTTCCTTAAATACATATGAGTAATCTATATTTGAGTTTAATTAAAGTTGACAAGTATACGCATATACATAAATTACTTCACTTCAGATTACTGCTTCTATAACTATGACAACATAATTTTGATAAACTCTCGGTGTAAGAAAAATGAAGTAGGTTCCACATAGGTAATTCCCACTACTACTACCACACCGCTAGTGTGTGAATAAATTTACTTTTAGGTTTGGAATATAATGAACTGAAATGCGTGTCAGTAGCCCCAGCCCGTTCTACCCAACCTAACCTTGTCGCAACTACTTACAATTTTCACGCGTATGGCGCTGAGGTCATGGGTGACCTATATCGAACCAAAGCCAGAAAATTAGTGGGACAATTTTTGATCATTCCAACCGAAATCAATAAATGACGTATTTCCAATCACGGCACGTTTTATGGAAGCGAGCTTCTCATATTTCAGAACGATTCTCAGGCGAATGAGAAGTCCCAAAACTGTGTTAAATCCCAGAATCGATAAATCGGATCAGAAGCAATCAGCAGCACACGTGTCCTCCATATTCGCTCCATATCCTCTCCTTTGATTGGCTACTTTTTCCTCTCTCTCAATCGCAATGGGATTCGTTCTTCCGCCCCCGCCTCCGCAACTTCCTATTTCGGCTGCAGCCGTTCGACAGGGTTCTCCAAGGTTGTATCCATGGCAACGCATGGGGAATTGAAACATAAATCTTCCTCCCGTTGCCTAGGAGACGTGAGTGATGATAGCCAAGATGTTATCCGAAGGCAATGAGAAGGCGAGTTTTATAATGGGACAAGTGTGTCTCTCCAAAGACTTACCTTTTTATTCGTCGATGGCTCGAAAGACGATAGATTTTGGTAGACGATGAGTTTTCGAAATCCAATCGACACTTTAAAAGTAAAGCGTTTCACGAAAGAATCAAAACTTGTTTATGAATACAACTATATTTTTATTATCGTTGCTTCTAAGAAAAAACTAACCGAGTTTAAATTGAGCAACGGCATTTTCAATGTCACAGTTTTATCGGATCAAAATTCCAATCGCTTACAAAGAAGGAATAAAATATTATTTCTCACATTTGAACCAAATTCACTTTTCGGAAACGTTCTCATGGTGAACACATTTTTGCTGTTATTTTACCTTGGTCAGACCCCTTCTGGAATATGCGGCAAGTATATGGGATCCGGCAGATGAAACGTGTACTCGCGAACTCGAGAAAGTGCAGCGTTAAGCGGTTCGTTTTGTTAAGAATTGCCACGATAAAAAAGCAGGCGTTATAAAAATGCTCTCAGTCGTAGGTTGGGAATCTTTGAAAGAAAGGAGATTGGAAGCTAGGCTGCGATTGCTTAATAAATTCAGGAAAACTACATTTGCGGAAGATACAATCGGTATCATGCAACCTCCCTGCTACCTCGGTCGATCCAATAATGACCGTAAGTTAAGAGAAATAGATGCTAGGACGAATCGCTTTAAAAATTCATTCTTTCCGCGAACGCGACAATAGCCGAATAAGGAAGTAGTTTAGATTCAACTGGTGTTTACACCCCCTGCCACATGCCGAAAGGCGGCTTGTAGGGTATTAATGTAGATGTAGATGAACGAAATTCAGATATCGTATGATGTTCTCGTGGTTACGTTCTGTATCTTTGGATGCTGGGGATTAAAATTTATCTTGAAGTGTGGCATAGGAAAAATTAAAGAAAAAACGAACATGAAAATTTATTTTATCTGAAAAACAAAATTTAACTCATTAAATTAAAGTAAATGTAAACAATTACAAGTTGAATACAAGAATATATTACCGACGGTAAAGCTAAGGAAAAAAATCAGGAATTTTAGATCTAGTTTAGGCATTACTTTATTGACACTAATTATCATTAAATGGCACTAATTATCATTAAATTGTATGAAGTAAATCTTGAAAAAAGTCATCCCGTCGAAAAGTTTTCACACACAGAAAACTATTCTTCAAAGAGGTAAAGTAGTGAATAAGAATCGATGGACCTCAACATATATCCAAATATGCTATAACTTTCATAGTTAATCAAATTCGGGTGCATAACACATAGGAATCAAAGAAATAACGAAAGACATCTATTAAATGGGATTTATAAGATTCGAGAGAGCAGCTGCATTTTTGACCACACAGAAACAGGAAGACCTTGATTCGAACACCTGATCAAAATTCCATCTTCTCTCGGAGATATTTCTCACGTATTATTTAACCCTCAAAGAGATTTGGAAAGTAATTCCGAAGATTGCAGCTTCTGTTCGAGGGAAAATCGCCGAAAATGAAATATCCATCCTTGAATTAAAGGTTAAGTTGTAATTAGAAGACGTAAAAAGAGATTTACCTCTTCTTTTTATGCGATTTTTCTTGGAAGCGGAAATTATCTTTCGTGTCTGATGCAAGAGAGGATAATGCATCTAAAATATTCTCTAATGAATAAGGATATAAAATTAAAATAATTTTAAATTTTTTTAGTCGGTGTTTTTAAAGTGCCAGGGGATAACATTCTTTCATACGGGAAATATTAAGCAGCTTTGTCCAATGAAAAATTATTATATTTTGAAATAATTATGTACTAAAGGGAGATTCACAGTTACCGCATACCTACAGATTGAAGTATGGAAAGTGCCTAAGATGAAAGACGGAGGTCATGAAATTTAATCTTTTAACGTAAAGTATAAAGTCCCTGAAATCGTAAACAAGATGAATGAAAAGAAGAGAATGTAACCTTATGTTAATAAGTCGTAAAAGGGAACTGATAGAGGATATTTATGTAGGAATATAAAATGTCGTAAATCTTCGACATCGTAAAAGCGATGTGTTAGATGATAGTGGATATGATCGAGCGTTAGTAAGTCCTAAACATAAGCTAAAAAGAGTATGAGTTAAGAAGAAATCGTGAAGGAAAACTTAATAAGAGGTCGGGATATAATAAAACTGAGAAAAGCTAAGTAAAAAGTATCTACAGGTACCTGTACATCCGAAAAACACTAAGATGATTCGCACCGATGAAATGGTATTAAGATAAAGTTGCATAGCATAATTAGAATCGTTTTATTGTGAATTTCGTTGTTAATTGCTAAAGAGTAGATTTGTTATTAATGATATGCAATTCTAATATGAAATCTACTCAATAAAACTCTTTTAATTTTAAATGAATCAATTAAGTTCTATATTTTAGGCTTAGTGAAAGTTTAGTCTCCTTTGCGTTTGACCAATAGGTATTTCAAAATAATTTTATAATAAGTAATAGTGAAATTATATCAAATTCAAAGTAATTTCTTGTGACAAAAACGCTTGTAAAAACAATAATCGCCAACGTCTTCTTAAGGTGTTCTTGTCACAATAAATTGTATTCTATGATGTAATTCCACCAATTATCATTGGAGCAGTTCGATTTTATAATTCAAATTCATCATGATTAGGAAAAAATTAGTCGTGCATTTAAAAGAGCCAAGTTAAGCATGGGAAAATGTATTTAACGTAAGAAAATGCATACATGGAAGGAGTGGTGATAAACCTGTGCCTATTTACTGATTGAAATAACGGAAATATGTTAAAAAGTTGCTCTTATCCTGGCCTAGAACTAAGAACATATTACACTTATCAAACTCTCAAATAGTATACTCTACAAATGGTAAAAATTATCAGCATTGTGTTCAAAAGATGTATAAAAGACAGAAGTAAGTATCAAAATTCTGTGAAATGTCCACAAATTGCAGAGAAAATTTAAATCTGCTATTTATCGCGTGTGTAGGGCAAAAATAATCAACAACGACACTTTTCAAAGTCACTAAGATTACCTGAAAGTCTCTAGTCTCTATAATATCTGAAAGTTCCGTCTCGCGGTATATTTTGACTGAGTTACATGAATATTTTGTGGATGTTTCGAAAGTTATCTGAATCCAATGTTGAGCAGATGCATCGAAGGGCTTATTAAAATAACGAAGGCGCGTGTGTTATTCTCAAAGGCCACTTGAATGCGGGTCTCTCGAGTGTGGGACATCCGTGGCCTTGGGGCCGACAGCAAGAATCCTCTTCGAAAAACGTGGAGGAATCCTTTGGCACTCGCATGCGACTTTCGGCTCTGTCTCTCTTCACTTTTGCTCTTAATTTCCTTTCTTTCTCCAGCGACCGGATCCGCGATTTTATATCCGGACTCTTTTCCTTTTTGCGTTGGCGTTCTGTTCACCTGCTCTCCGAGCCTCAGGGAACTCGTTCCATTTTTCGCTCGGTGTTTGTTTTCCTCGGTTTTCGTTTTTGTTTTCGTTTTTTTTTGGGAGGAGCGGAATTAAGAGATGAAAATGGAATATTTCGCGGATAAAGTACGTTTTCATTAAGGGCTGCCTCAATTAAGGAGCCGAAAAAATATTCGCTGTCGTCGAGAGTTTCAGTTACTCGAGGGTTAGCCAAACTTGTCTCCAAAAATGTATTTGCGAGTTCTAATTGGATTCAAAGGCCATGTGAAGGTCCAAGTTGTCTCTTATTACAAGAGAAAAATTGTATGTGTTTCCTTCAAATATATTCTAGGATGATTCTCCTTGAAGTTTGTCTAATGTGATCAACCTTTTATTCAGAGGTATATTTATAAGTGAAGGTTCACGTTGTTTCTCAATATAAAAGAGTAAGTGTTTGCGTTTCACTCAAATATATTCTACGATAGCTCTTCTTGGAGTTTGCCTAATTTGATCAACACCTTATGCAGAGGTACATTTATCGATTAATCTCAGACCATACCTTTAGTTGATGTATTTTTAAGGTCATAGTTATGTTTTCCTCTTTGGAATAATTAAAACTCTCAATTGCATTGGAGCGATGAAATTATTGCAAAATCAAATATCATATACTTTGTTGCATTTAACAGCGATAGTCGACGCTATTCGATCGAAGAATTTGAATTTATGATCCATTTGGAATTTTCATGGTTAGATTCCAATTACAATAGTCTATCTGCACCGAGAAATGACTATTCAGATGGTAACAGTAAATTAATAACATTACTTGCAAGTTTCGTTACGATGGCATATAAAAAGATTGTGAGTGAAAGCATTTTATTTGAATCAAGAGCGTATTTTCACGATTTTCATTTCCTTTGGAGTCTAATTTTTTATTTTTACTTTCATTTAATGCTCGTCTTCATTTGTTGTTCTTAATTTTATGTTTCAAACAGATATGGCACAATAAAATTGAAGACACTGACCTCACGCCGCACGACTTGTGTGCGTTTTCAAGCCTAGAATTAACTTCTTTCATCAGAATTTTTATTTTAATGATATTGAATGAAATTATTATCTACAATATTTAATTTTCCTTCCTTTAATAATCAGTTTACGAAGGGAAAAATAAGATTAAAGATGAAAAGTTAGGATTCTGTCGGAGAAATATAAATATCACGTCTTATTGCTTTTCCATCACTTGATGCAAATTGATTTATTCCGTTTCCATTCTAAAATTTGAACCAAAGACGTTCCCTATGATTGGAAACCAAAGCTCATGAGGAAATAAGCCTTAATTTTTAAGAAGCACACTAATCGAGGCGGAAACCTTTCGTTTTGGTCTGTGTTGCTTAAAAGTTTCTATCGCAGTGATAACCTTCCATTGGAAGTGCTGTTAGCTCAAAAAGGTTTTTTGTCGCAGCGCCGTTGCCAAATTTGGCTTAGGGTGACCCTCATGGGGCTGCTCCTACGCACTTGCCAACTCTGCGGCTGCAACTTGGAAAGATGAGGGTTTTCCTCCGAAGAACATGCCAACGGATCGGTGGAATTTATGGTCGTCGATTACTGCTTGTTGAAATCTTTATTACTTTTGATTACAGTTGGTTTTCCCATGATTGTTCCAAAAATAATTAGACGCTCCAGAATGGAGAAGGTTATTTCCTCCTTGTTACGTTTATGGTCGATTCTTTCGAATCGTCGCTTATTTAGGGTCGAATCGGAATTTTCTCCGCGATTATCGAATTAAAGCTCGTTTGACTGTGCGATACCCTTCTTTCTTCTTCTTGCCTGGCCCATATCGTTAAAATGCATTCTTAGTGAAGGTATTGATTCCCTTCGTAAAAAGAAAGACTTTAAGAGGTAGATTGTCCATACTCATTCTTCAGATACTCACTTTGGTAGCTTTATGAAACAATTGAGAATTTGAATCATAATGCGATCAAATACAGTTCTATTGAATTTTCATTTCCGTCAGCAATTTTCAACGATCATTTTCTCTGTAATTTCATGGAATTACTTCTTCAGTTTAATTAATTTCATCATTATTCTACTCAGCTCATATATTTATTCTCTACTCAGCTCATACATATATTATTAGTAACATCACACTCGTATTAAATTATTGAATCCATTATTCATACACTGGAAAGCCTTACGTTGATATTTGAGGATAGTGCAATAGGATGTAAAAGTATCTGAAAGTATCAGAGCGGCGCTGCCGCTGCGAAAAACTGGCTCACGTTGCAACGTGATTTTCTCTTATATATCCCCACATTACATTCATTCCCGTTTACATTATGGAACGCCGTAGTTGTAATATCTGAGATACCAAAGGAAACAATCATATGCAATAGTGGCCCTTCACAATAAGAGTTAATTATTTATTGAACAAATATTTCTCTTACGCCGTGCAACGTTTTGCCCATAAATGTAGCAATCGATAATCCTGAAATATTTATAATACTTCAAGCGAGGATATAAAAAATAAGATAATTCGATACTAAAAAAGGACAAATAACTATTACAATTTTTATGAAAATATTTTTTTTTTTAGTTTTAAGGTTTTATTGTAAAACTTCGCAGACATACGTTTTTGTTCAGTCATCCGCCTGAAGGGATACTCAGCCCGTTAAATATTAACAAACGAGCGTTAAAAAGGGAATGAGACACAATTGACGAAGTGAGGAGTGAGGTATTTAGCACTTTCTTCCTTCGCTGAGCCAGAAATTATGAGGTGAGGAAGTTTTCCCTCGGAAAAATAGCACCAGAAGATCATATGAAGAACACGTTTCCTAGTATAAGATTAGAGTGACCAAGATGATGATAGCCATTGTTCAACATCACTTAGTAGCGGGCCTATCTTTAAAAACATGGTCAAGGATGATGCAAATGTGAATAAAAGATTTTCTTTATCCTTTACCGGTATTGTTTGGCGTTTGAATACACAGCTCTCACTTGGGAGGGCCGTGTTCGATTCCCGGTCCCAGAAAATTTTCAGCAAGCCTTCATGCCGTAATAGTTAGAGTACTAGATAGCTACTAGCTTTGCGACGCCGAGGTACTG
This sequence comes from Sympetrum striolatum, assembly GCA_947579665.1. NCBI lineage: Eukaryota > Metazoa > Arthropoda > Insecta > Odonata > Libellulidae > Sympetrum > Sympetrum striolatum. Next base: position 14,632,242 of record OX388346.1, read on the forward strand.
GGTTCGAATCCTAGTACTATTTTTTTTTGTTTGTTTATGAGGTTTTATTGTAATACTGGGCATCCTTGACCAATAACGCCCAATAAATTACGGAATTATTGTTATTTCAGCGAAGGAAAAAAATATTCCATTTATCAGAATCTTAGTGATAGAACAAATGTTTAATTAACGATCCAAAACTATTTGCGAAATAACGATATTTTTTCCCCAAGTTTCCAGAGTACCCACCTATCAACTCTGCACAAGATTTTTCATTCGTTTCAGCATTTCCGTTCAAGTATTTACCCCTGTACAGAATCCAGAAACTTCAATGAAATGGACCTCTTCAAACACGCGCAAACAAACAAGAAAAAATATCCACCGGCATCAGCACCTCCGAGAAAACTCAATACCGCATGTAACTGACTCATAATCCCCACTAATCAAAGTCTTCCTCAGCAGATCCTCGCCTCGCACAATTGGATGGCAACATCCCCTCCCCGGGGACCCCTAAAGCTCCGGGCCCTAGGATAAGCTTTCAAAACTCACTTTGAAAAAGCCCCGGTAACAGGTGCTTAGCAACACGGAACGTGGGTGGGAATCGTTGCGATTCCAACTCACGTTTCATCTCTCGAGGAACCTATCGCCTGGAGACGATGTTCATATTCCCGCCCACCCCCCAAAAAGTTTCTCCAAAAGTTCATTCTTTCTCCCCATCTTCCTGGAAGTGTATTTCTCTTCATCAGCCCCATCTTCCCCACCCTAACCATTTCCCGATCCCCCTCCTCTCCCATTCATTACGACTACACATTCGCCTCCTCCGCTTTAATCTTCCTTCTCGCATTCTCCCTCTTTTTCATTTGCGGTTCCGCATTTTCGCATTCCGCCCCATCTTTTCCTCTCTTTCCCGTAATGGGAGAAATTTCTCCCTGAAGGAGCATTTGAGGCGATCGCTCGGATGAACATAAGACGAAATAATAATCAGGAACGGAGAAGATTGGATTAAAAGGGTTTCCGAATCGGGGATCTCCAGCTCAAATCGTGCGTGGTTTCCGCGAGATAATTCGGGACTGAGAAATGAAGAGATTTGCCGCGTGATATCGATTTAATCCTGTCAATTTTTAAAGACGCGGAGAAGGAAGTAATTCTTCTCGGAAAATAAGTTCGGAAGCGAAAGGGTAGTTACGATCTTAAACATGAAATGGAATGCTCTAAAAAATCAAGGAACATTTAATAGTAAAATAACACTCATTTTATTTTACTTGCTGAGATCTACCCACTGATCTCATCATATCGATGATTTGGTGGTAGAGGTACGCTTCATGTGTCCCATCATTCATAACAGATATTAAACATAACTCTAAGTAAGCCAACTGGGTAGCAAGATCGTCTTTAATGACAGTAGTACCAGATTCGATTCCCGATAAAGGTCCACATGTGGTCCACAAATGACTTACGCTATCGATGCACCGTGATTACTCCCAGTACGATATCATGCGTCATATTTTTTCAATATATGCTATACGACATTAATTTGCTATATGAATGTAATTAACACACTCAGATTTCATACTTACTGTTGCTATGTAGTAATCCATACAAATAGTGAATTTTGTTCATAATTATAACATTTATTTCAGCCCATCGTATCCACACATAATGATCAATCTTATCCCTAAACAAAATTTCTGTAAGGCTTTGAGATTTTTTATTTATTGACAAAACATGACAAAAAACTATGCAGTCGTCAAAGTGACCTATTTCCTCATTTTTTTAAATTATATTGTTTAAGTCTAATTTGATCATAAATAAATAGGTACTGGTGATTTACATTGTTCATAATCGCTCATGTTTTAGTAGTATGAATAATTACAACCAATAACAAGGATGAGACGGAAGTCAATGGAAGACGTGTTTTCCTCTTTACTTTTCAAATAGAGTAATGACAATTATTCCATTCATCGAGAAAATAAAGCTCAAACCTTGCTCTTCAGATAATAAAATAGAAAACATAAGAAATTCACCGAATTATAGAATGGTGGAAGTTATATTAATATTTTTGTCATGTTGCGAATATAATAGTGATAATAAGTCTCTGCTTTTTCTCCATAGTTTCTATTGAGTTCTTAATATTCTCGCTGCTGAATCCGCTCTCGGAACGTTCTCGTCCTTGGTGATAACAGACCCCTTCTCTCTCTCTCCTCACTTTCATTCCCATAATGCATCGCGCACCCGAAATTCCCAACGCATCCGACCACTCGCTCGCTGACAAATCCCCGTCCTTTTACCGCAATAACTTTTAATCTCCTCGCGACGTTTAATTAAAGCCGGCCTACTTCTCTCTCGCAAAAACCGTGCTCATCTCTGGGTTTCCACTCGGATTGTGGTCGTGTACATGGGAAAGTAACTGCATCGGAAACACTAGAAATAATATGCCATGCTAACGGAAAATATTAAAACCTTTTTTATTAATAATATAGAGTTTTCGGCCATTTCAGCTCGCGTTTTTAATATTGTCATCTGCGAATTGTTAATTTTCTCTATGATCGGATTGGAAGATCATAATTGTCACCATTTCGATTCGATTCCAGTGGTACAACTTAACTTCTCACTACAGAAATTAATGTATGATCGCTTTTCATAATTAGTTATATGTATGGTTATCCTATCGCTAATTGGGTGGCACTATTTTTCAAGTATAGCGATTGCAGTTAATCTAACGCAGTGGTAAAGAATAATAATACTTATTTATTTGGCTGAGATTGAGACTAAAAGTCTACCCCTCCATCTAGCCCCGGGTTATACATTATAGAAAAATTTATTTAAAAGGATTTTATGAAAAATATTAAAAGAATTGTGGTTGTAAAAAATAGCCACGAAGAAGAGGGGTGTGAAAAACCTGCGCATACCTATCGGTAGTAATGACTAAAAATGAAACGTGACAAAAAATAGCTACAGATTCAATTAGTACGTGTATGTGGTACATAAAGAAGCATAGTCAAGTTAAAGTTTCAGTAAGTGTTGCCAATGGCTCAATTTTATATATATCATCTTTTCTGCTTAAGTGAGAAGCTTTTTATCATTTCACGCGAAATATCTTAGGAAACCTATGTGACAAATAGTTCATGTCGATCGTGACACTTACCTTAAATTTATTTTCATTAGCGATTATATCCTATGAATTAAAGGTTAACAATAGCACGGGTAGAACAGAGACACAATAGAATTAATTCTAGTAAAGTAGAACATTTCATAGAAAATGAATCATCTCCGATAGTCTTGGAGGAGGGCTGGAATCTTGAGAACATGCTGCTTAATTTCTGGAACAAAGTAGTAGTATTGTTAAAAGTGCTTCGACAGCTTAGGTCATTTCGCACATTGGCTCCCACCAAGAATCGAACTCGGGACCGCTTTCACCAAAGGCAAACGCGCTGTCCGCATGACTATCTGTGAGCCTTAATTTCTGAAACAAATCCGAAATAAAATAAAAAGAATTATCTCTCAATACAAGGGCATTGATACATGGTAATAAAAAAATGAATATAAATATGAAAAATTATATGAATATGAAGGTCCGATATCAAAAATACTTTTCGTTCGCATGTAAGTCTATATACTGTTAAAGACATAGAATAATGACAGATAAACAACTGATTCCAGATGTACGAGCATAATGCATAATGCTTCTTCTGTTTATATGATCATCAAGTAGCTGTGAAATGGCTCACATCGCCCTAGTACTTAATATTCTTTACGTAGAATAACTGATTTTTAATAGTATTGACGAATCTTTCGAAAAGTGGAAGGCATTTAGAAGATTAAAATTTTAAAGGTATTGCTGCAGAATTAATTTCAGTAGGCTACCTCAATTTAAAAAACTGTCTACTTCCTAATGGGTTATATAATAATTAAGTTTACATTTTCTTTATGGAGGCATTTTTCCATGCGAGCAGTGAAAATGTTCCCTCGCTATTTCCGCCATCATCTTGTTTAATAATAGGTAACGATTCTGCTGAATATTCCACCATTTATTTTCATTAATTAAAAGAACGAGTTGAAGAAACAATTTGGAGTAGAGATTGAAAATAATATCTTTTCCCAACGCAATTTATCTTTTCGAGAAAGTACGGCTTTGCTTCCGTAAATTACTCACATTCGCACATTATTTATGGAATAATTAGAGCCATTGTGCAAGAGAAGTTCTCCTTAATTAAATATCTTGATAATTATACTTTAGGGAGCCATAAAGAATTTTGGCTCACCGTTTATGAGTTATTTTTTGTTACAGCGTGCTGAACATGTTAATAACTGTGTGTGTAAAATTTATAATATTAATACGACGAGAATTATCTGTTTTGTGTGCTCTTTTGTTTCATTGCTAAAAGTCTATCTTAGAACATTTCGCTTTCAATCCGAACAATAATCGCGAAGCAAGAAGGATAAGGTGACGAAAATTAAAAAGCAATTAGAATCATTTACAATACAAGAGAAAATGCTGTTAATTCGGTTTTTTATTCAATCTAGGTAACCATTCAATTTGTAAAGAAAGAAATTTGAAGTGTGATATTTGAGCTAAACTTCGTGATTTTGCGTCGTCGCGTCGTCCCAAATTAAACCTACATTTTTTTCATTTATTCTGTTGATTTTATTAAACAAAAATATTTAATGAAGTTTAAAAATTAAATGGCTATGTATAGGCAGAAGTAACCCATTGACGAATTCAAATAAGTTGAAGAGGAAATTGTGCCCGCTATAACTATTTATGTAGTAGTTGGGATTTGCATAGAATCTGAGGAATTAGAATTAAAATTTGTTGGTGAAATCTTTCTAGTATTACTATACATTTACCGCATTAATCACGGAAAAGCGGCGGTATGTTTATTGGAGATGAATTCATTAGTAGATTATCTTTAAAATTTCTCATTGGAAGAGTATACATCCGTCCCATAAAATCCTAAGTATATCCTAGGCCCTAATAACCTAGGTAATGATAAGAAACTTGGATATCCAAAAGTTTTAATTTTGTAGCCAATAATTATTTTAGATCTTATGAGAACAAGAGACCCCATTCGGTAATGAACGCGCCGGATGGTGTGAACGCACATTATTAAAAGTTATCAACATTTCTAAAGAATGTTACTCTTCCCGCTTAGTTCCTACCGCAACAAGATCGAAAGAATCGTCCTCTCTCATGATTAACCTCTCTATTCATTAAACCAGTTTGATCATTGTTATAATTGATCTCGAATTATCCACCCCTCACATTGAGTTCATGCGTAAACTCAATTGTGGAAAACTCAGTTGTTTCTCCAAGGTCTTCCGTTTGGCATCGCTCGAATTTCTGTTCCATCCAATCAGAAACTGAGAGTTCAGCCCGCGGCATTTCGAAGATGATTTTCACCCAAGATGATTAAACTCGGACTCTTACAAACTCTCGTTGGGGAGGACAACATGACGCATCTTTTCTCCCGTCGAAAGTCAGTGCTTTTCAGACCGGCGAAGATTGCGTAATTCGTTAATGAAGCGATTTCAAGGTGAGCGGTAATCATTAGTTCTGCTCCGAGTGGTGCGGTCGGAATTGAAATAAAGAGCGATTCTAGAGAAAGCGTGGGAGTTATCTCAAAGTTGTCATTGGAGGGAGGCAGGACGTATAGAGGAACAATGCAAGAAAAGGGTTCTCCAGGAAAAGTACACCGAAGTTTCTCTCTGCAGTCGGAGAGTATGAATCAAAGGTTTGTGAGACTTTCTAAAAGTAATTTCCCCTCTCAACGAGTTTCCATAGCCAGCGATGCATGTTGTATTATTTATACGAACACGTGATAACCACGAGTGACCGGGGAAAGGTACTTTTGAGATTAAACAGGTGAGTTACTTCTGCTGGGCGTGAAAACGGTCTGTTTCTCCTTTAATAACTCCTCGAAATCTCGAAACTTCTCCAGTCTCTTGGGTGTTTGGAGAATCCAATTGACTCGAACTTTGTTCAAGAGATGCCAGAGTGGAACTCCTTGAATCTGCTGCCAAAATTTGGAGATGCTGAAATTCCCCTCTGATTCACAGCTTTTGTTCATAGACAGGGTTATCGTATTTTAATGAATTACTTTTCTAAATGCCAAGTAAATAGAACAGGTCCGAAATAGGGACCTTGCTGTAAAGCTTAACCTGACAGTGAGTTAATCTGGCATGCATCCAATACTCTATGAGTGTAAGCAGAGCCACACATTTATGATAGTGTTTAAATGACTTCTACTAATGAAATCCTCGCACTTTGGATTATATTTTTTTCGAGCTTACCTATCAAACAATAAAAATAATTCCGTCTCTATTGGTGGGCGTATATTATTAAAAATATATTCTTATAATTAACCCGTTTTTAACACTCACAAAACGGAACCACGATAAAATGGACCGGTACCATGCGTTAAAACCAGGATCGTATTCCCAGTCAAAAAGAGACTTACGGCAGCCATAGTTGTAGAAATCTTGGAGAATACTTTCAAAGTTCAGTGACCACAACAAGTTTGAGGAAGAAAATGTGAAACGTTAAGATTGCCACGGTTAATGAAAGCTTTCAAACCTTTATCTTCTGCAGCATATCATTACTATCCCAATATTCGTTGCCTTCTAAAAGAATACGTTTGCTGGTTTCAGTAATAATTTAAATTACAAAAGAAGTGAATGCCTTTTGGAGTTGAAATACTTCAATGTTTTCACATCAAATCAAAAATATATTTCTATTATTTACTTGTTTAAATGATCGATTTCTTCTTTAATTACTTTAGAACCTTAGTATTGGTCATGGTCCGTAAGATGCATCATAAATTTTACTCTTTCTCGATAATTCTTCTTATTAGTCCTTTTATTACATACTTATAACTGTGATTTAATAAATGTATTTTTTGAAAGTTGATGCTTTTTCAAATTAGCAGCAGATTATAAAGTTAGTTATTTTAAAGCAAAGTAAATGACATTAATATTAATTATAATTTATGAGTAATGTTAAAGAACAGCTAAGCATACCGTAAATTGGACTTCGTTAGACCAGCCAATAAGTTTATATTGTAGCATTGGTTCTTCCATTCGTTGCGAAACTTATTTATTAGCATCGTATTTTGGCTGTTGTCAGAGATAGATATTTATTAATAAGTTGCCTTCTTTTCGTGAATCTGTGGGTGATGAACATTTAATTTAATTGACTAATTCGTATTTTATCCTAAGTTAGCGCACTATTAGGAAAGATACAGTTGCTTTTAAAAATAATATCTCCCTATTTATTAATTGACCTATAATACAATAGTCTCGCCTGTAAAAGAGAGACAAGCAGTTCACCCGATAATTTCTCGTAATTCCAGTTTCCATTCATCAGAGAAATCAGAAGGGCAAAGCGATTACGTGATCTCACATTTCATAAAAGTAAATGCACCATTAACGGTATGATTTCGTGGGATAGGCTTTTTTAACCGGAACGCATAATTAACAATCACGTGACTCTTTGCATTATCTCGCAGCGGAAATCTTGACCGAGCTTAGAAAGGGAGAAATAATTCCCAGGAAGTGAAGGGCGAAGAAAAGGGGTTAATATTTTTAAGTAAAGGACCAAATAATGACGACGGAAGGGATTTACGACCCTGGGCCCCTCCCACTTTTCTCAAGTAGCACCTTTCTTTAGGACCCTAACATTAGGGCCTTCCCAATTCGTGGGACGTTTTCTTATTATTATCTCGTCTTATCCCCTCCTTTTCCCCAGACTCATCTTGCTGTGCCCTTTCCTCGTTCTGCAAGAACCCCTTTTCCCGTAATTACTGCTCGGCAACCCAGCATTTGCCCTTCAGATCGTCTGCGACCCGTAACACCCTGTCTCTCCGTTCCCATCACCAGTCTCTCTCATCCGCTGCTCTCAGCGGGACGGAGAGATGTTTGATATGACATCCGAAGGGGTTTCATCTCCGCCCACTTTCATTTTCTCTCAGTGCGGTACCGGCCTCAGATACGCAGCCGCCCTGCGGTGCCAGTGAAGCCCACGCTAACAACTATTTTCTACATTTACAAAAGTGCAAGCAGAACGACTCTACTTCATGATAGTTTAATTCCGCGTAACGACCGCGGAATGGATGAGTTATTGAAGCGACTCGTTCTAGCATTTAATTCCCTGATTTTTTTCGCAGTATCAGAACGGCCTAAATGTATTTATTCACTTACATTTTACATTATAAGTTGGCCTGGTGAATTCTTTGGAGGGGAGTATAACATTTTAACTAAGATCTTATAAAATTAAACCCCTCCATAAACCTCCCGTTGGCAATGTACTACACTTTGCACTTATTTTTTACGCAACAAAATTGAACATATAACAGGGAGGGCGGAATTATTATCCATCTTTTGGTAAAGCAAAAACCATATGGCGGTTTTCTCTAGATTTTTCTGTCTTCGAATCCATAGTTTGCAACCTTTTTCCTTCAACTTACTAAAATAATATTAATTTTTTAACTTTTCTTTATATCATTCAGAATTAGGAATGTTTGAAAGAGAAGAGCAATTCCTATGATTTTTCTCCTTTAAGCTTGGCTGAATTGACTCACGTCACTTATTTAATTTAAATCGGATCTCAAATTTGAACTGATACGCTCACTTTTCTCATACTATTGGCTCAAATAGAATGGGAATGTTTCAAGTGTTCATTATTTGCTTTTATCTGTTGTCGAGTCTTTGTAGCTGCATAGAATACAATCTCAGGAAATGGAAATTGCACCAATTACACCAAATAGACTTGGATATGAAGATGCTCGCGATTATATGCTTTTACATTACTGATAAATGCTGTTACATTTAAGTATATTCGTATTTATTTACTATATAATATTATAGTCAAACTTTGCTCATCTTATCAATCTTTCGGAACGGACGATGTTAGTTCCTATATTCTTGTCTATTTAATATTAGTATTTTGATTTTTTAACACTGCAATTACTGCTCTTACCTGCTTCAATATAATTCAGTATTTTATGATCATGAATTACCTGTCTCGGGTATATGCTTTAAAGGTATTTCTTACCGGCCTTGAGTGGCTGAGTGGCTGATCTAAGCTATCACTCCTGCCCCAATGTCCTGGGTTCGAATCCCGGCTGAGTCGGATTTTTCCGTTCTCCGAATGGTTGTGTGTGTTCGTAAGTTACTGTTGCCTCGGTGTAGCTCCTCCTGACAAGTTCATTAGAGCTTAGGAGGACTTCACGGATAAGAGGCAACGGTAACTTTTAAATAAAAAAATATTACGTCGTTAAAGTGTTTCAATGAATCTTCTGATTTTTGTCCTATTTAACACTCACCTTCTCTTCGTAGCTATTGATTTGATATAACAAACTAATTCTTACCTTTTTCCTCTTTATTCAATCTCAGATGAATATTTTTTTAAAGATCTTATATTTTATATTTGTTAATGTAGTTTTTTTTAATGGTACAGTAGTAAATCTATAATTTATTTTTATATCATTCTATTATTTTTGTTAACTTGTGTTTTAATTTTCTTTTATCCGTCTTATCACAATTATATTACGTCCATTTTCGAAATAACGGGTCAAATTTAGAATGGGACCATTAAGTTAATCGAAGGAGGAAAAAATTACGTATGCATGAATACATGAGCTCATGATAGTAGACTGTGATTCTAAAAAAACCTCTTTTTCATCAGATTCTGTCTCTGCTTGAATTTTCGTCCATTTCTCGAGGATCCTCCTGATTCTTTTTTATCTGTCAGAACCACCCTTGGGTCGGGAGGTATCAATGCGTGTGACGTGCGAGGGACTGAAAGTGACCTCTGAACGGAAAGTATCGCGGAAACCCATTTGTGCCTCGAGGTACACCGGATTTTCTCTTTGATGGGACCCCTCCGGGACATGATGTCACGTATGGAAAAATGATTGCGGAAAGTTCAACGCACTGCGTGTTACCGAGGGAAAGAGATCCGGGTGTTTTTGATGAATTTCCTTCCGCAATTTCTATCGGCGAATTTTCCGTAAGCTATCAATGATGCTAATGAAGAGTACGCCTGGAAGATATTACAGTGAAATACCTTCATTACATTTTATTGAGTAAGAAATAATTTTTAGTTTTAATAAAAAAGATTTAATGAATCTTGGAAATTATGCAATTAAATATTTTTGCACTCTTAAGAATAATTTTTATTCGTGCTGAGACGTTTAATTTATCATAGTTGCTGAATATTTACTTGTTCACTAAAGCTTCTAGAACATAAAATTTTTCTGCGTACACTAATACCCTGCTGCAATAGTTCTGTCTGCAAAGTATTCACCCCGAAGGTAGGATATTCAAACATATTCAAACGAGCTAGTAGAGGGAAATGAGACCTTCTTGGCTAGATGATGAGTGAGGTAGTTTGCTCTTGCTTTCTACAAAAAGCCAGAATGCTTTCATTGTGCAATAGTTCTGCAAGAACATTCAAAAACCAAATTGCGCAAAACTGCTGCTACATGACCTGGTACTGTAAGAATAGATCGATTGAGGTGTCTAATATTGTAAAAATAGACCGTTATGTGATTCTGTTTAAATGCTTATAAGCGTAGAAATAGACGCTCCGCGAATTGCGGAAATACTTTTTCGACTATGAATTCATCGGAATTGGGCCATATCTGAATAGTGAATCTTAACCATTTAATTTAACAATATATCTTAGAATTAAAAATAAAATTTAGCGGGAAACTTTTCAACTTACTCAAATAATGAAAGAGCTCTTTCCTTCAGCACATTTTGCACTTACGAGTTTCTTTGTCGATATAATTATATTTATTTATACAATCGAAGTTATGGGTCAAGGGATTTCTGAAAATATTAGCGTGCATTTGGTGCTGGTAACTGTTTAAATTGCTTGTTAAGTTTTATATTGGGTGAGTTGTATAATCACAGTGAGAATCTTCGAAGAAAGGTTGGCGCAATTCACGCGAGATTTCCATGAAATCAAAAGCGTTTTCTCGGATATTCCACGCGTGACCTTAAATCGGAGGTCAGCAACCTGAAGCACGTGGGAGAGACCCCGCGATCCATTTTCGAGGATCGCGGGTCACCGGTGGATCAAATAATGAAAAATAGCTGATAACATTTTCTATAAATTGTGATTTTGCCTAAGAAAGAAGTTAAAATGTATGAATATTTCTCAGAGTTATTCATCTAAGACAAGTCGTTGTAAGAATTCCATTCTAATTCAAAACAAAAGATGTTGTTCAAGCACATTGTGTGTACACTAGAGGTCTGCATGGGCCAAAATTCCAACCCAGGCCCGGCCCAACCCGGGTTGGGTCCGTCGTTGAGCCCGAACTCAACCCGGCTCGAACGTAGATGATAATTTTCGTCCTCTAGTCCGACCCGAGCCCGAAATTTCCAAAAATCGTCTTGTTATAAATCGATGTGATTTGTGAACAAGTGCATTTTTTAGCCCTTCACAAAGACTGAGCATTTCGTACAAGCATTGCGTTAAAACTTTAAGAAGCTTTTGCCCCTTTGCTAGAAACTAACGTTCTTTAAGGACGAATATTTCTTTCTTTCCAAAGTTATTCTCAAGCCCAATAGACTGCCCTATTACCCGGCCCGAGCCCGGTCCGTCCAGACCTCTAGTGTACACCCCCGGCCGAAGGATAGCTTGCAGGGTACTTATAGAGTTTCATGAGGAAATGCAATTGAAATTAATCACATTGTATCATGGATTTTAACAGAGTCTTTCATTTTGAAGCTCTTGGTCTTTACTTCGTTGACATTGAACTTTTATGGTGTGCTTGATTGGTGAGTCATTTTTATTCTGTTTCATAGTCATGTTGAGATGATTCTATTATTACATAAGTTATTATTGCCATCTGCTATTTTATTCACCTTTTAAGTTTTGTCCTTTAAATGATATTTTACCGAACTTCAATTATATTAACTGTAACTGTTCGTTTTACCTTACGCTATCTCTTCACTGAAAATAGATTTTCATGGAAATTACCTATCTTGGCGATAGGTTAGATGGAATAGTATACAATAATTTTTGAGCACTTGCTGCTGAATAACAATTATTCGTTCGATTTTTTAAACAGTTGTAACTTGTAATTACATTAACATAATATTTGATCTCATTTTGACCTGAAATGCCCTTAAACCATCTCACAAAGTATACGTTGATTCATAAAAGAAGACTTAAAATTAGGTTTCGGACGTACAAAGACCAACTATTGCAGTCATCAATGGGAACATTTGGTATACTTCAAGACTTCTTTATGTAGGTCTATCATAATAAGAAATGATAAAGTACTTGTTTCCCATGTCTGAAAGCTTTCAGCATATTTTCTTGTGACCGAAGTTGTCTGAATGAGGTAGGCATTGAAGTCGATAAAAGACAAATCTGTTCTATTTTAGGCAATCACTATTATTTATACTCTGGCCATTCATCATTCACACATGCAAAATAAACAACTTCTGTACGTGTTCAGAGGCACGTTCGTTGGACATATACTAGTTGTGTGGTGTTTATCCGTGATATATGTTATTGTTCAGGTGAATTATCTCGCCTGGAAGTTAATTTATTTTTTAAGGCAGAATGATATTCGAGAAAGATTGGCTCGAGTGTAATTTGGAACGCACGTGTGGTAGATTCGCTCTCATTTGAATCTATTTGTAGTTTTTTCGCCAATAGAAAGTGATAACATTAAAAGAAAACATGGTATTTCGCGGGTGAGTAAAATTTTCATGAATGAAAATTAGGAAACCAGTCGAGACCATATCGTAATTGAATGGGGACTCGCCTTGGTTCAAACAATCTGAATTCTCTGTTAATCTATCCTGCAAACCTAAAATGCTGTTAGACAGGAAGGAAAACTAGTTAATTATCTTGCGCTATTTTTTTCATCGAGCTTAACCATTTCAAATAAAACAATTTAACCCCTCGGATGTTTCTCACCCAAAAAATAGCCACAAATTAAAAAAACTGAAAGAATGACAGTTTTATTCCAATTTGATATCGAATTAATCCAAATAAGAATATTATTCCAGTAATGTAGTAGTAGTATTGTTAAAAGTGCTTCGACAGCTTAGGTCATTTCGCACATTGGCTCCCACCGGGATTCGAACCCGGGACCGCTTTCACCAAAGGCAAACGCGCTATAATCCAGTAATACACGAATTCTTTGAAATAGCATGCCATATAGTTCTGGTTATGCTAATCAGAACCTTATGAAAGCACCATTTGTCCTATGAATTTGGAAATGGAAAAACTTAACTGACAGTTTCAGACATTTATTAATGCATGGTTTCGATTAAACAAAATTAATTCAATTAATTCATTAAAACAACAGAATTATTCAACATTTAAAGATGGCAAATATGTGGACAGCACGAGGAATCTTAAAAGTTCTTAGATTATTTAACTCTCGTATGTTATAATTGTACTACTCTCTTACTTTCTAATACTCCATACTTTCTTGTGTTGTGCTTTGATATGAGCTTCTAAAAGAAGTAAGCAGTGTCACAGATACGAAAAATGTCACTAAGAATAACAAAAAAAACTTCTGCTTCAGCAATAAATTTCTTCCTACTTCTATGTATACCTCCGTTAACTGTATATCAATAAGATTTCCTTTGCTAATCTTTCGAGATTGAGACCTAACATTAAGTTGGAACCGATCTACTAGATTCTTGCGTCGAAATATCTTCCTGGAGATTTTAATAGATGATAGAACTTTACCACCATTTAATCGATGTTCTATGGTTGTATGAGCTTGGTGAATGTAGTTTTACTTTTACTCTGTTGAATGTATGCCGTATGAAATTCAAAGTACCCCAATAGAATCATTAGTATTTCTCATGTACCTTGTAATGAAATATCGGAACATTTAAGAGAAACGTGAAGGATTCGTGTTACCCTTTGTACCCTTTCGAACAGTATTTCCAGGAGCATTATCGCCGCAGTACATTCGGAAAACCCCTGGAGAATCTGAAGGGATCTTTATCGCGTGACCTCAGGAGTCAAGGAACAGGATTTCGCGATCTCCCTTAGGCACGAAAAGTGTAACAGGATGCTCGGCAGAGTTTCACCTGAAAAAAATTACCGACCGCGCACTCTTTCCCTTAAAAGTGATGGAGGGTTATGAACTCCATCTCCGCCCATATCAAAGGAACCGAACGAGAGCCCTTCCCATATTACGTAATTCCCCTTCGAAACACCTGCCTTTTTATCACCCCTAGCACTCTCAGTCCCATAAGGCCAAGGCGAAGATAGCAGGAAGGGAAAAATGAAAGTGTTTCTTGCAAGTAGGCGAGATCGGCGACGTCATCCTTAGCCAATGGGATTTTGAATGACCTCACCGTCGACCAATGAGAGGGACGGAAGGGTACCGGCTTTTCAAACGTTCCAACGGGCGATAACTTTCGCGGGAGAGGGTTCTCCTACTTGCTCGTGACCTCGCGTTTTAACGAGGAAGAAACACGATTATTCCAATCCGCTTACTTTTGTTAGATATAACGTGTTTTTCCGTAAGAATTCGGGAGGATGACGAATCGTCCAGAAAGAGACGTTTAATAAGAACAACCGATACGGAATATTTACGTAATTTTCGTTGGGATATTTTGGGGGTGAGTATTTTTTCAGAAGTGGAGAAATCTTAATTGGAAATTTCCCGTTTTGGGGAAAGCTTGCAATCCACGCTCTCTGCAAAGGATTGACTACGCTCTGCTATAACGCCCAAAATCCTTTTGATGAGAACTCATTTATATGTGGATCTTCAGATTAACTTCCGCTTTCCTATTTCAAGTGCATTCACCTTACTGCATCAAATACATATATATTTCACCCTTCAATTCTAATTTATGTGTTCCTGAGAGTAAAGTGTAAGATAATTTTCCGAGGTTACAATAAGTAAATCATGAGCATGAAAATCATGTTATCATGACAATCATATTATTGAAAATTACACACCCAACTTCTTTCATCCGAGTTATTTTCATCTAATATATCTAATTTAATAAACTGCGGACACTTAATGTACGCTTTAAAAAATGCTTTGCTATTTGAAGTGAGAGGATCGGGGAAATGTAACTCGGTGATGTTTGCATATCTAACACATCAACCGTCGAATAAGCTATTCCGGAATTAGAATAGCTTTCTTTCCGCGGATCAGGGTAAAATATTACAAAATTATAGCTGAAAGGTTTGCTCGAGATTCTAATGAGCCAATAGGTATCTTCTAAGAAAGTAAATATAATATTTCAATTTTGAGTTGGGTCCCGAGATTTCGAATTTCAAATATCTATTCTACCGTAGTATTTTGTTAGGTCAATTAGTATCGAAAAAATGAGAGAAAACATCACGATAAGTGAACCCACGGTTATGCTGCAGGTCTACAATGTAGCATCCCTGCGTTATGTTTATCACAGCTGTTCAATCTGGCAGTATCCGTATGAATGACCATTTCTTTTCTTTTATTCCTTTTCCGACGATTTTATGGGGCTTAAAGGGAACATGTTTGGAAGGGGATCCAAAATTTTTGGATTTTCCATTATGACTGTCTGGGCATGAATTTTGCCTCCTCGGTTATCGTTTCGGAGGTAAGTATTAACGAAAAGATACTGCTGCTCCAAGGTCAAGACATGAACGCGGCAACAGCTTGTATCAGAACCCGAATGACGAATTAAAACGAAACAATTGTGGTTAGTTACGCTGGTATCTAATGTCATTTTTACCTTAGGAGTTCATTGTCACATTTTTTAAGTAACTGAACGATTTCTTGGTTCATAAATGGATAATAATATACAGATTTAAGTGTTGAAAGATCGTTGTGTTTATGAAGTAATTTTGTTGGATTATTTGAATGAGTACTGTATTCCAACTTCTCAGGCTCTTAATTCAAGTTCATTTGCTAGATAGGTTGTTTCCAGAAAGTTCTATAATTTCATACTCTGATTTCTTCAGATAGAATATTAAGATAACATTGAGTATGACTTCGATTACTTCAGGTATATTTTAAAAGAAAGATAAATATATGACCTAAGAAGTAAATGATTATTAGGTGATAACTACTGCAACGCGTAGGAGTCATTTTCTAGATTTTCGTATCAAGTTGCATCGAGTGGTAGGAATGTGAAATATTTTGCTAGTGATATAAGTGCATTATATTCATTCCATGCCTCATCTGATCAATTATGTAAATGTTTGTCCAACCGGATTGTAAACTTCACATATATCATCAATCGGAGTAATTTAATTTTTCCATTCTTTGGTTTACCCTGTATCACTTTCAAGCCAGCTTGCCTCATTTGTTAATTCAATTTTAAATCCACAGTTTTTCTCCTAATGCCAATGAAAGAAGAAATTTGTCATCGTAAATGACGGCTTGGAAATATCTAATAGATTGTAGCAGTTAATATGATTCCTGAAAAAGAACTAATTAAAGCAGAAATAGACGAAAGTGAAATTGAGAGGAAAATTTGGGAATACTGCAGATAGCGAAAGCTGTCGACGAGAAACCCTTTTTGCCATGGTTGTAGTAAGAGGGAGTCCATGAGGCGCCTATGGCGAAAATGGCCTGACCTTGGAGCGCTGCCCTGGAGAGAGTTTTTTTCCTCCATTTCTCCTCTGAAAGCGAGAAGCTGTGCTCTGTATTTTTTCCGCATCTCCCCATCCTCTCCGACGCCCACAATTTTTCTGGGATTTGGCTCCTTCGACTTGTGCGCTCTTGGCTCGCTCGTTTGTTTTATTTCTCGGTTTCGCTTACCTCCATCTTGGATATTATCGTTTTGTTTTTGTTCCCCTTTATTGCGACGCCCAACAATTCGGCAACCCCTCAGCCGATATCTTTTCCTTTTCATACCGCTGTCAGTTTTCGCTATCTTCCTTATAAGTCATCCCCCGCCTCGCCTTTTTTATGTTTTATCCACGGAATTTCTTTTCCGTTCGTTTTTTGCACTCCCTTTTCCTCTCTCCGTCGTTGGACCGTTTTTATACGTTTTCCGATCCTTTTCCGTATTTTTTCCTTCTGGGTGTCGGTTCCTCCACTTTTTCCATACCTCTCCGACTCGGTCTTCATTTTTTTCTTGAGGACGCCAGAAATGTCAGATACTGCTTCGTTATTGTTTCTTTCGTCCCTTGAGGATCCGAATCTCAAAGTGTATTCACTTTTGAGAGGAGACTGGAAAGAAGTAATCCTTGAAATGTTGAATTCTGTACATCTTCAAAGAAGAGTAGCAATCGAGGGATAGTTGCGATTCCTTTGTCAACTCACATGCATCCCTGCAATGCCTATTCTATATGTATGGTCTAATGCATCAAGGGTAATATTATTCCGTCATTAATACATTTAGCATGAATAATATAAAGTATCATAAATATTAGCAATAAATATGAATTAATGATGATTTTTAATAAACAATAATAATAAAATTATGAAATATTTTCCTACTGTTAAAATCATGTTGAATGTACGGCTGTAATTCCTCCGTTGCCTCCCTCTGCATCGTCCTTCGCTTCCTTAAATGTTGATGTCGCGGAGATAGAGTTTCATCTCGTTTCATACAAAGATTGCCTCTTCCGTGTCGCAAGGATAAACATGTGTAAACCGTATGCTTTCCTTCTTCAGTGAATACTTCCTCGACCGATGTAATTAACAGCGGAAATTGTTCGTGTTTGGCAATTTCATCTCTCCTGCTGTATACCATACGAAGATCCAAATTCAATCTATAAAACTGATACCAAAATATTTCCAGGCCCTTTTTATCCGAAATTATCTATATTTATTCATTATTTTAGCATTTTTAATTGACTGTTGAATTTTCTCAATGTAATATTTAAGATTTTTAATTTTAAAAAAGTATTTTACTTTATAAAAGTTTTATTTTTTATAAGTGATTTATATTATTTTCTTGTAGAGTGTTACTACAATCTGTCCTGTTATTTACTTAATTTTTTGTAATTTTGTTAAAGTAATGCTTTAGTAATTTTCATTAATGTTGAAAACACCTTTCTTTTCCATCTTTTATCATATATGTATATGTTACACCCCAAACGTGTAATTACCCGATTCATGAATTGGGCAATTACACGTTTGGGGTGAAAGGAACCCTGCCTACCCTACTCAACCCATCGGCACCGCGCATATTTAATTAATTAATTAATCTCCACTACAAATCGTGAAATATGCGCGGCGCCGATGGGTTGAGTAGTATAGGTAGAGTTCCTTTCACCCCAAATGTGTTATTACCCATTTCATGAAATGAGCAACTTTTTGCCCAATACATGAAATGGGCAACGCGCCTGTCCATTTCATGAAATGGACATTTACACGTTTGGGGTGTAACATATGTATTTTTTTCCATTAAATCACTTCGGAATCTTTGAGAATCCATCAGGAAAAAAAATGCAAAAATTTGACATTTTTCACAAAAATTAAATATTTGACTAAAATTCGAAGCCTAAGGACATAATCCGATCGAGTTGAAATTTTTTTATACGTTACAAGGACCACCAACCGTAAACTTTAAGCACTAGCCGTTGACGGATTTCAAAAAAAAATTTTTTCGATCCTCCCTAACGCACATACTTTCAGTCGAACTTATACATATTCTCATATCAAAACTCTTGAGAAATTTGAACTCATACGAGTTTATTTGGTGAGAAATTGAGAATGTTCCTGTCTTACATCAAACCCAAGGCTATATATTTAATGTAAAAATTAATAATTACTGCTAAACTTTAGTTTTTACGTTTGTAGTGTACCGATGGATATGTTTCATCAGTGTTTTTATGATCTTCCTTCTCCTTTATTCTTTTTGACTCCTTTCATTGATTGTTGGTTGCACATGCACACAGTATATTCAGCAGCTATTTTCTAGTATTTTGGATACATTTTCTGGTGTCTCTTTAAATGATGATAAATTTTCATCCTGAACAATTTCCAGTTAATCGAGTTAACTTTGAAAGTTCTTCATACGCGACGTCATTCGTTGCATAAATAACGGAAATGTCATTCATGTGCTTCCAGTTACCTGATGCTGGTATCGCAGCTTATTTCCGTACTTTTTAACTCCTAAAGAAACGTATACATTTAGGAGAAACTAGGAAAGTCTAGATAAAAATTGAAGCTATCTAATTTCTACCAGGTACAAAGATACAGCGAAAGGAATAATTAAGAGGATAGATGCATTGCAGTTTTTGCTGAAACCGGGTTGCTATAAATCACGCCTAAGACGATTTGCCCGTATTTCACGAGACGAGTGCAAGGGAAGCAGACTACCTAGGCGGTTCCAAATGTCTCAGAGGTGTGGCGCTAGTGCAGCGTCAAATTTCAAATTCCGCGAAAGAATCGAGTATATCATATATAATGGACCTTGGGTTACGAACAAAGCTCATTAATATTTCATACAGTTTCGAATGTTGCTTAGGCGTGTCGCTTTGGTTTCGAAGTCAGAAGACGGTCGAATTAAATAAAAAAGCTCCGATATCTTTCTTCGGAAAGATTTACAACGACGGGTGTTATCGTAGGATGATCTTGGTCATGAGTTGATCATCGTGTATTAGTTTTCCATGGGATTTTCTTTTTAAAGTAAGCCCATCCTTTCTTCGCCCCCCTAACCTATGCGAATCTTTCCCCCAACCCTTCCCTCGATTGCTGCACGTTCCAAGTGCCTTTATTCTCCCATTGTGATCTTTCAGCAATTATCCAACGATAAATTCACGACCTTGAATTCACGATGCTCGTGAAAATGTCACCGCTGGGATCTTTCTTTTTTTTCGAGAATCCTCGTGTCGTCCATTAGCATTCATTATGGCCCACATATTTGCCGTAATTGGCCGCATGCTGACACACCAACGTCAGTTAAAGCAGCTGTAAATATCGGTCCGATGCCACTTTCCTGCGGGTTGTTTTCCATTAAGTCGAACGCAAAACCGGCCCGCAATTACGAGCCAGGTTCTTGCACAGAGGAAGTGGTATTTTTCAACTGTGATGTGGACACTTTATGTGGGAATCATCTTCGAGAAGACGTAATCTTTCGAGTTTGTCCGTTCAAAAATCCACCTGCTTCGCTCTCAAAGAATGAAGATGGTAGAACATTGGGTACTGAAATTCAAGCACAGTAAATTAGAGTCATGCTGAAGGAAATCATTTTTTTCACTCATCCGATGAGCTTGTCTTTCGGCATTTTAAAAATGATTTTCCAACGCAGACAAGGGTTAAAACTATGCACCCTAAGTTAATTGAAATTCAGCTTTTTATTTAAGATGATTAAAATAATTTTACTTGAATGGAGTATGTTTTATATTACATGCAGAATGAAAGTAATCTTTTATACCAGATATAACTTTACTAGATTCAACTGTGTTGTTTCAAGCAACTTGTGCCAAAGAATAAAATGTATAATAATCTTTTTGCCTGCCTGTGTTAACATTTTATAGCATATACACGGCCATTTTGTTTGCCTTTCAAAACTACTTTTCCTTTAGAATTTATTTAACTATCCGTAGGTTTCGCAAGTTTTTCACTTTCCCCTTCTTCCGGGTATTTTCCTGCAACGGTTTGTATTTGTTTCTAATTAAAACTTAGGTTTTTAAGCCAAAGTAGTTTTCTTCTCTATACTTTTTTTCTAGCTATCCGTTCTTTAAAATTTATATGACGAAGTGTTATATGTAAGAAGAAACTTAAAATTCTCAATCTTACCCTAGTAAAAGACGATTTATTATTGTTATTATCTTTGTAACGGAATCGCTGCAATTTGTTACATGATCCGGTGGCATGCGATTTACAGTAAACAGTACTTATACATACATACAGTCGTACATTTTTAGCTTAATGGTCATGTTGAAATTTTCTGTCTAATTTCTATTGTATCTAATTCCATGTCTATTTCCTTCTAATACTTCTATCTGTCGTAAGCATTAGTTTATTCATTCACATCTGCCATTGTTTTTCTATGTATCATCGATCTACATATACACTATTTGTAGCATTTCTTCCGGAATGTAATCGTAAACATATTTTTGTTTTATTTTTGTATCCAGAAATGTGGGGACATATTTAATATTCACCTGTTTTCTTAGATCTTGAATATTGAATCACATCACTTTAAGCTCCCATAATAACCCCATGCCCTAAATAATAGGGACTCTAGCTTAACCTTGAATTGTATGTAAATCAATTCTCATCGAAACAGTCAAATTGGCTCCACTGCGGAATTTTTCATCTTAATCCGGAAATGGGTTTTCCTATACAGTTTTGACCTTGGCCTTTATCAGGCCAATAACACTTCTCCACAGCCATAATTCTACCAGAGAAAATATCGCCCCATTCATTTTTTACGGAGCGTGTGAAAATCGATAAAACACGAAGTTTACGACACGAGAATCTACGAAACTTCTTAGTTTTGAAATTGGCATGAAACTATTTCTAGACGAAATTGATCGTATTATATAAATTTTTTGTACAAGCATTTTTCGTAAAATATCGAAAATTGGATTACAGGAATGTATGGTTCAAAATATTTCAAAAATGAATTTCTGCTTTCGTATCTTGATAAATGAAAAATGTATTAGTTATTGCTTTACTCACACATTCTCTCTCTTATATTATTTACCAGTAACATGTCTACTAGCCTTCCTTTTTGTAACTTAAAGCTACTTCTCATGGACCATTAAAGAGGAAAATTCATTTACATGAACGTGTATGAAAGTATAATAAGGTAGACAATATATTTTAAGTCAACATATGTGCTAAATTATCAGTAAGAAACAGTAACAGTACTAATCTATATATTGCAACATCTCATTGGGTAGGGAAGAAGAGTCTTGGTAACGAGATAAAGTAATATATATATAATATACTAACACATTCACAGGATCAAAACCATCTATGATTAACCGATTATAGGGACGATACAAATAGAAACAGTATTCACACTGATTGATCATCTCTCTCCACTTTAACTTATAAGTTTTCATTCTCTCCTCCATATCTGCATCCAGCCGATTTTCCTTTCCACACGCGATGGCCAATGTATCTCGTGAGAGTAAAACGCGTAACCATGGCTTTCATTCCAATATCAGCTCCCTCTATAGCTAGTGGAATTCACGCACGAATCCCTTCATTGGAGAACGCCTCTTCAATCTTTTAATTGCTCGTTTCCTGTTTATAAAATAGGATCCAATTGAAGCAGTCGGTCTTACAAATGAGTGTACATTTTGAGGGAGCATCTGGTGCTGCAGTTTTCATGACTGATGGCATTTCGTTAATTCCTGAGCGAAATGGGGAGAAAGAGCTGGAGTAACTTACGAGCTTTATTGTCGCTCCATTAAATGCTTTGTTTAGTAGATAACCCGCGAAACCTGATAGAACTTTTTCAGGGTACATACGAAGTCTAAAGCGGATTAGTGTATTTCTATGTGAAGATTCCCTTACGGAGTTTAGCTTGGTAACAAAATGTACGGTATTCCATAATTACCCTGAATTCTATATTTACCTTCTGCTTACTTAAAACATAACTTTTTGCTGTACTTTCTCCTTCGAGACATTCATCAAAACCATTAACGTATATCTAAAGAAAAGGGCTCGGTATTAAACATGCTATGAGAAGCACATGCTTCAAATTTTAATTAAAATTGAAGAGGAAAAAACCGTGGCTGCAACTCGAACCCAGGTCTCCTACTTGCCGGGTGGTTGCTTTAACCATTAAGCTACCATTAAAGCACATTACCTCCACAAAGGGTTGTCCTTATTAGTTGATTTGTGGTCTATCGTGACGAGCTACATTTGAGCATCTGATGATGCCAACTTTTTATTGTTATATTCTTGATTTGAGAATCATTATTTGAGAGCTCTAAATTTTTAAAAATATTTAATTATCTTATTGCATTTTTATGAGGAATAATATTCATCAAATGTTATATCTAAAACATACTCTGAATATTCAATTGCATTCGCTCTTAACTGATACCTTATGAGAATAAGGAAAGCGGCTGCTGATGGTTATGTTATATGTAAACAACAACTCCAAAACCATCAAAACACTTGCAAAGCGGCTATACGTATTTCGACTTCCACGAAGTCATCGTCAGGCAGAGGTCGGCAAAGAAATGCAAGGAATACGTATAGCCGCTTTGCAAGTTTTTTGATGGTTTTGGAGTTGTTGTTTATATATGATACCTTATGAAACAATGCCTTTAGAAGTTTTGGTAATAGTTGAAATACAATCTCTCTTTAACGAAGTTTTTACTACACTGCAGTAGATTTATTTTCTCGATACGAAATTTTTAATAATAATGAACCAAGGTTCAATTAAAGAAGCTTCGCTAATTAATGCACTGATTATTTTGCTTTTTAATAGCCTCTGTGGTAAGTCTTATCCCTCTCGCTTCAAACAAAGGACATAATATCCATACGAATCGTATCTTAATGTTAAATGCATGTATGCAGCCTATCAGTTTTTGATCACTTCGCACGCAAACTTAGCATCGCAAGGGAATTGGATTTTCCTTATCGGAGAGACGTTCCTCCAGAAAAACACGGATGATGAAAGTTAACCTTTTAGAGATTGTCATTGAACGCTCTGATTCCGTTTCGAGGGATTCGCGTGACTTTTAGAAAATGATATTCCTTATCTAACGAACATCAATGAACTTAGCTGAGTACATCAAACCAATTTTTCGTACCAATAGATCAGGATATTAAATCCCCTGGATACGCCTAGTCCGAACTTGGAAGAAGTTAGTGGAACTTTACGTGTAAGAACACGGTATTTTTCTGGCTCTACGGAATTGTTTAAACATATGAATTAATAATCCCGTCTCTAAAATTACTCTTCTGATGTTAAATAGTCGAAATTTCGCTAAAGTGGATCTTTGTCGATATTCCATTTCTCTTTTTCTAACATCCCACCGATCTTCCGTATCCTAGTTTTCCAAATTGTCCTTAAATATTACTCCCGAGATCCGTCACTTTGCAGGCTAACGAAACCTCACGAGTAAAATATGAGCCGGGTGTTTTAATAAAAGAAAAGAAATTCATTTATTCATGGCTCAGTACAACAGATATACAAGGCAGTTACAAGAGTATATATTTTTACAAGGGTATATATATGACATACTTTTGAGAAGCAGAATTTTTACTAGAACGGTGTCCCTTCTTTCAATTTCATTGTATGAATCCACGAATATGAATTAAAATCAATA
Source organism: Sympetrum striolatum (assembly GCA_947579665.1). Taxonomy (NCBI): domain Eukaryota; kingdom Metazoa; phylum Arthropoda; class Insecta; order Odonata; family Libellulidae; genus Sympetrum; species Sympetrum striolatum. The sequence goes on from OX388346.1 coordinate 14,656,405, forward strand.
TAAATTATAATGATTATTACTAATTTATGAATATAAATAAATTTATTTTTGTTGATTGCTCAAACAGTTGTTAAATCTGCTGGTAATATGCGCCTACATCTCTGCGGCATAATTCTTTAAGTCTTGTTCGTGTAGCTTATGTTATAGTGTATGATCAGTTCGTGTTAGCGAAGTTTTACTATTGCAAGGCTATAAATCTATTAGTTTAGAACCTAGAACGTTAGTGGAATTGGCACAATTTCTCCTACACCAGCTAACCCAAAATAATCTTAGTCTGTCAGGGCTCTTATCTGAATAAATCTGACCATTTACTTATCTTTCCCACATCCTCATTTTCTTATATCAGTAGTAATACGAGTACATCCTCTTCCACTGTTCATTTATGACTCCATGAAGATATGTCTATCACATCGCCTAAATTTATTTCTTATTGTGCATTTCCCTTAAGAATGACCTATATTTTCGGCACCGAATTTAATAATATTTTAAAATTATATGGTAATCGTGTTTTTTCCTGTCAAAGGGAAGATATCCCAACTACATAAAATTCAATTAAATCCTAAATGAAAAAAATGGGAAAATTTCTTTGATATTCACAAAAATAATTATGAAAAAAAGAGCTCTCATCTTCAGAAATAACTCTGTAAATTATAAATCAATTCTTACCCTATCTATTGGTTGGCCTTAAACACCTAAATAAATGTCTTGTGAGTATTGTAATCTCATTCCAGCTCAAAGCCATTACTCTCGAAGTCTGAGTTTCTTATCTCTTCATTACTATGCTGATGTCTTCGTTGTTTCATTCGATGCAAAGCGCACTTCATTCGCACCCGATTTTAATCCGATTGGATGGATGACCGCACCTCCGAAAGATCCGACTCGAATTAATTGGGCGTGGCGTGCTAATTAGCAAATCCACTCAGTTCCGCACGCAATCCCAGGAAATCTCCTTTTCCGATTTTATGTACGCCCTCGGTCTTCACAGCCGCTTTCTTAATCCGCATTGATCCTACCTTTTAATCGCTGCCTTCATTTCTAATGCTAAGGAAGTCCATTTCTTGGTAAACAGATTTAAACCCTTGAATAAACCGCTGTGCTCATCATGTGTCCTTACCCTTCATTGATGCAGAAATAGCCATTTATGGAAACGAATGGGACAAATTGAGGAATACTTAAGTTTTATTGGATGAGGATTTACTTAGAACCTTCAGACATCTCTTTTACCTGAAAGGCCAACTGAATTTTATCTGTCATTTAAATTTTTGATCGAATTTTGAAAAATTGTGTCTCTTAATTTCGAGTTACCAGAGTAATTGTATTATTTCAATACGATGGAATGAATGTACAACGGAAATTAACAATATGTCTAATTCAGTTAATCTCGATATCTCTCAATCGGATAAAATGGGTGTTTTACGAAGGAATTAAGGAAATGAAAAATCATTTTTTAATCCTGCTGCGTAGATAATGCATTTTTGCCTATTTTTGTGTATAGTTTGATGCATTTTGTTAGAAATCCAAAATATGTATGAATGTCGGATAAGAGCACTCGGTAAGAGTAATATCGGATTCATGCTAAAAATATGATTTTCTTCACAATTTTATTTATTTCCTATTCCAAAGGACAGATGCAGCATACTGTAAATGACCTATGGAGTAATACATTTAAACGAAGAATATTATGCTAATCCCTCTGACAAAATATGCAGTACCAGTTTCATATGAAATTACCATACAAATTACGTTTGGTGCAAAACTTAATTATCTTAAAAAGCTCTAAACGATTTGGCTTTGGTGATGTAGAATGGCGATTTTGAAAGTATTAGAAATGGAAAATTTTGGAAGACGAAGGTACGCATAAAATAGGAATTTTAGTTCAACTAGAAATGAAAATCATAAAGATAATCATTGTAATGATAAGGGATTCCCTTAATATTCACCTAAACGATGTTCGTTTAACATTCGATGTATGTTCATAGTTTGGAAGAAGGAAGTATACTTTTGTATAAAGTGTATTTTTGAACCCTTTCGTTCCATTTCTTTCACTTTCCATTTCCTTCCTCCCATTCCGCTTTTGCGTCGTTTACCCTTGCCCGCTGTCGTGCTATTTCATCCGCTCGCCACGCCTTCTTCACCCATTTCCAACATTTCCACGAAATTATGGCCTCGGAGACGCTTTGCGCCTTTGAATTTTTCATGAGATAGTTTTGCCGCACCGACTACTTAAATCACTTCTTCCATTAAATTTCTCCGCGTCGTTTTCCCTGTTCATCTTTGTGCTTCGCTTGCGGTCTTTCTATAATGCTTTCCTTATGTCCTGAGTATGTGAAGAGCATGAATTTAACTTTTCCGATTCTCTCTTGGTCTTACAATTAGATCATGTATTTAAAAAGTATCCCTGTTGCTAGTCATTTCCCAGATGATTCTATTGAAAACATCATTACTTACCAATATAATTGAAGAGTATTTTTTTTATTTTAAGCCATGCCAATGTGGAGAGATTCATTCAGTATTTAAGTAATTAAAGGAAGAGCAATTAAGTATCACGGAAGGCTTCTCAATGTGTATTTGCTGTTTTCCGATTGTTATTTCCAATATATCGGGCAAATGACAATAAACTGCAAATGACAGATGTAGTACGAGAAAGAAAGAACTTATAGTAATATGATATCATTATTTATCAAGGCACATAAAAATTCTTCCCGTCCGACCAAATTAGGTTATGATATTTAAAAATAGACAGCATCAAAAATCCTTTTAATATATGTCAGCAACGACCCCTTTTTTATATGTCGAACCTCAAGCTATGATATGGATTTGCAGTTTGGCATATTGATTACTTATCATAATAATAATTTAATAGTATATCTTTTAATGTATTGGTTTATATATCAACTTTGATATTATAAGGGGCATTCTTAACCATCAGGTAGAAGATTAAATAATAGAAAAAAAATAAGGCTGACAAAGGAATAATTTATTGATACCATAACACCACAAGAAACTTTTTTTACTTTCTTGTGGTGTTATTGTATAAATAAATCATTCCCTTGTCAGCTTGCTTCTTTTGTCGATTATTTATACCTTCATAATGGTTAAGAGTGCTCCTATTTTTTTCTTATCAAATGTTTCCATTTTTTTTCTTCATTATTTGCTCGAATTCTTCAAAATTGTTCTTTTTTTACGTAATGCTATTAAGGATGGGTGTAATCATTGGCTAATGGCTTGTCACTTGTAGTTAATCAAGCAATTTTTAAAATATATATACATTTTATAATTGGTTAATAATTTCTGCGGCTGTCTAAAGTTATTTAAATATTTTTTATGTTATAATGAAGCATTGCAAGTAATGAGGATTTTCTGTTTTGCAGGTAATGTTGCCAGTTTTTCTTCTCCTTATTCTGTCTTGACGTACATTACTACTGGTAAGTAGATAGATTTTATCTGTAGATACCTACATTTTTTTGGAGTAAAAAATTAAGGTATTCTTTTTTCTTAATTTCTCAAGTACTGAGAATCGTTTTTCCTTATCCCCATGTAGTTTTTAGGGATTTTTCATCGCCTTTCGTAAGTTTAGACTTTTCAGCGACACCTTTGATGATATATTTTTGTACAGCTTTTCTTTGAATATAAGTAAAATTTCCTAAACTTGAATGTGTTCCATCCGTTATGGATGTAACTCAACTTGTTCGAAAAGTAGGGAAAATGATATATAAAAACTAAAATTAAATTACGAGAATGAATTGGAACTTTTTATCAATTAGTAATTACTCCAATAAGAATCGCACCGAAATAAAGTTGGAGAATCAAGAACGTAATGTCATTTCTTAGTTCGAAGTACGTAATTGACATCGAACATTTTTTTCTTCTTGAATGCATGAAAAGAATACAAGTCAAACCTTTGGTGCGAAATAGGTAATCAAGGATGCTAAATAATACGATGGATGTTAGTTAGAGGGAAATAGATCCTGAAGCAGACGGAGATGGCGATATTCGTGAGCATCTCCTCGGGAAAGGATGATAACTTGAAACGGAAAAATTCATCCTTGGATTGTAAAGCTTAAAAAAACCTGTTATGAGAAAGGAAGTCGTACGTTCATAGATGCCGCCTCTTGTCTTTTCATCCTGTATCGATCTGAGTTATTTAACGTAGAAAAGGAACGAATTTGAGGGCAAAATAATCCTTATAGAAAATTAAAAAAATGTTACACAGTACAGCTTAAAGTTCCACTCAGTTCACATACTATGGTATTAAACTGGATCGTATTACCAAATATTTACGATGTATTCCTCTTAGAAACAAGTATATTTTTTATATTTAATGGTATGATAAAAATGTATTCTATTAAATTGAATTAAAGGAAATAATTCGAAATCAATGAACGGAAACTTAAAAGTTTTCATTGCCATACCAGAAATTTTGTAAATGTATTGCAACAAATAAATCTTTGAGGAAATCCAAATATTCTGTGCTAATGGAATTTTTAATCATTTCCGAGAAATCGCTAGTGACAGTTGAAGTTTTTTTGTTTATTGAAATATTCTCTTTTGTCGCTTTAAACCTCCGAAGTCGAAGGATCTGAAGCGAAATTAGTAGAAACCTACATAAAAATTCTTTGTCGGGGAGATTTTGAAATCCATTGCTTCAGATAAATATTTTTGAAAACTCATAAATGACAGCTGAATCGTTTGCAAGAAACTTTTTCTCTGTTCGCTATTGACTTATATCCGCAAATTTTCATGAAAAGCAAAAATAAATAATTTCCTTTCGATGTCCACACTAACAGGTTCTTCGGAGGTCCGCTCTAGCCATTCAAAGCTGCTAATGTCGCGATAATGCAGAACGCGCGCGGAAAAATATTCGAATATTAGTAATTCCGGACGAGCAAAAACATGTTTTCGCGTCTTATCTCCGCAGCTGAGCAGTCCTTAAAGAAGCTTCCCGGAAAAAAAGTCGGAAGCGAGACAAACAAAACTCGAGATTCCGGCAGCGAAAGGGGTTTTGCGTCGCAGTTCCCGTCGTCCGAAATGTCTGCAAAAAAACACGTACGAGACCTAGTTATCTGCGACGCCGTAAATGGAGCATCTATCTGCGGACGCGATTAAAAAAATGCAAAGACGCGAGAGGCGCGCGGAGCTCAGCTCATTTGTTTTTTCAGTCATTTTCAGATTCTAAACAACCACACGGACCAACTCTCTAACCCCTTAACGCCCTTAGACGTACTATTACCCTCGACTTTATTCTTCACTTCTTCATCTTGTAGGAGTTTTATTTTACTTAAGTTCTTTATATACGAAATAAATAAATAAAAATACACATTCTCATTATGAGAGAGTTTTAGTGCAGAAATAAACATACATTGTCAATATTCCTCTAGAACAGAATTTCCCGAACTATGTTCCGCTGAACCTGAATAGGTGTTCCGCGACAATTTGGAAAGGTGTTATACACTTCAATACATTTAAAGATCTTCTACTTTTCCTCTTCAAGTAATAATTTAAATAAATGTGTTTATATTATAATATTATAGTTTTAGATTTAAACATAATTACTAAATAAATAATTTGTTTTAATTAAATGATTTTTAAAATTTTACAAGTAGAATTACCTAACCTAAAAATAAGCAAAGTGTTCCATTACAGAAAAAGTTTGGGAAACCCTGCTCCAGAGCATGATGATGGACGGAAATCTCCGAAACGATCGTGTACATTTAATGTGCAAGTGAAATATTGACAATGTGTAATATATTTCTACCTAGTTATAAAATTCCAGAAAGTTAAAGCATCTTCGATAGATTTTGTGCAAGAATTTTTCTTTGTATAAATGCGTGTTTCGTATTTTTTGTTTTTTATTGTATCAAGTTAAAGGTTTAGAACGTTTATTCTGAATTTTTTGGTCGTAGAAATTTTTAAAACTGCTACTCTCTAACAAACCAATATTAATTCAGTTTTTCCCTCATTGCTCTTTGCATCAGTAGCACGAATATAAACCACATGCTATTTAATTTAAAGAGACAAATACATAGCAACATTTTTTCAAGTGTAAAGTAACCTCTGAGAAATTTGTTCGTGCAGCCCAATTTATGTGCCTCCCTAAACATTTTTATTTCTCACGCACTAAAGAAATTGCTAAGAGTGAAATTGATATAAATGTTGAAATATTTATCTATGACTGTTTTCTGACCGATATCTTGAATAGAATTTTAGTTCGCGGTGGACGTAACGTATAAACTTCATCGGAGATTGAGGAATTTGGCAGACTTGTATTTCGCGGATGTTTACCACTCCGTTCTCCTGGTGACAGCGAGGCGGCGAAATAATCGTAATCTATTTACGCAGAAGTTATTGTTTTGTTTCTAGTTTCGCTCCTCGTAAACGAGTGAAAGAGGGAAGTAATGGTTTGTGGGTTATGGCTTTACGCCTCAATACCATCCTCGGGTTCTTCCCACCGAGTGTGGAGCAATTCTTAGTGGTGGTCTCCGCTACCAAATTAGCTTCATTCCCAACGTCGCATTCTTTCGCTTCCCTTATTCTTTTTTGTTTCCACCATCCCTCTTCTGTAGCAACGCAAGTGTTCAAATGTGTCCTCATTTCGTACTCCGTTGCATAAATCTACTTTGTCTCCCGCGTCTTATTTTCTTCTCCTCTTCAGCGTAATTTGCAAGTTTAATTTCGAAAATGAGATATAGTTGACTCGGAATTATTAAGGTTGAGTTTTTTTTCCGTTTTTTATGATCATTTGCATCAAACCCTAATAGATACCCTTAATGTCCAATTCATTTTTCCCATGAGCATTGGCGTATTGAATTCGGATTCCAAATTTTTACTTTAATTTCATCATTACCGAACGTATGTCACTTAACTTCAGATAACGGTCAATTCGTAGTAAATGAATTCTCTCAGGAAAATTTTCACCATTTTGGTGGAATTAAGCCTATAAAATTGAACATGATCGAAAAACTTAAATGACAAAGTCAAAAGATATAACATGTACATCATTCTTTGTTATTTTTTGTGCATATTTTGACTTTGTCATTAATGTTTTTTTATGAAATTCCTCCAAATTACTTTGGACAGTATTTATTTAATTTAACATAATATTTTCAGCATTCCGCGAAAGAGACATATGCATACTAAAACATCTTTAAAAACCTTTCATAATTTTCATGATCTATCTCTCATTTTCTTTCGATTTTTCCTACACCATTATCATATTTTTCATTCCCTTCCTTCTGTTAGCGGGTGTTTAACTGTAGTGGAAATATTCCGTAATCTGCAATATTTCTGTAATCAGCTATCATGTTATTGCTACTCAAAACCATTCTTTCTTTCAACTTATGGCCACTTTAATAGTTGAAAAACGTGAACCGTTTATCTTTTTGTACAAATCTGTATCGATTTTTGGTATTTTGTATTAAACAAGTTATTTGGAAGATGGATATTCCCATTAGTCCTAATAGTCTCTTTTCTCTTAATAAAACGTTTGTGTTGTATTGAATTTTCTAAAACAACAATAACCAAGGAGTTTTTTTAAAGATAACTGTTTCCTCCCATCCATGCAGCCGGATAATCTTACTAATATTCCGACTGCACATTAAATAAACCAAGTATTAACATCTGGATGTCTTTGACGTACCGAATTCTCAGAATTTGATAATTCATTACTGAGATCAAAGTACATTCACATCTGCAGATGAATGACTATTCTGTTTCTGGCTAACCTCATAAGCATTTGTCAGATAGCGTTTAAAATATCCGGAAACCAGACTAAATTAGCTCTGTTTGATTCGCCTCGTTTTGAATCGAGTATCAGCATGTGCAATTTTATAAATTGATTACAGTTGTCAGTACCAGCAGATGGCGAGTGTATCGAATTCACAATTCTGTGGAAATGAAGTAATTGCTATGACGAGGCAGGTTATATCATCGTATCGCATAATCCACTCAGATGGTGGAGCCTTGAAAACCTAATAGACGCTTTCCATCTCTTTGAGGCCTTGAAAACATTTCAATTCATCGATCATGTGAGAATATTTCGATCACGTGATATGAATTAAGATATCGTGAACTATCCGAGACTTCCTTATCGAGCAATTACATTTGTGATTAAATGAATTTGATTATTGATGATCCGTCGCCACCTTAAGCTATGTAAGTCAATAGGCAATTTCGTGGGTGGGTAACCTTTTTCCATCAGAAGGTCACTTTTAGTAGCCGATCTCGTATCACAGGCCAACCATCAGACCTCTCTCGTGTCAGGTGTTGCAGGGATTCAAATTGCTAAAATTCAAAGTTCGATCTTTTAACATCGAAATTTCATTTTAGAAAACGAATTCATTCGCTGAGTGAACCGAAAGAAACAATTTTCTCTTTTTTCACTTGGTGGCTGAAGCAAGATTAAATGAAATTATTTAAATAGCAGTGTAGAAGTGTTGACACAATGAACGCCCCAGAAGGTCGCAAGTGGCTTGAAGGTCACATGTTCCCATCCTCAATCATTCTCAATTATTTCCCACTTCAGCTTTTCATAAGCTCTGAAAGTATCAGCGGCAACATTTTTATATACTATATTTTGATATTTAAGCAGGTAAAGAAAATTCAGAAAGGCCTTTGAAGTATAAGTGAGAAATAACTAAATTCCTAGATTTGAACTTTTCATAGAAATAGTATTTAATGCTGACATTTTTTATCATTATCCTAGAATTTCTCCATTATTATTTTGGATTAGCTTCTAATTAAGTTTTCAGTGACTCTTTCCTGAAGAAATATTACGTTCAAAAGTTCAGTATATGACAATCATATTCTTTTAGACATTTGCATAAATATTATCTTGCTTCTCCTTCAATTCGTCTATCGTTTCAAATACCCTTCACTGATTCATTCTAGTATTAATTTAAGTTTTCGTAATTAATTTTTTTCTAATCTTTTCTTTTTTCACGCAATCGTAATTTTATTTTATTAGCTATGAAAAACTTAAAATAATACTTCCGCACGATTCATTTAAAATTCATCCTTAAACAGTAGCTCACATTAAGAATGACTAAAATTTTCGTTCTACTTGGTATATCCTTTTTGACACCTAATTTTCATAGAAAATATTTACGCAGATTATTCTCTTTTATTTAGACCAGCGGTGTACATTATAATTACCGCTACTGGTGCACTGCACGACCTATGCCAATCAAGGGGCCAAACTACACACCTTTTTCTTCTTTGCGAGTACTTACAAAAATGTAGTAAATAAATATACTACTCCTTATGACACTAAGGCTTAAGAAAAAGAAATATACATAAAGTAATTTAAAAATTAAAATCAGTATTTGGTTCAATTTAACGGAAATCTTGTTTTTACAACCTAACTCTGAAATTAAAAATTGGTAGAAAACTACGCTTCACTGATTCTACTTTGATACTGCTGCTGTGATTATTAAGACTTATTACTTACAATACTTTTGCTTTGTAAATATTTAAGCGAAATTTCATTTCGTGTGATGGATGCATCCATCAGTCTTGACTCGAGCTTTACTGTGCAAGTACTATTGGAGACCGCATACGGCCTGTAGTCGGCCTGTAGGGTGTGCACCTTTGGTTTAGACAGAAGCGAACGAAAAAGTGATGCGACTAGTTAATTATGCGGTCTACGGAGGAAGGAGGTTCGAAAAGTATAGCCTACATTCAACATCAGAGCGCTGATTTGGATGATAGCATAACAATCTATTTCCCAAACTAACTTTCCCCAGAACTCCTCCATCCTAGGAAGTCACCTTTTGAAGGTCACCTTCCCATTCGTGCTTCTCTTTGGCCGAATTAAAATCAGAGAGAGAGTCCCATTGTCCCTAAATAACAGTGCTGCCAACAATCACAAGGTCACCGAATTTTTTTCCGGGAGCTTTCCGCTCCTTTCCCATCACACAGATCGGACCGCTTTGGCGTAACTAAACGCCGGGGAAAGAAAAGATCGCGGGAAGAATTGACGGGAATTGCCTTTTCGAGGTGACCTTTGGAGCCAGCCACGCGTGCTCGCCAAAAGTGCAGCAAAACAGCGTGAAATCCGCGAAGAGTGCAACTCCGCCCTTTGAAAAAAGAGAGATATTCAAACTGGAGGGACTGATTCGCTTGGCGTCCACGGAGCGATGTCTCCGCTCGTGACGAGAATGCCGCTGAGGTCTTCACTCGCGATGCCAGATTTTTCAGTTGAAGGCATACGGGGCAGATCCTATTGTATTAAGCGAGCATTCTTTTTATGTATGTTTGTCGCACCTTTCTGACAAAAGGCTTTAAAAATTCTTTTGAACATTTGAATACAAGGGTTTTTTGATGTAAGGGATCAAGTACGCGCAGCATAGGCTACATTAAATAAGGACATAGAGGTTCTTACGGGAACCCCTGTAGCCTGTTTACATCTTTTACCAACGTTTACTCTTATAAGAAAATAATAGGATTTGGTGCAGAGGCATCTTTCAAGCAAGGGTGTATCTTAATTGCTTACACTCTTGATGTAGATTTGAGATGTTTATTTTTAGATGAAAGAAAGAACAGAGTTTTTAATCTGCATAATTTTTATCTTGCAAATTTCATATTTTTGAGCTTTACTTTAACAATCGAATACTTTATTTACTTGGATACCGCAGCAAAGGCATGGAATTGAAATTCATGCCTGAGCTCGGTCACCTGGTACTGAGTTTATGCGAGCTCTTGTGGCACTGGCATACGCAACTCGGAGGGGAAAGCACGCTTGGAAGAAGTGGAGAAATAGACTCTTTGTCGAAGCAAAGGAGTGATATACAATCTCAGGCAAAAGCCCTCTGGTATCCCTTTCCGGGGAGTGGACTTTCCCAAACTGAGATTCGCCCACGGCGCAATGGCCTAAAGATATCTTGAGAACAGTACATCTTCGTAGTAAATTACTACACAGTCTTTGACCGTTAAAGACCAGAAACTTTACATAACTTCCTAAATTTAAAAGTACACAAGTACTGATAAAAGTTTACCTCTAAAATTTAATCCAGAAAACACAGCTAATTCATAAAGGGAAAATGATTGTGAAACTATGGCAATTTTTTCACGAGTGAAATATAGTGCTAATATAGAAATGGCTATAAGACAGCCCTAATTTTAATTTTGAATACCGGCCAATTTCACTTAAATAGAAAATGAATGTGCTCATGTAGTTATAGGTCATTTAATCTGCGGTTACGTATACGCAGAGCTAAAAACAGCAATTTCCCCCGAAAAAATTACGACTTTTCTTTTATTGTATATGCATTAATTTTATCATATCTTTCATACCAACGAAACCACGCTTTGATACTTTATAGAAACTTCATCCTCATGGGCACATAAAAAATTATTTGTATGCATTTAAGTTTAACATCGTCTAAGTAATTTGTTTCGTTATTTTGAATGTTTTTACTCTGAAAATTGTTAAATTTTTAGTTATGTGTCATGACGAAGTTTTAAATAAAGAAATACATATATAGAAAAATAAAGCTAAATCAACGTAGTTGGCTTATACTATGGCTGGATATTTAAATCGTGGAACTATGCTGAGTGCATTAAAAGCAGCCAAAATCACAATTTATCATCCAAAATTGTAAGACCACCTTATGAAAAAAATAATTCCGTGATCACCAGGTATATGAGTAGATGAACATTCTAGAGACTACAGGAGTTAGAGACGAAACGAGTGACAGGCCCGTGAAATTCAGTATCAATTGTTCCTCTTCTCTACGTAAGCAAATGGACGCGATTCTGATGGCTATTCGAAGCGGCAGAGAGATCACGATTCTGCGAAATAAAAAGCGAATCGTTTGGGAGGAGACGTTATTATTCTAAAAGGGGAGTTGGTTGGAAGAAGGTAATTGGTGTAGCAATGGAACAAAAGAATGGGTTCGTGGGAGGGGTTGCTCAAATGGTCATTAATCAAGGATCGTTTTCGTAATCACTGAACGTTCTATTTAAGTGGCGTATTAGTGTAGGAAGGAAGGATTAAATAGATTATAGGCAGAGAACAAATAGGAATCGCTTATAGCTCGATGAATAATCAACGGGAAATTTCAAAATTTTTCTCCGCGGGTTATGGCTCTCCCGAAGATGAAATTATACTCTACATTTTTTTCAAATACAGGACAATTTTCTGTATTAATTGATCGTGGACTTTGTTTTTTCATCCATATGATGTTATGATGTGAAGTTTAGAGAATTTAAATTCTGTAAAGCTGGTTGAGTAATATCCATGTTCGAAGGAATGTGATATACTTGGAGAAATTTATTTAGGCAAAATACTGTTTACCAAAAAAAATTTCTCTTTTTAATTTTATTATTACATTTTACGTGAGGTAAAGCATGGGACTTTGTTTGGATATTATTAAACATGTATTCTATATCAATAATTCTTAAACTTGTACTATTAATAAGATTCGAAGTCGGTGAGCATTACAGAACTTCTTTCAAGTGGCAGTATTTTTTTAGTACAGCGCTTCTTTCTACAATAGCATTTCTATAAGTAAAATCATGCAGAGCTTTATAGTTCTCAAACGTATAGGAAATTTGATCACTAACGTCGTAATAATACTATATTCCTATTTGTAAGTGCTATCCGTATCTAATTTTATGTCATTATTCAATTTTCTACATACTTTTTCTACTACAATGTTGTTTATTTTTATTGAAATATAACTTATTGATGAATGCCTTTATCGCGATATAAGGAGAGGAAATTTTCCTGTTTAAGTGTGACACCTGCGCAGTTCACACTTCTTAGGCCCATCCCATTATTCAAATATCTCACACTAGTTTTACACCTTTTTCTGCTTCCTAGGTAGTAGAACTAGACTACGAGGGATAATTAATTGAATATTTAAACTGTCGAAATTTCAATTAAAAGATAATGAGACCGAAAACGATACAAAACCACCCCATGCCTTATTTCGTATCTCTGACATAGCGCGAACTGTTGTTAGACCAGCAGGTGTTCCATTTGTTTTAGAGGCTGATAAGCAATAATCGAGCGATGCGGAATGTATTTAATTAAATTAAAATTTGTGAGAGGTGTAGTCTATTTACAAAATTAGATTTGATATTACTCTAAATTGTATTTTTCAAATATATACAACAAAAAATCGATATTCTATGCCTAAATTTTGAAAGTTACTGGTTTGAATTTTAGGTTAACCCGAACTTAGCTCATTAATTCTTTTTATCATTCCACAAATGTAATCCGCGAGTGAAATATGTTAACTCACTTATTCATTTGGATTCGAATTTTGTACTAGCTATGTTTTGGATGTCCGGAAAAATCTACGATTTTCTAATTCTTCCAAAAAGTTAATTTTGATAAAAGAAGCAAATTGACAAGGAATAGATTTATTTATACTACTACCACGGAAGAAATTATTACAGACGTCCCAGGGTGTCGATGCATAGCATCATCTTCAGGTCTAAATTAGGTTTGATATTACTAAAGATGAATGCTATGCATCGAAACCCTGGGTCGTCTGTAATAATTTCTTCTGTGGTAATAGTTTAAATAAATCTATTCCTTGTCAATTTGCTTCTTTTGTCATGGATTACCACCAAATAAAGCCTCATTTAGTTTAATTTCATTTTGATAGTTTAATTATGATTTATGGAATATGATCATGATTTTAATGAGATGCGTAGAATTTTTTCGGAATAAAATATAGTCTAATTATTTTTCGTGATAGTTATCAAGTCTCTGAGTTTTTGCCCTCATTGGAAAATTAGATTATTTTTATGGCCTCATTTCTACCAAAGAGTTAGTTTTGATAACTACACATTTTATCATGATTTTAATTTGGCGTCGAGAATTGTTTCCGGAATGAAATATGGTCTGATTATCTTATGTACTATTCACTAATTCTCTCAATTTTCCTCTGACATTTTCATCTCAATCGGGAAATTAGATTACTTTTCATAATCATCAATAATTTATGACAATTGAATCAGGAAATCGCGAAAGTAGGTGAAACCGGTGACAGTATCACTCACTAGCATGTCCTCACTCCAATGTGTAAGAGACAAAAAGGCAGAATGTCTCCGTTTAACATTTTCCGTGAGTACTTTTCGTCTCACCTGCCTCACGACGTTGCATCGGTGCGAGGTCAACTAAAACACGTTCCGAAAGTCGCTTCTGTAACAACGCGTGTTACTCCTGGTTTCTCGGGTTACCTCGGAAAGTAACGCGGCATTACGACAATGCTTTTCAAGGGACCAGCGAAATGCGTTCGCGGAAACAAACCAGCTTCTTGTGTTTGAATTTCGGCTGTAATTCCTCCTCCCTCTGCATCGTCCTTCGGTTCCTTAAATATTGATGTCGCGGAGATAGAGTTTCATCTCGTTTCATACGAAGACTGCCTCTTCCGTGTTGCAAGGATAAACATATGTAAACCGTATGGTTTCATTCTTCAGTGAATACTTCCTGGACCGATGTAATTAACAGCGGAAATTGTTCGTGTTTGGCAATTTCATCTCTCCTGCTGTATACCATACGAAGATCCAAATTCAATCTATAAAACTGATACCAAAATATTTCCAGGCCCTTTTTATCCAAAATTATCCTTATTTATTCATTATTTTAGCATTTTTAATTGACTGCCGAATTTTCTCAATGTCATATTTAGGATTTTTAATTTTAAAAAAGTATTTTACTTTATAAAAGTTTTATTTTTTTTTTATAAGTGATTTATATTATTATCTCATAGAGTGTTACTACAATCTGTGATTTACTTTATTTTTTGTAATTTTTTTTAAGTAATGCTTTTGTAATTTCCGTTAATGTTGAAAACACCTTTCTTTTCCATCTTTCATCTTATATGTTTATGTTACACCCACGCCCCTGAAGCTCCCTATGCTGACTGTACAATCAGCTGACGCCTTTAATGCCCGCAGCAGCGAGATGGCAGCACTGTAGCTCGCCCTTAGAAACCATGATCTCATATGGAGTAAATGGAAAAAACAGCACGATTATGATACTTTTTCCCTCTTTTTCTTTGCGGGAGTAGTATATACCAAAGATGGAATTAAGAATTAGTGATTTATCCATTTATAAGTACTTAAAACAATTGAATAAAATGGGCAAATTAGTAAATCCGAAGAATAAGTGCAGGTTGCCTTCAGGGCACACCACAAGTAACTTCGTCGCTGTGAAAACATTATTCGTAGATCAGCGAAATGCAATGTATTCCGCTACACAGAAAATAATTGATTCTTAATAAATTACCAACGTTACATCTACTTTCAACTAGGCCTTTTAAAACTAGAATCGCAGGATTTACATGGGTGGTCTGAAAAGTTTCCGACATTTCAACATTTCTTAACATGTTTTCTGAAAATTTTCTGAAGATGTCTGAAAAATCTGAGGTCGGAAACTTTTCAGACCACCCTCGTACATACATTTCCTGAAAAAAAATCGAAGTTCCCAGAAATAGTCTCCAGGAAATGAGTAAAAGGTCAAATATTGTTGAAACATGCATAAATCCAAGAGTATTAAATTTTAATGACTAGCGTGGACTGAATTTTATCTTGGGGAGGCTGAAATGTGAAGTTAGGTTATACAATATACAAACATAAAGGATAGAGTGGTATAAGTAAATTTATTGACCAAACATTAAATTTTAGACAGTTTCGCAATTTTCCTTTTCGATGCACTTTCTTTAACAGCCTTCAAATGTATAAAGTTCCTCATAGTTACATAATATTTTATTATATATGCTATGATTTCACTTCCGTGCATGGGAAAGTTATCTATTCATCACCTTCAAGTAACTCTGTAATTATGCACTCAAGCACATCATTTGACTCACAGTGCTTTACAAATTGTTCCTCCTCTTTGAGGATGAAGGAATGAAGGTTTACATTAGGATGAACCAAACCCCCCATACTTTTTATATTTGTTAACTTTGCTACTGGATGGCGAGAGAATGCCCCCGGATGAATTAATGCTGCCTGGCAAACAGCACACTTGCTGTGTTTCTTTATCTGGTGCAATACAACGATGACCAGGCATTTTTAAGATTAAGGATACCTTACGGATATCTTAAAATAAATCAAAAGTCTTCAAGCGCAGTAACGACAATGAAGATCTCCAACTCACACAACGTGGTCGCACTTTCCAACTTACATCAACGTTACCGTAGAAAGGAGTGACTTCGGCCACGCGTGCACTGCTCCACAAATTTTAAATTTGTAGTACAGTATCTAAAATTTCACAAAGTAGGCATTTTTTCCTGCCCTTTAGAATTTAGATTGTCTTGACATATCACCAGCAAATCCGTCTTGCTCCTTGCAACATTGACAGTACAATTGTCATTGGGAACTAAATTGAAAATCGTGCATTCTCGAGGCAAGTCTACCAAACCTCAGTCTGATAACTTCTCTCAGTAACACTCAGCAAGATGGGAAACATTTGAAGACAATTGGAGGCCAAACAGTGCTTCTTCGTGAAAAAGAGATTAAATTAGTGGAAGTGCTGTTAATTTTTTTACGAGTATTCGTGATATACAAATTTTAGTACAAACGTATTTGAACAGTAAAAAGTAAATGTTCAGTGCTTTGACAAAAATTCCATAAATTGTTTGGTTTCGATTCATTAGTAGAAACAAAACACTGACTCTAAGGCTTAAAAAAATTTTAAAGGGTTCGAGTGACAGTGAGTAGAAGTTTTCTACAAGAATTTTATAATTTTATTCTTTTTGTTTTTGGAGGAAAAAATTTAAAAATGTATTTTTCTTTTGAAAATTTATTAATAAAGTGGAAAAATGTTACTATGAGTCAGTAACTTCTTATCTCAGTACCTATTAAATAAAATAATAATTTAAAGATTTTAAAATATATTAATGGTCGTAATATTAGTCATATACAGTAGAACCCCGGTAATCCGGACACTCGCTAATCCGGAACCCTCGGTAATCCGGACGGTCCATTGGGAGTTATGCAAACCCGCAACTTCTTCTTGTGAACATATAAACACGCATATTACATAGTAACAAGAAACGAGAGGTGGACAGACTATTTGAAAAATGTCTGCATTGGCTGCAATGATGTGATGGAGAGCGAAGTATTTCGTTTATTGTGATATCACACCTAAGTTGTGATACTTTTCAGAGACAGCATTTTTCCATTAGAGGAATGCTTAATATGTGCGAAACTAAACAATTTCAAAAGACAATACATTTTCAGTTGCAGCAGGGTATCACTTCTCAAAACATCACGTTAATTAAAAAGCTATGAGAGAAGAGGCGTAAGAAACAATCCTTCCCTTTTATAGACGTCCAATGAGGATGACCATGCACGGGCTATAGAGTTTATATCTATACATTATCTATACAATATAATTTTTGAAAAAAAAATGTTTTTATGTTATTTTTTGAAAACCTCGCTAATCCGGAAACCCCGCTAATCCGGACGCCTATATGCCTGAATTCGTCCGGATTACCGGGGTTCTACTGTAGTTAATTTTACAGGTGATATTTAGGAAACATATTTAGTGGCCGAAGTCACCCCATCGGTTGGGGTGCCTATAGCAGCTATTCTTTATTTCTTTAACAAATTCCGTTGCTTTAAATAAAGATTTAAATACTATTTGCTATTTTTACTATTTTACGGCGACAAAGTTACCTGTGTTTTGCACATAAGGCAAGCACCTATTCTTCGGCTTTGCTAATTTGTCCGTCTTATTCAAATGTTTTGTATTCAATTCAAAAGTGCCTATTGATGGAATAAACAATTACTCTTAATTCCATCTTTGGTAAATATTACTCTTTATTACATAAGTATCATAATCGTGATTTTTCACAGTTTACTCCATATAAGATTATGGTTTCAAAGAGTTAACTTCAGTGCTGCCATCTCGTGGCTGCGGACATTATGGGAGCCAAAAAATTTCAGCAGTTTCCAGTCCTATACTTTCTAAGTTCGTGGTTACACCCCAAACGTGTAATTGCCCATTTCATGAATTGGACAAAAAGTTGCCCATTTCATGAAATGGGAAATTACACGTTTGGGGTGTAACATATATACTATTGGTTGGTTTGCGTAGGGTTTTTCGTGGGCTCTTTCCTGCAATGGGCCCTTTTTCCCAAGTCATTACCTTAGATTTTTTATTTCTTCTTAAGTTTTCCTCTGTATCACTGTTCACTGACGCACTTCTTATGTTAATAATATAATTGACGAAACATTACATGGAAGAAGAGATTTTTCACTCTCAATCTCGCTTCAATATATACTTTAAACGACCTTCTCGACTCTTAAACGGTATGACTTGTTGGTTTTTAAGCCCAATAACATTGGTAATGCTGTTTAGTACGGATGGTGTAAGACCTTACATTCATCTGCGCTTACACATTTAAACGTAGACCGATAGATATTAAGGATTTTATGAAAAATTTCTAATTAATAAACTAATTTCTAATTCATCCACTTCTAATTTCCTCATAATTACTTATTTGTTGTCTGCAACATTATTTTGATAGAATCCATGGGCTATTCTTACTTTTATACGCATTTAAAGATAATCACTAATTTATCAATTATTTGGAAATCATCTATGATTGTTGTCTTTGTTACCAATAGAATTTTGATTTTTCTTGGAAAAATATCAAAAATGTTTCTTTTATCGTTCGTTATCCGGAGAAAGTTACATTTAATTGTAATTGCTGAATCAAAATTGCTGAATCTGCATTCCGTATTGAGACTCATTTGCCTAGATATTCATTTCCTATTGGCTATTGCTCCCAAGTAGATCATGCATTTGCATAAGTTGGCTCTCGATTAGATTTTGGTAAGCAAAACACTATATATAATTTGAGGGGTGGTTATTTTCCTGTTAGATTATTTGCGGTAATCTTAGTTTTGAAAAACCTGATGAATGTGTAATACTTAAACTTTAATTTAAAAACCCTCTCTCAGTTCAACTACCTTATTTTTTGAAAGAGAATCATCGAGAATTTATAACTTTAGCTTCCTCCAAGATAATGCTCTTCCCCAGTGGTCAGTAATAAGTCAAGGACGTAGTAAACGGAGTATTTAGATTCGACTCATACATGCAATGGTTCTTGCTACGCATGCTGCAGATAAGAGGACTTCTTTGTTTTATCCTATGTGCATTTATTTCCGATTGCGTCAGCAATGGCGGTGTTGGAATGCTTCAAGACAAGATACTTTAAAGGAATGTGTGATCATTAACTTGTGCGAGCTCTGTAGTATACGTTATTTTCTTATCAGCGTAAACAAAATTGAATCTCTTGAATTGTTCATATTGCTGTTATTTAATTTATGTATGTATTTAATGTAGATATCTCCTCAACTCATCCCAAAGATCATCAAAAGTGATTAGAAACATTCATATTCATTTTCACATATTGTATTATCCATCCAAAAGTTTATAACTAACATTTGTTCTAGTTTCAATTTCAATCACATAAGTTTTTTTCATCACGTGCACACGTGCATAGTTATTCCTTCCACTGTTGCCTCGCTAGATGGCGTTAGCTTGACTTTTAGACTACTATATATCGTCTATTTTATCTTCCTTCAACATGACTCATGTTTAGTGCGTCATAAAAGCCTTCAAATGCACCATTAAACATATTTGTATCTTCTTGACTCGTTCTAAATTCGGAAACCAAGTAAAATTTCTGGAGATTTATTAACTGAATTTTAAACGCACGATAAACCGTAATTAAACTCCTCTAAGACAGTTTAATGAGCATACATGTACATGTAGCAAGTATTTTCAAAAATTTAATAGCAGTTTAACAAGTCTTGATTCATCAACATGAAATCCTTTTCTTCAAAACATCTAATAATTAGTCTTTTTGAAGTTGTTTAATTCTCGAGCGATGAGGTTAGACGCAAATGTAATTGTCATCACGCAACAAAGTACGATATTATCACGGTTTCTTTCATTATTGATTCGGAAACATTGGTAGTGGAATAATCCTGATAAGCAGCATTACGACTCATAAAAAGGATCGATTCCCCTATCTTCATTCTCTCCAATTTTCTTTTCTCGAGCATTCTTCTATTTTATTTTACTCCTTTCTTCTCCCTTCCCCTTCTGGAACCGCTTTCACCAGCATGTGCAGCTGCCCTTTCGTCGGATTCTCCAAATCCCATTTCGCTATTCAAGACCTCAACTCTTCCATTCCTTCCCTTATCTCTCCCATCCTCGCTAAGCCTCCGCCTTGCGCATGAAAATTTCTCTCCGCCTTTGTTCAAAAACGGAGCGTACGTAGCCGTGCTTTTATCGAAAGCTATTCCTTTGAAGATTTTATTCTCCGCGAAGAGGCTTAGAACGCCAAACTGATACGAACGGGAAAAGTGCACGAATGAAAACTGGCCTCAACGAATAATAAAATAAAGAGCTGATTCGCATGACAAAGTGAACAACTTAAAGTAATTTTCCTATTTTTACTTTCTCCATAAACGTAGTATAGAGAAAGTATTGTTTTCATGAAAAAATCGACTTCGAGATTTCAACGGAAATACATGTTTTGGGGTCCCTAGAACACGTTTTGACCATTTTGGGAATGATGTCTGTGTGTGTGTGTGTGTGTGTGTGTGCTTGTGGGCGCTCTAACGTAAAAACTATTAGTCGTATCAATACCAAATTTCATGTATAGCACTGTGGTGGGTGCTGTCAAGGGTGATAAGTTTTTGGAGTAAATCGGTTAACCGGAAGTCGAGCTTTATTATTCGAAGCTCGTTTCCGTTTTTGCAAAATTCCTCCATTAATCTGATATTTAGGTATATATGGTTATCTACAAAAATTACAAAAAACGTATTTTTATATATCTTCCAAGTTTAGATTTAATCTAGAGTTTGAAAATACTGTCGTAGATAAATATTTACATCTTATAAATGGAGAAAGTCATGTGCTGGCCGCATCAGATTTTTCAAAATGTGCATTTATCGGCTGTTGAAATTAAGTAGGCAAATGAAATTTTGAAGAAGATAGAGTGTACAACCCCAATCATCCTAAAGCACGTGCAATTCTTCGGTAAAAGGTTTGGTAACCACTTGCGTTGAAGCAAATGGATTGTAAAGCGTCGTGAATTCAATGCTAAATAATAAATATAACACGAACCGTGAATAGAAGGATTCTCTTTCTTAGGAAGCTAAAGTTTTCTTTAAGTTTTTCTTGTTTCATTAAATCGTAAGAAAACTTAATGGCAGGATAATTTTTAATTCAGAATGTAGCCTTTACAGGTGGTCAATTGTTACTAATATAATCTGAAGGGATATAGAATCATTGTTAAATACAATGCAAAAGAAATACCGGAAATAAGAGAGAAATAAAAGTTAATTTTTTCGAAATGTTTTCCTATTTAGGCATGAAAATACAGCGGATTCTATTGAATTGGTGAAAACTGTGTCACGAATAATGGCTTGATAGCTTTACCTTGATTTATTTAAACAGTGCACTAATTTTATCGCATTAAATATGTGATGTAAGTTGTTAGTAAGCTTCGTAAGTGTCAAAGGAAATTTTATCTTAATTCATCAATAAATCTTCCCCTTGTTCTTTGAAAATTTTATCTATCGAAGAAGTTATCTACTTCTACATCTACATTAATACCCTGCAATCCGCCTTTCGGCGTTTGGCAGGGGGTGTAAACACCAGTTGAATCTATACTACTTCCTTATTCGGTTATTGTTCGCGGAAAGAATGAATTTTTAAAACGATTCGTCCTAGCATCTATTTCTCTTAACTTACGGTCATTATCGGATCGACCGAGGTAACAAGGGGGTTGCATGATACCGATTGTATCTTCCGAAAAAAAAATTATCCATACAAACAAATGCAGCACTTATTAAAGGAAGATTTTGCTCATTCGGACATTCCGGAGTTTCCATTCTGCTAGCAAGCGATGGGTAGGAACGAGCGACAATTGAGGGTTGCTCGTTTTAAGGCGCTCGAAGAATTTGGCTGTCCCCCGCACGCTAGGGAATTTCAGCGTTATTTTCATAATTGTAGGAAAATTATTCCAATTTACCATCTGATTCTTACAATGCATCATTATTAACTTGAATTAATATGAATAGTTATATTGAAATTTCAAATCCTGAAATTTAAAAAATTATTGTATTGATGGAATCAGCTGTCACAGTGTTGAACTCCTAAGCTCTCCTAGCTCCTATTATTCGTCGCTGTGTGGATAACTATTGTTAGAAAAGTATTTTGATTTTATGATGTTATAATAATACGTTGCCTGTACGTTCTTGTGTGTATTTTGAGGATTGCAGGCATAGATTTCGGATATTGTTTTTAGAACCACATGTGGCAGAAAAAGCTGATTCCTCACATATAAATACTAACAATTCTCAAATAAGGAAGACAACAGCATCATAGTCGTTGCAGGAAAGACTATATAAGATACGGAATTGTTTTTAATCGTTAGTGACAGAATTCGCGTTAATAATATCTAATGTAATTTCTAATGCAAGAACATTTGGGGTACTAGTAACGTAGTAGATACCAGCTATAGCCACATATACTTACATGCCTTGAAGAATAACTTATTTGACATGGTTTTTCTATTGTCCAAATAATCCGGAACTTATTATTTCGATACTACGCCTCACATGTGAGGCTTCCAGGTGTTACGTAGTCTGCAAAAATACATATACCCGATGAAAATCCGGAATTTGAAGGGACGGAATGTAAACTCGTTTCGCTTTGAAAATCAGCTGCCTTCGGTCGTAATTCATCCATCTAATTTTCAAACTCACACTTATGCACTTTCACCATAATAAACGGCACGAGCCTTTTGTAAGTCCTCGTTATTGAACCCACGGCTATTCACTTCAATTAACCGTAACAACGTAAAGGAAAAATAAAATTCGAGAAATGCGCATGGTCATTGCTGTTTTCAGCGCGCGGTTGTAATTTTCTTTCTCCTTAATCACCGAAACTTTGACGTAATCGAAAGGTTCTTCGACCTCTCCAACGCACCGTTTTGCAATGAGCGGCTTTGCTTCCTCAATAGAAGTAGACGATAAAAAGTCACAATTTCGCCAAATAAAGTCCTTTGTATGTATGTATGTAAGATGCCAGTGGATGCGTAAAGAACCTCTTTTTTTATCTTAATATAGCTTGTTTCACGTCCCGGATGCTGAATTCCGTAAAAGTTAAAGTTAACCTGATATTTTTCTACAAATGTTTTTTTTGAAAAATATAGTTTACTGAAAAATAAAATTTTCTTCACATCCGAAATAATATTTCATTGATATATTAATTTCTTTCATTCATATTTGTTATGGTTTATCAACCACCCTTTCCAATTATTACAAAATCTTTGACAGAATTTTAGTTTTAGATATTTAGTCGTAGATTTGACGGATTCATTGCTTTAGTCATTAAGTGGATGCTGTTAATGATATATATTTAGCCTTGAATGGATGTGACTTTTCCGCATATAGACTTGTGTAGGCTTATATATACACTTATATTCCGAAAGAAGAGTTTTACTTCCAATTGATATTGATTTGCATCGTCACACTTAATTTTTTCACCGCTTAATCTTGTGTATGAAGCACTAATATTTTTTGTGAACAAATGAAGCGAGTATGACAATTTAAAATAATCAATATTTTCCTTCGGAAATTACTTTCTGGTAAACTGAAGTACTCTTACACCAGGATTTATCATTATATCCTGATAAAATAAAATTCTCAAGGGAAGTAATTAATGCATATTAAATACATTATAGTCAGCTGTTACTTTGATAAAACTCAATGTTAAATGCCCAGGTGATAAACGGACATAAAAAGTCTAAGGAGTCTGGGAATCATACCATAGATCTCATACTTTCAAGACGGGTGTTCTTACCAGTTTAACTATTTAGCAAGGATCTAACAACTAGATTATAAATTTCTTGAAAGTTGAAAACATTAATGAGATATTCTTGAAGAGACTCGTGTTATTACTCCGAGAGAATATTAGCTTTTGTATGCCGATTACAGTTATAAAGCGAAAACCATAGTTGGGAGTACGACTTAGTTGAGTAGTCGTTTATGACTTTCTAATCTCAATTTTACTGATGAAAATTCAGATCTATTATCAACATTTTTGGAACTCTCGTGGTACCCTGAAATGTCTTGAAGAAAAAGATTGATATTTGGGTCAAGTTCTTTATGACTAGTCATTTAAATATGCAATTCAACGAAGAGAGAGCATGATTATATATGAAGTAGTTATGATAATTTTAAAATTGGGAAACCATTAGCATTAGCAAGTTCATTTCAAGCGTTGCTTGATTTCTACCTCCTATTAAAATATTTTTTTTCTATTACATGTAATAATTTACACCGTCCTGACACATATCCTGTCGCTCTATTTAGACCGCACTATAATCAGTGACTCTTAATTCTAGCGCCATTCTTTACACAGTGTCCAAAACTTATACTCCACTAGATATTTGCATTAGTTTAACAATGCGACACGCTTCGGTCTTAATTTATTGATAGATTCAGCAGAAGATAATGCATCTTCCATCCTTCCAAGCACTCCACGGTGCTAAATGCTAACCGTCCCTGCATGCCGTATTTTTAGCTCCCAATTTGAATACAGATATATACAAATTAGGGGGGGCGCCTGAATATTCAACGCTCCGCGATCCATCGTCACCTGTGGGGCTCGCGGATGTCTTAAGCCGTGGCTCTGTTCCAAAAGGTTCTTCCAACTCCCACCTGAGCAAGACACGAGCGACAACAGGTGACCCGCCTCAGCCGATTATTCGGAACGACCGCGAACAACTGTTCCACCGTGACCCCGCCTAGAAGGTGTCTTTATTGGCACGCGTACACCAGCACGGCCCCTCGCGACCCGTGGAAGGAGGGCGTTGGTGCCTCCTCCGGTTGGGGTCAAGCCGTCGGAGATATGCGCGGCGTTGAAGGTGGAGCTGCAGTCGTTTTCTCCGCTCTCTAAGATCAGGAAATTCAATGTGCCCGAGGCGTGATTTAGTACCAGAAGGTATGGCTAAAGTCATCGTAATCATTCGTAAGTTACGGCGCTGAAATTAGTGTCTCCCCGAGTCTATGCAGCCGTAAATAAATGTATCCTAAGTATGTAATTAGGTGCAATTTATGGAACTTTCGCCACGATGACATCGTCGGATTTATGTCATATTACATGCTTAACGGTATCATGAAGATATGCAGTTAGTACATGCTAATAGACAAGAGTTCTGAGACTGGTTAGGGAGAGGTCGCGTCATCGGTCAAATGAACTACGGTTTTCAATTATCTATCCTCCGACTTATCGCGGAATATCCACATGATGAACTTAACGTAGATACAATGGTAAACTCGGATTCATTATTTTATTTTTATTGTTTGATTTCTGAAAATTGATAGGAAAATCGAATCGTATGAATACTCAATAGATCATCATCCATTATTTTATCGACCAAATTACTTCGTCCAAGTAGGAAAGAAGTGTTACGCCTCAGAATTACCTCTGGCAACGGATTAGTATAATTCTTATAATATTTTGGTGTATGTATTAGGTGTAAGAAGAGACTTCCTAGTCTCAATCTCGCCCGAATAAATGCCATTTATTATTATTATTATTTTTATTTGATTCGTTTTGTTTATGTCTATACTGTTTTCTCCATGGTGCACGCGTATTAAACCTAATCCCCACTAAGGGGTAAAAATTAAGGTTGAAAATTTCGTTTAAATTAATGCTAATTAAATTAATTGAAGACTTGAATTGTATGTATTATGGCATATGTTGCAAATACGATATATTATAAATAATTCCAATTTAGCGATATAAAATTAACAAAACTATTATTGTTAATAATTCGTATTGCTTCGCAGATTGTAAAGGTATCCGATGGAAGCGACAAGATTTTAAATAATCAAGTAATTATGTATGTAAAATAAGTCGAAATTAGTAGTTTCGATGCATTATAATGCATCATTCTACTAGTTCATTGCCATACTCCATTAATATACACTTTGATATAGAAAAGATCATGTACATTCACTTAATCCAAATTTAATCGTTGATAAGGGTTTGTTTGTTGGGATGCAGGATTTTTTATTTTAATATCTTGACATTTAAGAAGTGTGAAATTCGTAATACATTTTTTTCGGCTTCCAAAGTCTTAGCTACTATCTAATGATGAATTGGAAAGTATCCTCTCAGTTTACTAGGTTATCAGAATGGTTTATTAGTTTAACTTTACTTCAGTTTTAATGTTAAGCTATAGTTTTCATTCTGTTTGTGGTAAATAAGATATTATTATTATTTTGGCAATGCATAAATATTTTATGACGGTTTTCTTAGCCTAGAGTTATCTCATACACCTATCTTAATATGTCTATGAACAAACTGAGATGATGTGGCCCGATATTAAATCTCGTTTCTTTTTAGGTTCTAGGCATTGGAATAAAAAGTACATCTTGCCTATGCATTAAGTGGAAAGAGTCAACTAGGGTGTTATTGCCCATAATTTTCCTACATTATTCGCATCCTTGTTAAGGGATATCCGGTTCGCGTTAAGTGTCTGTGTATCCAGGGAAAGGCGAGAGAACGTGTTGAGGCCTGCAAGACGCTTCGTGACATCATCGCAGATAACTCTTCGTTTTGTAATTGGTCGAGTCGAGAATGGGCGATGACGCAATCTGTTTATGGATGCCAATTACAAATTAAAAAGAGAGGCAAAGTGTGGCTCGAAACGAATTAAGAGGTAGGAGATCAGGCTTATCTCCTCGCTTGGATCAAATTGAGCCTCTTAAGCCTTCTTTAGGATTTGCTGCTTAGCAGGCCTTGGCGTAACGTTCATTATCATCCGTGTATTTCGTCCGCAGTGACTGTTGCGCGATCTCTCATCGGGTAACCTAAATTAGCAGGTACCCACGTGTATTGATGTGTTTAAGTTATTAATCTTAATTATGTTTGATTCCATATCGCTTTTATTTTGGCCACAGAGCGTTGTAATTCGCTGAATGCGTCAAATTTTCTGGCGCACAATAGCTCGGAGTTAATTAGTGGACTAAAAAGGATATAGTTTTGGGTAAGATGTACTGCGAAGGGTAAACTTCTACGTGGAATTTCCGTTTTCTCTATACCAAACAGAAGGTATTCTTTAAGAAATTCACCATTTCATAGTGAATATAGAATAACAAGAAATTCACTATATATTGCACGATATTAACTTAAAATTACATGCATGATGGCATAAACTATAAGCCAACCCACAGTAAAAAATATAAATGTTAACAAAATACGTTTAAGTGTAAAATTATTTACACTAAAGATTATTTATTTGGAATTTTATTTCAATGATGATCATGATTATTTTAAGAATTAATCAAGTATTAGCTTGAAAAGGTCTATGGTAGTGGACAGGGAATTAAGAAGGTAGTCGATACAATAGGGAGAGTTGTAATGGTAGCACTGGGGTACTAATAGCAGGGAACAAGGGATAATCTAAGTGTAGGAACATAAAGTCGAGGGACTAGCATGGTAGTTCCGGGTGGACTGGATATTTAGGTTGAGTGATAACCACCTGTTTTAATGTTAAGAGATTTATTCTGAGCATTTGGCATGGGTGAAATTAAATACAGGTGCAGTCATATCTTAGTGATACTTGATTGCCCATGATTCACGTAATATTTTTATTAAGACCTCCGTTGATGATTGAGTGACAATTTTTTGGACAGAAATGATTTTTCGATGTATTTCGGACTCCTCTAGCTAACAGGAATTAGACTACATGATGTTTTGGAGGATGCTCACGTAGTTATACAAGACAAAGAAATCGAATTCACCATAACGAAATATTTGCATCTAATTCTTGCTTACGAAAAAAATTAATCAATATTTTGGTGAATGGATTTTTCATCTGATAATGATAATGCATACATCATTTCCAATCTTTGATATTATCTTCGTTTGCCGAAGCAAAAATAATTACATTTTCTTCATGTAGTGAACGCTCGCTTTTGAGGGACACCACAAGAATAAGCTCGAAACATTTTTGCACCAATTGTAATTATGTAGAATTGAAAGATTAGCTCAAACCTGAAACATTTAAGTGAGTGTAATAAGAATTTATCTTATATATAATACTTATTCCAATCTTCAAGAAACTACGCGAATTTTCTTAGTCGAGGTAAATTTTCCTTAAGTAGAAAGTTGATCTCCATTTAGAAAATTACATGAATATCTTCCGCGTCGATATAAAACGAAATTCTAGCTGCAACCGTGAATTGCAAATGCTTACCTAAGTCCAAAAATATTCTGGGTCAGAATGCAGTTGGTATATGCCTTACAAGGAAAAGAAAAAAATATCTGCGGACAGGTTGGTCAGCGTCTTGAACCTTCGAATTCCCTTCTTCTTACCGAATCCACTTAAACTGAGTTTCAGCCAAATACGACTGCGGTGACGCCATAAGTTACGCACGGCTTAAAATAGCGTGAATTAAAATAAGATAACAAAATCGTGCTGTCAGATTTACTCACCGCACCTCACTATACACGTTAATTTATGGGTTTATATCTATCAGATATTTTACTACTTGTGCTACGTGTATCTGCTACATGAAATATAATTATCCAAGGGAAAACAGATGGATTCCCGGAAAATAAACATTATATTTGATAGCTTTGATTAAATCCGCTTATCATTGCAATGAAATTCGCATCAATTCTGGCGGGAACGTTTTAATTTTCAGTGAAACATTCCGTTAATTAATGAGAATGAAATGGTTGCCACGTACCACTCACCACGGCAGTTACCTCGGTAGAAAAAAAAATTATCCTACCTTAACATGGAATAATTACCATATACCTCGCGTAGCTTACTTGTACAATATGTTTTCTGCCCTCCTTAGTTTAAACAAATGTGTTTCTTAATGACTTTGGTCTCGGACAACAAACGCGCGCCAGCGCATGGCAACCGAGTGAGAAGTTGCAAAGGATATCGGAAAAAGCATTGATATAAACCAGTGCATCCGTAAAGATACAGTGATAAATAAACAGGAAGCCGTTGATCGATTATTTCCTCCGTTTTATGGGAGTAAATGTCTAGTTTTGCTCTAACGTTTCATGGAAGGAGTGGTTACCGATTGGAAGTCTGCCAAGTCTCTTTTTCTTGCAGCTTCTTAGCGCAAGTCATCATGTAAATGGGACCAAATAGGATTGGCGTGCAAGTTACATTTTAGTTCTACAACCGGCGGTCAACGACTCGGTCATGTAGTGGTTCCAATTGGCCTAGATTCGGGTCTACACTTAAGATAGAAATGTAGGCAGTCATAAATAAAGCATACTGGATCTAAACGCTCATGAAAATACGGGCTATATCTCCCAAGCGGCTGATTATATGACGATCTATATCATTTATTGGCAATGATTCAGAGGCCGTTGATCCACGAATAATCCGAAAATCGCTTAACCCACTTCTGGGTTTAAGAGCCAATTATGAGGACCACTCCTTCCATCGGTCTCGAGGAAGCTTGCCACCAAAGGAGAGATTAGAAAGAATAAAAGGAAGCCGGGTTACTGAATAAAATTATCATTCCACTCCAAACAGTAAAAAATATCACTCCATTTCATAAAATTGTTTCTTTTTAAGGGTGCTTCATTAGCACCAAAATTAATATCCCTCTGCGATATACATTCCTTTGCCTTCAAACTCAATAATTATATTTGAAATTCTATTCTATTTATGGAGGAGATGTTGATTTCGCGCTTAACTTTACAAAGTAATCAAAAATTAATATCTCAATCTCAGATATTCGCAATTAAACTTTTAGTTAAAATAATGCAAAATACTACTTTTTGCAATAATATTATCGATTTGTCTCAAAGCTTATAACATAGAATCATAAAAGGACAGTTATTAATTATTCTCTACGAATGCATCAAATTTCATCTGTAGTAGTTTTGCTATTTGAGAAGAATAGTATTGCACTTTGACTTGTACGATTAAAAGGTTTGTCCAAAATTCTTAAACTACCTTATTAGCATAAGGAATCTGGTTATTACTAATGGACTTTTTAATGTAAATATTTTAATTTTAGTTTTTGTAGCTAATTTTTCATGTAATATAATTATTTTCCTTTCGCTTCGTTATTCTTCTATAATGCAAACATTTACATTAATAATTCTATGTGAACATGTATCCGTATTGTTTTGTTTTCGTTTCGAGTTATGTTAACCTTAAAAATTTGTTTAACTGTACCTAGGTTTCGCAGTTTTTCGTATTTCCCTTTTAAAGGTTTTTTTTTTCCTGTTGCGCTGTTTTTCTAAAGTGAAACCTGGGATTTTTCAACCGGCAAGATAGTATTCTTGTGTGTACTTTTGTCAAGCTGTCTCTTTCTTTCAAATTTTATTTGACGAAAGGTAGTTTGAATAAGACACTTATTAGTCTCAATAACAAATATTCTCTATTAGTTCATAATTTGAGCATCACTAGTTATTTTTTAAGAGAATTGTAAAAAGTCTTGCGTTGAGTATGCAGTTAGTTCTTTGAATTATCGTGTTTATCCCATGGTTTACATTTTTAGTCTGAAATGTTCCCTTTTTTGGGAACATTATAAAATTTTTTCAATTAATTGTAATCTATATTCCGTCGATAGACCTTGCTTGATGTGACTATAATGTTTATTTTTTATAAAATAATTTAATAATCATTTCATTACAGATATTTTCTTTCTCGCTATTCCCTTCTACTTACTGGGAGGAGTTGTATTAGGTAAATCCCGTCTTAACCATATGCGAGGAGATAACTGTTTGCCACCGATGACATTGAAGGGTCTTTTCTCTCCTCGGGTGCAGATGAAAAACTTGAGAGCGTCCGTGACAATGCATTCGCCCGAAGCCCTTCTGCAATCATCTTCTCCTTGACTTTTGGGAATGTTAACAGGGAAGGGTTCACGGAGTCGTGAATCGATAATGTATTTTAGCATCTCCTTGAGCACGGTCACGGTTGAAACAGCGAAGAGATTGAAGGGAAGGAAATAAAGATTCTCTGTTCGAGTGAAGTTATTTATAGCCAATGATTTTTTTTTGTTTTTGAGGCATCTTTCGAGAACGACGCTGCCACGGAAACTTTTTCGCGAGTTTTATCTTTCGCGATTCAGCAAATATTCTCTAATTAATACGATGACCATCTTCGTGGGTTATAAGTTCCCTGTAACTGAATACAACTTGGAATATAATGCCTTTATTACGATGAATAGAAATCAAATCGTACGTGAGAGATTAAAATCTTCCCGCTCCGATTTTTTACTATTGTGAATTTCGGGTCAGTATCTACAATTTGCTTAAATATTTTCTTTCGTTCTCTTCATCTTCCAATGTCTTTAGTTTCAACAGAAGCGGTATGAATCTACCATTCTCTATTCGAGATTAGTTCCTTATGCAGAATTCATTAGTTTTGAGTTAAAAGGGTAATTGGCCTAGATCAGTTGAATGAAAACACAATCTGAGTTTCAAATTGTGTTTCCTTCAATCGACCATCGATGAGTTCCACCATATATCGACAGACGTCATTAAATATAATTGGGACTATTTAAATTATCATGATTTTTTCCGGGAATTTTATTTACCGACTCGTAGTTCCATTCGTAAGCATTAAAATGCAATTCCAATAGGTATACTTTAGAATACATATTATCTGTGAAAATTATTAGAATTACATGTCCTTGCCTGTGTTTTGATTGAGTCTAGATGATGATTCTATTGAACTTGGGGCGCTGGGTGGACTGTAGTTCTAAGAAAATGCCTTAGCCTTGAGTTGAATCACATTTATCCATTGCAGAACGGTGTAAAGGACAATTATCTTGCGTTCATTGGAGGTGACATTATGTAGGTGGATTTTTCGCAGCAGCCCATGTTCTTAAAATCGCCCCATTTTGGTTCGCGGTTGGTTTTCTTCACATTTACATTCACGATACCGGTCCTCAGTCCTTAATGATGTCCCGAAGGTCGCCTTCGATAAGACCCTGAGAATCTTTCAATGCCAATAGATTGACGACGTCAGCCAATCAAAAGAGAGTCCCCTTATTCCAGAGGCAATCCATCAAGGGAAGTTGCATGGGGAGGTTTTTAAGAAGGAGTAGATTAAGGGACAGAGGCGGATCTGCCCCTGAGAGGCTGATTGATTGTCCTCTTTACCAAGTCTTATTTGCTCCGAATAAGAAGCTTTTTTTCGCTTCCTAAAATGATCGTCTTACTTCCATTACGGTATACTTTTTAATGATGTTAATGGATCTTCATGAGAGGGGACTTCTTCGGAGATGCTCCCTACGCCTTGAGAGCAATATGTCATACGGCAAACAAGTAATTTGTGACGAACAAACATTCCTCGGAGGAAAGGAAGTGAGCTGTCTCAGCCAAAGAAATTAATTTGGTAAAGTTTTTAGAAATCATTAGCTGAGATGCGATACTTCAGCGGTTCGGAGAGATGCGAAAAGTCGGTTTTTAATTTTTTTTAATTTTCTATTAACTTCGTGTCTCCTGCCTGTATTCGAACCGTGCATTTTCGTCGTTTTACTTAGATTCCACTTTAATTCAAACAGTAAACAATAATCCAAAGCAGGAAAATTTATAGAACGTAATCATCAGATGATGATGCCCTATCTGTGAAACCGGCCGTTTTTTTAATATATCTTGTGGAAATATTAAAAGTGTTCAATTGATTTATTTAGATTCCTGTCTTGGATTTTCACACAGTAAAGCCTTCCTCGTTTGATTTCATTGATCGAAGGTCTGTGAACAAGTCCTTTATTCCGTGTTTGTCTTTCGTGGTGCAATTTTCTAAGAATGGCGATTTAATAATTTTAAGGGTAAATATAAAAGAAAGAAAAACTAAACCAATCGAATGATGCGTGTTTAGAAGAAAACCTGTGTTTAGATATGAATTCCCTCGCTTTTGAGTCTGTTTAGTATACTGTGCATACTTTTACATCCTATTATTAAGAAATATGGTCAAAGAAGAAACTTTATTATTACTATTTCTTCAATGGAAACATTTTCCTCCAATTATATTCGTTTTAATATAACATGCACACAAGATGAACGCAGATACCCATGGCCGAAGATAAGACTTAGCAGAATATTCAATATTATCGAAATTTGCTAATTATTGAGTAAATTTTCGCAGTATTCATTAAATCTTGCGGAAAATTATTATCTCTTCTTTATTGCTATAACTTTTCTCGTCAAGGATTTTCAAGTCAAGGATTCATATCTTGATTTCATTATAAGCATTGGGAGGTAAAGACAACGTGAAAACCTACTGCTTTGGTGAAGTTCACGATTTTTTTATTTTATTACTAAGCTCACCTTCTAAACATGGTTCTTACAGAGTAGTTGGGTGTTTATCATATTGAATAATTTTGTTTAATTCCAAAATATCTACATCCTCCGTGCCGTACTTCCCTGTAATGAAAACTTTTCCTCAATGTAGTTTTTCGTCTTTATTTGCTCCGCTTTGCAAAGTTTGCCCATTCAAATTATTCAGACAAACAGCAGTTCAAGGAAAGGCATAAAACGACAGGAAAGAGAATATTCTAAAATTAACTTGCTTTGATGCCTTTCGTATCTAATGAGTTACTCAATGATGGTGAAGGATAGCAGATAATGATAATCCTCCCGTTCGCGACTCGCCACACATTTTTCGCTTACATGTCATCCTCTGATTCCGTTCGTTTATTGCCCAGCCGTAATGTACGATTAGCTGTTAATTAGCGATGTTCTGCTCAACATGCCCAGAAGTCTCCGAACACGCGAGATAACCCCAAATTAGGTAACACTTATTTGAAGCCAATCTGCGATCGGATGGCTGATTCACCGTTGCGAATTAACACCTCTCTTTACGTTTAAATACCCTGTTTTCCCATGCACTGATATTTAGGATCGCCCAAAATTTAATGATCTCTACGAACAATCCAAATTTGGCAATGAGCTTGAAAGCCTAAAAGATTCGTAAATCAATGACGTTTTGTGGGTGGACGATAATGGAAGACTTCCCAGCAAGGATGTGAAGCCGTAATATGTTGTTTAAAACGATTTCGGGTGAGTTACATGTCGTATCGAGTCCTTTCTATCTAGTACGTCGATCATTTTTGCGCCTCCATCGATAGCAGTTTGATTAACTGAGGGAGTTAAAAGAATTTATAGGAGGAATAAATAGTGATATTCGTGAATGTGCCATATAGCGAGTAATAAAATTTCTCAAGAAGTTACTATTTAATTTTCTATTAAATCAGGTTCTAGAAAGTTGTGCGTAGTAGGTACAGGTTTTTTAGAGAAAGATTTCCGAGTAAGCCGAGTTTTTCACCACTATTTTATGGAGGAAAATCACCTCTCGGTTTATACTCGAGGAAGGGTCCCTTACCTATTCTTCGATGGAAAAAATCAACCGTAGTCGGAAATCGGCTTTTGTATTAATAAAATGTGTAATAATTTGTATGCCCTATCAATTAGCAGAGATGAAAGAGTATAAAACTTACTGCAATTATAACCCAAATCTTTCCTAGAGGATTCAGGTCGACTCTTTTTCTTACAGACTACGGTTTATTACCTAGTGTTTTATGATACAAAGATTATTGCTAAAAACTTTCCTTAAATTTTCCGTTCTTAATTGTAGATATCGCATTGGAAAGGATATATTTAACCGAAGTAACACAAATACATAATGTATGATAAGAAGATAAAATCGTCGAAAATGGTTAATTTTTCATTTTAGTTTTATATACCTTGTACCTCCAATAGTATCCTGGGAGCAACTCCAAGACACTTTAAATTTTGAATGTAGCTGATAAGGGAAAAGGTAAAACTTAAATCGTTTTCTCTTTCAATTCTCTTCATTAACATAAGAAACCAGGTTAACATTGGAGCAATTTTTCATTTCCACGAGTCCTCGTACCGAGGTCATTCTGATAAGAGTTCCGCTCCGCGTATTTATGTTTCGTGCCTTTCTTTTAGAACGCCTCCATCTACAATAAAACAATTTAGATGAAAGCGATAAGCTTTGGCCAGAAAGAGGAAAGTCGAAAATTAATTACTTTCCATGTCCATTAACTAAGTTACTTGGGATTGAGGTGACCTCATGATATCTTAGCTCACGTTCTCGGATAAATTCACTCGAAGGCTTTTTGAGGAAGAATTTTAAAGGCTCTCGGGAAGTGCTAATGGGAAATTTCCTCTCAGAAGATGGAAGACTCACAGTATATGATTAAATTTGATTGAAGTACACGCATATGGAAAATTTCCACCAAGAAAGAAGAAAAACCTTTTCAATCTGAAAAAATTAACTGAAATCATTTCTTCGTATTAGTTAGATTAGTTATACTGAGAATAGGAAATCATCGCGTAACGTATTTCTAAAGATTTAGTTCTTCTCAGTAAATCTCTCGGAAAATGGAGAAAGTTAATCGTCAATATTTGATAACTAGTAAAGGCGTTTGTATGAAATATAAAACCAGGCGATGGTTAGGAAACGATTTTAAAATATGTGAGAATAAATTCAATCATCTCAGGAAATACTTTTTTCTCTTTCTATAGTGAGCATGAGGGAATTTTGTTTCATTGTTAAAATAAATAATTTCTTCTTTTTGGCTTATTTCTGTGAAAGTAACTAAAGTTTTTACTTGGTGTATATTTTGGTAATTATAAATTTCGTTCATGGGCAGAAGAAACGGAGCTTTGGGACTGAATTACTTAAGTCTAATCACTTATAGTTTAATCCCCTGAAATTAAATAAACCTGTCCTCAAGAGGGCCTCTGTACAAGTTTCTCGATTTTTTTATATTTTAATGAGGCAAAGGAAATAATGACCCATATATGTTGAATTGAAATTGTATTAATGGAATTGTATAGCTTAAGCATTTCAAACCACGAATTAAGCTTTGTTTATCTGATATGTTCTCAAAGGTATGCATTGTGGAGTAAGAGCTATACTTTTACCACCATTAAAAAATTACTACATTAAGATTAATTTAAACACTCTTTGCGAAACTTAAATATTTAGAAACATATTTCATGCATAATCATCCCGAAAATATTGTTGGCATTAGATGAAAGGAAAATTTTCATTTCTCTCTAATCGCTTAGCAGCATTTGTTTAGGCGCAACTGATGGAAAGAATCATGGTAAATGTTTTGAAAGCATCAGTGAAGAGGAATATTCCAAGAGATTGATTCCTTTTAATGTGGTAAACATGAGATGGTGGAGAGGAAATTTCCACAAGCAGTAGCGGGAGAAACCGGAAAATCAAATCTACCGAGTTTCTGATTAGTTTTGGTCACAGAGATAGTGTATGCAGCCAGAGTCGGAAATGATATGAAAACAGCTGGGAGAGGATTCCTTGGAGATGTGAGAATTTTATCTACAATGTAAAATATGTTTTCCTCCAGAAATCAATTTGATGAAAGGCAAAATCTCCTGGTAATGTGAAATTGAGGAACTCTAGATGATGATACTTGTGAAGCGATTGGAAAAAATTTCAAGTTAAGGAAAAAGCAGTTTACAAAACTTATATATATGGAATACGCAAAAGAAGAAGCGCAATCGTACAAAAATCTTAAATTATTTTCATTATTTCAAAATTAACTAAATAAATGCCGGAAAATGGCTCTTTGAAAACAATTTTAATTGCACTGGCGAATATTCAAGACTAACAAACGGTGTAGTAAAATAGATGAAATGTCTAGGGAAAATTATGAGTAGGTACAATTACATTGGTAAATTTTCAAGCGTCCTATCAGTTATATTTGCGTAGAGAATTTTTAGTGCCTATACCTTTCTCTATGCCAAAATCGGAGCCAATAAAATTAATGAGAATTAATTTTATTGGCTGTTTGAAAATGTATTACGAAATTACCAATGTTTACCCTACCATGTATATATCCGAGTATCTATACTCGGAGAAGATTTATTTAAATTGTATTATAAGGCTTAAATATACATATTAAAGGAAAAAGTTCCTCTGAAATTACTCGAAAACAAACTTTTTATGGACACCGCGAATACTAAGAAAGCTCGCAAACAAATAAAAACATCAACGGTAGACATCTCAATTTCTAGCGGATACGATAGCTCATTTCTAAGAACACAATATGAATTTAATAGTTTTTATCTATGATAAGAGTAATAAAACCGGAAGAGTTACCACGGAGGAAGTTAGAGTTCAGTAACCTTAAAAGATATCCGACTTCTCTATTCTTGCGGTTGAAAACTCCATCTCTTGGAGAAGTAAGTCGCAATTTACTCTGCTTTTTTTCATTTGGTAATCCAACTTGATGATTGCGACGCAGATTTCTAACAGCGTATTATAACTAAGTATTGATTTGGAGACTCTCATGCGGTAATATCTTCAATGCCTACAAATTGCAGTGATACCTTTTCGTTTCATTGCGTTTAATGACTTGAAGTCAAGAGCGAAAGTGAAAACAAACTATTCTGTGGTACAGTAAAAGTTTGTTTTCACTTTCGATACTTGAAGTCAAGTTGGTTATTGAGATTTGGTATAAGTTTTACCTCTCTATTTTCCAATTAACCGTAATTTACAAAAATGCAGTGAAAATAGTTAAAAGCAATTACTTTGTTATAACCGCAGTTCACAAATTTTATGAAGATTTTAATTTTTAAGATAGCCTGGAGGGATAGATTGTACGAATGTGGCGCGAATTAACATTGCTTTCTTTAAATTTTTCATTATTACCGATTTGAAATTCTTACCTCTACATCTCGATGATTGGAATATTTGTAATCATCTTTAAGTTTAACAAGTGTCATTTACTTTTGTCTCACAATTTGTATTATTTGTGATTGTGATACTGTGATAGCTTTAGAGTTACGAGTGCCCAATATTGGAATTCATTTTGGTCACTCCTTTTTCTACAAAGTGTCTATCCTAAGGTAATTTTACAGTAATCGTAAATTTGTTAAACTTACGATTAATCAATTACTTACAATCATATTAATATAAATTCCCTCTCCAGGGCTTTTGCCAGCTACTAAAAGAAGAATTTTTCCACACTTTGTGGACTTCATAGAGAGATTAGGAAAAATATATTAAATATCAAGGAATTAATCGTTGAACGTATTTAAAGAAACCAATCATTTTTATTTCGACCAATTTCCAAGCTAATATTTGCTTGCATTTTTTTCTCATCACCCATAAATATCCGCGTTTATGATAGATTTTTGAAATCATAGCTGGGTTATTCCAATCCAAACGGAACAAAAAAGAGTATCACGTTCTCGCATATCGCTAAAAGTTTTCATTATATTGCTAGCAATAATAGAAATATTTTTCCAATTTATATATTAGTACTACGAATAGATACAAAATGGCGAATTGACGAAGATTGAAAAAATTGGTTTCTCAGTCAAACGCCCGTAGCCCGATTTTTAAACATACAGTGCATTGATTCTAATCCCTTAAAATTTTTACAATATAGCTTTTCTTTGAAATAGGTGTTTATTAGAATTAATATTTTTTATTTTATATTTAAGAATTTGTCTGTCAACCACCTTGAAAAACGTGTGTACTTTCATTGCTAATTTGGCCAGAGTTAAGCGTATTTCAAAATATAATGCATTGTAATTTCCTTCAGGAAGTAATTTAGTAGTCCTCTGCTCAAGAATAAAATATTAAACTCATTACTCGACTCCATTTCATTTATTAGAGGAATAGATGAGAGTAGCTCTTGAAAGGAGGAAGTGACGCAGGGACCATTAACAGGCATCTTTGTTCCTCGGATATGAAACTATAATAGATCTGCGGGGGTTCGCAGTTTGTTTTTGCCTCCATTTAACTACTCCATTCCGCTCCATCACGGAGCAATCTGTTCCATCGTTCAATTAGGTTCGAGAGTAGAAACGCATATCAACGATCGCTATTCATTTCGAGTGGAAATCGTGAACAAAAACATCCGCGCTTTGTGTGATATTCCGGGAGTAAATAATACCTGAACGGAAGGTAAATTGCTTCACTCTTTGTCGCAGGGCTTTCGGTGATCAACCCATTAATTTTTTATGTTCCTCATGCCTCTGCAGCCGATCATATTTTAAGTGGAACTGCTCAATACTTTTCCTGCACAAGTTCGATTGGAAGTATTCAAAGAACGGATAAGATTGTTTACTACAATTTGCTTTTTGTAATGTGGTATACATTATTTAATTCCTAGGATCGCTTATAAAAGACAAAGTTTGTAGTGTTTGTTAACAACCAAATTAGTTTCTCTTTGAAGCGAGACTTAATATAACCACCCCACTTAATTCGTCACGCATCTGCTTTCTTAAACTTTATCGTAAGCATTAATATCAAATAAATAAATGTCATTATTGATTATTTTCTCAGCGAAAAGTTAATAAGGAAACATGATTAATTCATGGTTTATTTTTAAAGAATAGGCAAGTGAGTTTGTTTCCTCATTACCTCACCCGCCACGGCTATACATGAGGATAAAATGTAGTCAATAATCGGAATGTAAGTCCAATGAATAATGCAATTCCACTTACATATTGCTTCAAAGTGCATTCTCTGGTAAAGTAATGTCAGAGCCACTACTATGTAATGTCATTATTTTGCTCAAATGATACTTTTTACTTATCACTATGATTTATCCCCAATAGTTTTATTCCTTTTAGGCTGCCGCCAAGATCTAATATTACAAAAAAAAACAGTTTCGAATTATAAAATCGTGAATTACACGAGATATTTTCAATACTAGTCGAAGTAGAACTTGGAAAACTATGATTTTGATCTTAACAATCAAAGTAATTAGATCTAAATTGATTCATTTAATAAAAAATTAACTATAATATAAGAGACCCTCACATTCTTAGCATTAGAATTTTCTAATGTTAATGTTAGAAAATTCTCAAATTTGTTTCTCAATCACAACTCTGTATCATATGTATTCTTGCCGCGGATGATCTCGTCTAAAAATTCCGTATATCCTTGAAGTCAAGAGTGGCCAAAGCTTAATTAACTTGACCATAATTAACCTTGGGCTGTATCCCCTGTTATAAATCTCCGAAGCTTTCAGATTCGTCATTAATTGAAAGGTACCGACGATCTAATCAGTGATATAGCAAACGTATTCGTATGACTACAAATCTACAAATGAATAAGCCGGATGACATAATGGAAATTGTTGCTCGGTTACATCACTACCGTAAGCTATATCATTTTTCTGATAACAATCAGATCTTACCGCCACTTAAAACAAGAGTGCACACCTGAGCCTTAGGTTTTCCTGGACAGTGAAAGGGAATGTTAAGGCCATCCGCGGTTTAAATCATGTCCATGAGATTGAATTGCACGTGTTGGAATAAATTATTTTGTTCTGTCTTATAAAATGAAGATTATGTACCTGAATTGTAACTATACCAGCTAGTTACTGAGTGTTTATCAATTAATGATATCGGAAGAACCAAAAAAAGAAAAAACTCTCGGGATCGAACCAGCTCTTCCCCGACGGTTGCTCTCACCAAGCGTGCTATAACTGCAGAACAACCTCTTCCCAGAGTTTCCTCTATGGATTTTGATTGCATTTAGCTTCAAATGATTTTGTGACAGCTATTACTACGTTCGATGAGAATTCTTAACTCTCATATTCCGTACTTAGTTACGCGAATTTATTCTGCATGTTGAACAATTAACGGTTACTCATCTTTTTTGTTATTTCGAGAGATTAGAAAGATTTCTCTATTTTGTTCTATTCGTTAATCTTTTGTAGTTGCTCTTATAAGTAATACAGTTATAATAGTATATGCAAACTGCACTTTTGCAAAGATATGACGTCATCTTTGTACTATGCCTTCGTTTTGTGCATGTATAATATTTTCTAATAGGACCAATTGATCAATAACGAGGGTTGATCGGAAAGTAACGCACAATAATTTTTTTCTCCCCTGATACTGCAGCTGAAATGTTGAAATTTCACGGCAATACAGCTTAAAGTTAGTACTATATTTTCGTGAAATTTCAACATTGCAGCGGCAATACCAGGGGAGAAAAAAATTATTGTGCGTTACTTAGCGAAATCAGCAGTCCGCAGATGGCTATAAACGGACTTCTACGAACAGGGTATATTGAAACTGGTACCACGATGGAAGAAATGTGTTGAAAATAATTGGTGACTATGTAGAAAAGTTGGTTAAAGATGCAAGTTAATTTGTGATTTGTTTGGTTTTGGTGCATATTAAACTATTTGGGAAAAAAATTATTCTGCGTTACTCTATGATCAACCCTCGCATATCGATGAGGAAGTACTGTGGGTACTTTCTGTAATTTTCCGTTAGAAGTATTTCATAATTACAGATATACCCTGTAATTTAATCCATATATCTACCGAGGATACGTGTTTACTATTAAATTAATAATTAACTATTTACGTTCTGTAA
Source organism: Sympetrum striolatum (assembly GCA_947579665.1). Classification (NCBI taxonomy): domain Eukaryota; kingdom Metazoa; phylum Arthropoda; class Insecta; order Odonata; family Libellulidae; genus Sympetrum; species Sympetrum striolatum. Next base: position 14,697,806 of record OX388346.1, read on the forward strand.
TTTTGAAACATTCGAATTCAGTATTTTACGTCCAGTAATAAGCAGGAGGTCTATGGCTATAGAAACACTCGTGACTGATTTATCAGCATTCACAAAGGTATTAACGACATTTAATCACCAACAGGTTTATGTGAGCGTAATTCAGCGTTCTTTTAGGTGAGACCAAACCCACGCCCATTTCACATAAATGAAGAGGTATTGCACGAATGGGAGGTAATGGAAGCGGCATATTGGAATTTACAACGCGTGGTTCGACCAAATTGAGTTCCATTCCGTTCCCCGTTTCTGAGGCGCCACTTGTATAATTACTCTTTATGGAATATCACATATCGAGCTTTCCCTTGACCTATCACGGAATTTGATTGAGCATCGCTTTGCAAACGGACTGAATCATTGGAAAGGGAATAACGCGTGAGTTTAGGCTTTGACATCTTTTAGATTTCGCCAACTGTATGTTGGAAAATGTGTATCGCACGCAGGGTGTATTTTCCTTCTGTGGATTCCTATTACCTATACTCAATAAGGTTTCTTATACGCAAAATATCTCTTCAATTTGCATTACCTTATCTGTTATTAAATTAGTTGGCTTTGAGGGTTTATTAACATTGACGATGGGTTAGATGAAACATTTTCTATAAGATAGACTATCGATTAACAAGAAAGTGGAAGAATTACCATCAGTCTAACTCCATTAAAAATGTTACTTATCTGTTTTCCTTTTACCTCAACGGAAAGGTAGTGTCTGGATTTGTGATGTTTTAGATTACTTTGATTCCGTAAATACCTTTGTGACCTAGCATTGCATTCACATAGTAGTGGGGTAGAAAACCTTCCTGGACATCATTGACCCCTCCCCTTTCCCTCGCTTCAAAACTGCATAGCAAATTCTCTCATTTTAAGATATAGTGTACCTGATGATGACCGCCATGGTCGAAACCGGTCGTATTTAAAATAAATTTGTGGGAAATACGAAGTACGCATTTGAATTATTTTATATCATTAAGGAAGGAATTCGAATATATATCTCATCTATGAAAAAGGGTTGATAACTTCCAAATCCTTATGAGACATAAGAGCTTTCAAAAATCAATAAATCTCCAATCAAAGATCTTTAAAAAAATAGCAGAACATTTATCCACAGGGATTACAAAGTTAGTTGTATTTAATCATCATCAATTGGTAGCTTCTCCTATCAGGAGGTTAGCTCTCATGGATCTCCACTCTTCTCTACTACTTGCTTCCCTTTTCATATATAATTTACAACAAAAAGCCAAGAAACGGCATTTTTATCTCCTAAATTAAAGTTGGATGATTCATTTTTGACTGTTGAGTTGATTCGATGACAAATGTATCTTAACTTGAGCATTTACGTCGTAATCAATTAAAACATGCCATCAGTCTTTTCCGCAAATATTAGCTATTAGCTAGTGGTATCATTTTCTATGTAATTTAAGGTCAGTAATGTTATCAAAAAGTGAACTTTGTCGCGGAGTGTCTTTTTCTCCGTTTTTAGTAAATGAAACTCGCTCGTCATAAGCTTATCACCATATGTTGAATTCATTCAGAGATTTGAAATAAATTCAAAATTATTATTATAGTAAACATGTCAAATTTAAGGATTCTCATGGATACATTGCATTATAAAAAGGATTTTTATATTGAGGGAGATTTTATTGTTTTACGGCTAAGATAATTATCTGTAGGATATGGAATCTAATTATTTGCATTCGCAGTGTTGCATTTTGTCTAGTAGAGGGTAATCTATGAGAACAGCTTTGTAAGTACAACTTTCTTACCTCGACGTAGCGTCGAATCATTTAAATTTATATAAAGGGAAAGGCGATGACCCCTCCCTTTGATGACTTATAGTAAGCTAAACTAGTTATTTGACTCGGATATGACTAGGAGCTCAATTCAAAAACTACTAGCGAAATTTGTCCACGATTTCCTCGCCTAACTCTGATTTTCAAGTAAAATTTACATTTTAACGATCAATTAGTGAGAATTTTTGCAGTGAGATTTTAGCTACCTAAAGTAATAAGTCTTCTTTGTCTTTTTTTCAGTTTTTTGACCGTTTTGACTTATTTATAATCTAAATACTTAAGGAGCTTTTACCAAACGAAATTATGTTTATAATGTTTATATGTTCAGTGTGTCCATTATGTTCAAATAATATAACATGTAATTGTTAGATGTGTAATTGTTAAAAGGGTTAGGTGTAAGAAGAGACTTGATAGTCTCAATCTTGCCCTGAATAAAGTCCTTTATTATTATTATTATTAATAAACTGGGTAGAGATATAAACCAAACCAACATTTCAGGCATCAAATGCAGCCAATTAAAAATGATTTACTAAAATCCGAACCTTTTCTGTATTTATTCTACTCTACTTATTAAGATTTTCATCAGATTTGGACTATGCCCGATTGCAGTGCATTTCTCATAGCGATCTATATTGCATCAGATTTATTCTTTGCGATTTTACAATATTCAATCTTCTTTTATCACCTATGCCTTAGATTTGGGGCGATAAGCATGTAACAGTGGTCCAATTCCAACCGCTTTTTCTATAACGCATTCGGGTCCAACGGAGGTAATATTATAATGCAATCTCCGAAGAACTCGCTCTCTCCGGTTTCCTTGGAGTCTCTCCACTTTTTCGATCTTCTTTCGATTGTTTGCGCGGCCCGTATTTGTATGTACTTTGCGAACAAACAAACGGCTGTATCCGGCACGTACCAGATCTGCTTCTTAATCGCATGTGGGATTTATCTCTCCCCCACCCCCGTCCCACTTCCTTCCAACCACCACCGACATAACCTCCTGCCACTATTCTTCTATTCTCTCCTCAAAGTCCACTTCTTGGATGCCTGTTCGATTTCCTTTGACGTATACAAGGAATTCAACAAAAACACTTCAACTCGAATTTGCCTTGACTCTACTCGATAGTTTATTAATTATATTTCAAATTACTCATTAAAAACATTATTCATAGGAATAGAATATTATTTAGAAATAACTACTTAAAGAAACGCTTGTTTGTTGATCCAGTATTTTATACTTTCCATAAATATCCCAAAGGGAGGAAGTTTGAATGCTTAGAGGTTTTGAATACAGTGTCGTCGGTTTCACTCAATCTCAAGTCCTCTGATTTCAACTATGAAATATGGTGTATCGTTTTTGCTTGTTCCCAATAAGTAGCCATGGCTTTTATCCTACTTGACTCATTTCTTTGAATTCGACTATTATTCAGTAATGTTCTCGCGACGAACGTCGGTGCTTATCATTCCGATGAGAACATCCGATTTAATGGAATGCGTGATTAATTTTGGAAAATGGCATGACAGAGTAAATACTAAATAATGCACAATTAATAACCATAGATAAATAAAACAGCAACTTTTACTTTTCACAGCACAAAATGCAATGAGGACAAATTTTGACTGGATGTTTCCCTTCACAAGTCTAGAAACGGTTGGATGTATGGAACCTAAGAATCTTCCTCTGCTTCAGAATTACCTTAACAACTCGATGCAGTATTTGTAATGCAAGAAATAAAAGTGAAATAAAATTTTTGTTGGTTTTTACTTTGTCCTGTAACGTAGGTCTCATCTCTGGGTAGTAGTTATGTGACATCTTTTTTACCATGAAAGGTGTTAACCTTTCTATGTGGACAATAAAAGATGCAGAAAAAGAATCTATTTCAGGGGATTAAATAAAGCACTCGTTCTAATGTAACAATTTTAAACCTCCCTCGAGAATAAACAGAAGCAGTGATACACTGTTTCAACGGATTGTTTTTAAGTAAGCAGGGCATTGATTTGTACGTAGGCCTTGGTGGATTCCTTAGGATTTGGATTCACTGCGTGAAAGTGCCGCTTCATAGATTTTCAATCAAATCCATGGATAAAATTGTCCAAAATTTCGACTTCTAGGCATCCTCCATCTTGAGTTTCAGTGATGTATTTCTACTGCGCAGTACACCAAAGTAAACTCATGTAAATTCAGCCAATGCCCTTTCCATTTAGCAAACATCGCACTTGTTGTATCCTCAAACAGCGTCTTGAGTAACAGTCTTCTGTTTATCATGAATATCGTGATTCGTAATAGGGCATACAGCCCTGCCAAATACCGCGTGTTGTCCGTCCAAACATCTTTCTTTTGACGACATGTCTAACTCGAGGAGCTTCTCCCTTTCGCCATCCCTTTTTGGGACGATGAATAGAAGTACTTTTCCATTCTGATTTTCCCCTTTTGTTTGCTTCCGGAAACGAAATTTCATCGCGTCTTTCACTGAATGACAATTTAATACTGAATGAATATTCAGAATCGCTGTCGTCGGAGCTAATTGCGTGGGTTTACTGAACGGAGCTGTATATATCCAGTTTGAAAGATTTTTCTTATTATCATTCGAAGTCAGATAATGGAGGTTTTTACCCTTTGACCATTGCTAGGCAGTTTCGGTGTTGTTGACCTAAGTGATCCTTTCCAGGTAGTTTGATTAGGAAATGTTGAAGTCTTTCATTTTTAGCGTTTTCTAAATGCGTCAGTGTTACTAAGTAAGTCAGTATTTAATTCAGTGAATATTATATTCAGTGAAATAACAATTGTCATCCCTTAAAGACAGATTCGTTATTTGTTTCCTTGTCATTGTCAAGGGCATACATGATGCCCATGTTCTATTTAGGTATATTAGGTTGTTTTCTGGAGAGTATTTATGGTGAACAACTTGTCATAATAGCTCTATCTCCACAGCTCTTTCGTCAAAATTTTTACACATTTTAATTTGTACAAATATTATTCTTAAATCGCTTTGAAACAGGAAAATAGTTTTGAATATGTAATCAGCCCCAAAACTGGATAAATCTACAGCTCATCCAACATTAGCTACCACTAAGCATTGGAGAGGTAACGATTTAGACCACGCAACATTAGGAGTTAGATAGTTTTGCCTTGCTTCCCCAACTAAGCAACACAATAAATAATACCTTGCATAGCATTCAATGTTAGGTAGTCATCAGACTGAATACATTTTTATAATTCATATGATCTTACCAGTTTACTTAAAATTCTACTCTGATTATTCATAAATTCCACCTATATTATTATTCTCGGAGGTAAAGAAATCCTCTTCCATCTCCCGTTCAAATATTCAACACTTCTCTAAATAGGTACATATATGAATGAATCATTCCTAGGCACTCTCAAACACAAGACGATCTTTCATCAACTCTATCAAAGTGAAACGGGAAAATTAAATGTCGACCCTTGCTTAATTCCCAAATAAATTTACGAACACCTGAAAAACAATTCGTTTTTCTCTCGTCGCTGGAAAGTAACGCGAATGGGCGAGTCGGTCATGAAATTTTGGGTTCCTTTGTTCGCACCCTCCTTCATGAAAATGCTATTAGAATAAGTAAACCGAAAGAAAAAAATGCCGCGATAACACGCTTTGGCCTTGAATTAAAACGCGCCCGAACCGGAATCACTAAGTGGAAATTTTAACGCGCGAGTGAAATTAGCAATTTCTCCCACTTATGGTTTATGGAAGGAGTTAACCCTCTCCCTCGACATTGTGTAAAGATTCGAGGCTCGATTGAGGAGCGCCTTCGGCCTTTGACTTCCTCCCGATGACGTCACCGGCTGGTATCCTGCTCCTTCAGGGGTGTTATTGCGTAAGTTATTTCGGTATCGGCGAACCGAGTCGAAAATACGTCACAACCGAAGAGATGCGCTTTTTTATAAGTATAAATTTCAATAGCTGGGGACGGCGACGTCATTACTCCTTCCAAGAGCCACTGCCTAACTTCGATAAGCCTATCGAAATTGTGACGAGTCGATGATGCTTACGAGGTCGCCCAAAAGCGAATATTCCTCACAGCTTCGGAAATCGATTCGGTAGCCGAATCCGCACTAGAAACTTGTTCAAAATTTATATTATAGTCCCTCAGTACGGAAACTAACAAAGGCAATTCCTTCGGGATGACGCTCTCCGAGTTTTCGTTGTTTTTGTTTATCTTCCGGCGGCTGCCGAATCCGAGATAGCGCCAGTGTGTGCACAATTTGATGTGTTCATTTCTCCGTCAAATGAGTTCACCCCGACGAAGGAGATTTCGCCGCCGGCGTCGCAATGTTGGGGAGGTTTCGAAAGAGAGCGGAAGAAGTCTAGTAGGAAAGGTCATTTCCGAAGAAGCTTCAAAACATGGATCTTCCGGAGAATCTTCTTTAATCCATGCCCCGAGACACGTAACTGGTATGGGGATTACGGGAATTTTCCGCTCCAGCGGTTTCAAGATCCCAGCGCAAGTTTTAAACTCTTGAGGAGGGATGTTCTCCGCTTGAGCTCTCACAGATTTGAGATGTTTTCGAAGGCGCGATTACAATCTTGAGAATTGTTGGGATGGTTCAAGTAACTTAACACCCTTACTATTTACAAAAACGTTTATAAGATGTGTTATAATTCGAAGCAAAATCTGCAAGAGTTTCTTCAACAATTTATTCCAATATAACGAGTGGTAATGAACCTAGGCAAAATAAATTGTTTCGGCCTCAACTTTGTGGTAGCTCTTCATGATTATTTCATCTTATCAAGCAAATTCAATTCTGATATTAGTTCTGATGTTTACGATCGGAGTAATTAAATGTATATGTTTTAAAATAGGCTGTTTTTTTTAAGTACGTCTTAGTTTAATATTCCAAGACTTTACATGCGGCTAATTAGATCTTAGGCTCTGGCGTTTATAACTAAATTATTTAAACACTTACCAATATTAGTTTTGATGCAGCTGAGAGTATAAATACATGTAAACGAGAATGAGAGTTATTTAATTGGCTTTTAACCGGAAGTAATGTTTACATGGAGCATAGAGGCACGCTTTGTCATAGAAATGTTATTTGAGGAGATGTACGCTTTAATAGAGACGAATCTTAATATCCGTTTCCAAAAATGTTCTTCAAATTTCTGAAAGGTAAAAAGTTTGAAAAGTCATGCATCACACTACTCACTATGATCTCCACCTACCTTTTTCAGCATCTTGATAAGAAGAATGCCCTTAAAATAGGCAAAATTAGCCCTGAATAATATCGTCAATGTTTTATACATTCCTTGTTACTAACGGAATCGAAGATTCTACTCTTCCTTCAATGGTTATTTTTCTTATTTTTTGACTTCACATGTTAAAAATAAACCAATCCAATATTCTCTCTCCTTTAGCTACACGATCTCCCCAGAATATCAAGTCCTAGTTTCCTGAGCTGGAAGAAGATAAATCAACGCCTTTGAACTTCGACGTTTTATTCTTTTTCTTAAAATTCGAGCAATTTACCATTGCAAAGGCGATAGAGATAGATGTGGATAGAACGAGCACTAACTCTTAGAAGCAACTTTTCTTCTGCGAAGTTGACGCGCGCCCGAGTGCAGTCTATTGTTTAGTTGGTGACGTCAGTGCCCGCGTGATCCGCGGCCTCCACTCCGATATCCGTCGGATTGGTACTGAGACAGGGCGTGCGTCGAGTGCTTAATGGAATCTTATAAAGAGGCGGTGAGAGGTGAGATTTATTGACCTCCCCTCTGTCCCTCTCTTCTACCGAACGAATTCGAAGAGGTCAGGAGGTCGTGTCTTTCAACCGTCGTCTTTACCAACTGCCGATCGCAGAAACCTTTTTTAAGGCGATCTCACGCGGGCGATAATGTTTTCAAATGCTGCCGAGCTAACTGGTGAATTTCGTCAGAAGCAAAAGTGTCAGTGTGTGACAGTTGCCAGTTACCAGCTCGTTCTATTTTTGTACCGTTTGGGTAAAATATTTCAGTTTATGCTTAATAATCATCGGCTCGAATTCGGTCTTAAACATGTTTGTTTCCACCTTTTAAAAATCAGTTTATGATTATCATGATGATTTTCTTCCTGCTATCCTCTAGTAGGATAGTCGCGTTTACTTCAGTAGTGCGTGCTCAGAAATGACGGGTGATTAATTAAAATATTGTGTTTTAAAAATTGCGTACAATGTGTGGGTTGTATTATATGGAAATAGAAACGTAATATATTTCGTTCCTGTTTTTGTTCCGGTTTTATACACATTTTTTTACGTATCATATTTTTGCTTAGGTTAGGTAGAGTTGCGATTTTAAGGAAACATCAGACAAATGTAAATGCATATTTAGTCAAATCTTCTCTATTTATATCGAATGTTATAATATTATCGGGAACCGAAAATGGTAATAGAAATATATTTTTTTTAGATTTAGGTGCATGGATTTTAATTTTACGCGAGAGTAAGGTTTTTTACTCCGGTAGTAATAGCGGTTTTGTCTGTGCAGTTATATGCCCAGGCTTAATATATTAAAACTTTAACAACATGTCAGTGAGTCTTCTTCTCGCTTGGACTTCTTCGGCTAGGAAATAGTTTTTTTACCGTTTCCCCTTATTCTAATGTCCTATCGTCTTTCTTCATTATAAATCCACCTTTCGAAAGCTCAGTAGCACACAAAACTGCAACAATATCGTATCGTTATGAAACAACTATTTAATCTCAAATACAGAATGAATTAAAAGCTTGAATGTCAAGGAAATTACAGGTTCATTTCCCAATCTATTCAAACAGGAAATAAATTTCCACTTCCTGGCCCCACTGGGGTCAATATTCTGTTTTCGTCTTCCACGTCTATGTTTACGTCACAAAATCTCAAAAATTCAAACTCCAATTTTAGCCGAGTAAATATCCTTTGTTTGACTGAATCGTGGCCTGGTGAAAGTAATATTCCGTCCATAAATTGGGCCATTAAAGCATAAATCACTCTCCGCGTATGACCACTATAAATTTATTACCCATCGAGTTGTATTTACGTCTGGGGAAACAGAAATATGAGAGCTCCTCGTGCTTCCCGGAGAAAATAGGGTCCTGTTATTTGAGGTATCGTAATCTCTGTTTGGTATATCTTCAGAACAATACGTCAATTTATCACTGTTGTTCGCCGTCCTTGGGGTCACTTTCGAGCATGTGTTTTTTCCAGATACCTTCTCCTTCTATCTTGTTTACCGAATGCCTCAGAAGCTTCACGGGATGGATTGTTGTAATGCTGCTAATCGCCAGAATCTGGTATTTTAGGCCGATTGGCGAGGATGTTTTTTCTTAAGCGCATCGGTCGTTATATTTTATGCATTTGAATGCACTTAATAAAATCAGAATAATTTTTGAAGATCGATTAACTTTAAATTACACAAGAATATAAGTTACTTTTCCTACACTTAGAATATTTTTTTCTAAATGAAGCAATTCCATAAATTAGGCTTATTATTTTGGGCTTAGTTTTGTTATTTACTCTTATCATTTTGATCTTAGGAATAATAACATGTAGCATCTGTGGATGCCTATCACTACTTTACAGCATTCATCTCTATGCCTCTTTTCTATTTTTAAATCTCGTCTCAATTTATTTTTAGAAACACATTTTACTAAATTTAAACTTAACAGAATCAAGCGAGGTATTTTTGAAATGCATAATGGAATAATACTCGGAAATTGGGACATTTTCCAAAAATTAAATAATAAATAAACTTTTGAAGAAAGTACCAATTTCTGAAGGTCTTTCCATTAACCAATTGTATTTATTATTCTCCACTGTCCAAAATTCAATGTTTGTGCTATAAAATATATACTCAACATCCTATTAACAGTACATTTAATATTTGAGTTAAGGAAGTCAAATCTACAAAAATATAATTTTTGGTAGTAGTATTCTTTCATGTTTTATAATCATAATATTGCTATATATCGATGTAATCAGAATTTTATAATGATTTCATTGTAGTATTCCTTGTCAAGTCTTACGGTAAAAAGGGTTTTCCTGTAAATATAAATAAATCCATAAATTTGTCTCTTCATGCCATGACTTTCTAATCTAATTGCTGCTGTATTCTTTTGCTCAAAAACGGCGCAAAAAATACACTTTTATGTGAAGTAGACGTGGCGTTAACCAATTACAAACATTCCTGATTCGAAAGAATTATTCGAGCTAGCTTAAGTAAAATTACCTTGATTCTTGTTGTTTTTCCGTGGTTAATCGGAGTCCCCGATGAGAAGGTACTCAGCTCACGATCCGAGGTTATGAAATGAATTTTCATCGAGAAGAAAAAGTTTCAATCGGAATCTATAAGACGAGGAAAGAAAATGCACGGACGACAAGGCGATTATCAGTTTGTTCGCGTAGAGTACAGCAACCTCTGCTGCAAGCGAAGTGTTTCATTTCCTCATTTTAATTCCAGCTGTCAGTCCCATGCCTCGTGAGGAGAAAAAGTCAATTCGACGTACTTTTTATCGAATACTGGTCGTTTTTTAAATTCACTGATTTGTGAGTGAATTCGTTTCGAATTTTCAAATCTTTAGATGCTACTGAACTTACCTTAATTAGGATACCGTTAATATTAAATTGAGTACATTTTTTGGACGTAAAAACGTATTTGCTAAAGAAGCTTGCATATTCTGCTGACGCTAAACATTTGATCCAATTCATTGAACAAATCGTTGTATATGTAATTACTGAAGGTATTATTTATCGTTGAAAATTGTAGACGACCACAATGAGTGAACAGTTCCCAAAAGCATAGAAATTATATTATTAATATTTGTTCCCTCTGCTGGATTTATGTTTTAACAGCTTAAATATTTCCTTTGTATATATTTAAGCTCCAGACAATGTCGAAGAGCTCTGTTAATTAAGAGTATTTTTTGGTTTTATGCTCTGACATAAACCGGATGCTCCTGTCTGCCAGATAGTATCACTGGAGTCTCTAAGTCGCTTAAAAAATCTATTCCATTCACTGCTCCATAGGAAACCAGAAGAGCGAACGTGTCGTTTTGAAACATCTCATTTGAGATCATAGAAATTTTGAAGTTGGGTCGCCTACTGCTGTAACTGATGCTAAAATATTTTTCCCAAGAGCGATATCCATATATCATAGGTATTTTTCATCCTGAAAGCCTCCTTATGTTTAATTGATATAATATTTTTGCAATAGATTCCTATCCCGTGTGTATCTTTTCAACATTAAAATCTTCATTTAGTGAGTTGATAGAAAATTAAAGTCGTGAGTAGATTGAAAGCAAGTGACTCTTTCAAGATCAAGGTTCAAGTTCGCATAAATCCTGAACTGAGTTGAAAGTTAATACTTCCCGCTTAAGCCAAACATCCTGACAACTGAAAAACATATTTTAGAGTAATTTTATTCTCTCCTGTTCATAGTGTTATTTTCTTTTTTGTGAGCCTTCTGTGGATTCGTCACCTCATAACAATTCCTATGTTTCGGTATGTCTCACACATGCTCCACAGCACCGCGAACCGCTGTCACGACAGCGCAGCAAATAAGATTATTCTCCGTCGTTGCACGAGCATCCTCTGATACGAGGAACGTCCGAGTTGAACGTTGGATGTCCTGGCGCGATACCAGAATCATATAACCAAGTGTCGCTTTAAGATTCCATCCGTGGTCCCACTTCCAGAATGTTCCGGTTAGGGCGAAGGGCGTTCTTCTTCTTTGGCGCTTGCGTTTGCACAGGGCGGTCTCGGACGATCTTTATCTGGAGATGAGGTGACTTTTTAATGAAGTTTGGTCTTCGCTTGGTCTGGAGAACGGTCAGGGAAAAGAGATTCCGAATGCCGGGGAATTCGGTGGTTGGGGATCACAGAGATAGCGGGGGATGCGGGATCCGGTCGCTAGTTGTGTGACTCGTATCAAAAGATTGACTGGGGACTCATCAAGCAAGGCTCGAGAACAAATAAATCAGGCCTTGTCCATTCATGTTGATGACTGAAATCTTAAAGCCTGTATTAGCGTGTTTTTCGTAAAGGCAAGCTGTTTCTTTCAATTCGAAAGTTAGTATACCTGTTGCATTATAGAATAACACGAGTAACAAAGAGGTAACGTAGAGGTGGTGGTTTTGAGGTAGAAATCGAAATTTCTCAGCGGCCATATTGCCTACTCCCTCGCCAGGTAGATTTAGATAATTGTACTTATGTATTTTTAACAAACAAGGAGTTGTGTTATATCCGAACATTTCTATTGAGTATTAAGTATGGTAAAATGAGAAACCAAATAAAAAGGTATAGAATACTAGGTAGGAACACTATTGTAGTTCTATTCCTTTCAATATCAAAATAATATATTCCATAGATGTTCGTATGAGAAATTGTTAATATTTTATGTCAATATTATACCAAAAGACGCTCTTTTATTATTATTTAGCTAGAAATTCAGAACATCAAGTGCAAAAACGTTCAGTACGACAGGGGAAGAACGATCTTTCTTCTTAACTAGCTCATTCTTAAATTTGAGTTTCTGAGTTGGGTCCATCACATGACTTCAAAACGTAAACCTTGCGTTTTGTCAATCGTTACATCATCAATCGGAAATGTGATCGTAAATATGAAATGGTGACTCATACCGTTGTGCAAGTCTATGTATCTTCTTGATTCTTTTTTGAGTTGCTACTCTATTGATATATTGCGTGAGATAATATGTCAAGAGACAAACAAAACATCTCAGTGGCAATATTGATGCACTTTCGCGCATGAAAGTAATTCGGCTAATCGCTGCTTTGGATTTTAATCCTATTTATCACGGAACTGAGGATTAACGAGTTTTAATTGAAACTTTTCACTCTCCGGCTCCGTTCTCCGGATATCCTTCTCAGTCGAAAAAATAAACAATTATGCGTTGATTAGAACTGAAAACGAAAAAAGCAGATAGAATCGGAATTCCCAGAGCTCTCCCTCGATCCTCTTATCTTCGAATGGAGGATAAATCTTGGGGATGGGAGAAGGAAGTTTCCAAGCTGTCTAGCTCTGCGAAAATGACACTGTCGTGCCGTTACGTGACTGATGGCATTCCTGCGTTAAACGTGAGCCATTTCTAAGAGCCAAGTCACCAGCAAATGAGAGAGGATAGAAAAAATCAAGGAAAATCACCCGTTGAGAGGCGCATGTGCTTGCGAAGGATCGAACATTCGCTATGGAAGTTTTCCCGCGTAAACACAAGTGTCGCAACAGATAATAGCGCCTCTTTTGTTCGACATGATGCAACGCACGCACTCTCGATGTCAGATTTTGCCGCAAATGAAGATTATCCGATTGCATCATCGTTCTACGGCTAAGTTAGAAAATACTCAAATCATAACTATATTGAATGTGTTGGCTCTCAAGGTGGCCGATCTTAATCACTTTTCATTTCCTTAGAGATCACCTTGAATTATCTCGACGTACCAATTATTCGCTAGAAGATCTATTCAGAGGAATTCTGGGTGTTCGAGGAATCGAAGAAAATTTATAGTTGAATAATGCCCGTTGTGAGCGCCTATGTAATTGCGATCGTTTTATATATTCTGTTAATTTCACTCAACAAGACATTATTCTTTAGTTGAAGCTCGTTTTGAAGTTATTTGTCTGGGAGCGTAAAGAAAATTACTACATTAAATGTTTCTGTTATCTTATTATTATGTAAGGTGTTTTATTATTATATCAGGAATCTTATTATTAACTCGAACTATACCAGGCATAATGTTCATAGATAGTTAATACTTACTTTTTCCCTTTCTAGCTCTTTTATTTATCTATTTCAAATAATCCCAGAAATTATGCTCTTTCCACAAAGGTTTATTTTATGTAAAACGCATATGATATATTTCGATGTGTGATTGTCATCATATGGCAATTAATCTGTTGCAATGGAAGTGTTATCCAATAATAGGGAACCGCAGCATATCTTCTAAATGGAATCGTTATTCATAAGTCATCCATTGAAATAGTTGAAGCTCTAAATTTAATTTTGTATAATGACCTGAGACCTTTCCTTTATTAATTTTAGAACATTCGCGATAATCGTTAATTTAATTTCTCCATCAGTGCTCAGATAAATCGGAATGAGATCAAGTATCACATTTCCTTTACTCAGCACGAACATCCTAACCTATAAAGCTAAACGTCACAAAAAGGGGACTGGGGTGCTTCCATCTTCACCTTCTTCCTCGGAGGAACATAAACATTTCTTCATCGTTAGCCTTCGTTTCGAAACTCAGCAAAGTTTAATCCGGTTTATCTCGCGTGCCTCTCTCTATCTTTGGTTAAAAACAAATGAACGCCTTTGTTTCGTATCCTCCCTGTTTGATTTTCAGTTCAAGCAGATAAACTGATAGAGGTCATGATTCCGATACATTCTTTAACTCCGCTATCTCCACAATGTCTTCCCTTCCGAATTGCGTCTAATGATATTCCTTGCCGAGATAAGCTGAAAATTTGGGAAATTTCTTTCTTTTTTATAGCGATAAACTTTTACTTTCTTGATAACATTCGCTCTTTGTTTCTGTAAAGTAAACAAATACTCTCATATGCTGTTAGAATATTTACAAATATACTTCACAGAATCAGGTTAGGTGTTGTGGTAATCCATAATGGAAAGAATCTGTGAATTAATCATGGTAAAAGTACAAATCATTCTCAAATTCTTTCCATTTAAAAATATGAGAATTTTTACAGTAAAATAAATAAATGGGTATGTAGCTGCTAAATTCCTTTCTTAACTAAACATGCTGCTGTAAATTATAAATCAAGTAATGCAGGATAGAACTAAAAGGTCACTCTTATATTTTCTATTTATTTGTCAATTTCACGGAATTAAATGAAACATATGAATAAGTATGAGTAAGTCCAGGCTTGATAATGTATAGTTATAAAAGAGTTTTACTTCAAACTTCACTAAAAATCGTATATTATCCGATAGTTGAAGCTTTTCCGGAAATTAAAATTATGATTAAAGTAGTATTTGTTAGTATTATATTGCCTAATCAAATCTGCTTATCGAATAATCTGAATATCAAGAGAAACTGCAATTTAATGTTATAGAATTATTGTATTACAATTAAAAAATTTAAAATCTTAAGCTCACTCAAATTGGTACTTATGTTGATCATCGTTTCATCATCATCATCGTCGATTGTAATACGATTGAGTTAGAGTTAAAAAGAAGGCTATCGTTAAAATCGATTTCAACAATATATTATTATGCCTGGTCTATATTTGGGGAGTTATGTTGTAGATGAAGTTTTATGGAAATTTCAGTAAATAAAATATAAATAGCTGCGGGATATCACCTAAATATAACTCGCATAATTTGCTCTTAATTACCACTTTTATGCATTCAATTGTAATATATAGGATTTGGCTAATTGGAGTTTTTTCTCGCGGAAGCTGACGCTGATATCGTTCGAACAGCCCATAAATTCGCCTCTAATTGCGCAAACTCTTCCGCTTTAAATCTGGGTCAAGATATTACTTATTCAATTTCATTTAAAGAGGAAGCGGGGTAGGAAAGGAGATAATATCGGCATAAACGGGTGGTCAGTTGGTTCCGTATTTTCGTGCAGCCACGTGGTCTCGTTTAGCGGGATTAGCCACCTTTTCTGTGCGGGCCACCGGTTGGCTTATAGGTCAAAGCGCGCGTGTTGCAACGTGTCCCCACCCCGACAAGTTTACACTTCTCCTTCATCTTTATTTAAACTTTATCTTTATCTTAGGAGATGGAAGTATCATATTTGCTGACGCGTCTCCTAAACCAGTAGGCACTGGCTCGAAGCACCTGGTTTCTTCACCTGGTTTCGCCTTTTTTTGTCTTATCGGATGTTTGAGGATGGCAGAATGATCCACCGAAGAGGAGGCGGCTGCTACATTAGACGCAAGGGGATGTTCCGATTAAAAAAGTACTTCCGCCTCGCGCATCGGTTTGAGGGAAAATTTATGATCGCCGAAAAAAATGCGATAAGGTCTCATTTGGCCGAAAATTCGCCATGTCAAAGGACGCTTGTGCCTCGTGCCCCGAAACTAGGCTATTTGAAAGTGATGTCATGAAAAGATTCGATTGTATGTCGTGCTCTCGAGTATTCTACTCCAAGTAAGGTCTATTTCAAAGATTCTGGATTCCCTATTCATAGTAGGCTCATAGATCTGTGAAAACTCGCTCAATTCCTAGCTGTTAGCTAGAGATATATATTAATAGATTATCGTAAACGTTCCATGAACGGAACATTATGGAAATCAACAATAGAGATTTATTATTTAAAAGAAATTGGGATTACAAAAGGTCAAAGACAACATCCGCTTTTCCTTTCAAAAACAATTTCACGGCGTAATAATGCTTGAGCGAAATATTTCCCGTTAAATTCTTCTTCGCTCTTTCTTCTACGTTGCACACGAAATATGTTTGAGAAATCTCTACCTATCTTTTTTGGAATATAATCAATTTTTCAATTGTCACAAAGTTTTCTTTTTCTACACCAAACTTCACTTATTCGCCGTTCAGTTTAGTCCTTCATAAACATGCTTACTGCAAAATTAAATATTTTCTTTCGAGTCATCAAGGAATTGCTTAGCTAGTGAAATTGTCGCTATTGTTAAAATAATGCTTAATACCATGGAGAGAATCTGCTCAGAGAATTCAAAGAAACTATCTATGAAATAAATTTAAGAGACTGAATTCTAGATTGTAATATTTCCTTTTTACTAGATAAGAAATTTTGCTACAATATTTGCCGTTAGGGGAATCTAAGATGGAATTGTTTTAATTTTGTTTCTAAATTATTAATCAATCTGAACTATACATATTACTCTACTTTTACTAATGCAGGCTTTTCCGTTAAATGTGAAGTTGATTTTATTAACCGTTTATTTCACCATAATTTCTTGATATTCTATTGATTATACTCTTATATCTATTGTATTCTTTGACTGATATTGAGAAAATGATAGATCATAAAACCAAACCAGTTTTTTCCTTAATTCGCAGTAAATGATGTCAGGTTGAAAATTAAGTGAATAAATATCAGCATATAACTAGAGCCACCACCCTCTTTCCATCCCCTTCAATGACGTCCATAGCTGATGATAAAGTTACAGCACAGATTTCATCACAATACACAGCAGTTTCGTCATTTGTGATTCGCGGTCACAATGGTCCATGCGTCAGCTATGAACGAAAACTTCTTATCGCTGTTTTCTCGAAAGAAGGGCTGCGATAAATTAATCAACGCTGCACCGGATTAGAAAATTCGCCACTCGCATGCAGTAACGTATCTTAAAGGCCTCTGAAATGAATCAAACCTTTAACGCCACCTCGATGATTATTTCTGATTAAAGAACCTTAAATACCATGACGTCAGGAGTACAGTGAAGAAGGTTCTGTGTTCTGACGTTATGGAGTGATAAACCAAGGATAAGGAACCTTTCATAGGAAGGAATAAAGAATTCATATGCTACCTCGTGTGGCGCCAAACCATGGCGTAGCCTTTATCAGTCAGCTTTTTCTTATATTTCATAAGCATAATAATCCAACCGCCATTCTATCTTCAAATTGAAATCCAAGTTCGGCGATTATGGAAGTAGTATCTAAAATAGATTGAAAAATAACAAAAATATTTATTAGCACAGAAAATTTGCAGGATACAGCCAAATTAAATGCCTTAATTGGTGTTTTCGTCGTATGCATCATTAAGTATCAATGAATTTTCGGAAATATTGTCTTCATAGTTATTACAATGCAATAGTAGCCACGATATGATAAGGAGAATACATTCGAGAATCTTTGAAACTTTAATATCTTTATCCATTAAACGTATCATCAATATTATGATAAATTTTCTATGAGAAATATTTTTCATCATAGTCCTTTCGAACTACCTATAATCTCCTTTTTTGAACTTCCACACATTTTAGGCCACTACTGTCGACTCATCTTCCACTTATTTAAACTTTAATAGTCTTAATTTAACATAATATAAAACGTTCGCTATCGGGTGGTGGGGAACAGGTTGGCGTCTTTCATTTTTCTATTAATGAAATTAATTCTGAAATAGCAATTAAATAATAAAATTCGTATCTATATATTTAGGAGCTTGATTTTTTTAAGTGAAGAATATTCAATAAAGAGAGTACTGTCAGCAAAATTAATGGTTAATGAAACTTCATCATCGTAAATCAGTGATGTAAAGTTCATAAGCCCCCCCTATAGAAGCCAATGGAAGGAAGGCTCACATTAGATTATAATGTTTATTTGTGGAAACTTATCGCTGCCTTAACGCTTTCTATTTCGTAATGTTGGTCGTAATCGTAACATTTGATCAAAATAATTCAATTCGTCTGCATTCGTTCAGTGGAACCGATTCCTTGATAGAAATTATGATATGCAAATTAATTTCACACAGTCTCTGAAGACTGAGTATGACTCAGTGTTTGATTGTGTACACACAGTGGCGCAAAGAACGGCAGGTTCTGACACCATATCATCAAGGAAATGAGAAGCAGACTTCGTATTTTCCACAAGAAATTTTTAATGAATGACCGGTTTCGGCCTTGCAGCCATCTTCAGGTACAGAAAAACATGAAGATGGATTCGAAACCGGTCGTTTATTAAAAATTTCTTGTGGAAAATACTAAGTCTGCCTCTCATTTCTTAAATGGCGTTCCACCGATTACGGTCAGATCACATCGAGCCATATCATCACTTTCCTTTGCAAGATACTATATAAAATCACTCTATCAAAACCTGCATTATGTACTACTGTGCCATTATGTCAGTGATATTTCGATTCTACTAGACTTTATTCCCCTTGATGATTTAACGATGATTATAGAAAACATAACACCCCTGAGAACCAACATTTCCCGATTTAAGTTTGTAAACCTTACCAGCGATCGGTTTCATCATAAATCGTGATGGGGCCGTGTAAAAAAAGTAAGGATGTCTGACAACATAATGTCAGCTGCTTGTCATCCCCCGCTATATGTGTGCGATTTACATAAGTCTTGCTGTCACACCGCGTAAAAATGCTGTTTGTGCATGTACGTTGCTAACCGCGTCAAACACGGCTGGATGAGTGGTCACAATGAAGCCTTCCCGTGCGCACAGTGGATAAGAAAAGAGCCAAGAATAGCTGCTGCTGCCTCCTGCATTTTCGCCGCAACTGCCTCTGATGACGGTCGGCTATGCATTTGATATTTGAAAGGAGTGACGTGCTTGCTTCTTCCAGCATGCCGAAGAGCTTGATAGAATGTGCTGTTCCTCAACAGTTCCTTACACTTTTTCTCTTTCCTTCAGCATCCGATACTTGCAATGTATTCACGTAGAAAAAATCCGTATGATTCCATAAAATACAGCCATAGTGTATTAATTTTTCACTTGCGAAAGTGACATTGCATTTTCTTGATTTTGTTTTATCGGTGAGGATGGTTTCCAGGGACCCTCGAGTAAGAAAACCGTGTATAAAATGATAAAAGACGTATGGAAGGTGGTATATCCGCTTCAGCGGTTTGGAAAATTGTCATGAAAATAGTAAACAATGTTTAAAGGAAATTCTCTCAAACACGCTTCATTGCAAATATTTAAAATTATCATTTATTTTTTTACGTATGTCTTTAAAATTCATTCTAACGCCTGCAAGCAAAGAAAATCTCAAGAATGGTATCAACTGGAGCTTATTAATCGCGTGATAAATATCAAAATTAATTTCTCGTCACCAATTACTTAGCGTATTATCTCTATAACTATCCTGATGGGTTTTGATCTCAAATCGCTATTTCGGACGTATTTGTCATTAACTCTTTCCATTTTTCCATCCAAATAACTAGATCGTTATTTTCTTGAACTTTTTACCGGGGCTAATTTGCGAATTTTTCTGATTGTCAGTGTTTAAACACATCAATAGACTCTTCTTTTAACTGCTTTAAATGGCGGAAAGGAAAGATTCAATTACAATCGTGGTTCCGAGATAACATGATGACTATTTTTCATAACTTAGCTTAACTATACCTAAGTTAGCGAATATGATCATATTTGACTAATTAATTATCATTTACAGTACTTGGACTGGCGTAAAAGACGATCATAGCCATAATCCATACTTTCTTGATATTTAATAGCATCCAATGTAAGTCAAAGTGATTTTTTTCGCAGGTTTCCATGCATTATGCGACAATATAGCACTTGAAGCAGTTGATATGTAAAAGGAAGTTGTACCTTTAAAATCAAATCAAAAATTGAGCTTTTCACTTTTTTTAAAGTCGCCGCGATGAAAAATTAAAAACAAACTTTGTGACTTCCATTATTTTTCACCAGTTATACCTTTGAAGTTGAACCATTATTGAAGATAAAATGTAAAATATTTTCGGATGATGACGAAACAAACAGTGGTATTAAAGTAAAGATATCTCATTTTAAAAATTAAGTAGAAAGTAAAATGCTTACAAAATGATTTTGAAAGAAAAAAGAGTATTCACGTCAAACAATTATAAATCTTATTTATCTTCCAGTGTCATAAAAAAACAATGGTCATCGCCCGTAAAAAAAATGTGGAACTGTGGTCGTGAACATTTCCATTTTTCTTAATTAAAATTTTCTTTTCTCAATCAACCATATCCTATTTCATGGTCTCCTTCTAAAGCAGCAACCTACTTTAGCTAGTGTCATAGTAATAAAACCTCGACAAGTTCACAGGCTTTATACTCATTCTCCAAGGTGATGATTGGAGTTTCTCCATGAGTAACTCTCATCTGAAGAGTTGTTGAGATGTTAACCTCTTTGGCAGCGGTGTCACTGTCAAATAAAACGCAGGCAAAAGAAGGAAAATTTTATCTCTTTTGATTTTTTCCTATTAGGATTTGGAACGGTTTATCTAGGTTACACTTAAAACAATTTTGAATGAGTTAGCGTATTTCAAGAGGATAAATGTCCACACTTTATATCCTCGAAATCTTGCGGTATACATTCCTCTACTCCAGGACAATTAAAGTAGTCCTAGCAGAAATATTGAGGCTGGCTATTTAACAAACTCTAGGATAAAAAGCGTCACTAACTACTTTCTCCTAATGGCGTCTAACCTCTAAACATAGGTTATATATTTTTTAGATATTCTGGAGATACCCTTCATTATATGTGAATATAAGTATCAATTAATGCATTTATTTTTAAATAGCCAAGCGTTGAGTCACTAGATAGTGCCAAATCAGCCCCAAATTACGTAATGCTTATTTATTTGCTCAAATGGTATTTTCTACTTTGAGATACTTTTTATCGCACGATAAGAGATGTTTGTCTTCCCTCGTCCTCATTTCCTTGACCTTTGTTCCTCTCCGACTTATGCATATTTTTATGGCGATTTGCCAAGTCTGCTGAGAGTTCGATTTTATTGCGATGTTCCAGCGATATTGTCGTTTCTAATTTCGGCAAAAAGTCGTTGGAGAACTTTTCTAATAAAAATCATTCCCTAAAAATGTTTACATCTAAACTGTTTTCTCATAAGTAAATGGAATCTCCATCCAATTATGCAAGAAGAATGGCTTTCAGGATTGTAATCGACAGTCACTTGTAATACCGGCTGTGGTGGCGGAGTGGTTAGCGTGCTAGTACTCTAATGCCGAGGTCCTGGGCTCGAATCCCGGCTAGTCGGATTATTATGGCTAGGGAATGGTTGTGTGTCTTTGTAAATAGTAATTATTGAAATGGATATAATTGAGATTCTTCCTGTTTCCATTAAAGAAGTTATGATTATTATTAATCGTTCAGAATCATGTGATCCTTGCACATTTAAAAATCTAGAAATAACTATTTATGAAATTTAAAAGGAATAAAAATATCTATAGAACCCACTTTATATAAATAGTTTTTACCAATGCAAAGAGAGTGTCATCTGTAGCTCAGGCATTAAAGTCACCTTAAGATAATGAAGGAAGGAAGGAATGAAAGAATGGATAAACTGTTTACTAAGACGATGTTAGGCCCAAGTTGACCAACATTCCACTTAATATCTATTGTTAATACATTTTTTTAGTTTAATGTTGGAGAAGAAGATGATATAATGAAATATTTTTATTCCAAAAGATTCCTTTCCTAAGAATAAAAAATTTCGTTCGTTCATTGGTGATTTTGACAAATTTTAGTCATTTAAATCTTATCATAGGAAAGCAGCGTTTTTCTTCAACGTCGAAACTTAACATTTCTTCCGAATTACCGAACTTGACAGTTGTAAAGTACAAATGAAGGAATTAAATATTTATTGGGCATGATTTAAATAAGTTTCTCTAATTCCTCAGATATTTTAAGGCTATTAAAATGTAAACTTCATCAAATTTTCAGATGAAATAATATATCATGTCTCCTTTCTATTTAACGATTTAATGAATCCTACTTATTTTATTAGTATGAATTCAAGTGAAAAGTATTAAGAACAAAAATATTAAAGGATTTGTTTTTGTTTCGTAATTTACTTTGTTTACTCGAATATTTACACATATTCAGTGTTTAAAGTATTAACTATATATCATAGTAGAGACAATCCTAATCATCTGAATGAGATCAAAGTACTAGTTCTAGTTATATGTTGGAGAAATTGGAGCGGTTTAGGGGGACGCCTAACTCTTTAGCATAATGCATTCGCAAACATTTACGAGGTGATCCGTTCTCCTTTCGCGAGTGGCAAAAGAACAGCTGACTTAGTTCAATGTATTAGATGGCTCTCTTCCGCTCCATGTTGAAACTGGGTCAAGATAAACTTTATCGAATTGAGTATTACGAGCGTTCGGCGCCGACTAAAATCAAAATTTATGGGGTCAAATGCCGAGGAATATTCTGCATTGACAAAGGCAAACTAAAGGAACAACAGTTTCCCGAAAACATGAAAAGAATGGCTTCCGCGTATTGGTCGGAAGTGAGGCATTTCCTCTTCCGATTTGTTTGTGTTCAATTGCATCGGCGGTCTATGACCCTTACTTCTTCAACAGCGAACTTCTTTGCCTCGGATGTGCAAGTGGGATTTCCGTCTCTATTATTCGGTATCCAATGGTTTTTCCTGTCCAATTCTACGATCTCGCGGTTCGTTGTGATTCTGATGATGATCTGATGATTCTATCCTTTTTCGAAGTAGTTGGCGCTTTACTAAGAAGTTATTTTCCTCGTGCTCTTGGCGGAAATTAGGACGTGCCGTATTTCGATGATATTTAAGGCTGTGTTGATGGAATTGTATCAGAGATCGAAGTGAGTCAACCAAAATATTACATTTTACTGCACACTTCCTAAGTTTATAAATTCAGAAATAGCTGTGCCGAGTTTTTAGCTTCTGATTTCGCTGCTTTCTGCTGGAGTTCCATGTACGCTGTTTTTAACTGAAAAGAATTTCTGAAAGGTGGTAACGTTATTTTATTGCATTATGGAAAAATTAACGTTGTTTATTCAAACAATAATACATTCAGACAATAATGAGTCCTTTGTCCATTTCCATGTAAGAGGAAGGAAAGAATAAGTCGAATTTCAACTATTGAATGTTTCTCCTTTTAGTAACATAATATTTTTTTAATTACACTCTAGATCTATGGATTGAGGTGAATACTCTCAGTATTCCCGTTAGAAAGATTATAGACTTCAATAGCTTTTAATTTTTATTATGTCTAATGGATCAAAAAATAAACTCTTAATTGCAAAATTTGTTGATAATTATCTTCAGCTGCTAATATGAACGGTTTCGAATTCAAGTTAAAACAATAATATTTTACTTACACTCTTACCACATCGCACAAATCAGAACTATTACTTTTAGTTGAAATTTCATTATATCATGCTTATAATGTGGCCTACGTTAATCTTATTAAACACATGATTCTCCTCGATAGAATTTAGAGATATGTAGTAGATAATCATCTTCTGACTCCTTTGAGTTTTATTATTTTATTTTCCTGGTTGATGGTAATCATAGGCCAAAATTGGTCGGGGGGTATAAGAAAAAATTACGACACCCTTTGTTTTGCATTTCCACGCAGATCTGGAGAGAACTCTGCGAATTTTATCTCAGTGGGTCGCTTGAAACGTCACAGTATCGATCAATCAAGTCTTATAATAGAAAAAATCCCCATAGGGCATTATCACAATTCTAATTTTAAAATTGAATTAATCACATCTTGGAACTTGGTCTTCGATAAGTATGATTTATTAGTCGTGGGAAAGGGTCGACTGTGATCCCTTACCCAGTTTTATCTTTCGGCAGCAAGAAGGAGTAAAAAAGGTCAATTAATTAAGTCTGTCTGCGAGGCTTCATTTAGATCATGGGAATTGCAGTGAGAAACAATTTGCCCCGCAAATGGGTGTTGCGGATCGTAATACAGATAACCGCCTAGAGTTGTCCCGGCTTTTATGAAATTGCGTGTAGATAAGGGGCCCTATTTTCCTCACATAACAATGCTTTTGCGTATCCACATCGCAGACAATCGGCCATGCCATCCGGGAAGCGAGGGCCGACTTGAGGGATCTTATCGTCCTCAGTGGGTCAGACACCTCTGTACGAAATGCTGCTGGGACTGGAGACACGCGTGACCGTCGCCGATCGGTATCTCTTCCTCGGACAGCACGCGGTGGATGACCTCATCTCGATGCACTCCGCCCAGCATCCCAGACTCCCGCGTCGGTCTCCAGCTAATGTCACTCGGTCGAATTCTCGTAGACTGCAGACAGCTGGCAGTCTTTTAGGATTGTGATCAGAGCTGTTAAATTTCAACGTTAAAATTCACAATTATCGATCGATAGGAAATCAATAACACGCTATATAAATAATAATCTAAATATAATAGTGCTCTTTTGAAAATATAGATGTTTATGTTAATAAAATGGAATTTATTTTTGTAAATTTATAGAAATATTTCATTTACCGGTTATTCGAAATGATGCGGGATTAGTAATGATCTTTCCCGTTGGGTAATATTTTCCACGCAATATATTCCTTTGCAAAAACAAATAATCTATATGATATGTAAGGAGTTGAAATTATTGTTAAACTGTAAGATAGGATTACAAAATAGTTACTCGCGTATTAGCTCCTCAAGATCTCCGACCACTTCGCAAATCATACTAAATTTCATCCCCAAGGATTATGACATCATCGCAATTAGATTTAATTATATATATTTCTTCTCGTCTTCTTCGCTATCGTCTCTGCACATTTTTATCATAGCATACGCTGTATCTAGCATTAGCATCTGAATTAGCACTTTTTGCCGTTCTCTAACGAAGGATTAAATAATAGCTATCATTTTCTATGATATAACCTAATATATCAGTATGAAACATTTCCAAATTGAAGATCGTACGATCTTCTTCACTTAGTTTGACTCAATCTAAAATTCTTTTGTCTCATTTAGCTCCAAAGCCTAAATCGTTAACGGGAAATTTTTTTTTCGTTTATTAAACTTTATTTGTCGTTATATTAGATTTAATGTGAATTATTAATTGTGCTGGGTGTTGTATATCCAATCCAAGTTATGTTATAACGAAATGGTAAAAAGTTACAACACCACAATTATTGTATGCTATCCTCTGAAGCACCTTATCTACATTCCTAAATTATTAAAATCTCAATTCATTATTCTTCCGTGAGGGATTTTATAGTTTTTGAACACTAGGTATATTTATATTCGAAATCTCAATTAGTTGGAGACTAAACTCACTTTAATTTCGACCCAATGACTATTCTCTGTAGCAACATGGGCTTTTCGTATCCCTTCTCTTTTTTACCATAGATGGAAGACCAATTGGTGGCGACTCCCGCTTACACAATCCCTTATCAGCACACCAATCCGCTTTTACCTCTCTCTTTATCGAATCGCATGACTTCCGCTTACCTCACAGCCCTTTCGGAAGCCCGAGTTTCCTTATGGATTCTGTCGAAAATGCAACAAGGAGTTGTGTGGTTTCCCCACCGGAAACTCGTTTACGTCGAAGAGCATATCAATTTCAGCGAATTCAAATTATCGTATTCGTCGGTCAATCGGTCGGTCGGTCGGCTTTTGAGATTCCCCTAAAATTAGTAGTTTGCTTAGCGTGGAGGTAGAACTTATTGAGTTTAACACTTATAAGGAAATGTTACTCAGCCGAACTCACCATTTGAATTTTAGCTTATAACACTTTGGTGTGATTTTACCCATTGAAAAATATATGAGAATACGTTTACAAAGAGTATCATAATGCTGGTTGGAATATAAAATTTAAAATAAAAATAATTTTAAGGTAATATTTTAAAGTAATATCTACTATTTTCTTTTTTTAGTCTCAAAATCATTTTCATATGAAAGAAACTTCGGTAAGTAATTTCTCCGCTAAATATAAACTCCTCGCATGTCAATGTTTAGTTAGCGTTAACTAAAATCCACAAAAAAGAAGGTAAGTGGTAAATAAAGTCTTGTTGTTTTTTCGTCTGAAGTTTTTCTACCAGATTCATGAAAATTTTTTTCAAAGGCTTCCTGATTAATAATCACCAAATTCCAGCCACCGCGATTTATTTCTGAGTAATCAGAGTAATTTTTTCTGTAGTTTTACGTTTAAACAAATTTCTAGGTTGACCCCGAAGGAAAATACTTTCAACATAGTTAGTAAATTTTTATGCCGCAAGAGACTTGATTTCAGTATCGTAATATTCTTGTAATTGAAAACATGCTTAAACTAAATTTGGATATTTGAAAAAATTAAGAATACAAGTGACGAATTTCTATTGCTTACGAGTTGGAAAAACACAACGCTCAACTAAAAGTATTGGTTTGATATAGTGTTTAGATCAATGACCTCTTTAGAAAATTTTAATCATCTTAAGAAAGTTTTCCGTGTATTTTTAATTAATTATTTTGGTAAAGTTCATTAACCCAAACATCCCAGTTTCAGGCATTTTTAATTTGCTACAATGCTCAGAAATAATGACTTAACGTGTTGACCTCCATATCGTAGACGTTGAAATGGTTGGTTTCAAAATCAACTGGTACCTACGTTAATTTTGTAAAATTTTCGGTCTTAGGTAAAGAAATCAATAGATTCAAGTGTACTGAAAATATTCCTTTTGAAGTACAGAAGTTTGCAAGTCCCCTGGTGAAATATATTGCTTACGAAAAAATTTTTTTTTCTTTCAACCTCGTGTTAGTTCATCAGGACGAAAGAGAGAGGAAGTAATTACTACACGTAAACACAGATTTAAATTAATTAATTTTTTTTAAATACGTTGGCATTATGTAAAGGTTGCTCTTATTCCTTTTAAATCACACATCTTTCGATTGCATACATATTTGCACTTATCTCAGGAGATTTTCCTTGACGTTAGCTTTTACTGACAGCATTAGCTTTTCGTCAGTTTTGCGTGTTTTCATCTCATTTTACTCTTTTCACCTCATTGGATCTTAATGTTATGGATTCACCATCCATTTCTCGCGAGCATTTTCTCTCCCGTTGCCATTCCTTCCGGGGCATTTGCTAAATTTTTTCGTCGCACCATTTGATCCTCCGTATTTCGCATAATGGATAAACCAATGCCTTCCATGTGGATTATCAAGGCGCATCCCCATTACAGCGATCCCACGTACCGCCATAACTACGCACACGTGTTTTTCCATCGGTGCGGAGGCGTCGCCTAAGGATCCTCCGCCATCCGAGCGATGCCCCTCAACACTTGGTCTTCCTTATCTAGTCTGCGTCGACTTAAAGGGATGTCGTGTAGGTAGAACTCTTCTCCATATCTAACACCTCCGTACTAATCTTTAAGTCTTTCTTCCTCTCGCTGTATAAATAGATCCTCCCCGGTTACATCACACCAAAGCACTCCAGATGCGGAAAGGTACCCAGCTCTATTGCGATCTGGAGCTCCCAATAGCTTTTCCTAGAGGACAAAGTATTCCAATCGATTGGGTGTTATAGGAGTGGATTGAAGGGTACTTTTTCGTCCATTTTTAAAGAGACCAGTAGTGGTTTCTTTCTTTACCATTTTTATTCCTTGTTTTCTTACGAAGTATTTTTCATTTTGCGATGACGAAATCGGTTAATTTAATAATTTATTTTTCTTAGGAGTCGTATTTTGAAATTGAAAATGTAAAAAAAATATAATTTTTCGAAAATTCATTTACGACATAAATTTATTGAGAATATGTTTCTACAAAACTCATTAATAAATACTCATAAAATTAGCTGAAGTTATTATAACCAATAAAAATATTTATCGATTAATAAATCTGTTAATTAAAATATTCGTTTTTCTTAGTGAGCAGTATCTTTAGATGCAAGTGAAAATATAAATATATTTATAATCTTACGTATATTAATTTAAAATTGCTAAAATAATTATGCTAATAATACTTTACTTTAAAACTCAAAATCAGCCAAAGTTGTTATAACTGATAACAACGTTAAACTGGTTACTAATTCTCGTAAAAGGGAACTCGTAGATTTAATGAAATAATTTAAATGATAATTTGGTTTCGTTTTTCATGTTATCTTTTGCATTTGAGGGATTCTAAATATTTTCGTTATTGGAAATTATCTTGGGATTTATCGGAGTAACATAATCGCCTGAAAAACTAATTTTCTTGTTACTTTAATGGAATTTCTCATACTTAGCAGTATTTTTTTACGATATAAGTTACAGCGATTACACATGCTTTGTATTTTGACAGTAAAATTAACCGTGGAGGTGAATGATGGCAAAGAGTAAGTTACTAGAAGAATAAAAGGTCGTTCATGAAAATATACATACATACATACATACATGCATGTATGCTTTAGAAGCGATGGATACATAAGTATTGAAGAATATTTTGAATTAAGCATTCCGATAGCATGTTTACTCTGGAAAGGTAGAGCGTTAACTACATATATGAACGTGAGAATTATCATTTTATCGCAAGGTAATTATGATTATAAAAAACCACCTCAGACCCACAATTTCCAGCAGGAAATCTTACGTAAAACATCTACTCAGTGATGCAATGTATGCAGTTTGCTGAAGAAAAACACGAGACGTTCGTTCTTGAATTTTCATCGTGCTTCGTGACGATGTCTTAAATTGCTGACCGATATTCTCCCCTCAGTAGAGATTCGATAAATTGCTTCAATCACGAGCACCAATCGGAGCATCCCTCGTGAGGACGTGCTCCCGATCACACAGCGAGGAATATATGGCGCTTTCCGCTGCTCTTTTTTTCTCGGAAACACGCTCGGGATTCGAGTCGGACGTTACCGTTCTAAGAAATTTCCGCGCCGCCGATGGCAGAAAGAAAAGGATGGCGTGACTATTGAAAGCAAATGAAACTGGCGATGCGAGTACTTGTTCCCAAGGATTCCGCGGAAAGGAAAAAACGGTCTCTCTGGCCGTGTTCTTTAATTACTTTCTCCTCAGAAATGGGTAATTAAGAAATAAAGGTCGGCAGTTTTTTATTCTCATTTCCTTTCCTTGAAGAGATGTTTTGGTTGTGACGGATTTTCGATTCCCTTTCGAAATTTCATCCATCAAATATATTACGTCGATCAGAAGTAATCATTACCCCTTTTCTACTATAGTTAACGTTATATGCATATGCATCGTTTATGATTGTGTGATTTTTTTCGGCGGTTATTAGTGAGACAAAATGTGTATCCGTTCCGTGTGTGAAAGTATTGGCTGTAGCAAGATAATGCTCGATTTATTAAACAATTAAACAAACAGGAGTTGATATCCGATAAATGAGAAATAGAGACGATGAGCTTTAATCGAAAGTCTGAGTTATTTCGGTTGCACATCTTTTAATATTCTTGCCATTAAATTTACTACAACCCGTACGATTCGACGAAAAGTCTGTGAACTGACGATTATGTAAATTACAAATCAAATTTGTCGCCTACCTTTAATTTAAATTACTTCCTTTTTGTACTATATCTTCATTAGTAACTATTATAAGTGATACTCTTTATTTACCCAATTTCTTCTCTTTTCAGGTGAGCGTTCGACCATTCTCCTCCTCTCTGTATCAACCGCTTTGCATGAACATGAGTGCTGGTATGTATATTTGAATTTTAGGAATTTCTTAATGTGGTTTTTACGAAGCTTTTAGGTAGCTATCTCACCCTGGTCCCATTTCCTGTGAATGACTCGAATCGAAAACAAACATCTAATACGGATTGTTAAAAATTAGCTACATTTAAACAAAATGTGAAAAATAGCTACATGACTGGGACACGAACCCAAGTCTCCCACTTTTCGGGCAGATATCCTGACCATTAAACTACCATGCCGCATCATTTAAGCTAGTAAATCTTCTAAATTTTTATTTGAAAATGATCATGGTTAGTTATAAAAAGGTATCTGATATTCCTTAGCAATTTCGAAGAAGGCCTTTTAATACTTAGTTCCATGGTTAGTTAGTCTTACGTGAATTATGAATTTCTCATGCGATTCAAGAAATTGAAAGTCATTTTTCTTTTTCAAAGGATAATAAACGGCTCTTATTATTTACAGATTTTAATAATCAATAAATCCTATCCTAAAATTTGAACCTATGCACACTCCTGGCCAAAATTAACGCACCACTGGCCGTAAGGATCGCTAGGGAGGTGCTGCGTTAATTTTGGCCAGGAGTGTACTTTGTATGATCAGCCCTCTATAATAAATCATTCGAACTAAGTAAAATAGAATGATCTCTTATGAATAAAGTAATAAAGAAAATAGTTAGTTTCGTTCTATGTGAAGTAGTTCTACTTTACTAAATACGTCTTACGTAAAACAAAGCCTAGTGCGGCGTTTTAAAAAAAGCTCTCAACTCCATAACAACCAAAAGGCCCGTAAATGTATCTGCGATACCCTCTTACCTAGAAGGAGGAAGCTCTGGGTTCGAATCCCGGTGATATATCGTAACACATTTTCCCTTTCTTTTATCGTTTGAGTATTCAAGACATACTTCATTAAGTGCTAAGTTAATTTCCTTTCCTTTTCGTATCTATATATAGTTATTTATGCGTTTCCTTTATTTTTTAAACCAGGAAAATAATTCCTCGTTATGGATGGTTGCGGAAAATGAATTTCCCCTAAAATTCCTCCATCCTCTCGCGGCATTCCGCGTGCGGAATCGCCCTTGACTTCCGAATCATATGTCTCATAAGAGGGAGAGGTCTCTTCCGGAAAGCATAAGGGGGAGGAACAACGCCCCCAACAACAGCAAAGCTGCGGTTTGCGGCGGGGATGTGGCTGTGCCCAAGGCGAGACATCCCAAACCACGTCCGCAGAATGCTTCCTTCGCATCACTCACTCTCAACTATTTTCCGTCTTGCGATAGATGCAAAGTCATGCTGCGGGAGAATCCACCCTTATCGTCACCCGGGAGTCGTCGTGGGCGAATCGCGGCAATCCCCAGAAATGAGTTTCTTTCCGCGGCGATATCAAAGGGCGATAATTCCGTCACGTCGCTTCCGAGAAGCATTTATGCAGCTGAGTGAAATTGGTGCGAGGTTGCGAGAGGTGGCGGGTCGACAAACTTCTATTGTTTCCCTTATCTCAGGAGCTACTTCCTGCTTCCACTCGCAGGAGTTCCTTGTACTCGCGTATGTATATATTTCATTGCAAATGACTCCCGGGGTGAATGTGGGAGTGATTTCGAGGTGGTATTATTGCTAGACGAGGGGAAATTGGATTGAAAATTAAAATATCGGACCTATCGGAATATAGCGCAACCGGACCGTTCCAAACACAATATTTAAATAATTAAATCCTATTTATACTTCCAAGTCTCATGTTTATTCTATTGAAAAACATAGATTCGGGTCATCTATTGAAAGGCCACGTTATAGAAATTTTATGATTTTGAATTCATGTCATCGCGATTAATTTGTTTATAATTATGAATATAATCTGCCTAAGAAAAGATATAAGAATTTCTGTCGAACTGTCGTATTCATAATAAATAAATAAATGTAGTAAACGCAAAAAATATGCCTTTAAATCAATTTGGGATGGCTGTGATTCGTGGAACGCCAAAACAGAGAGCTTAGTAAATTTTACTATAGAATTTTCTTACTCATCTACAACACTCCTATATTACACTGTAGTTTCCTTTCTTACGCTTTTCTAGTAAGATAAGCCTACCCTATGAATTGAGTACTTAAGGACACAACTTCTGAGAGAATGATTCAGTGGTATTTAAGCTTATAATAAAGTTCCCAAGGGAACGATGGGTTAGTTACTAGCTTGAATGACGTAGATCAAGCCACTCTTTCAAAAACCATCCTGGTCGATTTCTGACGAAACTTCTGTCATCAGCCGTTTCCTGCGGAAAAGAGGGATGGATTTTGAAGAAGGGAGAGGAGTAAATTATAAGGAAACCCCGAACTTGCCCCTGCTCATTATAATTTCAATTGGAAGACCGTTGGAATTCCCTGAGGAAAAAATGAGGAAACTTGAGTTTTGCATCAGCTTTGCGATTATCCATATCTGCAGATGTGTAATTTGCGGCGTCATCTCTTCCGATAAAAGATATTCAAAGTTTGTAGAACCCGCATTAAATGAAATCACTAACAGCTGATCATTTTATCGCAACCCGGCTTCCTCGCAATCTTACGCAACACTCGAGTCCAATGCGATCATCCGCAACACTATGAAATAAGGATATATTAAGAGTATTTTTGCATTTCTGTTTATAGAGCAGTCTGCGGTGGCGCAATGGTGTGTTTTGCTTGCAAAGCTGAGGTTCCGGGTTCGAGACCTGGTTATTGCTTGGTTGTTTGTGGGTGTCATAAAAGTGAATGGGTTATTTCTTAAGAATGGTCATATTGGACTAAAATACGTCCAATAAATAAAGACGAAATTAGCACCGTATATACTCGTGTATAAGCGATGTTTTTCAGCATATTTTTTATGTATATATGAAAAAGCCCCCTCGGTTTATACTCGAGTGAAGGTCCCACTTAACTGTCCTCAGGTGGAAAAAGTCTGCCATAGACGGAAATCGGCTTGGATATTCCTCACTTGGTCAATTTTTTGTCGATCTTATCAACTTATCGATAGCTTATATTTGGTTCGGCTTATACTCGAGTACATACCGTATTTATTATTATTAAAGTAATTAGCCCCCAGGTCGGTTGATATCTCACCCTCTATAAAATTAGCTACCAAGTCCAATTGGGAGAATTAGGTCCACTAGGCTTAATGAGGAGTAAGGTATTTTGCCTTTGCTTTCCTCACAGGCAGAATGTGGAAGCAGGAACTATTTTGACAAACGACATTGTAATGTATATTTGCGACTCCTAGTATTTTTGGAGTAGTCACTCGAAAAGTTTTTTCTTTAGCGCCATTCCCAATATTTTGCGTTTTCCAGTAGAACAAATTCAATATCAGTTAATTTCTCTATTATCTCACAAGGTCGAATCGAATCATCGAATAGTCAGCATAAATGAGGAAAACATATGCGCATAAATGTTTGTATTGGAGTACTGCCCATATCAAATATGTCATCGCTTCGTTATCAGCAATGTTTAGACTCGGATGGATGCGCAGACTAATATTTTGAAAATCCTCCTTTTTTTAATGAAAACATGCGATAATTTTTCCGAGAAAGTTGCCTCGACTTGACGTTTGCGTTAATTGCGAGTTGATTGACAGCGCGATGAATTTTGATTGGTCGGTATCGATTTAATTGTGCGCAAGAGTGGTCGTCCCTGAGATATCCTAATGTGCCACCGAGGTGAATAATTTTCTACTTAACCAGGTGTGCGGATTAGTAACGATGCAACGGTCTCTGTAAGTGATTCATGGCTGTAGCTTTCGATTTCCTTTACTCGTTTGTAGAGTTATCGCTCGGTGAGTCACTGTTTTGGAGTCACGGACGATAGAAACGGCTCAGGTAAACAGTTGCGATCGAGTCGCGGGATAAAAACTGCCGCAATGACCGCGAGTTTTAGTTTCGGCGACCAGTTTTCTTGAAGAACGTATGGCGTCTGATAAGAACATATGATTCATTGAATTAATTTCTTTCTTTCTCGGATGAGGATCCACAAAACCTCAGTGAACGATATCATTGAACTCCGAAGTCGTTTTTTCAATGAATTATGATCTTAATAGGTTTGCTATGATAGTCAACATATATTCCCTGATCTTTGGCAAGATTCAGTAACACAAATTTATACAGGATATTTTACCTAAGAGCTCATAATCAGAGTAATTAGAAATGAATTTAATATAAATCTAATTGAAAAATCTATTATTAAAAATAAATCTAATGAGAATACCTTCTCAAATATTAAAGCTTAAGATTTAATGAATTTCTCGTTGAATATCGAAGATCTGTGGTAAATAATTGATATTTATTTCACAGATCCATGTGCTTATGTGAATAGCTTAAATTTAATTGGATTTTAGCTCAATATAAATAGCCATTCCATTTGAAATCGTTAAAATAATGTTATGTTAATGTTAAAAAATATACCTCAGGGTTAAAAATTATAATTATGGTATTAATAAATTTAAATATTCAAAACTGTTTTAGAAATTGTTAACCTTAAGTAAAAAAAAACGTATTTTGTGATAAACATACAATGCGATTTTATCTCTTAGAAAAATTATTTTCCTTTTCTCCTGGGTCAACTTTTTGCTTGTTTTCTTTTTTGCATGAAAAAACGAGTCATAACATAGAAATGTTTCAGAATTTTTCCTCATTTTACTGGCGAAAGTATAATTATGAATAGAAATTCCCGTCTCAGAAATTGTCTATATTATTCATTATTAACAGTAAATTCGATGTGCGAAGGCGTTACCTCGTGGAAGGCCATAATAAATGAAAAAGAACACTAGTACACTTCCACAGATTTATTTCATTGGCGACA
Source organism: Sympetrum striolatum (assembly GCA_947579665.1). NCBI lineage: Eukaryota > Metazoa > Arthropoda > Insecta > Odonata > Libellulidae > Sympetrum > Sympetrum striolatum. The sequence goes on from OX388346.1 coordinate 14,732,473, forward strand.
TGTTTCGCTAGCGAGCTAGCATCATCTCATTCATTCATTATTAACAGTTTTATTCATACTGCAATTATATCCATTATTTTTGTTGATATACTGTTAATTCCTATTAAAAAAGAAAATTCATAGTGGGTGATTTATTTCAGATATAAACTTTAAAACCTAGCAGCAATTGAGATTATTTTTAGCCAAAATCTTGTGAAAAATCAGTACGTTTCCAACAGCCACAAGGCGTAAATAAAGGGCAGAGAGTCATATTTTTAAGCAAACTCAATTTACCCGTCAAACAAACCCCCGTAGAATTTCGTTCGCTGCAATCTCAATATCTCAGCCCCCATTACGTGGTTAGTCCTAAGTCACTCCTTTTTGCCGTGACTTCGCGTCACCGCTCGGAAACCCAATGTCAAATGTTATGGAGATAAGTGGGATTGTGCGTGCGAGCGTGCCTTCATAGTCACGTAGTGTGTGGCAGACGCCTGAACTCCTACGTGATTCCGAGCAATCACTTTGATCGGATTACGACACGTTTCAAGAAAAATAACGTTATGACGTTCTCCAGAATCGCGTTTGGGCGTTTCGAGGGTGAGTTTTCTCGAAGAGGGGAAATCTCTTATCTTTTGACTTTTCACGCTCTTGGGGAGAAATATTGCTCTTCGTTGGAGGGTTGGAACAGATCAACGTCTCTCTAACGCGACGAGGAATTTGAATATGAAACTTTCGATCCGGAACAATAACTGGAATTACCGTGCTTCTATATATTTCCTCTGAATGGGTATCCTTGGATGGGTCAAGTGAAAATTATGAATACTTATGGCAATCAGAAAATAAATCTGATGTGGCCAACACATGACTTTCTCCATATTTATTGAAAACAGAAGCCTATGTGGTATTATATAAATAACTCCAAAACAATAAGTGTTAAAGGAAAATGTTTCATACAAAAGTTGTAGTAAAAAACATTATCTATAACTTTTGTATGCAATTATATATACATACATTACATTCTGACAGAGATATGTATGAAAAACTTCCATTTCTGGATAAACAATAACTTCCGGTTAACCATTATTCAAAAATAACTCCTAAACGAACAGTGCTACGAAAAAATGATTCAAACAAAAGTTGTAGTAAAGTACATTATCTATAACTTTTGTATGCAATTGTATATACATACATTACATTCTGACAGAGATATGTATGAAAAACTTCCATTTCTGGATAAACAACAACTTCCGGTTAACCATTATTCAAGAATAACTCCTAAACAATCAGTGCTACGAAAAAATGATTTAAACAAAAGTTTTAGTAAAGTACATTATCTATAACTTTTGTAAATAATTGAATATACCTAAATTGCATTCTGACAGAGATACTTAAGAAACAAACCTTTGTTCCGGATAAACCGTAACTTCCGGTAAAGCGATATTCATCAAAAACTAACTTTGGAGACACGGTGGTTTTTTAGAAAAAATTATACTAAGACTAAATAAATATTTCGGGCGTAAAAAAGTAAAACACTCGTAAATGCAAATCGTATTTACTTGTAAATCAGGAGACTGGGTAGGAATCGATTTTAACGAATATATCCAAGCATTAATATAAATATTTTACTTCTGAGTAATGTTTAAGAGGAACATAAAAATCCTAAGCAACTAAAAAGAAGAAATCCCTTAGGTGTTTTTTGCAATCAGTGGAGAGGCATTGTGGAGAATAGCCTTGATATTATTATTTCCGTTGAGATCTCCTGATCGATGCAATTTTTTCCTGCTTTTTATGTATGTGTAAAGTTAATATCTTCCCTAACATGAAAATGAAGGATAGTGAAAGACGACATGTTTTAAGCAGGTTTAGTTACTCAAATTATTTTTTTGCATAAAACTTTGCAATAAATCCTAATACTTTTGGGTTACGAGCAAGTATATGCGAGAGAAGTCACGTCCTTAAAAGCAATCGGAATCTGAAAACAGCTGTCTTCAAGATCAGATATTCCAAGTTGTTTACTCCTGGCCGTAATTGCAACTGAACATTTGTAGGAGAAAGTGACCAAAAGTTAGACCAAACAACAACCAAATTAGTGCTTGTGGGACAGAATCAACAATGTAAGAACTGCACAACGAAATTTGACAATATAATGTCAAACGAAACTAACAGGGGAATAGAGGGTAACATGTAAAGTTATAGTCAATATTTTCAGTTGGGAGGGCAATGTGTAAAATAAAAAGACTGGGTGACCATCGACACAAAACTTAAAATTTAAATGAAAGTAAGCCATCAATATCATGCCAAGAACCATGATATACATAAAAGTTGCTTGTTTAACGTGTTAGAGATTAATATTCCATCATTTTTCTAATTTTCATTTTACTGATGATTTCACTTTTTTATGAGATATTTTTTATACAATAACATGTAAACTGGCGTGATTTAAACGCAAATAAAAACTCCAAATTTTATTACGCAATGCATGTGATCGCTACTTGAAAGCGGAGCTCTAATCAGGGCATATTTATTACAAGAATATAAAATTAATTTCGTGAAGAGGAAGATTCAAATAATAAATGATTTGTTTTGCTATATCGTACACTGGTCCATCCATAAATTGATTGAATATTTATTTCTTGTCATCGTGAAAATGGAAATACCTATTCTTACTGTTAGAGAATGCTTACCGACGCGAATTCTGTATTTTTTTCACCCTTGAGACGCTCTGTGCTCTCGATATGAATCTCGATGGAACATGTCCGTAAAGAATGAGTGCCAACGCCCAAATAAGAGAGTCGCGTGTGTCTCTTGTTTTCGAGAGACGACGAGCATTTTTAATGCGCATAATGAATCGCTTTTCGAGTTTTTCTTCCGTGTCGCAAGCCCTCTGCTTAGCAACCACTGAGAAAGGGAAGCGAAAATTGCTTTTAATAGTCTTCGGATGTACGTGACCGGCATCCCGCAACCGCAAGTGGACTAACGATCCCCTCTTCCTTGATGATCCAGCGACGTTCTAATGTTAATATTTACTTTCATTTTCACCTCAGTGGAATATAGGTTATGGTTGTACGTATTTAAATTATAATGTTAAGAGTCTATATCAAGGGGAGATGGAATCTTACGAGTCTTTTCTTAAATATTACCCTCTGTCTTTGGCAATTTTTTTAAAGTACTTCGGTGGCGGAGAGGGTTGCATGTTAGCCTTCCGAAGCCATGGTGCCAGATCGAATCTTGCATGTATGAGATTATTTATAGCTGGGCGCCTGACTGTAATATTCCTATTAATGGTTGTTTGGGGACCTAGGAAAATATCTATGCGTAGATAGCTTTTGGGAGTTAAACGAGAGAAGAAATTTTGTGTATAAAAAACGAAGTCTGCACTTAGGAAAAATTAGAAAACTTCAGGTAAACGCTCACGAGAAGGGGAACTTAACTTGCGAAACCCACTGTCTGTTGAAACTAAAATTTACCAAGAAAAAATAAAAAAATGGAAGTGTCAGCTAAAGTCAGCTAGCTGGAGAAAAATAGTTTAAATACACATTTATTTAATAAATACAGATTAAAAAAGTTGTTGAATTTTATTCACTGGAAATAAGGAAATCACATATAGGAAAACAAAAGAGTTAAGTAACAAGGAAAATATCTATGCTAAAATTATAATTGAGTAATTAAAAAAAACTGAAGAATACTACCTATGTACACTGAGAGATTTTTTTTTTAATGCCAAATAAGAGCGGGCGCTTTATTGCTATAGGCAGAATAGTTAACATGCCATGCCCTGCCAAGGGCCCGGGTTCGAGACCCTGTTAATTAGTTTCCTCCTTGATAGGCCATACTTGTTATTTTTCGTCCATTGTTTACTCCCCCTCCCATAATTCCTGGTAAATAGATGTTTGTTACAACATCAGTATTTTCGAAATAATTATGTCCTTCTTTCCTAATCACCTTCCTCATAATTTGAGCTATTAAAAATAATTCTCACGTGCTTATGAGATTTCTCCGTTGGAAAACCACATAACCCGTTAAAATGGAGCCAATTAATTCACCTTCTGCAAATTGATTAGTTCCAGTGTCTCTAAAATTCGCCTCGAACGAATTGGCACCGCTTTTCTGCTTTGAGATAATAAGCTGATGAAATTTTCTCCCGAAGAGGAAAGCGCCAGATGATGAAGTACAGAGAGCCATAATGCAATAACGCCTCCGCGATATGTTCAAGTGGTCATATTCCTCTAGTGCCAGATGATCGCATGTGGGTTTTTTTCTCAGTGGGATAAATTACTATGTGTACCTCTTCCAGAGGAATGAATATGCATCATCCGTGGGCATTTTGTAATCATCCCTTGTTATTGAGTCTTTGAGCGCGTGCTCCAACACGTGTTTGCTTATGAACTGACCGTCTCGCAAGACATTTTTCCTTTTATTTCCTCCAAAATAGCGCAAAGTGACGAATGCAATTAATTTGTGGAGATACTTTCCTTGTTCCCTTAATTGAAAGATCATATCATAGTTGAGCAATGTTATCTATTATAGTCAACTGTCCAATTTATTCATGATAGAGTGAGTCACTTTGCCATTCCCAGAGTTACGAAATATTCACTTTTATACATTGAGTATAGATTATACAATTATATTATACAATTTTTATATATTTAAATACATCGCATCCAAACATCGTTTGATCATTACATGTAATGTTAATGTAGAGTAAATTAATATATGAAAAATGCGACTTAAAAATGTAATTGTGATTTATCGAAGAAGTTGTGATTAAAATACAAGGTTTTAGAACAACTGGATAAAATTACTAAAACTATTCTGTTGTCTTAAATTTAAATTTACTGTGATGTATTTATTTTTATGTATTTTTTATTTATATTGTAAATTATATCGCATGTAATTGGGGTTTTCCTGTTTGCGGTTAATAAAATGTTATTATTATTATTATTAAAATGCTGGCGATATTTTTCGGCAGTTTTAATCCTAACTTCTTCGAAATTCAATAAGATGACGTCCTCTTTCCTAATTTTAGCCTATTTTCACATAATAATAATAAAACAAACAGCGAATTATAAGTCAAAATACAAATATACTGTGACTTGGTAATTACTGATCTAAAAAATTCGAGTATGATTTAAAGGAAACTTATGGGTTTACAATCATTTATTGAAATGTCTTCGATCGACGCGTTCGAAGATTCACAGTCAATACCTGCTATTTACTTGCTGCGACAATGTAAAATACTCAGGAATAAATTAGGAAATATTAGTGGAAAATTTGGGACCCTTTCTTCCCAAATTTTTCGATGAGACCCAATTTTCTCTCCTTTTGATATCTCACCCTCGAATTTTATTTTGTAATTGAACTTCATTGTAGATGTTTATTCCTTTTGGATTCCGACCGCACGAGGAAATAGAATTTAATATGAAAATGTTAATCGAATAAACGATTGAGTGGGTGCCACCAATGAAAAAGGTCGAGTTTGGATTGAGTGGGCGGAAGCTGACCATTTAAATGACGGTAATGATAGAGAGGTGTGAGTCATGAGGCGCATGTTGGACGGCTTTTATATTGAGGGACTTGACAGCTCGACTTGACATCTATTCTTAATGGAGACATTTCAGGAAATGCCGCCTCTTCTTGTTATCTCTCACGAGGTTTACTCTCAGGGGAACCTCAGGGTGCGTCTCCAACCTCACCCAAATTATAGGAACAATTCTCTCAAATCTGTTTATCGGTATATTTCTTTTTTACAAGTCTATTGAAGACGATTTTCCCAATATCTGAAGGGATTTCGTTCCCAACGTTTACTTAGGTAAGTGCTGTACATAATTTTCGCTGATTTCACGGAGAAATCAATGGAATTATCAATATCTCATCCGATATCATCATCAAACAACACTATACTCATTTATGATGATAGATTCATGAATTCCAAAGAATAATAATGATAATAAATCGTCTTTATTTGGGTGAGATTGAGACTTCTTCCATCTAACCCATCATCATTTATTGTAAAATAAGAGGAAGAAATAATTAGAAGAATTGTGGATGTAAAACCCCTAAGAGATTCTTAGGAAAAAGAAATCCACTGCAGGAAAAAACCCACAAGGAAGAGGGATGTGAAAAACTTGCGCAAACCTACCGATAGTAATAGCTAAAAGATAAGAAAAGAGAAAAACATTCAAAAATAAATAAATACACTACCAATATGTACTTACATGCGATGCATAAATAAGAATCAGTTCACATTTTAAAAAGTGATAGCAATATACAAAATAACATAAAAAACAAGGAAAACGTACATGGATTTTTATCCATAAAGTACATTATGAGGAAAAATAAAAGAATATTATAAAAAAAACAGTATCAAAATAATGCATACAGTGTGTACTAGTCAAAATTGTATATAACATAGAAATTTAGGTAACTCTAAGTAAGAATGTACAGCTAGCAGCATAAAAAAGTTACCACCTTCGATGCAACCAGCATAACTCGAGAAGGGCGAGTCTTTCAGATTCTCTGTTTTGAGCGCGCTTTTCGTCTTCCTCTTTATGCCTGGCACGTTTTGAAGGCTTTTGTGACGATATATATTTTATAAATAATTGCTGAAAGTCATTGCTTTTGCTGCGGTAGAAGCAGTATTGTATTATGAAAGTATTAAATTCGTATTTCGTTAAATCGGCTTGAATCTCAAGCGTAATTCGCTCTTCTTCATAAAATATTGGACATGAATTACTTTGGCTGCTCATATCTCCTCCTAACATAAAATATTCCATCAATGCAGATTTAGAATGAAATTGGTTATTTCAGTTAATGCTCCACATGCCCGCAGGATGATCGTTTTCGTAAAGATTATGATACGATAATTAAGAGAATATGAACTACTGTAAATTAGGTCAACGGGAGAAGGGGAAATTAAAAAAATGTAATAAGAATAAAAATGGGGTAATAATGAAACAATACCTGCTATTAAAAATAATGATATGTGATAGTGGAATTCAAATAGGAAATAAGTTGCTAGTTTTCATTGAAAACGAATTTGTGAAAGTCGCCACGTTGTTTGGACGCCATTTACATTTGCAGGGAATTTTGATTTAAATGATTTAAATAGTAGCACACTTTATACTTTATGTGAGATGATATCAGTATAGGCCATCTGTCCTCGCTATAATCTCGCAATAATCTTTTCGCCATCGGGCTGCGAAAATCATTATCGTTGAGAATAGGGTCATGTTGTCGCGTATTTCGTCATGTAAATCACAGCTAAGGAATATATCAAATAATTATTGTCTATACAGAGTTATATTCTTGAAGGATACTCAGCCGAGGGCTCCGGTCGTTTAGGACTTACTACTATCGAACCTGTAGTCTTTTAACAAACCGCTTTATATTGTATGTGCGAACATTTCTTTTGAATAATTAAATCAGAAGGACTAGTCGCGCAGAGTCGAGTCAAGCACCAAAAGAATTGAATAATATACTTCTAATTATTTAATTCCTTTCATTTACACCTTCTCCGTAATAAATGTTTGAATGCTAAAACGATTAATAATTTCAACATTGGAAAAAGGTATGAGCCAACAATTTTAGACATAACAACTCCATTTTTAAAATATACACGTAATGCACTCATGCATGAATAATAAATTTAAATCTGCTACTACGGATTTCAGCGGTCAGTCCCCTTTGGTGCTATTTCTGCTCTCCTTGTTTTCGTCTACATAACGGTATATGAGTGCCATTCATACCGGCCTTCTCGACGAAACAAAGGTAGCTTCTCCGTGGGGGTGAGAGAGGAAAGAAAAAGGGTCTTCCATGCAGTGGTGACAGGATACGTTTTCAGTCCGACTAAAATTCGACGCATCTTTTAGGGTATTTGTGTGAGATAGAAAATTGCTTGAAAATGCCATTCTTAGATGTGGACGGAAATATAATGAAAAGTTCGTCAATGAAGGAATATGAATGGTGTTACAGTTAATTACTTATATATTTTTTACATAAAGCATGGAGACGATGATAGGAAAATAAACAATGGGGATATGGAAAATTTTATGCTTACTAAGAAGAGAATGCTGATTCTCTTCAACACTAAGGCAATACATATAAAAATGTAAAGATAATTTGGTAAACAGGCTCAGAAGTGATGTGCACAGATCCTGGGATGTAGGCTGTTTATAAGATCGAGAAAATGGTTCAATTACATGATTGAGAAAACGATGTAAGCCATTTTAAGAGAAAATAATGCAGGTTAGAAGGTGACCGGAAAAATATTTTTTCAATGGTTCAGCCAGAGAGAATGTAAATGAGATCAACCATTCGAAAAAGTTCCGATTTTTGTGGCAGTGTTCAAGGTTCATTTTCCTTACCTACTGCATTTGGTGTTATGTGAACTTACTTCTAAATCGTTCATTTACATCCAAAATTCATAAACCATTAACAATAGACCTATCATAGTCGAAATTATTTATTATCACTGTAAATTTATTTTGCTTCGAAAATTAGTAGGATATAATCACGTAGGCATATAAAAATATGCATACAATTTGCATACATTCATGCATATAATTAGAGCTTCCGCCAGTTAATCATAAATGCCGAGGAATTCACACATTTAAATTTCTGCACCTTCAAGATATCGTAAATGTCTTCCTTATCTTTAAACCAAAAAGTTTTAAGGAAGAATAGGCGAGGCCCATGAAACCAGCATTAATATTCAGCAGTAATAGATTCTCCTGACAATAAGAAATATTTCCCCAGAAGGGAAGCTTTACCCATCTTATTTAAGAGTAATTATGGGTAATAAGTATGAGATGTCAGTATTTCTAGTGCTGTATCTGATAATGGCTGATGGACTTAACTGGCCTCTCATTAAAAAAAGGAAAGGGAAAATACGAAGCCTAAATTCTAATTATTAAACGGCTGTTACCGATGTAAGGGCAACTCAAATTGATTACGCCTGATTTAGTAGTTTTACTAAATGTAATTTCCGTAAAAATATAGTCATTGCTCAACGACTATAAGAAATGGCGGAAATAACTAAGGACAAAGATTCAAAATTTCTTATATAACGCTATTTCACAAAGTAACGGCTTCTTCAATCAATTTGACTATAAGGAAATTATTCAGAGAACTTGAACCAAAGAAAGCTGCATCCATTGCGAAGGAAATTGATTACAATCATCGGGAAGGGGTAATCTGAAGATTATTGATATTCTGAGCAGGCAGACGTTTAGAACTAGTTCCCCTTAATGGATAAAAGAAAGTTTAACTAAATATTGTGACCGGGTGTAATCGTTAAAATTCCGTAAGCTACGCGTATAATTTTATCATTGAGAATCTTCAAGGGATCTGAGAAGAGCACACAAACACTGGGAACGGTCTCCCAGACTGCCCATGTCTCGGACCGTCTCTGCTTTCAGCAGTAGAATTAAACATATATTAACCATAGAAAGATCACTCCCGTAGAAACTTAAGCTTCGTAAAATGCCAATTCCAATATTACGTTCTCAATATTTACATTCAACTTTTCAGGCCTTTTTCGCTATTTCTTCTAACCAATGTTTTTCATAAACCTTTGGGACATCCTTACAAATCAATCAACAACAAAACGGGAAAATTTAAGAGATAGCTATTTGCGTAAACTAGCGTTCCTTTGGTTCTTTTTTATTACTATCATTGGATGTATAGGGTTTTCAATTCTTTTATTCCATTAAAAGATAGACACAGTTATTAGTTTCGTAGATTTTAAGAACCTTTAAAATTAATATAAAAAACACCAAAAGCAAGTGAATATATTTTTTCTCTCAGTGTTGATGATAGCCAAAACGTTAAACTCATCTTGATTCACTTATAAAATTTGCTAGTATATCTCACCTGGTTTATAAAATAAAAAATAAGGATGTCATTTAAATGCGTATTTAAACTCAATTATAATCGTCATTACTGTAACACACACGCAATAACTTGCCCATTCTGTGTCGAGTACTAAAAACTCATACCTCTAGCCAAGTCTTAGGTTTGGTTAGACCTCGATTAACCCATTGTCATGCAAAAGTAACAGATCTACGGATAGCGGTCTTATCATTTTCCATAACTGATAATTAAAAGATGGTTTTCTTAAAATACTGAGAACTTTGAAATAAACAAATTGTAATACTCTTCGGAGGTGATTCGTTGATCAATAAATAGCTAAAAATACGAGAGGAGTAACTTTTGAGAAATAAAATTTCGAGAATTTTACCAAAAGGACGTCTACCGCTGGCCATTTACTACAGTATTTACTGGATGCCATTACTTTGAAACGATAAGGAATCCATGGATCCAATTTTTAGGACAGTGGTTTCATCAAGCTATTTATTATTATTTTCATTTAATCCACATCAGATAAACAGTGAGATCTCGTAAGTTTTAGGCCGAAGAACATACAATATTTCTAATCTGTTGCTCTGCAGTCCCACTTTATGAGAGATTTATTTCTTCGAGTCATTCTTCTAATTGCGAGCTAAAAATTAAACATATATCAGAGAAGGCTAGCGAACACATTATTTTAGATAACATCAAAATGAATCAAGCAAATTGCAACCCAAATACTCTTCTCCCAACGAGAAAGTTTTTCCTTTCCATTCCCGTTTGGCAACAAAAGGATTATCTTGCCCTTCTCCCCCACCTATTTCGTTTTGTCCTGTTTAACAGTTTTCCCGGTATTCTACCCTTTCAAGGGCAGGTAACATTTTTGTTCCCTTCTTTTCTCCAGGCACATGCCATATGGAGGATCGCGTATTTATGTAAATGTTGAAGATAGTGATAGAAAGCGTCGAAGCTAATTGTGTGAATTTTTCAACAGTGTTGTTATCAGGATAATTTAATTTTACAAATTAATGGATTATACAATCTATAGTAGTCACGAGAGTAAGGGGAAATGGTAATCTAGAAAAGAATATTCGTTATTTAAATCAATCGAATGAGCTTTAACTTTGAGGAACTCCATAGGTAACTAAACACAAAGAAATAAATAATTTTGTCAAAGTTATACGACTTTCTGTGTGGAAGTTTTGGCACTTTTATTTCCTTGTGTTTATTCCTTACTTATTTCTCTTGATAATAGAACGATTTTCAATTGGGAAAGTTTAACGAAAGGTGTCTAAAAGCAATCAAATTACAGTGATCTACCGAATCATGCACATATCTTATATATTAAAAATCAGCCTGCGTATGTTTGTGCCCGCAAAACTCGAAAACCACTCGGTCGATTGACTTAAATTTTTTACAGAACATTGCATTCAAATATATATATATATATATACGAAAGTGTTTATATTGTAAAAAATGGTGACACTTCGTCCTTGCTTCGATCCCAGACGAGTCAAAGCATTTCCGTGAGAAATGCACGTAAAGTTCATTTTTGTCTCTGCATGCTTCATTTCTTTTGCAAAATTAAATTAAAAATAATAGTCATACGAGATTGAGACAAGAACCAATAGCAGAGTAAATGAATAGGAAACCTTATTTTGGTCGTTTATTGTTGTTTCCGAATTGAATTTTTGAGATATTTTACGGAATACACGAAAAGTTTTGTGAGTATAAACAGCCGGTCCCCCTGACGACAAATGCCATTTTTGAATCCGAGATCCTGCTTTTTGGCCTATTTGAAATTAGGAAGAAGAGAAAAGCTGCTGGTTTCGTTCACATTGATGAGCATAATCAATCGTTGGAAGTGATTTATACGATCGATTTTCGAAAAACGAAATGTGAGTTAATTTGATACCGAATGTTGTATTCAGTTAAATTCATTTGTATTGTTTTGGAAATGATTTAATAATCTGTTATCGAAAATTAAAGTGAGAGTGACTTTGAATGCTGCATTCAATTCGATTCATTTCTTTAGTTATCTTCCAGTTGATCGTCGTCAAATTAAATAGTACGCGTTAACACATCAAATGTTGCGGCAGATAATGGATAGTAGTAAATGATCATTATATAAATAACGAAAATTCTCCATCCAAACGCGAGAGCCGAGCTAGCGTAACGTACCATGTTCTCCATCTTTCTTTTCTCTCCCTCCCTTTTCGAGAGAAAGGCTCGCCGGCCCGAATTTTGGACTTAGAATTTCTTGGTGGGTCAGGGGTGGTAACTTTTTTTTGCTGTTAGCTGTACTATTAGTAAACGTTTAGCCTCTTTTAACTCCATCCTCTTAATATACCTATGCAGTGTCAGGAGTCTCTATATGTTGTGGTTCAAACATTAGCATTCATATTTGGTACCAATACAAGTATGTATATCATGGTGGTAATTTTTTAATAATCATATTATATTCCAATATTAAGTTGATTAATTTAATATAAATCAATGAATATTTCTGATTGAATTTTCTCTCATTACTTACTTTCTGAGTGAAATAAATTTATTATCTGTATCTGTCTATAACTGAGGAGAGAAGCCAAGAACATCTTGGTAGTTAGGAACGATCTCAATGGCCTCCTGAGTCCGTAGATGACGCTATCAGAAATGCTTTAAGTTCAACAATTTATAAAACACCAGCAGGAATTAGAAATTCTATGAAGCTTGTAGAGCATGTATTATTACGAGGTGTTATTTACAGTATAAACGTTACGAAGGGGAAATATTTTTTTTTGCATGTCTAAAAAGACTCCCATTGTCCTTCCCTATTGACCGAACTCAAAAAGTATCACTTTCTTATAAACACTTTCTCGTTAGATGACAACAACCATTGTTTACCTCTTTCCTCACGCGTTTTTCTACTCGCGGACACCAGCGGTTTCCCAACAACCCGGTTCGCTCAGCGGCTATTTAATGCCCTCGGAGGAAAGGCGTGTATGAACCCAGAGTGGTTGACTAATCCAGGGGGCGCACTCTTCGACGCGGTTCACGAATCCGTGATTTGACAAAAGAGCGTTATTTTATGTTTCGGACACACCTTCGTTGCAAAAGAACGCTTGGGTGTGTGCGTGCTTTATTCAGATTGTAAGCGCTGGCCGATGACAATGTCTATCGCTCGAGAGAAGTGTCGCTAGAAAACTCCGCCTAGGCATTCCCTTTTCCTTCGGTCTATAAATTAGTGTGAGAGGTTTCTTCCACCTCCCATAAGATGTCACTTCGTGGTCTGGGGATTTAAGTGACTTTCGGCGTGAATTATAACGGTTGCACCCTTTCCAATCTTCGGTCGTGATCCTCGATAGGCCTTTTCACGGGTCTGTTTATTAGTTGGAGGACATCGGGGTTCTCTCTCCCATGTGGGTCAAGGGCGACGGCTCCCGATGGTTCTTCTTACACTAGGAGGAATTGGGAAGGAATACTTTTGATGGGAACCAGAAGATGGCGTGGATATTCCAAAGTGGTTAGCCCTTTTTAAACTTTTCTTGTCTTTGACGTCGTCTCTGATCGGTCCCAAGCATTCAATAGATTGGGAGAATTGCTTTTGTACTGAAACGATTAAGAAAATAATTATTTATGCAAAATTTCATGTTAAGGCAGGCTAATTTGAATTTCACTTACACTAGTTAACTCTTCATTGAAATTTCCCACGAAATTCAGATATTTCACTAAATTATATCGATCAGTATCACTGGTAAACATATACTAGTTTTGATGCTGTTAAAATAAAATAATTATTGTAGAGTTATTATGATCTTACATTGGAGGAGGATATAAGAGTAAAAGGTTATGTTATTTCGATTTTTTGTGTAATACAAATAAATTACCAGTAGAAAACTGTGTACACGACTGCTATATCGTATCAGTCTTGAACGCAAATGTTAAAAAATTCAATAATTACAAAAGAAATTACCTCAATCCAATTCATACTTCCAAAATGATTGTATTCGTATTTCTCCTATGAAAAATCGATTAGGACGATTTCGCATGACATCTGTTATCAGCTATAACATTTTTAAAGAGATTTTTCGAAGGTTTCTTTTCATGTGGCTCCTCAAAATCTATATATCCGAAAATGACTTTTCTAGGGTTAAAATTTTTAATTACGTTTTCCTACGCAAGTGAAAATCATAAATGATTTTCTCAAAGGTGTTCTCCCATACAAACAGCTTCATTACTCATCTTTTTAGAACAGTATTTCGCTGCTTGGTTACTCTTGAGCGATTCTGGAGAAATCAGTTCCATTCCCAATTATTTTTTTTATTTATGGTTATTTCAACTTCACTCCAGCTGATTATTTCAACTTCTAACGTCGATAAAAGATTCTCAAAGGCGATATTTGATTCAGAATCATTGAAAGGATTCTACACTGTTAAAGTCACGAAGAGAAAAACCTAGTTATCATGGAGTTTTCGCTGAATTGTCACTTCACGCGACGGTTTATGTAAAAATTCCTCACTCTGGAGGAGACTGATAATGAAAGGGAAAATTCGAACCACTAGAGCTCAGTTCTCTCCTAAGGGGAACTGAGGAAGGTCTTCCATTGGATATACGGGCGATTCCACCACTCTCTCATAATTAACCATCTCATTCTGCCCCTTAGGGCGTCCCGGAGTTTTAATTTATTTCTCCCTTTCTTCTACGATCGACCTTAGGGCTTTAATATTCCTCAGGAAGACTATTTGGCTCCCTCTTTTTATGCCCAATGAGCGGCCTTTCGATGCCCTCTGTTTGACACAGCATTCTTAAATGCATGCGTTTTAGTGTGGAAGGGGAAATTCCTTCGATGGCGTTAATAAAAAGGCTCTTAATACGAGAAACGTCTCTGCGATGAATAAAAGAGAAGTCGAAATTAAGGGTCGCTAATTAAACTTCGGAAGGGATACAGTGCGTTGGTTTACTTCGTTTTTTCCTAAATTATTAAATTTCTTTTCTCCATTCTCTTAGCATGATTTCGGGTTTGGGTGAAAATGAATTACAAAGTAAGCGAATTTCTATTTTAACTATATTTCCTTGGCAGTAACCGATCTTAGAACTCCTGCTTAAAGTTTGCTCTTTCTTACTCATCTTGATTCGCTACATCCTTAAATATTTTTTATCGTAGAATTAAAGTTCATACTCATGTTTTCATAAAAATGAATCTGAAAGCAGTGTTGGAAAACCTTTCTGCCTTTCGTCCTTTCCTAAAACAAGTTCAGATTTTTAAATAATTTTGTTCCCCAATCTCCTTCATTGCGTTCGGTGAAATAAAATGGAAAATATTGCAATGATTACATACTGATTTTATCTCCCTTCGATTAATATCGAAGTCAAATTATTTTAATAAAGCCTTTGGCTTTGCAAAGAAAAATGGGACCCCTACCTGAATTAAATAGTTACACTATTACCATGTTCCTCTTCGAAGGGAAAAGTTATTCAACACTGGAATTCTGTCGCTATTTGCTCCGATTTGTGTTTATTATAACACAGCCTTTATGAAGCATTCGACTCAAATTAATGTGAAGGAATTTACCCAATTGAACCATATTCTTCAGCTGTTACCTTTTTACTGTGTTAAACCCCTTCTAAAATCACCTTCTCGTATCATAATTTAATGAGAAGGACATAAACTCGGATATTCCTTGATCAGAATCTTGTAATATGAAATCAGCGCATTGTGAAAAATGAGGAATCTTCCGTTGGCAGTATACATTTTAGAATCTACACTTGGGAAACATTGTTATTTTCATCGTTACGAAAATCTATTTCTCGTTTCAAAATATAGTGAATTCAGATGCATACATAAAATATATATAAATGCACATACACATTACAAGCCCACTTTCGGTGTGTGGCAGTAGAAAAAAGGTCTCCCCGGCGGGGAATCGAACCCCGGTCTCCCGCGTGACAGGCGGGGATACTGACCACTATACTACCGAGAACAGATAAAGAAATTCAGAAATATTATGAATCTGTCGATACTTGGATCGAGCATTTTCGTATCGTTATTTTAGCTACTCAGTCATCCAACTTTATACTATTTCATAACAACATCCACTCCTATATATCTTGTAAAATTAACAATCAAACTGGGGTTTTAGGATGAAGAGAGAATATTTATAATCATACTTGAGTGTTTGGATAGATTTTCCCAAATATAATCCGCTTGATAAGTAGTTCATTTTGAAATTGTGACTTCTCCCTGTGATTAATCAGTTTTTCCAAGGCGGTAGCTCTCCCGAAATACCATCTTACCAATGCAGAGACCGTTTCCCTAGAGCGCATGGTACAGCGCTTTTAGACTGGAAAACCCCATCACCGCATCAGATTCTTCGCGCGAATGTCACCAAGCAGAGGAACGCTGCTTTCTTTGACTCGGAAGATACAGAAATAGTTACGGGAGAATCTCAGAAGTCTCCAAAATTCTACGTTATTCGGAGAGTTACAGTTACCGTATCTTGAATAGAATTTTTTATTTGTCATTTGGTGCAAGATAGAAAAAATATGTATTTTCATCTACTTAAGTCACAGCCCTGTTGATTGATATGATTACATGAAAGGTACTGAGGTATGAGTGATGCTTAATGACATTCATTAAGGTTTATACATAGGGAATGCTATGAAAAGTGTTACTTGCAGCAGGGATGGATTTACCATCAGGCTCGCTTTTCAAGGGACCCAAAAGAGAGCCACGATTTCTCAGATAAATAATCGCATGGTGGGCCTCAAAGTGGTTCTTGCCCTTGGGACCTCTGTTGAAATTCGTGCATCACTTGTAAGGGGATGCTCCACTTGTAGCATTCTGGAATAGTACGGATAGTAAGCAATTCCCCACAACTAACTTTTTATAACTAATGTTAGAGGGGCTGATGTTCAACCTAGCTTTGTGGCTAAACGATTTACAGATAGACATTTAGAGCCACGAAGAAGTTCATTCCATTTCCATGCGATATGCAGCTATAGACTTCGGAGTCATAGTAGATCTCCCATATGCATAATACTTTCTTCATCGTAGTCACCCTTTCATATCGGCTTTGTTATGGTGCTTATGACCTTCCGTAGTTCCTTATGGTTGCCCCATGAGACCATCTCCTCATTCCCTTGTAATCCCTCGCGGCGCTGTAGGCCACCCGGGCCATGAAATAACAAATGAGCTGCGATATTTCAGGATATGTCACTAGGCTTTGATGCCCTCTATTCGTCCTCTCAGCCGCCATGACAGTGTTTTATCACCAACTCCGTTCGCGTGACCGTTTTATTCGACCCTTGGCTCCCGGGGGCCCTAAAATAAGAGAGAATATGTGCATTTTGGGCGTGCGTGAGTCTTTTGGGGCCAGTTCGGGCCCGATTATCCCCGCTGTGGTCAGCCGGACCTTTAATTCCCTTTATCGCCGGTAACTAAACTTCCGGATTAAATCGCACATAAAATTAGCAGTACGATCATTTGGGCTGACGATGAGAATAAAAGTTGATGGCGGACGAGAGTGGATCCGTAAAAGTTGATTGGCAACGGAATTCCGAAGAATCTCGTTAAGGGAAACGCTTCCGATGGAAGATTTGGCGATACGGTGGCGTTGCTTTCCGAATCTTTGATTATTCCGCGCAGTGAAAATGTTTTATGAGTGTCGTTATTGAGATGGGTGGATTTGTGTGGCAGTGGCTGATGGGCTCTTTTATACCTGAAAATTGAGGATGCCTCTTTCAGTTGCGTTT
This sequence comes from Sympetrum striolatum, assembly GCA_947579665.1. NCBI lineage: Eukaryota > Metazoa > Arthropoda > Insecta > Odonata > Libellulidae > Sympetrum > Sympetrum striolatum. The sequence continues at coordinate 14,750,032 of OX388346.1, forward strand.
ATTCCCTTCCTTGTAATGGTGTGCATTAAGTATAACGTTGATAATTTGTTTTCGTTAGTATAAAAATTAATCTTTCTTATGTACCAAGTTTGCTTTAAAAGTCGTCCTTCCAATGCGATTAGATTCTTCTCCTTTTACCAATTAAACATACTATGTATCTCAGAATGCGATTAGACGCTCCGTGTAAATGATATATGCGTGAGTTAACAGAGTGATTGTCTTGACAGAGTGATGGTATGGTTACTTACGAATAGACTTAATGCTTCTTTAGTGTCCTATTATTACGTTACAAGCATAGTTTTAAAATTAAAAAGAGAAGCAAAGCAGTTACATATGTGAATGATCTTATTCAACTCCATCCTCAGTTAGTTTCTGGAATTATTTTGGAAAATCTGTAGGTAATTATTTATAACTAAAATTAGCGTAATAATAAAATATCTTTTCTTTCGTGAAAAATTCGATCATGCATTTTAGGATATAAAAGAATGTTTGCATATTACTAGTAACGTACATATATTTTTTTACAATTGATCTTTACGAGTAAAACTCACTTAAGCTCTTAGGTTTAATATTATGATTTGAATCTTCGCATTATTGAGAGACAGTGAAGGAAAAGAAAAAAAGTAGTATGCATTAACCATTAAACTTCACTCTTTAGACGAAATCATGCCTTAGTTTCCTCGTTTATTTGCATAGTTTTAGGTATATATGGACTTAATTTATAATGTAATGAATTTTTACAATTAAATTTGAAAACGAATTCGTACAGGCATAAACGAATACACTGCATTTAGCGAAAAGAGGTCATTTTTGTTACAGTTTGATATATAAAGCAATTTAAAATTAGAAAATAATTCAGCATTTATAGGTTTCATTTGTGTTTTAGTTTTTCTTTCTTTCAGCTGTGTGCACAAATAAACGAACTTTTCATTCTGAAAATGAAATTGCGAGATGTCTGCTGTTTAAATTTAGGTAAATTAAAGTTGCCAATCTGTCCTTCCGTCCTGTAGAATAAAAAGAAACCCATTGGAACTAGCGAAATAGGCTGCTTGATTCGAAAGTTTTTAATTAATGAAATTCAATTACAAGGCCCTGTAACCCTTCTCTCACAAAGACAATCGGCATTCTTTTGAAGTTTAATTGTCCGTTAGTTTCTTTTAATCTTACTTTAAGGGCGTTTTCTTCCGAAGGGGCGACATTATAGACCGGGAATTTTTCTCTCGAGTCGAGAGGGAGATATGCGCCATAATTCTCTTGTCTCACGTATTTCGCTTGAAATTCCCAAAAAAACGTTCTTTTGTGGGGGCAACTCACGCTGACATTTTTGGTATGTCATTCCCCCCAGTGCCACGCTTTTGGGGAATAATTCATCGGAGAACGTTTCTTTTCCAACCCGTTTCGCATAAGTAGTCGCGAAATTTCCGAGCAAAAAAGGCAGTTTACGTGAATCATGAGTTTGCCGAAAAATGCTTAAATGTGTACAATTTTTTTGTTGCCGGTTCAGTAACAGCAAATCCATCTACGAATACAATTGGTAATTTACTGAGAGACTTTTGTTTCTATAAGGAAATTTATTGAAGGTATAAATCAAATCACCGTTCTTTTACGCTGTCATGCTGTCAGCGGTACGGTCACTCATATTATTTTTCTAAGTAGGTTTGTCGGTGAAATAATACTTCTGGGAGCGACAATCATGATTCAGTTCAAATGAGTAAACCATAAAATTGTACTACCAATTCCTTCAAGCACGGCTTTGTGGTAGGATTCCATAACGTAAGGAAGTTTTACTCATACCACGATATATTTTATTCCACGATTTATTTTTATCACACCATAGTGATGTATCTTGTTCGCTGTATCTGCTTTTGCATTATGTACTTTTGCACTATGTGCGAGTTTTATTAGGTAAAATGGCGAAGTAACTTCTGGTAAGTAGCGAGTAAGTAAAATCAGTATGGAGAATGCTCGTTGAGAACGAGTTTAGGTACTACCAGCATTTCGTGTGCTATTACCCTTACTCCGATTATTGAATGCTCTAAACACTCAACCGTTACTTATGCTTGAAGGGGTAAAACTTAATCAGCAAATTAAACACAAATGGTCTCCTAAAAATAAGGATGTTTTTAGTGTACTTTCAGTAAAATCGAACTGAGTGAGACGCACAAGTCCTTCATCATAAACGATGATCTATGTTGAATAAGAACCACTGCGCACTCTTTTCTTGAGTATAATAGATATAAGATGATGCAATAGATAGGATGAATTAGGTGTATGGAATCACTATCTAACTTATTGCCTCATGGAAATTTATATTATTATTGGAGTTTTCCGTTGCCAGAGAAGTTATAAAATGGACTCCAAAGCTCTATTTCGATGACCGATCACGGTTTATCGTAACGGAAATAAGTAAGTATTGCTGATGAAAGCGTAAAACAAAGCAAACCCTTGGGCTCCCATACAGGTCCTCTCGGTGTACATTATTTACCCAAATAATACATAAAATGTTCCGTATACCTTGGTGATGCATTAGATGGACACTAATGCCTATTTCAGGGTAAAATTGCTCTCTATATGATTTCTTTTAGATAAATTAATTACACGTTCTTCAGAGTCATATGTATTGCTTATAATACTTAATAATTCTAATTTTTATGTAATGCATTGTTTTTAGTCTCGAATTATCGTTCAGCTACTTACCCAAAGTGGCGGTACCCAATATTATAATTCCCGGTTCTCAAAAATACCCTATGCTCTCCAGGTAGAACTTGGATTTTCTGTCAACTTCTAAATTATTTAAAATCTTCTGTAATATTTGAATGTATTTAGGGGAGCTATACGAGTTTAATTTAAGTTTATCGCATAAGTTTAAGTGAATCTGAACAACTCGCGAAAAAATACATTTTACTGTGGAAGGATAGATGCGGAAATCTATCCACCCTTCAGATTTTCCTTCATAGTAGCAGTATACTTAAATGTGCTTTGACAGCTTAGGTCATTTCGCACATGGGATCCATTCGGTAATCGAACCCGGAACCGCTTTCACCAAAGTCGAACGCGTTGCCCATATGGCCTACCTGGAGCAATGTTCCTTCGTTATCCACATGATTTCTGCACGAATTATTTCCAAAAACCATAAAATTTTTAACACTTAACAATTTTTGTAGTGTTTCTAATTAATTATATGCATCACCTAAGAAACTTAGGCCTGTAAGACCTTTCCGGGAATTGATCGGAATAAAAATCTCATCAATGGCCGAAGGTATCCAGTAATCCGGTAGACTCTTATGAAACAACTCCTTTATGACGATCTTCAGAAGATTCAAACCCAATGATGGATAGGATACCTGCCTGGAAATCGGAAGACCTGGGTTCGACTTCCTGTCATGCTGCTATTTTTCACTTTTTGTTTCTACTTGGGTATTAAGCCTCACAGCTTTACGTGTTAAGATGTTTCATTCCCTATGAGAAGATTCAAATTAGCGCTGCCAACAGCATTTCTTATGCTCCAATGTAGACTAGGAGGATAATCTACGTAATGTTTTGTCAGAATAAAACCTTCAACAAATGGGGCACCAGCCGGAAAAATGCTTCTTCTCCCTGCAAAGAACTTCCCCCGCTAAGCCTTCGTAAGTCCGATTAAAAGCTCAGTACGCTTTTCCGTGGATTTATACATATATATGTCTTTATTAACCTCTCCCCTTAGCTGGATCCGGCTTTCTTTTATTCCTTCGGCGTGATGTCATAAAACTGAAAAAAGGGGGATTTTTTATTCGCCGGGCGTGGATTGGACCCTTGGGAGGGGGCGTAGGATTACTAAGGGTTTTTGGGCCTCCGGATCCCTGCCGGGGGTGTTGGGAATTGGGTTATGGCGGAGGAGGAAGTCGCAAACGCCGAGGAGAGATTGGTTTGGATGGGAAATGCTTTTAAAGATTTTCCTCGGTGAGGAAATGAAGTGAGGGGGCGTTATATCTTAGTTGGGGGTGGGAGGGTAAGAAACGAAGGGAGGAAATAAAAAGGCTATATTCTGACGGAATTGAGAGGGGCGAAGGAGGGTTTTGCCTAAGGAAAGCGCTCTCTCGCCGGAAGAAAAAAATTGCCGACTTTAGATGGAGGGTATATTAAGCGCTAACGAGAATGATTTCCGGAATTTGATCGAGGAAATGGAACGTTCATTATTTAATAGAATGCGCTATCTTTTGATGAGATTCCGAATTGTAACTGTGACGTCAGCTCGATATTTTATTATTTTTTTCAATCAAATCCGAACACAATAAACGTTTTTGCATTACATAATTTCATTGTGCTACGGCATATCTATTTATCTTCATCAGATTGACTGTCACCAAATTATTATTCTGAATTCCAAAGGCTTCATTTGCTTAGCACTAGAAAACATTTTAAATGACATTTGACAACAATATCCAAACGTTCAAAGCAGTAGAAACATCCACTCAATCATTTCTACAAAGAAAACAAGATTAGATACATTTCAGTTTGGTGTTATATGTACATCATCTTTATTCTGGCAATCTTGAAACTAATTCCAACGATTCAGTGCTAACGTAAAATAAATTTCAGGAAGAACAATTAGATCATTACCAATGGAGCAATACAATGTGTGTGTTGTGATCAGAACATCACAATTGCAATTATATAGCAATTACTTTTTCTCGACGTCTTTCGAATAAGCAAAGGATTAATTATGTAGCTCCTAAAGTTCTGATTCCTTTTGCATTGGTATTCTATTCCCCATTATTTGGAATTAATTCTATATAGATTCTGAAATCTAATTGGTAACATTTAATAACAACTCAAACCTGTAGTTATAACTCAAAAACATATATGAATTGAAAGTTATGAAAATGCATATAATAGTATATGTACGATATATACTCGTATCATTACCGAATAATTAAGTAGAGCTGTACTCGGATGCAGAATATATTCTTTTAAGAAATGAAAACATATTACTTTGAGAGGATCAAAGACTTTCAAGAACTAGTAAGTCTGTTTGTTAAATGGAAATAAAATTGCTTAGGAATGATAATAGAGTTAATAGGCTGGTTAAGGCCTATAATTAATCAAAAGAGTCTCCAAAAAATGTTAAAAACATTTTGGAAATTTAATTCTTTATGAGCGATAAATAAATCATGTTCTGAATGATCCATAAATCCTTAAAATGCCTCATAACCAACGAAGTCAACGCTAAAATCCGAAGTGGCGTGAAATCTGCTTTGGCTTCTATAAGTACGTTTTGTATTTCAATAGTAACATTTTGATTTTAGACCCCATGGGGATATGAAGCTACGAATAGAGTTTTAATCCACGTACGAGAAGTTCCCTGGCAGAAGATCCACCTGCGAGCACGACTTGTTGTCGGTCACTCGCATGTCTTCATTCCATCGGGGAGACATGGCAGAGCACTAGAAACCGGATGTTACAACGGGAAAGCTGTGTCGCTACTTCAAGTTTCACCGCGAATCCAAAAAAAGGAGAGACCCATTACGTATTCTCCGCGAACCCGAAGAGAAAATAAGAACGAATCACGACTATTCGAAACTGCTTTTTCCGCAAATGATGGAAACATCCTTTTCAAGAAAGTGTAGGAGGGGAAACATTTGGCTGCGACAGAGATCGAGTCGTGATATTCACGAATTTATAAGGAATATAAGGAATTTATTTTAATGGAAGGTCTATCTGCAAATAAATTAATAATTAAACCAGGACTTCGATCGTAAGATTCTTTTCTGTCTCCAGTCACTCAATCTTAAATCGTTCAATTGATTATTTGTATCGCCTGGTCTTTCTTCTAATTATTATCCACCATATTGAGAAGATCATGATTTATGTCACCTTCAAATTTCTCCGGAATAATTATTTTTCGATCAGCAGGCTATTTTCTGAATTTACTGTTCGTTCAGATTCCAAAACTTTTCATTTTTAAATAAATCCACTTGAAAATATCTTATTGTAATACGGATAGCCTCGCGTTGAAGTTTCCCTCTTGTTTTCGGACATTTCTCACTGTTAATTTTTTTCTTGTCCTCTTTTTTGAGGGTTTTTCATGTATTAGCTAGCAATATTGTCAAAAGAACTTCTATTGGTCATGGGGTCATTTCACACACATGAGCTTCCACCATGAATCGAATCCTAGACCTCTTTCACCCAACATGAACGCTCTGCCCACATAGCTACATATATATCCCGGAGCCTATTATCGATAATACTTATATACATGCAAATATACTTGTATACTGGACGAAATCTATTACAGTTGATATAATCTACAGTCGTTCTAAAATATTTAAAAATTTTTCTTAATTCTCAAAAGTAGGATAACTTTTAAAAATAAGCTTAAATTTGTTTGTACTTTATACAATTTTGTAATGTTAATAATTGTAATATTAATTTTATATTATCTATTTTGTATATAGTTGTAATAATAATGTTGTATTATCATCTATTGGGTATTTACTGTAATATTAATGTTATATTATCTATTGTGCATGTGTATATAAAAGTAATTCATTGCCTGCGGAAGGTTTTTGGAGGGGTTTCCCTCCCGTCTTTGCGCGAATGCAATCCTTTGTAATTTTGTATTTCCCATTACACCGCTGCCACCAGGCCTGATGGCCTAATCGCAGCGTAATTTGAATAAATAAATAAATAAATTCTATCATGGAAAGATTCTGACCTGGCCATTAGTACAACATTGCATTTTTGTAGAGTGATATATTGTTTTATTTTTGTCGAAAAGTTTAGAATTTCATAAGATCTTCCGATGCACAGTGTTCCTTGTTTTGAAGGCATGGGAATCGCATCTGATCTTCTTATGTGGTATCGATACGGAAACGAATTTTGGAAAGGTGAATTATTTAATCGGTATCCTTTATTGGTGACCACATCCGCTAGTACAGCATAATCATACAAGAAAACTAGTTTAATAAGTGGACACGAAAATAATTAATAAGGACATGAACAGATATTTAGATCTGAGACCTGCTTTTGGTGTAAGATAAGGAGGCAAACAAAGGTTCACATGCGAATCCTGAAACTGAGTTTGCCAAAGTTGTACGAACGCTGGATGAATAGCATTCTGCAAACTTCCTCAAAGAGAAAGAATTCGTTCACAAGAGTCGCAACTTGACATCTCTTTCATGGCCCACGGGTAGAAAAAAGCAGCCTTACCAGGATGTGCTTTTTAGGGAGTGGGAAGGGGAGTGTCGAGAGAAGAAAGGAGTTTGGGGAAGACGTTAAAGCGGAGACCAATCCATCCCCTTCTTGTGTGAATGTGTTAATGTCGTGCGAAAAAGGAGGCGATATTAGCGCCAGTGGGCATTTTTTTAGGTGAAAGTGGCGTAGGTGGAGAGAGAAGGGCGTCGGCGCCTCACAAAGGTGTTCGTCGCGATAGCAACGGAGGGTCCAATAGGAAAAGAAGAAAGGAAAAGGGCTCCTTATATATTTCTCTCTCCCCCGAAGGCTCTCAAGGACAGGAGATAAAGGCGGAAGAGAAGAGGGGACGCATCGTTCTTTTTTTCTTTTTATTATTATTACTATTCCCACCCTCGCTTCCTTTCGCTCGTGCGCTTGAGGACAGTTGAAAGTCGAAATGACAATTTTTCTCAGGTGTGAGAAACGTGCTTCTAGAGGTTCGGGGAGCGAACACAATTACGTTATCGCGCCATCTGTCTGATGTCAGCTAATGCTAATGAGGCGCTGATTTCTTTCGCTTGGAATGGAACGTGCTTTGAAAGTTCGCGATTTTTGTGGCTACAGTTTTCACTCTCTTCGACACTTGTGCTTTGCATGATTTCGCGTGAGATTTTCAGGGTATGTTTCAAGCTCAATAGTAATAAAAACGAGTCCAAAATTTTTTGCCACTCTGCCTTTTATAATGCAAAATATTCTACTAAAAATCGGAGTGATATCCTATGATTAATATGATCAATATCTCACATTTTTGGGGAGATCTTGTTGGGACTCGTATAACACGGAAAGTCTATCAATCACGCTTGTGGTTTTGGCTGAGAAAATGTCGCGATCTGCGGATTAATTCACATGTATGGGCAGGATTTCGAAATTCCGATTTTCAGTTGCAAATAGTGCATAAAAAGGCGTAGTGACATCAAATTTTGTTTCTATTATTACTGAGCAGGAGATATACCCTGAAAGTCCAAAGCGAATCTATGTCACGCTTACCCGGTGCTCCCTTTGGTTGTGGAAAGTGATTTTCAGATTCGAATTCTAATGAGTAACTCATGAATTTGGAAGCTGTAACTAAAACTTGGCCTCTTTTAGTGCCTTGCGCAGCTCCTTTTCATTGGTTAAAGAATAAGAAATTATATTATGTGTGCGGTGCTGATCCAGGATATTACGAACTATGGAGATATTTGACATGATTTCCCTAAATTAATCAAAGGGCAATAGTTATCGAAATGAATTAAGTGTCCTCAATTAAACTTTTAAATTGTCATATTTGCTGTATATATAATAAATACTCATATTTCCATGATCGTACTCCACTTTACTTTGCTATCGTTGGAGCATGAATTACTAACAATAGGAAATTATCCACAGAATCTCATGGTTTGTCGCCAGGTAGAAACCTTTTCAAAATCTTTCTTTTAGGAAATTATTAAGAAGATTTCATTTTACGCTCAAAAAACTCGAAAATTGATAGAGATTCTTCATAATAATCAAATAACGGAAACTTCACCAAGGAAGTCGTAATTGTTACTTATTTATAGGGCAATGATTATATCTATGATATTATTTTCATAATTACTAAATAATTATATTGCTATCATCAAAAAGTGGAATCGTATGAAAAGAAAACCTACTGGATGTAAATGAATAGTCAGCTAATAGTTCAAAAGATTTCAATACGAAATTTTTTTGCTCAAATACCTAATTTGTTTACATAATTAACAAACACTCCTCACTGTGACGCCAAAACCGGAGAACAATTGAAAATCAGAATGTTAATGATTTCACGTGGGGCGCCTCATATTTTTCAAACGTTTTTCCGTTTCTTTCTCCCGAAAGGATATCCTGATGTTCGTTTGTTTCCCGAATTTATTTTATCTCCTTTGTTATTTATTTCCTGGAGGTGCTAGGACCAAAAGGCGGATGGGTCAAGCATCGTAAAATAGGAATGGAGGGACTCTCTCGTGGTAAACGGCGAAGTTTAGGGATGTTCGTGTCTGCCATGATGAGTGAAATTGCTAGACCACAGATTCCTTTCTTGTCTCCAAGGATATTCTAGCCGTCCATTAAAACGCCTCTGACGTGCGACATCCTTGAGATTTTGTGTATTTCGCATTAGAGGGAAAGATCCTTTCAATCGCACCACACCCAATTAGCATATCGGTTCCCTATGACAGCTATCGCTTGATTCTCGACGTGATTTTATTACGGAAATCCATCGTTGGCTGAACAATTGTAAGGTGATAGTTTTCCTTCCATTGTTTTCTCCCTTTGCATTCAACCGTTCGTTACTGTCAAATTGTTATTCTAGTTGCAAACATATTTTTCGATAAGCTAGGTAACATTTTAGATTTATTTGTCTAATGATTGATTAAGGAATTCTTTATTTCGACTCTTTCTCAGCTAAAACTAAAAGAGTTGTTGTGTGTATGTTAACATGTCAGGAATGGTATATATTCAGTGTCTCCTCGGTGTATGACGAATTTATAATGTCAACTAATCAGAAGGTAAGCAAAACTTACTTAATTCAATAGAAGATTGCGATGTTTTGCTAATTGTATGATATTAATAAAGCACTATCATTTTTTTACCGATTCTATATAATATTTTAGTTAGTATAATTTATCTGGAAAGGGTTGAGGTGACTTTGCACATGAGGGCGTGCACGTGCAGGAAAATTATCAAGGAAAAACAGACTTGAAAAAAGTCTGGCCTGAAATCGAACCCGGGATCTTCCTCTATTCGGGAGGCTGCCTTAACCATCAAGGCTACCCGGCCAGAACATTTTTACAAGCCGTTTTGGGGACTTTGTGCGCAATCAACAACAACAACAATCAAAACAAACAACAACAATCAAAACAATCAACAACACGCAACAAACGGACTTTTTTCAAGTCCGTTTTTACTTGGGAATTAACATAATTTATTGTAATCTAAGTTAAGATATGACAATATTATGTTTGCCAAGTAAACTTTGGCCGTTAGTTGCGGGATTTTTTAGTTATTCGGGAATATCTTCCGTATCAATTTATTAAATTTGTAATTCAATGTCTAAATAAGGTTATCTATAAAGTACAATTTCCTGCGAACAATGCCGAATCAAATAATAGAACTGTGTGCCTTCGATTTACCTAGCGTTAGTGTAGAACTGAGGTCTTCATCTTCATGCCAAGAGTAACCTTTTAGGGTATTAATTACGAAATCCGATTCACTTCCTGAAACAAACACTCCCATGTCAATATTTTTTCCAATCTTGCTAACGATACCAAGTGGAAAATGTTTTCTCACAGTTTACCCAGCAAATGAGCTTGTTTTCTCATGTAAAATTTCGATGTTTAACTATCTGCATGAAGGGAGTCATAGAGAACAAGCGTGGCCTCTCACATACGGCCTTCCATTTGAAACCGAATGCGAAATGTGGCCTTCCGATGGAGAAAGGTTCCCATCTCTGGTCTAGATATTCTAAAACAGCATCTTTTTATGTGGAGATTCGCCTCATATATTAAAACACTTAAAGAATAACTTAAGGGCGTTTTTATAGGCCCATTTCTATTCGTAGCTTCACACGCCGCGGATACTTTTTCATATAATATTTTCTTTCGGGGAAAACATTTTTCTCATTCCTCCAGAAATATTCCCTCATTCGCTTCCCTCACGTTTATGCCGCTTATGACGTTTGACCGCTTCCCTCAAAGTCGTAAAACGACGTTATGGTTTCACGCGCGGGCAGTATCAATTTTTGGCCGAAGTGGATGCTGTGAAGGATCCTTATCTCTCTGCAATGTGGCCTTCGCGTGTCTCTTTTGGTACCCAAGTCGTGATTCCGCCCACAGCCGACGTTTCGGCAGAGCTTTATAACGCTGTCGCCGAATTTCCGCGACGATTCTGCATATCTAAAGAGTCTCCCGATACGATTTATGAGACTTCGAATAACATCCAATGACGTTCATTAGGAACCTGTCTCTCCCATTTATATCCACAAGAGAAGGGAAATATCTCATTTCCTCGGTTTCGCGCGATGTCTGTCGCTGAAAACAATCGGCGCAGGCTGTCGCTGTGAATATGAAGGAGATTTTGAGTCGGATATGAGAAAAAGTGGGTTGTTTACGAGAGAGTAGTCGATTCAAAGAGGCGTTTAGTGGAGGTTTGGAGGAGAGGTCGTTGGGAACGGCTCGAAATACGCCCCCGTTTTCCATTGCGTCACCTATGGTTTATTTTGAGTTGATGGTGTCTCCTGTAATATATTCAATGTTACCCATTACCTGTCATCAAGGTAATCCTTAGTGGAATAACTTACGCAACTGGTTACCGTGAGGCCAATATGGGTTTTCTCTTGACGGTTTTTATCTTGATGGATAATGGAATATTTTTTATTTTGTTACAGGACATAAGAAACATATTTTTCAATCACTCTTGTCTCGGTCATGCTAATAGCTTTTATAACATGAAAACTACGGAGGAGTAATTGATGCTGAATGTGATGGCATTAATGTCAATCACTCTCGATTGACACACATGAAATGTATATACATTGGCTCATATTGCTGCCTTTCTGAGTGCATTTTACGCTCATAGTATTCTGGATCATTTTCAATGTTATGGCTCACTACCTCACTCCTCATCTTGCCTCTTTCCTTCTCTAAAGCTACTGTTGGAATTGGATTGTGGCTTGTGGAATGATGTAGGGGTTGATATTAACACCAACCTTAAAGAAGTAAATTTTGCCTCATATCTCAATCTTTCATTCCTTCAAGTAAAATAAACGTATCTAAAATAAATATATCTGCTCTCGATAAGTCTATATGTATCAATATTCACGGATTTTCTAGGCATTTGCCTATTCTTTGCAATAAAGGAGAAATATATGCTGCATCACGTATGCATTTTTTCCTGAAAACTCAATTGACGCTGGAAAAATCACATTGGCTGTCAAAATAGAGGAATGAGTATTAATTTATACAATTTCCGCATTAATAAATATAATTTGTGGAAATTTGCATTTCAGGGTACGGGGTAGATCAATAATTCAATGCACAACATGCAGGCACCCTTAATATTCATTAATTAGTGTGTGAAATTTTGTTGAATATTCCATAAACGAGGAATTATTAATTCGGTGGATGCTTCTCATTAATTCTGATTTGAAACTTGCGCGCTTTCCCAATAGTGAATTTCATTTACCATTTGAGTGATTGCAGTCAATTTGCGCAATGAATAGAGCCAGATATAATTTTATTTAGATCCAACTAATGAAAATAAAATAGCATTAATGCGATGGGAATGGTCAGACTCAAGTAATTATTTTTAATTACATTATTATTGTATTCCAAGTTTATAATAGAATAGCAAAAATATATTTTGTGGTATTTTATGTAAATAATAAAAAATAATGGAGTTCACTACGTTGAGTCGGTGGAATATTTATGCTCTTGTTCTCATGATGTGATTATTGACGGAAAATGATGGAAAATGCGCCTTTCATTTATTTTTTCCACAGTCTTGGATTTCGATGACATTGAAGCTATTGAGGTATGAATGAAGCTTAATTCTGGCACTAGTTTAGGGTTCTCCTTATGGAAAAGTTTTACTTTACTTTAAACACACTTACTTTACTTTTACTTTGGTATTGTTCCACTAATAGAATTCTATATTAGAGAGGAATGCTAGAGCAAACTAACCTACTCCTTAACTTACTCAATAAGCCTCATTTCCTCCAAGTAATTCTTGTGGGTAATTTTAGAGGATGTGATGTAGTACTCATGGGAATTCGGTCTCAATGCCTTACATATGAAGAAAATAAAAGGATAGTTTAGTAATGAACGTTAAATCTAACGATGACGTAAGTGAACCTCGTTAACCTTCGAATCCACCCCAACTAAAAAAATACCTGACTTAACAAGAACTATCCATCTGGCTTCTTAGCCCAAGTCTATCTCTAACCCTTTAAACAACACCTTGACAACATCATCCATTCCTCGGAAACTACCGGATTACGCACGGCCGTAAAGCCGCCCTCCAACAAGGCCTTCCCCTTTAACCAATAGGGTAAATCTCTCTTTTTGAGGAACCACCCCCTCTTCGGAACCCTTTTTTTGGCAATTAACACCCTCCCTCGGACCTCTTACGGGCAAACCCTTTCCAGTCCGCTGGAGCGCTATTCGATCAGGGCCGGGGCAAAGCGTCTGGAAAAAGGGCATCGGAGGAAAGTCGCGGCGGAAGGAGTTTGACCGTGGAAAGATTGATCGACGCTCGGTTCGCTCATTGAAGTCTATTTGATTGATGACTCCCGGGCGATGGGTTCCTCCGCCTCGGGAAGTGCCGCTGGGCTCTCCATGCGGACGGGAGTCTCCCCTTCCTCGACCCCTTCCTTAGCAACAGAGAGAGAAACCCCTTCCATGGCAACAAGATCTTGTTTCCCTCAAACTTTCATCTCCGTTGCTTCTCTCTTATCCCGAGTCTCTCTTCTTCCTCATCCGAAGTTTTTGCCTCTTCAGGATGAGCGAAAAAAACAAAGGAAAAGCCGAAAGAAGACTCATTGACGCATACGAGTGACTAACGAAAGTGCTCGTTGGAGCTGACGTATTTTTTGAAATTTAATTCGAAATTATAATTTAATCCATCTACAGTATATAAAGTTATATTATTAGTGTTTATAGATATTCCTAAACTTTGGCTTACAGTTTCTTGATCTATATCACGAAATTTCGGCTCTCTTTCCCCATACATTTTCCATGGTAGAGAAGTAAAACGCTTGGCTATTTCCACAGAACATATACGTTTGTAAAGTTGACTATATGTTCAGTATTCATTCAGCTCCCTTCCACAAATTTGATCTGGGCTTATCACATTCACTTATTATGGGTCTATCATTCTCATATATTCGTATTCACTAAATTTTACACATTTTTCGTCTTATTTATCTAAATTCACGCTGTTTCGAATCCAAAACGACATTACGTATTATCTAGGTAGCGAGCGGCACTTCCGATTTGTTGTAATCTCTCATGAAACCCAATCATATATTAATAATAATATTAATAAATCGTCTTTATTTTCAGCATTTTGAAGAAACATTTACGTTAATTTTGGAGATATATTTATTTTCTAACTCAAAGAGGTGTATTATTTTCGTTTAAAGTAAATTAAGTAGGTTAAAAACCGGTAAAATCTTTTCAAAATCGAATCAAAACTTACGGCAAGAATTTCTCTATTTTAGAGATTCAAAATTAGTGTATGCAATGCACCGTAAGTTTTAATATTTGTGGGTACGGGAATTTTAATGATAACTATTAACTGTTTTGTGAGAAAGATCGTAATTTTTGTATAATTTGTCAGTCCTCTATTTTATAACTATTCGCAATACCGGCCTAAAAATTGTTGCTTCCAACATTATAACGTACTTTAGATAAGATCCGACAATTTGATGTTTTTTCTTGCCCGTGTTGGTGTGGAATGACCCTCAGGTTACCCTCAGTAGATGTCTCTTGCAAGTACTCCGCCGGTTCTTCATAAACATCCGGATTCCCTCCTTCAGTCTCCATGGGGATAAACTCTGCTTCCGAATAAAAATGTTTGTGCCCGAGCAGTTCCCTTAGCAACGCTCTCTCCCTGTTATCTTTCCAACACAGTTCCTCCCCTTCCTCGCAGGCGATAACAACCTAATTTGATTAGAGGTGAGGATGCGAGTCGAAATGTTTTTTTAATGCAGCCGTTTTTGGAGCTTTCCCGAGAAAGGCTCTCATGTCCGCCGAATTTCATCTTTCGCTGCCCGAAATGATAATTTAATTAAGGAAGAAAGCCACCCCTGAATGTTCCCCGCCGGCTTTGTTCCGATGATGTTTCGCTTCCTAATTAAGTGGGGATAATTACGAAAATTGGCCGTAAATCCTGGTCGTCATTAGTGAATTTTGTGTTGTTTTCCAGTCGATTCGGCGATTCGCAAATATGAGATTTTACGTATGACGGGAATTTCCGGCAAGTCGTTGCTAAGGCCCGAGCAAAGGGGGGAATCCAGGGAGTCGATCCTCACCCCTTGATGGTATTGAAAATAAGCAATTTGCTCATGGAATTGCCAAAATAAGAAAGTATAATGAACAGAATAATATAGTGAGAAAATAAAATAAGAAAAGATGATTACCACCTGGCCTAGAGCTTACTTGTAGTCCTTACAATTAAATAAATATATAGCGGAAGCTACAAAGTTGATTTCAATTTTCATCATATCTTCCTTCCACAAAGGGTAACCTTTAACTTTTGATTATATGAAAGAATAAACTAATAGCAATAAGTTCATACAAGATTTGGCGTGCAATATGGCATTGCAGCTGTTTATTAAGGAATATATATCACCCAAAACGCCCTTCATCCCTCCTTGACAAGTTTCTAGATCCACTGTAATAGAATACCACTAGTGATCTAAACTAAAAGAGAATACAAACATGCAATCATTTCTTTGATTCCCAATGAGTTGTGAAACTATAATGAAATAACGTACAAGCTTCGCATGAATTTTAAAAACGTCGTCGAAATTGAACATTAAATTATAAGAAACCACCTTCTTCATATAGGTTACGCTTTAACTCTCGTTACTCTAGTAATTACTTGATTTATTCAATAAGTACTGAAAGGTAACAGTAATTAACGCATTCCTAACATTTCAAAATAATCTAATATTTGTGCAGTTCGAGGAGAGGAAAGTATTCGGAAACACTGAGATTAGTGCTGTATAGAGGCGTGTGATCAATCCTCTCGGACTGTAGAACACGGTTAAATAATAAGATAATTAAAAACACAGAGAAATATTTCTTTATTTAGTGATTATTATGTCTCAATTTCCTCAAAAAGAAGTTAATAACTTGATTACTAAATATAATTACTCCACCAAATTTTATTCTGACATTGTTTCATCGAATACCTGATTGGATGCTAATGAGATGAATGAAAACTTTCTAAAATTTTCTTTTAGTAAATTCAGTTGATTCAGCCGTTACTGAAAATATAACACACTAAAGTTAGTACTCCCTCTATTTCTCAGTAATTTGATTAAATAATTATATAGTAATGTAAATATTCACTCAGCACCAAAACCCATGCGGGGTATTATTTCAATTGCATCTGGCTGTAACAGTTATTAATTAATTAATTTATATTTCATTTCTTTATTCATTCAAATTACGCTCCGATTAGGCCATCATTATTATCATATTTTCCTTTCTATTTCGAAGCGTTTCAGATTTTTCGCTTCGTCCACAAATAAAACATAGCCGTGGCCTCTTGCACATTTCCAACTCAGCAAATATCAGAGTATTATAAAGCTCAGTTTTTATAATATTCTCATTCCGGATGTTATAACCTACCTACAACCCAAAACCTTTTTCAGAAAATTGCTCCCAATGAGTAAAACTTTACCCTTTTATTTCTCATCGTCCGATGCCATTGTTCTTTGCCTTGGACCCGTTATTTCCGTCCGGCGTTTTTTCCGTTCCCCAGCTGCATCCAGGATTTTCGGCAAATTAGCCCTGTGCGGTTCTGCGGAAATTTTATGACAGCGTGTTTGCAGTTTATTGCGCCCGGGTTATGGTTACATGTATACGACAGGGGAGCTTTTTTAAAAGACTGGATGCTGTTTATAAAGCTAACAACTGCGAATCGCTCGCCTTTATTTCTGTGCATGAATATAAATACGACACACTTTAATAAAAGTCCAGAGTTTTAAAGCCTTAAATATGAGTTTTTGGAGCGTTTTCCCCAAATTTATTGCGCCCTTCATCGTAAAAGAGGAGCAATCGATATTGCGTCAGAGCAGAATTTAAAATGTATATCAGAGCTCGAGTTTTAAAGCTCTCGGAATATATTCATCCACTTCTGTAAATACTTCGTAATAATTTTATATATTTCTTTGAATATTTCAACTATATCAATCTATACATCCTTATAAATATTCGCATAGCGATGTAGTGACACTTCATTGTAACTTTTTAACATCAACTAGCTCTAGTTCAAGCTTTTTACACATTGGTATTTGTAATTGTTAATTTTTGTTTTTTTTTAATCATTCAATAACTACTAATATATAGGTTCAGCATTATCAAGGGGATCACCAAAACTTTCACCAATATCGACTTAACTTGGTACATTTTTTCTTAAGATGCCACCCTAAAAATACCGTATCTATTTTTTTATTCAAATTTATTCTTTGTTTGTTCACATATCTCTCCTTGAAAATCTAGAGCTTATCGAATTGTTTCAACTGGTAGTTGGCCAGAGAGAGAAAGTTGATTAAAATGAAATCTACCTAAGTTATTATTTTTTAATTTTTGTTTAACCGTAGTTTTTGTCAGTTAATCAATCATACATATGTGTAGTCATGATTGTTTTTAATTAAATTCACAGTGGCATAAATTCTTATTAAAGCCGAAGGGTGAACAGCAATCATCATACCCGTAAAGCTAAGAAGCAAAATAGAACTCGTATGTGCATCTCACAGTTCACCTCTCCATCTTCGCAGATCCAGACTTCCTGGATTTTCTCTCGGATGGAAGTATCTAATAGTAATCACCGAAGAGATTTCGCAAAGTTCTTCGCAGAAAGATTTCGATTGCGAAGAAGAGATTTCGTCTGGAAGAGCAATAAACCTCCTCGGGCTGTACAAATGAAGTCATGCTCAAATCATTACAAGAAAGGATTTCCTCTGAAGTGCCGCCTTCTCGAGATTTTTTATTACATCTCTATGCTCGGTTAAATTGCTCATGCGAACAAATTGCCCTTCGAGACACGGTGTAAATACAGAGTATTTTATTGTGCAGTAAACAATTTCAGTGCCTCGGTATTCATTCTGTCGTGTTGCATTTATTCTGCTTTCACTGCCCTTCAGGATTTCATGAGTAATTGACTTGTCAAAACTGCAAAGAATGGATGTAGAAAATTTTATCTAAAGCAGATTCACAGATTGTTTTTAGGGCAATTTCATCGTTACTGAATTATTTTATAGGAAAATGTGTAATACTTCAATGTTGAGATAGAAACTCCTTGTCTTATAAAAGGCAAATTTCACGGATTAAATAATAAAAATACGACTTTATTGAAGCTAAAATTCTCCTCTTCCATCTAACCCATAGACACAACCCAACCCTAAAGAGACAAGCGATCCACCAATTACGATAGCTGAAAAGGTTGTTCATCCAAAAAATGAATTGACCCCTATTAAATCAAATATACTTGTTCCTTGGTGGATATCAATAAAATACGGAATATTAATACATGTCCTACAATGATTACAAAAAGCATTCCACTGAAGTTCACTATTAACATTATTATTATTCTCTACGTGATTATTTGTTAAAATTTAACATTATATTCTATCATAAATGTGACACAAGGCTAGCATTAACTTTGGGAATTAAAAACATTACATTGCCCAGTGATTCTACGATTGTTTTTCTCTCCAATTATTAAAGTCTAAGCACATTGCAGAATAAAAAAAGAATTGATACTTAGAGTGGAATGTGTGCTAGTTATAAGAAATTTAAGAAATGCCTGTAAGTAATTTAAGAGGATGAGCCATTTTTTTATTTTTACTTTACTACTGTTTTATTTTATTGTGTATACTATACACATGTACTAAAATGTACTATACACTGTATAGTACATTATGTATTATGAGAAATTTGTTACCATTACATGTTTTTGTAATGTGACAATCTATGTCACATTGTTGTTTAAATGGAATATATTGTAAAATGGATAGGAAATGTAAATATTCGTGTTATTTTTAAATTAAGTATTTGCTAAAACTACCACTAAAACGTAATATATTTTCCAAAGAGGTATACCCATCATATAATTTCCTACAAGTAACTGAACATGGCTGATGCTTAAAACCTTTTGATTTGGTTAACTTTATCGATCCTGGAACGTGCTAGGAACACTCTCCGTAGTGGATCGCAGCCCTTGAAACCCCACCAAAGCGTCAAAAGCACTCGTTACTTTGATTTCTCGCCTAAAATAAGTTCGGTCGCAACCCTACCATTAGGAGATGCGATAATACCCTTCAATATCCGTAGTTATGCGGGCCCACGCTCCTGCGCTTTTATCAACCGGAATTAAAAGGCCCCGCTCGCATCAATCTTGCCGCCATCTCTCCACAGCCGCGCATTTTTCCGTCCCCGAATTTTTCAACAACGGATCTCAAAAGATGCACTCCCGCGATACAGTGCACGTTCTCTTTGAAACGGTCACGTTTTTACCCGGGGACCCCCATGCCTCGCTCGCCCCCGACGTCGGTTGGGAAAATTTCGTGGAATCGAGTCGTAAATGACGGCTGCACAGCTGCCGCATGCGGTGTGCATCCACCGAGGGCATTACCAATGGGTCTCTCTCCTTCTTACCTCCCACTCCCCTTTTACCTCATCCCCCATCGGCTCGCATTTAGACGTATTCCGAGAGGCGGCGATAAGACCTTTCCCCACCCTTTTCGCGTAATTGCAGCTTTTCCGTTTTTGCCAATTGTCCCGATGGCCACGCGGCAGGGGATGCGTTTGGTTGGGACGGAAGTTCCCCAAAGATGACCGATGAATGGGTTCTGCGAGCTGAATACATCTGCATGTTTCCTCGTTGGTTGCCTCGCCGAAGGAGAGCCAGCGGTGAGCGTACTTCGGCGGTGGTGCAATCAGCCCTGATAGGCAATTGATTTATTTACACCGTCCGAGTTCTCTTACGTACATTGAATTCGGAGGCTCGCGGATAGTCATGTGGACAACGCGTTTGCCTTTGGTGAAAGCGGTCCCGGGTTCGAATCCCGGTGGGAGCCAATGTGCGAAATGACCGAAGCTGTCGAAGCACTTTAAAAAATACTACTACTACTTAAATTCGTTAAATTTAGGTACTAGCAATCAGAAGAATGGTGGATAGTTTATATTGAATTGCGTATTTATTTTCCGCAGGGTAAGTTCTAAGTCAGTAATATTTATCATTTATTTTTCACATAAAGTGACCCAATTAAATGCGATTCGATAAAACACGTAAATAAATAATATTTCAATTTAATATAAATTCAATTGAATATAATAAATAAATAATTTAGTTCTGATACATAAAATGCAAAAAAAGCAAAAGGATTATGATGAAACGATGTTGAAATAAGTTTTTGATGATTTGAAGGAGTCGTAATGTAAATCTATTCTAATCTTCTTACTCAGTACGTCATTTGTCACCCTCAAGGTAGCGAACATTCGATTGGATGGCATATTTGTGAAAAATGCATCGTAACTCTTGTGGGAGGGGTACTTCCTGCGTGCGTTCAATTTTAATTTCCATTATTATAAAATTAAAGAACTTTCGTGCCAGTATGGTGACAGACCACAACATGAGATACTGACTTTATCCACGTTATAACGATAGCTGGCGGCTTTAGATGCTGCTACTTGTGAAAATAAATATTAATTAACATAAGTAATTAATTTATGGGAATCAAAATTATTTTGTCGCTTAAATCCTTTAACTGAAAAATATATAATAAGGATTGAGCCATAAATAGATAAGGCATAAATAATAAATTAACAATAGATAAATAATTCATTATTATAAGTAACAAGTAAATGAATTGCATCTCCATTTTGGACGAAGTAGTCGCTTCGGGAGTGTTTCGCTGCCAAACCAACGAATGCCTTTAGTAATACGCGTGCCATTCGTGAGTTCGCCACTCCTTAACCGAATTATATGTTATGCCGGAAATTATTGTTATAGTCCTATACTTCTAAAGGAATCATTCAATGAACATCGATCTCAGTCATTGTTCAGCCTTTGATTATCTCAAAGAAAAATGCCTAAATATATAATTTAATCATTATTTAAATCAAGTGGCATATTAATGTATTATTAACGACTCCTTTCTTCTCCTCGTGGAATATACGTCTTTAAAAATAATTAATTTTAATAATTATCGTTAATTTATGGTAATAAAATATTAGAAGTTCAATATTCATGAGCCTTCATGTAACGATATTTGATGATTTAATGAAGATTGATGATATTCAATTTTCTGAACCACCTGAATGAATTAATAGGGTGACGCTCATTACGTTGAACAACATACATTGAGGAATCAAATCGACAGATTTTTTTTCTACTATGAAAAATTTTATGTTCAATTATTTTCTTTTGCGGAAATGATTTTTATTTCTCCTCATTGATATCCCATTTGGTAAAATCACGACGCATTCAGAATTTATATATGGAAGTTATTTCGCGGAGTTTTGTAACGTTGCTAAATTTAAGTTAGTGTAACAGCAGTTTGCACTAAATTCAATGCCCGTGAAAATATCATTTCCTAAGTTCGCCCTCTGAATTTCGGCGTAAATGCCATCGGTGTCAGCCCTCAACATATGGGCCGAACCTCCGTGACGTACGAAAACCGAAATATTTTCGAATAAAATAAATGAATGGCATTCGATGGCTCGTGTTCTGCTCGTAAACCAGGCAGGGAATTTTTTATGCGGACGGAAGAATCTTCTTCCGTGACATGTGATGGAGTAAGTTGCCCATTTGCCCCTCCTGACGTGCCCTTCCCCGGGGCAGCTGCCCCCCCCTTGCCCCACCGTGGATAATTCATTAGGGGCCTTCTGCGAAGTAACCTTCGAGAATGGTTGAATTTTTACGGGCATACATTTTATATTCATATTCTGCAGTCAGCATCGTGTACCTACAGCTCAATCTATGAAATGTAATATCCAGTTAGAACATACCCACCAATTAGTGCTGAATTTTTTCCCTCAATTAATTT
This sequence comes from Sympetrum striolatum, assembly GCA_947579665.1. NCBI lineage: Eukaryota > Metazoa > Arthropoda > Insecta > Odonata > Libellulidae > Sympetrum > Sympetrum striolatum. Next base: position 14,772,017 of record OX388346.1, read on the forward strand.
TCTAATATTCATAATTTTCATTTAATTATTTCATTCCAGTATTTCAATTTTTTAAGTAAATCAAAGAAACTGTAATGCTTATATAATATAATGCCTCGTCTAGAATAGTGTAGATAAATTTTCTATAAGATAGGTCTTAATGCCTGCATATTGACCATGTATTCAATAACAGAAATATATCTAGCCCATTCTTAGATTCAATTACGAGTATTGCAGGCATAACAGCAAAATTTCACTCATAATAGGTTTAAATAAGAGAGTTTTTATCTATTCAGTCAATGTGGTAATGAATTTTCACTTTTTGCTCATTTGTTAGCTTAGATAATTTATTTTATGTACCTAACAACGATCACTGGCGTTGATTTGCAGTTGCATTTCTCTAGCTAATGGGATTTTCTAGCTAATCTGATTAATACAAGCATTTTATTACGTACATTAAAAAATCTTACCCTAAGTGCTGAATGTATATCGCATCATATCATTTGTCTCAAGCTATCAAGACCCAAGTATCACGTTATAGTAATTTAAAATGCATTGTTTATGATCTTCAGGTAAATGTATTAGTTATATAATAACATTAAAAGTTACATTTATCTTCCTCATTTTATCTTTAATTAACATCTTACTCAACGCTTTTATTGGCCTAAGAAATACCACATGTATCAATCGAACCCAAGGTAATGGTAATATATTATGTTAATTAATATAATGAAGAAGAAAGGAGAAGAAGTTCCTTGAAAATAAAGATATCATAAATTTTTATGAAAGGATCAAGGAAAATTTTCGGAAGATCGTTTTTCCAAATTATATACGTATAATAGCCAATAAATTTGCAAAAGTAAGCGTGTGCGGAAGAGAGTGCTAGTCAGATAGGCCTCGTTATTAGCTATGGCAAATGTTTCTAGACATTTATTAAAAGAAACTAGTAACTGCTGTTGTTAGTTAAATGTGTTATTCAAGTTAATAATATGTATTCAAGTTATACATGGTATCTTAGATCTTAGTTTCAAAAGTAACTGATTCGTATTTGTGTTAATAATTCACATCTATTATCATAAATAATTTAGGTGATGGAACTTAAACTGGCAAACGTATCTTTGGTGCAAAAATTACAACTTTGGTTTTATACAATATCATATCTGATAAAATTCATGGCCGATATTCATAAAATATTGTATTGAAATAGTTATTTTTATGAAGAAACATCTCCAAGCTGATGATCTATAGCTTAGAGGAAAAATTCCTCTAGACGTTCCGTGAATCCTTAGTCCAGAATCCATTTTTCTATGTAATCTTGATCACTTTAATTGCTTTCAAAGTATCAATATGCTTCAAAGGATAGTTGCTCGTTACCTTGCGTAATCTTCTATTTACTTTAGAATAGATAAATGAATTACTCTCAGTAAGTATACGAAGTGTTTTAATTTCCATTAGTGCAATTACAAACCATTTTAATTCGCAAGTTTTCTCTCATTAATTTATTCCCCTTGTTGTTGCTTTTAGATCAGCTACCATAACCAGGAGAAACATGTCTCCACTGCACCAAAGCAGTTCGTTTTCCTTTGAGCTTTTCTATTTCAATTATTATCAACTTATTAGTTAAGTCTGAAGTACTTGGAACTATTTTTACAGAGAACGCTAAGCCAGCACAATCCTATATAAATAATTATAAAAGAATAATATTTGTCGCGAAATTGAAATTCGCATTGTTTAAAAAAAATCATGCATTATTACTTTCTTGTGAGTTATCGTTATTACGCCTTCGACTTTTTAGTGTGCGCGAAAATCGATCTCAGTGGCGAGCATATGGAAGTGATAAATTTTTGCCTAGCTCACGCATCAATTTATCACCACCAGATCCCAAAGCGAGGGAACCTCGAAATTAAAAAAGGGAAAAGAAAAATCGCCGCATCACGAGAAAGGGCCTCTAGAAACTTCCTGCGATGAAAAAATTAGCTTCCGTTCCCAAAAAATATCCTTCCTCGCAGAGAGGCGACTGCAGTTGCGAAAAAAAACCTTCCATCCGGTCCTTCATTCTTTTTTGGGTGGATGCAGCCCTTAAAAACCCCTCTCTGGCCCCCTTGAAAGTGCATGGGCGGCGGTCGAAGACCCCCAAAAGGGGAGGGAAGGATCTGCGTGCCTGCTGCATATTTCTGGTGTCCCTAGGACAATGGGGCAGATCAATAAGGGCCCCGACACGCGTCCCAACTCAGCTGCCGGGCCAAAGTGCGAAAATGGGAAAACCCGGGCTGCGATTGCAACCCTTTGACAACAATGCCCGTTTCTGCCACGGCCTCTGGGTAAAGACGCCCACGCTCCACACCCATTGGCATTCCCCTTTTACGGATTTATTTTACAGCCCCCACGAGCCTCCTGCGGTCCCGTTTCCGGCGATGGGCTTAAGAAGTCCTCGATTCGATGGCGGGCACGTGCAGGTAACATCTGGGACCTATTTTGCAGTTGCCGCCCGCAATGGCGAGTGCGCAGGGTTTGTGCATATGCCGGGAAACGCGCGCTTTCTTTTTTATTGGGGGTTGGTGACCTGATTTTGGTTACTCGATATTTCTGGTTGCCGCTGTCGGCGAGCGGTGGCTGACACAAGGGGTGAACTAACATCGGTTTGAGGATGTATCTCACAGCTCTGGGGGTCGCTCTCGGGAATACGGATCGTCCAAATATTTGGTCGGTAATCGGCATCTGGCGGGTGATGTTCCGGGTGGTGGAATACTGATTCTTAAAATATGATTGGGAAACGGTAGAACGTCAAGAACTCTGTCAGGCGATCGGTAATCATCCTGGTTTATGGAAGTTGAAGTTATCTCCTCAAATTCAATTTTAAAACTAACCTTCCATTGTCTGATCGCTAGAAGAATTCATTCCCTATCAAGTGAAGGTAAATTATTTGTATATTTAAAAAATATATTCCCATTTATCCTAGTATTTCTGCTGAACTTACTCCATCACATCAATCTCTTATTTTCTAAAATTTAGGTATTTGATTCATTTGGAGAGGAAATTTTAATGTTGAATTCCAAGTGATGTTTTTCACGGGAGAAATTTGAATTTTTCGAAAAAAGCAATATCTGATTTTATTGTCATTAATTTTTAAATAATGCGCATTCCTAAAAGAATTAGTTACGTATAGAGTATTTTTTAATTCCTTAAGAAACTATACATTTCTCTTTCATTGGTTCCACAGATTACGTAATAAATTACCACCAATATTGTCATCGTTATCACTGAACAAGATTATAGAGAAGTTACTCTTCCGACGAGAGTCTCTTTTTAGAGAATAAATTAAGAAAATTAAAAAAACTCGTATTTTTTTATTTACTAAACTCGTTCCTCGAAGTCAGGTCAGGCCGTATCGTCTACTTTTAAAAAATTGGACATCTATCGATTTACATCCCCTCGTCTTCAAAAAGTGTCAACCTGGAATCTTCTAATTAGTTCGAGCTTGAGTACGGCTTCTACATCGGCTTAGATATTCGCCGTGCCTTGATATTTTACATTGATATGTTCATACTTATTCAAACTACGTGAAATTTCCTATGCCATCACATACAAAAAATAATTATTTACAATTTAGTGTTTGTTGAAATTTATCTATTCATAATCAAAGAATATAAAAATTTGATTTCTAAATAATGAATCCCTATTCGTTAAGGAAACTTCCTATGCATTCTCGTTCAGGAACATATTCCTATAGAAATAAATTGTGATTAAACTTCAGTAAGTATCGTATATTGAAGAGGATGCTGCTATTGATATCATTAATGTAGATATTTTTTCGTTAAGTATATATCTCGAACATCTCTTATTAATCACCAATCACTATCGAAGTGTAATTTCCTCATTTTCATCTTCAGGTAAACAAATAAAAACAGTAGCCAGGAGCAAGTTGCAAAGAATTTATTTATACGATACCACAAACAATGGAATTTGTAATGGAATACCGCCAGTAATGGAATGCTACCAGCACACACCATCGAATTTATAAACAAATAAACCTATAAATATATTTTTCATATTTTTATAATATTAATCTCCCTTGTTTAAATTATCATTTAAATGAAATATTTTCTAAAAATTAATTTTTTTATATTAGCTCACATAATAACATTTAAATGATACCTGGATATTTTTCACCAGACATAAGGAATATGGCTGAGCTGAACCTTCCATTATTGCAGTACCCTCTAAACTTAAAGATGCAATCATCGATAATTCTGATCCTCTTCGAAATGATCTCGCTAATTGTTTCTTCTATGAATTTTATTTCCCCTTTACTTGATTACTATTTCTTTTTCCATTATCCATTATGGAACGTTTACACGTCTTTCTATGAACTCCCGTTTCTTTTTTATACTAAGCAAGACTCTTCCTCAATTTTAACCATTATTCTCAATTTTTGCGGCCATTCCTTCTCTTTAGAATCATTCACGTTCTTTTCTTTTTCAATCTTTATATTTAAATTTTTACATTAGTACCCCGCGAGCCGCCATAAGTCGTATCTTTGCCATCAATGCCGTGCTTCCATCACTTGCCTAGCGGAAAAAACTACTTTCACGGAATAATTTATTCAATGCGAGCATCGGCAGGGCTTGATGGCATTAGTTCTCTAAGGAAATATTTATCCATGTATTGAAGCGTTCTATTTTTTTCCATAGTATTACGGCCATCAACGAAGTAAAGCCTTCCCATGACGAGTTTACCATTTTTTTGCGTTCAAAGATCGAAAAAGACTCCTCTTTTACTGGTCATGGAGTAAATATTTCAGTTTATGTCAATTCGAATTTTGAATATATTCCAATAATCCGAAATTTTTGTGAATATAACTTGAGTAGGCGTAGTTGTAAATGTGTTAAAACGAATGTCCATCAATTGGAGAACCTGGGTTCGAGTCCCAGTAAAATCGATATTTTACTTCCTTTGCTCCCTCCTGGCTTTGGATATGTTTCTACCAACAGCAATATCGAGGAATATGCATTCCATCGAGAAGCGTTCCCCACCTGCAGTATCGTAGCAGGAATGCGATCTTCTGAGGTTATCGCACATCCCCAAAACTCCCATAAGCGATTCCGCACGGGGAAATTTTTTCGTTGGGAATCGAATTTTCGTTCGGAGGCGCCACATGTTGTCCCCTTTACGGCACTTCTGACGATTCCGAGAATCGGCCTTCAAAAGGCCCCACGTACAGCTGTCCAAAGGGTAAGCTTTTCCTATTAATAGAAACCCCACCGCTGGAGTATAGGGTGGGTCCCCTTCTCCTGCGCCCTTCCGACCTCCCAGAAAACGACCTCTGCCCCTGAATGCCCCCTATATTCTACCCAACCTCTTATCTATACCCCTTTCTTGTGTCTTACCCCCCGCTAACCCCTTTTGGTAAATCCCCACAGTTTTCGAGCGCACGAATTCCGGGAAGAAATTCCGCGGTATTACCCGATGGTAGATCTTCATCTACAACGGTGGTGACAGTTGTAAGCAAGGCTTTTATCTAATGGGAATGTCACCGTTACTTGAGGGATAGATGGGGTGATAGAGGCAGGATGGATGATGGTGGTGCTCTTAGCAATATTATCGCTGCAGACAGTCTTGCCGATCAATAAATGCGTTTCCAGGGCCCAAAAGAGTATTGATCAAAATCGGTGCAGCTGAATCTAATGTCATTTTCCGCCAATGGATTAACGGAAATTAAACGAGATTGGTAGAGGGGAAATCCAACTTCCCAGGCAGAGAAAGGCTAACTCGATTACATATCCCCGTCATAAAAGGCTTGGATTCGATGTAAAATTTATTTTCTTCGTGGAAATCCAATGTAAAGTTATTGTAACTTTAGGGGAAAATTATTACGGTCTTGCGAAAGAGACAAAAATGTAAGAGGAAATTCGGCGAAGACTTTTACTCAGCTTCGAATTGCTATCTGCCAAATTTTATCACCTATGGAAATTTATTTAAAATATTTTTCTAATGGTTTCCAGCGTTATTTGGTGGACGTTCTTCGTGGTAGCAATGAAATAAAACGCTTTTGTAACTTCCACGTTTACTATTTTTAATAACAATGAAACCCTGGTCGTTGTTATTTAAAAAATAGTATATATGGAAGTTATAAAGTGTGCTTTATTTCTTTGGTCGTGCCAATGAATTTTCGTGCTTCTATTGGAATGAAATTGCATGTTTGCACCTAGCATTATCTGGAGCCTGAATTAGGGTAGTATTATTCGTGGAACATTAAAGTGTTGTTTGATAAATGTTGGTGGCATTTAATCATTCATAATAATCTCATCAAAGATCCCATATTCAACCATGTTCTGTAAATTTTTGCTCAAGATTATTCGAGAACTAGTATCGCAGGAAATTTCAATCGGCAGAAAATCATTCCTTGGAGTATACTTAACTTATTTTTCCCTCTATTCTAACTTAATGAAAATTTCAGCTAATACCTTTATTGTTGTTATTTAGAAATCTATCGATAAGCAGAATTCTAAGTTGCAATTGCTCTAAGTCGTGTGTAACTCTCAAAATCATACCTGAAATAGATGTAGTACAAAAATTAGTTTGCTGAAGGAATTCCCGAAGAGTCTATGAAAAGATGGTTTTATTTTAGCTGATTTACTCTCAAGAATTACTTTGCCATTACAACCTTCGTAAAGAACGGTTACTCCCCAATTTGAAGAGCTTGGTTCGTTAGCGAAATTTCAGTTTTAGACGAGTTTCGGCAAAGATGAAGATTCTAATGTATTCGCTCTAAGAGAGGGTCGGATTACCGATAAGTCCTCTTCGGAAAACTAATCAGTGCAAACTCTTGGACGAAGAAGATGCCTTAGTAATTCTAGTTAGCAAGTGTCTTAAACTTTTGAGAATTAGACAAAGCGTTAAAAGAATGTAACAGACAGTTAATTACATTATTTTTTCTGTCGAGTAGGGGCTTCCCAGTTTTTAATAATAATGTGTAATTTCTGATTTATTCTGTATTTTATTACAGCTTTCTGTAATAGTTATACTCACTTGCCTAATTCGAAAAAATACGTTTTATCTTCAAGTTCTATGAATCGCGAATGAAAAGTAAACGTACGTATACTGATACTGACGTAAATGAAAAGCAAAGACAGGATTTGAATTCTCGGATACTGGGACCACACTGAATTTCTATGAGGATTGCGGGCTTTAAAATCCTGCTGAACGAGTTAGAGAAGTTAATAATGTTAGAGATATTCACAATATTTTCCTGAACATAAAGATATAACCTTAAGCGTATCCTTTTTAATAATTTACCTTTTTAAAAATAGACATAGACAAGTAAAATGACTTGCGCAATAATGCATACCCTCTGGCAGTGAAATCTCTCGAATAGTCGAGACTAGAATTCGGGACTTTGTTGTTCGAAAGCTATGATTATTATTACATGATATATTATATTAGATTTATATGATTACGTATATCCTATATTATTGCATTATATATGTATATAAAAGCGTATTTAGATATATAGATTTAGATATATACCCCGCGAGCCGCCAGAGGCGTATGGCAGGGGTATTGTCGTTAAATGCGATGAAGAGGTGGGAGAAAGTTGTTATTTTACTTTGGTAAGACCCTTTGTAGAATTAGCGGCAAATATATGGGATCCGGCGGATGAAATGAGGACCCGCGAACTCGAGAAAGTGCAGTACGATTCGTTTTGTTAATAAATGCTACGATAAAAATCAAGCGTACCAAAAATGATCTCAGACGTAGTTTGGGAATCCTTGAAAGACAGGAGATTGTTGCGATTGCTTAATAAATTCAGAGAAATTACATTTTCGGAAGATACAACTCGTATCATGCAACCCCCCTGCTACCTTGTTCGATCCGATAATGAACGTAAGTTAAGAGAAATAGATTCTTGGACGAATCGTTTTAAAAATTCATTCTTTCCGCAAACGATATGCTGTAATAACAAAGAAGTAAGTTGAAAGAACAAACTTCGTAATTTCCACAATAAGTTTTAATTTATTCGACCGGTTTCGGCATTGACAGCCATCCTCAGGTTAATAAATAAATTACAACTCATTATATAATAATATAATAATACCTAACTAACCCTACTACCAAAACTAATAATATAATTATATAATAAAATAAATTAAAACTTACTGTGGAAATTAGGAAGTTTTTTCTTTCAACTTAAGATTTCGTTCCACGATGTACGGCTAGAACATATTGACAAAGAAGTAGTTTAGATTAACTGGTTTTGCACCCCCTGCCACACGCAGAAAGTCGACTCGCAGGGTATTAATGTAGATGTAGAAGAAAAGCCATTTCATTCTATCAGATATTTTTACCCAGAAGAAAGATTGGTATCCTCACAGTTTAGTATTTTATTGACTTATAGCATTCGTAATTTTCAGAATAAACTTAAATTGATGCCCCAACAGAAAAAAATACCCCGAATAGAGGAACCTTGAGGTTAATATACGAAGCGAAATTCTACTGGCAACTTGGATGCTGGATGTGGACCTGTAAAAGGGAATACATTTCATTATTGAGTTCCACGAGTCAGGCCTTCCAAAATGGAATTTATTTGTAGTGCTGATACCGCAACGTCAGGAAAAATCGTCGCATCTGACGATCTCACGTTACCATGGCGATAATCTATTGTTCGCATCTCAACTTCCGCCAGAAATCCCCACGGATTGTCCCGAAATTCCTCCATCTTCCCTCGGAAAGGGAACTCGCGAAATATTGCCCCTTCTTTGTGCACGACATCCTTTCAAACTCCCTTTTCAAAGGGGTTTTCCGGGTTTAATTGCCACGTGGAAATGCCTTCACAGAAATTCCCTTTCCGCGCTCCGGGATGTCCTGCCGCGGTCTCTCTCTTGATGGGACGGAGAGATTGGACTCTATTGTAACCGCTATTCGCGACTGCATTCAAAGGACAAAGAGAAAGTACGTTGAGGATGGGTGACAAAGGGCTGCTGCCTTCCTCACAAGGAGGTTTATTTTCGGGATTTTTCCACTGGGTTTTGCCCGCTCATAAACCGCGTGAGTCATTACCACGTGTTTTCGTACTTTCTGGACGAATAAAGTTTCCCTTAGAACCCGTTGTTCGTTCCTCTCATTTATTTGTGGAATTTTCCACCCGGCACCAAGATTTTAGTTTTGCAAATATTTTTTGAAGAACATACAGGGGAAAGACGGCGTTTATTTGTTGTGGTTCAAGCACAGAAATAAAGGTTATTAATTGTAATAATTAATTAGTATGAAATCCTCCAACATAATAATGCCGTCTTCCTTTTTTGGCGAATTTAAGCCTAGGAATGCTATTCCTCCAGTTAACCCATTTCCTTAATTTTATTCCTTTTTTGCATTTTATTTTATTAATATCATACACACACAACCATTCCCTGACCGGAAAAATCCGATTAGCCGGAATTAGAACCCGGGACCTCGAGGTTGGAGCGTTAATGCGCTAGCACGTTAACCACTCCACCACCACGGCAGGTAGACTAAATGATCTACATAAAAGGTAGATCATGCTATAGCAAATTGGACAACTTACCCTCGTCCAGATAAAAAAAATCAGCCGCAAAAATACAAGTTTTTCATCGTTGAAACTTGCAAAATAGTTCCCGCTGTTAACTTTTCTTAAAGATGTTTTTAATTGAAGTGGATCTTTCTGTAGTCAAAAACTCATCTTCCGATTCATCTAAATAATTGCTAATTATATGAAAATATGTTGCAGTAGTCCCATTTTTAGCTTGCAATAAGGGTTTTTTAATTTTTCTTTTTAAATATAATACGGAACGAAATTTACTACTGTGCAAGGGAAAAGTAAGGAATTAGAGAAAGCAATAGCAAGGAAAAGTAAGGAATTAGAGAAAAAAACGTTGGTAAAATCGAAAAAATTTAGAGGCAAACATTTTTTCAAGTAACTATGAAAAAGTTCAAATCATTCCACATTGTGTTTATACATATTTTTAGTTATAATAATTTGGGTTATATTAAGACTTATCTTCCATCCTTCTCCAACTCATCCATTCTTGTGAGATAGATTAATTCACAAAATCTACTGGTATGTATTTTTATTATTTATCTTCCCGTTTTCAACGAATTTTAAGATTATATTTACGTATCTTACGGTAGAAAGTGTAAATATTATTTATATTTAATGTTTTTATTCATTATTAAATAAATATCTATTGATTTTCCTTAATCTAAGGCGTATGTGATAAACTCTGATCCTTTTAAATTTCGATGAGATATTTATAATTCTCTCTCTTAGTCACTCTTTCTCAACTCTGCTGAGTCAAATCTTATTTTTAAAGTTGTTGATGGTGTTTCACATTGAAGTCGGATGTCTAGCTAACTGTGATGCAGAATCAGCTAATGAATTTACTAAAAATACGAAATTCGCGTCAATAAAGTTGCTTCATTTCCTTCGGAAAGAGTGCTTTCAAGAATTACTCAAGATTATGATAAAAGCAAATATTACAGAGCCTGTGGAGGGTATGCCTTTTAAGGGAGTGTTTGGAAGGAAATTTATATTCGGAAGATAAGACATTTCTTCATTGTGTTTTTCACCTATGTGATTTAACGTGGCTAAAGAAAAGAGGAAGAGATAAAAATCTTCGAAACATTTTAAGTTAAGCAAGAGTTTCAGTAAATGCTTCAAAATAATTTCAAGAAACAAGCCTATATATTTCTCTCTATCATTTCACTGTTCGCCATTATGAATTTTTTTCGGAATTTAATTAGCGTTGAATTTTTATGAGCATATACTCCCGCCATTAGTAAACAACTCTGGCAAAATGCTTGTGCAAAATTAATTAGCATCGTGGATATTATCCTCATGTGGCGGTAATCCCTGAAGTTACGGAGAGGAAAACATTAAGTCATGAAAGATATGGGAAGTATAAATGAAATTTTTATTTTTATACTTTTTGGAATGTATGCTTCGTACATGGTTTGATTTCCAGTAGAAAACTTATTACAATACCCTGCAAAATATATCAGTGAAAGTAGGATTCTTCACATGTGGATAATTCCTATTAAGGGTTTCCTAGCATCGCCAAAAGGAATTAAACAGAATCTAGCATTACTTTATTCCTGTGTCCGAATTGCACCAAATTTCTGAAATTAGCCATTTCTCCATCTCCATCGTTTATTTACTATCTTACAACTTTCCAGGAAATAATTATTTATTTATTTAATTAGAAGGACTACAAGTAGTCTCTAGGCCAGGTGGTAGTCATCTTTTCTTAGGGGAAGAAAATGCATTACCCTGCTTGGTATTCACCCTGGTTGAGAGGAAAACCCCCAAAAACCTCCCAAAGGCAGTAGAAATTATTGAACTTATAAATTATTATTGAGAGGAAATGAAGCATAAAAACAGAAGATAGAAATGATTGAACTAACAAGATTGTATGCAATATCCTTTTCGTATACTATTTCGAATAAAGCAATTTGATAAATGTTTGAGTTGATCTTTCGTCTATTTGCTACGACTCTCAATAGTAATAGAGAAAAATGGAGAGAGCCCTGTCCAATTAATCAAAATTAACTCAATCAGTACTATTTAATTTCATAAAAACTCAAACGTAGGAATTTTCCCTTTGTATCTTTAGATAAATTGGGAGAAATACAATCATTATTTTAGCATACGTGGCACTTTCTGTATGAAGAAGCATGAGAAGTATTTTGTCTCCACAGTTGTGATAACTTCTTATATTTGCCGCATTAACATCCTGTACAGAGAGCGATAATGACAGCCTTGGTGTTTTCTAAGATATCACGGAGGAAGAGAGATTACATAAAAATAAATATCCTCTCTTAAGACGCTTTGGAAGAAGTTTGTCTAGAAAGAAAAATATTACGAACGATGTAAATTTGATGGAGTTGGATGAATATTTCAGTGCATGCTATGGATACCGTACGCACGAAACCATTGGGACAGTCCCGGTCAACAGCGGTCCAGTGTTGCGGATGACTCTTATAACCGGGTCGAAGAATATGATGTGCTCTCGATGGACCAGTGATAGAATCGATTCATAACAAAAACCATAGCTTTTCCAAGTAGAAAATTCGCCTTTTATGGAAAGAGTTGCTTGGAGGATGAAATTTTACTCCGGAGAAACTACGGTTCTAGCAGCAGAGGGGTTCTCTTTAGCTTTCCGTCCATATCCGAGAAATATCGTAATTAATTGATACTTTAATATGGACATTTGAGTTGTTCTTTTTTGTAAAAATATCGAACTCCTGAAAATCGTAGAATGAATGTACTTTTAGAATTCTACTAATTCGGATTTTGAAAGAATTCAGTAGATTATACAGCAAATACTTCTTTTTGGTTTAATTCCACTTCATCTCTCCACATCTTTCTCTCACAACCAAACCAACATAATATAATTGTATTTTATTCATACGAATTGCGGAGTACTGTTTAGCCAGGTAGAGAGCACTCTTTCTACTTGTTATTGATGAACAGGACTACTTTTGAAGGTTTTGAAATAATGTATAATAATTCATTTCCCAAACGATTTCCAAACCTGATCAACTTTCTTCGTTATGGTAGTTAGAGCAAGGTTGCTCTTAAAATGCACTTTTACCTAATAGTGAAATATTGTGGTAATTATTAATCCTAATTATTTGTAAATTATACGGCCCGTTGTTTTTGCCATAGTTTAACTTAAGTGAATTACTTTAGAATGATTTCCAATTTTATCCTTGAATAGGTCTGTAATAGTTTTTGTTCATATGAACTTCGTAATCATGCGACACCATACTTCTCCCCAGCTCCATCTTTTGACTTTTATAAAAGTCTTGTTTCTAATTATCCAAACCATATTCCGAATCAATTTTTACACTTACACAGAAACATCCCACAAGAAAGTATAACTTCTTATTACTTTCTCCGTTAAGTATACTTTAACATAGTGTTTTTTGACTGCATTTTTATTCATTTCTATTAATTAGCACTATTATGAAATTATTTATATTTATTGTAGCAAAATGTATTTTTGTACCCATCTAGATTAATTAAGTATATATTAATATTAATATAGGTATGTTTACGAGCATACTTAAGTATAAAAATCAGAAAGTGAATGTCATTATATTAATAAAACGTAAAAATTTTTTGTAAACTTTCTTTGTCCTTCGTGTTGTAAATGAGTCATTGAGTCATTCATAGTCTTAAATATGTTACATTCCATAGGTTTTACTTACTTATTGCTTGGCAACGCGAACTTTTATATGGTGTCAACATTACTTGAGCTTGATTTTATTCGGTCATTATCTTAAGGGGGCATTCCGATTTTTTGTAAAATAATAAATTTGTATAATGGATTCATTTTATTCTTATTTATCTGATAATTTTATAAAGTATCTGTTTTCTTTGCTCATTTATCTCGTTCTGTTTTCTCCATCTTTGTCGAATTCATAACCGATCATTAAAAGAAATAATTCACTCCAACATTAACTCGTTAGATTAGGACCACTTGAGGCTTCGATTTCTTTCCGGAATAACTTTTTAAATGGCTGCTCTCTTTTATATTCCCGTTTAAAAATAGGCTTCCTGATCGCCCAGCTTATGTTTTCCCTATAATTTCGCGCCATTAATCGGTAGCAGACGTCAATCGCTTTAGGCATCCATATTAGCATCGATAAAAGGTTAATCTTCGCCCAACTTTTACAAATCGAATTTTCCAATGCACAAGTGGGCCCTAAGTGCCTTTTCTGGTCGCAGATCACCTTTTGATAATACGCACTACTGCTTATTAGGAATGACTGTGATAACGACTCGAGATTATTGGAAAGGATTGGCGAACTGATTTAAGCTCCATTCTTTCAGACGAAAGATCGTTTATATTGGTCTCATTTAGTGGAAGTAATCTTAGAGAAAGACGATCGTCGGATAATATAATAAGAAGCAATGCAAAAGTATCTGGGTACGTGATTTGCTGCATCTTGATTCGTAAATTATTTTTTGATGAATCATAAATAGGTAAGAAATACGAAACAGCATATTATAAAACAACGTACGTATATTGAGTAACAACTCATAAATATATCCTGGTAGTTGTTATTACATTTTACGGACGGAAGTAAGAGATATTACATTTGGGTTAGTAATATAAAATCATTCAAAATAAATAAATATCAATGTAATAATTTTGGCTTTGTGGCTTTTAACGAAGACTTCCATATTGTCTTCGAGCATTCATGTGTAATTTCAAGCTGGTAGATTCTGTCTATCTATGAATTAACGTTTGTTTTTTTTCCTTACAGGTAAGGGTCCTCCTGGTGTGGTGAATCATATGTATTGTTAAGGTAAATAATCTTAGACACCAGAATATAGAATATTTCGTTTTCTTCTAGCTTTATGGAAGTATACCTTTATAAAATAATATCTAATATTGAAGTATCTGCAGGGAAATAAAATAGGGTATAAATGTTTGAAAGGGATCAGACTACTTTGTTATTATAGTATTTGTTTAACCGTATGATCTTCTTCGGAACATTGTGTACAAAATATAGACTTATTTACCTTCTACTCCGCAGTTTATTTCAGCATTCCAGTCAAATTCCTGGAATTTTCAAAATGGATATTTCTATGTCGGGGGAGAGATAACCTGAAATTTCCTAGTAATATCTTGAATAATATGTTAGCCAAAATCTATAATAATGTTCTTAACATTAATTTAAATCATGGAATATATCTTATTGTTAGTTCTTCTAATTGATATCGTCTAATTTTAAAACAAGTTAATTTAATGGCTGCTGTATGATGTGATGTTGATGATGACATCGTCAATATTGAATGAGTTGGTAATAAGGAAAGAGTATTGCCGATTTGATTTCGCCAATATTCAAAAGCGTGGAAAGAAATGTATTTCTCTGCATTTATGCCTCGCCATCTCCCCAATTTTCTCACTTTCCTCAGCTTTTTGAAGTTCTTTACGTTTGAATTCAGGGTGTTCTTTGAACTTTTCACGAGAGCGTTTCCGCTCGCCAACAATATAGTCCAAATGAGGACGAGATACCGGTAACTCGGGGCATAAAAAAACAGATGGGGCGAATATCCTCAGACCCTCTCCATATCCCTGCGGAAGGAAGCCATAGCGCCGATAGAAAAAAGTGTGTGAGCCGACAAAGAGTTCCGTCTGCAAGAGACGTAGATGACAAAGGGAGATTTTCCATAAATGGCGTGATTATCTCGGAAATAGAGGCATTCACGTTGCACAGCCGCTGGAAAGGGTCACGAGAAAGCGATGCTGAAGCTTATTAGACTCGTTTTTGTGGCGGTGGCAACTGTCGGTTTGATTGGCTCTATTGACTTCTGGATAAGACATCATCTACGGAATTCAAGATTATTGGTCATCTTGGCTAAGACTGTTACCCTCTAGATAGAACCGTACCGTACGACTTGAAACAGAGGTATGGATGCTGCGTTATTTTTGGGCGTACAGAGAAGAAATATTTTCCGTCACTTTGAATGGTACATCATTCTCTACCCTGAAGCAAAAGACAGCCGATCACACCGAATTATTCTTAAACAACATAGTGTACTCTATTAGAAAAGAGTTTAATTTCAACCAAAATTTTCGAGAAGATTTTTATAGGCCTGGTGATAGGATTCTAATATAACAATAAATTAGACTCTATTAGTGAATTAATTTTTTACAAAGATTACCTCATTTCAACAACAGTTATCGTCATCTCTGTTTTCGAAAACTCAAACTATATAAGTAAATATAAAATACATATAAAATAGGTTTTGGAGATCGTAAACAATATTAGTTCATCTGACTTCGTGGAACGCCATTTAATAAATATCAATTGGTTTTCGTTTCATTCTAACTATATTTTTAAAGATTCAAACGTAGCATAAAATAAGTTCTGTAGATATGACTCCCCCTGACTTCGAGGAGCGCCATTTCATAAGTATAAACTGGACTCCAGTGAAGTCCAGTTTTTAATTATAATAAAGATTGAAGCTAAGCGGCATCCTATATATTTGGCAGGAATCATTCCCACTGTCTTCTTCCGGTCCAAAGACTTCCAGTCAAAATTCACCTTTCACTGAAGTCTCCAAAACCAAACCACGTGGAAAAATCCCAGCGCTGAGATTACTGTAATGGAAGTCTTCCGTCGCTGATTCTTGCAGTTGATGACGTAGTGAGAGGGCGAGATAAAGAATGGACGTTTTTATGACTGAGAATATATGTACGTATTTCTTCACTTATCGTAATTAATAAGCTCCTAATTCATGCCTCTCACATTTTAGCGTCGAGGCCGCGCAATTATGAACACCGGAGGAACAGAGAAATAAATTAAATGGCATCGACATAAATTTCGTTTGGACTTTTTAAACGGAAACCCGTTTTCCACGGTAGCCAGCCGATCTCTCCTGGGAACACGGCATATACGGCATGTATGGTATATAGTATATACCATACATCCCGGTCATTTCATATTGCTCCCCTATCTGGTCCATGTCAGCCAATACTAATATTGCCTCCCTCAATCAAATCTTCAATTTTTTTTCTTTTATCGTTAAATCTCGTATTCCGTATCTACGAAATACCAATAAAGAGACAGTTTTAAAATACCTTTCCCTAAGATCCCTAAAACAAACTTTAATCAAGGCCGATCTTTTATTAATATTTAATATAATTAAAAAGGAACTTATGCAGCGAAACTTGGTGGAATTTCATGTTAAATAACGTTAAAAATACAAAACTTGTACAATTCCACAAAAAAATATATGCACACAGTTTACCGGTTTCGGCGTTGATTACGCCATCCTCAGAACTGGGTAAGAAACCTGGAGCAAAGTATTAAATAGTAAAAAGACTTACTCTCCCCCACTCTTTTTACTATTTAATACTTTGCTCCAGGTTTCTTACCCAGTTCTGAGGATGGCGTAATCAACGCCGAAACCGGTAAACTGTGTGCATATATTTTTTTGTGGAATTGTACAAGTTTTGTATTTTTAACATTATTTAATATAATTAACTCCCACATTGATTCCCCTGAACTAGTTTCCTTATTTAGTTTCCATGTTCCACCTAGAGCAACTAGACTAACTCCTCTTCTCCATGTTCCTTCATTTAGATTGTCCCTTGCTCAACGTTCCCTACTTTATAGACTTCCGAACCTTCTGATTTCCCTACCTCCCTCCATAGACCCCTTCAGTCTGTCGCTTGACGCATTCTTAAATTCTATGAATTCCTGTAAATAATTTTCTGCTTGGGTCGTATTTTGTGTATATATATATGTTATTTTTAGTTTTTTTTCAATTTTTATTTCGTATAATCATGTATATTTATTTTAAATTTGTTATGTTAAGTGCATTCGATGAAAAATGGTTTCAGAACTGTATGTTAATCTTCGAATAAATAAATAAAAATAAATAAATACTATATACGGTACGCTCGGCATATATGTTACTTCATATAAGTACGGCAAATTTTCTCGACGGTCTCCTCCTCAAAATTTCTTTTCCAGCGAAATTTATCGTCACACGAATCGGGAAATCGTCTGATATGTATGCAGGTCCCGATTTGGAGAGTGCAATCGTAAGTTATCGGTGGGAATAGACGTTTCTTGCTCAAGTAAATCATTTCCGTTGGTCATCTCCGCGCAGCTTTCTATATCCTTGGATAAAGAAAGCAGACGACAAAGGTTTCCAACTATTCCTTGATTGTCGAGAAATTGTTGAGACTCTCGGATTCGGATATCTGCTTTACATTTGGACCCCGACAGTGCGGTAGAACAGAAGTCAAGGAAAAAATACTAATCTAAGGAAAAATGCCTGGTCTGATTATTCTGAAAGTTTCATTTTCCTAATGCCTCAAGTCATTTTTTTACGTAATTTCTGAAATAACATTATTCTTTTTCTTTACGACTGGAATCTGAACATGAATATGTTTACTGGTGATTCCAAAGATAAAATAAATATTGGTTTTCATAACTTGGTGGAATTTAATATTAAAAACTTTAACGACTAATGGTATGTGAATGTTATTTATTTATTATTCAAAACTACAAATAAGTACAAGGCCAGGTGGTAGTCATATCGTGAGGGGGAGGAAACAACATAAACTGCCAGGTAATTCACCGTAGTCGGGAGGAAAACCCCCCAAAACCTCCCGAAGGCAGTAGGTAATACATATAATTATAAATTATACAAAAATATTTCAAAATTTACAACAATCGTACAATATTTAAAATATTACAATATTATAAAATTCACAACATTACAACATAAATCACTAAACCCTTTTAATTTTATTGATAAATATATTATAGGAAGTGGAAATAGGTTCTAAAACTTCTCCAGGTATATTGTTCCATTCTACTATTCCCCAATTTAGAAATGAAAATTTACAAACATCTGTTCTCTGTTTAAGGGTAGCGACTTAGTGATTGTGGTCGTTTCTCCCGAGGTAATCCAGTTTCCTGAGTCTATTGTTCAATTCTTTCAACGAAGGCTTTCCAGTAATAGTTTTGTATATATTCCCTAACCTTTTTACTCGACGTCTATATTCTAATTTTTCCCAGCCAAGTTCTTCAATCAATGCAGTGACGCTATCTGTCTTCCCATATCTACCCAACACGAATCTTGCTGCTCTCCTTATTTCTCGACTCAATCGTTAAAGTTTTTTTCCCAAATATGTATTGAGTTAACCTTTATCTCGATATTCATAAATATATAGTACAAAACTCATTGTATTGGGAGGACTTCTTACGGATTTTGTACTCAATACCCACCGATTATGCCACAAAAAGAGAGATGCTCCATCGCTATGCTTCCTAACCAGTTTGCTACTAAACCTTTTAATGCAGTAAAAAGTTCATAGTGTCCCACGCAATGTCAAAGAATTACTTACACCCGTAAGTTACATTCTAATCATACGTAATTAGGGGCGATTAAAACTGTGTGTGAAAATCGAAATTTGAAAGGTTTAGGAGAGAAATATTTTCATGAAGTTTCAGCTATGATTGTAATTCATAAAAATCTATGGAATAATGTTGGTCTTGACCAACGATTCAAGTTTAAGTTTCCATTAAAGCTTACGACTGTATTTACCGCAGATATTTACAGCGTTATGAATTTTATACTTACCACGGTGATACCATGATTGATATGTATTTCCATTTGGCATTTTTCTGTTAATTTTAGAGTAGCACATTTTAGTCAGGTAGTAGTTTGTACTTGTTTTTCATTGTGTGTTTTGCTGAATGCTTTACTCAAAATAAGTAAAATAGTGGTACTGATTAGAAATCATGGTGAATGAAGCATTGTGTATTCATGTTATGGTAAGTGAATGAAATACAATCTATTACATTTTCATTTTATTAGAGAATGAAGGATGTCTTACAACTCAAATTCCTGTCAGTTATTCTTCCATTATACCCCCTCGTTATCATTCTTTCAATGGATGCCGTACATCATTCATCGCTGCTATAAAATTTTAAAAAGTCCGTCGGAATACAAGTTCTTCCTTCGGAAACCGCGCACTTTCCGGATGAAAAACCAGTCCCAACCGTATTTCCGTCGTCAGCCACTCCATCTACGTAAACCCGCCTTTCCTTCATTACTATCCCATTAGTTTTTCATCCCGTCCCTTTCTCTCCTCCACTCAGGTTCACGTAAATAAATAAATAAATAGACCTCGGTTTATTTACATTTAAACCGGCGCTCCGGTCGCGGAGAGATCAATTATTCCAACCGGTTTCCACCGAGGACCTCTCAGTAACCCATAGATAATGCCCGAGTCGCTCCACGGATGATTGATTTAGACTTTTTTTAATCCCATCTCTGGAGGCTCCATACCGTCCGGGTTGTGGACGTCTCGTCCTTGACCGTCTTGTGGAAGACGAGTCACTACACGTGTCTTCCTCGGCCAGTTCCCCTACACCCACTCGCCCATCCTCTTACGACCTCTACCTCTCCTCTCCCGGCCCTCAGGGGCTCAACCTTCCAGATGAGACGGCATCCCCTTGCAGACAAGACCAGACTCGTACGGAGACTTACCCCGCTAAGGACATATTTCTTTTGCAGTGGTTCCTTATGACAGTTTTCTTCCCAGGCTTTGTTTTTCTCGCAGCTGGGAAGCTTTCGTCTATTGTCCGTGGGGGTCACTAAGTCCCAGACTAATAGTTTCAGCAAGCTGTGCCTAATGTCGACCCCCCGATTGTTTCCATCCAGAATGGCGTAAATAACTCGGAAGCTAAGTTACGAGTAAACTGAGATGGTTAGGTCAAGTTAGGTTAGAAATTCTTTGCTCAAAATTCTTGCTGTCGTAAAATATGCCGGAAATTATGGCTCCATAAACTACTCGAGGCCTGTAAGGTGTACGAAAAATTAGAAAAAACTTATCTAACAAGTTTACAGAAAGTAATTAAAAATAAATAAAAAAATTACATTTTTATAAGGACAATATAGTTGCTGAGCGATAATTTAGTTCTTCTGAAATTCATTCATAAAAACCTTAACGAAATTCTAATTGTAGGTTGAATTCGTACTAGATATCTAACATGAGTACTGATTTGATTAAGTCGATAAGGAATATTTCAAATAAAAGTATCTAATAAAATATAAATTCCTTATTTTTTTAGTACTAAATATTCTAATCGTTTTGTGCGATCGAATTCAGAAGGAAAGTAAGAAAAAATTAATGATCGTATTATTTTTACTTTGCTCGTTTTCATAATTACTACATAAAAATAATCTTCGAGATGTTTGATTTGTATATTTTCGAAATCAGTGAGGATTATTTTATGAGTAAGTATTGAGCATTAATTCTCATTAAAGTTCCTCTAAGTGTTTAATACCTCACTCACAAAGTTGTGTTTCCAATGTGATTGAAATTTTACTTTTATGCAGGATGTATTTCCTCTTTGCAATATTTAATCTTTTATCTCATGAATCATTACGTTGGTCTAGAATGAGTGTAAGATACACTGTTCTTATTCTCTGATCATGGAAGAACCTCACGCAAAACTTAGCTACACACGTATTCTTTATACTCCCACATACATATTTTCTTTTCTGATAGCTATATCTCTAATACTACATATCGTTAAAACCGAAATTAAATTTCCCTCGTGAACAAATGGGAGAGCGAAGTAACTCTAGTATAGTATAGTGATATTGATTAATCGTAATATAGTATACTATACTAAGATTAATCTAAGCGACCAAAAAAGGGAGATAGTATCGGAGGAGGTTCCAATCCCTTAGTTGTATGAAACATCATCATCCTGATGATAATGATATAATTGCTAAACTCGTACGTTTCGTAATTTCGATATAAATTTATTTTAGATCTTTTCTTCTTATAATCAAACTGAAGATCCGTTTTACATATTCACGATTTTCAACGAAGCTTAAATTATACCCAGGGCCCTTTTTAGGCATACGCGGTCGCGTAGGGCCCCGTCAACTTAGGGGCCCCGCCGCCAAGCCACAAAAAGGACATAAAACATTTGTATAATTAAAAATTTTACTGAATATATAAAATTAAAAGCATAATAAATTCAATTTCCTTTACCATATTATGATATTTTAACGTTAAATTTCGCTAGCCTCACATGTAACGAATTTAAAACTAAATGGCTATTCAACTGTCCACTGGAACGGTGCAATCATTGCACTGCAGACTGGCACTGGGGTCTATAGGGTACCGTACAATAATGTTGTGTAGGGCCCCCAAAATATTAAGAACGGGCCCGATTATACCGCTTGATTCTCATTATAACTGAATAGATATCGCATAAGGTCAAACTTTTGCTCTGAAGCATCGATGCATTTCCCGTATCAGCAAAAAATTTCAAGGATATGCGGTTGAAGAATACTGTTACGTTTCTTCTACAGGTCGCCTTCAATGGCCTCTTCGTTCCCGATTACCTCTCTTCCATCGAAGAGCTCTTCTCCTACAATAAACCCTATAATTCATCTTATCTCTCTCTCCCATTTCCCTCTATCTCACCATCGCTTCCCCAAGATTTATCTCCGTCCTCTCCTCCTTTTTAATGGATCGTAACCTTTTACCCGATCTTCTAACATGTTTTTCTCCCATGTCCCTCTTTATTCTAGTATACGACGCATACATTTAATCTACTTGTTATTTATGCATGTAACTGTTTATTTCTTTCTGGTCTTTGTTTCGTAATGGGTCCTTTCCGCATTTAATATTCGTAAGAAACTCCCATATAATGGGTTTTCTAAAACGAATGCATGGAACAAGCGGGTGATTGGTTTTCAGCGCTCAAGTATAAACTCTCTCTTATATTAAGGAAAAAAGAATGTTCTATGTAATGAAAGAATCATTCCATAAGACACCAGAAGTTTCATATATTACATGGGAAGGTTCTAGATATCTTATATGACCCTGATACTCATTCAAGAACTGAGAATATAATCTATGTGACGTAGCCTTATTTGGTGATACCTCATAGAGAATAATGTAAAAATACGTAGTAGTTTCCACAAAAAATGTTATTTCGACTCGTCTCGACTATATCAAGTCATCTTCACGATATGAATACATATTATAAAACCAAGTATCTTATTTTTTCACAAGAAATAGGAATCGCAAAATTTCAATGGCCTGGAAAATAGTTTTTATTAACTCTGGTATTTCTATTTTTTAGTTCTTTGAATTACTATTTTCTATCCTTTTAATATCAAACGAATATATTCCGGGCATTTTGAGGCAAGCTGGGCTGGAATTAAATTTCTTTCCATCTGCCGAAAATATTGTCCAATCTCTAGAACTCAAGAATGTCTTCCAACGGCATGCGGAAATGCAATTTCCTGTAATCGACGCTACAAAAATTCTAATATGCAGATACCGTAGACATGACCGTAGACTATGAATCTTCTCAGAGTTTATCAGATTCTTCTTGAGATTCATATTGAGTTTCTTGTAGATGCCTCTTGTTTTCTGAAAATAAACAATATTACATTTTGAAGACGGCGATAAAATCTTTCGTGAACGATTCATTTAATTCATTTAACATTATATCTACAATTTTCAATAAAAAGTACTCATGATTTAATTTCGCGTCATTTTTCAATTTTAGTTATCATTGTTTGATACACTTATAAAGTACTGAGATCAGTTCGGTCCTGTAAAAGTATGTTAGCAGCTTTAATAACTCTCGCGAGACGAGGCGGTTGCTAGATAAAATTTAATACTTATACGTAATGTTACCTCTGTCGGTTACAATGGATCTGCTTCTTTTTCCGGCTAGGAATGTCCATGTAAACCATCGCTAATTTCCACGAAGAGATCTCAGACACAGCTACGTTTGCTCTCAAATTAATCTTAGATCTCTTACGCTCTGTTAAACTCTATAGATTTCCATGTAAGGCAATTCAAATCCCCGATGATCTTTCTCGAAACACATTGTGTTGGAGTATCCCTCCAGAGCATTCCTTAGGCAAGACTGGCACCCGATTTAACCTTCTTACCCCATTTCGTTCACAATTTAAATCCGAACATCCTCCGTCCTTATCTAACACTTTCTCGTCTAGGGAAACCGTCCTGCAGTTACAGCGTGGCTCCAGAAGAGCCTTTCTCTTCGGCTGCAATAACAATCTCGGCTCTCCCGAAGTGAGCCCGTGCCCTTGAGTACAGCTTTATCTCGAGAGTTATAAATGTCTGTCTGCCAGTGGGGCTCGTCCCAGTAAGATTGCTGTACGTTTTTTCAACTCCTCCCATGTAGTAAGACGTCCAGAAATCGAGCTGAAGGTTTATTTTCCTCCCCTCAAACTCATCTGTCAAGACGTAATCGGTGCTGTTTAGTTTTAATTAGTCATTGTAGTTTGACGTATCAACATGAAAAATTTTCTTGCGCTAATTTTTAGGAATATTAGTTGTCAGTTACATTTCTTTGAATGGTAGCGTCTGTTTGGTAAGAAAATTGGGATAAAATCGATCAAAATAATTTAAATTTTACTTAAGTAAGAATAACTATATTTTTTCGCAACTTTCCGTGAAAGAAATAAAAACCATCGACGGTAAATGTAGTAATAGGGGTATATCTGTACAAACAGCAGGTAGAATTCGATAAAGCACGAAAACAGGATTCCAGATTTTCCAGTGTAGCTAAAGGAATACCTCAGTACTATTATTTTTGAATTTTTATAAGATATTTTTTATTTCCCGACCAACTTTTTGATACGAATCTATTTATGATTATATATACGTTGCACACATTTACTGCACTTATGTAAAAGATGGATACTTTTTCTTCTAGAGACATCTTCGACATAGAAACATATTTGTTCATTCCTTTCTTTATTCTTCACTATCAATATTTCTTGGAATTATAACCCTAAGGTATCATAATTTGACTTGGAAACCATGCATATTTCTTCGAATGCATCCAATAGGCATATAAAATACATGGAAGTGTACAAATTTTTTCAATAATATTTGAATAAGAGTTTACAAACTTCATGAAATAAATCTAAAATCTACACAACATTCCGATTCAGTGTATTTGCTGCGTTATTTGACGGACGATTTACACCTTCGACGGAGTATGTTTTAATGTTCAATATTTTAATTTAATTTACGTTTAAAACTCGTTTTCTGCATTTATATTCGCCGCTTTCACCAATCTTTCATCATAAATTCGGCAGAGGCGCTGCAGTCGCTATTACTAAGGTACGCCCTCACGGCACAGTGCACGCCTCTTCAGAAGAACATCCATAGCGAACATATTTCATTTTGATATCAGAAAAGGCAGGTTACGACCCGTCGAGAAACGTGAAACACGGGCATTTAACAATAATAATTTAAGAAGATGCTATCGCAGACGAATTAAGACCTCCCTATTAAATGTGAAAGGAAAGAAAGGTCTACATTTTACTCAGGAAGTTTTCAAACAGTTCCGGGAAATTTAAGAAATTGCAAGATAATCAGTTATTACTAATTATTATCCTCGTTGCTTTCCATCTTAAGTCCATCACGTTTTTGGAAGCGTTGAAGTTACCTTCGGATTTGTTCTGTACAGTTACTATTAACAACACCATCGGATTAATGAAACTATCCATTATGATTCTGATTTGTGTTCCAAGTTCAGTAATAATTAATTCTCTAATTTAATCGATTTTATCTAATATTTAATTCTATTGATAATTCTGAAATAAAACCTTAATCTCATTCTAATATAATTTCTAATACATATTATCATTAAATGTGCAATTACTCTGCTAATTTAAAATCTGCTGAAATTACGGAAGTTAACGTTTATTAAATAGCAAATTTAATTTATTGAATAATGACTTCTCATGTGTAGTGTGATATAGTATGCTACATCAAGATAATTTAATTTGCTCCCAGATATTTAAGCTAAGCTAGGATTTCACCTCTGTATAACTTTGATTTCAGCAACACACTTTCATGTGCAAATTCGATTATTTCCTTCCATCATTTAAGTTATGATTTTATATCCATTACTTCATTAAATATTTATTCTTAGGTCAGTCATCTTTTATTTTATTATTAATATTTTAAACTATTCTTCAGTCATAAATAATTCATTGTAAATGTATTTATCGCAGAATGGATTTTCATATTCAATCCCACTTCTTGCTTAGTTCAAAAAATCTTATAAACAATCGGTAGCTCGAATTCCTTTAACGACGTTAAGAATTATTTAAAAAATGGTATTTTTATAAGTGTTCAAATATTCTGAAATTGTGTTTTTTGTTTAATAAATATCAAAATTCCAGGTTTCTCTCAGGATAATATCGAGGAACTTGTGTAGACAGTAAACTTGTGAGGACAGGTAAAAGATTAATACTCGTGTAGGGCCTAATGCAACACTATTGTATGCATGCATATTCCTATTTCAGTGGAATAATGGGGCACCCCTTGCTCAAATTCGATTATAGTCTCAATTTATGTTTCAGCTATTATCTGAAAGATTAAAAGTTGTGCTGGAAATTTCCCTGTTAGTTGAGATATAATCAATCGGTGGTATTCCTTGGAAGCGCACATTTTGCCAAGAGCGTTATCACACATCGTGGATCTTTCCTGATTTTCGAAGCTGACTCAGCAATGGAAAGTTTTGGCCGTCGTTTGCCGAAAATACAGTTGATTACGAAGAAGCATGCAGGTTGCGGAAAGTTCAGCAGCTCCTCCTACGGCGTTTTTATTTCGTATAGTTAGAAATTTGAGGTACCTTCTGCCGTGAATAAAAAGCATTATTTACAGTTATTTTTGTAACAAAAGAGTTTTCCGAAGAGAAAATATTAATGTAGTTTTTCCCCGAATCCCCATATCTTCAGGTATCTTCAGAATCATATCTTTACTCCTACATTTTACTGTTATAGATTTCCGCACGGTAGCCTTCCACTATTTATTTCATTTACCTATATCAGGTAAACATAAAGAAAATATTCAAAAGACCCTAAGACAATGATCAATATTATTATGCTCAGTGGATTAAAATAGGTCTATAAGATCATGCTAAGAGAGCTTTCTTGGAAGTTCGATAGGCCCGGGATCGATCCTCGGCTCTTCAAACTTCCGTTCGCTGGTATTCTATTGGAATAGCAAGGAATTAAATACTTGGAGAAAGCTGATTTAATGGAAATAGCAAATACGCGAGTGATGTTACTAGAAAACATTACAATTTCTGTAGAAGATATATGGTAAATACTTCTATACATTTCCTATCCCTAATTTTCTCTGGTTTATTCATCAATGCCTTTCTCCTATATTTAATGGAATCCAATCTTAGATGAGTGTAAATTTTATAATATTAGATTATACTGAATAGACTTATAAGCTTTGCCGGAGTAAATTGGACGAAAAGTGATGACTTCTTGCGATGGCTTCGCAAAATTCTTAAAAGGTGATGTTCCTCTCCAATTGCGAGATATCTCAGCCATTAGTATTCATCAAAACATCTCTTGCATAAGGCAGGGCTTTTGTTGTGGTTTCTTCCGCTAGGCAAAGGTATCACCCGGCCCTCAACTTGGCAACCGCCGAAAGAGCCGACAACGCCGCATCACGAACTCTTCCTCCGCAAGACCCACTATACCTCTCCTCTTCCTCAGCCTCCCTATCTCCGGGCGTATTCCTAATATTCGTTTTATGGGGCGACTGAGATCTTCTCCAACACACACTACTCCCACATTTGGTGGACGCCTCGGGGCTCACAACCCACCGTTGAAGTCTCCGGTGAAAAGTCGCCGAGCAACTCTTTCCAGAGGAGAGGGAAGTCCCCACACCGTAGTCTGCATTCGCCCCTCCACTTTCCTCCTGCATCCACCCCCAGGATCTGCCCTCCTCCACCCTTTTATTCTGTTACACGCTTCCGCCCACCTTGGGAAGGAGAAAAAAAGCGCTCGGACCACATCATCCGTTCGTGTACCCCATCCCTCGAGGATCTCGCGGGGTTCAAACCTCCGCCCATCCTCGGAGCACGCACCGCCTCCAGTCTTCCCCACGATCTCCCGTTCCCACTCCGTGCATCTTCCAGTCTTTATCGTCCGGCTACCAAATCCCCTTCGCTGGAAGCTCCTCCCTCTTCTGGTATCTTACTCGAAGATCTTACGCGACTCCCGATACTTTTTACCGGCTCCCTTCGGGGCTACACCTCGCACCGAATCTCCCCCAAATCTTAGGAGTCATACACGTAGGCAAGAGATTCTTAAAGGGTGGTGTACTAGCGTCTCACCAGTAATCTCTTCGTGTGCCCTATCTCCTTGGGAAGTGTATTACCTCATTCCTCTTCAAACAATCTCCCTCGGAAGTATCTTCATAGAATACTTTTTACAATCTGCTTCTAAAAATACATTTGTATCCTCTTTTGCTAAATTAAACGCTGATTTAGCAATGCTAAAGTTTTCGAATTGGTTAAAATGCAAGTTTATCAACGTCCTGGTCCCGGATTTTATTTCCCGGGCTAACTATGGACAAGGAAAGAATATCTTAGTCGGTCTTTCCTTCGATTCCCTATTGTAATTGTTCTATAAGTGGATACCAGTGGCGAACTCAAGAAATTAATAAAATATTAAATTACAGTAAGCGAATATAATGAATAGTTAGAAATAAAAATTTAAAGCCTTTAATCTGCTACAAAACAATAACACAGTATGTAAAAAGCAGAGAATAACGTAGCAAATATTACGTATGCAAAATAAAGCTAGCTATTCAATTATCGTTAATGTGTCAGAAGAAGAAACGGGTGATTAAACTTTATTGCTTATAAAATTAAAATTTATTAAAATATTATACTTCAGTATATTCTCGAACTCAAGACGCTCCTTTTATTAGTTTTTAGAGTTTCCAGAAATGGGATGCATCTTAGAATCAATAGCAACTTAGATTCGCAAACTAGAATCCTTTATTCTAAAGCAGGTTTTGCAGGGAAAAGGCACTTCAGCTAAAACTAGTAATGCCATGATTCAGTTTTCCCCGTGCTTTTTATCGCCCTTTATCATGGGCAATCATTAGTAGTCAACAAATCTGCCTGTACGTGTTAAGGAACGCACTACCGGAATAGCATGCGTCTTACAATCGCGGTATTACTTTTATCTCTCTGCGTGACCTCCGAAACTTGAGTGCGTCTTAGATTCGAAAACATTCTTTTACGGTTAATCAGGCGTTAAGCTCGTTTTATTACGAAAAGACGCTACGAACTGAATAGATTCAACTTGTTAGGCACATAAGAAGTGAAACTAAAGAAAGAACACGTTACATTCATTTATCTATTTTTATACCAAAAGAGAACCGTGCAGTTCCATCAGGCAAGGCCAACGACATAGTATTTACATAGTACCATGTAACAAAGTAAATATTTAGGTGATTATACATTATATTCAGTATATAAGTTTAAATTATTGGTCGCAGTTTAATTGAATTTAATTTGAATAATATTTGGAAAGAAAATAACCTCTTGCGGATTAACGGAAGGAAAGTTGGCAATTTGCACGTATAAGCTGCTTTCGATTTGAGATGAAGCATTTCCTTTATGTGGGAATCGTTATTTAAGTTACCATTTATAATTCCTTTACTTATTCAGTCGATCATCATGCGCACACACTTTAGCGAAATGTACTTCGTTTAGATGGTAATGCAATGGCAGTTAGCTTTCTAATTATACTTTTTATTTATTCATTCAAGTTAAGATTCTATAAATGGAAATGAAGGAGCATATTCTGCTGTCCTCTGCAAAGTATCAACTTCTCTCGCAAGTAAGCCAGATGTGGAGGAAAAATGTCGATGAACACTAATGTCGGATGTTAGTTTCTCAAGGAATCAGCGAAAATCTCTGTTTTTTCGTTTGGGAGGAGGTATCTTATAGATGTTCTTTCCTATGTGTATGGTTACGATGTGATTACATATAAGAATGCTTCATTGTGTGTCTCTTTAATGGTAATGAGCACGTAAATTTTGAGTTGGTGGTTGTGTAGTGGAATGATAGTGGGTCTCCTTTCCACGTGTGCTGGAAACAATGGACCCCTAAGGCGATAAGACCTCTGCCTCGAGAGTGAGTGGGAAAGTGATCCATATCTTCAAATCTATGTGCTTCCTATTACCAATCGATGGTTGCCTTTTAAGGTAATGGCTCAACACAGACCTCATTTACATGGGTATCCCGAAATACGTAATATGGTAGATAGCAAGAAATTGAGGACCTTAAAAACGTAGAATTTTAATTCAGTATGTTGAAAAGGTGCATTGAAGAAATTATTTCGAAGTCCGTCTTCGTCATCATCTCGTGACAATAGCTTCCCATGGATCATAAGACAATGAAGAACATTGTGCTCTTGTTCAAAGGATCGATTAATGTTGCCATATGTTTGAGTAAAGAGAAATCATTATTAAACTTGTATCTCTCTATTCCTTAGAAATACGCAACGAGATATTATTTTAATATTTCCTACAGAAGAGAAAAAGATACATTTAAAAAAGAGCAAGTCCATCTTAAAAAAGTGATAATAAACGAGTAGTCTAATTGTCAAATATGAAATCTTTCACGTTCCTAGCTTCTCTGATAGTCACTGAATCATACTATATACCGTGGTAAGTGGTAAAATAAATCGCAACTCTACGTGAAATATTTCTCCATCTCTGAAGGCTTCGTTTTCATAATTTACGTGATAGTAAGAATTATTTTTTGTACGTTTTTACACAATTATCACATTATGTGCACACAAAACTCATATCTCGTTAATTTCCTTTAAGCATTCTATGAAGGTTTGATTCGTAAATTTAGATAATGGAATTCAAGCAAATATTTTCTCGCAAATCGTGGTGGTAAAGATTTGTATTTTCTTTTGAGATTATTAAATGTTTCGTGAGTGTAGAAGTGCTTATGGTGCTGACATATAGTGTTTGTCTTCCATGGTATGGTTTCATGCGTTTCTGTCATCTGGTGATTGCAATTATCGCTTACGGCCTCCGTGACGATGATATTGACGATAATCAATTATATGAAAGCGTATATTCGTATTTAAAAATCCTCACTCTTACGACCGCCATCTACTAACGTGCCAGAAGGGTCAAGCTCTCTCCGGAATCGAACCCCGGACCCCGTTTAACTTAAATAGGCACGCTGCCAACTAGGATAGCCGTTTCGAACAGAAATATGTTTCATTTTCAGATTATCTATTGCAGAGGAAACAGGATGATGTCATCAGGAAATGGCTTATCCAGCAGACCATCTCGGAGGAGCGTTTGGATGCTGTAGATCGGCACGCCTCGCAAATACCGCGGCGGAGATTCGCGTGACACTTTTGCCCAACGAAAACTCGTTTTTTGCAAAGCGTGGGTTTCGCTCCATCCATCTGGATGACTCACCCTCACATCACCTGGCGGTCTTCGGAGATGGTCGCCCGCGGCACGTGGGTTCGCATCCCCATCCCAGACGCGAATTTAAATGCTAATAACTGGAGTGTTAAATCCTCTTTCCGTTACCCCGAGCGCAACGATTTCCTGCCCACGTCCGCGCATTGCGTGCCCGCCACTTTACCTAAATTTCCCCGCACATTAATAGCTTTTCGTCGCCTTCTCCATCCCGGTCAACTCTCGGCTCTTCCTAGTCCTGCCCATCGCGTATCCCCGCCCCTCTTATCTCCTCACACGCTCAAGGGCACTTTCGGTAGCCCTGCCCATTAAGGGGGACATAAATTTTTCCCCCTATAGATCAATCCTTTTTTTCGGACCCCCGCCCTCGTTAAAGTAATACCCTAGGAGCTCACGTGATGTGGTCCCTTCTCCCCGATGCTAAACAATCCGAGGATCCTCACTCCATCTCTTCTGGTTGCCCACGGCTCCTCCTCTTCTGTCTTTCCAAGAGGATTCTTCTTCCCGGCCACTTGGGTCTCCCTAACTTTCTCTTCCAGATGTGTTTTATACCCGATCTGCCCCAATCCGCAGGCTTGCGTATCCTCTCCACTGCCTCTTTCTTCGCATCTTTTTGGACCTTTAAATTTTTTGCGGGCGTTAATTTTGGTACCTTTCGACGCACGGAAAATTTACGAAGATAACCAAGAGAGTGGATTTACGTTCCAAGCAATTACAGCGAATGCTCAAATCGTATTACAGGGAAGAGAGATCTGTTACGTGTTGTAATTTCGGGTCGCTAGTGTTCACTTAGCGGAATTGCTCGTTACTCATCCTGATCGGGCGAAAGAAAAGCTTTTTAATTGGTGCTTGGTTAATCGAAACGACTGGTTTCCGTTAAATCGCTGTCTTTGAGTACAAGTAATCTATTGATTATGTTTTTTAGCTTGTTTCAAGGATGGAAGCTTGCCAGGCTTTGGTAATTGTAATTCCATTGTAAGAAAAACAATCAAAGGCGTTCAACGTGTGTTTTTCGAAGTAGGAGAATTTTAACAGCCTAATCCTAGCTATTTCAGGAGTTTTGCTTTTTTCATCAAGCCTTTTTAACATTAGCTACTGTCTGATTATCATATTTCTCATTATGCTGAATTATTAATATATAACTTTAACTACTTCTCCTTAAGTATTCAGATTTCAACCAACCGTCGGAGCCAATAACTATCAAAACGAATGAATTGAAGCACGCTTTACTGAGTGAAAATTCATCACAGAAATATGTAAAAATGAAAATTATACTTTATATATTTCCTCAAGACATATCAGAAAACGTCCGGATGGGCCACAAATACACACTTGATAATAGCTTATCTGTAACAAAACTGGTAGTTTATATGCATCTTGTGGAAGTACGTAAGTTTTTTCTTAATTTCTACAGATTCCGACAAAAAATTGTACCGTAAAATTGACTCAAAAAATAAAAGGCTTGCGTCGAAACCTGTTCTGTTTTCACGATAATACACTTTCCTCGACTGTTCAAACAAATGTACTGTTCAAATGAAAGATTTTTCAAATTAGATATTATACTCGTAGATATATATATAGCTGATATTCTCTCAAGCAGTTGGGAATGCATGTGACTGTTTCTGTCCATATAAAAACAACTCCTCTCCTTTATGGGTATCATAAACTCTGATTCGATAGATAAAACTTAATCTGAGATACCACTGATTTACATCGATATGGATGAAACCTAATTAGAACTGTATTTGATTATTCAAACAGTAGTTCTGTTTGTCATAGAATGATCCCCGGAAGCTGAATAATTATCTAATATCTCTTCACAGAAGCATTTACTAGGATATTCTTCCCATCCCTGAATACATAGAAAATTGAGTTATAATTTCCTCTTCCGTCTTACTGTGTGTATAATTAATTCTAGTAGCTAAGAACAGCTACGAATGCTGATTAGACCACTCCTTCGACTGCATCCGCATTAGTGCAGTCGTGTATCTCATCTATCCTGAAATATCGATTTCTGCCTCCCATTTCGATCATGGAAAAGACTTTCTAATCCCATGAATTATTCTTCTATTTTACAATTCATTCGGGTTTAGCTCCTGGACAAGCTCCATCGGCCGCAGACTTT
The DNA here is from genome assembly GCA_947579665.1 of Sympetrum striolatum. Lineage (NCBI taxonomy): Eukaryota > Metazoa > Arthropoda > Insecta > Odonata > Libellulidae > Sympetrum > Sympetrum striolatum. The sequence continues at coordinate 14,804,969 of OX388346.1, forward strand.
ATGCTCGATTAGCATACTTAAACCCTTTTGAGGCTATTTTTTACACCAACTCTCTTTTCGTCTGTTAGTTCCACTGTCTGAAGTATATTCTGATTCAAAAATGGTAATTTTTCAACTCTCGGATTCCTATATTTACTCTATCCTTACATCAGGTATATCATTCTAGGCGGATCTTCCTTCCATCCCCATTCTTTATCCTCTTTACATTCTTTGTAATACATTTCCTTCGGGTACCGTATATACTCGTGTGTAAGACGAGTTTCTCAGCATATTTTTATGCTGAAAAGCTCTCCTCTGCTTACACTCGAGTGAGGGTTTCACTTACATGTTCATCGGAGTTTCCTCCGATGAACATGTAAGTGAAAAAATAACTCAAACACTTGCTCGATTAACTATTCTTTGTCAATTTTCTCCTGCTAACCTAATGATGCATCAATTACTGTAATTTTATTTGCATGTATTTCTATTTTGAAATTTATCAGTAGCTGTCGTTTTTTCCAGCCTATGCTTATGCTCGAATCAATTAGTTTTCCCAATTCATATCGATTTTATTAGTTTTCCCAATTTTTGGTAATAAAATTAGGTGTCTCGGCTTGTACTCGAGTATTTGCAGTGTTATGAACGAAGTCAAATAGATTCACTTCTTCTACTAACATTTCTTCTGACGAATTATTCTCAATTTATTCAAAATACTCATAATTGATAAATTGATTATTTTTTACCTGCTTGGTAAACCTCTTCCAATTCTTATATTCAACTTAAACTGAAAACTTTCAATTTCTTTCTCTCCATTGTAAGATATCGTCATCTCCCATTTCTAAACTAGTATATATCTCATCTATACCGTCTCCCTCTGATGGTTTAACCCGCAATGACTTCATATTATTTCAGAAAATTCCGGTCGGCTTCTTCTCGAGTATCTACGGTAATTCTATTTTATATTCATTACTTCCCTTTCTTCATCCTTGTACGTGTTCTTCTTCCATTTTCCTCCCCTTTCATTTCTCCTTACTAATACATTCGGGTCCCCTGCTTACGCACGGCACTCTGACCGTAATTATCGCCATAAGTTAACCTGTCCAATATATTACGCGTTTGCGTGTTGCCGCCCTTTCGTATTTATTGCCTCCGCTGCATCGACTTTTTCCGAAGAGGCGAGATGTGTGGGGAATTGGACATTCATTCCGTAGGTCCTCATTGATATTTTCCCTGCATTAATGTGGGTATGGTGTACGAAGTAAGATTAAGCAATTGGTCGTAATGCCGCCATGGCTTTAACATTTTTGATCTTCATATACGTGGAAATAAGTAGAGTCTGAACTTCATTTGGCGCAATGACTAGGCTGAATTTCCTAATTGTATGTAAATCTCACGAGGGCCCTCTCCAGTGTTAAAATCTAATAATTACTATGGATTGAAGTTGCGTCTTTAGGGATGCGCATTTCTCGGTATCGCACTGCATGTGTGGTAATTAAGTTTGTTAATTAATTTCGCAATTCATTAGTTACAAAGTGTCCCCTCGGTTCATGTTTTGGTATAGAATTGATAGCTTTATTTGTAATTAAAAAATGCCCAGTCATAGTATTCCAAATTCCTATATTTGTTCCGAATATATCAAATTAATCTATCAAATGTAATTTTCATCGACAGACAACGAACGGAGCTGTATTATGTAATTCAAAAGTGAATCGACATTCTTTTGGACCTTGTAATGGTTTAGTGTTTAAGATACATTAGAAATTACAGCCGATTTCACATTAGGAAAGTAGAACTATTTACTGTTATATGAAGTCAATAAGATATTTAACAATTCCAGGGAATTGAATCTGATATCGGTAAATTTTACTTTATTCTCTAAAGATTCGTTACCAGAGGGCGATGGATCTTCTTCAACATCATAGCCCACATTTAATGAGCCTATGAGAAATAATCATCAGGTTATGAAGAATTCTGAATGAAATATTCGATGCATGGAAGTTACAAATCTTACTCCATCCAGCCTTCCGCTATAGTAATATGCTTTCAAAATTAGGTGTTTCTTCGATTAGAAATAAGTTTCAACCAAGCTAAGAAAGTAATTTTTGCCCAAAGAAGTTTTCGAATCATCCGTAAAACATTATTTGAATAATGAATTTAACCAAGCCATACATTATTTGAATGTATACTTATACAAATCCAATCTGATTCTTTCGATAAAACAAACTAATTTATCCGCCTCAGAATTAGGTACTTGACAAGGAATAAGTGACAACTACGATGCAGATAAAGTAATATTTGTTTATGAACACTTTCGTGCCATCAATAAAACATTACTGTGCACTTGCATATATTATAGCTGATTTTACTAGGAGTTACACTATTTAACATGGCTCTTTAATGGAAATCATTTCTTTTTTTACTCGCATATGCCCTTAAGAGCGAGAAAACGATGATGGCCTTACTATATCCCATTCTTCATCTTCATTTTTAGCGCAGCTGGAAAATTAAATAACCCTCCCGCTCATTTTACGGGGAAGCATTGCACCCAAAGGCAATCTTAATTTTCTTCTCCCGAGAAGTACAGTTACTCCATCCTACCTAGCGAGCACTTCGAACTGTGTTGGCTGAGATTGGGAGTAGTGCAATTAAAGGCCTCTTCTTCAAAGATCTCTTCTTCTCCGTCGACGCGATCCCTTCGAGATCCACCCAAACCCGGAAATGTGCGCAGAAAAAAAACCCTCGTATGTGATCTGGATCCTCAAAGAGTCCACCTCTCGAAGAAAAGCCACGGAATTAAAATTGCAAATATCCTTCTTCTCTGTACTCTCCTTCCGCAAACGTTTCCAAAGGCAGAGGATAGAGATTTTTTTGTTGTATACGCGAGTCTTACGAGAGAATTGGGTTTCTCTAGATCCTGAAACTAGATACGGGATGAGAGGAAAGGAAATTCAATCCTAAGGATGCTCATACGCCAGATGTGGTGTGAAGCTCTCCCAGAATCCCGTGTGGCGTGGAATCGCTACGAGTCACAGAAAGTTATTCGCCTCCATTCGGTATTCCTTCGTGGCTGCAACGTGGTGTTGAGAGCTGAAGGAATTGGGGAAGAAAGTATTGGTGGGCACGATTATTCGTTGACGGGCGTTTTCAGGAAAAATGTTTCGTGCTTCCTTATATCGGTGAGCGGCAATCATGGTATGGAGATACAGTGTTACGTACATCACCTGCGATAAAGGAAGGAAAGTCATCCCATGTATCATAAACCAAGTGAGGAAGAAAATCATATTGAAAAGTTTTACTGGAATATTTATTAGAGCTGGCAACCGGTTTCGAACTGTTAGTCCATCTTCGGGCTATCAATATTGGTTTATCTACCTGAAGACGAACATATAGTTCAAAGTAGATCGCCAGCTCTATAAAATATTCCTGTAAAACTTCGTATAGTTATTTCTCTCCTCACCTCGGATGGATTTATACAAAGCTACTGCTTCATTTTTACTACATTTATGCTATGAATTACGTAAATCATTATTATCTGTAATATAGCTCCACGATATATATATGTCTGTACGTCAATTTCCATAGGACTATTTTAATTGATGATGAAATCAATTGGCATCATAAATAACTGATTAGAATCGCCTCCTTAGGCTTTTTTCTCGTGTTTAAAGGACTTTAAATATTCGGCTACATATTTATTTCTTACACTTAAATTCCCTCTCTTTTTTTCTGCTTTCATCGTTGATTCCGATGTATACTGATACTGAGAAGGATCATTTACACTCTTGAATCGAATCAACAGAAAATTCTGAGCTTTCTCTCCCAGTCACTCGACAAATTAAATCCTGGGAATGATGGTTTACCTTTAGAGCCAATGGAGATAAGATTATTAAATATACTGAAAATAATTAACTTTCAAATAATTTTAGCGAAATTTTAAATTCGTACTTGAATGAAATAACTGTGTGAGATATACCATTGTTGAGATTCCACGTAGTAAAATAGATTATAATAATCATAAAACCCTCCCTTTTCCATTTCTGATCATAATCATAAAGAAAAGTAGTTGAGTCTATGAAGAGAGGGCAAATACTAACAGCGGTCAATGGTCACTCAAATTTGCGGACCCATTCTCTGGACCGAATTCGCTAAGGAAAGCACTCGACCTTTTATCCCAGATTGAGACCTTTACGCCAGGGATTCCATGAGGAGCGCAAGCAGGTGTTCCTCTCCAGTAGTGGCCATCGCCTGCATAAAAGCCCCGAACACGCCCGCCCTTCTATTCAATAACGCCAATCTCACTAGAAGCGAGAAATAGCGAAAACACCATCCCACGCAACAATCAGTCATCAAAACCAATTTCTTTCGAATGAAAAAAAAACGTATTTTCCTCCCTTACAGACAGCTGAACCTAATTCTCTCCCTGCCACATACCAGAACAAGTGTAACGGATGAGGTTTTTAGGGTAAAAATGGGCTTTTATTTTTTTTTCTAAAGGGTCTCTGAATCCATAACTCACACCAGAGCGTGAACCCTCCGTGAAGGCGCTGGAATGGGAAGGTATAGTTAAAGGGAAGAAGGTTGAGGAAAAAGGGTTCCTTGGGCCCTTTCAGCTAGCTTTTCACGCCTTCAGAAAGCCTCCACCTGTCACGAATTCTTCTTCCAGGGATCACCCCTTCCAGCTCCCCTATCCCAGGCCGTGCATCCCTCACCCTCTCCCCTAACTTCGCCCATCCCCCAATTCCTTGCGACCCTTTATTCCGCTGGTCCTAGCAGGACCCTTGCGGAACCACAACGTTTATTCCCGGGTCGTGAAGCGTTCCGTGGAGGAGCCTGACAAGTGGAGTTTCCGGATGGAATATGCAGACCTCCTTGGCTAAGGCAGAAGCAGAGGTAGCCCCAGGAATGGGCCAGTCTTTTATTTTTTCGCTTTCTCAAGGTGGGAGTCCCTTTGCAGAAGAAAACACGTCCTTTTTTATCGTCTTGGAAAAGGATTTTGCAGATTTGTCACCTGTGACAAAGGGCGCTGTCTGACTGGTATATTTGGGTTACGACCATACTTTTTCTCTCTGGTTTACAAGAATGGGACCACTCCTGCCAACGAAACTAGTCCTTAATTGTTGTGTTCGGAATGACTCGGAGGTGGGTGTTATGCATTGTTAGGAGGTTGACCCTGAAAGACAAATTTGAAGGACCTATTCATCTCTTGTGGTTGTAATTGCTGCTCTATTGTTGTTGCTTGCCCAATACTTTTTAATTCCTTAAATCCTGTTCAGTATAATATGAAGGTGTGAGGATAGTTATTTTTGTTCTCTCTGCTTCTTTGAATGTTAATTGAGTAGTTTTCTCTTTCTACATATTCAAGAGCCAATGAATGATCTATAGATCACTCCCACCTAAAACGTATGTATACCACATTCCAATCTCTATCTTCTATTAACATGAATATTCAATTCGTCTTAGCTGAATGTACAGAGCAAGCAAACGATTTTATGCACACTTCCGGAAACTAAAATAAAAGTATAGCTTACTTAATATGTATTTATCACATACTAATATAATGTTTACTAAATTTATTGAAACTTGGTGACCTACCACCTTGAGAACCTCTTGACATTGTATAGGCTAAAGGTAATTCGTATAAATTTCAGATAAATTCAGTATTGAACTAGTATTTGAACAAGATTTGTTTTTTCCTAAGTATATATGCATACTCGTATCTTAGGGCATAAGGCATAATCAATTGAATTATTGTCATTTTGTGAGACTCTGTTACGGTAAGGAGGAAAGAATAAATTCTAATACATAATGATATAATAACTCTAAATCACTATAACTAAACTAATATAGCTTCTAATGTATTAATCATAAATATGTACTAATAAAACTATTTTGTGGATCTAAGACGAAGTTATTCTTTCCTCCTCACCGTGCACAGTACATTTCTTGGCTTTCTTTTAATTTCGATTTATTTTTTTATAAATACGCCAAATTTTATGACGAAAAATATTTTGTATCCAACCGAAACAATAATTCTAATACAACCTCTCTTAAGTAAAATTTTTCAGCTAATGTTCACAGGGAAATACTTTTAAATCATGTACTCTGAGTACCTTTAAGATTAACTGATTTATATAGTTCACTTCATAAATGAAAACGTCTATAGATTAAGCAACGCCATCGAAAATTAACACTTTTCTTAAGGCAGAGCTTTTACTCCTGTTCTCATTAGCTGCCCAATTCGACGTCCGGAGGTGTGAACCACGGTATTTTCGTCTGCCTATAAAAAATTCGTCATCTTGTTAACAGAGCACGTGTTGTTTGTTTCGATGAGTAGAGTTAGCAGCTTGTGTTCGTTGTTTACTGACGAGAGAATGTGATAACTTCATTCGATCCCTTACTAAATATTTTGTCGTAATAATTTTAAATAGTGATTTTTTATCGAGAACTATTAATTCTCGAATCATATCGGCGAATCTATGACTATTTGTCTTTCAAAAACATTGAAACCGATAGTAAGAAGAGCTTATCTATCTCAAAATAATTACTGAGATGGTAAAACGAATTAATTAGGTATTCGTTCACATTCACATCAAATTATATGTTAAAGAAACTCCATGAGGGTAAACTTTTACTGAACCACAGGATTTCAAATCATAGCATCATCATAGAAAATCGTATAATCCAGTGGTTTAGTTCTTAAAATTTCACGCAACAAAGCAATAAAATTTTACTTAAAGCAGAAGATGCTATTCACGGCTAACGCTGACAAAAGAACTTAGATTTCTTATGAAAATTCTCGAATTCCGGTCGTTGAGATCACCAGCCTTCTGAAAAACGGTTCATCGTTTTATTCATAAATGAGTTGTATGACATATAATCAATGGTACAAGCCGTGACTTGGTGGAATTCCATATCAATGGAAAAACGAAAAACTCACTTAGTAAAAATTCCACAAAATATATTTATATATATATATATTTTGTGGAATTATATTTATAATATATTTTGTGGAATTTTTACTGAGTTTTTCATTTTTCCATTGAGTTGTATGACGTTGAATTATTTCCGAATTGAAGTAATAGCATTTCATGTGGAATTTCTGTTTATTTTAAGTAAAATGCTTTATCTGTCAAACAACAACAATATGAAGCTAAATAATTATTACCCCTCGTTGGTATTGCCAAATATCTTACTAGAAATAAACTTTTGATTAAACGGAAGAAAATCTGAGATAATCCTTTATCCTTTCGTGTTACTCCTCTTCATCTTCATTCGGTCCTTCGCCGCGCAAGGTGAATTTTATTTGAATCGAATTTTAATTTTGGACTACCAAATAGAAAAAAATACGAAGCTATCTTTCGAAAAGGTTTGCTCCAATTCCCAATAACTTCAGCTAGATCTGTTTGTGACATTGAATTGACTCACTCTAATTATATATTGTAAACAAATCCAACTTATCACGCAAGCTTAAATTCAAGCCACTGGCGAAGTTTTGAAGGGATTGGCAATAATATTTTCATCGGCAGAGTGTATCCTTCGTACCAATGACACCCCGTCTCCAATTAGGAGGAAGCGAATTGAGCGAACTAATTTTTGATTTTATAGCCTAGGGTTAAATTGGCAGCGAGCGTGTGTGCACTGTGATGTCATGACGTTGGAATGATTTCATCTGTGTGATCGTAAACATGCCTTTCGCATTCACGAGCAATCGCTGAAAGAAGTCGATAATTGCTCTCTTTTTGGATGAAACTATTTTGAGCCAGATTACGGGCGGAAATGATGCGTTAATCTATAGGTTTAGGTTTTCCATATGAAGTTAGGACTTCATCAATAGAAAACAAATGCATCAACGCTAATACAGTCAGTACAAAATCACCAACAAGCCAAGTGGTATTGCAAGTGGTTAACATACGGCCATCCACTCTCCTTTATCAATAGTATTTCGAGCAGCGAAGGGCACTATTCATGAGATGATACAAATTTGGACCCAATGCGGGGGCAACATGATGGTCCAACTAGAAATCTAACCAATTACTCCTCCCGCTATTGCGTAAACGAGTCGGTCAAGGACAGTGAATAGTATTTATTAGATATTTAATAAAAACACAATGGGCCATGTAATTATGTAGCTAAGGAATACATTTTAGTCATGAATGACTCACTCCATTGAGGTCCTAATGCTGGTATTGTTTTTATTCAAGCGTTAATTCCAACAAATTCCCACCTTTATGGTTAATATTTAACGCTCTAGTTTTTTTAATATTTATAATTATAATTGGCCGATCAAAAGTTCATTAAAACGCCTTCCTTTTCATTTAAAGTTTGTTTCGAGATCTAATTTTGCTTGCTATATCCGAATATCTCGTGTTTATAAATATAGCCTGACAATGCTAATTTCGCTCAATTTTGTTTCATACATAGATTTAAAGTCGTGGCTATTCAAGCTCGAGGATTTTTCTAGGACTATTACCTCAGTCATGGTGTATAGGCTAAAATGCAGCAATGCAATCAGCAATGAAAAGAAATCTCCTCTGTCCCATATACACTGATGTTGCTCCTGCTCTTCCTCTCAACGCATAAGATGCTTCCTATGTCTTTGTACGTAATATCCCTGTCTTTATACCAAATAATTCTCATCTGTTTATTTTTTTAATTTATTTTTCTTTTTCCTATTTTTCCCTTACTTAGAGTTACCTAAATGTCAATGTTATATAAAATTTTGACTAGTACATACTGTATGCATTATTTTGATACTGTTTTTTTAAGAATATTATTTTATTTTTCCTGATAATGTACGTTTTCCTTGTTTTTCTATTTTGTTTTTTATGTTACTTTGTATATTGCTATCTCTTTTAAAATGTTAACTGATTCTTATTTATGTATCGCATGTAAGTACTTATTGGTAGTGTATTTATTTATTTTTGAATGTTTTTCTCTTCTCTTATGTTTTTAGCTATTACTATCGGTAGGTTTGCGCAGGTGTTTCACACCCCCTTCCTTGTGGGTGTTTTCCTGCAGTGGATATTTTTTCCTAAGAATCTCTTAGGTTTTTTACATCCACAATTCTTGTATTTTTTCTACTTCTTATTTTATAATTAATGACGATTGGTTAGATGGAAGAAGAGACTTTTAAGTCTCAATCTCGCCCAAATAAAGACGATTTATTATTATTATTATTATTATTATATAGGCTGTTCAAAATAAGAGAGGTCCAATATTTGATATTAGAGTAGGAATATTTTCATCGCATTCCTTTTCCAATTAGCAATATACTTTTGTCGATACGAAGATCTGTCATCACTCTACTATCATGAATGAAAGTCGCGACTCTCACGTATACAAGAAACTCTGCTCTTGCGAGTGGAAAATTACATGCAGCAGTAACAGTGAATGATAAAATACTGCAGTTTTCCAGCATCAGATATTCGAGCTGGATTTACAAACCAGTTGACGAGTGCATTTGATGTAGATAATGGCCATCCGTTCCAATTTTAAGTAGGAAAATCTTTTCCGAAGAGCGTTTATTTTTCGGAACTCATTTGCATGAAAGCTGCGATTCGAAATGTTCCTTCGCCCAAAGGGAGCGGCGTTGGAGGTCGACACGCTTTCTATTAACGATTACAAATTATAAGCTCCACAAAGATGGGGATAAACGTATGCAAGGCAATTCTTCTCTCATATTATTCACTTCTTTGCTCGTTTAAGATGAAGTTCACGGATTTCACACGCTCTCCCGTTTCTTTCGAAATTTTGCTTCAAAAGAGACGGCCAAAGTGGCCATTACGCCATCGACGAAACATTTATCAGATTCTGGAAACTAAGAAGCAAGTGGAGAGAGTACCAGCTGGTAAAGCATATTAATAGACGAATTTATCACATTTAGAAAGTTCATAATAGGTACAGGGCAGTTGTAATAGTGCATTTTTAATAAGAATGATCTTTGTAATAAATAAAGGACTTTATTCAGGGCGAGATTTAAACTATAAAGTCTCTTCCTGCATCTAACCCTTCGTAATATAAATTTAAGAAAGAGATAGCTTGAAAAAAGTACACAGAAGAAGACTACTTAGTGGATTTAAAAACCTAATCTAAGAGATTAGGAAAACATTTCCACTTCAGTTAAACACCCTCAAGAAGGGGGCGTGAATAATCTGCTAAACCTTCAGATAGGAAAAATAAATTTAGTGATGAAATCAAATGAAATTAGATTTAAAAGACAAGAAGACAAACCAATGATAGCGTACAAAAACAAAAACAAAGAAAGAGAACAAATTGTTACACATTTTCATGTAAGTAAAAATTTAGAGGTAAGTAACATTAAATCGATTCTAAAATAATATTCGCATTGTTCCATTAACATTAGAAAGTTCTGTAACATGATAATCATGTATGGCAGAAAGTTTTAGTCTTTAGCGTTATTACTAAGGGACCATAGGAATAGAAATGTCAATAAGCAGCAGTGTAAAATACAATCCTCTATAAGGGTATCTATTTATATTTATTTGCGTGGATGAATCACTAATTGGTACTGAACATATTAAATATTAGTATTTTTGCAAAAACCTACTAGTGGAGGTTAGATTAGAAAACAAGAAAAGTTTTCGTTGAATTTCATTGATTGCCTTTTGCTTAAAAGAGCATCCTTAATAATCTTTTTCGTCACTTGTATATGATATTTTTAAAGTTATTGAAAGACTGTTTGGAGGTTTTATTTGCTCAAAGCCTTATTTGAGATTATAAATACATAATCATATCCAGTAATTTACAGGATATTCCTACGCGCCCTTATGAGCCTGCTAATATCCTCTCCCTTGGTATATTGTCACCTTATGACGTTAGGTGCACCCGCTAAGCACATGAGTAGCACGTATCCTACTTAACCAATTCCAGCGTCATCTCCACCGCCGTCTAACTCCTCTTGGTTATCACCTTAGTGCCGCCAAATGACTCTAACCATTACCATTTCTTCGCTAATCGCCACCGTTTGATTGCCGACGGAAATCAACTGCCGCTTTGGTCAACAAATGGATCGGCAAAATGGCGACGCATTCACCGGAGATATCTGGTTACTCATGTTTGCACGCAAATTGTATTCGAGCTATGTTTCCGAATCTCTTGAGCACCGAAACGCTTGTTAGCGTCATAGCAAGATGCGTACTCTGATATAACAAACGTACTTACAACGAGGTGACAGTGTCATAATATTTCGTAAATATCATACCTTTTAGTTGCCTATCATGTTTTATCCGTAACAATTTTTATTCTAGATTTATTACCCGTAACATATGTAGGTATGAAACATCAGACGCTATCAACCCAGCATCGAATGTAGGCCTCCACAATTATTACCCTATTTCTTTCTGTTTTGAGCTTGCCTTTTCGCGGTTACATCTAGTTTCTTCACTTTGTCCGTATTCATTCTGGTCTTCTTCTTGGTCTCTTCATCTTTCTTGGGGTCCAGTTGATGACTGCTTATGTGAAACTCGGGACGTTTCTTATCGTATCATTCAAAGGCACTCGGGAAACGGTGAGTGTGTTTGTAGTAGGTATGGATATTTTTATATATTTCTTTAAAGTAGCAGAATTATTAAATTGAGACATCAGTACTTTCGTCTTTTGAATTATATTCCTTATAATTAATCCTATTTTTCACATGTTTTATATTGCTCCTCGAAACGTTTGAGTTCTTCGCTTACTGTCTGATATTAGCCATTAGCTGATTTAGGTCTATATTTAAGGCAAGATTGAAACCAAAAAAATATTCTGCTAAATACGCAACAAGGAAATCTAATCTCAAAGCATTATAATTTTCCTTTGATACCAATTTAATAGAAGGTAGTTTGAAAACATTTTTAATTTTCGAAATTTTCCTTGTTTTTAACCCTTTAAGGACCGTAAGAAAACTACAATTGGAATACCATTTTCTTCTTCTAAATTCTTTAATTTGGGTCATTATGATATCAACTCAATTCTTGTGAAAATATATAACCTAATTACGTAAGTATCAAATTGGGGCAAATGTGTCTCTGTGGGAAGCCTATCATTAGAATAGAACGAAAGATAACTATTTGTATTTTTTTATATTCATGGGACAAATATGTCCCTGGTCCTTAAAGGGTTAAGATTCGAGCACGGCGTAATCGAGTATACCGTATAGTTATTGTACGGAGTAGTATTGTATATCACAGCACTAATCACATCAATATCACAAATAATAACTTTGAAACAAGAATAAAATTTTACTAGTTATATAGGGCATAAATACAAACAACACTTATAATACAGAATAATATAATTATCGTGACAAGGCATTTTGAACCTTTGTATCGTCTCAAATTACCAAAAATGACATAATAATGATATGATACTTTAAATAATTAATATTATAAAATGTTGTAATTACAACATGAAGAGAACATTCATAAACTACCAGAAAATAATATAATAAATTTTACTTTAGTATAATAATTGTGCAAATGATATTTAATGTTTATAACTAACTTTCTAATTGGCTTTTGGCTAATTTCTTTTCACTGTGCTTAAACTGCAATTAGATGTGTCGATATATATGATAGACATTACTGACTAAAATAACTGCAAACCTACTATAGGTCGTCATATTTCAAAGGAGAGAGTTTTTCATTTCCTTCGTCCTGTTTCGTTTTAAATTTGGGCCGAGTAAATTTCATTCTCTCTTCGTCGAATCGCTAAACAGACTTACGTGGAAAAGAACTTCCAAAAAGGGAATCCATAAAAGTGGAGAGCGTTATTACTTTCTCCGTTTTTGTTTGCCATCAAAAACATCCCGAGTCTTTCTCCAACGCGTGTTTGCTCACGACCGCCGATTCGGGGAAATCCGTCTTGTGGGGAGATGCACTGCTTGGACACCAACAAAAGATACCCTCCCTCGCGCTAAACGTCATCCGAGCGTATTCCTGAAAATACCTCCCTATCGTAAGACTCGCTACAAAACAAAGGAATATTTTTAGCTCGGAATGAATGTTTTCAGAAATGAGCGGTTTCCTTGTTTTTGTGTCTCTGCACTTTACACCCATCTACATCCGTTTTTATTCGTTCCCCTATTCCCTTTCCCACACTGTCCCTTTCACTTTGTCTCGTTCTTTGCTTACACCCCTCATTTCCGCTTCCTCCCTACATTCCCTTTCTTCCTCTCCCTCCATTTACCTCGTCTCTTTTCATCGTAAACCTCTCTTTCTCTCCTGGACCACGGTTTTCCGCAGTCAATTAAAGACCTCTTCTGCTGCTGTCCGGTTCGCTCGTGATATCGTGAGGGAATCCAAAACACTAGGCTTTTCTTCCACCCGTGTAGTGGAGGAGTGATTTATGAACTAAAATCTACGGAGGTGGCGGAAATATAGTGGAAATTTATTCCAATAAATATAAGAGATGAATAATTTTCAACTGAATTTATGCAACTAGTTTCGGCTTTAAGTAAAATCCCAAGCTAACCTCTATCTTTCTAATTTTATTGTTTTATATATTGTTGTTGTAATATATTTAATTTACTCTTTTTCTATATGCTAACTATAAATTGGAAACTACTGTTTGTAAAAAAATCAAATAACTAAATGAGTTGCCATCGTCAGGTCAGTACGAAACCCACAATTGCTGTTTATTAGCTCTACTGTGGACCTGACAATGGTGACTTAACACCAGTAATGATACCTGTAAATTTATTGGAAAGGTATTCATAACCGCTTATGAAAGTAAAATAAAAAAGTAAATTAAAAGTAAAATAAAAAATGCCTCTTATAAAGTATTCATAGCCTCTTACCTAACTCTTTACGAATTTCGATCATATATTTATTTAATTTTTTCGCTCTAAAAAATATTTTTTGTTCTCATTCTTCATGGATAGAAAGCTCCTAATCGTTGATCTTTCAACATTCCCAAGTGTTTTACCATTTGGTCAGTTTAGGTGCTTTATTATTCCCCATTCAGTGGCATTTTTTTCTTTCAGCTCCTTAAAAACTGCAATGTGATAAATGCCTTACTTGGTGGAACGCCACAGAGAAAGAAACAATACTATTTTGCAGTTTCCAGAAGACATTTTTTACACCGACCGGTTTCGACTGGTTCCACTCATCTTGAGATCCTGGAACCACCCTAAGATGTCTGGAACCAGTCGAAACCGGTCGGCGTGACATTTTTTTGCGGAAACTACAAAGTATTTACATTTATTTCCTCATTTAACTATACCCTATTGTGGTGGAACTTGGATGACTCGAACTTCTCTAATTCGAAATTTGCTGTAATTAGAATCTTTTACTTTAATCTTCAATTCATTTTACTGCATATCTTTTTGCTCTCAAGATTTGACTCACTCATCGCTTATTTCCAATGACGGCTCTTAATTACTTCTACTAAAACTGTTTATCTTTTCCGTGTTTGTTTTTCTATCAACTCAGGTCACTCTTTCCATTCTAAGCCGCACCCACATCTCGGAGACTTGTAATTTTTAATGTTATCCTTTCCCAAGTCAATCCACTCAAATATGATTTTACTAATGTGCTCCTGATTTTATTCCATCGAAATAACTTCTTGCGAAACGCATTTATTTTTCAAAATTATATATATAATGGTATGTTATTGACGAAAATTGTATGAATTATTTCAATGCTCCCCCGTACATTTTCTCTATCAATGAAATTCAACTGAAGAAGCCCAGAAATGCTGTCTCCCGCAGTCAATTATGTCTTTTTAAAGTTGATTATTAGTTTTCATTTACAGCTTCCGCTTCGAGTCTGAAATCCCACAACTGTACTCTCAATTTCTTTCTCTCTGAATTCCACCATTGTTTTCTTAATTCGAGCCATTTTTCTCTTGCTGAGTCAACTCCTATCGATTCATATCTCCCTCCCTCCAACATAACATTATTGATCTTAAAACAGGGCTGTATCCTGTGCATTTAGGGGGCTTGTGCTTAAAATAATAGAAGGTCCCACCCAATTATAAAAATCCAAATGTAAAATACATGTGTATTAATTAATTTTAATAAACATTTCTCTTTATTTCTAGGTATCCAATGCAACCCATTTCTCGATAGTATCCTCGGATAATCTCAATAAGGTCTGTAAATGTTGTTTGAACTTTGAAATTAGTCTTTCAATGCGCGCGGCCCTTGGAATTTAGGCATCTTGGATATTTGCCAAGTAATTAAGCGTCGACAGAGGAAATGGTTGGGGCAAATATTGAGAGGAAAGGGGCTGCTAAAGAAATTAATTGAGGGTAACATAAAAAGGAAAAAAAAGAAGGAAGACAAAGGCAGAAGACGCTAGATGGCAAAGAGGGAGGGGTAAGCTGATAATAAAAGAAGGACATTCCGATTAATTGGGATTTTTAATGCAGGTGAGCCAACCGAGCGGTAGCACACTCGTGTGTGTACTTGGATCTTTACTCGTGCTACCAGAAGATAAGAAGGAGCTGCATTTATGTTTCGACTTCATTTATTTCAGTCAATTCATCATTAAACATCGAAACTAGAATAATTTATTCGATTGTATAAAACCACAGAAAGTTAAAGTTTTGTCAATAATTTGCAAATTGAAGGTTTTTTTACGTATTGCTATTCTGTTAAAATATGAGCATTCACGACCCTGAATGTGAGTTGATAAAGCTTTGCTCGCCCTATTTCTGTAATTTTATCTTCCCTACCGAACTTTTAGATGACGGCTGAACTGTTAAAACTTTCAAGAATGGATTTTTCTTGTTTCTAATTAAAATTCCGAAGCAAGTAAATTAAATTAAATTAAAATATTTTTGAGAGTACTTCATCGAACAGTGGTATCAGCTTTAGACACTATTGCTGTTATCTTCTTGTCTATGTTTATGTAAGAACCCTGCAAGCCGCCTTTCGGCGTGTGGCAGGGGATGCAATCACCTTGACTCTAATTTCCTAAACGGTTGCTTTCGCGTATACTTCGCGGAAAAAAATGAATTTTTGAAACGATTCGTTCTAGCATGTATATCCCTAATCTTTCTGGCAGTATCAAAACGGCCCATAAAACAGGGGGGTCGCATTATATCGGTTACATCATCTGAGAACGTAATTTCTTTGAACTTATTTAATAAATTTATCCTTTGAATTTTTCTTTTATCTTCTAATGATTTCCATCCCGTGTCCTGTAACATCTGAGTAATACTCGCTGTTTTATTGTTGCAATTCTTTACAAATCGTATCGCTTTTCGTTGTACTTTTTCTAAATCCCGAATATGACATTTCTCGGCGGAGTCCCATACTCTACATGCGTACTCAAGGTGAGGCCTAACCAACGCTAATTAACATCGCTCGCGGACTTTTTCTTCGCTCCTACCGACTATTCGTTTAACGAAGCCGAGTTTCTAAAGTGCTTTTCCACATATATTTCGGATGTGGGCACTCCATGATAGATTATTCGGCAGTTGTAACAGCGGATGGAATGGATCGATGCCCCCAAAAGTGCAGCATCCTGGAAAATAAACCAGATTGCCCTTAGATAAAGTTTGCACTAATTATCTTCGTACATCCTGCTCTCAATGACCGTTTCAGATCCTATATTTTATCTTATATCTTTTTGCACATATGCTCGGTCCTCTTCTACTATGGCCTTTTTCATTAACCTTGCTTTTTAGTTCCAAAGATATACGATATTTCCTACACCTTAACTCTATCCCGTCATCCTCCCTAACTCATCTTTTGGCGTAGAGACATCCAAGAGCGGATATAGACTGTCATAGGCCATCTGGATTCCCCCGTAAGAGAAAACGTCGCACTGAAAATTATAAGGTGTCCTCTACCTCATAAAATTAATAAAAAATCGTACCATAGAAAGTTTGATAAATGAATAATTGAATAAATTGAATAATACAGTTCATTGCGAATGAACTCTAAATAGGGATTTGTTCATGCAAGATTTAGGCTAAGAAGTTTTCTTTACTTTTTTCATTAATGCTTAGTAATAATAATCTTTTCAGTAGAAATCAATGGCGAAAATATTTCACCAAGCATTAGATATTTTCTTTTTAAACTTAATATACTCCGGTATTACCTGGCAGAGCTTCTCCGTTTTTCAATTTGTGAAGAATATTTAGTTATTAGCATTTAAGGTTTTTTGGGGATAACTACGATTTTTTCTGCAATTGACTGATTAAATATGCGATATATCTATGAAGGGCTTACTTGGACCTCAGTAAATAAGGCCTTTTGTTAATCCTTTTGTCTTTTTAATTGAATGCGATTTATTTGCCGAATATATATTATTTGCATCACTCAGTGTGTGAGCTGATCTTGAAATTTCGGGGCTTAATTGCGTTTTATCTTCTCTGCTCCTTTTCATTCCCTTTCTCCCTTCTATTTTGCTTTCTTCTCTTTTATTCCTCGTTTTCCTTTCCTCGAGCACTCTGCTTCTTCCACCTCACCGCCTCCAAAATCTCTGCCAGAGGTTGAGGACGTATGGTTGTCAGCGTAAACAAAGGCCCGTGGTGTGGGGGCCAACGGGCCCAGAAAGGAGGTCCGTGAGGTTTTTTAGGAGGACGCTTAGAACCTTTCCTTCCCTCTTCTTGGCGAGTCCGTCACCTGACCTCTAGGCCACATGTGGGCGTTGATCCCAAGATTGCATCGCGGAGAGGGGCACAGTTGGAAAATTGAGAGGATAAGCTTGTTTTCCAGTTTGGTGACAACAAGGAGAGGAAGATGGAAGCTAACTAAGTGTAATGAAGATGGTCTGGAAGAGTGGAGCAAGGATACAGGAAGGACTTCGGGAGATATACTGCATTTAGGGGGCGAATCTCTTAAAAGGAACAGCAAAAGTCGCCACTTACCTAGCCCCGGGGGGTTATTTGCTTGATTACTGCCAAAATTACACTTTCTGCTATTTCATTTGCCCGAATTCCCTTCATCAGGCGGGTTTCAGTTTTTTTCAAGTAGGTAATGATTATGAGATTATGTATTATGAGAATATGAGATTGAAATACTATGTACTGTTCAAGAATAGCTTCACTCAAGGTTATCTCTATGTAGCTGTCAAACCTCAATCTGATGTTGAAGTTACGATTTATTGCTTACATTGGATAACTCCAACTATAATTTCAGCTCTTAACAAACTGGAGCGACGAACAGCTGTGTTAGATAGTCATTGCTGTTTCCATAATTCTTTAAAAAAAATCGCTGATCATTTGCAATAGGCCTGTGTCAGAATCAATTACGCAAATCTAGAAATCCTTTGGAACTATTTGAGGCTCGTCTTATAATAATGTATTTATTTGAAGAATCTCCCCATTTAGTATGTTTTTTTAATATATAACATTCAAGATCGTATAAGGATTATATAAGTTTCTCTTTTTACCTATATGAATGAGGTGTATCTTCGGGAAATGAAGCATTACTTAAGTGTGGTAAAATTCGTGTAAACTGGCTTTAGTTTTGTTTTAGATAGATCATCATCATCTTATCATTATTTCTTATTTGATGGGAATCAAAAAAATAAAAATACAAAATGACGTATGTCATCGGTGACTAATGTGAGGAGCTTTCAGAAGCGGTGGAATTTACTGTATAGTATTGGCTGTACATAGAAGGGTGTCTTCGCCGAACGTGTGAGATAACCGAAGTGACACGAGAAGCTTATGAAAATGCAGAGCAAAGGAAAATCCAGTGGGAATGGGTTATAAAGGGAGAATGAGAGGCAAAAAGTGGAGCCGCAATGTCCAAAATATAAGGAATGTTGGTTTGCACGTCTGTGAGCTATTAGCGCGACTCGTAGTATACGAGTGTAAAAATAACCTTCAAATTTCAAAATGTAAATGCGATATATTCTAAAGAATGTTTAACCGTATGGTTGTGCTTCTTGATAAAAATGCTAAAACAAGTAACCCCTCTTTCGTTGTTTCGTTTGTTTTTCAATACATACTGAAATCAATAAATGTATGGATATATATGTCTCGAGGTTTAGGTATATTGGTGGGTATTTACATGGAAGACGAGAGGTTAGGAAGCACTGATAGGAAAACTCTTTCCTACTTGATCTAATCCGATTAAATTTTCAGTTGGCTTACAGAATCTCTCCTATAGCATTTTGGCTGGTTTTAAATTGGCGGATTTAATATTTGATCGATTTTTTTAATACTTTTCTTATAAAAATGTCCCGTTGATTACAGGAAGAGTATCACCAGGAGAGTGACTAAATTTCTGACTCACCGTCATCATCATTTGAATCCTCTATTTTTTGTCGTCGCAATCACTGACGGAGTGAATCATAATAAAAGCAGAAGGAGAGCGGTCCCATTCGGTGGCTGCATCTCCGCATGAGGTCAGTTTAGTACTCCCCACCGCTCTCTCCGCGAACTGGTTTTTCAGCCGATCAAAACAAAGCGCGCTGCTCTTCCACCATTAATCATTCGATTCGATTATTCACTTCCCCGTCCTTATTCGAAACGGTGACCTCACTTCGGTCCATCTCCATGGGAACCGAGTGCGTCAAAAACTATTGTCCGCGGGTCGGATGACCAAGGGCTCCTTCAATTAGTGCTCCCATCTCCTCTAAATCCAGAGCATTCTCCGGAGGAAATCAAGTACGTGAGAATTGGATGGTGAAAACAGGGCTTCGAATCGGAAGCCCAAACCGAAAAAACCGTTATTTCCGCCGGAATAAAAACCGGATCCGAACCGGTAAATCGTTATTTGTGAACCCGAGTCGAAATCGAAAACCTTCCTTCATATCGTTTCGGTTTCCTATTTTCTGCTGGACTATTATAATTAATTGACGCAGCTACATGTATATTTACAGCTGACCATAGTTTTGTATTTACATTTATCATTATGCAAGCAAATATTTGAATCATAATTTACAGAATATTGATAGTTTTAAAACTGAAATTTTTGAATTCTAAAATTTATCTTTGTGTATTGTAATCGAAAGAGCGAGCATGAGGTAAGATACAGAAGAGTAAAACGTTTAATCGCATGACGAAATAAACTGTTTCTACTTGCTCATAGGTATAAAACGACCTGGAGTGAAATTGGGTCTTTTCACATAACCGTAGCGAAAAACGGAACAAAAATATTACCATTCTATGCTTTTGGGAACAGCTGGGGAGAAAATTTGTATAAAATAATTTCAACTACTGAGGATATAAGAATGGGTCGTGAACGAATATTCAATGCATTTCAAAAGCTAATGATTCTAATAGATGGTTTTATCTACGTATGGGCAAGTAATCATGAAGTGGTTAGGAAAAATAGTTAATTTATTATATAGTTATCTCGCTTTGTACCATAATTTGTGTCTCTTTTGCGAATTTACTCCGATTGAATACTTATTTGGGTAAAAAATTGATCGCTGAAAACGTAGTCCTTGACGTATACCCTTCATCTAGTAATTAATAATAATAATATTAATAATGCCGTATTTTTATTTTATGGGCGAATTTTAGCCTTTGAAGGCCATTTCTCCAATTAACCCCTTTTTTATTTTATTCCTTTTTTTACATTTTTCCTTTGTGTTAATAACACACACACATACACCCAGACACAACATACACAGACAAGCATTCCCCACCCGGAAAAATCCGATTAGCCGGGAATCGAACCCGGACACGTGAGTTTGGAGCGTTAACGCGCTAGAACGCTAATGGCTGAGAAATATTCTCTTCAATTTGAATAAATTTTAATAATTTAACCTATGTTTTTTAAAGCTTAATTTCCTTTAGTTATATCTTTTCTGTATCTCATACGTTACGTTTTCCTCAGAATTTACCCTCTTCCTTTTGCTATCTCTTGCGATTTCCTTTTCAATTTGTTTTTTTTACATCCAGATATTGGTTGTGTTCCTGTAACCGGTTACAGTACAGTTAACAAAATTGTAAATACTTATCTTTTGATATTCTTTCTTCATTCTATTACCAAAGCCACAATCATTATAAATAGTTTCTTTGCTTTGGGCGCGAATTCGAACCACGTCAGGGATTTTAGTCTGTTTTCATACGAAGTAAATCAAGATTTCCATGCCTCGTTGTGCCACATTAGACTATCCATTTTTGATACTTTAAAACGTTTAAAGTTTTATCAAAAGTACAGTAGCTCATTCATCGTGGTCTCTCATTTCGTTAGCATCACATTTCAGAGAAAACCAATACAGCATACGATACACCCTCGATAAATAAATACACATTATAAATATTTGATAAGGCAAATGCAGAGATTTTAGAGGCTAAATTAGCACACTATCTACTAAACAGCTTGAAAATGTCTTCGAAGAGACCAATTTCCCTTGCAAAGTAGTCTTTCGGTGATGGAGATGGCCCAAAATGAAGAGAGAGTCACCTTGGGCAGGGCCGGTTTCAAACAAGTGCGGCTGCACCTGGTCCAAGCGACCCCCGCCTCCTTTGATAAATGGAGAAAAAGATCCATTCAGAACGATTAAGAGTGGTTTCGCAAGAGGTCATTATCATCCCAGCTAATCGTAGAGATGAAAATCCACGATATTCGCCTTTTTATTACCATTTTGACGCTGTACAATATTGAAAATTATTAATTTGTATAAATCTTTCAAACATTTAGCATTCGTAAATAAATAATCATAATAGCCTACGGTGAAAGAATACGGTGTTAAATGTTTAATTATTCGCTATTTTATATTTGCCAAGAGTCCGGTTGTCGAAATCAGAAAGGTCCAGAATGAAACGGAGTTTATGAGTTGTATCATCTTTTCCCATCCCCATCTTTTCTTCTTTATGGAGGATGCGAAGAAAGAGAGTTGTTTTTAATTGAAAATATTTATGAAAGAATTATGAAAATTATAAAAGTAAATCTTCTTAAATTTTAATCTCACACAATGATGTGAAAATCTATATTAATCAGCCGTAAATATTTTTGCCTATTTTATTGTTCAAGTTCTAGGCTCAAACTAAAATTTGCTCTCAACAACACTGTCAATTAATGGCCCAGACTTAGATTTTGTAAAATGAAACCAAAAGTTTTCTCTTTATGAAATAAGTATCATGTTCTTCATTTTATATACTTTCAGTAAATAATTTTGGCTAATAAATTGGTATCATCTGAAAGTAGGGTTCGTTTTAAATATTTGTGCGTCTTATATTTCGGAAACATCGGTGCAATAAGTCGTAAAACATAGCACTTTGATGTATGTTAATTTTAACCCCATACTAGTTTGGTTTAAAATCAAAAACTCCCCCAATTTTCACTCCCTTAACTGCACACCGCACACATATTAAGGAAACATTTGGTATACAGATTCGATTGGTTTGTTACATTGTCTAAATTCAACTAAATATAAGGAAAAAATAACATGGATAAAAATATTAGCGCGACTGTGTTACAATCAATAATTATTATCTCTTATTAGATTAGGAGGAAGGAAGCACATATTTTATTTCAAATTGGAACAAGATCGATATCTCGGAAGTAATACGATTCATTATCAGCTTTATTTTTTTTCACCGGGCATAGTGAGTAATTGGTTGAATTTAGGCAGTCGTTGATCAGAGGTTTCTCTTATACAAAAGCTAGTAGGAGGCCTTTATTATGTGAATATATAGAATATAGTATAGAAACATGTTTGAGGCCCCCCAAAGAATAATAATTCAGCGTAAAAGACAAAGAAGAACTCACTATTAGCTCCCCACACCCTATGACCGAGGTCTCTTGTCCTCCCAAGTCCGATTAGGATACTTTGAGACTACCCTTACGTGGCGAAATTATCAAAACTACATAATCTCCGGTGGCTCTCCGATGTATTCATGATCTTATGTGGCAGTTCCAGCTACCGGGGTCATTAGTTCAGCTCCGTGCCCTACAGCAATATGGATACGAGAAAGTAGACGCATGATGTTTCCCTCTTTCTTCCACCGATCCGTATGGAATGTTCCTGCCCGACCTCTGGTGCTCCACGAATCTGGAATTTCTAAACGTCCTAGATAGGAGAGGCAGGAGGAATGCTGGGACAAGCAGGAAGATGAAGCGAAGGGCAAGCGGGAGCCAAGAATTATAGCGAAAGGAAAAATGCTTTCCATCTTCTCTAGTCCTTAAGCGACCGTCGGTCTCACCCCCACAATGGTCATCTCTCGGACGCATCCTCTGGATGACGCGGGTGGTCGTAACTCGTCCGAACAGGACAGCGAAAGCAGTCATCGACCAGGGGAAGAAGTGGTGAATCTTCTTCCCCGAATGTTTTTTCTCCCAGTCGAATCGCTGCCGTCTTTTCGGAACTCCTCCGAGTTGGAGATTTTCCATTGTGACCCTCTTAAGAAAGCATAAAAAAGCAGTGGTTAATGTGAACGCCCTCGCTCGGGCCCCGGAGCGGTCGGTAAAAGTTAATTTGTGTTTTGGTTTCGAGGTCTCGCGCTTTGGGGAGAAGTGGATGAGGTCCCAAGATGGATATGTCACGTGGAAGAGGGTTTGTGGAATTCGGAGGGAACGGATGGAATTGCAATAAAGGAAACTGTTCGGGGAAAGTATGAGTCGATGGCATGCGGGGTTGTTCGGCCGGAATAGTTCCCGGAGGTTATCGCCGCTGGAATGGTGATAATTATTGATGATGCTGCTCCGATGAATTCCCGGGCTCACCCTCTTCTCGGTAGCCGTTTGGATTTTAGCCATTATCTTCCGATATTTATACTTCGGTTTTGTGAAACGCCAAAATTGAAAATATTTTATGTGATAATTAGCAAACAATAAAATCAAATTTCTAATAAAGACTCGGCCGGCCACTGAGAGAATGATAATTTTTTAGAGTAAACCGCTTATAAAGCTCATCTCTGCTTATCATTTTTAAAAAGAATACGAAAATTAAAATAACTTTTCGTCAGCTGAGATAGTCTATGAATCCTGAATTAATTGGATTAACCACTGTAACTTAACTTGTCATTTTTATTACATTCTACAGAGGATTTCATCCCTTAAATCCTTAGTAACAAATCAACAGAGTTTGAATTCTTTTTATGAGAGGTTATTTTAATTTGAGTAACTTTTGAGTAAATTTTCTTAGTTCACGCATTAAAGAAAGGATTTGCCGCATATTATATTTTCAGCATTGGAAGGCTTTGTCGTATTCTTTATTTTTAACTTCCGTACGAGGTATTTTTACGTAGTATAAAATATTGCTATTTTTAGTATACAATTTTTCCTACTCAGTTTTGTAGATTATCTATGTGTTTAGTAACCAAACATCTCTTAGAGATATTTATGTTTGCATATTTTTTTTGTTTTTCAAAATTTAAAAAATATCAATATGTGTAACGTTGTAAAATTTTCAAATCCTTGTGGAGTGTGGAACACGAGGATAAATAGTTAATACTTATTTTCCATTCAAACAGTGAAATTTTTCTGAATTTTCAATCAAATTTTGCAGTATTTCACTCTTTTACCAACCTCCTCGTCTTTTTTTCACGATATATGCATTTTCCCGCCATTATTGGAGACATAGAAAGCGTAGGCTTTCAAAAATTAGAGAATCTCAGTATGTGGTACATAGTAAAATTTTAGAACTCTTGCTAAGTGTGAAACACTAGGTTAAACCCTTAGTATTAACCGTTCATTCATTCAATGAAAGTTATCTAAATGTGCCAATCTTGTTTTTTAGTTTTTCAATTTTTTCCCCTGCCAACCCCTTCCTTCTTATATTTTTGGTTTGAAAAAAAAACATTTTCCCGCCTTTTTTGCTAACAGAGAAAGCGAAGGCTTTCGATTTCGCCGCTATTAATAATCGAACATCAAACCACGTCGCTTCGATATGCCTTCGAGGAGTCAATTCGAGTATCACATACTCCAGGCATCGATCCTTGGTTTGCCCTGAGGTCGCTCCTCCGAATCCTTCCTCATTAGCAGCTCTCTTTCGCGGTATCGGAATCGGATATCCGAGTACATTAGTGAAAATACACCTGCCGCACAAAAACTCCACCCTGAGGAATTATTTATAATTTACGGAAAGGAAGTCCGGTGGGCATATCGCGTGACTGTCCGTGCACTTTCCCCTCTTCGAGAGAATCGATTACTATCGAAACGAATTTCGCTGCCCGCCATACTGGTCAGGCATTCATTAAAGAGAGCGATCAAGACACGACAATCGCTTCGCTCGTCAGGCTGATTAATTTTTAATCGGCTTCCATTAAATTTACGTTCATTCTGCGTTGGCGGTGAAATATGGTGGTCCGTGAGGGTCAAAAGCCTCATAAAGTCGCGAAAATGACGTCTGTTGGTAAAAACGCTTTTATTCCCTTTGAAAGGTTAGCTAGCCCTCACTCCTTTGGAATATGAGCAGGATTTACGAGTTGAATGCGATCCGCTATGAATTAATTAAGAGTTTCTGGCGTTCGTTTTCGTTCGCGGTGAACAGCAAAAAGGGAAGTTTTTGTTGCTACGTTCGCAGGTATCGTTGGGGGTTGAGAAACAAGCCGAAATTCCTTAACTAACTCGGAGAATCATTGGAGGTTTGTTCCCGTAATCCATTAATATCCTCTTCACTGGTGATACCCTTCAACCGAAATGGGCTTTGGGATAGAGCCCTCACCCTGAGCGTTGCCAGTTGGCCTAGTGTTGTTTTAACAACGCGAATGTTTAATGCTTTATCATTCATGCAAACAAAATTTTCTTTGATAAATGTAGAATCGAATGAATGAATTTATCAACTACTCGCTGGAAAATCGCTCTAGTTAGACTGTTGGTAAATGAGATTGAATAAGTTGAGTACTTTATTAGGCTATAACAGTTCGATAATTGTCCTTTTTCTGTGTAATAAGATGGAAGATGATGCAAAAATAAAAACTTTTTGTTCATCACTTCGGCTTTCCCTTGGTGGAACTTCATCTCAAAATGCAAATGATAAAAATAAATTATTACTTTATTCCACAAATTTTTATATAATGTTAATTAAAGAAAATTTGTAGGAGGAATCAATTGTATCAACATCGTGAACATTATCAATTTTTGAGGTAAGAAAAATTTCTCTGAACGTTTGGAGACATGTAAAATATTCGTATTATATCTGTATATGTATTTCATGAAATTAATAGATCCATATCCTTAATGAGATCCCTCTCTGATAGAAGATTGTTAGTTGAAAACAATTTTTCTCATATCTTCTGAAAGTTGTTTAAACCGAAAGAGATCCATGAATAACCCGTAAAGGCCCCACATTGCAATGTTTCATTTGTCTAGTATATTTCACTACTGAATGTCAAAAATTGGGGTATTAGAAGTAATAATCTGTAAGTTGTCCATTAAATAGTTGCCATTAGCTACTCAGATGCATTGAAGACGTGTATTCCTATTGTTATATTTCTCAAGCAGTAACTGAGAGAAGATAGAAAATCAATTCTATTAAAATGCAAAAAATTGAAAGTGCCCTTTGTCTCGTTTAGCAAGAAGTTCTTCAGGAGAATGGCCGAAGCCAACCAATTCCCTATTCCCTCCAGAGTTGGCTTTTCAGCGAAATCCCTCTTATAAACCATTCATCCACTCCGAAGGCCAGGGAAACCCTATTTGACAAATCCCTCTTCAATTTAGATACCTCGATAAATTCCGCCGTTCGACGCAGATGCGCCCCCGCTGAACCCCCGTGTCAACCGCGCGAAAGACCCTTTATTTCGATATCGGCGATATGTTTGTTGCTACGCGGCTCACTCTGACTGCGGTCATTTGGGAGGCCGCTTAAAAAAAGCGAGGGTGGAGAGGTGGTCGTCAGGGGGTTGTTGCCAAGGGGTGAGAAGGGCCTACGTGAGGGTTGCACGCCCCTACGGAAGAAACCAGGCGCCTGCTAAGGGTTCTTTCGGGAGGGGGACGATTTTGGGGTGGATGAGGGTCTGATGGTAGGACCGGGAGATAGGCATGGATATGAGGGAAAACGGGAGGTAGTTACCAAGGATATCTCGCGTGCGATTCCTGCCGAAGAATGTCTTGGATAGGCATGCGATTGTGCGGGTTTATAAGGAAACGGCAATGTAGCGGAATAGACTGGAAGGGTCGATGGTCACGATCATTCGTTGCTGACGGTGGATCAATAACTGGGTGCAGTAAATCATCTTGAAAGCTGGGTACTGCACATTTCGGCATAAATGACTCACATACACCGTTCGAAGAGAGAATCTGTAGTGCACGCTAGACTTATAAAAATGGTCAGGAAACACGCGTTTTGCTGATTATAATATCCATCAGCTGCCAACTGATACATATGTAAGTTCTTGTTCACTGGATGGAAGCTCTAGATAACTTGCTATACCACATTATGTCAGTGGTGATCTAAAACTTTCGGATTACAGTCAATCTTTAATGACAGTTTTGTAATACATTTTAGTCAGTCTAATACATTCAGATCTAAATTTTATACAGTTATAAATTAATCTTATTGATTTAATTCTTTATGAAATGATATACTTAAATGCACGGTACACGGTAAAGCAACGAAAAGTTAAATGGAATCATGCCAATGGAAGAATCTCCACGACAAAACTATTTTGCGAATGTAGAAAAAGTTAGTGCTTCCTTTTATTAAGGTAAAATTTTAATTTATGCCCCAAGAAGGGCCCAGAAAAGAAAATTTTGGAAAATAATAAAGTTTATTGCTCATAGTAACTTATTCTATCTCGCTAGCAATAATTTATGTAAAACTGAGTACATATCTTCACTTTAAATTTCAATAATTTATCCTCAGGTAAATTATAATCAGTCTCGAATCCGTTATAACGTTCAGCGATTTATGTTGTGGTGAAAACTCACCTCAGGAGTATTGATTTCCTAAAATTTCCCTTGGCAACCCTCTGTCAACAGTTGCTACGCAAGTGTAGGGGAGCTATGCTCGAAAACGTTTAATCATAGGAATTCTGTAGAAATCTTGGCTGTCCTTTGACATTCACAAAAACAGGAAAGTACATGTGAAATTAAAGTAAAATAATGACTAAACTCTGACTTCATGATAAGGCAAATTGACGCCAGAAATTTAGGCATGATTTTATTAGATTTTTAAACCAGAATTTATGTCTTAACTCCATCCGTCTCTATTATAGCTTTTGAAAGTTAGGCGATAGTTGGCTCACATGATTTACTGCGAAGTCTCGCTGGAAGTATAGGAAGATAGGTTGAAACGACTGCGAAAGTGCTGCCCCCTCTTGTTAGGAGCTCCTAAACTAGAGGTTATGGCATAGGCTATTACGAGGGATAGGAGACGCCTCCCTGACCTTGGTTGACCCTTGGCCTCCACGTTTTAGAACCTCGGAGGATTAGAAGTCACGCTTGGAATGGAAACGGATCTTCTCGGTTCCTAGATGTTGGAGTTACGTTCGTAATACATTTGGCACTTAATAGTATGAGAAAAGACGATAATACCTTAATTATTTTACTTCCTAACATCGAGAAAATAAATTTATTAATGCAATTGATGTTCATAGACGTGACTTCGTGGAAAGGACATTGCAGAATGAAGAAAATATAATAGGGTGAAAAATTACATTGTATTTTTTTCATAAATATTTTAATCAATTCGAAATACACTAAAATGCAGTAGTAACCAATATCGGCGAGATATGCCGGAACTGTAGATGTAATGTTTATACAAACTTTGTACCCTTGCCTGGCAGGGAAATAATATGATTTTATGAATTTCTTTCTCCATTTTATGAACAAAATAAAAAATTCAGCTCGCAAGAAAACATTTCCTTTATCTTTTTGTAATTCTAGTGATTCTTTCTCACGTTGGATTCCATCGTTATGTTTTGCAGAGGTTTATTTCTATGGGGTGGATTCCTTTAAAGATACATAGCCTGTGTTTTATTGAAAATAATTCTAGTTTTATCTTTGACACAAAATTTTTATTTGAACTTATCTGAAATCATCTATTCCGTCAGTTTCCCGAAAAAACAGAGCCGCTAATTAATGATTCATATGAGAGAGCAGAGTTTTATAAGTTTATGTATCTCCGATGTGTTATTCAGGTTTTACACATACCCCCGATTCAAGATTAGGAAACCTAGATTTTAATCTTAATCTCACATTGTTGAATAATTATTTGGTTCAGGTAATGATTGCGAATTAGACATTATAATCAACATGAGTTATTTTTTGATAGTTCAGGCGGACATTTTTATAATTTATGTCCAATGTCATTGTTTTCATATTCACCGTCACCTTCTCTACCAAGAGCCTTTCTAAACTCTTCCTTCTTGAACAGATTTATACCGACAGCAATTCCCACTAATATGTCTTAACACCTTCAATATTTATTTGCATACATTAAAATTTTTCCTTATTTAATGCTTTCGTCTTTAATAATGATATGCTTATATATAACCATAATCATGTCTTTATATCATATATGTACAGTATTTGTAATTTGATAATTTTGTTTTATTTTAAATATCTGTATTTAATAAATGTATTTTAATATTTGCATTTTTAATATTTATATAGATTAAAATGGGACGATGTGACTAAAAAGTCTCGATTTTGCCAAATAAATCTATCAATCATGATCAGGTCATTATCGCAATTAGGTCAATTATTTGGCTTATTACAATGGATTTATTATGCTAATAAAATGGAAGTTCGATAACAACGAATAGCTATGAAATAATAATAATAGATTAAAGAAATCCGTGAAGAGCTAATTGGTTCATATTACTTATCAATGACGAATAATTTGGAAGAATCAGGAATAAGACATTATTAGAACAGCTCAATTTTTATAATTTTATTCATGATAAATTGAAAGATAGTTTACGTTTGAAAGTATGAAGCGGAATCTGATTCAAAGTGAGAATATCAAGAACATTTCCTTCAAAGAGCATATTCGAGGCGTAGTAGGAAAGGCGAATAGAATGCAAAGGTTAGCCAGCAGAATTCTTAGGGGATGTTCATCGAGAGTAAAAGAAATAGCGTACTTTTCCCTAATTCGACCTCTACTTGAGTATTGCTGTGCGGTTTGTGATCCTAACGAAGTAGGATTAATTTCCGATCTCAAGATGGTTCAACGTAGAGCAGCAAGGTTCGTCAAGGGAGATTTCAGATTTGACAGCAGTGTTTCGGCTATGATAGAATCCCTCGGTTGGAACTCTCTCAGTGATAGAAGACTTGAATTTCGACGGAAGCTTTTTGATAAATTTATCACTACCGATTTCGGGGAGGAGATAATGGATATTGTCATCCCAGTTATATACTTACGCGACCTTCGAGAGAAAACAAATAAACGATACAGGAAAGTAGTTGCCAGGACAGATAGCTACTTTAGGTAATTTTTACCGCGAAGTATTAGAGAAGCTAATAGCTCTCCAGATTAGATAGGTATTTCGGTGTCTTACACCCCCTGCCACGCACCACTGGCGGATTGCAGGGTTTAAATGTAAATGTAGATGTAAACATAAATTACTTGGGATCTAGGCATCTTCTAGTCTCAGAAACTTTAACGCAATTTAATTTTTAATTATTCTTAGAAGATCTTCACGCTTTGAGAAATGGAGTACTCTATAATAAAAGGTATTTTTTAATCCAGCTCGGTTCAAACGTTCCAGTAATACTCTATGACTATGGCAATCCTCGATAATATGGTGACGATGTAGAAAAGAAAACGTTCGCAAATCTTCCCTCGCTTGTTTCGTATTCTCTGTGTTGGCGCTTCGCATTGTCCCCTCTCTTCCGCTTGTTCTCAATCTTCTGCCTTATTGCTTAGACCCCAAGAACTGTAACATCGCTCCGTTTTGATTGTTTGCCTTCTCCCCGCAATATCTCCTCCTTCAGTACCTCCTCTCCCTCGTAATTTCCCGTTCATTGCTCTCTCCCTTTTATCTCACTTCCACGCCTCTTTTCTCTTTCTTTCGCATCCTCAGCGTTTTCCTCCTTCCCTCTTTGCCCAAAGTCTTTCGCTCCCTTTCCCCCGCTTATGTTATTTGCCCTCTATCCTTTTATTTCTCTTCTTTTCTGTGCGTGCTCGGTATTTTCGTTTTTCCTCTCAATTTTCTCTTGTATTTGTCTTTCCTTCATTCGGGGTATTGTGCTCCGATGTGTTCCATTTCTGTCTCCTTTGATACATTTGCTTTTGTGGTAATAATTTTCAGCCGTTTCTTTCGTAATTTTTTATCTGAAACGTTGAATTCCGACGATTTCGCAATTGATCTCCTCTTTTTTATTTTGAGAAGATCTTTAAAAGACTAATATTCATCTCTAATAGTGTTAAATGAATTATAAATGTGTAATTGGATCTCTTTCTTCTTCGTTTTTGTAAGCTTTCATGTGTCCTTTCTCTTGGAAGGTTTTATTTCTTTCGAAAGTCTTTTTTTTTATCTAAAGCATAATTGCTTGCTGAGTACGGATGACTGTGTTGTAACTCTGCATCAAATTTGGAAGCGAACTGTGAAGGTGATTAAGAATTGTATCTCTAAGGAAAAGTTATTTTTACATGAAAGATATCTTATAATAAAAAATGATTTAGTTCTGAGGTTTTTGAAGAGATTATCTTCATTTGAGTAAATGACCTTAACTTACTTAATACGCACTTAAAAGTACATGTAATAATAGTACATACATATAAATGTCCTAAATACTCATTTTTTCCGACCTTTGCCAACTTCTCTTCTACGACATGCAAGTCATGAAAAGTAATCCACCATATTCCAAGTCTTCTGCCGCAGGTTAAAAATATGATGGTAAAGCTAAAAATATTTTTCATATACTTTTATCACTAGTTTTTTCTTTATTCTTTGCAAGTAAAGAGTGAAGAACCGTTTAAATTTTATTTATTTATTTTTCATATACCACAATCATCCATTTTCTGGACTTTTACAGTAAGATATTAACAACAAAAATCACACGAAACCATTCCCTAACAGGAAAAATCCGACTATCGAACCCGGGACCGTGGGGTTGGAGCGATGCCGTTCGAACATGCTAACCACTCGGCCACCACGGCCGCGAATAGAGTACGTTTTCAAGATATCCGAGTGATGTATTTCATGGACTATTTTTAGAACTGTTTTGTCCGAAATTAATTTCCTCTGCATACAATCTGTTGTCACTCTTCATTCTCGATTCGTTCAAAGTAAACGTTTTCCAATTCCGCGGTCATTTAGGACAGAAGTGGCTGAGCCGAAGAGATTGTATGTAAAGGCTGTTTAAAAAGATATTCGTATCAATATTAACGTTAGGATTTCCTGTTTGCAGACTTCTTCTAAAACGAACCTTCAACACGTTTAAGCTGATCGGAGTCACGTACTCTCATTGCGATTTAAGATTGCTTTCGTGGTAAGGGAGCGTTTCGAAAGCCATGTAATGGTTTTGCAAAGTATACGTGTGTACGATTCGCATTAGGGATTAAATGGTACGTAAGCGAAGGTAGAGTTATACTGTCATCTTTTATCCATAAAAGAAAAGGAATTACTTTGTATGTTAGTCAAGCGCTTGGAACACTCACGATGCACATTGCAGGTTAAAGTGATTTGGAGGTAACCGGAGAAACATTCTGCGAATTAAATGCTTTTTAAACGTTGCCATATCTTTTGAATAAAATACTCTCTTCCAATCCTTATTGAAACAAGTACTAAAGGTATTGTTTTCAAGCTATCTCTTTCTCTAATATTTTTACGAAGAAGAGTTGGATGTAAGAAGAGACTTATGAGTCTCAATATCACCTTAGTAAAAGACGCTCTTGTATTATTATCATTTAATGTATGCATATTAATTTTATCGACTTTATTTGTCCTTAATGCCCCAGTATTGGTTGTTAAAATTATTTATAGAATATACAGTATGAACCCGTTGATTCTTTGAATTCTGAATTTTTGAGTTTTTATCAAGCCAAAGAAATCCACTTTTGAAAATTAAATGGAAAATAAATTACTCCACATTCTCTGCAAAGCCTCGCAAGAAATTTTTTGGTATACTAATTTTATACTGCTCAATTAAATATTATTATCTATAAGGTAAGGTAAAAGTAAAAACGCATGTAATGGAAATGAAGCAAATGATCTTACTCTGTGAACACTGTATAGGATCTTGGGGTTCAAAAATGTATTTCTTTGTCTGATACTGTGGTATTCTCAACCAGTTTTATTACAAAGTCTGTTGCTTGGTCGGTGGTACATTAGTGACGGTTCCTCAGCTATTCAAAGCCTCGCATGTATCTTACAAAAACAAATGAATAACTACAATAGAATCGATATACAACACATGAATATACAACAGATACAATCATTTTTTAATATATTAAATATAATGAAAAACACTTCTGCCTTTACCGCAAATAATCCTTCTACTGTACCACAGAAAATAAGGTAGCAAAGGTAGTATTGTCATTTTAATGGTTTTTTAGAATGTAGAAGCATCACAAAGTCGAGACTCAACTACAGATTCTTTTATAATATAATTATGAAACGTATTCTGATTAATATTTAATTAAAGATCTCGAAGTTTCGCTGCGAAGACAGACATGTTTTTCGATGTCATAAATTTCCGCTACAACATTCACTGCTTCCATCTGCTTCGTTGAATGGAAACGGCGATTGTGTGACACTATTTCCCCTAAATTTTCATCTCATTTCCTTCGGTTTCCACTCTCTCCCGTTTCCTAGGCGCTGCAGTCGTCGCCATCCCAGAGTTCATAGGGAACGAATTTTATAAGGCTCTCGCGGTATTCTCTTCCGGTGTTCCTTATCTTGTCTCATTCTCCTGAATCAACTTATCGTGACTGAAAGAACTGTCTACGGGAAGAAGTTTCCTTGCTCATGAATAAAGTTTCACTATCAGAGCAGTTGCAGGATTCCAAATGGAAATTTTTCTATTCTCATTACTTTTGTAACTAGTATGTCTGTCTTTGCAGTCATTAGAGCGAAGACTGGTAGGATCCTCGTCCTAATCCTAACTCAGGCAGTTGAAATAAATTTTCTCGATAATTCCTTACCTTCCCCGTATATATAGTTGCCGTAGTGTAATGGTTAGCGTCTCCGGCAGTGAGCTAGACGTTTGGTAGTTCGAAACCGAAGTAATATGACTTTTTTACCCCCTGCCATACGCCTCCGGCGGCTCGCGGGGTATATATCTAAATCTAAAATCATATTATTAAGATAAATTTATTTATCTGTTTCTTTTTGCGCTTGCAGGCAATCAATTGCTAATTCGCCTCTGGTTGAAGAATTGATTACAGAAAAAATCGTTGGATTGCGATTACATCGGTATTTCTGAACTGTTATCATTTACGTCCTGTTTTCTTAAGTTATCATACTCTAACGTATTCTCTAATACACGTCTGACATTTATTTAGTTAGTTCGGTGTTTCACACCCCTGTCATACGCTTTATGGCAATTCGCGGGGTATTAATGTAAATGTAAAATGCTTCACCAACCATACACATTTCCTTCTTGTATCGAAGCAAGTCTAGCGTCAGTTAGGCCTCACCTTGAGTACGCATGTAGTGTATGGGACCCCGCCGAGAAATGTCATATTCGGGATTTAGAAAAGGTACAACGAAAGGCGATACGATTTGTAAAGAATTGCTACGATAAAACAGCGAGTGTCACTCAGATGTTACAGGACACGGGATGGGAATCATTAGAAGATAGAAGAAAAATTCAAAGGATAAATTTATTAAATAAGTTCAGAGAAATTACGTTCTCAGATGATGTAACCGATATAATGGGACCCCCCTGTTTTATGGGCCGTTCTGATACTGCCAGAAAGATTAGGGATATACATGCTAGAACGAATCGTTTCAAAAATTCATTTTTTCCGCGAAGTATACGCGAATGCAACCGTTTAGGAAAATAGAGTCAAGGTGATTGCACCCCCTGCCACTCGCCGAAAGGCGGCTTGCAGGGTTCTTACATAGACATAGACATAACTTACGCTCATCTTATATCAGTAGAAATTTTGGCTTACTAAAGGTACGATGTTATGCATTCAGAAGGCTTGGGATCGAGGATTTATTTGGTGCCTAATGGAATATTATTTAGGATGAAACAGGAAAACTCAATATTTTTACTCTTTTGTGACAGAGACGCGGCTATCCATTTTTGTGCTTTAATCATAATTCGCCCTTCGATTATAGTCCTCGCTCGAACTCCCGGATGCTGGAATAACGAGTTAAATAAGCCATTATTATGGTTAGTTTTTCTGAAGGCAATTATTTAAAGTCCTTGAATTATGTCACCGCGTTAGCGTAACATTGTCTCATACAGTTTTTCTTATATTAGGCCAAATGGCTTCCACTACTGATTTTTTACTTTCTCGAGACCCAAGAGATCCTGCTATCCTTGACGTGGCGCTACGTTCAGTGACTCAGTAAGTTGAAATGGGAGGTTTTCGAAGAAGGGGAGGGTTGAAGGGTTGGCTAGAAAAGAGGCAGTTGGGAAGGAGGCCGCTGCAGTGGAAAATTACCGGACTGCAAGATCAGCTGACGATGAGTCGTACGAGGGTCGGCGAGGGAGTCCTTTTTCCCCTCCACTTTTTTCATTTTTCGACTCCCGAAGCTTTTCACGGGCACATCTCACGGATGACAGGAAAGGTTTTTTGGCGAGGGGCGAAGAGAAATCGATCGTGGCCGTTCTTTTGTTTGGTGCATGCCGGGCCGAATGCGGCTCGCGAGCCAAGTGCTGCTAAGCCCCGCTAAATACATCTTCCTAATGTCAGAAGGAAATTCCCCTAAAAATTCATGATTGAATTATTCCAATTCTGACGCCAACGAAGATGATTTTTTCCGAAATCAAATTCGTTAGCCTTATTTAGATGAAGGCATCGGTAAAGTATTTATCCTGAAGGCTGGTTAGTACCCCTTCTGACATTAGCTACCAAGAATAAGTAGAAAGGAATGAGACTTACCATGCAAGATGAGGAGTGAAGTAGTTTAAGATTTTTAGATTTAGATGTATACCCCGCGAGCCGCCAGAGGCGTATGGCAGGGGGTGTAAAACACCACCATTATTCATTCATCCCTATCAGTATCTCTAATAGCCTGGGGAAAAACTACCAAAAGTAATTATCCGTCCTTGCGATTACTTCCCTATAACGCTTCGTCGATGCCTCTCTCGTTCGCTCCTTACTGGCACTAACATTTCACTTACTTCGTCTATAATTTCTGAACGAATGAACTTTTCGAAAATTTTCCGACAATATTCAGATCTTCTCATCGGTAGTGAATTCCAACCGAGGGTTTTCAGTGGTATTCCTCGCTAACCCAAAACGCCGTAAGCGGAACATGTCCACGTTAGTGAGATACAATAACTCTACGAGTAACACTTTTCTTAGAATGTCTACTAGAATATTCTAGCAGTACCTCAATGAAAATTTATAGTAGTATCTTAATCAGTGCTATTATTCAACATCACACGCATGCCAATAGCTTTCATTTCAACAAAGCCATGAGCAAGATTGCGACGAAAGTAGATCGAAGATACATTTTTCTCTATACCCAACCAAAAAGGGAATTAAAAATAATCCATTCATCAAGATAGGGTATCAGGAACAATTTAACACATTCTCTCTATAAATCGACTCATATATGTATAAGCAAGGATATACAGATGTATTTTGTTTTACTTATTCGTAAACAGTCCCGCATGATTATTCGCCATGACATCCGTTTTCTTTCTTCGGAAAATAGCGAAAAATATTCATTTGCCGAAAAATTCGTCACTAATGGTACAGTAAGTCCTTATCCGAGATATTGCTGATAAAATAATATTATTAGTGTTAAACATCGTTTAACTCTATAATAATCGGAAAATTGGCCAAATAAAAAGAAAATTAGTAACTAGGTTTAAAGAACACATAGCAAATTTTAAATGTCGGCGGGAACACCTTTCAAGTGTCGCCAAACATATTTCCGAAACTGGACACGGTATTGCATTAAATGACATCAAATTATTACATGAAGGAAACTATGGATTAAATGCCTGCGAAAACCTTTATATTTATAAATTTAAGGATGTTTTGATGAACCAGAACATAGATTTTAATAAAACTTTGTATAAATTAATTGATGAAATAACTTAAATTTCATCCTTTTTTCTTTCGGCTTTGTACACACAATTCTCTGTCAGTCTGATCCTGTCTCTCTGATGATGCCCTCTTAGAGTGCGAAATACGTATCATAAAACTTAAGATAAGGTAAATAAAACTTAAGGTAAATTTTTGATGGATTTAGGAGTGTTTTATACCCTTTATTTACTAACTCTATAATAGTTAATGAGAGTAGGAGTTAGGTGATTAAAAGAACAAGGGTGAGGGTTGTCGATGTTTGGAATTCTTCATGTTGGTTATGGTGGTTAAATGATGGGTAATTTGGATTATTTCCCAAGTTGTAGTGATTCTTATTATATTCCTGGAATTTGTTGCACATTGAGGTTTTGAATTTTTCTAATCAAACAGAGTAAATAATCACGTCCTGTTATTGATGGTAAGTATAAACTAGTAAGCCTTGTATTAACTAACTGCTAGGCAGTTGTACTCGCATAACGGTTGTATATACTTATGACATAGGTTACGTTACTTATTATATACGTTTATGAATTTATTCAAGGCATTTAATATTTGCTATCCCTCTTAATTGGCAGTCAAAATTTTTAACAAGGTTGGAGTGTTGTCATGGTTATGGGCTTATATCCTGTGCAATCCTTGGATATTTGTGTAATATGTTTAAGTAAAACGGAAATACTAATTGATTATCCAATATTCGCCCTAAGTTTGGAAGTATTGCTAATTATGGATTACATTAATTTTTTTGTAACTTTACGACAATTTTTGTAACTTACGAAGGTTAAGAAATATACCCAAGCTTCTTCGAAGTAATAGTTTGAAGAAGAATTGAAGAAAATATGTTTTTCTCTAACGGAAAGGCTGCCCAAACTCAGGAACGGCCTGCACGAGGTTGACAGTGACATGAAGCTTGACCACCCGATGTTAGCCAAGGGTAGTGACAAGGATTTCACTTACGGCTCATTTCTAACCTCTCCTTTCTAGCAAATACACACCCGAATTATGAATAAAGGACCGGCAGCAGATGTCTCCTCACTTTTCATGCGAAGTGCCGAGAGTAATATCGACTCTCTTTCGTTTTCCTGTTTCCTCTTGCGCCCGCTTGGAGTCGCCCCAGTCGTAGTCATGTATCGACTCTTTTTCTTTGCACATGGTTTCCGTTTTGGACAAAATGCCGAATCGTTCACTTAAAATGTAAGATTAATCGTGATTTAAAGTGATGTGTAGATAATTAAAATGTGTAGAAGGAGTGTGAGGAAGTGTTATCTGGATAAGATCTTCGTCGAAAGTAATAATTATTATGTGCACTGTCTTTCTTCAGTGATCATCAGATTCCCTTTTCAGCTTGCAGATCAATAGGTGTCTTGATGCTTGAACAGCTGTGGTGAAGTGAATTGAGCTTCATTATGTATTTTGTCACAATGTGAATGCTTTTATTAATCGAAGGAATTTAAAGTTTGGTTTAGTGCTCATCATCAATAAAATTTCTAGCGGTTTTCGATTATTCAGCAACTATCGCATACTATTTGGAAATCTATTTAATGATAGAAGGACCCGATTTCTTGTGCGTATCGCAAGTTTTTCCATCGTCAGTCTACGTGTTTTCAGTGAATCAAATTTCAAACAATTAAATTAGTTGAATTAAAATATAAAAGTACTAAGATAAAATCTTCGGAGGAAGGCATCGTTTTGTGGAACTTCATCACAGCAAACAATTACAAAAGAGATAGAAGCGTAATTTTTCGATATTTTTACTTATATACGATAGGTTTCAACGAATGATAAACATTACATACCCGAATATGGCGATTTTACCTCGAGGTAAGAAGTCGTCCATAAATAACACTGTGAGGAAAGTACTCAGCTATCTCCTTTTTTTAAGTAGTACAATACCAAGCAAAAGTTCCAATAAAACCCCAGCTGTGAGTTACTGAAGGCTTTAAGAGTAATATTAAAGTAAAACTATTGATTCCAATCTTAGTATCAATATTTCCCACACTAGAAAATTATCATTAAAAAGCAAGGTGCATCTCATCTATTAAACATTAAACGGATGTATGGCCACGTATTTCCTTTGTTTTTCTCTGTTACACCATATTACACACGCAAGGTGGACGAAGGAATGTGGATAAGGTTTCCTATTTTTGTCGGATTGCTTATTACCGGCTAAAATGTTATTACTCATCACCTTGGTATCGGGGATTTTCTCGCCGCTACTAACCTGCTTCTCGTTAGATAGCCAATTACTCACCTTTGCCTGGAACTTACGGCAATTTTCACGAAATTATTTTCCTCGTAAATTTAAAACTTAAGCTTGAAAAGAATTTGATCGTGAAAGTTAGGGAATCTCTATTAGTGTAAGAAATCGATATAATTAATTTAGAACGAGTCTGTCAGTACAGTTATTGTATGAGTAACCGTCCCGCTGAACAGAAAAATGCTAGAGAAATTTAATCACACTAGGAAGTATTAGTTATCGCCCGATAAAATTCTACATATTATATTTCTGGCTCTGGTATGGTATGGGTTCTGATCGAATATACATTATCCTATATTTACTCCGCAGATTTTCGGCTATCTTGAACAAATGTTTACACTGCCGTAATTTGATTAATTCTGAAATTATTTCCGTTTAAACATCACAATATATTTAATGAATCAGCAACGCATCTTTCAGGTAATTTGTTTGTAGAGTTGTGGTATCGCTGAGCCATGGTATAACATAGTGCTGTAATTGAATTTATCAATTTTGCAATTGCCTTTACTATACATAAATAGGTTCCACTTCGTAAGTAAATTTATGTACAGATATTTAGTTAGAATGTAATATGGTATTTTTAAGACTTAATCTTACTTGATGAAATACGTTTATCACTTTGCTTGTTGGCTTATGACATATTACTTATTAAACAAATAAATCCATACTCATTAAAAAATATTTCTTTGATAAAAATGTTTATTATAGAGTTGAACCCATTTTCATACGAAAATAAATTATTTCATAGTGTTGGGTCTAATGATATTTTAAAATATCACGTGACACAAAAACCATCCAATTAGAACCACATGAGTGTATGGTAACTATAGTATAGTTATTAGATGTTTAATTAAAGTTAACCAATAGTATATACATGATACCTATTGCTTGATATGATTTAGAAATGTATAAAATCAACGATTTAAACGATAAATATATTTTATATTATTTATAAATATTCATTTATATCTCTATTTATAATCTAAATCAGTCATCCTAAAAATAGATATAAAATTATCACTTTAGTGTCATTCCAATATCTCTCATAATATATACAATTATGATGTCTTTCTAAAGAAACAACGTAATAAGGGAAAGCTTGCATTTCAATTGAAAACGATGTAATGTTTTTTTAGTTTATGTGTTTTAGGAAATATCAAGCAATTTTTGAGGCAAAGGAATGTGAACTCGTTCTGTCCCGCTTTTACTCTTAATTCCGTAATCAATGAGAGAAATCCGACTTCACATGGAAAATTCGTGTAAATCGTGTCCGTGGGTGAAACAATTCTTGGGTAACCACGTATTATCGCCTGACGCTTATTATCGGTTGAAGGAAAATGCTAGGCGAGGTATATTCACTCGTTTGTGGCCCGGAGCTAAGCGAAGGAAAACAATTTCAATTACCAGAAGTGGGGCTTTCATTAGAAACCGCGTGATTTGCTTCGAAGAGAAGAGGTGAGATTAATGACATAATTAGATAAAATGGTGTATCAGATTTTGAAATACCTATCCCATTAAGTAAGAGTGGACTTATCTTGTTCTTCGATGGCGATCTCGTTGCGGATAGCATCTTTGGAGTGAATGACGTAATGACGGGGGATCGAATTGGGATCGTACATTAATCGAAAGAAATTCCCACTTTCCTTCGTCACATAATAAAGGTCGATTAAGTCAATTGAAAATCGATTTCTTCGATTCAATGCATAGAAATCATTCTGAGAATCCCAGATGAGTGAGATTGTTATATGCAAAATCATACTTAACATCGTGAAATATTATACATTAATCGTGAAATTTTGTGAATCTCAGTTACTCAGGTTAAACGAACCAAAATCTAAATTTTTCCAAGTCAAGACACTTATACTTTTAAGTCGTGCTAATAAAAGTTAACTTTAAGAAATAAACGAGAGACTGTATCTAATGAAGATTAGGACATCACCAGTATTAAGTTAACGTAAAAAATAAGGTAAAGATTGATATTGAACTTATAGTAGCGAAAATTCACAATATTTTTGTCAAATTGATCAGTGAACCAGCTTATATAATTCCTCCGCATTGTTTTCAAATTTAGTATTATAGGGGATTGCAGGATAATAAGAGAGTTATTTCATAAAAACCTTTACCGAGGCAAATATTTGTGTAACGACTTGGAAAATCGGAGGTCCAGTAATGGAAGAAAATGCCTGCAACTTTCTTACACTGAATGCTTTTGCCAGCTGTTAATGTAACAACCGTT
Organism: Sympetrum striolatum; assembly: GCA_947579665.1. Taxonomy (NCBI): domain Eukaryota; kingdom Metazoa; phylum Arthropoda; class Insecta; order Odonata; family Libellulidae; genus Sympetrum; species Sympetrum striolatum. Next base: position 14,846,400 of record OX388346.1, read on the forward strand.
TATGAATGCGGACGGAATAATATTTTTATTTTTTCTCCGCTCGGGTCTTTCGAACGAAATCGAGTTTCGTTCTCTTACATTTCTTGATGGCGACGAAAGAGAAAGGAAATTTATAGTTTCCATTCCTTAAGTATGCGTTCATTTCAAGTTATCAAGTCCAATGAAAAAGTCGGAGAAGGAACATTTGTATTAAGTTGGAAGATATTATCGCCCTCCAAAGGCAAACTTTGAACTTTTAGGATAATGGAAAGAACCCTTGGATTCAAGTAAAATAAATACGGTTTCTCTACAAATAGTACAATCTTATTTATATCATTTTTGATCTTTATTTTTCATAATATTATTTATTTATATTGTATAATTTTTGTTTGATAATTTTCATCATATTTTTATCTTTGTAATATTTAGTATTAATAATAGATTCATCACCAGTCACCATTTGACTCCCTATAAGAGACTTACGGGATCTTAATTTATCTGCCAAGTTATCTTGCGGGTCTCCTTCAGCAAAATATTCCCCAATATTTCATGCATTATCATCACACGTCACTTTAATATTCTGGTATCAGATCTGAACCGAGCTCAGAGAAGTGAAGGGAAATAAGGCGAGAGGAGTACAATCAACGCCCTCAAATAACCTCAGCGGGAACAAGAGTCCATCATATGAATTCTCGTATGCCTCACTCCCAATGGTTTTCGCAATTAGCATATTTATGGAAGGCATGCGCTGCCACATCGGTCTTTTCGAAAATCGAAGGAACGCAAAAATCAGACACTGCCACACCCACGTATGTGAGGATTAAAGCGGAGTTGTTTCCCTTTTCTATTAAAGTTCTAAATAACTGGTATTTATTATCCCAGTGCTAGATTTTATGGCGTTCTAATTCTAGGCTTTGTCATAACTGTCTAATATGCCTTTTGTGGCTATCTCACACCTGAGTCACGGAGTATTGACGGATATTTCTTAGATACCACAATATTCTAATGGTTTTTTTAATCTCTAAATTCAAGAAAATTATAGGAATTAGATTCGCAAATCAAAGCACGCCTTAGAAAAAGCGAATGAAAAGTTCAGACTCGACCGGGGCGAATGATATATCAGTGTAATTTAATGGAGTCTTAGGGTGAAATCGTCGTCTGTATATTCAGATTTAATAAACGATTATAATTTTGTATACTTTCTTAATGTACGCAGATATATCCCATAGTGACACAATAATTACGGCAGATTAAAGGCGGGTATATTTTAATTGCATAAAAAACCCGCCATAATTTATTACGGGTTTTAAAGATTTCAAGAATCTTTTTTGTTAGCTTAGGGCAAATTAAATACTACTCAGATTGAAATATAAATCAGAAGAATTGAGTGGAGGTATTAGCCAGGGGGAAAGATAGCTTGGCTCGTATTGCATAGGACGTAAAAAATAATTCATTATTTATTTGGGAAATTAAGAAATTTTCATAGATAATTAGCAAATTTGGTTGAAAAAAGTAACATGTTCAGGCGTTACTTTTTGGAAGGACATATCACAGAAGAGAAATAACTTTGTAATCTTTCAACACTATTATGTGGAATTTACACATCAAAAATACGTACACTTTATGACGTATAATGATTGCAAAGTTTTTCTCTTCTATTTTCTAGACTTTACACCTTATACCTTATAGTAATAATCCCAAAGAAAGTCAGAGAAAACTCATGAAAACCAACTACAATTACAATGATACAATTACATTGCGGAAGGATAGTTAGAAATATTTTATGAATGAAATCTTTTAAAATTTACCTATCGCTAATTAATAATTTAAAACTTAAAATCAGGATACGTTTACGATAGCATTCATAATCGATAAAACGGTAACCCATATAATGTTCTTTTTGCCTTAGAAACTATACGAGTTCCTAGTTGAGTTTGCTGTTTCGAACGAACGCTAGACTAACGGGTTCAAAGCCCTCCCAGTTAATTGAACCATCATCGCAATTGCTGGTGTACTCTCCCGATGGGACTGGCACATGCCATGTAACGTAATACCGAGGGAAAAGATCCTTCAGATTGCGACTCAGGTCATGAAACGATGCTAAATTACACGCTGCTACAGTATAACACCACTTCTTCTATCCCTAATAAATTTTAATTGAAAGCTCGTTCCCAAATGAATTGAGACTTGGGTCTCTCATACGGACTTTTCCAAGTGATTATTTTTTCGTGCTATTGCTTAGAACTTGTTCTCATTTTTTCTCGTTCAGACCCACATCACTCAAGTTATATCTCTAATAGCTGGAGTCTAGCACCGTTCGGTTTACGATCTCACAGGCATTTCGTTTCAGCTTGCATTATTATAGTTTTTTTGTTTTCAGTTATATAAATGAGGCGCATTCCAAGGAATAACGATTTTTTGTCCCATCACCCCACAACGTTTTCCCCACAGCACTATCTTCCAATCTTACGAACATAAATCTGCCGGATTCGGAAACGTTCGTAAGGATCACGATATGCATTTCAGCGACTTTGCAGCTCCCGACCTAAATTAAATCTCTTAAATCATGTGCGTTGCATGGCTTCGGTCCATTCGCGAAAAACCGTGCATGCACGTTGCATAGAATTTGCCTACTTAACGAATAACGGGATGGTCGCCGGAGATGAACCCCGCGATGGAAGAAAGCAAAATAGAAAAATGCTTCGCCTCTTGCTAATGATACAGCCTCGCCCATTTCACCGTTAATCACTCCAAGTGCTAATTGGGAATGGAAATTTGCCTTTCCAGCCAAGCGTGTCATCACAAACTATGCTTTATTTGGGGATGGATTATTTTCATTATTTTTTGGGACTGAATTTTCATCCGGAGTTTTTTGGTTGGTTTTTACGTGTTTAAACTATTTTTAAACTCGATTTTCTTTCAGACCTTTCTCTCAAAATAGAATGCTCAGTCATGATCTCGACGCATGCCGCTATCCGTGAAATCAGATTTTCACGGACTTTTTCCTCGATATTTGTTCCGCATTCAATCCTTTGATTTAAACACATGGATACCAAGCTCGGCTGATCTTAAGATCTTTTGGCAATGGTGTTTTTTATGAAAACGATGTTGAAAGTTTATGACTCAAGCATTATTTATCATTGGAAAGCCTCTAAAAGTACCTATTCGTTTATACCTCTGTATTCATTTAATACTTGATGAAAATGAATGTTGTTCTTACCTCGCTACAATTTCTGTACTTGTATTTTAAAAATAAATGAGCAGAGACTGAGTAAGGAATTTTATGGCCTATAAACCTACTGTAGGACATAAAGGTTACGATTTTTTTTCAATTCAGAATAAAAAACATGAACATGTGTAATTCTGGCTTGATCAAGTTATTTTGACAGCACAGAATGTAAGGCAAATAACGATATGAAATTTGTCCGAAAACAAATTTTCGCTTTCCACAGTGCTTTTACTTTTATGATTTACTATTTATCCGTTTCTTTATAAACTCACGTATCGATCATCTTTGGAATTAACTCTCTTGTCATGTAACTTCCATTCGATCACATGTTTAGCTCGGAACTCTGTCATCGTTCCTAAGAGTCCGCCCACCCTCCAATTCTTAGTAACTCTCTCTCATTCCTGATGTTATCTTCTATGAGCTTCTTCATGGTCTCGTCTACAAGTTTCCTAGAGACTGATCATCCCATACCTTCTGCGACTACGTCTCATGAAAGTCCAATAAGCTTTTTCTATTCAATAAGGATGGTGAAAGAGGCAGAGCCTTATGGGAGCTGCTGAAAAACCAAGGTTAAAAATTATTTTAGCCACGGAGATCTAGGTACAGGAATAAACAGGAATTAATTATCTTTTTATACACCCTTATGAAGATTTAATTTGGGATTTTATAAATACACACGTAAAGATTACTTTTATTTCTGAAATATAAAAGGCGTTGTTTATGGGGCAAATGTAAGCGGGTAATTCATCATTTTACTTGAAAAATGTATAGCAAATTTCAATGTGATTATGTTAACCTTTATTAGATTTAGTACTTTATTATGTTATGGTAAGATCATATTATATTTTATAATATATGGATAATATTGAATTTAATCCTGTTATAGCGGTTATATTTAGGTCTATATAATATTTTTGCTTTTAAAACGAATACAACGAGGAATATTACATAGCTATTGCAGACGAGATGTATGGAATCAGGAATTATGCGCACATAATGACGTGAATTCACGCGATAACTGTATCTGATCACCAATGCAAAGATGCAACTCTTTTGTAATGTAACAGTTCATCGTTGCACTGTTCGTGAGCAAAGGTATAAATAAAGAATACAAATATTGACTATTTGTTCAGTCTTATCGGTAATTTATATCTAACTTATTAAATTTAGTTCCCAATGACTATCGTTATTTACTTCCGTAAATAATTCTGTGAATGTCTACATTGAGGTTCTAAGAATCCCCGTAGAAGGTGAGAATGGCTAAGAAGCTCAAGAGTGGAGAATCATTGCGGAGGATCGATAATGTTTCATTTATAATGAACCTTTGCTGTGTCTTGTTGAATTATGCATTTGTCTTCTCCTCTAATTAGCAAACATCATCATCTTCGTGGAAAAAATCTGAGTTTCAGAATTAAAATGTTTGTTCTAAGTAATCGATACAAAAATGCTACCACAATCGCTATACTCAGTGGATTTATTGAAAATGTTGGCGTTTTTGAATTTACTTTAAGTAGGCTTTATTTTCTTCTTATACAATGCAAATGAAAGTAAATAAATGACTCATTAAAGTGTTCACTTAGTTTCGTATTTAATCGCGATTAAAATTAAATTCAGAGCTGTTTATCCTGTTTATTTATAACCAACTAATGAATCATAGAATTGGCATTTATTTATTCAAACTATTTTTCTCAGTTTGTTAACACATTTTGTTTTAACGTTATAATGGTATTTTATTATTATTTAGTTAATCTATCACCATTCAATTGGTAATTGATAATATAATATGTATCAGTATTAATTTCATATTAATAAACTATAATATAATCTTAATCGATACCTTATATTAGTATAATATCAGCTTGCAGTTTGTACTTCAGAAATTATATAAATTCATACACCTAGTATTCATTCAATACATTTTAGCAATTCGTGAGAAATGTTTTAAGGTCATTGTCAAAAATAGAATTTCTTTGTTTATGATAATGCAATTTTAACACGTAGGTTTATTTTTATTTACTATATTTATATTTTTATTTAAATCCATAAACAGCAAAAGGCTATTACAGTGGACTGAGAAACAATAAAATTTGTGACAAAAACTTGAATCTATAAAATCGAAAAAATAAGAGCAAATAAAAAACAGTATAAAGAAAGCATAAAACAAATATATACTTAGGTTCAGTATTAACAATCAGCACAGAAAAATGCGCCAAATATGAGTCCTATTATATAAATAGATCTGAAGATGGGGAATGTGAGAGTATAAAAAACCGATGTGTATAAAATGTGAAATATCAAACATTCGAGTGACAAGGTCTCTCCCCTTCTTCACGTATCTTTTCATTAATTCATTGTACCGGAAATGCTCAGTCTGTGCCCCATTCAATTAGCCCTGCGTCATCTCCCCTTTTGTCGCGTTAGCAACAATTCATTTCTTCCGCAAAAATCGATATTCCGCCAATCTTTCAGAATGGTCTTGACCGTAATGCGAGTGACAACCTGACTCATGAGCGTCCCCTCACGTATTTCGGGTGACATGACGTGACGCCACTTCTCATCGATCGCCATTTTCCCTCTAATTGGATGAAGCACCCACGCCCAATGAGAGATCCAAATAACACCCACTCAAGTTCAACCTTTACCCGTCAAGCAAAACCATAACCGTCGTGTCTTCCTCCGTAATGATAAGAAATAACCCAAGTGCTACGTTTTCCCGGTTCTGATTCTGGTAATTATATCGTGGAAAATTCCTTCTTTTAAGAGATAACCTAACGAATAAGGATAATGTGTGTTTTTATTGATGAAATTTTCTGTTTATCAAGTTCACCTTTTATCGGAATTCTTCCAGGTGTAATGTAAATTATCGCGTCAATTGATGAGTAAAATGGATTGAAGAATTGGAATTAACTGCTTGGAAACGTAGAAATAAATAATTATATTATAACTTAGATTTTTCTTTGATGGTTTTATTTTTCTTCGCGTAAGAATCTCGAAAAAAAGTTTCTTTCCTTATTTCTGTGCGATTATCATCTATTTTTACCCACCAGCTTTAAATGCCTTTTATATTATGGATGCAATAACTGTTTTTGTAAGGGTGAAGAATATCCTACGTATTCTATCCTATCTTAGTATTTTTTATTGGGAAATTTCTTAGAGGTGTTATTTAAAGCAGAGTAGTGGATAACATTTTGTAGCTGATTACTTCTTTGTCATTTTCTCACAATTAATGTTTTGGACGGCTTGAAGGGCGGTATGACACTTGGTGAAGGCCCACGAAAAGGTATGACTGAGTAGTTGACCAAAAACATTCTACATATATATACAATGTTTGTTACTATCCTATTGCACTTAAGATACGTATGCATTAATACGACACTGTCACAAGTAGCAATTGTTATTAAGTGTAGTAATAGCTGTTTTTTGTACATGCGATGGAATATTTCCGTCTTTTATTGAAGGATTTTATATAATAATTTATACTATAAGAAGTAGCTATGAGGGAAACAAAACGAAGTATTGTACTTCATTGACAAAAGTACACGTTTCCTAACTTTTCAGATAGACGATTAGAAATCCAAATTGAAGTTTTCGAATAGTTCTCAGCCCTACTTTATTTGACTCCTCCGGAAGTAACGTCGAACTCATTCTTAAAGTCGATGATTATTATTCGTTTGCAGGTTTCCACAAGCTCCTACTCCTTGTGATACGCAGGTGTCTAATTATAGTCTATCATCATTACAGACTACACTTGTTAAGTGCATTAGTTACCACCGCCTGTATTTATTCTGAGTGGCTATCTAAGGCTTAGATGATAGGGAAACGAAAATTGCCGACCCTTCGCTTCGCTTCCGGAATTCTCGAACAATGTTTTGTAGAGCAGCTAACATATCTCCTCATAGCTATGTACAAAAGTTGTCTTTGATAATAGTTTACATTTAATTTCACACAGAAAGTGAATAATAATACAAAATAAATACAATTCTTTGAGTGAAATATAGGCATCCCTGAAGATTGCTTGTTTAAGGATTGCTTTCACTGAATACGGGAGTGGTTGTTCGACATCAAATTTATACACTCGATCATTAGGCATAAAAATATTCAGCTCATTAAATCATCAAAAAAATATTTTACATAATATATGTAAGTGCTGCGTTAATATAACAATATAGCATAAAGGTATTTAGATTTACATATAATAAGGTTGATGTGGTAATACCCATTTGGTACAATGTTATAAATGTATACAAATAATTGAAAATAGAAAATTTTAAACATATTGACATATTGCAAAAGTTTAGCAAAATAGAATTAGTAAATAAACAGTGATTATGGAAAACAAAAATTTTCAGTATAGTTTTTGGTAAAATCCAAGATTTGTTGAAACTTCATTGATTTTAGAGGAGACTACTTTAGTTAAGTTAACAATCATCTCAAGAGCAGTGTAATTATAAGATTGTTTGAAGATTTATAAATTAGGTTTAGGATTAGTAGAAGTATGGGTTCAATAAACTGAAACGAAGCTTTCATGAACGAATTCAGCCGAGTGAACTAAATCTTTATGGTACTCGTCAAAAATGGAGAATATTCTTACTCAACATGGGAAAAAAGAGCAAAATTTCCTTCTGGAAACTGCGATGGAACACGTGGAAGGCAAAAGAGATGGTGAAACTGCAAGGGAAGACAGGGGTGATGGCCGTTGCAGGGGTCTAAAAAAGGGTCGCATGAAAAGAGATTATTCGATATTGCCCTCCTCTATTATTTGCATGCATTGCCCTTCGGTTTCGCAAGCCCTACAGAATGGGGCGAGGGGTTGAAGGGTCAGGGTGTGCCGAAAAGGGTTACTCCTAGTGACGTGGCTACAGTTGGAAAGTTGGGGGAAATGGGTTTGCCAAATGGGAGCTAGATCATGTTTTACGGAGTGAAACTGAATCAAGAGTAAAAATGAGAGCCTTTGATAATTTCATTTCATTTCGTATCAACTTTCATTATTTGTCTATATAATATGTCTCTAACATTTCTTGCAATTTTCCAGATTTTATGTTTCTTTAATGTCTTTTAGTTTTTGCTATCGTTAGGTTTGCGCAGGTTTTTCACACCCTCCTTCTTTGTGAGTGTTTTCCTGCAGCGAATATTATTTACTAAGCTTTTCTTAGTTTTTTTTTTTCATCCACAATCCCTTCTTACATTTTCTTCTATTTTCCCCTAAGTTTTCATTAATGCATGTAATATACTTATAATAATGTAACAACTTAACGACAGGTTAGATGGAAGAGGAGACTTTTTAGTCTCAAACTCGCCTATAATAAAGACCCCTAATATTAATAATAATAATAATAATTGATATTATGCAGGAAGATTTTTCAAGTTTAATTTTGTCCAAAACAATTCATTATAGAAGTGTTTTGTTGCAATAAATTGTTTTGTAAGATGGAATTCCACCAAGTATGATTGAAGTAGTTCAATTTTAATTTCGTCGTATTACTACCATGACTAAGTACCTAGAATACCTTGAGTCCCCAGATCATGTTTATGGAATAGATATTGGAGTTCGTCAGCTGTTGATGGTTCACCTTCTGATTGCATTTGTCCAATAAATGAACTTTTTTGGGGCTTAACGGGTTTGTTGTACGAATATGATCAAATACCTTAAGTTGCCAACAAGAATAATTCTTCTAACCGCTATAAAATACCAATACGATTATTCAAGGAAGAGAATGCTCATGTGAAACGTGTGCCTCTAAATCTCATCATTTCTCGTAAAATTTTAGGAAAACTCTTACTTAAATGTTCCTCATAAGCAAATATGGATGCATAGGTTTGCCAGCATGCTGTAGACAGAAGTTAAATAATATTTCTCTTAGCGAAACGTTTCCAATTATGTTCGACATCTACGGAATTAGTAATAAGATATTTGCATATTTTTACCGATTTTTCTATTCAGACTTACGTTATTTTATGGATCAGATAATCAGATATCGGTATTCCTTTGATATTTATTCCAATTTAGCCCTCCATTGATCAGCTTTGTGATCTTAAACTGATTTATATTTAAATGAAACTATCGTGCATATTCCAAATATAACCAGTATTTATTTTTGTTAATCGTTGTCAAAATATTTGAAAATCAGTTAAGAATGTTCAATAGAAACTTAAGTGTACCTTATATGCTCTATTAGTGTAACTTAGTCTTGCTTTAGATTTCACCATTGAAAGAAACAAATTATTGATGAATGTTTTTCATTGATATAACTCAACAGCATGAGTTATATTTGCTTTTAAGGGTTAACTCATGCTTTTGTTATGAAAAAATTGTATAGACTAAATTGCTGAATTCGGCTCGTGGATAAAACACTAATTTAGTGAATAATCACTACACAATAAATCATAAGCTCTTGCTTGAATACGTAATTAGATCTCGACCACTCAATTCTCTGATATTTTGCAATATCGTTCCCTATCGACACGAGTTAAAGTGATATTCAGTTTGATTTTTTAGAGAGTTCAAAGATTTCCTTAACCAAGAATTGCAATCAAATGAACTTTTCTGCGGAAAAAAGTTCAAAAGTTGTACTCCGTACCTAATTTTGTATTAGATATTATTATATTAAAAATGACCGCCTTAGATAAAGGCGGCCATTTGTCGGAGTCCTTTTAGAAGCTCAATTTTTCGATTCAGGTTGGTATCAAAAGGAGCACTTTTAGTAACATTTTACCAAAAGAAAAATGAATCATTATTTTCATTTTCATAAGTTAGTCATACGAGCAAGTGATAAGAATAAGCTTCCAAGCGGAAACATCGCAAAGGGAATACGGTAAATGTAAAGTCATCAATAGGCCATTTTTAAAACTGAATGTTTATAAGATGAAGTACTCAAACCGGTATTTCGTCTTTATTTTCTCCATCCAGCCGTAGTTTCTTCTCACTGTGAATGAACAATTTTATATCGTTCGCATGATAGGAGAGATTTTCCAGAAGCTTCTTACCAAATGATGTAATCAGAAGAACATAGGAAATTGTAGGAACCCAACGCAGGAAAACAATTACCTAATTAAATGGACGAGAGATGAGAAGGAAATTATATATCCTTTTATGTATTAAAATTTTAAGAACAGAGTGAAATACGGATAGTGGTGTAAAGGAAGGAAATTTGAAAAGATCGGAAAAATATGATGACGATCAGTTCTAACCGGTATAATTAAGTCACACATTTTAGAACTTCATACTACATTAGGATATTATGTGTTAATTTTTGTCCATACTCAGGTCATAATTTGTAGATTCAAACTATATTAATAAATTAAACATATTAATAAATTAAAAACTATATTAATAAATTAAACATATAGTATTGATTTTTCTCGATAACTTTTAACCCTGGTTCATACTCATATGGGATGTCAGCATTTTATATGGAAGTGTAGATTTTGCGGAGAGTAGTTTGGAAACGTAATTTGCTTATTATGGAAAGAAAATTCCTCCGCAGGAGAGTAGAAGATGAACGCATTCGAAATAATTAAATCCCCATCACGATTTCTGTAATAAACTTGTTTTCCCTTCCCAACCCAACCCTTCCTTGAAATTCTCTCAAAATCTGTTCTTCCGGAAGTTGCCATTTCTTCTATGAAGTCCATCAGATGATGCTGGCCTCGAAAGCCGAAACCAGTCGTAAACAAAAATTAGCGATAATTTACGCCGTTGCGTCTTAATTGGGCGGTTTTGGCGTCGGAGTGGTCCTCGAAATTCAGAAGAGAGATTTTTGCGACGGGAGATGGATGCTCCCGAAAATTTCATCGCAGAGGGCGGGAATGAGAGCTTATAGAAGTGGTAACTTCACCCCAGAGCAGCATTACTCTTCCCCCTCCCTCCCTACCCCCCGTGGAAATAACACAGTTGGCAATCCTCGTGCGGAGGAGCCATCCCCCGAAAACCGGATCCATGCAAATTTCGTCCCTCCAGGGATTAACGCGATAGCCTTTAGGGATCGCAACCCTCGGAATCTCCACCCCTTTCTCGCGGCTAAAGAGAAAAAGACGGTCTTCAGCAAACCGGTCCTCCGAGAGGACATTCGGATTCTCATGGTAATGAGGCAGGAGTCAGATGAGGTGCTCTTGAAGGAGGCATTACTTCCGAATTACGCATGCGCAAGTGAGCGTGATTTAGGGAAGGAAATGGTGCGTGGAAGGAGACTAAAGGCTTGCGTAAGATACGGGCGAATTTAAGAAAGGGTTCGTAGGGTAAATTGATTGGGTCTCCTGCTCTTAACGATGACAGTTCTATTTGCCCCGGCCTCTCTCTTTGTAACAAGCCTTCCCAAAGCCCCGCGTAATTTTTCCCCGAAGACGGCTTTCGTTCTGAAGTTTCAAAACTAATAGTCTCAAGGAACCGGATGGGAAATCCTCGTTGAATGTGTTAGACGAAGTAAATCTCATGCGTAGGGATGGTCTATAAACGTGAATCATCGTATGTTATTTTAGAACGCATGTATTCTCTACTGTAAACAGTACTGTCAACATCGCAGGGGAATTATACTAACGTACAATCTGCTCTGCTCTGGTAATATTTCTTACAAAATACATTTTTCTATGACTTGAGGTTATTGTGTTATCAGCAATAAAAGCACACTTTTAATTCCTGAATGCGGAAAACATAAATATACAATTCAATACAGGACGCCTTCATGGGCTGAATTGGGATTAGGGACTTAGTCCCAATTTCTATTCAACCCTCGTTTAATGCACATGAAAGCATAAATACACAAAATCGAAACATAACAGTAGCATACAGGTATACAGACTGTTATCTAGTATTGTGGAAATAGAAATGAAATATGAAAAAAAATGTTAATTTGAAACACAGAAAAAAATATCCACTGCAGGAAAAACTCTGACAAAGAGAAGGGAGGATGTTAAAAACCTACGAACTGTATTGGTAAGATTGGAAAAAAGGGAGAGATTATATTACGACGTAAAAGATAATTCACAATTCAAAAGGTATTTACAGAGAAAACAAATAGTAGAAAAAATTATTCTTTGTAATAGCAAGTTGAACATATTTTTAGTGGTTTGATCATCAGATTCAAAGTGAACACATTCAATGAAACTTTCAACCACAAAATTTCGTATTTTCATGTATTTGCTTCAGCAAATAAAATTCACGGAGGAATTACTCTTGAGTACATGAGTAATGAATAGATCTCTACTAATGTTGATGTAACAATAACAGTGGAGGTCAATTATAATGTGTAAATTTTACAAAATGTATTAGCAATGAATGATAAATAAGCGAATAAATAATTGTATTGTATACTTATTTTGCGAATTTTTAAAAATAATTTCTTTTCTTTTTCCAGGTTGGTGCTGTTTATACCATTGCATCTTCAGGGTGTGCCTTAGTTGTGTAAGTAGACCCGCTGACTTTCAGCATGAAGGAATATCTCGTGTTTAACTATGTTTTATGATAATTCTGCTCAAGAAATCTCCGTTATCCTTGCAGTTGCATAGATATGAACATATTTCGTACGTTTACTCTCTTTATCACGTAATCGCCTAACTATTACTCTTTCGAAAGATTAATACGATAAATACTAACACTATACGTAACGTACTTAGTTCACAGTTTGATTTCTGGTGTATTCGAAAGATGGTAGGCCGCACTAAAAGTACCATATATGCCCTAAGGCTTTAGCAGTTATTAGCTGACGCTAACATTTTCGTTTCGTTATCGACATTAACCTTCCCCCACGTTCTTCCAATTCTCCTCAAGAGTCCCCTTTATTTTTCATGTACGTCTTTCTTCTTTTGTGAAGTCCATTCTTCTTCCCCTCACATTTTCCGTCGACATCTCGCTTTAGCCTTTCATTCGTTTTCTTGTTACGAATAATCCCCCACTCTCCTTATCTACCTTTTCCATCTGTTCTTTTATTTTTCCTCTCCTCTTTTCTGCCCTCACGTTTTTAGGGTTTTTCTTCATTTCAGGCCCATGACATTTTCCAATTCCCTCCCTTAACAGGCGATGAAAAGGCGATAATATCAACCAACCTGCAGCTACGTTTTAAATTGGAAATCTGGAGGATTTCGCCCTCCTCCTTTTCCTCTTTTGGAAAGATAAATACTGTTCGTGAGACAGCTTTGAAATTTTTCTCAATTTATTGCATTCTCTTTTTTGTTCTCGAATTTATCTCTAAATATTTTATTTCCATTATTTTCTTCTCTTGCTTCCGATTTCTTTTGTTCGAACGTTGTCTCTCTCTTCTTCTTTCACTTCTGGACTGCTGTACTTTAACGAAATGTTTCTATATTTCCTTCCTCATGTGTTCCATTCCTCTATTCCTTATCTTCGAACGTTTTCTCTTCACAAATCTACAGCATTCCTTACCTAATTTAATTTCAGTTTCTAAATCAGTTTCACTATTTCATACTACATAAACTTAAAGTTTATGCTTCAAATGCAACACTTTAAACCTCTAGTATTACTTTGTGAAAGAATTAATACTAAGAGACATCATCGTGTGTTATTTTATCAGTACTTTCTGTTAGACATACTTTTAACATAACAACTTGAAAGATTGGTAAGAGTATCTTCGTATTTCGAGTTCACATTGGTTTGGATGCACAGTAGCGAAAAACAATCCATTGCCAAGCAATACGAACATCTATAGAATTTAAAAGCTAAATTGGTACTCTTCTTACATCTAATCCAAGCACTTTATGATAAACTCAGCTATTTTGTTACTTAAAAACAATGTCTTCCATTACTACTGTAATTTATTCAGTATTGTAATTCATGTGTTTATTCAGAACTATTGCATAATCACGTAATCAAAATAAATACCCTACTCATATAGTATTTAAATATCAATGTGAAACTTTTTATCCGTGATCCGTTGAAATCCAAGGAGAAATTTTGCCTCCTTGATTATGAATTTAAGAAGAAATCACAGTCATTCTTACAGCATTTCAATTCTTTTGGCAGGACGGAATGGTTGGCATCGTGGCATCTCGTATGCCTTCCAGCGTCATTTTTGTTTGCCGATTGCACACAACTCGCATGTCGGAATTGCGTTCCCAAACTTTGAAAGGCGGTCACCCCTCATATCCTCCCTTATTAAAGAATCCATCCTCTCTCCCATTCTTCCTCCTCTCTTTCTTCTCCTTTCTTTCTTCTCTCTACCTCGCAACTCATGTTATTTCCTCCATTCTCCAACCCTCTCCATTCAGCCTCTTCCCGTCCAATCCCTTAACAGAAGCGTGTTTTCTCCGCTCCCATTTCATTATTCATCGGATCCTCCATTTATTGGGCCGTCATGCCGCCGAGTCCATCCGCGCAGCAACACTGATTTCCTTAGCTCCTATTCAGCCTTTCCTGAAGGGGGGCTTTCTTCCCCCGTCGGCCGATATTATCCAAAGAGTTATCTCTCATATAATAAGACAAGGAGGTTCTCTATTGAGGGGAGAGAAGGCGGACCAGTGTGGAAACTTCTTCCTCGGGCCTTCCACGAGATCCGAGTGTTTTCCGTGACGAGTACATAAACTGGTCTCGGCCGTCACGCTCGGATTAAGCTGAAGAGATGATTCGATGGGGTTGGGGGATGTTAAACAAGCGCTCCATTGGCGGTTGAGGGAATGAAGATGGTCGGTGTCACTCCGGAGGGATTGAAATTGGATGGTCATTTCCGAAAGGTATTGAAATTGGATTGATGGAATTAATTCGAACCTGTTGACTAAGCCTTTGGTCAGAACTGAAATCACGTACTGCGTACGTATGCACTATCATTCAGCATTACGATTTTTTTAATAATATTTTTATGGTCGTAACCTTCCATCGGCATCGTTCGTGACTTGGGCACTAAAATTTGTGGACGCTAATTTAAGTAACTTGCAAACACACAAACGGGCAACAGCAACGGGTACGTTTGTATCCTGCTACCTTTAGTCTATTTTTCTAATTGGTTACGCGTATCGTTCGCAACAGTTACATGCAGTGATTCCTTTGAAGCGAAGAAAGTTAGTGTTATATATTATTTTCACGGTAGCTGAAATATTGAAAATGATCTTATACTGGTTTAAATGAAGAAATATTTGAGGAACGGAATGTAAGATAGGGTTTGTGGCTTTCCCTTGACAGATTGCTAGAGGAAAACTTCTTGGGATGCTGCCTAACTGAGAATGCTGAAAAATGTTAGATAAATTTTTAAAATTAAAACTACTTAATATTAACTTAGAAAATCTGTATTATCTGAATAGTATTTTATATATACTCTTATGCTAAGGCAATCTATCTCTCTCATATTAAAAATTCACTGATGAAATAGGCTGAGGAGTAGCATGACTTACGAGATCAAGAGCTACACCTGCTGCGAAGCAAGACGTTGTATCAAGTCTAAAGGAACATTAAAAACATTAAAGGCTTTTTCTCATTGAGTTACCTGTTGCTAAGAACCTACTTGAACCATTTCAGCTCTTCTGAAAATTTGACTTCACAATTATATTTCTATCTTCTGTTTGGATTACTTACAATCACTATGATGACTTGGGGATGGCGTGTTTGCGGCCACGGCAAAGTTTAGAGTTTAACGCGTTTTCTGGTACAAATTGGCATAGTTCAAAAAGGATCCTAAACTCCCATGCCAAAGGCCCAAGTACTTTTAAAAGTAAATTTTCGAAAATTTAAATACGTATAAATCTTTTATTATATTTGTATATAGTCACAGTTTCAAGCATCGTTGCATCTTGTGAAAATGAATCAAACCTCGTAGTTTTCCCTTTCCTATCCAGGCCATAGTTTCCCAATCCAAATCTTTCGGATGAAAAACTTTCTTAAATGTCCCTCATTTGTTAAACATCGCGGTAATTTTTTATTAATCAATCAATTTCTCTCCCGCACACGTTTCCCCAAACCTTTATCCGGCGGATGATTAACCGTCACCCTGTATAGAATTCTGCCGTTCCTTTCAGAGCTTTTCCCCTCAACATTTCCCTCCGAAGGCTAATATCGTCATTCTCTCTCCGATCTCTTTTAAGCGACGTGACACGACCGCCCCCAACGAGCCGCGTTAATTCATCGCGTGATTGCCAAACCGCGATCGTGATAATTTGATATTGAACGACGGTAATGAGAGAGGAATCCAGCTCAAGGTGCTCCATCTGTCATCTCGTTCGCGAGCTCACTTTTTTCATTCCATTTTGTTGTTATGGCTCGGCCACCTTTTATATTGCCAGCGTTAATCATTTGCAGCCTGGCGGTATCTTGTTACCCCGTAAGTGCGAGGGCCTTCAAAGGTAGCAAAACAGAAAAAAAAGGAGGCATGACGTCATATTCTCCGTAGAAATCTTTTTCCTAACTTACTCCTTTTCCCTCAAGTAGACATGGCAATTTCGTACGATGCTTTCCTATTTGGTCATCTCCTTTCCTTTTTGCAAACTTCCCAAATAGGATTGGAGTTGGTTTAAATTATTGAGGAAGACCAATGTAAAGACTCTCTGCAAAGGAAATTATCCTTCTAAATTCTTTTTTTTCAAGTTCATTGGAAGGCTTTCTATCTAATGAGGTTTGTCAAATTAAAAAGCAAAGTTAAAGATGATGTAGATAAGGAAAACTAGAACAGGTGGATAAATTCTCTTTCTTGGGTAGTCTTTTCTCTTGGAATGGAAGATAGATTTGAACAGGGGATATTGAGGCATATGCAGCAGGCACATATGCCTGGGTGTAAGATGAAGTAATGAATACCTAAATGAATCGGAATAAAAATTCGATTGCTTCCCTACTTTTTCTGTTCATAGAGTGAGGATAGGATTCTAGTTATCATAGATTCCATTCTTGTACTGAGTAGGAAACCCACGAAAAGAGTCAATGCATTTTAATTTCGTACTCAAAATTCATGCGGTCTCCCTCCGGACTGTAAATGATAGTCAGATGAGTTACTTCATAATTAATGTATGCTGTTGGAAAGTTTTATCTTTTCACCTACTGTGGCTTACGTCACACACCTTCGTAAAAGATGAATAAATCCGTAAAGAAATCAAGCTAATGTAATATTCAATAGGTGAAACATTTCGGCAGAATAATAATCCCACGTAATTTCTGTGCCTATTTTCATCAATGTTTTTGATAAATCTGAAAATCATAAATTATCTTATCGCAAGAATATTGGAATGGCCATTTTCCTTATGATTACAAAAGAAGCCCAAGCTAAATTGGTCGTGTAATGAGCTAGTATCGAAATTCCCGCCTTAAAAGCACGTTAACCGATTAAAGGAAAGTGTCATTTAAGTATAAGGAAAAACTAATTAAAGAAAACTAGAACGAAAAATTCAAGGAATGACAAAATAAGTAAGAATTGCTTTCACGTAGAATTTCTTAGAGCATGGAGTCAAGATTCCATTTCGGGAATATACATGTAGAGACTTTCTGGAAAGGAATGTAGAAGAAATGCTACTCCGAACGCTTTCAATACTTTTTCAGTGACGTCTGATCGCCTCTGAATTCACTATTTTTTCATGCTTCTTTTAGCGTTGGTGACTTCCAGAGGTATTATAGGCCCATTATTATACGAATACTATGAATCTTGGGGTGGGATTGACATACTAATCGTAGAAATGAAATTTCGAAGGGAATTGAATCTTCCATTCCAATGCATCGAGTTGCTTCGAATGCACGGTGATGAAAGAATCTCCGTCAAGACGTTTTCATTGATATTCAAACGACATTTACTTGTCGTTTATTTTAAGAGTCGAATGGTACAGAGTTTCGACTATAAGATAGCATTGCTATTCCTATGTATTGCATCTTGTTTATTTTTTTTAATAAATGAAATTTTAAGTAAATTTGAGGTAGAAAGGATGGTGTCATAGTCCAGCTAAAACGTTTAGATATTTAAAAACGCTATGAAAAAATCAGTTGGCATTAGGTATAATAAAGAACCATTTTTAATTGAAAACATTTTTGTAATTACAACTATGGTTTCTAAATTAGTTAATTTTAATAATAAAATCCCTATAAAATTTCAAACGATAACTTCAAGATGCTTATAAGCAGATTCAGTTAACCACTCTCATTGGGATGTGTCTTAGGGATAGCCTTATACTCCTATGGAATGAGTTTTCCTAGGTTCTGAAATCTTTAAAACTTAATTAAATTCACTGAGAAAATGTGCATTTCCGTTTTCCAAATTTTTTCGCGTGATAACCTTTAATTATGAATGAAAATACTACATTTATGTTCACCGAGATGGAATTGAAATACTGATCCTAGTGGAAACCGGGTGAAACCTGAAACCAAATCGAACCGGAAACCAAACCGTACCGGAAAAGCAATCCAGTGGCCGTGGCAAACTGCGAGCCGAACCGTATCCAAAAACCTTGAAACCACATCGCTCCACACCCACATGGACTCCCGCCACATAATTCCGCAATTTTATCGGGATTAACACCAGGTTATTAAAAAATCCTCTCTTTTCCCATACGTTCCTCTTGAAGCCCACAAAAAATTCGCTCAGGTATCCTCATGGAACCATACGTCACTCCGCAGTAAAAGCAAACAAATCAAGTTCGCCCTGATGAAAGAAGGCACGGCGGATGGTAAGCACGGAAAAAGAGAAGGATTACGATGCAGTGGGGGTTGGGGTGTGGGGCGGGGATGCAAGAATAAGGAGCGGTGTGAGGGAATTCGGCCCCCACAATGGCCCAGGGCCGGCCTTACTCCTCTCCCGGTGCGTAGTTGTGGAAACTGTATCACACCGATGCCCCCTGCCTTCTTTGTTGCACCTCTTGGCTGACCCGTGTTACGAAACTTGTACCGCGGACGAGAGTAGGGTATGGAGAGAAGAGCAGAGGATGAGGGGGAAAGGGTTGACGGGTGAAAAAAAGAGTTGTTCCTCTTCAAGCTACTTGCGTATGGGAAGCTGATCTCGGAACCACAGCTCCGGTGTGCCATTACGGAGCGCTTGAGAGGTCGTTTCGGAACCCTGCGATATTTAGAACTGTGGGAGATTTAAATGGGTTGGGTTTTAAAATAAGGTCATCCTCGGGGAGGGATTTGGGAGGAATGGGGTGAATCTGTTGGCGAATTAATTCGGGTGTTGATTGGGCTTAACTCTGTAATTCGACGTCCGCGTCAAACCGCCGATGAAAACGGGATTAGGTTGACGCCTCCCGGAGCTTTCTCCGGTGGGGATTTGCGGATTTCGTGCTGGACGCAACTCAAAGAAGAGATGTGATATTAAATTTGTATTTTACTATGCTCGCGATGCTTCGACATTTTGCGACTGTCAATCAGGTTGACAATACGTATCCAACATGACAATGTGTTGTTCTTACTCTGTCAAAATTTGCACTTAAGCCCTTGTCACATTTAAGTCTACCACCCTGTTTCCCTTATCAGTTACTTTTGAGCATATATTAAGCGATGATGCACCTAACATACTACAGTAAGACCAAATTATGTGTATTGATGTTATCGAGGTAAAACATATTAACTCCAACTGTAATTCAGAAATAAGTTATTTATTTTCAAGTGCCCAAGTCATCCTCTTTCATCATATCTAGCGTACCTTTAGGTATTGGAACGCATATAAGTCATAGTAGACTTCAATAAAAAAACTGAATTATCGTAATTGTAAATGGAATTTCCATCGCTTTATTCAAAATATTGCATCACATCGGATAAAATATCACACCATGTGTTCTGATCGATAATGATTTTTCTTATAATTTCTATATGTATATGTTTGCAGTTAAAATTTCAGATAAATAGGGTATAAATGTGTAAATAAATCTCAAATGCTGATTTCATTGATTTTTTGCCCTCACAATGGTCCTTCCAGAAGCTTTTAATCACTGGCCCATCATGCTCGCGGAAAAAATTCAATCTTATCATCCTGCCGTAAACTTATATAGCTTTTCTTTTCCTTAGGCATCTTTCCACTATTTTTCGACATCGTCGTAAAAACACTCTTCTTATCTCAGTTTCCCTCTCCAATTACTCCACCCTTTCTCCGCTTACAACGTATTGTTTGTCTTATCTGCCTTCCACCAACTTCGCCGAGTCTTTCATCATAACCCACTGGTTCTCCCTTCCCAGCAGTAATTCCGAATCTTTATGCACCCGCATGCACATGAATATTTCTCCATTCATTTCACCCCAAAATCGTAAAACCTTCGATGTCTCCTTCCACGTTAAGGATTCATTCGCGAACTTTACGCCGGGCTTGATAACGAGAGCTGCTCCGAACGCAAATCTGGTTAACACATGTCCGACATTCTTTATCCCCTTAAACGGCGGTGCTTAGGTTCTTGTTCCGCATAAAAAGTACATGAACTGTAACCTTAAAGAGAACTGAGTACAATCCGCGCCCCGCTCGATATGGCCACGAGGGTGTTTTAATGGAACGTTACCCGATTTGCCATAAAAACCGATGCATTGGAAATGACCTCACGGGTTCCCCAAAGTTAAAAGGCTTCAGATGAAGTATGATTGGATCAATGGCTTTGGAAGCGATGGTAGAGGATGATTCTGAATGTCTCCCATGAACGGTAAATCTTTATTCTGAAAAATATCCCCCGTCCGGTAAATTACCGGAGAATATTGGCGAATTTAATGGCTGTGGATGCAGTGTAAATTTCTCTCTCTTCCCAATAAATGCGTGACATCGTCGGGAAAGAAACTCATGGGAAAGAAGTTAACTTCATTCCGTTCTTGGATGGTAGTTGATTTGTACTGGTGTCGCCTACCTTATCAGTAATTTCGCATATAAATTAATTCATCGTCTTTCGCGTTTCATCTTAATGACTCCCCCAGCTAATCGATGCTTGTGTATAAATTTATTTATTTATTTATTTATTTATTTGACCCTTTATTGGCGAGGTTAGGCCCAAGTGGGCCTCTCTTCCACCTAACCTCGTATGTCGTCATAATATGAATAATTATAAATTGAATTAAAACAAAAAGACAGAGTAGATTGTGGGGAAAAATCTTTGCAACTGAAGGTTGCTAAAGAAAAACCCACGTTGCGGGAAAACACCCACAGAGAAGGATAAATGAGGAATTGTTTGGAAAAATTCAATCAAAAGTCTGTGCGATTTTATGTATATGCGGATTTTTCAATTAAGAAGGAAAATAGGATATCTAAAAGATAACTAGCGCAATAAGTTGTGCTTAAAACTCGGGTTTATCCTGTAAGTCCCTAAGGTTAAGGATGCTAAAAAGTCATACGATATTAAGATTCGAACCTTCCAAACCGAAACTTCAAAAATATAATTTTTATTTTTGGTCGATTGCTTTAAAACGATCGCCTTTTTAGAGTTCACACAATTAGTCGATCCCAAGTGAAAATTATTCTATATAGATATTTATTAGACATTATCTAGTTCACTTCAGTAATAATATCGAATTCAGATAAAACAGCATGTGCCGATCGGTATCCTATTTAGTCTACACAAAGCTTGATTATCTAGTTAAATTCAGAAATGACAGCTTACTGTATATTTCATAGTTTATCGTAGACAGTCTCCTAAACTGTTTTCAAATATATCTATATTAGATGGTTTACTGTTTTGGAGTTTTTATTCTTTTTGGTCCTTTTCGACTTCCAGCTCTCAACTCAGGTTTCGACTTCCATCTTCACACTTGCTTGTATGATATATTATGTATTGCATTTTAATATACCTATAGCAGCTATTATGAATGTAGGCTAATACTAATTTACTTTCATTTCTTCGAAAACTTCTTCAAATTCTGTGGTCAAGGTGGAATTGGATTGGTGGATTTTTTATTTGTCTTCAAGATGGAAAGATAACACTAAGTCGAGGCCAAGCTAATGGATTCTACTTTCGTATCCTTGATGCATGCACAGCCTTCCACCTAAGTTTTACTTCAGCCTTCTTTAGGGCAGAACCTATGTTTGATCCTTATTTTAAAGGTAATCATCTAGTTTATTATTTCTGTCTCAGTGGAACCACTTTTATAGCGGAAATGTGTCAGAAAAAGAAACGAAATATTCAAAAGGGTGCAATTTCTGTAAATATTTCACTCGTTGAAAAGAGTGCCCAAGTCAGAATACTTAGCACATGTCTTTAGATAACGTCCCTCATTCCTCCCCTTGGGTAGAACAACGGGACCGCTTCTTGTTTCGTCGTTTGTCCGTTCGTCTCCTCTTAGGACGTACCGCAAGGTAGCTTTCTAGCGCCTCGGCCGTGTCAGACGCTCTGGCACCAATGTATGTAACACGCCTTCCTCGCCTAAGGCATTTTCCCCTTCTTCACTTGGCAACTGGATGTAATTCCTAAAGGCGATGCGGAAGATGTGGAAGGAAAAATCGCTGGCAGCACGACGGAAGGGTGAATGCGTTAAAGTCACGGTTGATCCCCAGGCAACTTAAGCCGCTTTACCCATCAAAGAGACCTTAGTTAATTACGGTAATCTCAATGCGGTCCATTTCGCATTAAATCCCCTTGCCTCACGCTCATCGAGGAATTCGTACCTTTAAGCAATGAATTCTACTCGCAGGCGACTGGATTGTGCTCGGAAATTGTGGTAGAATGAAGCTACAAAGGATTATATGGTATTATATTACTGGTGATAAAAATAGATATTAATTACATTATTTAATTATCAACTGGCATTTCTACCAGCGTCATTTCTGCCTAGAATTCTCGCGTAGACCACTAGAATTTAAATACATTAGTTATTTAATGAAAAAATATTTGTACTCGTATTTATCTTCCATGTGGATAATCACTGCTGAAGATGTTTTTCCATATTTTAAGCCCTTCAATCACGCTATTACCATACTTATGTAATAAATCATTTGGGAAAAGTTGAAATGTATTGTGGATTAAACATGTTTGATTCGACGTGATTGAGTGTAAAAATAATCCTGAGTGTATATTTTATGGGAGACTAATTTTATATTTTTCTATACTCAATCTAAAATACATGGAAAACGTATTTATATGAATATTATAAGTATTCGTCTAACTGTTCTGTATTCTTCATTGTGTCTGATGACTTATATATATGAATACATTTGGTGGATGTCTTCCGCTACAAACTTGCCATAGAGGAAGAGTTTTAGACAATTTCCTTATGCTTTTATCTTAAAGTAACAACTTCGATGTGCCTTTATTATTTTGCTTCGAAATTATAATCCAAGTAACAAAATTGTAGGAAAACTTCAATACTAGGTTTTAGCTTGAATTCATCTATACCGTGACCAAATTTCTTGTTTATAAAATCAATCGAAAGCCTGCCTCTGAATCCGCCAGAGATTGCCTACGAGAGATTTTACTACGGAAAAAGATTATTACGAAGTTTTTCCCCATTTACTTTCCAGTTAGGGTTTCTCCTATAAAAATGGCGGTCCTGAAGCTATTTGATCTTCATATTTCAGCACTACCATAATTAGAGTGAACTAACAATCTCACCCATGAGCCATCTGCCTTCATCTTTTGCTACCCTTTTCCTCCACAGAACGAGATTAAGCCTTTTTAAAGCAAATATTCTTTCCGTGTCAGGATATGAATGTTCCACATGAAGAGGAACACTTCTGTACGGAAAGCTGTCAAAGATAGAAGCCCTTCTTCCTAAATATCGAGTGAAATTAATGAGAGAAGTACAAAGTGAACTTTTAAGGGAAAAGTGGTCCGAAAAGGCGACCATATGGCCTCGAGAGTGACTCCCGATAACGCAGCACGACTCCCATTTATTTCAACTCTCCTTCAAAGCACTCTTCCTTTGATGCCCTTATCGCCATTCCATTTTCCACTTCACTATCAATCTCCATCGCTCTCTACAAATCCCTTCATAACTTCTTCCTCTCTCTCTCCATCCCCTTCATCCTCGCACATACACTTCTTATATCTTCCGTTTCGTTTTCCCCTTCGATCGGTTGCGCTCATATCTTCCTCTTCGACAGCATTAGTCTTTAAATAAATTCTCGGTGGGGCAAAGCCTTAAATCCTTGGTACTCTCCATGATCTTTCCACAAGAAAATGTCTCGGATAGGTTTTATATTTCATAGCGAATTTGTTCATTTAATGTTTTCGTCTCAGACCAGTAATTTTTCTATTTCTAGCGTCATTTTATGGAATATTTGTTTTTATTATTAAATCTAGTTCTGTAGAATCGGTGAGGAAAGCTACTGCAAACTACCTCACTCCTCATTCTGCCTAGTAAACCTCATTCCTCTCTACAAGCTCTTAGTGGCTTATGTCAGAGGAGGGTGAAGTAGCAACCGGCCTTCGGGCTGATCACTTTACAGACGGACTATAGAATTGCAAAGCATGATGGATCGCGAAGATTCTTTGTCATAGTTAACCTTAATTCCATCACATATGGGATCGACTGATGGTTTTTGATGATTGGTGGTAAAGGTTATGAGGAAATAGGTTTTAACGCTGATTTTTACGATGTTCTTCACCAACCTTGATCATCGGAATCGGATACAAACGCAACCATTCCCTAACTAGAAAAATCCGATTAGCAGAGATTCGATCCTGTTAAAGTTAATATGGTAAAATAATGAAGATATCTATTCGGGAATCATATTAAAATATCATGGATATCATTATTAAAAATACTAAGAGAAAGGAATAATTATAACAGGTTTGGAGGGATTACTGGGAAAAGTGGGAGGGTGAAGTTAGGGAAAAGTGAAATGGAAAACGAATGTAAATGATTCAGGTAATGCAGGAAAGGAAAAGCATTTGCTTTTGAGAAAACAAAGGAAAAGACCTGGGAGAGAGATGAATAGAGACTACGACGGTAGATGAGACCTAGTGCACGTCAAATGACCAATGGTGACGAAAGATAATTATTTATTAATTTAATTTAAATCCATAAACAACACGAGGCTTTTGCAATGAAACGAAACACAGGAAAAATACAACAAGAAAGTAAACAAATAAATATCGAAAAATAAATCTATAAAGAAATGCTGGTAATTATGAAAATGAAGTTACATTAAAAAAGCGAAGAATGTAATGTTGTTTCATTTTAATATATTTACTTTCTTAATCACCAGCTCATATACTTCGTTATCACCGCCAGAAGTGTGCGAAACTTGTGAGCTGAGGGCCTTCGTTACAAAAATTAATTTGTAGCATACCAGAACTTAGTTCCGATTATAGCTCATCATTCTGGAATTCAAGAATTAATGTTGATAATCATTAGAAGTTCGTTCCACAGTATAAATCCCTTTTGGGGAACAGAAGAATGAAAGGCATTTCCGCCTTGTTTGAAATCCCAATGGTGTAAAGCTTCCGTTTTTCTTCCTCGGCATGCTTACACATCGACTCATTTCTTCGTTTCGCTCCAAAAGTAAAACTATTCCCGAACAGATTCCCTCCTCCCGAATCGCCGAATATCTCCCATTTCGTGAAATGCTACGGCCCATTTGCTTCCAGATGTTTAGATCCAAAAATACAAACATTCGGTCTCCGCTTGGAAAATATACTTTCGGGAAGCGAGGATGCGGTGCGAGAATTCGGAGAGCGGAGGCAGTTGCGTCTGATTCATCCTTCTCAGATCATAAAACCAATTTATTGCTCCTGAGATCCTCCGACCAAAAAAAGTTGAAAATAGTCCGCGTTTTACGAGCTATGCGCTTTTAAATCGCGTTCGCGATTTATGCCCTGAAGAGAAACGCCCATACCGAAATCTCCAGAAAGGCTGCGAGAGATACGGGTTGACAAAATTATGCCGGCGAAAAAAATGGTGATGATCCACGACCCCGCTTGCCATCAACACGTACATTAAAGGATGCTGCCTCGTCGAAGAATTATTCGATAGTTATAGACACTTAAATTACCTTCCGTGGGCAATAAAGCGTTATTTATCGTCTTGGAGAGTAATGGTAAATGGTGGGAGGGGACTCGGAAAGGGCCTTAACACACACAGAACGCCCCGAGATTTGGATGCAACAATGGAGTGGCGAAAAAAGGAGCATATGACGGGGAGGTCACAAAAAGTGTAGCACCTATGGATCGGTTGGCACAAAATGGAGGGCAGTTGGAGGCAGGGGGCGACAAAGGACACTTTCCGAAGGGAAAAATCTGAGGAGTTCTCGAACCGTCGAATTACACATGCACAACTAAGCAAAAGCCAAGTGGGGATGGACTTTGAAGAGTTGGGGAAGGAATCGGGAAAAGGGCTGAAGAGTTATGAGGTGTGGCGTGGATGAGAAACTGGTGAAAGAACTGCAGAAGAGGAGGGAAAGACCAACAGAAAAGGGAAGAATTGCAGAAATGGAAGCGAATACAAATACGGTAACTTTGCGAGCTTCACAAAGGGGTACTTTCCGAGGTCCCTTACCAACCGACGGGTGTTCTTAGTGTGCTGTGATTGTGCTTTTTGTATTTCGCGTGTTAGCAGGGAATATTCTTCAAATATTGCATTATACATGCTGCATTACTCGAAAGAATCGGGTTCATCAGAGGAGATTTCCATTATTATGGAAGTTTCTGCTTTTTTATAAAAGATGTCGGATTTGTCTAATGTCACACTATATCCTATATTGCAAAATGGTATTGATTCGCTGCTCTTTATAATTTAAACTATCATAGAAAGCAATTTTTGAAAGACTACAAATTTCCATTTTTTTTGCATGCCTTAGAGATGTATTCATAGTTAGTGAAATTCACTGGGATTCTGTTTCCTTAATAAAGCCGAAAGTAAAACTGAATTTAATTAATGATAATTTTCGGCTCAATACAAATATTTTAATTAAAATTCTTTTGAAGTATGAAGAAGTGGAGAATTAGTATGGAGGTATAGTAAGAATATATCGTCCGTAGAATTTTTCAAAAAACCGTACACCGCAAAGTTGAAACTTTAATACCAATAATCATTAGTTCATTTATCTTAATCAGCTAATTCCTAAGCTCAAACTTTTCACAGATAATATACGGGACCACATCTTTTAGTTGCTATTTTTATTTCAAAGGCGATGCACCTTGTGCTTCTTCTTGAGAAACATTCTATAATCGATAAATAGCAGCACCACTTGCGTCATGTATCTCGTGTCACAAAATATTTGAAGATGGCGTTGGAATCAACTCAAGATAGAAGGATTAAAAGCTAACAATTTAGACAGCCCTGCCATTAAAAATGCCTGACACCTATAAGCTGGAAATCCTCCTTTATCAATGTGCTCATTTTAGATTCATCGCTGCGCGTTTCTCATTGCAAAATAATTCTCATACCACTCACAAAAACAAAGAGATAACCATTTTGACGGTTTAGTTATCAGGAAACTGCGCTCCACTGCGTCAAAGTTTAGAAAAGATGTTTTCTTTTTGAGAATTGGCCTATGAAATTGAAAATTAATTGGGAAAGGATTTTTTTCTAACGCTTTTCTTTTTCTGGTTAATTTTTCTTCTTCATATGTCATTTACTTCATATGTACACTCCTGGCCAAAATTAACGCAGCACCTCCCTAGCGATCCTTACGGCCGGTGCTGCGTTAATTTTGGCCAGGACTGTACTATCTGTTATGTAAGCTGCATCTGTAGAGTATTCGTATATTTTAAAAATTAAACTAAGTCCCTTGTACTGAAATTGTATGGATACTATATTAAAGCCGATTCTATTGACCCTCTTATAATTTCATTAATTATTGTTCATAAATTTTACCTGTAGACCTATTATTCCGCAGAAACTTGTATAAAATGTACAAATTTATTTCTGTTTTCCATTTCCTCTATTTGAACACTGAGACGATTTCAATAATTATTTGGGAGCATGAAATGTGGTTTTCCATGCATTTACTCTTTAAGAATAGATTCTTTATGCATACATAATTGATTTACTAAATATAATTACGTATATTAAATAGAATTATTTTATTTCCTACTAATCTTTCGCATGATCTTTGTAATTAATTACCAGCTGACCAACATTACAGAAGGCGATTCAAACCCTGAAAGAGCTAAGAAGCGGTAATTTAAATTTTTATCATAGCTCCTTTTTCTTATTTATTTTATTTCTTTTCACATGCAGTGATGCCACAATTTTAGAGTGCATACATTAACAAAAGAATATACTATCAATTAGAGAAGTAACGTAAGTTAAAAATAAAAAATAGAAATTATCAAAATATTTTTAAAATATGTTTAGCTAAAAACTAAGAGAAAGAGAAAGAAAGAGAGACTTATTATTAATAATATATATAATAATAAATATTCTAAAAGTAAGAGTCTATCCATCAAATAAAAGAGTTTGCAAGGATATGGAATTTATTATTTTACATTTCTTAATTTATTAAATAAATGTTTTATTTAATAAACTCCTAATCTTAAAGAGAGCAGTATGATCGATATGCTTGATATACCTATGTAATACTTAATAATAATTTAGGCAATATTAATTTCTTAGTTTCTGTACTTACTCCACCATAAATTGTTTGGTTAATTTGAGTATCTTCTGAGCTAGTTTTAGGTCATCACTGAACTTACGGTACTTAATATAATTTTGTAAGACATATGTACTGTGTTTTGTACCATAAAGTACTGAATAATTTCGTTTAGGACTATCTCTCGGTTTACTTTGAATTATCACGGGTTCAAACAAAAAGCCATAACATACCAGTCCGCTTCTCTCATATCTATCACTCGCATCTTCTGTACCGTCGCCATGGGAGAAATGAATCTGGGTTCTAATTCATCTTATCTCTCTCCGATAAATATTCCGCAAACACTGGAACATCTCCCGTCGTATGAATGCCACTCTTTTTAATACCAAGGGCCAAGTGAGAGTTTTTGTACTCACGATAGCAGAATCGACCTTAAATACTTCCCAGAGGTAAAATAAGCTCAACGACATCACTGTCCAAAATGACTTCCTAGTGGTTTATTTCGTTAAATCCAGACCGTATTTTCATCTTTGTTTCAAATTTTATCCTAATAGCTCGTAAATGATTTTATATTTGTCATAAGGGCTATGCAGTGTTTATTTGACTTGTTAGAAAGGTTTACGAGATTTTCGTGATTTTTTTATAATTTTTTAAAATTTTTGTTCCTTTTTGCCTTTGTGTTTATTTTTTATTTAATATTTTTGTGGGTTATATTTTTTCTTTATTCAGTTCCATCACCCAAAAGCTATCTCTGCCGCTATTTTTTCTCAATAAATGATTTTCCCATTATTTCTTTCATGATAACTGTTTCTTAAGCAGATTTTCAAAAACTTACAGTAATTATAAACGGATCACGCAGAGAATTTTTCCACTGGTGAAGATTTGATTTGCTGCTTTTCGAACTCGAAATATAGTGCTTTCCTAAAACCCACGCTTGCACTAAAATTCAATGACGATTAGAACACATCGAATATTATCCATATATCCTCTGTCATTAGTAAGGGGTATTTTTTAGGCCAAGATTCATTCTGAGCAGTATATCTAAATGGAGATCTCTCACACCATGGAGCATTCCCGATCATCGGTTATTTAATTCAAATGCACCTGTTATTCGTGGAAACAAAATAACGGAAAAACTTTAGCGAAAATAAAGCAAAAAATTGCAAAACGAAAGAATTTTCTGCCAAACTAATTTTTCATTAGTTTCGGTATATCTTGCCGTCTTCTGGGCCATAACGGAGAATATATTATAATTATATATAAGGAAGGTGAAAAATAGTACATATTTAGTATATTTTCTTTCGGGTATCGAGTATGTCTTTGAGAATTGTATTTCTAGGATTTCTTGTTCCGAAGACTCCTTTAGGTTGTTCTCCTAATAAGGCTTCCTCATTTATAGATACTCAAAATTTAAAATTCCACTAATATAGATTACTGATTCAGTAGTAAAAATATGATTTAGGAGTCCCGATTCGATGGAGCAAATATTTTACTTCTAATTATTTAATTTTGATGGGAAATTCTGGAGGAGTAGCTACTTTAGATTTTGGATGTATAATTTGTTTAATTTTGTTCTGTTTATTGTTAAATATTAGTATATTTGATTTGTTGTTAGTGCTTATAAATGAGGGGATAATTTAGCGCAACTACGTTCGTAGTCCAAATATCCAAATATATTAATTTATTCATTTTTTATTTAAGTCCACAGAAAATTTGAAATTAATAAATTTAGAATAATATATTTCTTTGAAGATTAATTTCGTAAAATTTATTTTTAAGTTATAAAAATAAAAAGTTAAAATAAATTCCCCCAAAAATATTTAAATTCATTTTTTTTGTTTAGTTAAGAGCGTAAAATAATAATAATAATAATTGAATTATATAAAATTATATAATTCAATTATTATTATTCTTCTTAATAAAATGATAATAATTCAATTATAATTTATTATCATAATTCTGAAAATCGCAAAATTTATCACATCAGTTGACTCATGCATACAAAGTTTGACATCATGTTAACCATATACAATCTAAATATTGATAAAATATTATTTCCTATAAACCGTATTCATTCTCCATCAAGAGCTCTATTTTACGACGCGAATGGGGGAGTCGCGAGCTAGCCCTAAAATTTAATATTGCAGCTGCAGCGATCCGTGGAAGAAGTTCTTTATTCCTCAAAATATTGCCTGCAAAAGGTTGCAATGAATACATCGGAAACGACGTCGCAGCCTTTTTACCATATCGAACGGAATCACAAAACCCGCGCGTGGCGTTGACAGCCCCCCAAAGAATTTTATGTTTAATCCCGATCGTCAAAAATTCCGATTCGATGCGCTCCAACGACGTATCGACGGAGTATATGGGACATTTTAAAATGTGCATTTCTCTCGGGACGGATGGAGATTTTTTTTACGACGTCACACGCGAGGAGAATCGGAGAATTTTACTACCCGCATAGCTAATAAAAGGCCCACTCCTATCCTTGAGGCGCGCATTTCCTTATGTGCCCGCGTTCGAGTCGCAGATCGCTGCTTTTCGCTCCCGCGTTCTAAGACCCCGAGCGAAAGCACGTCGCGTTCGGATTTCACACGATAATCCCGCAGCGGCGTAAAAGTTCCCTTTTAGAAGAATCCTCTATTATTTCCCTCGGGTTATAAAATATGATTGCATTGGGTGATGCATCTTTCCACGTCCTGGCACCAACACCGCCCTTCCCGAAACTTCTCACCCCTCCTACACCGGGGTGCTTCCGCCCACTCCCCTTTTCGGGGGCCCCCGAGTCTTCATGGGGCCACGCGCCCTTCTTCCTATCTCTTCCAGTCTGTATACACGGCCCTCCACCCCCTCTCGGCGAACCACCCCCTCCCCCTTAAACCCTGTCACACTCTCATGAATCCTCGGCGAAAGGGGGTGAGAAAGAGGGTTGTACCCTTCCCCGGGAGGGTGGGATCCACCAATGAGGAGATAGAAGGGGCCCTAAAGAGAAAAGAAAGGGGGTGAGGGTTACCGGGGGTAGTTTTGGGGGGAGGGATATAAGGGAGGGGGTGGATGAGAATCAGCCATTTTCTTTCCCCCAACCCTCCTCACGCTATTATATTAGAACCCTGCTCGTTTCATAGTGGTATTCAGAGGGAAAGTTGGGGAGGGTTGGGGGCAAGGAGGATCGGAGTGTGGTGGGGTTGGGTTTCTGGGGGTTGGGCGTAGTGGAAAGTTTTTCGGGTTCTCTAGGGTCGATGTGTGGGGTGGGGTAGGTAATGGTAAAGGACCGGCGTATCGACCGCAAAAGGCGTAGGTTTTCGTGGGTTTCCGAAGGCCTCTGCTTCGATACCCGTGGAGTAACTCGAGGATCTTGGTCGAATGCCTCCCCAAGGAGTCATAATTTGCGCTTTCGGGAAGGGAAAATGCCGGAACATATGGCCACTGCAAGGGTTGAGGCTCTCCCGGCTTTTTTGTCCTCCCTCACCAGAGGGGTGGGTGGCGAGATGTGTTAATCAGCGCAAACCTCAGTTCCAGTACTGTCTTTCGATGCGGAGAATTTTACGTTGTTGCGTGAAGTAGGATATAGAAAAAGGTTTCCGCTTCAGGGAAAATTAAGGCTTTCTTCGGTGTTGCCACATTCCGGAGGCGAACCGTAAGCAATTTAGACCATATGCACACTTCTGGACTCCCTGGGTGCAAACATGAGAGGAACCAGATGATTTTGTTAGTGGGAAAACAGTATTTTCTCTAAAGTATCTCGCTGGCTGACTTGGAGGTTTCTGAAAGTGATTTACCAATATTTCGAGCAACAAAATAGTTGTCTGGAACGTTTTGTGAAAAAACTTTGTCTTCTTTTCGCGTTTTATTCTATTTCTTTGGTATATCTCGTTGTTGGTGGGACATTTTGCAATCCCAAGGGCAGAATATGCCTCGTTCACCCCCTCTGAGTGGTTAACTTTGTGATCTGCGTTCCTCAAAAACTACATGGGACAATACGTAAATTGAGCTTAATTTCAACTCTTCACGCCCACTTTTAAATAATGTTATGCAATGAGTTTCCGAACTGGGAAGGATTTACAATAAATTTTCTATGGAGAAACCAAAAAAGAGAAGAAGATAGTTAGGAATTCGCTCCATCTTCAAATTGATTATATGAAATCATCTTTGTACCAAGAGAGAAATTGTATATTTAATGTGTAAATTAATTTAGTAATCTTAATTAAAATTCTATCCATATTCAATAATTATAAGATTTTCATAACTTATTTATTTTATTGTATTTTCTTAAGATTGTTGATTTATTAATTAATTAAATATTGATTAATTTATATCTTCCATTTTGATAAGCTAAAAAGTCGGAAAACACAAGCTTACAGTGATGACCAAGGCTAAGGTGTAATAACCGTTTTGCAATTTTAGCTATCTGTTCCTGGCCTGAAATTAATTTCGAAGTGGGCCCGAAGAGCTAAATTTAGGTTCATTAAATTAAGGCTGATTGTTATTTTTAATAATTTTTATGTAATGTGAGTAGTTCGTTTTGAAAAATCGTAAATAGATTATCATACTCATAAAATTGGTAATGTTTATTGCACTTAGAAAATGTTATGAGATTTTTAATTCGCTATTAATCAATGAAACAAGGTTATTTTTAACTATAATAAGGGAACCTCAAGGTTGCCTTAAGATCGTTTATTCAAGTTATGCACAGCTTTAGTGAGTAATCAGTTGGAGAATGAAGAAATCTCTCCGAATACGTCTGTCGTGTTCTCCAATGAAGGGTTGAAAATCCTTCGAAGGCTTGTACTCCGCAGTAAGATGAGGGTATTAAAACGGGAATTTTACTTCCATTCCGAGAATTTAGATCGATATGATCGTTAGTTTGGTAGAATGTGAACTTCGTAGTCCAATGTAGAATCTTTCTTAAGAAGAGAACTTTTCCAGCCAGCGCGAAGTGGCTTCTCCCGATTTTTCACTCGATAAAACATGTAAAACGCTCTCTTTGTGTGGGGCTCTCTGCCTACGAATGCTTTTCCTATCATTTCATATACGTTTCCCGTGCATTGTCTCATTCCCCGTGTCTCATCTAAGTTCATTCCGGTCCCGTTGCACGCAACCTCCCGTTCCGTGAGCCCACCAATGGAAATTTTCCGACGCGAGAAAAATCTTCCGTTGTTTAAAAGTCCTCCTCCCTCGTCCTCGAATAGCCTTGCCAGTTGGGGTAGGAAAGGTGGAGGAAGCTTTCCATCGCCTATGACAACACAAGTGTACCAATTCCGTTTTCCCCGGGACTCGCTTAGTTCCAAACCGGCACTCGAAACTTGGCTCGACAGCTCTGGTCTCCGATGGAGAGGCGAAGGAAATCGCATTACTGGGCGCCGGAGATTTTTACGACCGGAGTAGATTGGACAAAGCTGGAGCTCGGAAGCGCAGGGAATAGACGAAGTGTACTACGCTACCAACTGGTTAGTTGCTATGGGGAAATGGAAAAGGTTTTGGGGTAGGTCCTTGCCTGGGAAGGGATGAGCGCTTAGGAAGGGGGTGGTTTAAGTTTAGGAGACGTGGGGGGGAAAGCTTCAGGAAGGGGAGAATAGCGCAGGCAGCTTTTTCTGGAAGCCCTCACCCTCCGAAGGCTAGTACAAAGGGCCCGGTACATGGGGATAACAGAAAATTCTAGATTAAATTTTTAATTCAATCTCGCTCGTTTTTGGAGACGTGACTCCATTATTCCGTGCGTCCTCAGAACGTCTCCTTGTCCATCGAGATGGAAATTGCAGGGAAGGAGTAATATCTCCTTGTTATTACCGATAAGGAGGGCGTCCGGGACGGTAAAGGGAGTCCCCGGTCATTGGTTGAGTCAGGTCATGGGAGGTCACCTTTTTTTAAAAGGATGAAAAAGCAGCTGCGCGTGACGTCAGGATGGAGATGGAACGGTGATTGATGCAATTACCGGAGCTGAGAAATGGTGATGTTACTCTTGTTGCATATCCCAGCCGGGAATATATATTCGTGCTTCTCGGATGATGGGGTAGTGAAGTCGATTTGCAATTCATATCTGGAAATATGTGCTCTGGGATTCCCTTCACGAGTTAGATTCGTCCGCCCATCATTTTGTCCCGGTGGGTGATCCCCCCCGCTGTCATTATCGGGCCAATAAATAATTTTTGGGCGCTGCGCTTAAATATTTACGTAAACATGAGGATCTCCTTTGTTTCCGTGTAGTGTTTAGTGTTCTACGAGCGGAAAAGGATGGTTTTAAATCTATTCTTGTCGGCGGTCCTAGGAGTGTCGAAAAAGTGTGTTTTACCGTCGAGTTGTCGAGTGTGTCTTTCTAGGAGCAGCAGCTTTTATCTCCTAGCTGATAAAACAAACTGCGTGATTCATTACCTCGCTGTACATTGAATATTCCTTCGTTTTTAATTCTATTATTTTATAGAATGGATGAACTAAGCACCAAAAACCATCAAAAACGTAAATGATATGGCGATAATGAATATTTATACATGGCGAATAAGCATACATACCTGAATTTCGGTTCCAGTGGAAGCATCTTCAAAGCCCGGAGGTCGGCTGCAAATATCATTATTATATCTATAGTTTCATGCTCCCGTTTTTTAAATCTAATGTGTAAGGCACGCTAAGTATTTAGTAAGGCACCTATACCCACCTTTCGTAAGAACTGTAATATTTAGACGAGCACTTAAAGGTTTAATTGTAAAGTTGCAGTTTCGTTTTCTTACAATAAACAGACGTAAATTCCTTCTTATTCACGATATTTTACTCGGGTAATTTGAATGTTCATGTAAATAAAATTACTTCTTTCGTAATCGCCTCGTTCCCTTTTTCAATCCACCTTACTATGTATGAGTGATGTTAAACAAAAGTTATAAGTCTATTTTTTGTAAGGTGTAAAAATGTGTAATGACTTTCTTATTTAATCTGTAACATACTACGATCTGTGATTTTATATATACTTTTAATCAGGTTCTTTACTAATTATTGTATGTCGAAATGACTGTGTTAATTATGTGGCCCCTTTTGACAAGCTACATTTATAAACTAAAGGACTAATGTAATGAAATTAATTCAAAAAAAGGAAAAACTGATAAAATGATATCACAAATTTTTGGAATAAACTATTTTGAAAAGTAATCTCTATTTTCAGCCATATGTTATACATTATGTAGACGCGTATGTAATATCACAAAATATCTGGAATAAACTGCTTTGGAGATCATTTTTTTTGCCATCGACAAAGCTTTATATTTGTCGTAAATTATACTTTAAAAAATTCTTGCCATATTTAGTTATAAATTGTTCCCTATTTCAGCTGAATAACGTTATACTATGTATTCGTTGGAAAATTGTGACAGCGCATGCGCATGCCTTCGTGTTCCATGCGCTAGAATTATTTCCCAGCTTCATTTGGTTGCTCAAAAATTCCCAATGGTTTTGGAAATATTCTCCATCAGCGACATAACCATAAGTAAGTCCCCTGATTTTCTTCCATCGGATGATATTCGAGTGCGGACGCGCTTCTTCATCGATAATTCTTCATCAGAGATCCCCGTAGAAAAGACTCCGATTTTCTCTGCGGTCGTTCGTGAAAGTCTTCCCTTAACTCCCAAGTCTATGTCGTGAGCTTAATATATTCTCAGACATCGAGGTTAGTTACCGTAGATTTCCATTCAGACTGCATGAAGGTCTTCAGCCATTCTCGTCTGGTTACCCGTTTCGGATATTGATGGTATTATGTATTCCAGCTTTGGTCTTCCTCCACCGCTTCCTTAGATAATGGGAAGACAAAAAATGTAAAATAGTGTGGAGATGATAATGAATTCAGCTCTGAAAGCGTCAGGTTGTAACGGGAGAAAACCTCAGAAAAATTTCACTCGGACACAAGACCGGTTTACTCTGTAAATTATTACTAGAGCCTTTTTTTATAAAACAACCATCTAGGAGTAGAGATGGCCTTAAGAGCATGAAATGCACGAGGAAGCGATATGGTGCCCAGCGGGACTCTTCAACTAATGCAGGAAGTTGTCACTGATCTATGATTATAAATTCGGGCAATTGCAGCGTATAGCAAATGAAATTTCCATTCCAGGAAGTTTATGCCGTTTTTAAAGTAACATTTTGTGAAAGTTCAGGAAAAAAGTCTAAGGTTAAGACTAAAGGAAAAATGAGTGCGATGAATGTCTATTTCATATTCTTATTTTCGTAAACGAGTTAAAGAAAATAAATTATCATCTTCACGAATAACGAATAAATGTTAACCATATGTAGTATATGATTTAGTAAATTTCTCCATCCGGCAGCTGGATGACTCTTAACTGCATTCATACAATAAAGTAAAAACATTTGGTTTATTTATTTAATACACCAACACGTACTCATGTAAAGAAAACACGCCATGTTATACTAAAACTGGAATTAAAAACCTGGCCAATTTATGATTTCATAATTAATTCTACATTTATTTAGAGCTTGGATCCTTACCGAAAATGAATATAAAATTTCATTATTTCAGTGGATTTTTAATACTTGTTGAAATATTTGAATGAAATGAGATTATATGTAAGCATTATCGAGTACAATATCCTACACAGGGCATTAATTAATTCATTATTATATACAATTCAATGCCTTTGTATAGTATTTTATTTTTCATAATCACGTGATTTAATAGAATAATATGAAAAGTTGATGTAGTATAACTCTTTTTTATTCTCTTTTGAAGTGCTGATTTAATTCTCTAAGTTGAACAACTTCACTTTGGTTTTGAATCAGAATTATTGTTTTAACATTTTAGTACTTCATTTCTGTGAGGGAACGTCATACCGTCTGTGTTTGTTTTCCGTAATTGCATTTCGGCCAGGAAACGAGGCGATGACTTTGACGAGAGCGGCCAGAGCAAATAGTTAATTGCAGGATTTTCGTTGCGCCAAATTACTATCGAACCGCGAAGGCTAAAAGTGACTCATCAAGCTTTCAAAGACTTTTATGCAAGACGGGAAGTTATAACGAGCCCCACATTATGTCAGTAACATCCTTTGATGCCTGGAGCTAATTTTCGGAAAAATGGAGCCTCTTAGGGCCGTGGCTATTTATTCAGACTCCTTTTGATGATAAAGGGAACAGATATACGTGGAAATGAATGAACTCGCCAAATTCTTCTTTCCCTTCTAATGATTGTGTCCACATTTTCGCATGGCGATTACTGTAATAGGCAGCTATTTACGTTTTTCAGAACCTCAAAAAACAGTTCAGTAGACGAGTGACAAAAACCGTAAAGAAAGACTACGAACGCTATTATATTTTTTCTCAGATTAGAATTTTCCCTTTAGCCGTTTTTGAAAGCCTTCAGGAAAAATTACGTAAAATGTGTATGGAGGTCGTTGCACTATGCTCATAGTACTTCCTGCACCTGTGGGAAATATTGACGTTTGCAGGACTGGTTTGCAATCTTAATCTCTCTTTCCCATACCGCCATATTGGCTATTGTGGCGCCTCAACGCGGGATTAAATTGAAGCTTAATTGTTAACTGAAAATTGAAAGAGTATGAATAATGGAAGGATGAATGAAGCCGCTGTCAGTTAACGGGTTTGCTTCCTGCCCTGCTACGAATAATCGATGTCTTCTGTGAGCACATAAAGGTTGTTAACCGCATTTGCAGTCCAACTGCAATGTGGTATCCTTCAGTACTAAAGTGGTACTAGTATTAAACTTAACCTTTAGGCTTAATGGTTGGTTTTAATAAGAGGATAATGTGGGGTATTTGAGATGAATTTATCTTCTTTGAGACAGTTTTTGATTTCAGTCAATCAGAATCTACCTGATATCGAAGACCAGCTAACCATATAGGTATATTCTGATCGGGATGTATCTATACTCTGTATGTGTTATTAGTTCATATGTCATATATGTCTAATAGTATATGTTTTGTATTTCGTATATATTTCCTATCTCGGAAAATAGGTAACAATTTTGGTATTTCCAAAAGTGGAAGATAGTAATTTCTTATGTACAGTACTAGAAACAGATTCAGTTATAAACTCGATTATGGTTGAAATCAATTTTAAAACTGCAACTTATAGTATAAGAGTTATTGCTGATTGTAATGCATATAAAAAAGAAAATTCTACAGCAACTAAGTGTCCATAATATATCCTATTCCTTATTTGATTACAAATTTATATTCAAGTCATCCTTGTAAAAAACGAAACGTGAAAAAGAAGGGATTTTGTTAAAGGAGAATTATCATAGATGGATTATGAGGAGCTCATTCTCACCATATATCTACAAATCTTATCTCTTCATGTACCCTCGTTAATAGATAGACAATGTCATACATAAAATGAAGCGTAGAATCTAGATCAAAACCCCGTCGATCAATCCCTTCCAGCCCTAAGTCAATATTTGCATACTAGATGCCACATCTGCTTATATTTACCAGTCATCCTTGCTCTATCTCTATTGTCAGGATCTTCTCACTGTCCTTTAGGACGTTAGTGTCCAGGTCTACCATTTTGTCGCCAGACTTTCAAGAAGACGCCTTAATGAATCCTTTACTAATGCATAAGGCTCCTCACTCCTTGGCTTAACTATTTCGCCCTTAACAGTCTCAGACCTTCCCCGGTATTAATAATTCATCAACATTTTATCAGTATTCACGAGTCGTATTTTCAGCAACAATTACGATAGAAGTTCAGCGTGATTAGTGTTGGATAGAGAAATCGAAATATCCGTAGCCAAAATAATAAAAGCCCTCAGGCAGGTGAAATGCTCAATTTATTTACGCAACAAGGAAAGTGAATCAGATTTAGTTCTAAATTATGTCTCAATCATAACTTCATTAATAGGGTAATTAGAAAGCCGGGCAAAGGTGCGAAAATGCGAATTTTGCGAAAATGTTGCATGTGTTATGTAAAGAAGCTTACGGTTACACCAGTGTCTGTAGTGTAACCTTATAACTGGTCAATGCGGCAATTCAGGTCTTACAGCCGTGGATCTGGATGCCAGATTTTTTATTGGCGCTTGATCATTGAGTCTTGTATTCTGCAAAGATAAATACTTTAGTGAAAAAGCATCCCATTCTAGTCGAAGTTCGGTTGTGGCCTACGAACCAAACCGTAGGGATGATCGTCTCTGCACCAGGTCTATAACGAAGAATTTGTGAGGATTTCAATTTCAGTCAATTTCTACACTTCATCTATTTACGCCTTTTCTAACAATCTTACGGACTATTATTTTAGGGTATACCACGCCTCAAACCTCCCTAATCTATGGATAGTTTACTTTGAAACGATCAGACTCGTATTCACCAAAGGTATATTCGAACAGTTCGTCAGTTATTTTGAATCTGTAGTACGCCCACCTTCCGAATATGACATTTAAAGAATTTGAAGCTACGCTTTCTTATTTTTATTTATTTATTCAAAGTTTCACATACAGTTTTGAGACCATTTTACAGTGAATACAATTAACAGACAAAGAATGTAACCAATTCAAAATAAATTTACATGATTATACAAAGTAAAAATGGAAGTAAAATAAACTAAAAATAACATATATATAATATACCTATACAGAAAACGACCCAAGCACGAAATTATTTACAAGATCTATTGCAATTATGTTGTTCTGCATCGTAGAACTAGGAAGCATTTAGCAACTAGCACTTGCAGCTCGATATTACGAATGAAGTAGAATGGTTTCTAGCTTTCTCATCTACTAATTCGGAAGAATTCACACCTCTCTCGCTTTCGCTCCATCAACTAATTCTCGTATCAGTTCACCTTGAGGAAAGAATCTCATATCACTTTCGAAGTATAGAAGTTACATTGCAGCGTTATACTCACTCTATATCTCATATATGTCACCATGTTCATATGCTACGAATTATAGTTTCTGAAAAAAATCACTTATGGGCAGAAGACGTAATAGTATTTCGTATTGATTTCTGTAACCTCGTATGCACGAGGTAGTCTAAAATAAGTGAATATCGATAAATAATTCAGATATAATATATATTTTTATGTAGGAATATTACGCTACCTTTTTTAGGAAACTATTCGATAGATGATCTTAAGGATGGTTAAGTTTTCGAAGAGTATGATGAGATATATAATTAGGAAGATGAAGTCTCTTGATAATAATAATAATTAATATCCACGTTTTGATGATTTATGACATTAAATGCCTATTAAAGCCCAACATTTGTTAATTCATATCTTTAAATTATTCAAGCCGGATATAACTTAAAGCCCTCCTCCATAAGTCACTAAAATCTTTGAAAAAGGATGTAACAGTCACCAGGCAAGATGGGAAGTGAGGTAGTCTTGCTTTACTTTTTCAGCCATAGTACATGCGTAGCACTGAGGAGCCAGTCTACAGACGTGCATCAAATGGCCTCATGGATAGCACTTTTAATGTAATTCAGTAAATAGAAACCTAAATAAACGAGTATTCAGTGTTTATCAGACCTCAGTAGTTTTCATATTATCACAGCTATGAATATATTAGAAAAAATGTGAATAAAACTTATCGTTCTTACAGTTAGCTTACACTTATTTAAAGTAAAGCCTTTGCAAAGTGAGATTAGGAATAAAATTTATACAAAAGTAAGCTATGTATCTCCAACCTCATCCGAAGGACAAGCGAAATATATAGCATTATTAAGCTATGGTATGAAGAACTAGCGAGGATAATCAAAGTTAAAGCTGTAAAGATAAATTAGTAATAAAAGACGTGTTTAATGACACCATTACGTAATCTGAAGGATAAAAGTTTACCATTATTCGTTTTAAATTAGCATGCTGGTATTTTCTACCCGGAGGATGCACAGAAGAGCCACCGAGGGGAGTCTGTAACTTGGTGGCTAGAAAAATAAACAATCCTAACTCGCTCGCGTCACCTAGTGTGCATAATAGCAGCGAGAGTTCTCCGCGAGAGGTTCATCGTACCTCAGAAAGAGGGAAGGAGGAGGAGAGGCGAAGCAGGGATGCGATTGGTCGGATGCTAGCTGGTCGTGTGAGCCAGAGATCGATTGGAGGTTAGTGGAAATTTCCGCTCTCTCTGCTGGGGGAGGTACACCTCAGCAGACTTTGCTGCACCACCTCTCGGCGGATCAGCTGTGCTCCTGCAGTGAGAGTGAAGATGGAATTGGGGGAGGAGAAGGGGAGGAAAAGAGAGGGTGAAAGGGAGACGGAGGAATAAATTGAGGGAGGGGTCGCGAAAAATGATTTAAAAGGTTGGGGAAGGAAGGGAATGGGAGAGAGAAGGAAGGTGGGTAAGGGAGTTAAGGCAGAGTAAGAGGATTACAATGAACGAGAAACTGTTAAAAGGAAAACTGGAACTCTTTCCTACCTTAAGTTCAAATGTCAATCAATAAGGAACTTAAAGGGACCAAAAACAGGGCTAGGATTTGCCTAGTGCCGAGGGAAAAGTGTATTGATCGAGTATTCTGATAAACGTGAAGTTAAAATAGAGAGTTAAGTTTTATTTTAAGTTGATCGATTCTTTATAAAGTTAAGATTTATTTTAAGTTAATTAAATCTTAGTGAATCTCAAGAGAGAGGTAGAGTCATTTTTAAAGAAAGTTTTATTATACATGAGTTATATTTAGTGGTGTATAGATGTGTATAAATTTGTTTATTTCTAAAATGCTAACATAAAGGTAAACTAGATGATTATTCTGAGCTTAATTAGAATAAATAATGGTGGTACTGCATCATTTCTTTAAAATCTACCTATAGGTATCAATATGGAACAAAAACGTTTGAACGATGTAATATGGTATGAAAAGGCATTTGCCATATACATTATATACCCATTCTATACCATTTATATTCTACCATAAAATAACCCAGGTAACGTATATACCACTTACATTATATACACATTAATATTTTTTACCCTTATTATATTTAACTCTTTATAACGAAATCTAAGCATTATAAGAGTTGGCAGCCATATCTTCATAAATTGCATTGCATCATATAAGTATGTATTTTCTTATTCCATTTCTATAAATATTGAGGGCACTAAAAATTACTGAGCGTACTATTCAATTTCGAAACAGTAATTATTTTCCTTCAAACGCAAAGAATTCTGAGAGGGAAATCCACGGAGGATATAAAACCCTCAAAGAATCCGCATCTTTCGAAGGGGAACAGGGTATTGACAATCAAATTAAGGGGGTTAAATCCATCAAGGAATCCACTCTTAAATTTCATCATCCGAAATAGACTAACATTCAAACTCTCCCCGTAGCTCGAAGCCGGGATTTCTGCGAGTACGTCAGCCCTTCCAACAGATAGGGGGAGGATGCAGGAGGGTTTAAAAAGAAGGGGAGGAGTAAACAGAGGTAAATGCAGCGATGGAAGGGGGCTCAAGGGGTGTAGAGATTGGAAGGCCCTCTTCTACACTCTCCTAGGAACTTGAAAGCGGAATGTCGGCAGATGCCGTGCCCTCGGTACACAAACACTCGTCCATGTGTTTCGCTTCCCTTAACTCCCGAATACTTTTTTCCTCCCCTATTCACTTTCGTTTCCCCAATGAGCATGTACCGAGTTAAAGGGCTTTTCGGCGAGGGGGTGCCTCGCTCGATACCCGGGTCTCGGCTTATTTTTTTATGCGATATTTCTGTGCCCCGAAGGAGTACGCAGGGCGTTTCACGTGCGAGGCTGGCCGTGCGTGGAAATTTAATAGGTCCTGAGGAAAAGTAACGCGTGCAAGAGTGAGTCATGAAGAATATGAAATTGTTTTTGCGAAGAGTGTGGTTAAAAGGGAAATTTCGCAATTGATGTACGTGTGATTTACGGCGGTGGGGACGTGGAGGTGGTTTTATTATGTCGTTCTGCCATCCGGGTTGAAAGGAGGCTTTTGTCACTTTCGTAGTCCTCCTCTACGGCTTTACGATATGATGAGGTTCTTGGCTTCGGTTTTCAGCATTACCTTTGCGTTATTGCAGAGGTTGTTCAGAAGGAATATCCCTCATTATTAAAAACCACTGAGGACGTGCATACTCTTGTATTTTACGAATT
The DNA here is from genome assembly GCA_947579665.1 of Sympetrum striolatum. Classification (NCBI taxonomy): domain Eukaryota; kingdom Metazoa; phylum Arthropoda; class Insecta; order Odonata; family Libellulidae; genus Sympetrum; species Sympetrum striolatum. Next base: position 14,889,981 of record OX388346.1, read on the forward strand.
CTGCAATACTTTTTCGGATGGTACTATGATTGACGAGCAAGGATATTTTACTATAACCGTTGATTTACAGATGAAATTTAGTCTACCATGTTTTATGTTACTATAACTTTCTAGTGCCTCTACAAACATACCTCGACGAACAAAATATTTTCCATTTTTCTTTTGTTACAGGGTAGAAAAAAAATGTGTATTTCATCTTTTTTTGCTCAGTCTTGTTCTTAATTATGATAATACTAAATGTACTAGGGTATGAGTGATGCTGAATAAAGGAATTCATTTTAGACACTCCTCATAGAATGCTACGAAAAGGATTATTCATTGAGTGTTTTAGCAAAACTTACTTGTACTAAATTTATTTAAACTATCTCACTCCTTATCTTGCAAAGTAAACCTCGTTCACTTTCCAAACCTTTTTGTTGCTAAGTTTGAGTGTTAAATATGCAAACGCCCTCCTAGCTGATGACTGTACTATGTAATGATCGAAAATAAGATTTCTCAACGTCTAAGGTATCCAAAATTGACTTCTCTATTTGAATGGAGCTTTTTACACTTTTCCTAGAGAATTTATTTGCAATTTTTTCCCATCCCTTATTTATTGTTATCGTATCATATTTGTGAGCTATTTGCCGTAAAGTATCATCTATATAGAATAAATATTTATGATTAACTTAAAAACATATACTGATATACATACCAATTAATTTATCATACTACTTACCCCCTTCGAGGAAAATTTCGATTACCTTTTATTTGCAAACAATTCCCAAATTTTGATTGAAATTAATACTACATTGGAGCCTCATTAAATTCCCATTTCTATTATTAGAAGGGGTGAAATTTTTTATGTTTAAAGGTTGAAGAGGATTTAAGATTCGAAAGGTCATCCATTAATTAAGTTCATCGGCAGGGAAATCTTCAACTGTATTTTTGTAATTGCCTGTAGTTTACAAATTAAAACCTCCTTTATTGATTGGTATTTTTTCTGTGATATTATTATACACGATTTTATGAATATCCTTATACAATGAGGTTCTCAAAGATATTATCAGATAGTAAAGCCTAGGATGATTTAAAAATAAATTTATAGAAGAATAGAAACGTCGAAGTAAGGACTAATACTGTGTTATCTAAATGTGTAATAGTCAGGATTGCACACAGAGCATATGAACATCATTAATAAATCACATAATTAAATATTTAATTCAAAATTAAGTCTGTAATATTCATATGGATACATATATGATGAATAATATGAGTTAATCATTTGTAAATATAACATTTCAAAAAGGTGTTGCGATACAATTTCGAGACTTGAGATTGAAGGTAGTAATCAGAAAAAGGAAGAAAAATTCGTGATAAGAAATGTGAAAAATTCGAAGTGTTACCGTTTCCACCTAATAGAAATTCATTCACGTTATGGCTCGAGCCAAATCTGAATAGTTATTACGTGATCGAGGACAATTTCCTGTCATTTCTATCGCATACTTTCACTTGTCGTCACTTGAAATAACTTTCTCTAGCCGGTTTAGCGTCCCCAACGTAGTTTTCCGATCGCGAACCGCAGTCCCATAGCCGGAAAGAATCGTCAAATGTCTTTGACCCTTGGCGACTCGGAGCGAAACGTCTATCTTAATGGCCTCTGGAACAAGGGCATCCTTTTTAAAATTAATTATGCACGTTGCCGAGCAACGCGGAGTGCACCTCCAGCGTGAAAGTCGCAATAAGGAAGGGCTTCTCTTCTAATGTATCCAAGATTCCTTTTAGGAAAGCGGTGACCGATGGAAACTGATTGAAAATTCGAACGAAGGAGGGCAAGAACACAGGCCGATCGTTTACCCCGTTGTTGGTCACCATTCGTAATGAAGACTTACACGAACCTTTCCCCGATTCTACGTATGGATTCGTAACTAGGGAAATTGAACGCGTGGTGAATTAGGGTCTCTTTTGCCGAGTATATTATATATGTTTTTTATTATTTCATGGATATGTAGAACTCAAAGAAAATATCGAGCGCCTTTAGCTAGCTAGAAATACATTGATTGGTATTGCATTTATTTACAAAATATTAAGGATATTTTACACACGCGGTGGTGAACAAAATTAGCCCAGGGCTTACGAATTTCGAAATAAGCAAAATTTGCTGATTCCTAGGCCCAAGAAAGAAATCTATAGACAGTGTTACAATTATTTGGAACCTAAAATATTTAGTGTATTACCACCACTTCAGACTCAAGCAGCCACGAAAATTAATATTTGTAAAGAGGTTTGGGTTTGGTTGGTGCATCAGAGGGAAGGTGAGTGATTGCTTAATATGGGAAAATAAGACATGACTAAAGTCTGCATGAATTATATATTTTCCTCTTTTGCATCTTTGTTACTTCCCATTACTCACGTGTTCATCACTTCCATTTTTTGTTTATAGCTCATTTCTGTTTGTTTCTTTCTGTTTGTATTTTATGCACCAGCAAAAATGTGGTTATGTTTTGTATTAAATAATGCAGCACAAATAGTTTATTTAGTGTGTGAGTCGGTCCCTAAATCGAGAAAGTTTTCTCCAAGGGACCAAATATTCCTTATTCCTTATTTTGTATATCTAATTGTATATTTTCTGTCTTTTGTTTTTTGCTTTATGTACAAGGAATAAAAATAATTATAATTCTAATTCTATTGGATATCGTTTAGAACACTTGAAATATGAAGATACTTATAAAACAGCGTAACTACTATCAGATAGTAATACTTCAATCCATTATATATTCATAATTTCAAATAATTCAAAGGTAACTCCGTCTTCAGCAAGTTATTTACTCTTAGCTTTTGTGGATTAATTAACCTAAGAATTACTTTCCTGGAATCCAACTAAAGAATTGACCGTTCCATTTCCGTTTAGAAAAATCGCCATATATATGGTATCACCCGGCCTTAATCTTCTGCATTATTTCAATAGGATTTCTCAAAATCATGAAACTGAACGAAAAAAAAATCTGAAGTATTCTACAATTATGAGCAGTGTTTTAATTCCTCAAATTTGTGGTGTCAAAACAGTTTCTAAGTGTAAGTCACGGCCAATACTCGCGGTGGAAAGTCTCTTGAATTATACCAGTGTCATGCTAATGGTGCAAAAGTCCATCATCGCGAAATGAAAAAATATACTTCTTTCCTGCTTTTTTTCCTCTAAATCTAAATCAACGTCGTAAAATATCGGTCGTTTAATATAAGTTCCAGTTGAGGAATTACAATCGTTTTTCATTTAATTAAAACGCGGGCTGTTTACTCTAAATTTAGTTAGGTAATTCACGGAAGCTTAGTTAGGAAGTGGGTTAATTTAAATTAAATGAGAAAATATAAGATAAAATAATAAAAAATAGTAATAATAAGTTGAATAAATATACTTACGGAGATATACACTTAATGGAAATGCTCAATGAAAAGTCCTGTGCTATTTAATGGTATTCGTAGGTTTCAATTCAAAACGTTTAATTTAAAAAAATTGTAATTCATTTATGGGTCAGTCACCTCTGAAAGAATCGAGCAACAAAATAAGAAAGAAGTATAAGAGGTGGAAAAGAGTTGAGATTTCACTACCTAAGGCAGCCATTCTATTCCATATAATTACTGTAAAAATCTTGGTTCGGCTTTTTAATAATTACTTTTCCGAGGCTTTCTTTCGAGGAAACTCGTTTTTAAAACCGCCTTCGAGTTCTTTTTCTGTGAATTCGTATTCTATTTGACGAATCGCCGTAGGATAGAGAAACTTGCATTGCGGATGAAATTTAAACAAGAGCAGGAAAGATAGAGGAATGCGGTCCAATTAACGGCAATGCACAAAGAATAGAAAACAATAGTTCCCACGAGATCTTCTCACAGCTGAATTCCGAATTCGTTGGCTGCGATACGACTAAGTTATCCATGAAATGGGAATCTCTTTGTATCTTGGGAAAATACCTTTTGGTTTTCTCGTAAGATTTAAGTGAGTAAAATAATCTAGATTATCACATATCTCTGACCTTATGTAACAGTACAGAGCAACGTTTCTCTTCATATCGTTTTGTATTTATTATTAGGAATAACGCTCATATTTTCTGAAAAGTCTTATTCAATTAAGTTCATAAATTCCAGCCTCCATTGCTCAACCAAATAAGCTTTGGATGCTTTTTATTTATGCAACTCATTTTTATTTTATTTTTAGATTGAATAAAAAGTTTTATTAACCAAATGAAACAATAATTGTTGTCTAGAGATGTGTAGGTAAACCCTATGTAGATCTACTAGTAGTAGACCTTTTAATACCTTTATTCCAATAAATATGCTATTATATTGTAATATGTGTAAGGAATACATACTTAAACTTAGATATTTTCTGCTGTCAAGTTACAGCTCATAATCTTCCTCATTTCCCCTTTAAGTCGCTGTAATATATAATTAGGAATATATCCTTTATTTAACTTATATTGAGATTCTCCTTTTCTTTCCGTATGTAACTTATCTTTTTAATCTCAGAATATAATGATTTATGGCATAAGTATTAATAATTTTTTACTTTAGTAGTATATATTATTTGTATATTAATGTTTTACCCATGCTATGATCCGTCTTACATTGATTGTAACTGAATTTAGATTAATTTTGTTATATTTTTCTCTATTCTACTTATCACTAGCGGGTTTGCGTGAATCGACCTATTAGTTATTATTTCACCCGAAATAAATACGTGTGTGTATGCGTGTATATTTGAGGCGACAGCTCCTAATTAAAGCAGATATCATTGAGATTTTTAACATTTATAACAGGTTTTTCGGCTGCATCAGCATTCCAGATTTCACTAGTTTCAGTTATAGTCACAAAGGCAAATTAATGAAATACCTTGATTTATAATTTACGGTGAAGTAGAATCTGGTTTATCTTGTATCCTCTCTAAAATCTCCGTGTATGGCATTATTGTTTGTACTTTTCTTTGGCAAAAATTCTGTACCTGCGATTGACAATATAAGGTCTTTCTCCGATGCTACTCTACGAAGATATGAATACCCACTATTTTAGATTTTCAACGTGTTTCGCAAACCATCTTTGCAAATAATCGTCTTTGTTTACCGGTGACTTTTAAAACGCTCCCACACCCAGATAAGAGTTTGACAGACAGAAAAAATCTCCATATTTCACACTTCTCACTCAAAGAAGGAATTGCGATCACATGATCAAATGTTTGCTCGCAAATTGGTATCAGAGGAGGAGAAACATAAGGAATTTAATTCTCTCCCTTTCCAGGCATCAAGATTCGCAAGCGAGACTTTTATTCTCTCCCCGTTATGTCACTGTTTACACGGCAAACGACTCTTTTTTACGCAATTGTTTCCTTCCTCCTTCATATATCAATGGGAGGTCATGGGAGGCTCAATAAGGTGATCGTAAAGTAGCCAATCAGGTCGTTCCTTAGGCGCGCGTCACAGCTACCTGCCTTCGCATAGCGCCAGCTGCTAAGTCCCATTGCAAATCTGGAGGGATGATTGCTGGTGGGCGAATCAGACCGCTCTTTGAATAATTTCGAAAGGATTCATCGCGGAGGCGGTTGATGGAAAAGGGACGAAAGTGGAAAAGGAAGATGATTGCGAAATTATGGGGTGATTAGGTTTCGAAACTAAATGTAATAAGTGAATCACTAGAGGAAATGGGTTACAAAAATAGGTTTTAGAATCGGGCGATCGGGATGTTTTACATTTCATTAAGCTTGGAAACCTCCGCTGCATTTTTCGTAACTTAAGACTAGTAAGAAGTGTGCTAGTTTGGATATTTCCCGAACTGTTAAATGATAGGTGTACTTATCTTGGATTGTAATTGAAATACTAATGATGAATTAGGATACAGATCTTTTTCAATGTTAATCTTAATCATAGAAAACTATTTATCAATGCCTAATATAAACTTCGTTCTCAGTTATCTATATGATAAAACTACAGTTAATGAAGTACAGCACCGAATTATATGCAAATATATTTGAAATAATAACTAATACTAGATTATAGTGATATCCAGCTTAATTTTTGAGATTTGTTCTTTGTTATGGCGAATTTGAAAATTTTGTAATTAATTATGGATGTACAGAACAGTTAATTTGGCATTAATATGGTAAATCTATTTGATAACCTTTTAGATGACGTAATCAAATCTGACTGTTATTCGATGCTAAACACGATTACGAATTTTTCAATAGCAAAACTGAATTTAAATATTTAGTTCTTATGCCTCAAAAATCAGTACTAGTTATTAAAGGAAGTATAAGAAAGATAAAAACATAAGAAAAATCTACTTTTAAATTTTCATCGCTCATATTCATTTTCTCTCATCTTTTACAGAAATTATCTCATAAAGACGTTCTCATTCTTTTCAACGTTCTCTTATTGTGTTGTAGGAGTTAGTGAGATAACTAATGAGCACTTAGGTCCCGAGAGCGAAAGTTTGTGGACTTGTTGTTACGTAAGAATTAGTTTAAAATTGAAATTCGTATTTGATGGAACTGTTCATAAATTTTATAATGGTTGACGAGTGATATCTTAGAAAAAATAAGCGAGAATTAGATGAAATCTGAGTCGGAGGACAATAAGGTATGCCACGCGCATATAGTCTCGCTTTTGAAACTCGTCGTTCATGAAAATGGTACGTATTGATTTTTTAACCCCAAACTTGCATTACCCTCTCCCTGCGTTTTCTCCACGACAAGGGGACACTTGCACGGCGGGTTGCATGACTGCAAGGGGCAGACCCGATGCTCCTGATTTTCTCTCTGTCAGCGAATGCAAGGGGAAGTATTAACATTTCATGTTCTGTATTGTTCTGGGAATAAGCATGGTGTCCGCTCCTCTGTCTTCATGAATTATTCATACATTGCGCAACCTGTACTTGATTGGAATTCATTGGTATTTTCCCGAAATGTTTTAGCTTAAGACTTTCCTGTTTGTAACACTATCTAAAATTGAAGCAATTAAGAGGGAATAAGTTATTTTATCGTGCCTTTTTTTCCCTATCTTTGTCCTATTCATGCACTCTTTAAATGGCTGGTGCACTCATTTTCAAAATTTAGTCGTATTTTTCGTAATTACTCTAGCACCAACTATTTTTATTTACCACTTTATCGAACGATATAGGTTTTTACATTTATCATGCAGTAATACATTTTAATTCTACAATCATCTCTTATTAAATAAATTTAACTTCATTTGTCAAGCGTCACTTTAAACTATGATGCAATGATCTTTGAAGAAAAAAATTGAGTAGTTGAGCTTTTAATTGTCAGTAGTTTATCACGTGTAGAAGACCCATCATGCCAGAAAATTAAAACCAACTTTTAATAACTTGGAACCTTAACTACATAAAAGGAGAAAGGAAATGCTAATGCCTCGCTAAAGTGCTTCTTAGGAAGCAAACTTTGACTAGACAAATTTTAAGTCAAATCTCCAAAATCCTTTATCTAGTAAAAGATAATTACATGAGTACACTCTATGAGAATCTGAAAAGTTTGGGTAGTTAATGTCATTCCACCCCCAAAGTGATTCTTGGCAAGCAAACTTTGACCAGGAAAATTTTAGGTAAAATCTCCAAAATCCTTTCTCTAGTAAAAGATATATACAGGAGTACATTTGAGAATCTCGAAAGCTTATGGCAGATGCACTGAATCCATTCCTTCAACTCGACGTTCCTCGCATCCTTCTTTCGCAAGCTTTTAAGACCCACCAAACTTTTCTCGTAAATTCTTGAACAACTTCTCTCCCTTCTGAAATGAACTTTCGCCATCCGCCCCTCGGCGAAGGAAGGAATAGCGCGTGGATGGACACCTTCGGTGACCTCGCAATGCCCTCGCCCTTGAGGGACCTCTGGAGATGGTCACGAGAGGCCTGCGCATGCGCAGCAGAAGAACGAGGAATCCTAAAAGTCAACTCATTCACGGTCGCGGCGACCTTGGCAGACAGGAAGCCCTGTGTTAGCGATTAGGAATCCAGGCGTGGTTTTTTTCTCTTGATACGACAGATTTGCATTTCCACGAGTACCAGTGTCCCGAAAGTCACCCCGAATGAGAATAATAGGGCAATAAAAAACACGCACGACGGGCAATTTGTGCCAATTCAACCGTGTGCAAAGGCTTCCGTATCTGGAATATCTCTAGCGCTTTTTTTTTACTTTCCGCAAGCGCGCTTCCGAGTGGGTTTTCGAATAACTAGAGGCTTGTTAATCAAAGTAATCTCACCCATTTCATCCCCCATCATTACTTGTAACTAGGTTGTCACAAGAGAGGCTAATTAATAATTAGGAAATACCTCGAGAAAGGATATAATACAAATTTCGAGTGACTTCGAAGTTATGAAATTCTATTTTTTTCACATATGATTTTTTTCTTTTTGAGTTAGTTTTAAGTGAAAATAATTGCATAATTCAATTATTAATTGTCACAAGACAATTTTGATAACTATAATTTGAATGATTGTTACTTTATATTGTAGAATCTATCTTTTTTGAGTCGTCACAAATTTCTTGATAGACGGTTTCAGCAGTTTGCATGAAAATAATATTTATGAAGATTTTTCGTATGGGTTTCGGGTACTTTGATGCAATGTTTTACTAGCAATCCTGTTTTCGCATGTTTGAATTTAGTAAAGAGTTCCTTTTAACTAAGTTGTCTCTATAAAAACAATTTTTTAGCTGTTTGAGTCACTTTCCACTCCGAATTTTTTATGCTTGACTTTACCTATCATAACGCTTAAGTTTTATGCAAATGATTCCCTATTCCATTCAGTGACATCAGTATATTTTTCAGCTTTGGCATACTCACTATGGTCAATTAGTAACGCGAAAGAAACCAAATAGTCTTCTCTTTGTCAATGGGACGACCATGTGTCCCTGTATGGCTTCGATGATTCACTCCCGCACAAATAGATGTCTTAGAACATCAAGAGATGGCATCTCATGATTGCGGGAAATCAAATTCTCGGCGTTATAATATCCGACAGCACCATAAAGTGACGGCAGCAACTGCCAATATTAGCTCAGTGTATTGGTTTCCACGCAAGAAACGGATGCAAGTGTCTGCGTTTGATTGGCATTACGCATTCGTTTATCTTGCGTGATCGCATCTCGGGGAATATTTGGAGAGCCTTACTTCATCGAACCAACGAAACGCATCCTTGGCAGAGTGATTTATGAATATTTTAATGTCCGTATGCATTAAGGGAAAACACTGTTTCCGACCACGATTTAAAACGATATATTTTACAAATAAATGAGGAAACAACCTCGGATAATTTCCTCTGGTGCAGGTCAGGATAATTCAAGGATGAAGCTGAGGATAATCAGTGCTACAAATTATACGCGTAGGCTCGTATCCCAAAGACAGGATAAGTGAGATAGATGCTCCACGTTTCCTTTTTCCCCGTCGAAACTACCCCACGGAAAAAACTCGCTTTTCTCTTTCTTACCAGCTGAGCCCATTCTCACACAACTCATTGTGTAGTTTCAAACTTTCGGCATCGTTTCCTCGCGTCGTCTAATGAGGATTTATTCGTTTTTTTTGCTATAAAATCTCGTCTTGAAATTCACGTAATCGCAATGTGCAATGCATGAGAATATAAATTCTAACCTCACTGTCTGGTATCTAATATTTTCCTTGATAATGAGATTTTTCTTTCCAGCACTATTTCTCGAGTGAATTGCAGAGATAGTGAGATGTAAAATTAATATATGTCTTTTGATCTGAGTATAGTACTTACCAAGCTGTTTTCTTTACAAGTTTATTCCTAATTTTTACAGGCACCTCCATTTAACAGGAATTACCTATATAATGACAAGGACTTCAAGACAGTCCATGAAAACATCTATTGACAAATGCCTCTGGCTGAAGAAATTTGATGAAATTTTAATCATTCTATATTGTAGCTTTTAGAATATTAGATTATTTAATTTATTATAGCTTTTAACTTTTATTATAACTAAATCAATTAGGTCTTCTATACCATTTGTTAAAATTACCTTGTAAAATAATTGTTCATATCTAATCTTTTTCACTTTTCATATATCTATGTTTGTATATTATTGTATTTAATTTTATTACTGTGTTTTCGCGGTTTTTTTCACCCCCCTTCTTTGTGGGTGTTTTCCCGCAACGTGGGTTTTTTCTTTGTCAGCCTTCAGTTGCAAAGATTTTTTCCCATACCTTACTCTTTCTTTTTGTATTTTTTTAATAAGTTTAAATGTAATCGACATACGAGGTTAGGTGGAAGAGAGGCCCCCCTGGGCCTAACCTCGCCAATAAAGGGTTTAACTAACTAACTAATTGAAAGTTTCCATGATAGCATTCTGTTAAATCTGTTGAATGGATAAGACTCGAGACTAATTAGGCTCGGTATTTTAATTTATAGTTAATATAGAATTTAACTGTTATTTTCACTTTAACTCCAACAAACCGTATTGTGTTTGATACTTAAGACCTTCACTGGCATTAAAGATAATGATTAATACTAATACCAGATTGATCGAGCTTCAAATCTGAAAAGTATTTGTTAGTTGTTGTGCTCAATCTTAAGATTAGTTGAAAAGGTACGTAAGATTAGACATTATATATCAGGCCTTAACTTAGTACATATTTACTAATACATTTTAATCATCATTTTAATTACCTGTGAAATATTAATTATTGTTTATAATGCGAGTTATGAGAACAAAAGTGAAGATTACAGTTATATTTCACTTTAACTTTACACTATAATCATTAGTATTTACATTATTCTTAAATAGATTTACTTGTAAATTCGTATGGATTTTTATGCCGGATTTGTTATATTTTTACGAATGATTAAGAGCAACAAGTATCATACGTCATTATGAGTACATATCAATCTCTTAAAAATGCAAATGAATTACTCACATTCATATTTAATGAGAACGTGTTCATGAAGCAATATTTTCTTTCCTATTTGCTGCGATTACTTGAACGTATGGTAAAACCAGTCCCAAGCTGTCTGTTCAGTTGGTGACGGTGGGATATTTTTCCATCAGATTTGAGGTTAAAAATTCAATATTACTTCTCTGATCATTGCTTTTATGTAAAAACGTAATCAGATTTGCAGTAAAATCAGTACAAAAAACGATTTACATAAACGATTTTTTGAGCATTCCTATCACTGTAACGTAACGAATGAATGGAACGTAATTTCATTTAGTGAAGCCAAAAGCAGGTTATTTTGTAAACTCACATGTAAATATTTTATTTTTCCTCAATAATCATAATAATGTTAATTCGTTATCGATTACGATGGACCTTATAATGCTATGTAATTTGCTTCCGTAGGCACACAATTATTGCGAGTATTATTTATATACTTCACATCTAAGTCATGGGAAAAAAATAACAGTGCTTACAAAACACACGACTTCGTGCGTGCCTTTAGGCATTCATAGATTCACAGAAATCCTTGTTATTCTATATATTATTATAATATACTATAATTCCTTCCTTGTGGGTGTTTACCTGCGGTGGATATTTTTTCCTAAAAATCTCTTAGGTTTTTTACGTCCAAAATTCTTCTAATTATTTCTACTTCTTATTTTATGATTAATGACGATGGGTTGAATGGAAGAAGAGACTTTTAAGTCTCAATCTCGCCCAAATAAAGACGATTTATTATTATTATTATTATTATTATCGATTCAAATGATGATGAAGGTGAAAAGTTATCCAGTTTATTTCGCTATACTTCTTCCAGTAAATTATTTAGCGAATGCAACCAACCTCACGGGTAATCAAACCTTGAAAAAGTTATTAGTGAGCGCATTTGATTTCATTACAGTACGAGTTCTCGATTCATTTCGCAGAACAACTTTTTCAACTTGGAAAGTCTAGAAGACATCAATCAACGTCGGCAAATTAACAAGTGGTGTAAATATTCCGTCAGTTGTAATTGAATTTAGAGGCGAAATTTAGCGACAGGAGGCTGTCTTTGTTCTGTCGGAGGCCTCATCGCCTTTGGTGATCTCAGAAATGAGATGTAAAGCCATGCCAACCAATTATGAATGGAATGCCGGGGGTTGGTGTCGTTCACATGACCTCAAGTTGTCATTGAGAGAGGGGAGATCGTTCAACCCTCTCGTTACTTAGCTGCGTACTCGTGCCATTGCCTGCAAAATACGTTGTGCAATAACAAGAGTGAATAAGAGACGCCAGAGTCATTAAAGCTCGCTCAGTACGGAACGTGTACTGTCGAAATAATTGTTTTTTTCCCAACTGCTTCACATGAATGAAAGACGTACTCTCGCACGAAAGTTGGGAAACGAAAACTTCGCTCATTTGTTAGTCATCGTCTGCTGAGACGAGGGTGTGATCTAATTGTGTTTTTTGCACCCAAACGTCATGAGTGTAACATAGAAAAAAATGTCAGAGCCGAATATGGCCATATTTAGGTATATATCTTGGAATTTATAATATGCAATCGGGTTTTGTCAAAGACAACGGAAATATATTCATTCACTTAACGTTATTTCGTCCGCATGAGGCCTGATGCTAATATTGCTATGGATATCGTTAATGTATTTATCACTTAAGTGAAAGCCCTTTGTTATACTACTATCTTTTTGATAATAATATGACAATTTGATATACTAACAACTCTAAAGACGAGGCAGTAAAATCTTCTTGAAATTTAGTAATTACTATCATTCTGATTTTAAGTAATATCTTTCAATGTATTGAGGCACCTACATGGATGGGATATTGATGTTTATTCTAAATTTTTATGAGTTACATAAACTTACTCTGCTTTTGATATTCTTATTCACCTCTCAAACGATATTCCTCGAAATTTACGATAATCCTTGGAAAATAAAGGAAATTGTAATTAATGAGCTCCTGCAATTGTTTTTCTCATCGGGAATCATGTAAGAATTTCGCAGAGCAACAAAAAACTTGCATTACGAATTCGGGATCACAAAAGGATTTTTATGCTCCACAAAATGAAGTATATTTACTCTTAGACTTCCTGTAGGAATGTTTACTATATATATCCTTCAGCGTAAGGTTTCGAAAAATACCGAGGACATAGACTCCTCCATTCTTTTATTTCTAAGGTCGGAAGCCCCTAAGATATCATCGTATTAGAGTACTACAACTAACATATTTAACAGCGGATTCCTACTTATAGCCAGACTTATCTGCAATAAACTGAAACTGAACTGTATGGTACGCGAGGATAGTAATACCATTTCCTCGTTATATTAAGGAAAAATCTCCAGAAGAAGAACACCAGAAGAATAAATTTAGATTTTCTTCAATGATAAAATAAACATACTTAAATTTTAATTTGTGTAAACTCCAGGAAAAAAAACTTTGCAAGGTCTATAATTATAACTGCAAGTCATAAGGAACTTACGAAGCTGTTCTTTTTTCAAGATGTCTTCAATTAGTTGGAGGAAATTTGATTAATATAAATTATGGAGTTTGATTGGTCTGGAAGAGGAAATGATAGCGAATATTCAAGGAACATATTTAAAACGCTGTTAATTGAATTAATTCGTTAAAATTTAAATTAAATAGATAATGATCTGATAGTGAAAGTAGGCATCACTATGAATCATCATATTGTGTAGCTAGATATCCCAAAGCAAAGGGGTAAAATAAATACATTCTCCTTTTTGAAGACAAATCTGGAAAAATTATTATGTAGTGTTCAACCCAAAGGCTAGTTTGAACCTCTTCACCAATAACTAGTAAAACTTTGGAGAGGGAATGAAGCGAATAGTAAGATGAGGATTGAGGTAGTTTGCCCTCGCTTTCCTCGCTAAGTGAAATATGACTAAATAACATTTTTTTAGCATCCCATAAGGATAGACTTTATTCGAAGATATTACTCACAATCACCCATACATAAGTGACTTTAATACTAATACACTCATGGGCAAGACTGACAAAATCAATGAAATATACATTTTTCTATAACCTGAACAAGAAATAAGATACATTCATCAAGATATGGTAGCTAGGTCTATAGAAAGTTCTGGTTCTACCTCGATTGCCCGACAGCTTAGTTTAACGATAGCTTGATTGAGCGATATCCAAACCCATCCAGTTAAAAATTATATATAACTTATGTGACATAAGTATTTGCAACCACGTATTAACAATGGAACTAACAAGTCGTGTTGTCATTCAAGCGAGCATCAATGAAGTTATGAGAAAATAAACAATGTTTAACTGAATTATTAATTTATCTGCCAATCAGGTGTCACAGTAAAATAATTATTATTTCTTAACCAAATACATATTGCAACATTTTGAAACTACAAGAGTTTGCATCAAATGTACACATGGTTTTTAAAAGCTAGTGATATACTTCTTCCATTAGCCTTGAATTCACCTCTGCTATAACGCGAAAGTAATGATGAAGATTGCAGCCCACAAAACGTGCGCTGCCGGATCTAATGAAAAGCATCGATTTTCCATTATGTAAAGCAGAGCGTCAAACTCATTTCCTTCATCCACTCATTAAAAACGCGCCCCACAAAAACTCACCTTTTCATCGAAAACATTCCGCCGAAATCCAAATATCGTTCCAGCGTGAGTCGTAAAAGCCTATTCAAATGAACTCGCCGAGGAACAAGGGAAGTTTTCTCATCAAAAACTTCGCCCAAAAGTCTTATAAAAAGCTTTCATCCCGGCAGGCGTTTTCTATCGTTTAACAGCGCAATCTTCCCGAACCGTGGCTCCTTTACGTGAAAAATTCTCGCCCATAAAACTTCGGTGCCTTGGTTGAAAATTTTGTTTCCGTAGCAACACATCTGGCGATCCGTCACAACGCTTTCGCCCGGTTTTTGTTCTCCTATTTCTGCATTCACCCTCCGATACGAAACTGTTATTAATATCTTAAAGCGGCCCTTTCTCAAAAATAAAGGAATATCCTCCGTATTCCGTGAGATTTTGACAACTGTACCGAAAAATGTTTCCTCTCACTTTTACAGAGAGCTTTTGAGATTTTGAAAAGGTTCGGAAAATACATAGCCGAAAATGACCGGCAGAGAAAGAGTTAATTAGCAGTTTCAATTGCTTACGGTTAAGTTTTGAAAAAAGCCGTATGTCCCTAAATAGACCCGGGGACTTCTAAAAGTATAAAAAAGAATTGCGTAATCTTTGAGTACATTTCTTGCATAATTCATATTGTTTTGTTTCATAATTCTCGTAATCGTTTAGCAAGTAACTGAAACCAATTTTAAGAGTATATTTTTAAGGAAAAATTTAAAACTTTCTTATCATATGATATAGAATGAGAATCATAAGCAATAATTTTAATGTTTCATTTTTCTTGTTTTTAATAAATTCATTTTCAACCGACGCGGTCTTGATGTTTTAATAGCTTATAATGCAAAATAAGCAGGATGTGATACTTTCTTTGCACAGATTATTCTAATTCTGTAATCTCGGTTAAAAAAGTTCCACATTTTACTTATTTTGTATATTAGATATATTTATTTTATATTTTATGAGCGAGGGATATTTAATTTATTAATATAAAAATCTTACTTATATTTCTCTCTTTCATATGGTACCAGAGTTGTATGTTTTTATTGTAACATTTCTTTTCTAATTTCTGTGTAATTATGAACTAATTTCAACATTGTGGAAAATGCTGAATGTGATATTCTTGATATTTTTCCTTCGTTTTAACTTATTCATAAGTATAGAAGTCTCTTGAAAGAGCCAACTACTACAGTATTGCTATTGATACATGTATTACCGAATAAGTGTTTTGAATAATTAATACCATTTGTCGGTTATCTTTTCGAATGGTATGATATTTTCCAGAGTACCATTCAGTTATTTAATAAATAATTAATGCGTTAAGTAATTTCGAGACAGTGAAATCTCCGTCCATTTAATCCATCATCTGTCATTGATAACCAAGAGGTTAAGAGCCCGAAAAAAAGTTAGAAGTTATAGAAATCGTAAGTGTAACTTTGATTAAGTATCCGCATTACGAGAACACATGCAAGTAAGTCTGACATTAAAAAAACACCTCGATACTATTTAGGTGTTAAAATCTAAAATAGTCGACACAAAAAAGAAGTGCCCCTTATTTATCAAATACTCAAGTTAAAGCAGCCGTATTTGTAGCACGTCAAAATATGTTTCCCCTGCGATTGCAGTTTATCGTCGAGAGGAATCCTGCACGCGAATCTGCTCAAGAAAGAAAGAAAACGTTTCATCGCAGCGAAGCAGATCTCCCTGGCAACAGTCGACTCTCAGCCCCTTCCAAGATATTGAGTGGCGGAATCAGTTCCTGTGCATGTCAGTCTAATGATAAATGCACCTCCGGAACAGCACAAAAAGGGAAACGCGAGGGATAATGCTAGAAACGGCTCCTGGTCTTACGGCCGTTCCTATGGTGACGGGTAAAAGTAAGGGGAGTGGGAATAATGGAGCATTGTGCACGTGTGTGCATTTGTGCGCATCCTTGGCTCTTTGTCGAGACAAGAAGGACGTCTTCCCTCCCTCACTGAGTCACGGAACTTTTTATGCCCGCAGTTCTTCTGGTGAGGGTATCATTTTGGCAAAGCGCTGGTGTAATGAGTGTGAGGAGACATAAATTCGTCTTATATATATGCTCGTATGAGATTTTTGAGATTATCCGCTAATATTCGTTTAAAAGGTTCACTTATTTTATAATGAATTCAGAATAATGAGGGATTCAAATTAGATATGCTTCATGCATGAACTACGAACCAATCGACAGTGACAAAATAAGAAAATAAGAAATATTTTCATATACTTTAAAAAATATTTACTAAATAAGTCTTTGATATAAAATCATTTGCCAAAAAGATTATTTACGTCAATATTTATGTTAGCGCAATTTTTAAAACGAGTCAAGTGTCAGTCAGAAAGAGGTCTATGGAGGAAGGAAGGGAGTACAGAGAGTTAGGAAGTCAATTAAAAACGCGACTAAATTAAATTCCATCTTCCTTTTCGGCAACTCGTTAATAGTAATCACAAAAAGATTTACAATCTCTAATTATTCTAATATTCAGAAAATAATTCAGTAAGGAAGAACAAGGTATCAGAAAATTAGATAATAAAGTAGCTGAATTGAATCCAAGCGATCCTTTGATACCTCATAGCGAAGTCCCGTTAAAAATGAAAATTTTATGAATAGCATATGATCAATTTCGATTATTTTTGAGCCCACAGTGATAAATGTGAAAACAGGGACTCATCAAGTATTTACATCACTCAACCGGTAGAGCTATACATCATTACTGGTAGCTTATCTGCAGAATAATGATGAGCATACTGGTAATAGTTTGTACACCATAATTCTGCAGTGCGTAAGAATGGTTTTAAAATAATTCAGATCCAGTTAAGGTGCTCCCGCCTTATTCCTATTTCCTTTCGATTCTCACTTTCGTGATTATCCACGCATTAAATAATGAGACACGACACGGAGATAGTAAAATAAAATTATGAAATGGTTTCATGGTTTAATGAGATCCTTCCCAGTCCCGAACTAATTATGTTAGGAGTCTTCATGGTCTTTAGACGTAAAACTTCATAATGGAGATGAATGGCAATATTGCCTACAGGATATATACCATAGAAAGGTTGATAAACCCTTTCTTAAATATTAAATAAAGACAGTTATTAAAAATCGAGATTTTATGATGATATTAGTCAATATCATAAATATCCTTCCTTTTTACCTTTCATCTCCAGTAGCACAGTACAGTGTACCTTAAAAATACTTGGAACAAAGATGTTCTTTTATTGAGGTACTCTTGAAGTTTTACTTTTTAAGTTTTGGCGATAAGTAAGCGTGAATCGATTATGCACTTTTAATGTATGTTTTATCTCAAAGTTTAATACGAATATTTTTACATTATTTAAAGATTAATATTTTCCATCTGAGAATTTTTCGTCGATATCCTCTTTTTCTTTATAGGCTCATGGTAGCTTAGTGGTTAGAACATCTTTCCGGGGGATGGGAAGCGTGTTTGAATCCGAATTACGTCGATATTTTCCCTCGTGTTCATCCTTATTTTTTTCACTCTTACACCTTAACGCACAAAGTGTTTACGTGGACATTCAGTCAGTATCAGTATCGTGAAAAAATAAAGAATGGCCTCAATCGACAAAACTCGAAGAATTCGGTACCCAAAAGAATATAGATGGAAGATTTTCACACTATCCCTTGTATAATGTATGTTTTTCGTAAGGGGTCTTGTTTTTCTGACTCTCCTCACTGCGGTCGTTAAAAGTCCCATCTATTTATACATCTATCCCGTATTTATGCCCTCACATCCTTTGGAGTTCGAAAACTTTTCACGACGTCGCGCGAAGCATTACTTCCAGCCTGCTGGATACGTCCATACATCGCAGAGGAGACCCTCTCGCACGGCACATTATAAATTTCGAGCGAACGCACCGGCATAAAACCAGAGGAAACAAAAAGTCTCGACCGTATATCAAAACGCCATGCATGAACAAAGTCCAAAGTCTTAAACTTTTTCCGAACTCTTTCAAGGAGTTCATGTTGGAGGGGTACTGGCCATCGGCAATCCTCACGTTGTCCGTTGGAGAGGCGTGTTCCCTTGTTGCTGTTCACTCGTGAGGAAGGGGTTCGCGGCCGACGCCTTCTTTTGTGAGGAAACTTCTGCTGGATCGATGAATCCCTACTCTTGGTGGACACTTTTGGGTTTTCCCGAAGAAATATTGCGGCAAAAGGTTCTGATTCGATGGTTGTAAATGGAGAAGCTGAACGGAAAGTTGACAGAGTGCCACCAGTTGAAAAATACCGAATTGGCTCAATTAAACGTGAAATATACCTCAAATTTGTTAATACTACTTGAGTTGATTGATTTGACATTGCTTGATAGTATAAGAGATTTTGGTTCTAGCTTAACATTGCTTTACCACAATTAATATGCTATATTATCGTTAAATGCCTTTACCGTACCCCTGCTAGCAAGAAGCTCATTTGGCTATATTTCCATAAACCCATGAGTTACCTCAGTATCATAAGCTGTTCCAGTACAGGTTCGTACATCCATTTGTCCTGAAGCCTGCAAAACGCTAGATTTAAGATGCTTAAAGAAGAAAATTCAGCGGACAGTTGAATGAATGCGATGAAAATTGCTCGGAATGGAAGATTCTTACTCAATGTTTAAGAATAAAACAAAATAAACGAAGAAGATCTTATATGAAAAAAGAAAGGAGTGTATGGAGAACACTTTGAATGAGCAGGACATATACGTACTTGCTCCGAATTGAACCAAAAGTTATTGCAGAAGGGCATGATATTATTAATTTTGATGACGACAGATATCCTTGTGATTCGAATTTAAAGTTAACAAATTTACTTTTTCCTATTTTTTAATAACTTCAAGTCAAAGAATTGATGTACTGGAAGCTAAACCGGAATAAATATTTCTCCTACTAATCATTAATTTCTAACAAACTATATCTTCTGAACATGGAAGGGGAATGCTTGGCGTGCTTGTATAACTAAAGGTCCCGAATTCGTTACCTGGTTTTTCCTGAATATGAAATTTGTCTGTATTCGCCCATTGTTGGATTTTCCGCCATGATTGTTTTATGGATGGATATATCGGGGCCTTAATAAATAAATAATTATTCACGCAATTAATAACTTGAGAATCACTCATGGGGAAATCAGTCCAAAATATACCCTCTCCAATTTCTGATGATAATTGAAATTTATCACCTAATTATGAGACCTTTCCAAGGCACAAATTCTTCCGCGTTTATTTCGGGATGCTTTCAAATTTTTTGACCTTCCTAAGCTTCCCCTAAACCCCAGATGATTGAGCACTTCTCTTCCAAAAATATTTTTGAGGGACCCTCTTCTATTTGGAGTTGAGACTCTCGATATCATCTGAATGCCTCCTCAAGTAGAGATCCGAAATACCTAAAGCCTTGTGTAAGGAGCTCCACCTTCCGGAAAAGGTAATATTATAGCTGTAATTATGCAATCAAATGTGAGTTTAAAATACAACGTAGTGAAATTATAAAAGCATCAAAGAAGTAATTATGATAAGAGATGGAAAATTAAGAAAGGGTTTAAAAGGATGCCATAAGGAAGGGTGTAATTATTGAAAAATAGACGATGCGACTAAAGACAAGGCGTTTCAGAATATTCTAATACTTCCCTATGCTAGTTGTAAGGACCCCTAACCCTAATTAGAAAAAAAAACATTAAGTTGCTGGAAACCTGAAAAATCTTGCATGATAAGTAACAGCGACAGATCATGTGCACGCTACTTCAAGCTTACAAAGCTTGATTACAAGTTATAGTTTCTATTGTTTTATATTTATTCTATTATGATTGTATTTACAATTTATTTATTTGTATATTAAAACATTTGTAATAATTTTTGTTTGAGTTACTAAATATGTTGTTAAATAACGTCGCCACCTAACCCATTCTCCTACTGCGGGATACTTATATAGCAAATAAATAAATTTTGTATTGGTAAATAGTTACTATTTCTTACATTTATATTCTGTATTGTTGTTCTATTGAAACCCATATTGAAAGATATCCCGCTTTTTCTACATACTTTTTCAAACCCGTGAAATGGTTTCCTTTCCAGAAATTAAAAGTCATAAAAGGCGTCGTATGTATAAGATCGATGTACACGTAATGAAATCTCCTTACTAAAAATTCGCTTTGTTTATTGATAGATCATTTATCCATGGTTTAGCTTACGGTTCGCCTGGTTATTTAAAATACTCCTTTAGAAATTGTGTAGTAAGAACCTTCCCTCGATCTAGGAAACTGTCTCCACCGAGGCTTGCAGAGGTGCTCTTTCCTCGACTTGGCCAAATGCCAACTCCCTCATCCGCTGTACTTCATGCCTATCTTAACGTTATCGCGCGGTATTTCGAATTTTATTTGTTTTTGGAAGGGTTGAGTTATTTCCATTGCCTGCAGTCTACTTTAAGACCCTTCCTTGCGTTCAGAAATCTAAAAAGCCTCATGTATCGCGTGCTTTATCTGCGCCCAAGGTAACGGCTGTACCATTATTTTGCTTATACCCGTCCATAACCCAAAATATCGTTTTTAGAGCAATATCGTCTTAAAATAGAAACTTTTATTGTATAATATTCATAATTCCGTGGTTTATATTTGGTAGGCGTCAGCATATGGTCTACGTCAGGGTCTAAAGTCAGGGTATAACTTATTAATAATGGATTGGCTATAATTAATGGTCATTAATGGCCGAATTCCTAATACACCAACTGTTGCCTGCATACATATGATTAACTTCTCTTTCTAATGGGTATCTTCAACACCAAGGGTTACGTTAGTGGCCTATTTGGTAATATATTATGGTTTCTGCGGTTTTCAGGACTTTTACTAGAAATTATGAGCCTAAATTCAGCTAATATCAAATCTTGCCAATATGATGGAGGTCCATGAAGTAAAATTAAATGTAAGTCGTAATTAAGTTAATGAAATGATAATTAGATGATGTATTCCAAATTTATTTATTCATCAAATATATATCAACAGCCATCATTAAGTCAATTTCAATTACTAGCTCACATGCAACACCTACGTGGTTGCTGAAGGTATGCATACAATTATTTTATTGTATAAAAAATTGTCAATCGATTTAGCATTACAGAAACATTTTAGTTCGCTAAATTAATTTGAGTTTTTTATATCGAGTGTGTGTTCACATTCGTGACAAATGACTTAATAATTTAAGTAGGACTTTCTTGATAAATAAAATTAACTGATCCGATGATACTTGGTGAATTCCATCGTACAAATGTATTTAACTAGACAACTAGAGAGTACTATAAAAATAAAAAAGTTTCAAGAAATACACACATTTCTATAGACTTTCATTGTGTTAGTAATTAGTGAATTTCTTATAGTTGAACTGGTGAACAAGGTCTATATACTTTTTTAAATCGATGCATTTGTTCAAGTATTTTGGTTTTTATTTTATAATCATGGTGAAATTAATTCTTTTGTATACTTGAAGAAAATCATTCACTATCGTGAGAATCTTCATTGTGCAATCGAATCGAGTATTCGTGAACATATAATAAATATTTGAAATAATATAATGATATAAATCTAAGAATCACCTGAACCGCCAAAAATCGGACTCGGTATAAGGTCTATGACCATTTCGGAAACGATGTTCCCGACGACGTTAACGATGATGAGAAATCGATTCTCATCCTTTTCTCACTCCTTGGTTAGTCCTGAGGATGGGAACATCGTTCCCGAAATGGTCATAGACCTTATACTGAGTCCGTTTTTTGGTGGTTCAGGTGATTCTTAGATTTATATTACATTGCCACCAGTGGTCTGTATATATCAATATAATGATAGATGAAAGTTCATCTCTGCTACTCGAGCAAAGGGAAAACCTTCATATTTGTGCAATGTATCTCCTTTTTTCAAATCATAAAAATGACTTAGTATCCAGTAAATATCTTTAAATATGGTGATTTAAAACTAGGCAGATAACTGTAAAAGATGGGAGGCCGAAATAAGTGATATTTTTTTATACACTTCCATTCACTAACTAATTGGCTTCGTAGTATAGAATCCTGTATTGGGAAAGAATTTCCGGGTTCATCATACACGACAACAAAAGAACTTCGTTATAACTCTATTCAGCTGAGGACAGAAGACTCTAGTTAATTCCAACGCAGTCCTCCATCATCAGGGTACCTTCGAAGCCACCTCACATTAAAACCATAAATGTGTTTACGAATACGTTCCTTGCATCAATAGTTACCCCTGACAACGAGGGATCGATAAATCGCCTTATAAAAAAATGAAGAAAGAAGTCCACGAGGCTTCACTAATATCCTGAGAGGCAAACCTTTTTATCCTGCAAGTTACCTTTTTCCTCGGTCCATTGTCGGTGGGAAGGATGGTTCGAAAGATGGGAGAAAAAATCCCTTGAGGTGTACCAACCGATAAGGAAGGAGGCAGGAATTAGGCTCGTAATGTGGCTCGGTTTTAAGCGGCCGCGCTGTTCCGCGACAGAGCCTCGTACTTGTTTGCGATTCATTGTGTTAACGCTCGGATGCTCCCTTTGTGGCACAAGGGTGTTTTCCGAACGCGCCCATGATTTAAGGGAGACGTCAGCGAGATAGGAGAGTTTCTGACAAGATCTTCACTCGGCCAGGTATGGATTCGTTGTTTTGCGAGCCTTTTTTCACAAAGAGATTTTCATCGCCCCGAACGTTTTGATATCCGTCTCACCGCAGTGGGAGGTTTTTTTCCGATCCGCGGGACGCATTTTTTTGGTGTCCATACTTTCTCACACTCGTTTTACCCCCGACTTTTTTATCTGCGGGTTGAATTTTCGAAGCTATGTAATTAAGTCTGTTGGAGATAGCTTATTACATGGATGCACAAACCTCTTGAATTGTAGGCCATATTTTACTTATAAATTCTTTAGCGAAGCATATGATGCGAACCGATAATGCCTTTTTCTTCGATATTTGAATGTATTCTCTTCTTTGCGAGTTAGATAGAATTCTCATAAT
Organism: Sympetrum striolatum; assembly: GCA_947579665.1. Classification (NCBI taxonomy): domain Eukaryota; kingdom Metazoa; phylum Arthropoda; class Insecta; order Odonata; family Libellulidae; genus Sympetrum; species Sympetrum striolatum. The sequence continues at coordinate 14,913,544 of OX388346.1, forward strand.
GGGGCAGAGTTTGTGCTTCCATGGCTTATTGCAGTTGAATATTTTAAGTTTCCGATTTTATAAAAACGTTCAAAATTTGAATGGATGGCAATTAGATAGAAATGGCTCGAAATGAAAAGTATGTCTAGAAAAAAATTTTAATTATCAGCACTCTATATCATGATCTCTACCTAACTTTCGCCATTTTTTCTATTTACCAACAGAAATGATTTGACATCAAAAGTGTATCTCTCAAAGGTTTTCAATTAATTTAAAACTCTATAATTAACGTACTCACTGGTGTGAATTTGAGAATTTTAAAATAAGTGTTTTATATGCTGGGAAGCTTTTATACTATTCAAAAGATATAGATAACTGTAGATATAGATAGATGTAAATCGTCGGCAATATTTGAAAAACTTTGAATCTGCAGAAAAGCACATGCGATGGTTTTTTCCTATTCAAAATTCATAAAATACTATCTAAAGAAATCGTAGTATATAAGAATTTCCCAACTAAATCACAGGGTCGAAAAATGACGTAATACATTCCTTCTACCCTTGATTTAGATCAGTTTTTCTATTCCTATGCACAATGTTTCAGTCGGATCATTCCGATTGTTCGTGCTCATAGCTCGTAGTTCATAGATGCTGCTCTAGGTGGCAGAGAAGTATTTGGCTGCATACATCCATACATTCCATACCCGCTGTTACAGTTCTTACCTTCTTGATGACTTCCCTTCAATCCCTTTGATTCACACCATATTTTCTCTCGTATCAAGAAATGCTCCGTTATATTTTCGTTCAATTTGTGTTAACCATTCCTGCGTGTGATATTTTTGAATAGCAAAGCATTAGAAAGCACACCTTTAACACGATTCTGGAATAATGCTAATTTTCAGAAAACAGATTCACAATCCTGCTGCTCTACCACCACTTATCAAAAACATCGGTTCAGAACTTTGTTTAAAAAAAACGAAATAGATTACGAATTAGATTAACGAATACATTGTAGTTGCAGCAAAAATCGAACGCAGTCTACGATGGGCATTGGCAAAGCGTTTGTAACGCTTTAAGTCATAGCTAAAACAGACAGTTACTTCTGGTCGTTCTTTCCGCACACTATTAGAGAAGATAACAGGGTATATTAATTTAAGATTTTTGCGATAATGTTTCCCCTTCCGTACGCCAACTGCGGCTGGTGGGATATTCATATAAATATATATCTTATGATGATTTAGGTATCTATAATTTAATTCTAAATTCAAATAAATAAATTATTATAACTAAAAATGAAAGAATTATGGACAGACATAGACTAATACATTACTTCAGAATATTATTATAAGTTATCATATAAAATTATATCGTTATTCATGCCTTATGTTATAATTTTATTATGAATTGCAAAATTAATAATTCTTAAAATTTTAAAATGCTGAGTGGTAAGTTTTCTAAGAAGCTTTCACCGTTATGAGCTGGATTTTTTCTGTTAAATATTTTAGCTTTCGTCAATTCAATCTCTCTAATTATCCTTTGAAACGAGCTTTCAGGAGCGATTTTTCCAGGACTGCCTTCAGTACAATATTTAATTTAAATACTAATTCATGCAAATCATAACGCTTCAAATGTAGACATCCGCTTCGAAAGTGATTTCTCCGAATGAAAAAGCGATAAGCTGTAAGTCAGCGATAATGGCAGGTGCAACGGTTCAGCGACCAAGTGAGCATTAGTCATTCGCCGCCAAGGAGAGATTTCCCTCACCTCTCGGAAAATGAAAACTCGGACGGAATCCCCTGCTCATTAGTCGAATTTCTCAAGGAAAAAAGACGAGGAAGCTACGTCCATTGCGCACGCTTTGCGGTGAATCACCCGTCGTGACTAACCTACTCCAACAAGAGAGTTCGTTAGAGGAGAGAAATCGCCGAATCGCAACCCTTATCGCTTTTAGATTCGGCCTTTTTTCGGCCCATATAGCGATAATGGCGCCATTTCTCAATCCGCCTTGAGCAATTTCCTTCGGGGAAGCGACGCGTGCTATTAAGGATCTGATGAAGGTGTTGGGTTCTTCCAGGTCTCGGCCGAATGAGATTTCAGACGATGAGATCGAAGCAATTATCCCCTCTTTTCTTCTTCTAAATGTGTCACTGGGTTGTTATAGACCTCCGCCGCGGATTCTGGGGTTATTTTATGTGGAGGGAACTTCGCGATCCGAATCGTTCCATTGCTATGGTGAAGATGCGTTCTAATATTTTACCTGGAAAGGGTTCTCCGATGGATTTCGCTTCCAGGAAGCGTGATTGTCTCTTCTTTTTCAGATGACTTTCTCATAGGATTGTCCTCTAAAGTAGTGTGCCCCAGAATCGTCCCAAATTAATCTAATCTCAACATGTCTTTTACACTTTCTCAAACTTGGATATCCAGGAATTTATATTATGCTGCTAATTCCTTTATTATAATCTAAATAGCTGTAATACTCAAAAATACTTAACTCTGCGAATAAAACAGTTTCTGATTAAAATTTTAGTGTTCTCAGGAGTCTCCAAAATAAAAAATGTTATTATTATTGAATAATTATTCAATAATAATGATACTTAGTCGTTGATACCCCCCGCCACTTGCTGAAAGGCGGCTTTCAGAATTTAAAATTTTTCAATAAACTGAGGGTGGTCGAAACATTTATTGAACGGTACTTACTGTGAGAAATGAATTGCACAAGCACCCAGGCGCACAACTTCTGAGGAACCTTGGTAGCAATTACAATTAATCGATACATTTTTATCGGTGAGGTATGTTTCGCTATGTTATTGACAATTACGGAATCTTTTTCCTCGAATTGGGAATCGTGAAATTTTTCTTAATCGTAGATGCATTAAAATCGCACGGCAGGAAGAAGAAATAAATATCACGTGGTAATGTGGAAGTTTTAAGAGAAAAGACAACCTTGGTACTATTATCCCACGCGGAGCTTAATGTTTTGTTGTAACGTTTATATGTTCCTCACGGGTTATGCAATGGAAGGGATTAGCTCCTCCAGACACAAGTATCTACTTATACGCATCTGCCGTAAGCTGCTATGATGCCAACAGAAAGTGTAATTCTCCGGCCCCTGCCTCTCTCTTAACCGTTCGCCTGTGCAGCCATTACGTCGATTAAATGAGTTTTGGGGAACAGCCTGGTGAAATGGTTATTACCGTGTGTTTGCTACTACATTTGGTTTTAATATTCCAAGGTATACAGACGTTTTTGGCGAGTTAGTGACGTGGTGCTCTTCCGATTTCCGAGCAGAGCTATATGAAAATATTTTTCAACTTCTAACAATTTTGGAAATAGCACGGTTAAATATGAATGTATCTTTGGAAAGGAGAAGATTAAATTTTACGAGACTTTGTTTCTAAAAATTTAAGTTCTCATTCCCGTATTGTGATGGGTACTTTGCAGTATTCTTTTACAAAAAAATCAAAGCAGTTGTGAGGTATTCATCGCTTTTTAATTACTTGCTCGATTGAAATAAATTGTTCGCATATCATACCCACGAAACTGAGGAGCAATAGCAGATTTTTTGAGTAAATAATTATAATAATAATTATAGTAACGGAGAGCTTTACGTCTTCCTTTTCTCAAAGGCGTATTACTTATTACCCTTAGTTACTCGCGTCAAAAAAAGTTACACTCGCGTGGTCTTCTAGGACCCCAGACTTAGTTTTTACTTTTAACAATAAAATATCAGCTTATTTTAATTTTAATGTTAATGAAAGAGTTAATGAGTTTTAATTATATCTTTTTTAAAAGAATTTGTTTATGGTAAATAGCAAAAAACAAAGTATTTTTACAGTAAACAATTCATTTTCAACTAATCTACTTACTTTCATCCTCACATTCGGCACATTTTATTATCGTATGGCATGGTTAAACATGGCAATCAATACATTTATTGGTGAATTTAATGTCCTTAGTTCTTGGGCAGTATTTACATCTTCCCTTCGAAGTTCCTCTTAATACAGATGTACTTGCAACTTCAGGTTCATGTTCTCTCCGAATGCGTTTTCGGACATTTTTTGGAATGCACTGATTTTTTGACCTTATCATCTGGTGTTCTTTGATTAATTCCTTTGATAGTAATTAAAAAAAATCGCCTTGTAATTTTATTTGAAGCATTACTATTACATACTATGAATGCATTAGTGGCAGAAACATTCAATAAGTGGAAGAAAACAGCTAATGGCCATCTTTTCGTTCTTCTAGCAACGCTATAATTGCTACAAAGCTGATCGCATGTGTCGACACCCCCTTTTGTTTTATTGTACCATGTTATGATTCACGGCTTTTGAAGAATTTGCGTTGATTCGTCTTTTTTAGCATCGTGATGCATTGTTGAGATAAGAATCACTGATGGATCTGAAGACAGGATCACTGAAGACAGGATCACTGAAGACGTGATCTCTGAAGACAGGATCCTCCTGCATCAGTTATTATTGTCACTTTGCTTCAGCCATAATTGGATTCAAATTTCGATCCTAAGATATAAGAGTGGACATTATGATTTATAAGCGAAACCTGCGCTGAAATGTCTACAAACGACCTTCGTTCTATGCGCTTATCGCCCTCGCAGGCTCCAGAGGCATCGCCCAAAACTACGAAACTCGTGGAACGACGTCCGTGGATACAATCTCCGGATAGATTGAATTTCATCGGTTTCTCATCCATCTCTCGGGAGAAAAATCGAATTCCGGAGCTCATTTGTCCCCATTACTCCTTTGACAACGAGAAGAAGAAACGCGTAAACGGGAATATCGCCTCACGCAAAATACATTATTCAAAATAAAAAAGCTCTCCGTCACTCTCGTCCGTATTTTCTGAGGGAAATCCAATGTATGGGACTCCGGAAATGGGAGGGAATGGAATGGGAATGCGGGAGGGAAGGTAACGACACCAGGGGTGGCATTAGAAACTGTGGAGGAAGTGGGGAAAGGTGCGGAAACATTACGGGGGTGAAAGGGGAGGATATCAGAAGGGGAGGATTTGGAAATTAGGGCGGGCGCGTCATAGAGGGCGGTTTTTTGTAGAATCGGCGGCGATGAAAAGTCGGCGGAAAAGGGTTGAAAGGGAAATTTGGAGGGAGCGCGTGTTCCGAAATGGAGGCACAATTAGGAGAGTTAATTGTGGGTGCGGAATGCAGGGAAAAAAGCGGAGGCATTGTATGCAAGTTGGGAGCCGTGAAGGGGCCCATCTACCGATGCTGATATTAGTAATTTCGCGCCCAAATCGTGCGAGCGGTGTAAAGTGAGGTACTTTCCCTCAGAGTAAACATCTACTTCCTTATGCAATGCACGTTGGAGGAGGGATATTGCTGGGAGACGAAAGCGGGGTTCTGTATTTGACGTGGCGCCTAAAAATGATTAAAACCAATTGGTGCTCTCGAAAGCCTTTATTAGATGTGTCTCAATTTTGCATTTTATGTATAGATGGTCGTGCTATTGAGCTATAATGCGCCTCAAGATGTGCATGGTAAAGTACTGAGTGCTCGTTCATAAAGTGTGTCGTATTCTCTGAATCAATAGGGCATGCTTATATTGAAAGAACCACTACATAGATATTTAACTATGAAATAATTTTACGAAATTTATATTTCCCCAAGTTTCCAAAGTTAAATCCTTCCGAAAATATTACAGAAAAATTCTTAATTTATATTAGTGAAATTTACAACTTTGAACAAATTTTAGTTTAAAGAGTTAGGCTCCATTAACTAAATGATGGAGCAGTAGAACCAGCATTGTTATTAATGTCAAATACTTTTAAAAATTGCTGGTTAAAATAATGCAACAAAATATGCATTGACAATAAGGTTATACTTAGAGCAATTTCGTAAAACTACGACATTCAATTTATTATCCTTCAAATATTATTCTAATCCTTGGATTTAAAATTGTAGCACAAATTAACCGTTAACTAGTGAGAACAAATCTTCGTATTGTATTTTTAAATAATGTTCAAAAATTTTGAATGTCATACTCTAATATACCGTATATTTACGTATTTGGTATATTTGTTACTATCGAATTTACATTCCACTTGAATAAATCGAATATATCATTCGTGCGTTAAAATTACAGAGGAAAGCTGCTTTTCACGCAGCTAATTTATTATTCATAATATCCTCGTACTCCCATAAAATTGTGAACAACTTAATCATTTTAGTGTGCAATATTTTAATTTACGACTCATTCATACGCTTAAAAATTAAAAATTCATGACCGAACACTCTATTCATGCCCCGTAAACAGGCAGTTAATGGCTTTATTTAGATTACATCACCTCCACCCTTTCCATATGGGAGTTCGGCTTTGTTCCCCCTTTTAAGAAGTTGTTAGAGACACCCATTAACCGATTTTAATTGCCGCAATTTATAAAGTTATCCTCGGATTCATTTTAAGCCTTACTTAATAACGCGCTGTGCAACCTGGGGCCAATGGAGGCACATTCGAGATCAAACCGCGGGAAGTGTAACGGTTTGAACCAAGTGAATGAGATGCCCTGTTTGACTGATTTAGGGCCCTGGGGGGTGGCATTACATCCAAACAGTATTGTGCTCGCTTTCGGCAGAGACGCGTAAGAACGAAAGGGAAATTTACGCCGAGTGCGGAATTTAACCCCTTCCAGTCCCGATGAGGTTTATTCGCAGCCGCCGTTTCGTCAGCGCGATTTCCGCTCTCGGAAATGAAAAGCAATAACTAAAGTTCCATTCAAGGTATAGGCCCGAAATCAAATATGAATAAAAATTTCAACGTTTACCTAAATTTCACTTGAAACAAGTTCTTTGTCACTTGGGAAATATAAAGGTTTTAGGGGGACATAAATAGGGCTCCAGGAAACAATTCTCTGAGGTAACGCTCCTCTTAAACCATTTTTCTTCGTATGATTTTGTTTCAGTTAAGTAAATAGCATGTGGTTTATATTAGCGCAGATGATACAAAGAGAAAATGAGGGAAAAAGAGAATTATAAATTGGAATCACAGAGAGTATTAATATTCTCCTTTCACCATCATGAAGGTACGGATTCTTCCCATTTAAAGCACATTGGCCTGTGTATTTTAAATGGGAGAAACTGGCTCGACGTTGCTAAATCTGCGTAAAATTATGGAGTTGTTCAAATTTTTTGATTTTTTTTCAGTATTGAATAATAGTGATGCCACAGATAACACCGTAATTAGTTTTGCTTATTTGCAATGGAATCGTAAAAAAACAATAAGAATGTTACATTTCAAAGAAATGCGGTATTTTTTCCGTTTCTTTTAGAACGGGTGCTATTCTCTAATTTGACCAGTTTTAAAGATGATGAGGGGATAAATGTTCTTAAAGTTTTAATCGATATAATATACAGAACAAAAATTCAAACACACTCGTATATAAAAAGAGAAAATCTTGCTTAATGAGAATATGTGCATATAGAATAACATTATACGAAAATAAAGCTTCTATAGGATGAAGTTAAGAATAACGACGGGCGTAATAGTATGTCTGAGGGGTTAACGGCGGAGATGTTGGAGTTTAATTTGTAGCCGAGCGCGATTGTATCCCAGAGAGAAATTAACTTGTAAGACGCTGGATGGAAGTTGGGTAAGAAATTAACGCGCCCGATCTTTTCGCGTGGAAATTAATTTGCCCGGGGTGACACAGGGGTTTTTGAGAAAGGGGTTGAGCGTGGATCAGACGAGGGGGTGGAAGGAAATTGGTTGCGGGCGAGGGTGGTTTAGGAAGCGGGGGGTGGTTGATGCATCAAGATAGAAATAGGGATTGGAATAGGGGGTGAAGGGGTTCGGGATGAAGAACGATGAGGCAGGTGCCAAGAAGGGCGAACCATTTCCGCAACCCCCTATCCGCTCCGCCCGCCCGAATAGATTACGTTCAGGGGTTCGGAGATGGAATGGTAGATCTGTATTCCTAGAACAACTTCAAAAGCCCGGAACTGAACGTTCCGGAACTCTGGTTCCTGGTTACGTTTCGGTTTCTCTTAAATATAGTTCGCCGGTGGGAAATTTGTCTAGCGCTCCGCGGTTCGTGCATAAGTAGGCGATTTGAATGTAATGTTGGGGAAAACGTTGGTATGATTGGGTGGTCGCAAAGTTCACGCGTCTCTCTCGGTGGTTACGTGGGGGTTATTAGAATCGGGAACGGAGAAGAGTTGAAGCATTTAGTTATGGCTTACAGGTTTAACGTGGTGGTTAAATCTGTTTTTTCAATTCCCAGAAATTTTTACGTACGAGTGTGTTTGTGATTTAGAGATAGACTGTGTGGGAATGGGAATAATTGCTTGAGAAACAGCGGAACAAATACCCAGAGACTAGATTTATTTCTATATTGATGCTTGTCGAACAATCTGTTTTCCGATTTCCAGAAATATATTTGATACGAGGTAAGGATTCCAGATTTTATCATTTCTTGATGAAGTTCTAGCTCCTAAGTTTCAAACGGAGTTTCGGCTCCAACACTTTTTAAAGTTGTTATGAGTTTTAATTGCCTCTGGTACTTACATACCTTCCCCATTTTTGGAGGGTGTTGTCTTGGTTACATTGCATTAACAAATCCCATAAATTTGATCTCAATTATTTGGCTCATGTAAGAGAATTTTTTCAATTCAGAGATTGATAGTTTAGGAATGGTCTGATCTAATTGCCTGAGATGCCGTGGAACTCAAAAATACTAAGGACCTAAATTTATTTTTGTACTGATGCTAGTGAAGCAGATGGCGCTTTCATCGGTTAACTTTCTGTAAAATTCAACCGAGATGTATTACACCTACTAATTATATCTATGATAACACATCTACGGAATCAGAGGAACGATGATTGAGCGATTGACTAGGACGTGGTTGAGAACCTTCTATTTTATGAGAAGACTGTATAAGAAAACATAAGGCCAAATACAAACATATCAAACCGATTTTGATTAACTTATTGTTTACACTTCAGTACATAAGCATCAAAATTGAGCATATGACTACTTGTACTTTTGAAAACGAGTCTAATCACTATGTAAAGTTAGATAAAATACAAGGCTAAGAATCAAAATGATTTAACTACGGGAATTTTCTCCAGAGAGTGGTGAAAAAACTGCATTGAATGCCCGAATAGGCCTCATGAGACTTAATAGACAAAAGCGCCTACCTCTGGTCTAGGATGTGTAAAGGAGTTTACACGTAGCTGTAACTCAGCTGTGTTGTTCAGTGATTCTATAAAAGTATTTTCACGGAGAAATGTTACTTTAAAATATCATTGGAGTCGAAGTGATAAGGAAATATTGATTCTCCTACCTCTCCATTTTGACTATCTTATAGATCCACCCGTACGAAAAAATGGTTTGAAAAACTTTGATTCCCTCTTTATACTCTAAGTTGAGAATTGAGTATATTTCTCATAATTCTCTCCGACTCCAAGGTCCCGGGTTCGAATCCCGGCTAGTCGGATTTTTCTGGCTAGGGAATGGTTGTGTGTCTTTGTAAATAGTAATAATTATCGAAATGGATGTAATTGGGATGTTCATGTTTACATTAGAGAAGTTATTATTATAATTCTAAACCTCTGTCCACCGTCAATTCAACAAATTAATACATCCGCGATGTCATTGCGTGAAAGGGAAATTTATTCTTACGTCTAACATTTCATCATATCCTATATTTCCTCGCAATCTTTTGGTGGAAATTCACGGATATTTTCACAGAACGTGTTTAATTCATAGTTTGACGGTACATAATTAGCTATTTCATCTCTCTGTACTTGATATTCCATTCTCTTTCCCCCCTTTCAATTCAAAATAACCTTGGAAAAAGAGTTTAGCGGAGTATATTGAGGAGGAAATTCCGCTTTGAGAAGGTGAACGGATCTTTCTAATGAGTTTCAGTAACACAGGAATCCATTTCTGGTGTTACGAAGACGCTTCTACGGCTTCTGTTACATAAAATTACGTAAAGAGAAGTAGTTCATCTTTATGACACCTCAAGGACGTCCCCAGCATAATAACTTTTGCCTCGCTTTGCCCTTAAACTCTCTCCATTTCATTCTATATGTGTTTCTTATTCTTATTTAGTCCTTGATTGCACATTTATTGAATGGAAAGTGTTCAAGCTGAATAGAAAATAAGGTCGGATGATGCAAACCTACTCGTACATCACATTCACCATTTCATCGCCTTTTTTAAATGATACTGATTCCAAATAAAAAGCGAAAGTGTATGCCAGAAATGGCTAACACATGTAATTTTGTAATCCAACGTATTCAAAATAGATTTCATACTAAACATTCCCTTTCTATCCCAATATTTCATTTGTGAGAACGGCGTGTTATATGCCTTCGAAGGTCTCCGTTTAATTGATCATTCAATAGTGAAAGGGAAGGGTTAACTTTTTAAAGTATACGGGTTTTCCTTTCATATTCATGCAATTGTTCAGATTTTGCCATCTTTTCTCTTCGTTTATTTAAATTTTCCACCCATTTCTTGCGTAAAATTTCATCATTTTAGGTATCCGTTGTAGACTCTTCTTGTTAGTACTGATAGGTCATTTGTTCCCTCAGATGAAAAGAAAGATTGTATGAATTTCATCATTTTCGGTTCATTTTATTCCTATTTCTCATTGAAAATTTTCTATTTAGGTTATCATAGCCGGTTGAAAACTGTCACCATAAATTTTAAGATCTAAAAACGTTGTAATCCTTTAGCCAAAGTGTGTACTCTTTTGTCACTTGGTCAGTCATTGTATTCAAATCCCATTTTTTTTCCAAAACAAAAATATTCCTGTCACTAAAGAAGTGGAATTCATTAAATCAGTTAAAGAATTTCTTTTAAAATACGAAGATGTTGAATTTCAAAAAGATCAAAGTAGTTTAAAATCTGTACAATTTTTTACACTGTTGATATTCTATTGTGCATTTTAATTTTTTTCTTTACTATATTTCATTGTATTAACTATTTGATTTTTTTACTTAATTTTTCATTGATTGTTATGAAGATTCGGTAACTTCATATCAGCTACCATATCACTTTAGGGGTATCTATGCTCCCTGTAGAAAATGTTTTTTTTTCCATTTGAAATTGATCATGAGAAGAGGAATAAAAATTATAAATGTCCTGTAATTGAAGCTTCGAGGTTAATATTAGCTCTCAGAGAGAAAATTAATACTTTTCTATCCTTTTAAATATTTATTTATTCGAACAACGAAAGGTTCCATCCCCCTGTGTATCGATCCCTACATTAAGATACCGTACAAGTCCTTGGATCGTACGCAGCGAGCGGAAAATGGGATAGACTCGTATCCTGTTTTCGTAGCCTAGTGAAAATCTCTTCGTTTCGGAAATGTTCGTGACGGATAAGACTGCTTCCAGGGGCGGCTCCCCCCAAACGATCGCTCTGCATCCGCTCACACACGTGAAGAGATTTCTATCTGCACCACTCCCCCAGAAAGAAATCCTTGGTCAGTCATCTAAGGCTGTCCCTGCCATTTCCCGCAATCCTATATTCCCCGCACCCTTGTGGGGGTAGCATTTCGGTTGCTATGGCGCTCCCCTTCAAATGTTTCCACCCCCTGACTGCGCTTATTTACTCCTTTTTTATCCCCGATCTAAAAGCCCTGTCGCGTTCCGGTCCGAAAAATGTTCCCCTCCCACGCAAAAAGCGATCTCCCGCCGCGGGAGAAACGTGTGAGATACCACTTTGGCTTTACTTTACTGTGTATCGGCATTGTCCCCGTGGATATCGGCTAATCTCCGGGGAGGACTGCCAGGAATCGGTTTCGGATTAGCTGTTTGTTCAATAGAGGTTTTTACAAGATTTCTCAGTAACATGTTTTCTTCTACCGATTTTAAACATTGATATAAAATTATGGTTGTTTATGCACTTTAAGAGCGACTGGTTGATTTTTAAATTTATCGAGAGCCATGCTAAGATTAATGCCAGAGGTATTAAGTTGTCGTGAAAGAAAGGGAAATATAATCGATATGAGAAGGCGTGACTTCGTGGAAAGCCATTTGCAGAATGAAAACACTTCGTACTTTTCCACAGAAAATTTATTTTGCGACCGGTTTCATAAGCGAGCTTACATCTTCAGGCACAGAGAAAATATTTGTCACAGCATATATAGGATAGTAGAAGGGGCGAAGGGTTAAAAATGGGTGGAGGTGTGGGTGCATGGAGGAATAACTTGCTTATGAAACCGGTCGCAAAATAAATTTTCTGCGGAAAAGTACGAAGTGTTTTCATTCTGGAAAGGGAAATGTTTACATATTTTCTAAAGAATTAATATCTTGTGAATACATGTGAAGATAATATATTTCGGAACTGTATTAAGCGTAATTTTTCTGTCCTGAACTTCCATACAAAATACCTTTTTCAATGGTTTTATATTCGTTGCTATTCTACGAGCCTTAGCTGAGCTTATAGAATCGGCTGAATGGAACAAGCAATATACTTGCGAAAATAATCTAAATTTAGGATTAATGCGTGTGGATTTCCTTAAATTAATTGAACCTGACCCTCATGGCAAGCCTACATGCTATGGAGGGCCGACATTTTTTATACATAATACTACCACGGGAACTTAGCGAATTTTACTTTCGCATTCTGCCTTTGCTAAGTATTAATTTCTGAAAGAAAAACCCTCTGAAATACTTAAAGATCCATTATGAACCTTTGAAAAGTTAATTGGCGCAAAAACTCGGACCCCATTTGCCGTTAGGAAGCTTAATTTGGGAGAGAACGTTGCGCAAAAAAGGAGGAAGAGGAGTATGTTGTAGCAGCCACGTTATCCCAGTCAGGAAGCGTCGCTGTGTGTCAGGAAAAAATTAGGGCGTGCTCTCCGTTGCCACTTGCAAAGGCAATTTTCGTATCGGTGTGTATCAGAGCACCACGTGATCATTAAGATTAGGTTTATGGGGATTTCCTCTCCCCATCTCATGGCTGCTTTCTTGCCGGGCTGTTTTTGCCGATGAAGTTCCCCCACTAATAGAGGTTGAGCCAAACCGAAGCAATACCTTAATCTCTTTAATTCCCAACAAAAAGAGGTCTTAAGGGGGGTAAATGCTCTCTTTCTGTAATCCTAGCATACTTCCTGATGTATTTTATTCTCTCGATAGTGAAGCAATTAGCTTTCTTAGGGTCTCTGTACGTCTCAATATTGTCAAGAGCAGGATTTTTAATTTAGCAGTGTCCGCTTTGCATACTGAAGCTATTTATTCGTAAGTATACGTGCAAAGATGGAGCGCACAAAAATCACAACAAATCCTTCAATATGTAGTATCAGAAATATTTTATTATACTATTTACACACGAATAAATGCTTTTACTATCTTACTCACTATCGCGACGACCTATAATATTTACAATTTTGGCTTTTCGTGACATAAATTCTCACAAAAGATATTATTTGATTGTTTGGAAAAAATACGTCTGCTATATCCATGTGTGTGGGCCACTTTTGCCGGGAATTACTTTTCGATCGGAAAAAAGAGGCAGAACGAGGCATTCTAGTACGGTAACAAATGTTTCTCCAGAATAATTCGACCAAAGTAGGCATAAACGTCAAGAAGTATGGCAGCTAGTCACGGGATAAATCAACCCAAAACTTGTGTAGGGGTCTTCCGGGTAGTTTCCTTCGAAAAATAGAATCGAGAATAGCGAAATTGGCCCTCGTACTTTTTCCCCGGAAACGTCCCCCTCCAACCCCCGGGGAGTCGTCCTGGGACAGGGCCGCATTGAAAAAAACGAGGAAAAATAGTCCGTTTCGACGCGGCTCCTTTGTCGTGGGGACATTAATGAAAACCACAGGTTGGCCGCACAATTATTTTATTTACAAAATATTACATAAACTAGCATACCTTCGTATCCGCTAGGAGTCCCGATGTGGAGGGTAGTCTAGCGCGTAGACCGTCAAAGGTGCGTACCGCAGACCGGGAGGGCAGTCTTACTAGCTGAATCGCTGCAGACCGGGGAATTAGTCTACCAGTTAGTTCGCTGCAGACCAGCAGGAGGCCGGTCTAGCAAGTGAGTTCACTGGAGACCAAAAATGATCTAACTTTGGGGCTTTTTGGTCGGCTTTATATACCGTTTTGGGGACAGGGTTTGGAGGGGCCCCAACGTAGTTGGAAGTGCAGTAGTGCATTTTGACTAATGTGTTCACGTGGTTCGAGCATGGTTATAGTTTACGGGCTTGCTGAGGGCTCCAACGGCGTCAGTGCAAGGGGTCAAGGGGCGAGGCGTCCCTTGTAGATCACACATTCTACGAGCTCGCCGGAGGTCCCAGGGTGGTCGGAGAGGGTTTTGCGTCCAATATGGATCGCGCATGGTTTTATGTGTTAGTTTATGTGTGAGATTGCGGCCCCCCCAACATCACCCCCTCGGCAGTTAAAACCCCGGGAGGTGGACAGAGTAGGACTCCTAGTCGGTATGCGGAAATGCTCAATCAGTGGTACAAAAAGTAAAAAAAGAAAAATAAAAAAATAAACCTAGACAAAAACAAAAAAAAAATGCACAATACGTTTACTTTCACTTCACTATGTCACAAGGAATTACATTAATTCCGTAAACACAAAAAAAAACACATCACATTCCGATCGTTTGCAACACTGACAGTTAGGCGTTCGTGTCAATTACTATCACCACACTATATGGTCGGTTCCAACGGAATTAGGGAAATCTGCTCTTAAGTCTGGGTGGTTTCTCACCAATGGTCTGGAGCTGCCCCCGATGGATGTAGAGTGGCCACCGATTGACGGTGGGAAATGGATGCAGAGTGGCCACCGATAGACGGTGGGAGGGTACCAACAGATGCATGGGATTCACCGGCGGATGCAGAGCGGACGCCGAAGGATGATGAGCAGCTACCAAAGAAGGCGAGGTGGCCGTGGTGAAGGGGAACAAAGCAGCACCCGCGATCCACGAAGCAGCAGCCGCGACCCACGAAGCAGCAATCGCGACCAACAAAGCAGCAGTTGCAACCCACGAAGCAACAGAAACGGAAGGTGGAAGGCCGTAAGAGGACACGCCTTCGCCGATTGTGGGCTTCCGTTGGGGAATGGTATTGGGCTCGGGAGGGGAGAGAGGGGGGTCGTGAGAGTCTGGTACTTCATCTGCCGCCACGGCGGTAATATTGCTACGGTTATCAATACAAAGGCGATGCTGGACAGTTCCTCCCTCATTCATACCCACCTTAATGGGGTAACTTCCAAGCCACAGTTGCTCCGTATCCCGAACATTACATAATAAAACCGGAGCTTTTCCTTCGGGTGAAACTCTGACTAGAATGGGCAATACCATAACATCGCGACCGCCATCTACTAAAAGGACTTCTATGTTTGCGAGTTGCTCGCACCTTGCTTCCAACAGAACAATTGAAAATGGAGGAACCCTTACGTTTTCCCTTATGCATAATACTTCGGGATCTACACTGTCATGCGATTGTATAGGAACAACTAATCGGCCTTGG
This sequence comes from Sympetrum striolatum, assembly GCA_947579665.1. NCBI lineage: Eukaryota > Metazoa > Arthropoda > Insecta > Odonata > Libellulidae > Sympetrum > Sympetrum striolatum. The sequence continues at coordinate 14,928,992 of OX388346.1, forward strand.
ACATCAGTCTGGTTTCCATTTATACCATTCAAACCCACTGATTCCCTTCCGCAAACATCATGTGTTCCTAAACATTCTTCCTCTCTCAGTGTTGCGCCTGGCGCCATCCCCGCAATAAATCGGTTCCCTCCGTTTTCCTTATCTTTTCCACATCCCTGCTTGAAATCCCTGTGTTGAAACACCTCCTGAAATCTCGCCGATTGTCCCTCGACAATAATCGGTTCAATTAGAGGCCCGTCTTCATTTAGTCCCTCCCTTGATTCAAATACCTCCTGAAATATCGCCGATTGTCCCTCGACTATACTCGGCTCAATCAGAGATTCGCTCTCATTTATTCCTTCTCTTGGTTTCACAGCTGCCCTTTCACAAACAAATTGATTCCACTCATCCTCTATCATCTGTGTCGCGTTGTTATCATACTTAAGCTCGGACTCATTGTAAGCAAACTGTTTTGATGGAGTTTCTGATGGATGTTCGAAAACAATGTAGTCTACTGCAGGTCTCGAGGCTTTACTTGTTGCCAATACTACTCTATGATTTTCCCCTATTGTTAAGCTAGAATTGTCAAGGCTTATTTTGCAACCATACTTTTTCATAAAATCAAGTCCTAGAATTCCATCGTAATTAGTGTTACCTAGATCTGCAATTCTCTGGAAGCGCGTGAAGTCGCTCGACCGCAAATCCAATTCCTACCCCTTCAAAGCATTGATTAAATCGTATCGAAATAAGGCGATAAGGCTCTTTGATGCCTCCCCAACGATCGCCCAGGGCCGACTTTTTTCACGCCAAGGGTGGGCTCATTGTGGGCCGAGCGAGGAAATTGCTACTTTTGTATGCTCTTGGATTGCTGCGGGGGCCTCTGGACCGCTTTTCGGAGGTCTTTTACGGGCGTGGGGATGGGGCAGTGGGGGCCGATAAAGGGGTAATTGCGTGAGTGAAAAGGGGAATTGAGGAGTTTTAATTCGGAGGATTCTGCGGCAAAATCCTCGGCCAAGAGAATTGGGAGAAGGCTTTCATTAAGTAGGACCAGCCAAAAGTGAAGTGTAATGGTGTGAGCTCTCTACGTGCGAGATGCTTTATGTGGCCAGCTATAGGAGAACTCCGAAATTAATCACAGTGAAATACATGTAGAAACAAGAGCCTCAGCTAGAGCTTCTACTTTAGAATTTTTCGGCGTATTGGAGTTAGAGGTGCCACTTTGAAAATGTCGCTATTTGTAACTTGAAATTACGATGGATGAATACTTTTATAAATGAATGTGGAGAATTTTTAATTTCAAGGACAGATGCAATATCACACCATTCATTCACTTTATATTTTTCTTTATGCAAGGTGCCCCCAAAGTCTCCTTACAATTTCAAAAATTACCATTAAGATGATTTGTGAGATATGTTATTAAAATTCATTCTATGTAGTCCTTCTACACAGAAGTTTCATCCTGTGTGGTCGTTATTTCCCAATAATTGCAGTATTTAAGCGGATGGTGAATAAATACAGTACGAAGAAATATACCGCACATAGAATTTTTCATAATAATTTTCATAAATTTATAATTTTATTCTATATATTACACATTTTATTACATTTACATATTTTAAATGATATTATAATGTATCTTATGATTTTAAATAATTTAGATGAAGAAATACCGTAGAAATTACAATTTAGTTTTATTTGAGGAAAATAGTGAATTTTGGCTGGTTTGCGTGACGGTGACTAAACATCAATAAATTTTATTTTGGGGAAGTTCATCTTATTACGTACAAGAACATAATCGCAGAGAAAACAATGGAGAAAACATATTGTAGGACTTAGAATACCCTTGTTTCCGGAGAAAAGTGCACAACAATATCAGCATAGATCAGTGTTTGCCGAAACCTTTTGAAGTGTTGTAGCCGCTACCGCTCACTTAAAGGACGAACAATAGAAAAATTGTAGAACTAAAACATGCAGTTTTGAAGGTAACATTTCAAACTAAATCACTCGGCAATGCGTTTTCTTTTCGGGTCGATGATTGCTTTATGTATATGTTTCAACCCCATCAGTTTGTTTTTCCATTTAATATTCGTTTTCATTTCATTGTCACACCGGTAATCATTATGCACCGTTGTATACTTTTAGTCTTTTTGCGAGACCTTCCCCTTTTTTCAATCAAGTTCGAGCAAAAATTGAAGTTACATCCGTTGAAAATGATCAATTTTTAATTCCGAATTAAATTGCATTCGAATCGGTTATTTTCGAACCCGGTAGTTATCACCTGCGTGTATGGGAATACCAACTCAGTGGGAATGAAAATTTCCCTCATACCAATCCACTTTTCCTTTAACAAAATATAAGCCTTTGACATATCATGTTGGATGAAATATTGTCGGTTTTAAAAGGCAATTCCCTCGATGCGGAACAAAATTTTTCCTCTGATGGATACTTTATGATTGGAGTTGATTATTCCTGATGAATACGAAAAAATGAAGCTTTTGTTCCGCTGATATTTTTTCGGTCCCCGAGGTTGGACAAAGAATGCCTCTCCCTCAGTCATACGCTGGGGATGTTTTTTGGAGGCCTTCTATCGATCCTACGTATACGCAACGACGTGTAGTCCCACCGCAGCGTTGCACCAGTTACGCTAGCCAGAAGTTTTTTTGGTAATGGAATTCTCGTTTAATCAACGGAATTCTGTCACTGTCTTTCAAAGTTACGTAACACCTCTGAAGTGTATTGTTTACAGCTTCAAACGAATGGAAAGGTTTGACTACCTAATTTATTTCAATTTCTATGATTATTTTGCCATTGGCTTAGCCATAGATTTTAGATTAAGATATATATGAGTGACGCATTTTCGTATGGCAGGGGGTGTAGTAACACCCTCACCCCTGCCCAAAATACCATATCCTCTCCATTAGGCTGTGGTAAGAACGATCTGAAGTAATTATATGTTTTTGCGATTACTTTCTTGTAACGTTTTGCAAATGCTTCTTGTAGATTGCGTTTGTTGTTTACTGAAGCTAAAATTTTATTTAATTTGTCTAAAAGTTCCCAACCGATGATTTCTTCAATAGTGAAACCATATTAATTCAACATTTTTGAAAGTTTAAGTATCGAGGATTATGAGTTAGTCCATTTAAAACTCGTATATAGTTTAATTCTACAATTCTTTAATGAGTGCTGAATGGCACCTAAGAGTTTTCATCATAATATTCGTTTTTTTTCAATTCATTTTGAAGTTAGTGTCCAGACAACATATCTTCAGATATTTACTAATTTTAAAATGCTGATGCTCACTGAGTACTCGGAATAAGATTGTCGCTTTAAAAATCTCGAAAGCACGAAATCAGCTGACTGATTGAGCGAGAGTCATTTCATCAGCAATCAGCAAAACAAATTTAAATCTAGAAAATAATTATTTCGCTGATACCAAAAAAATGAACCATTTTAGTTTGAGAAATTAAAATGTCTAGTCTGTAGGTAATGTGATATATATTTATAAATCAACGTCACGAGATTTGCTGCCAACGCGAAGGAAATTTCTCCAACAAACCATATAAGAAAAATACTTGGCATGTAATTGGACGTCTTGGAGAGATTTCGCACTGATTGGAGACCTCGGTACCCGCACCTGCAATATAAAATCAGCAATTAATTCGATTTTCCCCGACATAATGCATCCGGTCCGAAAGTGCTGAGAGCTAAGGGAAACGATACCCGGCATTGAAATGCCTACGATTGAGTGGAAATTATTTGCAGTGAAAAATGGAAGCCCGCTATCGCTTAAGTTCTTTTTCCACGGTTCATTATTTTTTCTCCTTCGACAAGTGAATGCAGAATTCCACCCCGCCGGCGATTTCTCCCCATTTCAAAGATGAAAGTTCTCGAGGGGAAATCTTCCACTTTCTTTTGTCTGCAACGGGCTTCGATAAAAGCGATCGAGGAATGAATGCCTCTTCGGGCGGTCGTCGTCTTTCAATTTTCTTGTTTTCCCGAGGAGATAATTCAGCAGAGAGTGCGAATAAGGATACCCAACGCACTTCCCGATTTGGAGCGCCTCGCGGAATTTTCCGATCGATGCGATATCGACGAGTGAAAGTCCGCGCGTAACTCTCGGCGATGTTCGTAATTGTGAGCTTTCAATCTGTATTAGGTGATGTAAATGTTTCGACTACTTTTGGTTGGAGATAAACCTAATAGTGGCTTTCCTTCATCCATCGTTTTGTGTAACGCCTCCGAATCACTTTTTGTGTCACTTATGGTCATTTCCCAGTTGATGTTCCTCTTACCTGAGGAATGAAATACAGTGGAACCTCGGTTCTCGACCGCCTCTGTTCACGACCAACTCGGTTTACGACCAGCTTTGGCAACCAAAGTTTGGCTCGGTTGGCGTACAACAACTCGGTTCACGACCAAGGCCAGTTCAGTAGGCAACCCCGACATAACACAGCATCGTTCCTGAGAAACAGTTGCAGACAGATTGATCCGTGAACACAGTTCGTGAGCAATTTATCTTTAATTACTTTATCAGTGAAAAAGGACAAATTCCATAAATATAATAACATTTAGCTATCTTAAATTCAAATTACTGTATTTTATATTTATTTCGTAAAAAATATTAATGGAAGGGAATTCATCTTCACAGCTCTAGCCTCCTCCTACTCGACCGGTATCTTACGTAAAGTATTTAATTTTAAATAATATCCACGTAAAGTATTAAAATTAAATTTTTTATTTATTTTTTATAACTAATTTTACAAGTCATTTATGTGCATTCTATACAAAAATACACTTAAAAAATACAGTTTCAGAATTTGTAACGAACTAATTGTATGTACATTAATTTCAACGGGAGAAATTGTCTCGGTTCACGACCAGGGTCCAGGAACAGATTAAGTTCGTGAACCGAGGTTCCACTGTATATCCTGATGCATGGAATATTTTTCATTTGACTTTTGGTATGGAATAGAGACACGTAACTTTCATCTACTTTCGTTATAAGGAAATAATCACGAGGAGGTATATATAGTTTTATATTTTATTCTTCCTTCTAGCGGAGGATTGGAGAAGTTAGTAACAATAATAGTTAGGGATATTAATGTTATTACACGTTTTTACTCTAACATGTGCCACTGGAGGCTTGCAGGACTATTATGTAAATAAGCATGTAAATATATATATTAAATTGTGATGGTGATGAAGGGTTTTTGCTACCACATTCTGAATAATGCATTATTTTTCATTAGTCAATTGTTGCAAGTGGAGAAAATGCATTTTTCATCTTCATTTGTCGTGCTTGTTCATGTCCGTTATGACCAGAAAACTAGGGTTGTGTGAGTGTTGTTGAATATCAGCATTGATTGAGGTCCCTCCATAAAGAATTCTAAGGACAGTTTCTGTTTCTCGGAGAGGCATTGTAATTCAGTTCGAATATTGTGGTTCAGTTAGTCATGGACCACTCATTCTGACATGTCGAGAAAAGCAAAGAAAAACTACCCTCACTCCTTACCGTGTGTTAGATGGAATAAGAAACTTTTATTCTTTATTTCGCCCGAATAAAGATGATTCATTATTATTATCGTACTTAGTAAGCCTCATTTCCCCATTTTAGATCTTAGTAGATTATGTTAGAGGGTAAATTCCATTTCAATGACAATTTTTCGTCCAAAAAAAATTGAATTACCAATGTTAGAGCGGCTGAGGTTCCAATCGGCTGAATACTTTACAGTCAGACTTTTAAGTACGCAGAGATTCTACGCAATCGACATGCGTTCCATATCACAGTGCCAACGCGGATGTACTTGGATTAAACAGCAAAGTCCATATAATTATTCATTAGCGCTATCTCTCCGCTAATTAACTTAGTTATTGAATTTATCTAGATACTTCAATCTAGAATCATAAAAAGCTTTATCTTATCATCAGCGAATGAGTCATTTTCACTTCAGATGCCCTTGGTCAAATAGAAATCTTACCTCTTTTTATCGTATTCTTAACTTTCCCAACTGAGAGATTCAAATAAAGCGTTGAAATAGGTATCTTTCCGAGTATGAAAACCTCAAATTAATTACCATAGCATTCAAGATTGAATCTGTTTTTCTTCACTCATATAGTATTGGTGACGGTGCCTCGAAAAAATTCTTCCTACTCCCTTGGTCATTCGTTATTTTGTCATCTACCTCTCTGGTTTGTCTCTTTTCTTTCCACAATTTTTGTTTCTCTCTGTCTCTCTGATTCTTCTCCCTTCTGGTTTTGCTTCCATCGACTTATTGGGAATGTCATTTTGAGTCATGCTATCCAGAAACCCATTTTATTTCATACTTGCTTTAGTTCAATTTCTGAATGGTTGTGAGCTTTAAGGATAAGAATGGATACGAAAGTTATTTCTCTTATTCCTATTTTTGTGTCATAAACCTGACAATAAACTATACTGGCTTGTTACTACTCTACTAGCTTATTGTGTGCGTTAGTTTTTGGAAAAATGTTTAAACTTTCTTTTAAAAATGTTCTAAACATATGTGTCCCGTTCCCAATCTTCCATTTTTCTGCTTTCTATTTCTTATCTATGGGTTATTGAATCTTCTCTCCACAGGTATAGACATTAAAGTTTTCAGGAGGCTAAAATTAATGAATAGGTAGGAATGTGAGAAGCCTAGATGGTAAATGAATTTCAACGAAGTCTATTCGCGTTGTTTAACTCAACCGCAGAAAGATTAAACTTCGCAATTGCTTTGGAAAATTTTATCCTATTGTGAATTGCTCGATGAATATCCTATTACATTCATATATTATCAATGAAGTGGAATCAAAGTATCTCTTTAACTTTTTCCTTTTTAATGAATTCTTCAATTTTCGTTTCTTATTTTACAATAAATGTTAACTAGTGCATCCTTCCACCAAACATTAGCATGCTATTTCTATGGTATTTGAACTGTTTCACTATCTCATCCCAAAGAGTTTAATGCTCAAACGCGTTTACTTTAGGATTACTGCAAGGGAAATTATGGGTAGATGGGATAGGAGACTCTTAGTCTCAATCATACACAAATAAAGTCGATTATTATTATCAATAAGATTATGCAGTATAACAGTTTTTAGATCTCAGAACAAGAAGTTGATAGTTTACGTTAAATTTCGAAAAACAAAAATCCGCGTAACATCCTACAACATTCATTATTGCATGGTGTTGGGAGGAATAATATAATCTAATAACATTATAATTTATTTAAACTATGAATGAAGTGAAAGACATGGTGGAAGACTTTCTATCTCTCCGCAATGCAGAATTTCCGTACTTTGATTTTCGATCTGTGACTATCAGCTATTCTGATATAAAGTTGCAATATTTATGAGATAACTTCTTGATAAACAATTGTCTCACCATTATGTCTTTTTATCTTAGTTCATGATGTGTATTCTTCAACAGAAATTACATCTATTTGTAGAAATTCACCACCTGGACGGTGAATGACGTGGAATTATCTCATTTCTTCTAATAAGTTGATTCTATCATACTTCTGCTAATTTCATCATTTGTCTTGAAATTTCGATATCCTGTTATCTTACAATTTAAGCGTCTAGCTTTTTATTACAACTGAAAGACGAATGAAAATTTAGAGAATTCTTTCTTTGGTAATTTAATATTTTCTCCCTTTCTTTAATATGATAAAATGTAGGCTACTGATGGTTCTAGTGCCAAATACCAAAAACCATCAAAACCACCGCTCTTGTAAATTTCACCCTACATGCATTTCATATCTATAGGATGAACTAGAAAAAATCACAAAAGCTGCAAAATTATTAACTGCATACAATTTATTGCATTACTCCTAACTTTTCAGATTCATTATATACCTTTAATACTAGCACTTGCTAAAGTAAGGATAATGAATATCTTATGCGGAAGGTTGTATGAAAATTCATCAGAACGTATGTACACTCCTGGCCAAAATTAATGCAGCACCTCCCTAGCGATCCTTACGGCCGGTGCTGCGTTAATTTTGGCCAGGACTGTACTTGAGTCGAGAGTTGTCTATATTTAAATAGTGCAGAATTGAAGTGTAGTAGTTAGAATTTAATTGCAACGTAAACCTAAGTAGGTCGTTTTCCATTTTATCCTCAATTGGAAAGATGAATGAATCTGAGAAGGGAAATGATTTGAAATCGCGAGTTTGTGCGAAGAAATAAAGAAAAGGCCTCTGAGCGAATACGTTCCGCGGGATGGCCATATCTTTCCCAAGGTCAGAAGGTCTTGGCGTGATTTCCCATTATCTTATATTAGGAAGTGAAATGGTCGCGAGGATGCGGGAGAAATTGTTTTCTGAGAAACCTAACGGCTCTCCCCCGCGCAGCCTGGCTTCGAATCTCCCTCAACTGGAATCTAACACCCAATGGTAATACACGGGGGGCGCTTAACCTAATTTAAAAAGAGGAGGGGGGAGGTGAAAATTTCACGAAAAAAATTATAATAGTCCGACCGCTGCGGACAGCTGCTGAACCTTTTGTCTCATTTCGGACGAAAGTCCGGAGAAAAAATGCATTCCCTTGTAAATGATCCCCGAAATATTTCCAGCTGCTTTTCAGCAGATCCCGAAAGTGACGTCAGAGGGAAAAAGGTTCCCCTTCCGTGCCATTGCTCTCCAAATGCGCCGATGCTTTTTTGTTATCCTTAATGACGTGTGTTGGGCGGAACTCCGACTTTGTAACTCCGAAGACATTTGCCCAAGGAATGGAATTCCGATTTCTCTGGATTGGCGATAAATTCTATCGGAGTCGCTGTGCATTAGAAATCTTTTGCCTACGGTCTTTTTGCTTGGATGTATTTCTTCGTATTTGGATTCTTTTTTTTATTGATCGCTAGACAATAGAGTATCACACCCGAATGAACTATCAACGAAATGCAAAAACTCTTCTTAACTGAAGTAAATGTACGGTGGTGAAAGAATAATTGGCTGCGGTGGCGGAGTGGTTAGCCTAGCAATCTAATGCCATGGTCCCGGGTTCGAATCCCGGCTAGTCGGAGTTTTCTGTCTAGGGAATGGTTGTGTCTTTGTAATTAGTAATTAATTATTGAAATGGATGTAATTGGGATCTTCTTGTTGCCATTAGAGAAGTTATTATTATTAGAGGAAAGGAATTAGGAAATCGGCTACCATTTGTTTATCTCACAATGCCCGTTCTTGTATACTTCCCCGTAAAATAGAATTTTATCGAAATATTGAAGTGAATGGTGAATATTTGCTATTTCAGACACGATCCGATGTGAGAGCCCACTTCTCTAAATAATCTTAAATTGTTATATGTTAAGTATCTTAATTTATAGCTAAGTATGAAATATTTGTGGCTCATTAATGCAGCTAAACCCGTATGAAAATACCAAGCAACATACTCAGTCCGTAGCAGGACATTTAATTTTTTTATTAACACTACGGTAATATAAATATAAGTTTTTTTATCAACTAACCGAGTAGGCAGTCACCTACAGTGAAATTTAACTAAGTTACATAGGATGAATGGTAACAAACTTTGCACAAGAAAGTTTGTGTCTTTACCCTAAGTTGTACGAGAAGTGAAAAATAGTGACTTGGCTGGGACTCAAACCCAAGTCTCCCATTTTCCGTGCAGGTATTCTAGTTGTTCTTGGCATTCCAGTAGTTCTAGGTATTCTAGGCAGTTCCGTGGTTAATACACCCGGCCAGAAAGTGTGAGATCTGGGAACGAGTCCCAGCCAAGTCACTATTTTGCACTTCCCGTAAAACTTGAACTAATTTAATTAATCCAAAGTAAAATTGATCTGAATTTAAAATAAATTAAAGTTTAACTCGGCCTTTTTTGCATCCAAATGACGTAATTTTCACCAATAAATGTCTAGATCAAAGAATTTGGATACACACCCAGTTGAGTATTATTCAGTTTTTGGACACTTTTCAGATATATATTAATATTTGTTATATTTTAGGATTTATCTATACCTTGACTTCAGTTTCATCATACCAGTTAATACAAAGGAAGTTGCTCTTTGCTCGCGATTTGTGTATAAATGACTTTCGCAAGCATACAGATGCATTGTTTCGATTAGAGGTCATATCTTTGCAAATGAAGAATCGTCTGACGCTTGCCCATCACTTATATACCTCGACTGGCAATTATAATCTGCATGCACCTTCGGACACCCTTGGCTTTCTGAGCGACTTCATCCGTTTTATCTCTACGTGACTTTCCTGCGTCACGTTCGAGCAGCTGCGTCAGGAAGTAGATAAGTCAACTTTATATGTCGTCTGAGTTTATTCATCAGAGCCAATGTTTTATTTTTCAGTCCCTCTCTAAACAATGTTCTTGAAAATAATCAACTTATTTTCCTGTCTGAATGGCTAAGGTTAAGCAGGAAGTTTTTAGGTTTCATTTCGGTAAGACAAGACATGTTAGTAAGTGGTTAAGTACAGCAGAATTTTAACCTTTGTTGAATATATAACCATGAATGAAATATGATTAAATATATTATTTTTTGGTCATTGCTGGTTTTGAAGACTTTTTGAAATTCCTGAATATTCAATATCCAGCCATGGTAAGCAGAAATTTAAAGGTCAGCATTGAAGTGGAACTAAAATGAGATATTGTATACTTTCTGCATGAGGATATGGAGGCATGTCTTAATGCCTTATTTAAACTTTTCGCCAAATTTTCTTTGGTTAACGTTCAATTCTCATCACCAATGGCGATTTTTTTAACCTTCAAAGAAACAATGGACAAAATCCTCAAGATGATCATTTTGTTTTATTTGATATTTTTTTATTCTTACCTGAAAATTTATTTTCATACTTTTAATCTTCTGTGTATGTATTATCTACATATATAAACCACTGAGGGTTTTTTATAGAAAAAAAGATTTTCGATAATTTAATAGAACCAATATTTACTTATTGTATTTGTATATGTATAGAACCAATATTTACATATTGTATTTATGTGTTCGGTTGTTAACTTCTTCGAAAGAAATTCTATAACAAATGATTATTCTTACAGCCTCCGAAGGGTAAACTTAATGACAGTAGAATCGGTAAAGTAACTTGGAGTAACTCTCACGAATAATCTATCATGGAGTGCCCACATCCGAAATATATGTGGAAAAGCACTTAAGAAACTCGGCTTCGTCAAAAGAATAGTCGGTAGGAGCGAAGAAAAAGTTCGCTAGCGATGTTACTTAGCTTTAGTTAGGCCTCACCCTGAGTATGCATGTAGTGTATGGGACTCCGCGAGATGCCCTCAGATGCCCACAGCGAGTGTCACTCAGATGTTACATGACGCGGGATGGGAATCATTAGAAGATAGAAGAAAAATTCGAAGGATAAATTTATTAAATAAGTTCAGAGAAATTACGTTCTCAGATGATGTAACCGATATAATGCGACCCCCTGTTAGATGGGCCGTTCTGATACTGCCAGAAAGACTAGGGAAATAGATGCTAGAATGAATATTTTCAAAAATTCATTTTTTGCGAAGTATGTGCGAAAGCAGCAGTTTAGTAAAATAGAGTCAAGGTGCTTGCACCCCCTGACGCACGCCGAAAGGTGGATTGCAGGGTTCTTACATAGACATACTTTGATCTGCGAATCAAACAGTGCAAGGATTAATCATTACCTGTCTCTTGAAGTAACCTGATATAATTGCCTATTTATTTTGGAGTAATTATGTAGATTTTACCTTACTCGATACTGGAAATTTCGAGTGCTGAATTAAGTTTGCCTAAGGTTCTAGCAGGGCTTTGTCCAAGGGGAACCCGCATTTGTAGTAAAAATATATTTTTGGAGAAGAGAGTAACTACAAGGAGAGATTCCGTCCAAGTCTTTATTGAGAGTGACATTTTATTGGACCCTTTTATTGGACGTGAAACGGAGTGGTTGTATCGGGGACTGTCACGTTAAAGATGGTTTGGGAGACAGAGATCCTCTGGAAAGAAACGGAGATAATGGGCGTAATGGTTCGTAATGACATTATTGGTGCCGTCGTACCTATTTGAGATGCATGCGAAGAAAACTGTTTTCTCGCTGAGAAGAACGTGGAGATGTTTACTCCAATTCCTAATGGCTTCATTGACGTAAGATGCCCTTTGGCTCTCTTTCTCCGTTAACATTTCCGTAGAGAACGTCACGTACTAATTCAACACGGAAATACGCAACTGAGGCCCACGGATAGTGCTTAGGGGGGTCTGGATGATGTTTCCACAAAGAAAAAGGAGGTGATCATGCATAAATAGCCTTTTCGTGTTTACGTTGGAGTTGTATATCAGGGAAATTTCAGCCTCTTCGTAGCTTTTTATTGTGATCTGGCGACAGTGTGATGGCCCTTACAATTTATTACACTTTAAACCTTCACTTGAGGTAGAGTTTGCGGCAATTTGAAGAGAACGGGAAATTAAGGGCTGCAATTAAGGTCTTCTATTAGGGTTATCAAATGATCCATAATTTTCTATAAATAACTTAGGGTTCATTTTCTCAAGCTGCAATTTTTACTGTTTTGCAAGCAACTCTGAAATGTATATAATCAGCCATCTACTATTTTACAGTCAAAATGATTCATTATTTGCAAATTCGCTAATTTGACGTATTTGTATTATAATAAAATATAGGTTGAATATCCCCGCTTAGGCTATATAAATTATTCTTAGGAATTTTTAAAAATGTCAGGTGCAGTAAGAATAACGAAAGAATAAAAGAATATGCGACTTAATAGCCATTACTGAAATTACATATTCGAAAAATACTAATTAACAAAGGATATCCTTTTAAAAAACTTTACGTCGAGCATATGTTATCCAAAGAATTTACATTTTTCAATATTCATGTATTCAAACTCTTCTAAATAAATACAAATGAAATACTCAATTTTCCGTTGTGTTTCGCTCGATTATTACTTAGGTATATAATTTGCAAATAACTTGTAAATCGAATAGAAAAGCGTTTTTATTTGATAACTATAGTTTGAAATCGTGATGATTATTTTAATATTATATCATCATGTGATTCAAGTATGTTTTGTTGCTAATTCATTTTTAAGAAGAATTGAAGCTTCAATATTTACTTCCAACCTACTTATTTCTCCAAAATTATCCTTTTACGTATTTTTCTGGTTTAAAATGGTCTATTAACCTCGTTTAGTAGTATGTGTGCATAATTCATTTTAATATTCAACGAAACTTCTTTAGTTTTTTGAGAATTTAGAGATTCGAATTTTTAATGATTAATTTACCGTTTATAATCTTTTGAGTGAATCTTGTATTTTCAAAATTTAACTCTAAAACGAATTATTCAAATCATATTAGAAATCGAATGTTCATATTGAGATATATGCTTGATAACCCTTTTCCTCTTTTCAATATTTTTTTCTTTATTTCCTTAAATTATAAATATTAATATGTGACATCTTTTTACGTAATGAAATGGCGTATATGTAAAGCCTTTGTCAGGCCCAATTTTTTCCCGCCGAATAAATCAGATGTTGTCTGGGAGTCTGTCACCTGTTGCGTAGGTCATGGTTAGGAATTCTTCACCTCCTTTGCATTTATATTAATACCTTGCAAGGAGGCTCGCGCCAACGGGATGCATTTATCTTCAGTCCAACACATATGCAATGCTCGAGCGAACTTATATACATTCTCCCCGTAAAAAGCCTTGTTTAAAAGCCTTCCGAATTCCGACGTTCCCCAAATGGAATGTTAAAGAGAATTTATAATCCCAAATTGAGCGTCCCAACGGCTGCTTAAGCCTTAATCGCGAGGCCATATGTCGCGAGCCCTGCCTAATTAGGGGGCCCCGATAAGAAGCCCCCAATACGCTTTCCGTTGACCCTTTAAGAGGCCCTTACCAACCCGGTGGCACATCCTGAGGCCTCCTTAATTTATTCGTCATATTTCGGTTAGCGAAAGAAAAAGGCAGGGAAAGTAGTCGGCTGTATCTAACTGACCAAGGTTTATCGAGAAAATATGTGACTAGGTCATAACTTATGCGCATAAGGACCCCTTACGTCCGTATCTCCTCCAAGATCGGGCCAATCTCTTCGCTTCACACGAAGCTGCCATTAAAAATTGGGCGGAAGAGGAAGAGGGTTGCGTGGGGTGGAAGGAAGCAGAACGGCGCAAAGAAATGAGAGGGAGGGCCCGGAAGGGGTACCCAATACCTCCACTGCTATTCGGCTCATTCCCGCAGGCGTATCGACCAAAAGTGCTGTCCCGTATCCCGATGCGTATCAATTCTATGCAAAGTATAACTAAAGGGTTGAATGAATCAAATAACTGACAAGGATCTCTATCCCGATATGACCATGCATATTGCTGTAGACAATATAAGGTTGTAAGGCAGTTTTAGCGCCATTGTTCTTTCTACTTCTCCAAATTTAACTATTTAACTAATAATTTTTCAACTTTTTCCAAGAGTTCTTACGCCATGCATCTCTTTTTGGTTTCATCTTTCCTTTTTTTAGAGCATTGACTATTCACTGAGATTTTCGAATAATTAATGTAGATCCTTCCTTTCAAAATATTCTTGTCGTAGTTTTTAAAGAAGAGAGATTTCTTCTACAATTTAAGTGCAAAATTATCTCAATACGTCCAGAAATTGCTGAAAAACTGCTCTTCGAAAATTATTATTATTATATTATTTTCGATTATTTTCGAAAAAGTGAAAAATTTACGTTTTGGTCATGTATCATGCAAAAACATCTGCAGTACTTAAGTCCAAAGTACTCATTCCAACAGGAAGAGTATATTCTATAAGTAAGCAATAGATGTATTTAACATTAATTTGAGCTATAAAAGACAAACGCAGGCCCGTAACAATGATTCATAAGGTGGTTCCCTCTTTCCCCTTATTTGTGCCAACTGAAGAAAATGCTTTAGTTTGGTTACAACTTTTTGTGGAGCAAACGAAGTATTTTTCAATAGATCTAATAGATTATGTTCCACTATGCCACGCCTCAACATGTTAAGGTTACCCTATTTAATTACTACAGTCGTTGAACGAAAGCAGTATAATCTCGAAAAACATTGAAGAATAAAAGGAAATTTATTTAAAATATAATAATTTCCTCGACTAAGAATTTAATCATGGTCTAAAGCAGGAAATCAGCCAATTCCTTTCCCAGCTCTGCCAATTAAGATATCGAGTGTCGCCGCCACATCCGCCCAAAACCCCTGTCAAATGTTCCAATTCCCGGACTGTCCTGATGAAACCCGGACGTGACGCCCCTGCGGAGTGCCCTTCCGTGGCGCCCATGAGTCCGAAAAGTTCTCCGGAGAGCCCCGCCCGTCCCCCGGCTGTTGTGCTGGCGGAACGGTGTCCATTTTTCGGCTAGTGTATATTTTTTCCAGGGGAGGAAGTCGGGAGCAGGTGAGGGATAGGTGGTGCGGCAAAGAGGAAGCGGGAAGGATAACTCAGTTCCGTTTTGGATGAGCAGTGACCGTCGGACGGTGACCCTCTCATCGGCCTCCTCTCATTTCCAGCTACGTCCTCGGGCCATCCGTCTCTTGACCATTCTTTTCTTACTGGAGGCCGAAAATGACCACCTCGAACGCCTGGCTCATTAATCCTGTGCAGGAGGGCCCACCACTGCAGCGATCAGCTGTTTGATGTCCTTTGGGGCAGATCCCTCCTGCGGCTCCTTCTGGAAAGATCCTGCAGAAGTTTCCGGTGCGCCGCCGGTTGTGAGAACTGCGGCATCGGGTCGTTTAACTTATGTTAAGCGGTGTTGCGGTTGGGACGGGAGCGATTTATCTCGTTGCCAAGGGTGATGAGATCACAATCAGCTGAAAAATGTTCCAATATTTTATGAGGACGACTGTGACGTACCCCCTCTGTCACCGCGAGAACCAGGGTATTTTGGTACTTCATCGGCTCCTGTCACAGTAGTTACCTGACCTTAAACTCAAAAGAATCTACCGATAGTGATGTTTTTATAACTGTAGGTCATTTTTCTCCCGATATCATTGAACGCAGTCGTCAGGATCTGTTCTCGGCAGGGTTCCATTCGAAGTGTTTTTATAATAAAAATCTCATTTGGCGTCATCCTCCATTTGCGAGCCGTTGAAGGTGAAATAGTCGCACGATGATGGAATGCAACATCAGTCTCATGCTATGAGAGGGGAAATCTCACACTTACTTTGACATGATCTATTGTGGTAAGATGGAGAACTTTTTCAACGTAAATCCTTTATTTTGCATTAGCATCCGATAGAGACGTGGACCGAAGTAACCGAAGACTTATTCGATTTATAGTAATAGATTTATCATATGCTTTTAAATTTGTAACTCATATCACATAAGAGACATTCAAAGTTGAACAATGCAGAAATAAATAAAATGAACAACGTATTTATTTGAGGCTACTTAGAGACTTTAAAGTTTCATCTTCCATTCAACTCATCTTCAATGTAAACAATCCAATCACTAATTAAATATTAAAGTTAAAATTTATATTAATAAAGAATACGAAAAATATGGTAGCGGATTTAAGAAACTTTAGTGAAGCTTAGGAAAATTTATCCTTACCGGGAAAACACCCACAAAAAGAGTTGTGAAAAACCTGCACAAACATAGAGAGAATAGTAACTAAAAGATGTATTAATAGGCAAGTAACAAATATTCAATTATTAATGGAATGGTTCAATAGAGCATTAGTTTATCAAATGTCCAGAAATATTTTTCTAATTGCATCAAAACTTATAATTTTCGCAGAATAATAGTTTTTATATCATCCTATACAGTTATTATCAAATTAAACGGATCACATTATTTAGGGATAGGTTTTCAAAATCAATCCTACTTGGTGTTCTTCGTCTTCCTCCCTCACACAGAGTAAGATAGAAGATTAATTTTAAGAACTTCCTTCTGCAAGTAATTAATTCAATCCTCCCAAAAATTGAGAGCAGTAAGATATTGACTTGATAGATGAGGACATATAAAGACTTTTATCGGCAGATGCAAGGCGAAAGAGTAATCTATGGCTTTTCAATGATATCATTGACTGATACTGATTCTCTCCCAGTATTTTTCCATTGCTTAAAAAATGAACTTTATCTGAAATAATGTCCAATTCTTATAAATTTAACGATAAAATGTAGCGGCAATTTTTTTATGTTGAGATAAAGGTAATTTTACTGCCAATAAATCTTGATATCATTTTCCTTATCGATTAGTCACCACTGGTGATAAGAAATAGGAAGTGAAAAGTTATATAATCCAATAATCGCATGTTCACCAAAAAGTACAAAAATTAATCTGCGATAGCTGATGTGGGAAATAAAGTCGTGGTCAGGTTGAATTTTTTGGATTTATATAATAGTCACACATAGTTTAACAGTTTTATGAAATTAATATGTTAGAAAATGTTACAATAGTTTAAGTCAAAGTAGTACATACGTTAACCTGAGAGAGAGAGGTTAGTCTAAAATATAATCAATATGTGTTTTGACTAGAAGGAAAATCTTCCACCTCAAGTACATGCTAACTATGAAAATCTGTATGTAACTTCACCTTAATATTTTTCATTCGTATCAAAACTAGTCCATTTTAAAGTAAAACCTTGAAAATATTTTATTCACATCATTTATCCTGTTGAACTGTCTTCTACTATCAAATCGTTAAGCAAAAGAGAAAGGGACGTGAGATTGGTTTCTAAACCATATGTGTTCTCGCGACTATAAAATGAAGCGTTTGGTAGTTCACACAGTATGATATTAGCTACCAAGAGCTAGTAAAGATGGATGAGGCTTACTAGGAATGGTGAAGATTGGGTAGGTAGCTTTTACTTTCATCACCAAGCCAGAATACTATAAGCTGAAATTCAAGCACAATGTATCTACGAGTAGAACTTAGTATTCCATAAGGAGAGACTTTTTCATGTTGTAACAACCACTACCCTGTACCAAAACACAAATGAAAGGTTTCCACCTGGAGCAAAACAAGAAAAACGCAAAATGACATTAAATAAGTCGTTTGAGATAAAGTGTGGAATATAGATCCATGCCTAGTTCTCATCACCTGGAATAGGAATCCTCTATCATTTCGGCAGTGCTATATAAAAATACAGGGAAACGTAGCTCCCTCTCCCCGTCTTTCAACTAACCCCTTGACATGTAATTTTCTTCCCTTTCGTGTCTTCCCTTCAGCGGATCCCCTTTCTCCCCATTCAAAAAGACCATTTCGCTGACCTCCTCGGCCATCGGTCACCCACGTGAGATCGGACCTCCCTGGAGGATCCTTAACTGCCCACTGGAGAGGATTGTCCTCATTCATCCCCCGCACCCTCTCGATACCATTCTTTAAGAATCATCCCTCTCAATCACCTTTGTGAACACGCACCCTCGCCAACAGCAGTCAAACCAACCTTCCGGGATTAGAAAACAAGCAAAGAGAAGGGACAAAGAGGCTCTTTCGAGATATTCGGTAACTATATTTATGTTTTAATCTCCAAGATACATTATACACGTAATATAAGTTTTATTTTTCATTTCAGGCATTATTATTTTTTCTTCCTATTTTATTGAGTAAATTTTATTCCGTAACCTTTTCCTTTGATATTGTGGACTTTTGGCTATAACATTAATAAAATCCACTCTTTTTTATTCCCTTAATTAGCCATGCTCTGAACTATCAGTAGAGTCTTACGTTGATTTCTCTGGCCTCTTTGTCAGCACAAGCGACGAGCATAGAACATTCAGTTGTGGCATATCCGACTTGCACATAATGAAATGTAATTACTTAAGGAAATATATACGTTCTCTAATATATGATTTCATATCAATGTCATATTGCAGCCTCTACTGCTTACAGTCCATTTAAGTAAGTACTGCTTGTAGTCCATGGAAAAATCGTGAAACTTCAACGCTTACTTAATTGAAACAAACCAGAAACGTACTTCGTATTTTTCTCAAAATTTACTTTCACGGTTTTGACGAAGATTGTCATCCTCAGTTATATTAATATTGGAAATAAGAGAATTTATACAGTGTGAGCAGTTTTGAGGGTATCAAGGTAGGTAAAATAGTTCGTTAATTGCTTGTTTTATTAATTAAAGGTCGTTAATCAACTCTTAATAATGCGTATCCCTGTATAAAATCTCTTATTGCCGTAAGTAGTGTACCTGGGTGTGGCCGTCTTGGTCGGATCCGGTCGTGTTAAATAAATATGATGTTAACAGATATTATTATATCAAATATATGATATTTGTGATAATTGAAATACGTTTCGTATTTGTTTTAATATTCATATATTCACTTATATTCTGCCATTGTTAAATCGGCGACTGGTGGCAAGATTATACTTGTAATACTTAAAAATAAACATAATATTAGTGAAATCGGTCCCGGGTTCGAATCTCGGTGGGAGCCAATGTGCGAAATGACCTAAGCTGTCGAAGCACTTTTAACAATGCTACTAATAAACATAATAATATGAATAGCTAGGTATTATTTACAATATATAATAGAATAACTAGATAGGACATCATTTTACAATATGAAATACAATAAATAAATCAGTACTTAAGTCAGTGAATTGCATATTGCCATCATTTATACATATTAGTAATGTGGTAGAGCGTTCAATCAAAGATTTTTCAGGGTTGTTCCTGATTCCTGATAGGTTCCTGAAAGGCCTTCCTAGTTTTGGTTAGCGTTCTACAATGTTAAACCAGAGCACCTGGAGCTTACTTAATTGATATAGAATTTAAGAATAAACGATCGTAGTTTCCCTTCTACTCTCGTATTTAGCTCTTTAGGGAACTCTCCACTGCAGTGTTTTCTATCTTCCGGGCCCTTGGACCTCCTGAAGAGAGAATCAAAGGAGTGGTTCCTTTCAAAAACACACAAGCATAAACGTGAAGAAGACGCGAGCCAAACCCATTGGCGCACCCAACATTTTGGCAAAAGGAAGAGAGTAAGGTGGAAATTCCTCGTCCATTCTGTATCACAAAGGCCTTCCTTCCGAGGGGCTTCCTCCACCTGCTCCGAGGGTGCCTTCCCCCATTCATGCAGTTTCCATTGAAGCGAGCACGGCGCCTGCGCCATATGCAACCCCATACATCTCATCTCTCCAAGGAAAAAAGGGTGAAAAAAATCATTTCTTGTTTTCTCGAGTTTTGCGGGGCTTCGGAGTGGTGTTACGGACAGAGCCTTGAGCGCTTTCCGAGCATGTTGTGTTTTAGTCACAGCGCCGGAATGGAAATTCTCTTTCGCATGTAAATGAGTGCTGAGGAGCCGTCGTCAATCTTTCTCTCATTCGAAGTATTCCATTTAGAATGTGATCGCATGGAAAGTTCTCGAAAGAAAATTTTGGATGCCAATTTTGTGGTTTACTGTATGCATTTTCAACTCTTTCCACGAATGATTTTTCGGGTGTATTTCCTTAAGCTTCCGATGGAGCTTACTAAGACAAAGTCGGATTAATTAAATCGCAAATGAATCAAGCAAGATAATATTTCGACTAGTGATTACCAGTAGTGATGTCAGGTAACACCTTTATTTAGCTTGTTAGCATCGTCTGCTATCAATTCATCTTCATATCTTCATATCTTCAATTGTGAGCCATTATAGTTTAATATGTCGCTTATGTGTTGTCCCTAATGCAAATTTTCCAAATACTCTTCGTAATCGGTGGAAAAATATTCCAACTAAAGTACTGTAAACGCAACATCCCCCAGGTTTAGTTTTTTATTGCCCCTTATACCATCGCAAATAAAAATAATTAAAGTGAATTTTTTTAGCCTTTAATCAAATTAGGGAATCGAAAAATTAATTTATCATTAATTATCAGAAACTTCTGGAGGTTCCTAACCATACATACGTCAGCGTATGGCCTAGAATGCAATGACGCAACCTATTGGAAGTAATTTGAGGAAGCCTACGTCAATCTGGAAGAATTAATTTTTAGTGATAATTCAACGACATATTTGACTGCCAATTACGTTGCGTCATTCAAAATACTTATAAATGATAACGGTTGAAATTACGATACGCCTTACTGTCCTAGGATAGGTCTCGACCTGAATATATTACGGGCAAGATAATGAAAGTTATAATTAAAGTAATCATCGATGATAGAATGTGTGAGATATGCCGAGTATCTTATGCATGCTGTATCGAGCTGTTATTGTTTACGCTTCTTGCAACAACTCATATCTTCCGAGAGAAGTAAGAAAAGGTTATCACTCGAAAGCATGCGATGAATAAAAAGAAGTGTCACCAACGCTATGAAGTGTACTGAATCATTTATATTTTCTCTTTAAAAAGATAAATGATTCTAAAATGACTTTCGCATTTGAATGATACGTTTGGGTATTTAATCGCAGTTTTCGGTGATCATAGCTTTTCTAAATAAACTCGATTAGAAAAACAATTGAATCAATTCCATGTTGCATTACAAACTCTGCGTAGGTTAGATCTTTCGTTGCATCTAATGCGGTTTAGCATTTCATTAATCCGACTGTAGTGACAGGAATTCACGATTGCTTGAATTTCACGTTGATGTCGTAAAATTCCTCAATACTATAAAACGACTTGCTTATCAAGTATTTTCTGTCTTTTTTTAGAAAAAAGTATCTTTCGCAGCTTTTTGTTGTTAACCTTTAGAAACATTACCTCAACACGTTAATCTCAACCTATGAGTTGGGGTCTTCACAATAAAGCAATCTCTTGTGCAGTGTTCATGTAAATCTTTTTATCTTTTATATCATTATATTCATGTCCGTATGCAAAAACACAGCAAAAGCATAACCATATGCTCATGGCATAGTCATGATGCCCTATTCCTTAAATTACTGCTTATAATATAATAATTTTATTATAAAGCATTTACTGAAATTTAATATGATATCATTTTAACTCGGGAGTGACTTGGCTTTAGATCACCGATTTGAAATTTCCTATCTACATTTTTAATCTTGCGAATGAGAAATAAAGTCTTGAAAGCTGAAGCAACCGCGCACACCAAAAAGTCGAAAGAAGAAGAATAAGATCGGTCCGATAAAACGGTTACTCTAGAAGGTGCGGCATTTACCAAAGGGGGAGAAGAAATTTCACTCTGTGGGTGTGTAAAGGACACAGGATGTGAAGGAAGTCTTAGGAAAGAGGCGTTCTTATCTGCGGCTCCCGAGGAAATCAGGGTAAGGAGTGGCGCTTGGGAATCGACGGCTATCACCTGTTCACAGTCAGCCTCTTCTCGTAACACTATACGGAGGATGTGGGATTTCTCATCGGAAATTTTTTGGCAGTTCTCGTTTCAGAGTGGTCATTTCGCTCGCCTTTTGTGTCGGTTAGGCCGTCGATGAAAACGGCCCTTTAGGGAGAATTCTCTATTTTCTGGGTTAGACTTTGCATGTCCTTCAGCTGGGCCTATCTCGATTGACCGACTCTCGGTTGCACTACGTTGCACCTGACCGACCACGTTTCGAAGACGCCTGATCCAACCGAAAGCTACACTGGCTTCTCTCTGTGCCATCCACGAAATTGAAATTTAAAACATTTATATATTCGGAACAATAGCTTTATGGGATGAATCTCGAGACCAAATGTATACTATCCTTTTAACATATAATGAGAGATAAACTATAATGAGAAGGGTATTGTCACAAGTTGAATAATTTGAGAGAATAACCATCGCTCATAATCAATGCCATGCAATTCTTATTGATCGTTCGTGATTATAACTATACATTTCACGGTACTAAAATAGTATATTTACCATAAAATATTAATCTGTTGGCTTTGTTCAACTTTTACGAGTGTAAGTAGTTGTGCAAATTTTAATTTGTGAGCATTTTTTATCTCTAAAATCATTTAGCAAGGGCCGTCTCTGCACGCGTATTCCGATGATGATACTGAAACGTCCTTGAATCACAGATGGGTACCTCTGCTTTAACACACCGGGGAAATGTAATGAATCGAATGCAAGGACCATTCGTCAATCTGATTAATACATTCCAATGCTATTCACCTTACGTTGATTACGAATTAAGAGACGAAGCGGTTCTTCTGAATATCTCAGTAGGTATTCCATATCCTTCATTGAATTCAATGGTATATTGTCTCGAATCGCATTCTTAAATAGTATTTCAATAAAAAATCGCAAAATGAGTACGCTCAAGAATTTATCTCGTGTCCGTTTACTTAGCACTATAAGCAGGGGTAATTTTTTCTAATCGTAGGCGAAAGGACAACTTTGAGGCCCAACTAAAAGATTAATTATTTAAGACTTTATTGGAATGGGGCCCCACCCTTAATAGAACAAGCTCCTGTTGCGCTTTGTGGTAAATATCCTTGACTATATTACTCTATTCTTTACTTGTTTGTTCCTCGTTTTAGCCCATACACATAAAGGTTCCCCGTAGAATTAGATCCTGTTTTAGGTTAACCGAATATTCCTTATCTAACAGAATTACATCAATGTAGAAAACATCAGTCGCTGTGCCACAAATTTCAAATCATTTACAATAATATCAATAAGAAGATGAAAAAATAAGAAAGGCCGGAAAACACAACAGAATCTGATTGGGATCATTACAATTTACAAAGATAGATATGGTTCTATATAAATACGATAAGTAATGCAACATGAGTCTTTTTGCAGCAAAAGAATCTAAAGTGAGTTAATTACTAGCAAGTGTAACTTATACAATGAAAAATAAAATAACTCAGGTATCATCACTCTATCCAAACAAAAGATCTCTTTTCATTCCTCACAATCTTAGTAGATAGTATGGATACATAATACTTACACCTATGTGTTAGCACACTCTTAGTGAATTTAGTCTAATTATTCTTTCTTTACTTTCAGGTAAGAAGCTGTACCTTGACCATTCGCCGTTCAATTGAACATCAACGAATTCGGTAAGGAAAAACCGTGACTCCGCGGAAACTTGGCAACGCCGTGGTTCGTGAATCGCCAAAATAAATGAATCAGTAGGTTTTCGATAGCCTTGAACTTGGCATTTTCCGCGATCTTTCGTGTCTAGGAAAAATATTCCTTTTGGAATGCGATATAACTGAGAGGCATTTCTTATTGCGATCAAACACGGAATCTTGCAATCGCTAAATGCCAACGCGTCACTGTATGTTTACAATTCATCACGAACGGTCTCTTTAACTGTAATTTAGACCAGGAAATGTTCGATGGGTACGTAATGATTTCTGTCTGCCAACAATTAGGTACATAGAGGATTTATTTTTTTATGGCTACCTGGATCATTGATTCTAAATATAATTAAATTTATAAATACAGTCGGATATCTGTTTTGTCTGTTTGTATATCGCATTTTCAGGAATTCTTAACAGCTTCAATGAGTTTTGTAACTTGCATATTCCTAGTGAAACTTAAAGCTCTTCTTGAATTTTTCCACCGTAATGTTTCGTTCATAAGGAGGTAATTGTAAACATAGTACGTAATTTCTTTTACAAAGTGTACATTGAACCACTAAGTAAGCTAAGTCCTGACGTTCAAAGTGAATTTTTATGATCTAATTTATTATTTCATGGGGAACAATTTCCTTCAGCGTTTCATTAACTTTTCGCAATATGTTTTAAAGAATAAAATTACGAATTTAAATGCACCAATACTTGTTCAAAAAGTTTGAAAGATTTGCTCAACTACTCGTGCAGGAATCGTGCGAAATTTTGATTAAACATTTTCGAATGGTCGGTTAAAATTATTTTATAAACTTGTAATTTTAAATTTAAAAAAATGTTGAGGTCAGTGAATGTTGGATAAGGAACTCAAATTTCTATACGTTATCATTTATTGGTAACTAGCCAGTACAGAATGGAAGCAAGTTTTCCTCCCCAGGATATTTTGCAGCAAACAAGATAATTGAATCGATTTTCACTCGATGCTGTTGCGCATGAATTTTCGATTTCTTTCCACACCTTTCCGATTATTTCCGGGGTAAATTATCGGTAAATAGTATTATTGTTTTATGACATGTAACTTTCAAATTTTTGGTAAAGATACCGAAAGTGTATTGATGTCTCGTCAGGAACAACATGATTATACAATCATATGCTGATAGGCATATTTACCCTCCCATATTTTGCGTTCTCTTTTTATTTTTCTGTACATAATAAGGCGCCATATATATTACTTTATGTTTACGGTGAACGGATTGACTTTATAATTTTATGATTTGACTATTTGTTATATTGATATCTAAAATAAAACCGACCTTAAAGATGTACATATGATACCACTTGCTAAATAAGTTTATGTTCAGCATGCTTTAGCAAAGAGCAATTTTGTTCTACTGTTTAATTTATCTGAAAATACCTTATTCGGTTTTTCTTATGTCGTTATCTATTCCATTTCATTCTTCCCTACAAACTTCGCAGGTTTTTCTCATCCCTCTTGCCTTTGTGGACCTTTTCTTGCAGTGGATATTTTTTACGATCAAAATGAACAGTTTTCCTTTACTCCACAGAACCATTCTTAAATTCCTCTCTATTTTTGCATTACTTGTTAAGTGAACTGTACATATTATAGCTTATATTCTTGTTTTTATGTTTGCATTAAGTGTTACATAGAAGATAGGACTTTGAAGTCTCAATTTCGTCCAACAAATACGTGTTTATGTATCGATATTTACACTTTCTACTCTGTTATATATTCATCACATCACACTATGACACCATACACATGTATTCCACGTATATGCCATATTATACGCAGTACAATCCATATACGTGTGTGAGAGAAGCAAATAGCTCTCCAGATTAGATAGGTATTTTGGTGTCTTACACCCCCTGCCACGCGCCACTGGCGGATTGCAGGGTTTAAATGTAAATATAAATGTAAATGTGATGATATTCGTATATAGGAAAATTTTAAGGCAGGAAAGAGGAAAATCTCGGGTGACCTTGAATCCAGCATGTTTTCTTACCAACTGACCTAACGAGGAATCGCCGGAAGCGACGAAAAAATAAAAATCCGGTTATCATATTTACCCAGCCTCTAATCCTGCTCATTACCATTCTCTTTGCTTTCCCTCTGTACCTCCCTATCATACCTACATCCTTCCCCGCTTGTTTTCGTGCCTACTCACACACTACCCTATTTTTTACCTTCCTACATCGATTACCCTATCTCCCCCATTACCTCCCTTTTGTATCTCCGAGTAATTGCGGGCTCCCAAAGGCACCGCTTGCTCCAATGACGCACGCTCTACAAATTGATAAATCCCTTTTTATCCAGCGTTTGCCTTCAACGTCCATTTCCTCAGAACCAGCTTCCATTCAAGTCGATCGCGTGTTGTCACGTGACTTCTATTGCGGGGTTCGAAGCTAATGTTTTTTTCTGGGAAATTGTCAACTTACCGTCCATTTCCAACTCGATATGATAAAGGGCAAGCTGAGTGACGTTAAGCGTGAAACATACTATTTGTATTTTCCACGAAACTAGTTTTTAAGGACAATTAAAGGTGCATATATAATGTAGGTAGTATATTTAATTATCTAGATGTCACATGAGTTAATAGCCATTTGATATAAGGTATTTACTAATTGATGGTATAATTGTTGTTAGATACGAAGTTTTTTATTCTGATATCAACGCAAATTTGTTCAATTTTGGTTATTAACGAATTATAAATGACACTCAAGTTTATGGTGAATAAAGGCTTTTTTAGTAAGTTAAAATAATTTCTCTCATTCCATTTTTAGACACATTCTCTGTACGCTTCAGGAAGAATTTCCGGCAGCAACAGGCAGATTTATTTATCGTGTATCATCTTAAATGTTATAATATCAAATTAGTATATGTTTCCGATGCAGTTACTCTTTGCGAGCGAGTTGTTAATTGGTAGATCATTAATTTTTAACACTTACGAATTTTTAGTTATCGGTATAAACAATTAAAACGAAACAATATATGAACTTATATTTTTTAAATATGTTTATTATAAATATATATTATACATATTCTATGAATAGTGTGTTTTCTAAGAAAATTCTTTAATTAGAAATTTGATAGTTCGATTTTTTTTACCGCCATTTTATAGACCAATGTATGAGCAATACTAACAAGGGAAACATACGGTTTGTGGTAAAAGTTACCGTATGGCACAAAATAATTTTGTTGTTTGGCTAAAGATAGTGGGAAAAATATCTCATTTTCACTCAATTCCTTCTAGTTTTATAATAAAAAACATTTAAAAATTTGACATAATTTTCAAACTTATTAACTTGCGTAACTTTTGGTGATTCATTGAAGTAACGGTTTGGAAAGTGGTCAATGCTAGGTTAGATCATCGTGAGATGTTTCTGCAGCTTCCTTACTTAGAAGATTGTCATGTGGTTTGTGGAGGATTATCGCTGCACGAGACAGAAAAACACGTGCGATGAACTGTTGATTCCCGTTGCTATTTTCGATCGGTGTATTTTCAGCCTGGGCACCTTGTAATCCATTTGGTTGGCTTTTCGTTCTTTGACATTCCTCTGATGACCTCCATTCAGCAACAACGAGCCCTTTTCAAGAAAGCCGTACTGCTCCTCGGTCGAATTAAAGATGACGTGATGCAAGAGCGAATCGCAAGAACATGTTTAATCTTACTCAGGGTGGATTAGTCGCTCAATTCAGATGCACACAGGCCTCTCGCTCGGTAAACAAGTTAACCAGATCCCCTCCCCCTATCTAATGACCTTAAGCGACATTTACATCCATAGATTCCATTAATCACGTCCGATCGAATGATGAGAGGGGATATTATGCGATGAACCATCTCTTACTTCATACACTCCCACCCGTCTGCCACAACAGGCTAGTCTCGGATTAAAGTTATCGAAAAATTATCTTTGTCCTTGCCGGTTGTTATTTTTGCCGTTATGTGATTCAACGATGATTCTGTGACGGTTTTATTTTCGGTCTGGTACGGGACTGCAGTACCAGACGAAGGATTGCCGCTTGATTAATGTGACCTTAATTTTTGCGAAGCGAAGAATTTATGGATCACTGCTTCATTCGTCTACATATTAAAAAACTACTATAGTATCAGTTAAAACCCCGCAGAATAATCACTGATTGACTGTGTGCATATATTACTGAGCATTTTATTGTATTTAAAATAAAATCAATTGACGAAGCTGTCACTTTGTGGAACTCCATAACGTAGGAAAGGAAAAGAACATTTTGTCTTAGTTCCACAGTAAAATTACTGTGAAACTAAGAAAAAGTGTTCTTTTCCTATCCTATATTTTTGTATTATTATTACATTACATTACATTTTTTGTAGCCTGATTCACTTATTTTTTCCGTAAACTTTCAAGTTATGATTCATTATAAAAATTGAGCACGTTTGTAGTTCTTCCATTATTTACCCTATTCGAGGGTTTAGTGAATATTTTTTTTACATATATCATCTTATTTTGAATTCCTATGTCGTCTGAAATCTTCGCTATCTGAAATAAATAGCTCATTAGCTAAATAAAGAGCTCATTGAAATAATAATAATAATAATATTTATTAATCCAGAGACATACATAGGCATGTATAGGACAAGTCAATCAACATATTCACAGACAGTCAATACATAATGAATAGAATACATAATGTACATAATAATTTTCTCTAACATATTTCTCATTAAACGTCATGCTTTTACATGGTCTAGCATTCACATCATTTTTCGAACACCAGTTCTATTGCGTAAGTATTGCGGGAATAAAGGATAATCTTCAAAAATAAAAAATTCCTGGGTAAATTTTTAACAGATTTATGCTTGGTTTTCTATCTATCACTATTGCGATTTGATAGCGTGACATCTGCTGTTACATACGACCTCCTTGCGATAGTTGTAAGACGATTGACAGCTATTTATTTGATCCTTCGATGAAATCTCTTACAGATATTTATGAGAAAATTGAAAATAATATGCTAAATGTTTCTTTTCCTGTAAGCAAGATTAAATCAAATTGTATCCGTTGCTTAGTGTTTCTTTCAGCGCTTTTTTAACTTTCTATTATTTTCAGATGCTCAAAACAGTATAGTTATGAAATTTTTAACAGTTCCATGCTGTTTACTTACTTACTTGCATGATATTATAGATATGTTTTTAGAAAGGGATTCTTCATGAGTTCAACATTTCAAACTGTTCCTTTGTATTATGGACTGTTGAGAAAGGCTTTATCAGATATATTCCTGGTATGGCTTATCCCTTGGATATCATAAAGTTAAAAAATAAACATTAAGGAATGATGCTGATTGATTTTTGTAACAGTTTCAATCATATTTTTTAGAGATACTTGTTTAACCTATTTACGTACTTAGGTACTTACTGTTTATTTCATTAGTATAGTATTTCATTGTACTATTATTTTAGCTATTGATGTATCAGCTGTTGATATCATTAGTATTCTTGGTAACTGTTCAATCTTATTCAATTTCTTTCTTTAGTAATATATAGGTCAAGTATTTTGGATCTAACAAATTATTGAAATGTCATAGTTTTTTATGTTGGTTCCATTATCATTAAAACAAAAAATTCCAATCTAAGTTATCTTATCGTGATGCCCAGTCACCAACCAATTTATTGGAATTTGTCGTCGATGAAAATAAATTCTCTATGATAGAGTACAGGATATATTCCTGGACGTCATCACTCTTCCTTAATCAACTACAAATGTTTCAATGAAATATTCCTTCTTCAAGGAAATATTCCTATCCCTAGGAAATATTCCTAATTCTCGGTTTCTTTCTGCGCTATATAATTAGCGACGCTTTTCTCCACTCTAATTTCAATACTGTCCTAATGCACGTGAGCGTTAGTCATTACGCATTTCGGTGATCCATTGGTCTAAATAAGCAAGCATCGAGATTATTTCTCTTATCGGCCAGCGCGTGCAGTGAAAACATGGCGTAAAATCTCTTAATTACTTTGTTTACCACTACGTGGCGGAAGAATGTTATTTTTTCGCGAAATTCGCAAATGTAGCCTTAGCCTTTGGAATCGCGTTTGATAGTGGTGGCGAAAAAAATTCGGTGACAGCGGCCAAATCTCGCGGTGACATAAGACAGCTTTCGCTCTTAAAACAGGGCCAATGATAAATAACTCCTCTCTTATCGTCGCTTCCGGGAGCCGCTGTATCGGTCGTCCTTCGCCAGTCATTTGGAATCCGCGAAGGCTTTGCCTTCGGCTTGTTTATTTTGGTGCTCGGAAGGAACAAACGGAAGCGGCGAAGGTCCTTCCTCAACGCAGCTTCGTACATAGACGAAAATAACGTCGGAATGCGAGAACACGGAAGTATTCGCAAATGAATTAGACTATCATCTTTTGTTGGAGTGGTTTACGATTGGGGGTGGATCCTTGTGAAACTGACTCGTCCAAGTTATGCAGCGATTGTGCACTGAGCAACACCTTCTATAGATAAAACTGTGAGGTCCCCTGCTCTGTATATTTTTATAAATTAACTTCCGATTCATTATTCAATGTAAGCTATGTTATTACGGCTCTCTCTTCACTGAAATGAAATTCAATGAATGGTTTTGAAATAAAAACTTCAATCTTTTCTTTAGAATTTAGATGACCTTACAATATTTTTTCTTACTCCCTAACCTCCCAATTGGTTTAAAAAACAGTAATAATAAGATTTCTTTATTTAGGGGTGAAATTGAGACACATCTCGTTACATTTGACCCAATTTAATGAAAGATTCCAAAAAAGAGAATGTAGGAATAAGACAAAAGTAAAGGAAAAAGTAGAAATAAGTAAAAAATAGATGCTTAGACAGTTTGGTTTGGTAACTAATATTAAGTGCACATCATGACGCTGGATGCTCATCCATCTCTTTTATTATTTTTATTATATTTAATAATCCGCAAATTTAAGAATGAAGATAAATATTTTTTAATTATTACACAAATGATAAAAAGAACGATCTCAAGGAAAATTATTGGACAATATTATTAAAAAGCATTACATACTACACCACACTGAACCAGTGTTCCTATTCACTCTATACGCTAGATTGCTGTAATGTTGAAATAATATTATAGTTAATTCTTAGGGATTTACTTAGGTAAGAATTTTAAATAGTTCTATTTTTATCACAAATAAAAATCGCTTAAGATTTATAGAAGACATCGACTACGAGAAATGTTGGGTGTAAGTATGTGTCTTTTAGATATCGAGTACCCTTTTTTCTCTCGTTATATTGTATTTATACACGCTAAGGACCAGTACAGTAATAACTTATTTGCCATTAAATTTTAAATGGATCACTATGCCTGAAAAATTAATTCTTCTGATTATTATACTCTTTTATTCGATTTACCCAAAAACAACCACCCGGCTTTCTGAAATATAGTCTGAATATATTCTAAAAAAGGTTTTCAAGTTTAAAACAAAAATGCAATTGAAATTTTATCTTAGATACTACAAGGTATTAGTAGTGTAATCAAATAGAGGATTACATATATTAAATAGAGGAATATTTTTTACTTCATATCATTATGAAAGGAAATTTAAGTCGAACCCTATGAGTTTGCGTATTTTTTATTTTAATTATAAATTATTTGTAATATGTTTGAGGATTTAAGAAATCTAAGCTACATGGAAATGATTTAAGCCACAATAAATGTGAGTGATAACTCTTAGCGATTATTAATTGTAGAAAATTATGGTCATATTTTTGGTAAGCCTTACCTTATTCCGTTTGGTATGTCATTTCTACTTCCGTGGTTCCATGTCGCCGATTGTTTTGAATAGATTCAAGTGCCCCTCGGGTGCTATTTCCTCCTTGGCAATCCGCCCACTCTGCCTCGAGTTCACCAGTTCAATCCTAATGTCGTCCATTAATGGCCGTCGGCGCTGAAAAACACTAACCGGGTTAATAAGTAGGAAGCACGATAAATAAAAGCTCTTAATGAACAAGCATTTAAGCAGCACCGAGGCGTCTGTCGTCTGCATTACAGTTCATATATCCTCGAATAACTCGAACGTGATTACGATCAAAGAACATTAAACTCCGCATTAATAATGCCAATGACGCTTAATGAATTTGTGTATCAAATTACTGAGCTTGCAAGGTTGTTTTTTACCTTACCTTGTGATAAATTTGTGAAGAATAAACTCAGCGGAAGAGACTTGCATAAAGTGTCTCGTGACGTATCGGCTATCATATGATCATGAGATTTGTTTAAACACGACAATAAATATTGGTTACATTACAAATAGTATAATTCCCCGATTTCTCACAATGTTTCTCTTCCATTTTGTTAAAGAGAATCATCTGCTATTTACTCTCTCCTTCATCACAATTCTATTACTGTGACCTACATATGTTTCATTCCAAACTACTTTAATTTTCATATGATTTTTTAAATGCCTGAAATTATATTAATTTCATTGACTCTACAAGTTATATATTTTACTTGCACCAATAATGGTATATTCATGTTTCTTTGAGTGCTTTTATTTTGATATTTTCTAAATGTTGCTTGATGATAATTTCATGGATAACTATTGCAGTTAATATTAATAGGGTGCTTTCCTGTTTCAGATTCTTCTCCCTAAAATTCTCTTGGGTAGGAAAGGGCTAAAGGTACTTTGCACATAAGGGCGCGCATATCCATGAAAAATTCTTTCGGACTTCTGTCCGTTTTTCTTTGGAATTCTCTTCGGGTTTTACGCCCACGAGATCTTATTTTTCATTTTGATCTCATTTCCTATTAATTTGATTTCTCATCTGGATTTTATTAACATTAACAATGGGTTAGAAGTGAGAGGAGATTCATTTTTCTCGATCTCACCCATTTGAAGGCGTTATTCTTTCTATAGCTATTTCTATCTCTTCACGTTTTTAATTACCACTTTATTTAGTTATTTCTCGGTTCGAATTCCATTATTCCTTTTCAGTCCACGACTGAGAGCCTTATCGAGCTAAGGATAGGTCGGTGTGAAACAACTTCGGGAAATAAAAACGGCTTTATTAACACCGAAGCTTGACGTGATTAGACGTCCAGGTTCAGGGACGCCAAGCCCGTGACTTTGTTGATAGGAAGTGAAGGTCATTCGTGCAGCGAGGAATACGAAGAAGATACGAAGTAATTAGTGACGCCTAATCGATAATTGCTTCGCAACCGGTGTTGTGGTCCTTTTAAGTATAAACGGAGCGGGAGAGAGAAACGGCTCTATTGCCACAATCCAAACCGGCGCCAAGGAAAGAAAGCCGTGATATCTTTTGAAATAAATGTAAAACGATATCGCTCTATACATGTCAAGTAGTCTTAGGAGCTGTGTTATTCTTCCTAGTTAACTTTTTTAGCGAAAACCACATTTTTTTATTGGTTTCCCTCACCATCTTCCAAAAAAAAAAAGTTAGAAGTATAGCAATGTTGAAGGTTACCAATATCGAAGGGTCTCAAAGATTTACCAGAAAAAGTGCAAAAAATCATAAGTATGGAGTGTTTAGCCGTAGAAGTGTGGAACGTGGATCCTAGAAAAGATGGATATTAAATGTTTGGAGGCTTTCGAACACGAAAAAAAATAAAAGCGATATCAGAGAAAGGAGAGCTGGGTGGGTCACATTATGAAAGGGATTGCTAAAGAAATAAACTGAAAGTGAGATTAAAGTAATATGAATAATAATAACGACTTTATTAAAAAGGGAGAAAAAATTGTGTATAGCGCAGGGAGGATAGTAATGTTATAGGATAGGACAGGCATGTTGCCGCCTTTTTCTGCATAATCTATTCTTTTTTCCATACTCATGCTCTTACTTTTATTTTTCCTCTTTTCCTCTCGTCTTAAACGTCCTATTAAAGTAAAGAATATTCTTCCTTTGTTTCATAGTCGACTTAATCCGTTTCCCAACATACAATTCCGATTTGAAACATTGAAATATGGAAAATCTGCTCAAATTTCCATCTCCGTACCCGAACCGTATCCGCAGGCATTCGCATTCGATCTGCATCCAAAAATTATTCTAAAATATCTTAACCGTACACGCAACTACTCTTTTCCACATCCGCGGGTTGGATATAAATTTCTCTGTTGAAAAATGCAAAACTCAAGAGCGGCAAGATGGTTACACCTGCGTCTTTTCCATGAATATAAGTCGTTCAGCTATTCATTAGAGTGATTTTCTTACATACTAGAGATCGTAAGTTTAAATACCAAACGTGAATGTTCATTGGGAAAGCAGTTATTTCATTGCGCGTATACGTATTTAATTTCAACATAGCACGATGTTTTGTGAAATATATCACTACAGTTATCATTGTGACGATAATTTGAAGAGTTACCAAAGGTATATTAATCGTGCTTCTCTTTATAAAATATCAGAATGAGAGTTTAAGACAATGAGGTTGTTTATCCACATTTTTCCCACAATTCACCCATGAAGAGGTTTTCTGAGGATATCTTTTTGCCTAGAAACCAGAAAGAAGAGGTATGGGCGACGATAATAGCTCTAATTAAATTAATTAACTTGCTTTCCCAAGGCT
Organism: Sympetrum striolatum; assembly: GCA_947579665.1. Classification (NCBI taxonomy): domain Eukaryota; kingdom Metazoa; phylum Arthropoda; class Insecta; order Odonata; family Libellulidae; genus Sympetrum; species Sympetrum striolatum. The sequence goes on from OX388346.1 coordinate 14,963,440, forward strand.
TATTTGATATTTTCAAAACCATTTTCCTCTTTGATATCATCAAGAAGATAAAACAATTATATCCGAAGAAAAGATTCCTCGCAGCAGAAATAAGAAATAAAAGGTATCGGAAGCCAGCGAAAACAAGCAATTAGTAGCAGTGAATTCATTTTGTATTTAGAAATAGCCAAAGAGAACATTTATTTGTTCGTAATGGCTTATAGCCAAGGCGACTCTCAATTATATGTAGAGATGATATCTCTCTGAGATAACGCATTAGGAAGTAAATACATTAATTGATACAATCACGTTCAAAGAACATCATTCGAGTTGCTTGTGCAGTTTTCCCAAATTGTTAATTTCTTCTTCAATTGATTGTACAAAAGATGTTCATACCAGTGGAATTAAGACCTCAGGTATGGAAATTTTATCATCATATATGACTGGAAATATAATGTATGAGTAGGCATCTATATTGTATGTAGTTATCCAGGATATGGTAACAGCGGAACCTAAACTAAATAAGAAAGCGTTGAGTCAGTCTATGGAAATGGAAATCATTATCCAAACATGAAAAAACGCCAAAGCGGAAGAACTTTTTTATCTCAATGACGTAATTCGATATTTTAAATGTCCCTTGTTGAAAAAAAGTTGTATTAGGTAACAGTAGACAAGTTTTCCTCTTGTTTAACCGGTACGAAAACATAAATATAATTGATTAAATGAATTAAAAATAAGATAAGCGAAGTTTTATGGGGAAACGTAGACCAATCAAAGAAATAATTGGTGAAAACAACGAGATAACTTAATCTTTACCAATTATAATAGCTGAAGATAATCTTTCTCCCGTTTTCGTCTTTCACATGAATCTAAACGAGTTATACCAGGGTTGGGGACAGGAGAACTTTATCAATCGGAAGCTAAATGTGCAAGGGTCACTTTGAGGCCCAACCAAGAGATTACTCAATCCAGGAGCGACAGAAGTCCGCTTTTGGGCCCCCAAAACGGTAAGGACTTCATCTTACGTATAGCATGCCTTATGCAAATATATCCCATAGGTGAGAAACGCCATTATGATGATCTCAAGTTGATATAATTCTGCCCAACAAAAAACCATTAGGATTTTTGAAGAATTTAACCATAGCCTATGAACCCCACAGGCCGTGTTTGAATGGCCTGCATTCAAATAGTTAAACATCGAAATTGTACGGAGGAAAACGAGTATTATCAATTGCTTTATGCAATACAAGACTTCTTGGTATATTCCCATAATATGAAAAATGCAATAATGTGATAGCTATATAACCTTTTTGTTCTCTTATTGTTAGTCTGATTATGACGCGACACTTAGGAACCAAAGGAATAAATTATCTTGGTGCGGATGAAATTTATTTTCATTAACTCACTAACCGAAACGTGTTTAATCAGCTAATAAATCTAAGTTCGTTATTTTCCATTGTATCTTCATGGTGTAATGAACTATTTTGAAAAAGACAAATTTTTTAATGCTTCAATTTGTTTCCAGGTTGTCCATCTTTGGGTTAAACGATACTAGTAGTAACTTTTAAGAAAAAACTAGTGCAATAAATGAAATGAGAAAAACAAACAAACCATCAAATAATATGAATAAATCCTTAATTTTGGAGTCATTTCTGTATTTTTACATTCCTCAGACAGCGGTTTTTTTATTTCTTTCATTCTACAAACTTGCTAACAAACTTAATGGGTAAACTAATTTTCAAGGTTAGAGGTTTTAATGTATGACCAAGGTTCTCAGAAAAGCTAAAGCTAAAACACCCATCCTCGATGCACTCGATTAACGGCCCTTTTCTCAAAATTATCCTACGTTACGGAGATAAAATGAACATGAACTGGAAAGCAACAATTGCTCTAGTCATCAGCGCAATGGCGCTTAAAATTGAAAATTTTTATCGGAGTTCCGAAACTGCTGACTCATAAAAGAAGGTTATTCTTACCCCTAAAATCGCTTACTAAGCTCGGAAAACCGGCGTCGACTTTAAGCTGAGCAAATATGAGTTTTATCCGGGATTTCAGGGCTGCACTTGAACGTAATCCCGTCCCCTGGTGCTTGTTTTCTCCAGGCGCTATATCTAGTTCCGGCTTTATCACGGGATTATTTCCTAGTCCCGCTTTAGCTCACACTTGCCTTTCGAGTACAAGGACGCATCCCAGGGAAGGCATATCTTCCGCTGTGTTTGTGAACTTGATGGGTCAAAGTTCGGTCACCATCGGAGATGACCCAACCTTAAAGAGATTCAAAACCAACATATCCTTCTTATCTTCCTCGTCTGTCGTTACTTTCGGTCTCTCTTCTCCCATTCCCGCATCCAAAGATGAAAAAGTTTGACCGCCAAATTCGGTAGTAAAGACCGGGGTTGCCTTACGATAAAAGAGGAATTGATATGATAGAGGACAACTTAATTCGACAAATGATTGACTTGGGGATAGACTTTCTTATGTTCTTTGTCTAGTTTGCATGTACCTACATTCCAATTTTTAGGTCTGATTTCTGAAGTTCGTTTTGTATTTTGAATGCTATTATATTTTTTATTTTCACTTTTGCTAGGTTTTATTTTGCTGAATCGTTTCGCATTTTTCAAATCTCTCTTCAATCACCACATAGTATTTATTTTAAGAATCAGTATCTGATTGAAAAATCCTTGGTTTGGAGGGTACTTTGGTGTGAAACTTGGACCCTTAAAAAAAGAAATCAAACTGTTGGAGGCGCTCAAAATGTGGATGTGGCGTAGAGTGGTAAAAGTAATCTAGGTCGATAGGAAATTAATTATGGAAGTGCTCGATATCGTTGTAGAGGAAAGGGCTTTAATTAAGTAATTAAATATCAACATAGGAAATGGGTGGGTCAAATATTGAGAGGAGAGGGGCTGCTAAAGAATATAATAATAATAATAAAAGAAATTTATTAGGGCGAGATTGAGACTAGGAAGTCTCTTCTTACATTTAACCCTTCGTCGTGTGATAAATGAATGAAAATAGATAGCTTGCAAAAGAAGAAAACTACTATGCGGATTAAAAATCCTAAGCTAAGAGCTTAGGATTCATGCGAATTCTTGAACGATTGTGCAACTAAGTGAATAAGAGGCCAACATGTGAAGGGTTTATCTGCACATCTATTCAATAGACCCGCAGGACTCGAAAAACGTAATGCCTTTTTCACAATCAGTGAGTATTAAATAAATAATAGCCAAATATATTGAAGGAATTCACTTCTATCTTATTTTAGATGCAGCTGGCTTAAGCTACCGAACGAAAGGTACTCTTACAATAAAGCAAGAATAAACGAGTTTTCCTCTCATTTTCACACTTATTAGGTGGCGAAATTAATTCAGAATAGGGACGATTTTCATACATCCGCTTTCCTTAAAAAAAAGAGGATCTCTTATGTCTAACGATAGAAAATTTATTTATTTCTTATTTATTGACGACTTAATTGGGCGAAATTGGGACTAAAAAGTCGCATCTTCCATTTAACCCATGTACATATAAATGTATACATTGTGAGAGGTTATGAAATTACAAATAATTTTTAAATAACATCTGCTTCGGACTAAAGGCTCTCTTACGGAGCAAATTTCTCCAGCTATCGCAAGTCGAATCAAATGCTTATTACTAATACGTCAAACTGATGAAATAACCCTAATTACATCACTACTACTACGAGGTATGAAGGACAATATGACCTAGGCCTCTTCCGCTTTTTATTAAACCATCTCTGTTGAAGTATAGAAAGTTAGAATTTGCTCCGTTGTTTTTCTCCGAGTGTCTTCCTCCGGCAAGACTTGACTCACAGCGAGCATGTTCGTAGATAAGGGAGAGCTTATTGGAGAGAGTGACATTGATGTCAACGTCGCTTCTTGTCGTATAAAAGTAATTGCTGCGAGAGAGGGTGTCCCGCAGCCTTGACAGTCGCCCATAAGGAATGCGACATCCAGAAGAAAAAGTTGGGGGTTCTTGGACCTTAACCAGAATCTCACACATATCCATATTCAGGAAGGCCAAAAACGGAAGGGAAGCCAAAATCTCGCGATACTGAATTCCTATCCGACGGCTTTAGACTTCGAAACGATTGAGATATCGGAAGGCTTGTTACTCGATATAGTTGTTTTCCTGGACTTATTCGATCTCAACGACCTTGTCTCTTACGCCATTTTGATCTTCGAGGATCACTGGATGGAGATTATTCGTAAGATATTTTAACTTTTAAACATTTATCGGAAGGTTGAAATGTTTATTATTTATTTGAGATACAATAGAAAAGGAACGCTTCCATGGGGTCCATTCCTACAGCCTCTAGATGTTGTTATTGCCTTCGTCGAAAATTACCAGAGATGGTCACTGAGATAAAAATTAATACTCAATGTTTATGTAAATAGAAATGTTTACCTCTTCTAACTGAATGTTCTTGCCGTATTTTCTGCACAAATTGTCTTTGGAAACCATTCAAGAAGATATGAGTTGTATTCTATCAGGAGATGACTAATACTTACAAACAATAGTGTTGCTGTTTTCCAAGAGGGGTAGGCAACCTCTAGGAATATTTACCTAATGACGTTTTTCCAAGTTTTTCAGCCGTTTTCCTTTCATTTTTGTGTAGTATGTTTGTCCGAATAGTAAAAAGGAAATTCTTCTACGTGTTCGGACAAGCGAGCTGTTGAGCCCATTACAAGTTTTCTGCAGTACATTTAAGAGGAAATCTTAAGAAAATTACAATCAATAAATGACAATCATTTGAACATTAAAATACATTATAATGGCCGCGTTAAAGCGTGTAGTATTTGTAAGTTTAACTTACCTGCAAATTATATATTTCTTTATAAATAAATTATAACTTTTAAGATTATTTTGAGGAATCACTTTCTTCTTTCCTGAATATTCTGTATGAATATTCCATGTGAGAATAGTTATTATTTATGGTAGAAATCGTTCCTAGTTTCGTAAAATATCCTATTGAGTCTCTCTAGCGTAACGAAGAACTTTGGGAAGACATTATAATAGATTGAATCTAAGCAGTGCGATAAATCTCTACTAATATCTCGTCCGTGTTATATTTATAAGAACTTACCTCCACGCCTATGAAAATACACTTTTTCTGAAAATATTAATTCAAAAGAAAGCAAATAGTCTTAAAATTTTATTCTGATTAAAATTTGGGTTTAAAATATGTACGTAGTTGATGTCGTTCTTCTTACTAATTTGTAGTATAAAGCAAACATATAAAACAACCGCGACGTTGAATTCTGATATTTTCCTTTTGTGAGTTATTCTCGAAACGTTAAATGTCAGGTAATTTGGATTCTGTTCAAGAGTAATAATCAGTGGTCCTAGAATCGTCCCCTGGGGAACTCAAAACTACTTCTTCGAGCGATCTTGAGCTGCTCGAGCAGACGTTCGAGGTAACACAATTACGTTTCCGAGAGAAGAAGATGGCTTCAATCTGTGTGACTAACGAGGGTTCAAACACAGGAGCGTTTGAATGGAGGACACACCCCCTGCAGAGAAGGAGGACAAATTCAGGAGCGAAAGGGGCCTGGATAAGAAAAGGCGGACCAGTGACGTGGGTCTCACAGCAGGGGATTTGGAGTGACCACGATCCCAATTGGGCGAAGGAAATGGAATTTTCCTGTTTAAGTCCAACGAGGAAGGAGGAAAATTATTTTAATTTTAATGGGTGGTTTACCACGAGGAAATAAATTAGAATTTTCCATCAACTGTTGGGCAAGCCCATTCATAACTTTTAAACAACGAAGGTACAATTAATAATAACAAAATATCCTTTCCGCTGTTGCAAAATTCAAGATGTTTTACACATTATCAATAGAATAATTACTCAAACTCATCCAAGTCACGTTCACAGGTCTTAATTCCTGCACTTCCGCAATGGAAACTGAGATTGTATTGACATGTCGATAGGAAAACATAATCAAAATAAACTGGCTCTATTGGTGCTACAGAACAGAATATAATTCATTCTAGTAGTCTTACGTACGATAAAAAAAATCACAAACAAGCCGGAGAATGTGTGATTTCTACCAGAATGAAAACCTTTAAAGTAGAAAAATCAAAATGTATGTCAACATTACAATTTCATTCAGGTATAAAGGGAGGTATAGTATTAGCATACTTTACTAAATGTATGTAGCAGCGATTTTCAACCAACTAAAAGGATCTGAATGCTTCTGATTTACATTACTACTGTCTAATGTAGTACATTAATACTGTCTTAATGTTTTGATCCATTTTCTTTCACATCCCTAAATCGCAAAGATTTTGTCCCACATCATATTATTTTCAGAATAAGTAACAGATTGCTGATACATTGGTGTGGAGGGTATTGCTACATGGGTGTGAAACGTGGACCCTGAAAAAGAGAAAATAAAACAGTTTGAGGTTGGAAATGTGAACTTGGCGTAGAATGGAAAAAGTAAGCAAGTTCGATACGAAAACACACTTGGAGGTGCTCAAGATGGTTGGGGGGGGGGGGGGGAGAGAGCTTTAATTGAAGTAACTAATTGATCATCGATGGAGTAAATGGTTGTGTCAAATATTGATAGGAGAGGGACTAATATAGAAAATAATTGAGTGGCCCTATCTCAATGTTTTGATCTATTTTATTTCACATCACAAGTTTAAAATTGAATTCCACCCGCTGTAACTGAAAAAGCTACGCATCTTTTCCTAAGAATCTTTCAGAGGATTATAATATTTCTATGGCTGGTGTGTAAAGAAACGATAATTTATAACAATCCTGGTCCTATGAAATATTTATAAAGTAAGGTTCGAATGAAGAGTAAACCAACTCGGCCCTGGCTGAAATATCGGAGAACATAAATATTTCTACCCCTCGATCCGAGATTTCGGATTTATATATTTTTGTTACTCACATGGGAATCTTATCTCCCCAACACCTCCCCAGCTCACAGCCTCCCTTTCTTGTTCCTCTTCCAATTTCTTTTACCGCGGCTTTCATGAGCTCTCTCCATCCTCCCAAACGGATTTCTCTCTTCCTCCATCCCTTACGTATCTTCCGAAGTTCCATACATCTTAATTCCACCCTCCTCTCCACCTTCATCCCACTAATATCTTTTCCTTTAAGGGCTTCCATCAAAGCCCCTCTCATACGAAGAAGGGAGAAAAACAGGAACGATATCGGAGCCTCAGAATCGATTTATCGACGCCTTTCCTTAATACTTTCGGATATCTACATTTCGGCGACGTCGTTTCGGGCGTCGATATTCCATTTTTTCCAAGTTTTCCTATAAAGAGGTTTTTGGTCGCATTTGCCGCGTCGGCGTTCTTTATGGTAATATCAGCAAAAATGTATTCCCTCTTTCCGATTAGGTTATTGGCTTCATTCCGTGGCTTTTTCCATCCTTCGCACAAAGAGGGATTGAAATTGAGAATGTCATCAAGCTCGCGATGTGGCTACAAACTTCTCAGCCCCCAGTTGTTGTGAAATGTTAATCGCAGTTTATTGTTCAAAAAGTTAACATTTTTGGTTCATTGGTTACAGATGTACTCATAGTCCGGTTGTAACAATACCAATTTTCTTTTTTATACTATCGCATTTCCATTCTATACATTCGTAGTTTTCTAAGATATTACCTTAGGTTTTCTTGACACCCATTCCTAGCATTTCCCCGCTCTATCCCTGTTCACCTACACATTACTGATCTTCTAATATCACTGACTAAAGGTTAGATGAAAGAAGAGACTCAATCTGGTCTTAATAAATATAGACCTTATTCATACAATACTAAATGCAATAAGAGGTTTAAAGAATCTTCAATGGCCGTCCGTCACTGATCACTTTTATTTATCCAATAGCCGTCTTTTTCAGCACTCTACACCGCGTTTCTACCGGTTTTCGGAACGACAGAAAGATCCATATTACTGGTGTTTCCTAGAAGATCAGTAATTCGGGCCTTTCCGTTGTTTCCGAAAACCGGTGTCAGCGCGGTGATTTTTAAACCTCTAATACATGAACAGCGGTATACCTTTTTTCTTTTCTTCCTCGCTATATGCAATGGTTGTTACAATAAATATAAAATATAAACAACTTTATCGGATATTGCAAAAAGTATATCATCTACCAACTATAATACAATATTACCATAATATTCGTGTCTCCATTGGTTTAAAAATCACCTTAATTTAAATAAGGGTACACATAATTTAGTTCGTTATCTCTCTTTATTTCCAATTCCTGGGGGCATCATTCTCGCTGAATCTGAGATTTTTATATCAAGGTCTCTAACACACCACAGACTGGCGACGTCCATGTCGGCGAGTTTTATGGAATTATTCGATAAGAGGACATTAGCTCAAATACCATGGTTTTCTTATCTCCTAATTATTTTACTAGGAAAATGAAAAATAATTCAGAATTCGGCTTTCTGCTCCAGTCTTTAGTAGGTCCTTGATCAGTGCTAAGATGCGCGTGCAATCAAGGACAACAAGAAATGATGTCCTTAAACTGAATTTGAACTTGCCTTTTTTCTTTTGACTTTTGAGTACTAAAGTAAGGAATACTTACGTAATCAAGTCCTACCACAAGCAATACTCTTTACGTTTTGGAGTCCTAATCGTGCGTGTAGAAATCGCAAGATGGAATATTATTGATTGAAGAGAAACGGACTGGAAAAAGTCTGGCTTATCCTATACTACTAATTTATTATCTACCCTAACGCCCCATAGGAACTTCATTGGTGGTTTTCTTTTTCAAAATTTACTCTCCTTTTTCTCGTGCTTTCTATTTACAGCACACCAGTGCATTACATCTCACGAGTAAACTTCTTTCATTCTTTTTCTGCAGCGAGGAATCGTCAAAGAAAATATTGCCCCAAGGATGGGCTTGAAAAACTCGGTCCATTTGAACGAGACGAAAGCAAAGATGGAAGAGGTATTACGGTGCTAATATCGCCTACATGGGCTAGGCTTATTAACGCGAAATTCGGGAAGTGGACGGGTAAATAAGAAGGGATACCAGCGATGGGACGCGAGTAAACACATTTTTAAGGATGAATCTTTCAATTCGTTCCTCTCAAGGCTCTCTCGGACTTCTCATTTTGTTTATACTCCAAACGTCGCCAGCGTATCTCTTCTCTATTTTTTCATCCGTTACGAGATATGTTATCGCCTCCTTGCTCCTTAAAGGTGTTCTTTTTTTTCGTCTCCCGCTTTTCTGTTTTTATTGCCCGTTTTGCGTGATTCGCTGTCCCATAGCGCGTTCGTTTCTTTCCATTTCGTTCCCGCATTGATAATTTATTCCCGTCTTCGAAAGATGCGAATTTAAAAGTAAGATGACGAAATTTTTCTTCGGCTGCAATACGCCTGTGAGCCGGGCGGTCTGAAGCTGTTAGGAAGGACATGTTCCGGTGATTGAAGGATCAAATATAAATTTTAGGAGAAATTGGGTCAAGGTATGAAGGTGTCTCGGGCGAGAGGGCCTGCTAAAGCCATAGTTTCGTGTAGCGGAAATTTCCTTCCCTTGGTTTCTCTGGAATCACCCTCGTGCATACGCTGAATCTTTTTAGTACTTCATCCTAAATACCGCACTACTTTAACGAGAAATTGTCTGTATCCATTAATAAAATATCAAAACTCAAAAGCCATTCGTGAGTTACATTCAAATTATCATCAGTCACGCATTTATTCGTGAATATAAAGTGAAGGAGTTGTTTGAGATCGGACTGATATTCCATGCATGCTTTCGAGAAAAATAATTTTAATAAAATGTGTGAATCATTGAATATTTAATGCTATCCCATTAGGTAGGCTATTATCTCATAGTTATCGATTATTGAAGACTGCCTTTTGAAGACTTTTTCTTCATCAGACGTTGTTTTTTGCCTCTATGGAATTGGCATCGATTACCGTTCAAATAGTAATACGCACGCAACCGTACAATGCGACGTATCTAAATAATTTTACCAAACATTTGGAAATTGTCTGCGTGAAACTCAATGGACTTGACCCTCTTCAAAACTGCTGAAATCACATTAAAATTTTCAGGGCCGAAACGTAAAAATAGGCTGGCAGAATCGCATAAACGTAAAGAACAGACTTGATGTCCCAATTCACGTATGCGAACCATTTAAAATTTGGATTATTGATGTAGGTGGCGCTCCCATGACGTCACTTTTTGTTTTATTTTCATGTTTCCTATCCTTTATGAAATTTACCGCTCTATGAATATCTTGAGCTTCAAGCATATCGACATTTCTCCAAGTCCATAACTTAGTTTTACTATGAGGGAAATCGATCGAGCAGATGTTGAGATAAGATAGTCTAGTGAAAACAAAATTAGAAGAAATGTTGGAATGAAAGTATGTATAAAGATTTAGGGTAAGCAATGAAAAGCAGGTAACGTTAAGATTAGGAATTATTAGGGAATATAGTAATTAACTTTGGAAAGGATGGTTTGAAGAGCTTTAAGAGCCAATACTTGGATTGTCAGCCCATGATAATCATGATTTCTTTCCACAAAATTAAGATGAATTAATAATAACAGCTCAGGATCCAATTATATTTCAGGAAAGTGAGTTGAGATACGTTGCATGACCTGTATTTACCATTGGTAGAAGTACAGATATGAGCAAAAAAAACTTTAATCCTTAGTCTTATATAGAACGCGGAACTTAACAGTTATTTTACTCTGTACTCAGTGAATGTTAATATTCTAACATATTTATGGTATTAAAATAATTATGACAGATTGTAGCTATGTTATCTCAATTGTCGCATCAATCTAAAAGTATCGCTATCAGTTGTTTTCGAGATTTATTTCAATGCAATCGATCACAATATCAGTAAACAAGCACTCCTCGAGCCAGGATATAAATCGGCAATTGTTCAAATCAAACAAAATAAAAACAGTCCGTCCCAATTATAGCACGAATGTTTTCTTTACAACTCTCACTCAAGGGATTTCGCTCGACGCATTCAATCATCAAAGAACTCTCATCGAAGGAAGCAATCATGTTTTCGGGCCCTGGTTGTCTTCATTTTTTATTAATTCCTCTCTCCCGCCTCGTCCATTTCATCTAATCCCTTTCACATCCCTCAGACATCTTCCTCTCAACCTCTTTCGTCCACTTTTTCATCTCCCGCACTCACGGACAGCGTGAGCCAATTCGCTCTGGCTATTGCGTCATCTCTCGTCGGATGACAAGTCGCTCTCCTTATATAAAAAACACAGTTTCCCTTTGCTTGTTTCTCTTTTTCCCTCTACACCCCATCGTTCATCACCTCCTCCTTTCATCTTTCGGATCAGCGCTATGTCTTCTTCGCGCAAACGGCAGCTGAAACGTAATCGCTGGGACGGGAAGGCGGAGAGAAAGATTTGGTTGCCGCTGGACCGAATTGGGAAGCTGATGCGTTACGCGGTGACGGAAGGCCCTGCCCATTACCGTGCCTTTTGAGTTATTGCCGCAGTAAACGAGGCGTGTAATTCTCGGTGAGATAATGCGCGAACAGTACTGCACGCCCAAGTTTAAGTCGGCGACCTGCATGCATCATGCTTTATCTCGCGGTTTGAAAAATTGCGCTCGTTTTTTTGAAGACTCGGAGCTGGAGGCAATTTCTCCCGATTCAATATTACTGCCGATAAATATGGTTGGAAGTTTTAAGAGCTGTCTCAATTAAGGACTCAAAGTTCAGGCGGGTGGATATTGGGTGTTGGAAAATCTGCCATTAAATGTAAGCCATGATGTAATATTTGTCACTTGTGGTTACGGCCTTGAGATAAGGGATTGGATGCAATGACGGATCAAAGGACAAATGATATAGTAATTGACTTTATTAAGTAAGGAAAACGTACTTGTTGAAGCCTGTGCGACGATGATTTCTTGTAGCTAATTTTACGTATTGCCGTTGTACTGAAGAATCTTGCAGAGCATTGTCGATTGGAAAATCCTGATTTTAACAATTATTTTGATAGTGCCATGATCAAAAAATTAGATACATTTTGAAAAAAGGTCGCCTGAAAGTATTTGTGAAAGCCACTAAAAATCCGTGTTAAAATGATAGTTAAGAAGAAATTGTGAAAATCAAAACAACTTTTATTATAAAGTACTATAAAAAGCTATATATAAAAGTCAAATTAAAATATTAAATTTATAGTTCTATATATATTTACTTACCAATATTTCATCTATTTAAATAGTGGAAGTTATAAAGTTTGTTTTGATTTTCATCTGAAGGACTATAGAAACTGAAAAGAAGATATTAACGCTTTATTTTTTCAGATGGATGGATCCGCATCTTGACATCTCTTGTTTCTCTTACGACGGAATGATTATACTTTTTTGTTTTCATCGTTTCACATTCAGAGGGTAAATTTCAAGGATTTACTCCGTCCTTGATCCGTAATGAATAGACATCGAAATAAAAAGAAATATTATTCATTGACTTCCAATTGAAAACACGAAAAATGATAAAAATGATCTTGGACCAAAATACAGTCGGACATAAAAGTGGTATTTTGCGAGGAAAGCTCAGTTCAAGTTTATTTTTTCGCCGATTTGGACAAATATGTTTTTCAAGAAAATATCGCGAGTGCGATAAATTCTTGTTTCCTTATTTATGACTAATTTGTAAAAATCTGAGGCAACCGAACTCTGCGTAAGATGATGTGTTTATTGAAAGCATTTCATGTCCACCATTGTTTCCAACATTGCATCACCAATTGGGAGCCATTTATCTTCAAATTTGTATTTACACCGCAAATGATTCATTTCGTTTCATACCGAGTTTGTGGTACTTTTTTCAGGCAATTTGTTTATTTGCAAAATATTCGGAGAACAATTACATAATTTAACTTGTGGTAATTAGCCACAACACCTATATATCTTTATAGTAGTTGTGTTAATATAAAGTGGAATAATTGTTAAGTGGAAAAATTACAAGAGATGTATTAGCATTTATATATAAATTATTAAGCCATTTAATTTGTATTTTCTAAATCTTTTATATTCATTCAATTGTTATTTTGTATTCGCTTTTGTATATCATTGCAATGATTTACCATCATCATTGTATTATTTATACCAAACATTCCCAGCTGTTTTTTTCGTATCTGTTGTATTAAAAGTGTATAAATAATTATTATAATGTCGAGTCATTGTTAACCAAGAGATACATCGCTTTTAAAAAATTACGAATATATAAGGGTCACAAAATTGCACATAATTTTATCAAGCAAACATGTTTGATTTCTATTTTCTTAACTTGACTTTTTACTTAACTATACTATATTCATTCGCTTACCATGTTCATATATTTCCAAGCTAAATCTGAAGGCCATATGTACATCAGTACTGAGAAAGCTTTCAGGGTTGCCTTTTGCTTTGAGTTATTATCAGGATTTAATTGATCGGAATAATATAAGAGGCTCCCGTGTGCTGAAAGTTGATAAATAAATGATCTCAATAATATAACATCATCTCATGATGTAAAGTTGTTATCCCAATAATTAATAATATAATGCTCAACTATTTCTGAATATATAGCGAAGTCACTCTCGGTTAAACATCTACATGTGCACCAACATATAGCTATAAATCTTCCCTTTCAGTGGGAAACTAAACGCTCAGCAATTCGGAGCCAGAGCATTTCTAATTGACGAGAATACCTCTATAAATGAAAGAGAACCACAGATTCGGGTGGCAACGGAGGATTCCTACTCACAGAAACCCTTTTATTGAGTCACTCCAATTTCGAAGAGAGAATTCTTTCATCCTCTACACCTCGATTCGGTCGATTTAGTTGATTTGTTTAGCGTTTGAATTACAATTTATATCCTTATATCCGTATATATTAAGAATAATTATCGCTCAAAACCAATATTTTTCTTGCGAGGGTTCCAATAATATTTCGGTACTAAAAACTCCATTCTATATTATTTCTTGTTGAGTTTAACTCAATCATATTGATATTCTTCATGGATTAAACGGAGTCAGTTGAATCCTCCGAGTTCTTACATAATTTCTTTTTATTTATTACTCATTATTTTGTCTCGCATTATTCTAAATATTCCATAAACAGTTGATAAATTAAAATTTTGTAAAATAGATTTACTAAAATATAATTAAAATTTTCATCTTTTTCAAAACTGACTTTTATCTCATTTTTTTTCTCACCGGCCTTGAGTCTCTTTATGTCGTGCCTAATTTAACTAATCATTTTGATAATTGGAGACTTCTTTTGCAATATTTTAAAAATATAAATGTAAATAAACTAAATGAATGACTAAACATAGTATTCTAAAGCCATTTCGAACTTACCCATCCACGACGAATTACTTATTTTCCATATCCTCAACAGCCATTCTCTGTAAGAGTGGCTAAGAAATTATTTATACACCTTTCAGTGTTGCCTCAATAAATAATAATATATTTGCAGCTTGCAAACTTACAATTCATTAACAAAATCAAATTTTTTCAAGCTCCAATTACGAAATTTTAATCTTTTAATAAATGCTACGTTTATAGTACTTCCATTTTCAAAAAGATATGATGATGTATAGAATATCTGTTTACAGATAAAAGAAACATATCTGTAATAAAACTACTTCAGCACTAATAAAATGAGAGCTCTTCATCAATCCTCCTCCCCAAACGTCCGAGACATCTCCGAATACAGGCTGTCCTTGGTTTGGAGCGATGGGGTTAAATCCACGTCTCTCATCTCTGCGATAAATGTTCGATACAAATCCCTTATCCCAGCTCATTCTTCTCTCCTGCCACGCCCACCTGCGTCTCCCCCGTATCAGATTTACACTCGTTTTGTTTCTTTATTTCCGGCACATCCACATTTCTTTGGACCTGGCCACCGTTCCTGCATACCGAATCACCTTGAATGGGGAGGGGAAAAGAGCCCCGAACTTGAGGCTTTGAGGGTTTCGGCTTGTTTCCAACCGAGAGATTCGCTTGAATGATATAGTCGTAAGCGGTTGAGAGAAATGCGTGTGATTTCATCACAGGGGGAGGCTTTATAAATGAGTTGGTAAAATTGATTTAGTATATTACTTGTGGAAGGGTTCTCATTATAGACTCACTGATATAATTAAAATTTCTCCCGACAAATATGTATAGTGTAGCCTTATGTAATATTCGACACTCTTGATGTAGAATTATGACCCTAACCTATACCGAAGCCCCGATGAATTTCGTTCTGGCGTTTTCGGTGCTTAGAATTTAATCGTCGATAATTCTACATCTAATTTATTTCGATAAATATTTGTCAGTATTGAATGTAATGTCCGAAAAGAGGTTTTATTCTTCCCCACTTACTTCCGAGATCAGATGGCGAATGGATGCTGAAATGTCTTCTCTTGAATAAGGTGTAAGGAAAAAGTTTGAAGGAAATGCCTATTCTTATCCACAAAATTAGGATTTCTCAAAAGAAAATCTTAGGATATATTTTTGTTAGAATCATCGGTTAGTGGTAGATATTTGGGGGTTTCACCGTTACTTTTTTCAGTTAGAAATTTGGAGGGTCTCCGTCCTAATCCGGACCCTTAGCTCGCCTTCGCAGGTACTGAGCGCCCGACCTTCCCAACATGGGGTACCATAAAAAAACTGACCGCGTGGAATACGATTTAAAAAGTTATAAATAATTCGAATGAGCAACATTTATTAACTTCGTCGTCTCACTTGTTCAAAGAGGTAAACAAGCGTCTTTTGATCGACGTTCTACGATAAAAATTAAGATTTTTCGTGATTTTGCTATACTTTATTTTCGTGATTTGCTGATTTGCCCCTGTTGAATCTCAACAGGGGTTGGGGTATGATTTCTAGATTTTTGCTAGAAATCCCTCCCCCAACCTAACCCAACCCATCCCCGGAGCAACGTTTCCGTGTGTCAACGGGTAATTTCCAGCAAAATCACGAAAAATCTTAATTTTCATCGTAGAAAGTTAATCGAAAGACGCTTGTATATCTCTTTGGACTAGTGAGATGACGATGATAATAAACTGTTACTCATTTGAATTGTTTATAACTTTTTAAATCGTATTCCACGCGGTCAGTTTTTTATGGTATGGTATTTTTATGATGAAACCCCCAGATATCTACCATTAACCGAATCATCCCCTTAGTTGTCACTATAATTATCAATGACCAATATAGACAGCTAAATATTGGAAAACGAAATGTGATAAAATGCTATTGTGTAATGAATCTTTTAATTTATCTACGTATGAGGTTTTTTTTCGATCTATTCGGAAAGAAATAAAAAACTTTGATTGCAATTCCTCAATTTTGTGGCTTTGCGCAATTATGCTACTGAAATTGAAGCTGTAAACTTGCTTGTTTTAATGCGAATGGATATTTTCTTAGTAATTGTTCCCGTATTTTAGAATAACCCAAGTACTTATCGCTTCTTTATTTGTTACAATCCCAGGGAAATTATAAAATTTCAAATCGTTCTTGCTATTGGGTGAAAGTCATCTATGGGTATCAATGGAGGCTATGCTGATTGGCATACTGGCAATTTATTGAATTATGAAAATCAGTTAACTGACGTGTTATTTAATTAAATAATTGACTGGTCCTCTTAGAACGATAACGAGCTAATTTGGAATGGATCGGGTATTGCGGTCTATAATTGATAAGTAGAATAATAACTAAGTAAAAAAATAATAACTGAAAAGTGAATTTTCGGTACAAAATTATTTATATTAGAGGTCATCTCCATGAAAACTTATCCTAAGATCACATAAAAATTAAGAATTATTTAAATAACCCTGAAAAGTTACTAATTTCAAATATGTTGCTCCTGACTTTTGGAAGAATTGATGGCAGGGGTATTATGATCCGTGAGATAAAAAACGAGATGTACAAAGCAAAAAATGAAGTCAATGTTTGCACACTCATAAAAACTCGAGATAACGAAATTGGATAAAAAGTCATCAATCTATCTGCGTCGAACTCACGTGCAATCCATTCCGTAGAACGTGAGCGAACAGCACTTGCTCCCAATATTCACGAAGGTCGAGAGCATTATTGTGTGCTCATTCCCATGTCCGCATCTTCCGTCACATATTGACACTTCCCGGAAAAAGTACATTTGGTTCTCGGAAATGAGAAACCGGTCTCTTTTCCTCAGGTAGGCGAGCTATTCTTTTTCGAACGCGATTTTACTTTTTGGTTGCAAGTAAAAGGGGTAATCGGAGTAGAATTCCAGGTAGCGGCAGGAAGGGAATAATTTCGAATCCGCTCCGGGCGAATGCATATCGAGATAAGAAAGTGGTAGGTACGAATCGGAGGAGTCTCATTAAGGGGCTTCTGGGAAGGTACACCCTGAAGCTCGAAACTTTCGGAAGGAAAAAGTCACGCATGACCTCTTTGTGCAGGGTTATGTTTGTCACGTACGCCTTCTCAGTTTTCCTCGAAATATTTTGAGGCAATGTATGGAGTGTTCAACGTCACATTTTCTTATATCTCGTCGCTGCGAAAAAGTATGATTAAGTAGACAAAATGAGATTTACCGGTAGTTATTAAAGCAGAGGTGTCTTATCTTGGCCACGAGCCGTATGAGGACCACTGACCAATGCTCAGAAGCCCGATAACGTTTCTAATAATTATTTACAACACTAGTTTAAATTTTACATAACCTTTAGTATTAATTATTTTATGAATATAATTGTATATAATTTATAAATATTCATTAATAATTTATAAATATAAATTAATAATAATTATTTATATATATTATTAAAAATCTGATGTGGCCAACACGTGACTTTCACCGTATTTATTGAAAACAGAAGCCTATGCCGGTCATATATAAATATCTCCAAAACAATGACTGTTACAGGAAAATGTTTCATAAAACATCTGTAGTAAAATACATTATCTATAACTTTGGTGCATAATTTTATATACCTGCATTGCATTTTGACAGAGATATGTATGAAAAACTTCCATTTCTGGATAAACAACAACTTCCGGTTAACCAATATTGAAGAATAACTCCTAAACAATCAGTGTTACGAAAACATGTTTCATACAAAATTTGTCGTAAAGTACATTATCTACAACGTTTGTTTATAATTGTATATTCCTACATTGCATTCTTACAGAAATATTTAAGAAACGAAATTTTGTTCCGGATAAACCACAACTTCCGGTTAAGCAATATTCTCCAAAAATTAATCAACTCTTGTCATTGTCAGGAAAATACTGAATATGAATTTTGAAAATGAACGGATGATCACTTTTTAAGATAGAGCGCCCACAAACTTTTTTACCACAGACAGACACACAGACAGACATGTTCGGGAAAATAGCTAAAACATGCTCTATGGGCCCCAAAACATCTATTTCCGTCGAAATCTGGAGGTCGAATTATTTTGCTAATACAATACTTTCTCTATACTACGTATAGGGAGAAAGTAAAAATTACCAACATCACCGCTGTACTTTTGAATTGCAGTTTTGTTTATTTTATTTTCTTTAAGAATCATTGTGGTGCGATAAAATATTTTTTAAAATGAAACGCGGTTTAATTTGCTTCGAGCAAATTATTAGTAATTAATATTATGGAAGAATTAGTAGACGTGACAGTCTCCTGAGCAGGTGGACCTTTTGATGTAGCGCCTTGACGCAAAGAAGAATTAATGATTTTTATTTATGGTCCGATATATTTGTGATGGATTGGCGGTTTTAATAATATACAACAACCGAGGATTTTCCCATGATTCGAAAGATACTGTTGATGATGTTTTTAATTTTAGTTTTAAGATTGGCTTTCTACTTGAATGAATGAGAAAAATATTGTCTTCCAAAATTGTTGAATAACTTTTTCATAAAAGAACTGCGTCTTTCAACTGATACTTTTTGGAGAGAAATGATTTGGAAGAAAATGTGACAGTATTTCAAAATTATCTAGAAAGTGACGTTTTACATTTTGATCAAATAAATAATTAACATTTTGATAAAATACATTGACAAACCTAGAGAATTAAATCATTCAATTTCAGTCCGTAGTTGATCAGTTTCGGCTTATAAGTAATATATTTTAATGAAATGTTAATCTAAAAAGTCATTGGAGAGTGTTAATTTCAATTTGTTGGTGATCCTTTTACTTTGCCCGTCGCCTTTGGACGATTAGGAATAAAATAGAACATCAAGAAAGCTTGATTGTTCTTATGTAGGTTGATCCAGCTAGTATTTTCTTGATTTCGCAATATCAAACTATTATTGTACAGTGACAAAGTGAGAGAACAAGAACTTACGGAATCCTCAGGTATTACTGAGTATGAATAATGTACGACCCATGATGCATATTGATGGCCTATGGGAAATTATTTTGCGAAAGCCTGAGACGAAAGCGTTTCCTTTGCATAATATATAAGAATAACAACTCTGGAGTAATCATTATGCAACTTCTATTTCTCTTTTCAGTTTAAACGGCAACTCCGCTGGTTACATTCTAATGGTGCAGGATTAAGGTTTATGTATTCCGCATTTGTTTGACTTTGTTTTCAAAGTCCACATCTGGAAAACAGATGTCAACTTTTCAGAGTAGCAAGATCGAATAAAGGCCTGTAATAAAATATTTATTACAACCTTGACTCATCTTCAGTGATTTCATTATTTATTGGCCTGAAAGTAATTTTATATGATGTAGGCCTTACCATGTTTTCATTAACTTCGTTGCACTGTCGAATGCATCGGGAATTATTCAAAATGCGAATAATAACAGATTTAACTGAATATCAGTAATAAAATCCACGTTCCATAAAATAAATACACCAAAATGTTAAATTTTATGAGATGCTTGAGAAAGCACTAAGGAGTTCAAGAGCCATTGTTTTATTTTACACTTGGAAAATTTATGCTTCCTTGGAGTTAAGAGGTAAAATTATTTTTCGGTCAGCGTTCACTCGATTCTTTAACACAGAGGAAAGTGAAGTTGAAATTCAACAGCAAATAATTGACTATGCACTTCTTTTAACCTGATATTACACAACTTCTTATACGTAACCTTGATGCTCATGAATTTCCTAATGGATTTTGAGTCCAAATTCTTAAATTTGCTCTCTGATTTATGAAAATCTCTGAAATTAAAATTTGAAAAGTAATGTGAATCACATTAATGAGTTTTATTTCTGTATGTGTTCCAATGAATTATTGTCATTAATATTTAAATAGATGTTGGATCCCACTTCCTATGTATGTATTTTAAAATAAAAATTTAATTTTCTCTCAAATATCCGCAAAAGTTTTAGAAATTGCCAATTTCTTAATTGATTGACAGATAAACTAGCAAATTGTAAACATTCTCAAGAACATGTTTAATTTTGCTCTTCTTTGCGATGTACAGCAGTATAGGACACCCTTGTTAGGACACACACTATTATTCCCAAGCGAACATCACTCTCAATTTCTCTAAAAAGCATTCTAATGTGTATTGGTGGTGAAGCGAAGCGTGCAAGACCTTTATCCGTCTTTATAAAACTGCTAAATCTGCTTATTCTTTGGCCCCATGCATATCGGCCTATCAGTCCCTAAGCATCTTACCTAAGATAAAGCGTATCTGCCAAGTCTGCTATCGAAGCGACTAGGTCGATAGAAAAAGAGGAGTGGAAATGGGGGGTCCAGTGACAAGGTGCAATGTGCTGAAGATACTGAGTCAGCAAGGACTCCTCTAGTTTCTTTGTTTGTATACCAATCCTTATCAAAGGTAGACGATTCCAAGTGGACGATTGAATCGCGTTGCGTAATCCTCAATGATAAAAGGCCGTTAATAAGGAGTTATTCTTTGGATAAAGATTTCGTATTCCGCTAGACGAAACGTGTATCTTCGCACGTGCGAGTGAATCATGGATATAGAAATTTATCATTATCTGATCAATTTAGATTAGTTTACGAGAAGCGGTTCTTCAGTGTAACTTAACCACCATCGTCAGATTGTAAACTAATATCACTAATTTTACTAGTTTAGTTAGTATGATATTAAAATGCTATTCAGTGACTAACACCTTAGACATGGACGTATGTAAACAGGCATATAAAATGTAGAAATAATAAAAATACTCTATTTTGCTCTTTCCATAAGTATTTATATCATTAAAAATTAATCGAATTCAAGGATAGTTGTTGTTAATAAAAATGAATTCATAGCTCCAAAAATATGAGTACAGTAAAATTTGAAAAACTTGCACAATTCCACGAAATTTTAAAAATTGTGCATACGATTCCAAACATTATAAAACTTGAGTAATTCCTATTTTATAGAATTTTATATGTTTAAAAAATATAATTTTACACGTATTTTTGGTGCAATACATTAGTGTTTTTAAAGTTTTTTAATATACATTTTTTTATCTTTTTAACTGTTATCGATTATTAAAATACATACAATTTCAGGCTAGTGATATTTCTCTAGTTTCGCAAAATATTTACCGTTTCATAATCATTCATCATTCGATGTGAAATGAGCTAGGCTATCACTTGGTCTGCTAATTTTAAAAATGATTGTTTGCTTCTGCTATTTGAGTAAATCATTCGCGAGCAAAACGGGCGCTATTTATTATCATATCCCAGCGGTGAGTTAGCTCGTTGCTACCAATCCGACCGATCATTCAAAGAAAATCCATATTCTTATTGTGTATAATTTGTTGTTTCTTATTTCGAACCTCATTCTGGGAATAACTCTTTCAAGAAATCGATTTCGGGGAAAAATGAAAGTAATTTCTTGAGAAGAGCTATAGTTATGATAATAATCTTTTTGAGTATTTTAGAAAGCGAGCTCATGCAATCCCAAGTCAAAAATTTGAGATTGAAAAATCGATTGATCTCCATGACGCACTGTTATGAAATATTGGCTCTATTGGCGCATTATCCCATTTTCTTCTCTTTGATTCAAAATTTTGCGACATAATTCATCCTTACAGCCAGCAGTGTGTCGTAATCATAGAATAGGCGAAAGATTGTGATTGTAATGTAAGGATAGTATACTCATATTCGTATCAGTTATTTATGTATATAGTTAAATGTTATTGATTATTTTATTATTATTAATTATTTAATGGATGCAGGTTATATATATAGAGATAAATATGTCTATGTAAGAACCCTGCAAGCCGTCTTTCGGCGTGTGGCAGGGGGAGAATTAATATAATTATAACTGGAATACATAGGTAAAGTAAAAACTAGTAGATATAAAATACAGGCTCAGAATAAGTATAAAATGAAAAGAAAATATTTAAAAATTTTGTATTCTCGAATTTCGCTTAGGGGATCTGCGAAAAGTCTTCATAGATGGAAAGTTCATTGACTGATCTGGCTATTCTGTGAATAACTGAAAACTGTTAATATTTCAGAGTCATTTGTATTCTCTTTCCATAGATCTACTGATGATATAGTCTCGTAAAAATACAGCAGGAATAGAATTCTTTTGAAGACATATCCATTTCTGAGAGCGTCGAATTTCCACATTTAGATTGACGTATGGATTTATTCGTAGTTTGTTTTGACAATATTTGTTTAATATACGATGTTAAGTATGCGGGTCATTGAAAGTTCATTTTCATTATTTTGAGAGTAGTTTTAAAAGACTGTTGAAACGCAACTCTCGTTCTCTGGTTTGAATACCTGAATAATTAAACCCAATGTTTGTGAATAGTTTCCTACCGAGCACAAAAAGTGACGAAAAGGCCCTTTTAAAATTTTAAGTGTTACAAAGGTCGTTGAGCCAACGTCCCACGCTTTTCGTCATCGCAGCTCTAAGTGACTGCAAAATGTTTCCGCAAAGCCTCAGCGCGGCGTTTAGGAAATCCAAGTAAATATTTATTCGAGCACTCGTGAGATATCCGATTTGTTTCCAAATATAAAAGCGTTTCCCAAGAGCGTTATGTCGCTCAAGGATTCATTTAGGGACTCAATTAAGGCTACCGAATGAGCTTTTGACTCGGCGTATTTCGTCTTCACAGAAGATCAACTTTTGAAATGCCTTTTGCAAATAGAAAGGAATAGCAGGAAGTGGCGACCTGTGCCAATAAGCCTTTGCATTACAGCGAGAAATTTCACACAATGCACAAATGCGCGTTTCGTAAGTTTTGTGTTTGAGATCCAGTCGTTCATCTCTTCGCTCCTGATTGTCTCTTTAAATCCACTCCGAGGAGCTACTTTCGCTCCAATTGGTACTTTCTGGTACTTGGCCACGAATTTTGTGCGTGCGTACAAACACATCAATCACGTGACTCCCTTTCGGAGCGGGCTAATCACTTTCTATACACCATGTTCCTCCATTCTATCCTATCCTTGTTTTCATCTTTCACTTCTGTCATGTTCATACATCTTTTCCTACATTTCTTTTCTTATGGTAAGCTTCGCGTTTCTCTTTTCTCTGTATCTCAATCAGAGCATTTAACCTGTTTTTTTGGTCTTATAGTACGTATTTAAATATTGGTGCAGATCATCTGTCACTCACATATCATCTATATTATAATTATCTGTCTTGTTCTGCTTTGGTCGATCCACAACTCATAATCTAAAGCTAAGTGTAAGGTATTCTGAAAGTGGTCACGCAGGCTTTCATTCAGTGCACATTCATTCATTCATCCTATACCGTAGCATAGTACTAATATTTTCTTACGTAGTTGGAATTCGAGAATGTTTAAGTGTTTGTCCAAATGCCTACAGCTATATCCTAGCTGTGTATCGACTGTTTCATTCTGTACATAGGAACTAAAAGGAAGCTGCGATGATCACAGAGAAATAAAACTCGCTTAATTTAGTCATGTATTTTAATAGAAACTATCAAAGTTTCGTTACCACGTGATATCGCTAGATGTTGGCTGTAAAATCAGTTCCAGAAACGTAGTCTCCATCTTGATGATGTTGCACTGCACGAACTTAGGTATTTTACATTAAATTGCATTGTGGTCTCAAAAGAGCGTCACATAGTCGTGATTATGAAAGGGTTCCAAGTAACCGTGCAAACAATCATGTCTGTGTTGTATTTAAACGTCACTTATACATTCGTGTTTGTAATCACACCAAAGACTTGTCTCTTGGGCTTGGTTCCTCAATCTTTTACCACCTCGACTTTGATTAAAGATGATGGCTGAATGAATCCGAGAAGCGAATTGGAATCTTTTCAAGATGTTCGCCCGCTCAGAAGCTAAAGAGAGCTGCCCACACCTGTTTCAAGGTATTGGCAATCGAAAGACTCCATTAAGTCATTGCTCTAACCGTGATTTCGCAACTATCCTGCATTCAGTTTTGCGTGCACATGCCTTCCAACGCCAGTGCAGGGCCCGGTTTAATGTCCAGAAACAAACAAAGGCGTGCCGGTTATTCTTAAGTGAGCAATATAGGTATCTTTCCGCACACATTTATCTTTGCTGCACGAGATATTGCCTTTATCTATGAATAATGGCCAACGCGATTGGATTTTTTGTTTTCTTTTTTGTCTCGTCGCCGATCTGGTCACACCAACCTCTATATGCATTCCACTTTCTTAAAGATTTAACTCTTCCGATTCCTTTCACACTTACCTTTAGTTCCCACCAAATAAAACTCTGATTCTTTTACTCCAATACAGAACGTCTATCATGAACTCTGGAGCTATGTAACCATGAGATATCAGTTCCTGTAGGTGGGTAGATATCGTTTAAGTTTGGATGAAAATTCATCCTTCTTTTGGGCTAACCTTGTGTCTCTAATTAAGTTTTTCTGCGGAACTTTTCAGCATAGAGTATTTTTATTTACATTTCTTAGTCCAGCTATTACAATCATCATTCAGTAATAGCTCTATTCATATTTGAAGGCTGAATTGTTTAGATGTATCCATTTATAGTTAAATATCTTGATTATACCTTTATTTATATCAAGGCTAATTTTATAAAGATGATTGTCACTTCATTGTCCACAATTTTGTGTCAAATATTTCTATATTTGTAATTTTAATCGCAATAAACAAATTGCCCGTAATTTTTCCACCGTTTTGAACCTTCAGTTTCTGTTTTTTAGTAGTCTAACGTATCATGCGTTGATTTGTTTTTTTTGCTTAAAATTCTATAATCTCAACTCTTATGAGAATATATTTTAAATGCGCTTATTGTAACGATTGCGAGTACAATTTACAGAATTTTAAGTCATGGATATGCTTGTAAATGGATTAAAATGACTTATTACGATCTAATTTCGAATTACTTTGAATGTTGTTAACAGGTTTTCCTCTAAGTAGGATGCGTGTGCTATATTTAGATACTCGATAAAACTGCATCAATCCAAGTGTGCAAACTCCGAGTTCTCTGCAAATACATTTAGTCCGCTGTCGTTTGAAAACAGATGGCGCAACGGCATTAGTGAGCGTCGAATTAATGAGCGATAGAAGCTGTTTATTAATACCCGCTTATTTACATGTCGCTACGCAAAACATGTGGGCGTGTACTCGAGAGAGAGCCAAGGAAATCTTGGCTAGACGAAATAAATCTCTCTTCTCCTTAATGCTCAGGTAAAACAGAAAATAGTCTCATTTTATCTTCGGGAGACTTGCGCTAGACCGAGTCGGATGGATAGTTTTGAGAAACGTTATTCGTTACAGGGAAACAGTGCGTGGTAAGTATTTACGCAATGAGTAATGGATGCTCGTAATGCTTTTCGAAATATGAGGAACTTACTCTTTCAAACTCACTTTATACCCTGCATTAAAGGTGTGTATCACGGGACACTTTTATCCGCAAGGAATTATGGGAAAAGGCAACGAAAATGAAAGCGTAGCATATTTAGTCTTTATCTTGTCTGTGAATAATTATCGTTTAACATCAAAAATAAGTATTAACGAGCAACCACATCTTATTTTCTTTCGCCAGCTTTATTAGGCCTTTGAAGTAAGCTAAGCAAATTCCTTTTGAGTAAGATTAAATTAACTTTGAATTTTTTTATTGAAAATATATTTTTATTTAGTACTACATTGTTTTAAGTACGCTTCCGATATTTATAGAATTTGTGAATATAGTTACATTCATTTTGTTTAAATGATTTTGTTCAAATATTTCTTTGTGGAAGGAAATTAATACCATAAGAGATAGAATATCAAAGAAAAGAAAAACTTAGTGATTTTTAGAACTAAATAGCTCTTTATTCATCCGTGTTCGTATTTTAGTGACAATGGTAGATTTGCTATGTTGCAATGTTTACGGATGCTGCCAGTTATTAAATACTTTAACTTAAACCATCATAATTTGTTTTCCTGGCCAAGCAATTGTCACTAATTCATACTAGGTTGCTATTAGTTCCACAAAAATCGCTAACTCGCGTTTTCCCCTTTGCTTGACTTAAAGTTAGGATAGAAAGTTATTGGTTTCTCTTTCAGTGTGTAGGATTTATGATTTCCCGTTCAAAACATGATATCCCCGAAGGCAATACCTACATTTATTTATAACTCTTTTCGTGAAACAACTCCGCTACTATACAATATCCTATTTTTACCCAGAAGGAAACACCCGTGCCCAAGGTGGAATTCGAACCCACGACCACAGAGTTGGAAGGCAAACACAAACCACTACACCACCGAGGCCGAATAATGCGTTACTTAATACCAACAGTTATATTTTCCATCACTTCCATGAAGAGTTGTTTTACCATCGGTTTTCCTTGTACTAACTACCGTCTTATACTTAATTAAGTTGAATCTCTCATACTTTGTGAAGAGGGAATTCCCTCCTTTTCAAAAGGCGGGCAAAAATTGATTAAGAAAAAGGATCTCAATTAGAGATAAGTGATTAGAAGTCTGGAGAATTAAAAAGCTTGAAATCATGAGATAGTTGCTACAAATGAAATAATAATCGAGTTCATCGAACTTCTTGGAATGGCATTTAATTATAAAAATATCAATCTGATGATTGTATATTTTACGAACCATTTGATTTATCAACATTTTTTTTTAATAAATCTGTATTCAACTTCTCAAAATATATAAGGATAAACATGCTTTGTGCGTATGACAACTAGACGCGCATGAGGGACGCACATTCTATTTAAGATCTAAGAATTATCATTAACAGTCTCCATGTATAGTTATTTAACCACCTTGCAAAGTTTATTGCTGTAAAGTAGCGAAGCCAATGAAATTAATCTTTTGATATAGCCTATCTACGAATTAAATGTCATGAGATTTTATAGGTAAGTGCTACGCATGACCATGAACATTTTCTGCACATCATACCGTTCTTTGGACCAACTTGCATAGATGATTACTGTTAACTAAGAAAAATAATGAAATCTAATCTGTTGATGTATCCTTTCTCCAATTTTGCTGTCACAAAATTATATAGATGAAAAGGAAAAGAATGATCCAATAATAAAAACAACCACGGTATAGTAATGATAACACTGTTGCACATTGTTGCAAAAACAATTCATCTGAGTGTATTAGAAATGCCCTGCCACTTAGTTGCTGACGATCTGCTTTCGGAAGCGATAAATTTCGGCAGCGATTAACCTCTGAAGCGATGAATTGATGACGATGTATTCCAGGTAATGTTGGTCGAGGATGCAACGTCGACGATCCATTTCCCTCCAGACAGTACCATTTACTCCAAATTTTGGCATATGTTCGCCAAGATCTTGGCGTGCCATATGAGATGTCTTAATCATACGTGAGTTGGTGGCGGGAGTAACTAACCTGATAAATTATTGGCAATATTTGCCATTCGTGTTCATGCTCCATTTCCCTGTTAATGACCCATATTTTAGGGCGGATTTCGATTCCGTGCATCAAGATGTACGAGGGTGTGGTTTCATTGCGACTCCTCCAGTTTTCTTAATATACTCATTCGTGCGCGGTCCAGAAACTCGGGTGGAGGTGTTGAGCTCAGCACCTGTCTCTCCGGTGACCTCGCATATCTGCCAAAGAGGTCGCGGCACCTCGTGGCGAAAGTAATTCTCGCGATAAAACTCCGAGTAATTACGCCGACGACGTACTTAAGGCCGTCATACGCTCTCGACTTAAATCTTCGCAGCTAATCTCTCGATGCAGAAAAAAGTAGATTAAAAGTAGTCCATTTCGCAAGGACATAAAGATAGGTTCAGCGAACGGGTTTCAGCGTTTCCCTGCGATCCACGGGATGCTGTTTACCAACTCTTTCGGGAGCGTTGACCTGTTGGTGACGTTTTTTCTCTCTCTCTCTTTCTCTCTCCCATTCTCTCTCTTTTATTTCACTCCCCCACTCTCTCTTACTCTCTCCCATCATCTCTCTTTTATTCCTCTCTCCCCTTCTTTTTCTCGTTCTCACTTGTATCTCTCCCTCTTCTTTCTCATTATCTCTATCTCTCTGTGTCTTTGTCCTTTTCTCTTAGCCCCTCAATGCCCTCAGACGTACATACTATTACGCCCGGTGTTATTCTTTAATTCTTCATCTTATAGAAGCTTTAAAATATAAATGTAAAATGTTGTATGTATATATATTCTCATTTAGCAAGAATATTCCTTACATATATGCGTGTTTGGTATTTCCTTTTGTGTTTATTATATCAACTTAAAGATTATAGAATAATTATCCCGAAGTTTTAACCCGTGGTCATTTTTAAAACTGCTAATATTCCCTACCAATCCAGTGTAATATTTTGGTTGTTTCCCTCAGTTGCTCTTCGTGCCATTAGCACGAGTAAAAACCATATTCTACGTAGTTTAGAGGAAACAAAACTCAGAAAAATATTTTTTAAGTTGAACGTAACCTCAGACAAATTTGTTCGTGCAGTCTAATTAATGAGTCTCCTGAATTTTTCTAATTCTCACGCGATAAGGAACTCGTCGCAAGTGAAATTGAGATAAATGTTGGAATATTCATTTATAGTTAGCTTGTGGACGATATCTCGAGTTTTTAATACACATTATAGATATATTTTATATAGTTATATTATATTATTGATTTTTATTTCCGAGAGCAGAATTCGCCTCGACGAAACGGCGGCTGCGGATGAGGCTGGAGGGGTTAAATGGAAGATGGGATCTCTAGCCCCAATTTCGCCCAATAAAGACTTTAGTGTGTATATATGTATCTTTTTCTCTCTGCTTCTGTCTCTCTTCTCTTCTGACCCCATTCCCCCGTTGCTCCTTATCCAAGCCGCACTCCCGCTCTCCTCTGGAGTGGAAGGGTGTGGGATGGAAGAGAGGACGGAAGATTGCTTTAGATGAATGCGAAAATGGATGGGACGAGGAGGAGGGGATATTTTGATGGGGAGCGAGTGAAAATTTCAAGAGGAGAAAAAATTGGGGATGAGCGAGAGAGGATCCTTTTTCCCCCTCCGATTATTTTCGGAATGAAAAACGTCTCTCGGTTCCCCCGAACGCTGTTGATCCACATTGTCGTTGCTTTATTCCACGCGTTAATATTTATTGCCCACGCGAGGTCGCTGACCCCTGATCACGGTGTGTACGGTCATCGTGCACTTTGGGGGAAATATTGATATTTTGACAGGTGTAACGGTGGTTGGTGCGATGCCATTAAACCTGGTGACATTTACCGATGTCTTGTTGTGTAATCCTGACATGGAAGCTTAGGCATGCATAAGCGGGAGTTTGACCTCCCTACTATGCTTTGGTAGTATCGGTGACATATAGGGTACATATAGAGCTGGGATTTACCAGTGGAAGATAGGATGCGCTATGCTTATGGCCTGAACCATATAGAGATTTTCAGACTCAAACAGCTTGTCAGAATATTGTCACACTATGTTCTGCTGCAGAATATTGTCCAGATCACGAAGTAGTCAAACGCTGAAAAATTATCGATTACCAAAGAAAGTAATGGAAGGTGTAATTTATTGGAAAAGATGAAGGGAAGACCTAGACTGAAGTTGCTGGATTATTTGAATAGATGCATGAGTTATGATGAACTTAAATTTGTTGACTATGTTCTATTTTATTTATATATATAAATATACTGTACAATGTATATCTACCTCGACCTGGTAATTTATCTCCTTGCTGTGATTCTGCTGTAATAATATTTAAATAAACGTACGAAATTGCACAGCTCACGAGTCGTAGAAAACACAAGTTTACGTCCAGAATATTCAATTATGTGTATTGTATTACTTTTTTATCCAGAGTTACATATGAGACTGTAGCAAAAGTAGCTTTATATACGTGTATATCGTAATACCAGATTATATAACGTTCCAGAAGTTTATGTAGCGTTAGGAAAACATAATGGAAATACGGCTTTGTTGTTACATTGGATTTTGTTTGGGAAATTCGATATGAGGTCACAGTTTCAAAACAAGGGAGGTAGAGAATTTCGGAGGAAAACAAGAAAAACTAGATTGGAATACGAAGCAGGAGGGAGACTTTGGAGGATTAGTTTGGGCTTTTTTGGAAGGTAGAGAGTGTGAAAGAAAGAAATTTAAAGTCTTCTCTCAGTCTATTTAAGGATACCGAAATTGTATTTGAAGAGGGACAAATTGATGTTCGAAAGTAGAGCACGTGAATAAAGAAATTCATTTAAGTTGCATTTACTATTCCGTTTCGCGAAGTTGAATGCCCGTTCTACGAATTCAGTTCGTTCATATAAATGCAAATGACATGTCGCTAAATTTAGCATTTTTATCCCAAATGAACTTCAAGAATGGGATTCTGAGATAGCTTTGTCTTGGTGATGATTTTTCAAACACATTCAAGAGCAATCAAATGTAAAATACGAATGTAGTAAAATTAAAACCATCTTTATTCATGTTTTTAGTCAATGACCACGCTTTGGTGCTCTTCAACGATTAGAATTGTACAACTTTTGTAGTCAAGGAATCTTTTTATTTGTTTATTTATGCCAAACGTTATATTGTATTATTAGGAGAAAAAATACATTTTCATTTCGTTTGTTAAGGATATGAATATGGTTATTTGGTGTACTTACCCATACCCTTTCGTGACTTTGACCCCTGCGTACAAGTAGGTGGATACTTTTTTTGATCGATAAATGTCCAAAAGAAAACTCTACTGATCACGTATAAACTACTCTCAGCTTCAAAGTGATTTATACTTTCGTAAAATAAGTTTGAGTATCGCAAAAAGGGTATCGTAAAATGAATCGTTGATTTGTGTTACCTAGTAATCACTTTTGCAAATTATTTCGCAATGATTTTCGTTTTAATCAAATACAGAATTACGTAAAATATTTTAAATTTCTGTGTAATTTACAATGTCGTAAATAAGTTTTAGTTTTGAAATTAAGCGATTTCGTTGGTAAATCGTAGGTTCGTTAAAATTCGTAATCATTCTGCAAAATATTTTGCAATGGTTCGCTTTTAATGAAAAGACGAATTTACGTAAAACATGTTTAAAATTTGTGCTTGAGTAAGATAAGGAATTCCGTTGAACATTGTCAAGTTTCCTAACTTTGTTGATTACATTTTTATGAGACATTGTTGAACAATATTCTCAGCGTAAAGAGTTGAAGTAGTGGTTCTGGAAAGTGGAAGATGGAATGAAAGACACCCAAATTCTTGCGAGAAGAGTGGAAAGTACTGTTGGAGGAGGAAGAAAAGTAGATTCAAAACGGGCTACGACGGTACTTAATCTGCAAATGAACGGAGGGAATGCGCACCGAGGGAAGCTGTAAACGGGGAAGTGCGAAGGAGAAAAGGCGCCAAAGAGAGCAAATGGGGTATACTTTAGAAGAAGGGGAGGTTTTTAAAAGGGAAACTTTGTCCGAGGAGCAAATTTCCAGGGCGGAATTGAGACGGCCCTTTCTTATCCTTTACAATGGAAACAGAAAAGGGTGAAGTATTCCCTCGGAGCGGGAATCGCTACCGGAAGTGTTATTCGGCGGGAAAAGTAGGTTGGAAGAGCAAAACGAGATATATTAGGTGAGGAAGGCAAAGAAAGGAGGGAAGGAAATTGGAAGGGCAGGAGAATTTATGGGAGAGTAAAAGGGCTGATTGAAGGCGTATAGAAAGGTATGTAACTCGCGAGTCTCGAAAGAAGGGAATTTATTTAAGGTTAGATTTATAATGAGAGGAGTGGAGAGGGGGAGTTGGAGGAGATCTTGGAGGATGAGTGGAGAAAGAAGGGGACTAGAGGGTAGGAAATTGAATTTTATGGGGGAAGGAAGGATTTATTAAATTTATGCCCTTTTCGGGATTAAAATAAACCCGTGATTATGCTGGAGTTTGGGAAATATGATACCTTCTTGGAATACGGCTTGCGAAAAGTGGAAGTTGAAATGATGTGTAATGATAAAAAATTATACATTTGATACAGAATTGTAATGCATCTCATTTTACCATATTTATGAAAAATGGAATATTGAATTTATTGGCAATAATGAATTAAAGAAGTGATTTAGGAATAAAAAGCAATTTAAATATATTTATGCGAAATTACTTTAAACGGTATTGCAGTAAGGAGCAGAGCAAAAGAGTATCTTTCAAAGCCAAACCCACGTTGAAATTTAACTACATGTTGAGACTTATATTTTTGAGATAAAAAGTTATTTTATCCATAACCTTTTTACCAGAGTAGTGTTGATATGCAATAGCCGTTGAGGCTATAATGTTGAATGCTGAAATATGTGAGATTGTGGAAACCAGAATTGGTTTATCTCTTACGGTGTACTTTCATTGCCTCATATGCATATAATTAGGCACTTGTTTTAACTGAGATAGAAATGGTTTTATATCTTTTAAATACTTATCAGTTTTACATGAATTAGTATATGTTGAAGATGCTTTGAGCATGGTTGAAAATATTGTGAAATAGGTGATAATTGAGTGACTCGTATAAATTCTCAATGTTGCGTAATTCAAAATATTCATTTCTTTCCTATGCTAACGTTCGAGAGGTAAGGCTTTATTATTTATTTCGTAATTATTGCTGATATTCTTCGAGCCTAATACTTCTTTCAGAGCATTAAGTTAATGAATAGATCAAACACTTGGTATCATATAGAAAACGTTGCGATTATTGATGACTATGAAAATAACCGTTTAACTAGTAATTAAAAAATAGGATGCATTTTTAATGTTTGCCAAATCCTTACATAACTCGTCATTCTACTTACGACTGCGAGTCATATAAACAGCTTTCGTTGTCAAGACTTCGGACATCAACCCTAAATTCACAATTTTGAATCTAATGGGTAAGTTGAATAGGTTTATAAGATACAAACGTGTGTAAAATAACTACACATTCTATTATTTCTGTAATACAAATGTTCTTGCAACAAGATATAGATATACCTACATGAAGTTGAAGAAATGTTTGCATGCACCACCAAAACCTTCTCAGTGGTCCTCGAGTTAGCGACTGCTGATGTAAGTTGTCGAACGTGTTAAACAAAGGAGATCCGATGTTATGCAGTGGGTCATGGACTTTGTTGATATTGAAGCGGAAGTTAAAACTAAAGAGAGTGATGGTAGTTAGCGCCTCTCTGTATCTTCCGAGTAACAGAGAGTAAAGTTTAATAAAAAGAAGACGCATTAGGGCGGCAGATGAGGCTCGAGAGAGAGGACAAAAAATAAACATTTCTATGCATATCACATGTGCGGGTCGAAATGGGAAGTGTCTGGATAAGGGAAGGAGGAATGGATGAGATGCTTTTGGTCGGGACGAGAGTATCTGGATATTGTGGCGGGAATTTATGGGACGGCTTTGTCCGTGTTTGTCCCGTAATTTTCCCTTCCTCTCTCCTTCCCATTCTTTCTCCATCCCGTTTCTTCCGTTCGCGATCCATTTCCTCGCTTTCATTCCTTCGTCCCAAGTGTTCCCGTTTGGAATCTAATCCGAATTTGCATCACCTATTGCGGATGTATGTTTATCACCTCATTTTCCATATTTCATCCTTTACTCTTATCTAATGGAATATTTTGATATATTCTTCAAGTAAACAGTGGATAAATTTTGACATCGAGAGTGAACGTTAACTATAGATGAGTCCCTGGAAAAGGATCCGGGATCGATTCCCGGTCCTGTCGGACAATTTTTAGCACTTTTCTAATTCCAAACAGAGAGACCTTAATCAGTGCCATTATTCAGTAGCTTTCGTGTCATCATAGCCATGAATAAGACTGTAAACTACAGGAAACATAATTAAAACGTAATATTAAAGTAAATAAAGACAAATAAATAAAAGGTCTTCTGTGAATAAATTCCATTCTGAAATTTTTAATTGCTTTATAAAAAGCATAAGTAAAACATGCATAGCGTCAGTTAGCTCTTTTGTTCTGTTATGTAGAAGTTCTGAATTACAATTTTTGCGACAGACGAGGCTCCGCAATTGTGACGCATAAAAACCATTCTTTGTAATATTTCCTTTGCAGAGGCCCAAATGTGTGAAAATAAGTTTCAGTTTTAATTACTTTCTCGCTCTCAGATAAATGGATAATCGAACTCCGGACCGTTCATTGAAATACATAAAGCTATTGCATATATTCTATTACCCTTTCGTCAATCATTACGTTGATTATCTTTTTTCGATTTATTCAAGCTACTCCACGCCAATATTTCAACCAGTTTTCAATTTTAAAAAGTGAGAGTTAAAAAAATTAGGTGAACTTGAAAAAGTAACGTAAAAGTATAAAATAATGTTTTACGCATATCCTTCCTTTTTTGTCCATTCTTTTGCAGCACTCTCCACCCCTCTCATGCTGAGTGGGCCTTATGTAGCGGAATATTTTATCGAGTTTTCAATATTGATCGCAGGGTTCATTCCATCTCTCCCTTCCCTTTCTCACTTTCATGAAGTCAAATCCATAAAATATCATTACCGTTCCATAATCTTCTCTTTCAAAATCCCCTTCGCTTGCTTATAGACTTACTCTCACACGAGAATGTCAAAAGATATGATTTTGCTTCCCATTTATGGGTTAATTACCTGGAATTGCCTTTGATCATTTGGTTTGGTAGCAGAATTATAAATGAGCTTTCCTTTAGCTCTTTCTCTGAGAACTATTTATCATATTAATCAACGTCATTGCAATCTCTCTTCGCAGTTTAATCTGGTTTGCATAAAAACACTCAGCTCTCGATTCGAACAGAAAGTAGTTGTACACTCCTGGCCAAAATTAACGCAGCACCTCCCTAGCAATCCTTACGGCCGGTGCTGCGTTAATTTTGGCCAGGACTGTACCTACCAAAGTTTCGCACAAATAAATTCTAATTGAGACTGATATTTGGGTCAAAATAAGATACTAGTTCCCGTTAAAGAATTGCAAAATAGTGGATGATTTTTAAGTTATATTATTAAATAATAGGAATGACTAGATGGCAAATAAAGCGATTTAAATAAAGCATAAAAGATGAATAATTGTAATAGTTAGTTGTCTCTTCATCATCCTGTGTGCGGAAAATTCATTTTTCTATTCTTAATATGGTCGTCACAGGTTACTGTTTTCTTTGATATAAGTTACTTTGAAACTTTTTCTCAGCTGTAATTACAAGATAATATAATAAAAGGGTAATTCTGTACATTCAAACAACTTATTTTTTGTTTTTCGTTTTTGTGTTTTTACTTGATCCGTGTCAATTTAAACTTTGTTTTTCAATAATAAAAAACATTGTCGTAATTATTTTATCGTAATATTTCGTAGAGCATTCAACGTACTCTTCGAGGGTGTGTGAACGGCACATTTCCTCTCGCCCCAGCAAGGCATTGCTGCGATACTACTGGATAATTTCACCATTAGCGCTCTTTAAGAGGATCATCCATTCTCGATATTAATACTCTTCAATGTCCAAGAGACACTTCTTACAAATTCCACCCCGACGCAGCCCTCCTGCACTCAAAATAAGCATCCTTAGGAAGTGTCCGTCTCCCATCCTTATAAATAACGGCGAATGTATATTTATATGAACTCCAGAGGGGCAATACGTCTTCTCTCGATAGGATGCCCTCTCTTCCTTATTATTGCCTTTTTCTTCGCTTTTCCTTCGTTTCCGGGAGCCTGGAATGACTCCAAAGGGCGCTGCTCAAAATTTATCCTCGTTCCGAAGAGAGCTGAATCGGTGGATCGAGTTGGAGGGGAAAGGATATGGACCCTGGGGAACACCTTCCCTCACATACTCCACCTGAAAGAATGGTCTTGTTGACGGCTGAGCCCCGAAGGAATTCGACCGCCTCAAGAATCACGAATGTTTGTTCCCCAGGCCTTTTTGCTCGATGATACCGGAAGAAGGCCGTTTCTCTCCTTATCTCCTTCCTCTCTTTTCCATTGCATTGCGTGCTATTTCTCGATTAGAGGGTTTCCAGAAATTTGTCACCCCTCTCCACCCATCCTCGTTTCGCAATCCGTAGGGTGGCGATTCCCTTTCGTAATGGAAAGCATTGGAAGTTTTTTTATAGAATCTCTGTGGTTAGCGATAGGAAGTTCAGCTGTCGTAGGCTCGAATTTAAGAAAATCCGTGGTGGTTATTTTCGTAAACTTTTTCCGTCTGTGAATAATTCACTCCCAAAGGCGGTTGGTACCTCACCCTCTCTAGCAATAGCCCTTTAGCCAAGAGTTAATGTAGGGGAATGAGGCTTACTAGGAAGGATGAGGAGTGGGCCTTTTAGTAGTAGACTACTAAAAGCGGAACATGTCCACTTGTGTAAAGGGCAATGACTGTACGGATGACACTTTTCTTATTCCAATTAGAGAGACCTTAATTATTCAACATCACTCATACTTCAGTAGCTTTCATGTAATCACAGCCATAAACAAGATTGTAAACCATAGGAATCATAATTAAAACGTAATATTAAAGTAAATATAGACAACCAAAATAAATGAAAGACAGATAAAATACTTTAATTTACAAAAGAAAGTATTACGTTACACTTGTTTTTGATTTAATTTTAAAATTTTCTGTAAGTTTTTGTCTTCTGTGGATAAATTCCATTCTGAAACTCGTTAGCGAAGCACAATAACTTTTCGAGCAATACTCTTCTTAATATTCCTTAAGGAGGTGCCTTAATTAGTGCCATTGTTTAGCATCACTCATACCTCAGTTGCCTTTATGTCAACTCAGCCTAGAGCAAGACTGCGACAAAAGTAAATTAAAAATACATTTTTTAAACCTGTATCAAATGTCTGAAAACATAACGAAAATGTTTGTGAATTAATCTTATTCACACTCCGACGATTTTCAAAAAGTTATAAATTGGAAACAGCGTTATTTTTCTGTTATTTCTGAGCTGATATTTCTGCTTTTTCGAAAATTCAGCGAAATGGGTTTTTCGATTGCAACATCCCGAGTGAGTTAGTAAATAAGTTTGCTGAGTCGGTGGAGAATGTTAAGCGATTAACCACAGAGGTTAAATCGATGAAAACCTGTTCTTTCCTTAAACGATAACCGATACCAATAAACAGAATAAATTGATAGCTTGTAGTTCGGACCCCCTTCCAAGCACCGATAGGCGGCTAGTAGAATGTGAATGTGGATTCAAATGTTTTTTTAGTCTATTGTAAGTATATCATTAAAGCTGTCCATTAAAAAGCTAGGAATAACTTGAACAGTTATCATATAACGTAAATTAAACGATACGAGTTGGTATTTCAGGAACGCTATTCTGAAAGGAGTAATATAAATTTCGGACACTTATTTCAGACATTTAGTCTTTCTATTGTTTCAATTAAACATTTGCCGAGCTATAACTTCATATTTAGTTCTAAGGTCAATATCTTTTATTCTGAAATTCCAATTTCTCTGAAAGATTTTCTTCTACGAAAAATATATAAAATTACAGCCGATAAAAGAATGTTTTGGTAAATATACGAGTATCCAATTTGATAATGCTTTTGCGTCACGATAGATCATATGTACACAAATGACCTTAATGCAGGCATTCGATTCAAGTTACGTAAAAAATAATTATCTATATGATTTTATAAGAGTTCTCTGATGTTGCGTGCTTATGTCGAAGCGATTACTGGAAATTGTTATTTATGAGGGCCCTTGAATTATGAATCATTTGAACTATTACTAAGAATAATAATATATACCTTAAGTAAACGCGACATGGTGTCGGGAAATTTATGTTCATGGCGCACAAAAACTGTGATTGTTGGATCATTTCCAGTTATTATCACTGAAGAGGAAGTGAGCAATGCTACAAAAACTGCTAATGTGAAATTTCAGCCGGATGGCATGAGCAAAAGTAGGTTAGATAGAGAATATGGTTGTGGATAGCAAAGGATGAAGGCGTAGATAATAGATTAAACCTTGGAAAATGTTTCCCTTTTTTAATTTTGAAAATGCAACTCCACGAAATGTTATCAAATTTTAAACCCCTAACACTAACAAGTTGAATTTATTGAATGCAATCTTTCTTCGGTGCACTACTGAAATATAGGCTCGCCTTTGCCAAAACCCCTGTTAATCCTCAATTTAAATCAAAATCTAGTATTTATTTAGTCTCCTTGAGGAGGTTTCACTTAAAACTAAGTTGAATATTCTTCAGTGTAGCTGTATCTAAGTTTGTTATCTAAGTAAAACTCGTGGATTTTCGGCGAACTTATTAGTATAGAATTGCGCAATAAATTTAATCGTAAATAACTTTTCAATTGTTAATTCATTTGTTTTAAATTCTAAGAATACTTAAATGTAATTGTAGATTCTTAATGAACATTAATATTTGCACGTATGTTCCTGTATGGAGATCAAGACGAATGAAGTTCTCACAGAAATTATGTATTCGGTATGTTCACTATTAATGACATTTTATAGTGGAAATCCTAAACAACAAAATTGACAAAAAAATAAAGTAAAAATATTGTAAACGGTAAAAGTAAGTTAAAATAACTAATTGTTTCATCTTAAAAGAAAAACACTTCTTAACTTCCGCAATATTTATTTCGGTCGACCAGTTTCGTCAACGAGTTAAATATATTGTGCCAGTTACGAATGCTTTTTTCCTTTCGTTGGTTTCCCTGAAATTCCCCCAAGTTAGGATTGACCACACTCATTTTATTTTAGTAAACTATCAATTGCTGACGTGGAATATCTATACATTTGGCTACAGATTTCGTCAGCTGTTTCAAATCCTCATCAGGACCTGAGGGGCTTAAACGGCTTCGTTAGGAAAAGCAAATTATCGTTTATTTTCTTCAATGTTAAATCGGATGCTTTTTATTTTGATGTTTTTATCTAGTTTGAATGTTTTTTATCATGTGTAATTTATCCGGGTATTTGGATTGTTTGCAGGCTCTTAAATACTTTTGTCTAAAATCCCTGGGTTAAAATCGTCATATTATTTACTTTTTGTGATTCAATCTACGCGCGAAATGCTAGTTCTCTATCATGACACTCTTCTCCTGCGCTCTTCCGCGTTTTCCGTGGTTTATGAAGATCGACTTCCCCAATGATCTCCACTGTAAAAATTAAGTGCGCAGTACTGTCACTCCAAACGAAAAGCCTTTTAAGACCTCGATAAACTTCGTCTAATCTTCGCAATACATATGCACCAGCGTGACTTATTTTATTACTCATCACGATTCATTACTTTCATGACGCTTCGAAAGGCGACGAAATCTGATTGGGAAAGTCATA
Organism: Sympetrum striolatum; assembly: GCA_947579665.1. NCBI lineage: Eukaryota > Metazoa > Arthropoda > Insecta > Odonata > Libellulidae > Sympetrum > Sympetrum striolatum. The sequence continues at coordinate 15,002,941 of OX388346.1, forward strand.
AAGACTTCCGGTGACCCCGATTTAGTTCAATATCCCATACATCGCGGCGCATATGGGATCAGATTGGTTTGTTTACGTTATCTCCGGATTTTCAACTGCGAAAAGTAGTCTTATCGTCCTTTATCGTGGATATGGGCTTAGCCGTTCAGCCTTGAACGATAATTCGCCAGCCTCTCGTCGAATCGATGAATACGGTCAATAATCGGGTGATACTGGGCTCCTCTTGGATATCTCGTGGGGAATGGGATAGGCGGAAACATGGAGGTAAACAACTGGAGGAAAATAAAGAATTCTGCGGAAAAGTTCCTTATTCCGATAGTGCCGTAATGATTGGGCGAGAATTTAAACTTGTAGAAATTATTAATAAATACCACTAGATATATTTAGTTATTTAGCTACCGATACTGTGCTGTTATCTGATAGCAGTTGAAGTTAAAGATAAAATAATAGAATATAATGTATTCTATAAGTTCTTCCTAATCGTAGGCTCATGTGCTTCAAGATTCTTACATCGCTTTTTTCGTTTCTTGGTGACTTATCCTTCCCTTTATGTCGTCTAACATCTTTTGCCTTTAATAAAATGTAAAATAAAATCTATAGAATAAAATATTAAGACAAAAATCAGGTAAAGAATTGCTCGCATTTTTTTTAATTCGTTGAATTTTATTTTTTAATTTATAACTAGATTTGTATCGACTCTACGTTAGTGCTTATCTTAGTTTCAATGGGTCAATTCTCTGGAACTTTATCTAAACATTTTTGTATATTTAACTCTTTGAATTCAGGCATTTTTTCCTCCTTTCCAGATCACTTACGGCCTGAAAATATATATATTTCTGCAAATCTTCAAGCTGGAAATATTTTTCAATTTTTTCTTAAAAGATGTCTCCCATTATTCTTTTTAAAGATATTTATTCATCTATGTATATGCAAAGTCAATTTGGTACATAAGACAAAATTGAACTAAAAATTGCACTTGAAGGTACTGGTTTCCCTTCTGGTCCTCCTGATCCAATAATTGGCTCATCAGGAGGTGCACAAATAAACAGACAACCAGAATACAGATAGAAATATAGAATACTAAAGAATTACAGAAATTTAACTTACTTCTAAAAACTTTAGGAACACTCAGTCATCAACAATCATAAGTTTTACACAAAACAACACGTTATATCTATATACACATCAAAGATAGATTATAAAATAATAATTTAAGAATTATATTTTCTCATTGTGTAGTAGGAAGTTTTTCATACATTTTTTTAACGTCGCTTAGTGATGTTAAAAAATCCTTATTAAATATTCGATGTATATTATATGTGCCCATCTTAATGAGGAATGATCTACAGTATAAAATTCTTCAAAACCCTGTTTTTGTGGATGAAAATAATTATTGTAAGAGTAGTCTTTCAGACAAGAATTTCGTCCATGAAAGTGGTCACTATCATTATTAAATATTTACGCGCCACTTTAATTGAAACTAAAGAGTTTATCAATTCTCTTTAATTCATAAAAGGAAACCTCTGTAAAATCACCCGCTTTAATGATATAATGTTTACGTTTTGAAATAAAATAAAACGTACATGCTGGTACTTGATGAATATCCTGTTAACAAATTCGCCATTGAGATCAGATACGATCAGCTGCCAATATATTCCACTCAGGATCGGTTGCTGAACCCTACTTAAAGTCAGTATCTCACAGCATCGGAATGTTGAAGAGGAGACCTTGGTCGACAACATAAGAGATGGATAAACGAGGGGATTAGCGTGAGTCACATTCTTCGGAGGAATGCGAGAAATTTAAAGTTTGTCGCGAAATTTTTATATCCTCCGTCTGCGGCGTAGTAGAGAGTACTAAATAGCTAGAATCGAGTAATTCCGCGATTTCAATGAGGCTATTTGTATCGTTTACGGTCTCCTCCGAGGGACACGAAGAATTGCTTCGTCCTTCACTGGCTACAGACCTACCAACCTTAGGACAAGCAAATATAGAAACAGTATCGTCTCTCCGATATTTACTCCATTCACGTTGCCATATAAATATCATCGCTGCGTATTTTTGTGTACACTTATCTTGGAGAGAAAGAATACAGTTCTCGAATTTCTCCAAAATTCAATAATGATTCCCATTGTTGTCTTTGTAAACCTTTAAAAATATAGCTTCTCTGTGTAGTGTTCTCGTATATGATGAAATGGTATTCGAACTCTTCATGCAAACTCAATGTGTAGTATCTCTTTTACTGACTATATCTACTTGAGCAATTTTAGCGAATGATTCGGTCCCAGCCATGATATTTACGCGTCATCTAGATTCCCGAATACCCCCTTGAAGAATTTCAATTCGTAGTATTTTCAATGTAAATTTAGAGGAATACTGAAACTGATGGAAAAACGCTATGAATAGATAAGTACTCTTCGGAATTTTTTAACGAATTCCATGGAAACTTCAAGTCCTTCTTTTCCTTTTATCTCCAATTTATAAAGACCTAAATGAAACAAATTCTCGTCGACTAAATTTTCCACATTACAATCCGGTTTGTTGACCTTAACCTTATTTCCAAAATGTTAAGGATTTTTTTACTTTCATTCCCCACTCTTTGGTCCACTTACAAATCAACCTCTTTTAGAAAAGTATCAGAAACCAGTGATGTATTAAAAATTCTCATCAAATCGCTACCTAGTGCTCGTAGAGGCCAATGCATTTATTTACAGCTAAAACAGCACCTTCTGATTGCTCAATTTGAAGCCTAACTACATAACCATTGTTTCTCGTAGTGCCATTGTAATTGCAGCTTTAATTTACTTCAGCGTTCACAATTTTCCTGCATTTTTTGCTCTTGATCACGCACGTATTTTTTTATTTGGAGCCTTTTTCTCTGGAATCAAGCATTAGGTTTGAAAATAAGCTACTTCTCATTCGAAAATAAAATCACAGTACTACCAGGGATATTAGTTTACCAATAGCTAAGTACTGGACAAAACGTTTTCAATAAATTCCATCATCTACATCTAAACTACTTTCCGTTTGTAGTTGAGGCTTTGAAGTGTGTTAGGCATAAAACCAGCTACAATTCATCTTCTGTGAGGATTTAATCAACAAAAATTAAGAAATACACACAGCCTTCAAGTTCAAAACAAAATCTCCCGATGCGCCATTAATGGAAGTTTCGCAACAGCCTGTAAAAGGTTTGTAAATCTCAATCCTTCCATAAATTACCTCACGTTAACTGATGGGGAAAGTGTGTGTATATCAGGTTTTCGGAACATTCCGACAGTCGGCAAGCCACTCGCGCGAAATTCGGCTTTTGCGCAGCGCTCTCGAGTACCAAACAAAAAACGAACAGCGAACGAGGACTCCATCGAATGAAAACAATAGATAAATAATCGAGCGCTCTCGGAGTCGATGGAATTGAGGTCGACAGGGGGAAAGGCGTTCGTTTTTCTATTATTTTCGCTCGAAATCCACTCCGTAAGAGACCTTTGCGAATGGAAAGAGACAGGCGAAAAAATGGAGTCGGGTCGCAATAATTTACCCCCATCCCCCCAAGTTACATGCTCTCGCACTTACAGACTCGTTACCTCAGCTCCCCGGAGAGATATTGCGTCGCCCGAGATGCATTTCATGACGTCGGAGTGGCCCACTGTCTCTAATGAATAAGAAATCACGTTCAAAACAACCCCTTTGCGGCGGCAAATCCGAACCGGAATTTTGTGGACGAAATTTCTTTTTCTTTATTTTCTGCGGTGATTTATTGAGCTGCTGATATTTTAAGGAGTCCCTCGCGGTTACTTGTCGTTAAAACACGTATACGTCCGAAAAGAGACGTAATTTTCCGTCAGTAAAATACGCGGTCCAGTTGATACAGATGGAATTCTTTTAGATTTAGTTACATATCCCGTGAGCCGCCAGTGGCGTATGTTAGGGGCATATGAGTAGATAAGCATCCTCCACGGGGCGGTTAATAGAACATATTTCAGTATAGCGATGTCTTCTTGAGTGCATAACTAAGTAAAAAGCTGCAAAATGAAAAATCGAGATGCAATTAACCATCGACGGACTACGGATGCCATATGGCACCATCCGACACCTACTATTATTTCATTTTGTATCACAGAATAGGAGAGCTCGATGACAATGTTGCAATTTTGTATTTGTTTGGCTGGTTTTATAAATATGTTTGGCATAATATTTTATGGGTATTGTTTTCAGCCAACTACAAAGCTAAATTTAAAATAATTACAAATAAATTCCGGCCTTGGAGGGTAAATTATGAATAAATTCTTATAAAGCTGAAAATATTGCCATAGGCTATTTATATTCTGGCTATATAGATTATTTAGATTTTCCCATACATAATCTCCTGCAGAGTGAGATAGCTAGTTTATCCTAATAAACTTCGACATATCCTAATTTTAAAACTTTCTGATAACTCTAATTACCTATATTTATGAATAAGTAAATATATTACGAATGTTCGAAACAATTAATTCTTAAAATTTCGTTGAAAAAACCTACGTAATTTAAAGATAGAAAATTATCATGTAAATGTATCCACAAAAATCTGGTATATCTAAGCTCGACTTTGTGGAAGGATATTAAAGAAGTAATGTACTTAATTTCCGCAGAATATATATATTTATAAATACGACTAGTTTCATCTGCAAATAGACGTCTTTAGGCCTATTTATTCACGTCTATTTGTAGACAAAACTATCAGATTTATAAAAGATATATGTATAATATATTCGATGGAAATTACTAAGTGCTTTACTTCATTAGAACGAATCCACAATTATTTACCTATAACAGGAAAACTATGCTTGTGCAGCAAACGTAAGTCAATCTCACAATAGCACGAATAATCTTCAAGCTTCTGCTGCTGTATAAATATGTGATGTCCCAGGAATAAAAACACGTCGGAACTTGTTGGATATCTCATATTTTATAAAGAAAAGCCATCACACTCTGCAGGATATTATGGAAAACTTCTTAAGTGCATATGCACTGTATCTAACGATAACCTAGGGTTTGGATTAATGTAGGTTCTTCTATCCCCGCCCAATATTATTAGTTATCGGAGTACCTACCTGTTCCTTAACAAAAAGAGATGTTGAATTTGTGTTTGTACATATTAAGCTTATAATAACACCTTCTGGCTTCTGGATAGCCAAGGAGGTAGCACCTTTTGCTGTAATGGAAGCAGTCCTAAGGTTCGATTACCGGTGGGAGCCCAGGTGCAAAATGGCCTAAAGTGTCGAAGCACTTTCAACAAACAACAGCATCTTCACCTTCATTAACATCAAAGTAGAAGATAACGAAAGATTACATAACTACCGATGCCTAGAATCTACCTCGAAGGCTCTCGCTTAAGCTGCTTTAGGGAGTAGAAATGGAGGGAGACTTAGACAAAGAAATAGAGACAAAGAGGAGATCAAAAGAAAAGGAAAGATAAGGAAGCGATAAACGGGAGAGGTGGCGTGAGCGGTCCGCCAGTTCAAACCAGATCCATCCGGAGAGGAATTCCAATAACAAGTCGAAAACAATGTCTTGGACGAATGTGTGAGGATGATATGGAAATAGTTGACACATAGATAACGCGTCAGAGATACGGAATTGTCATCATTACAAAAATAAGGTGCATGCGGCTACGTAGGAGCAATTGTTCTCGAGGGGAAGAGATTTCCGGAGCGAGTTTTTAAAACTTAACGACAGCGGGACACCTGCGCTTTCTGAATAAGCTAAGAGTTGATGGCTATTTTTAGCAGTTGGTAATGAAATGTTCTTCTCAATGCATTGCTGAATAAACAGCCGGAGGAAAATGATTTCCATGTGCAAATTCGATTACTCTAAGCTAATACTGACTGTATGGACAATTCATTTTGAAAAGTACGTCGCAGTGGAGGTAAGAATTTAAAATTGATAAACCTAAAAAAATACGTCATTAAAGTCTATCTTTACATCGAAAATCTGGATGGACCAAAACTGCAATTGAGTACTTTTAAAAACTTAAAATGAAATTTCGAATGGCCTTTCAGGGCCTTCTGACTACATTGAGCCTACTTATCTACATCGTATCTAGCGGCAACCTTTACCTCCGTTCTTTTACTATTTTAAATTCTTCAAAAATCTCTTCACAAATACCTTAGGCCGCCAGAGCTTTTAATTCTATGCAGATATATTTTATTTAACACTTATTCTATGCTATTATTTCATTTAATCAAATTATTTTCAATAATTTCAGTTATTTTTCCAGGGAAATATTCACAAAGGACGCCGTTCTTTTAAGGAATCTTTATGGAACTTGAGATGATATAAGAAATTATACCAGTAGAATTTTTTCAAACTCTACATTAAACAAACTCCTTATCAGGATTCATACTAGAAAATCGTATTCTGCTAGACTACTCTACGTAAGTATTTTTTACGCCAACGAGCGCAAAGTAAGAAGATGAATATCTGAAAATATTGTTCAGGGAGCAAACAGAATAACAAGGTATTCAGTTTTGAATTGAAATAGAGCTATACTTGGAATAAAATTTTTTATGGAAGATTGCAGAAATTAAACGTTGGTTTAATTTTATTTTAAATACTAATACAATTAGAAGGATCAAAACTTAGGTAAGGAAAATAACACTGTCTTAGTTCCACAGTAAATTTATTTTGCGACCGGTTTCGACTAAGGTCTAGTCATCTTCTGGCCAGAAGATGACTAGACTACTAGACTAGACTACTGTGTTAGACAAAGTATTATTTTCCTTACCTACGTTATGGAGTTACACAAAGTGACAGCTTCGTCAATTGATTTTATTTAGAAGGATCAATATTTACTAACAACACTTTAGGATGATTGGGAGATCCGTTTGAAAGGTTTAGCGGGTCATATCCCACCCTTACAGTCCTTATATTGTATGACATACGTTTGCACAGTATCCCTAAAAAGTGACGATCAAAAGTGAAGCTCAGAAGCTATGGGCAGACGATGGTAGAACGACGGCGAAGGCCTTCAGAACTGAGAAGAAATTTTCTCCTCCAAAGAAATTTCAATTGATTCCTTTAGAACATTACCCTTACCTATAGATTTTCTCTTCTCTCTTATTATCGAGACGAAGCAGTTTCACTTTTCTCTTTCAAAGGACATGTCCCTACGGAGCGATTTCTCTTCTGAGACCGCAAGATGCACTTCACGTGGACACGATACGGGTTTTCGGTTCCTCGGACTATTTCAGGAGGGAAAAGGTTTTGTGAGTAAATCAGATGCTGGAATTGCTAAGTGGGCCGATCTCTGATTTCTTTTAAGGACTCGCAGCCATTAATTGGGGCGAAATTTTTCTGTGTAATGCAACTGTACAGAGATCTTGTTTGGCCGGATTGTTTTACGTGTAGCTGGACATTCTCGACATTCGGTCCATTTAGAGATACGGGAATTCCAGTGCACGTGGACTAATTAAGTCTCGCCTGCGATGGTAAAGGTAAATAAATAACGGGACAATTAAAATTCCTCATCCTATTGTTGTGAAACAATTATCTCCCTGATTTCGGGAGGGTATAGTATATTCGATCTGTTGATGCCAAAGCAGAACGTTTTACCGTTATTTTGCAAATGTAAGTAGACACACTCGTATCTTTCATCTCTCAGAAGTTTAGTTATCCAAATATAGCTCCCAAGGTACTCAAGAATCTTGATTTGATTAGTTATGCGGTGTTGATGGCACATTTATGGGACAGGCAATTCCTATTTTCTCGCTTACCAGAAAGTGGTTTCCGAACAGAAGATATGAAAATGCTCGTTCGTTTAGTATACTTTAGAGTTTAGAATGTCCTAATGACTATTCCGTGAGAGATCGTGAAAGTTGACCTGATTTAAAAATATCAATTTTGGATACCTCGTTTGCTACAATGACAACTACGAGTATTTTTGTATTTCATTTACCATATTGTCAATATCGTACCCTACAACAGTTAAACATCTCAATTATAATTTTATTCTTAGTTTGAGTAAATCACAACACAAAAGATAATTTGTCGTGTAATATATAATATGTTTTAAATAGTACAGTTTATTCAATTCGTTACAGTTCTTTTAAAATAGTAATATTAAAATTCAAGTGAGAAAAATTAACATTCGAGTCCCCCTGAGCCTAAACTGGCTCATTATATTATTTTTTGATAATTCTAATTTAATTATTTTCTTCTATTTATAATAATTTCTCTAACAGAAACAGGAAGACATTTCAATAATTATTACTATTAATTAAGACAACCATTCCCTAGCCAGAAAAATCTGACTGGCCGGAGTTCGAACCCGGTAACTCGGTATTGGAGTGCTAGCACGCTAACCACTCCGCCACCTAAGCCGGTAACCATTGAACAAAACAAAATATCTACTATTTAATTAAACAAATTTTTTTCATAATTCTTTTGATCTCTGACAAGAAATTGAGGCTGTGCATATTATCAGGCAGACTGTTAAACATTCTATATATCAATAAATTGGTCGAAGAATATAGGTACATCATAGTTAGATATGTCCTAGTTCCCATAATAATAAATTATAATTAATAGTTATCATGAAAATTTATTAATAATTATTAAATAATTCTATTATATAATATAGTATAATAATTTAAATAATTATTAAGCATTGACGATGATTGTGTTTGCTGTTGGACTCATTCATTCACGTCCTTATTCAGAATGAGAGAAATTTAAATTCATCGCATCGAGAACGTATGAACTGTTGAAATGTTCGATTGGCAACAAAGAAGGCGATTTTAATGCACAGTTTCAGTACTGAAATATTACTGATATCCTATTCGAATGATGCAGCAGCACTCAAATTTCATGTAGTATGAACTCGACTATAGTTCCGAGGCGCACGACCTGAATACCCATTTTTCCTCGTTCCGGGAAAATCCAGGGGAAATGATGGCAGTCTCCTTCAATTCTTTCCCTGAATTTCATTGAGTTTCGCACCTTCTCCTTCCCATAACGGAGATTCCAAACCGAATTCGTCGAGCGATGACGCAACTGTGGCAGTGATTGCTGAAGCAGTCACGATTTTAGCCGCTGCACCACATTCAGTTCCGTGAAAAATTTCTCCTTTTTTTGCAGGTCCCATTCTGAAGTGTTGACCTCGTGCTTAGATAAATATTTTATATGCGATGGTTTATATCTTGAGCACCTATAGCACGAGTCCACTTAACGGAGGAGATTTCTCACTGCGAGTTTTTCTGCTCTCGCCATTAAATGTCTCCCCAGGTTTTATTACTTGCTAATGTGATTGGTGGAAATGTGGGAGTAAGTCCCCTCTAATGTGGAACTCAAATCCGCTTCTAATTCCATAAGATATTTCTGCACCAAAAACTCCACTGAGGAATGCAAGTCGCGGAAAGGATAACTAGCCAATTTTAATAATTATAATTATGAATTCATTTGAACATTGAGCTCTACAGAAGACATATAGAAAATTACAATCGAATGTAGGAAACATTTCGCACTGGAGGATTAATGCACCTGTTAGGGTAATTAAAATTTCATGACTGGCAGCATCACCTTTCAGAGTTAATTTCAAATAATAATTAAATGTAATTCCGAAAAGAAAAGCTTGCAAAACTTCTTAAATATATATATTTTTTTAAGGGGTGTTTAAGTCGCAATAAACCGCTCTGAATCAAATCGGCAGAATAAAAACTATCGTAACTTATAATGTGGCTGTTAAACAACATACAGAAACTAAAAGCCAACTTTTAACTATATCTGTACACAATTATTTATAATGTAAAATAAATCATATATACTTGTGTTCATAGTGTATTGTTTTCATATGCGTATATATTAAAATAAAAAACAGCTCGAGAATTTTATCGTATATAGCGTACTTGTTACAATTTAGAACAATCCACCTTTTAACTTAATATCTGCTCATTTTAATTTCAGCTAAATCGAAAATATAGAATTGTTCAGCAATTCTTCTCTGTGGCATTGAAGCGACTGTCTACTAGAACGCTTTCTTCGTATAGGAATCGCAGTTTGTCCTTCATAAAATCATAGTTATTGGGGATGTTTAATAGTTTATCCCTCATAAGATATAAGAAAGAAAAATAAGATTGTAAAATCTGAAAACTCTAAATGATGTTTAAAGATGTCGTTTGCAACAATTTTTAAATTCTCTATGCTTTTAATCATCGACTAATAAGTGGTTTGACTTAGAAATGTTTATTTTTGTTAGTTAGTTGACACTGCAATAGCACGCGGTCTATCAGCGATATGAAAATCTGGACTCAAATGGGTAAAAATCGAATATTTCATAAGTTTTCTGTATAAGCGAATGTGTCCTTGTTCTGAGAAGTGCAGCGAGATTCAATTCCGACTTTCTCATCGCAACAATTCTGTGTTTCCTTTCTGTACGTAAATTTTATCTCCGGAGATAAAATAATAATTCGCAGGTTTATGATCCGAGACGAATCATATAGGATTGGAAACAATGCCAATGTATTGAGTTGATTTTCTCGCCTTTTGCGTTTTCGAGGACATGCCTAAATGGCAGGTTCGAAGTCATTGTTTTCGCAATTGAAATCTCTGGTGATAAACAATAGATTTTTCGAGAATACAGCAAGACATAATTTAAGAAATAAACATTTACCTCATTGACCAAATATGGCTTTTTTCAATGTAAAATAATGGTGTCGAACGACTGCGGAAATGTAAGCTTATGGGAATAATTAAACATAAAAAGTATGCTTTCGGAAGCATAAAAACACGTGTAATTCGTTAAAAAATATTTAATTTTTGAATTTTTGAATCAGATGTAATTATATTATCTCACACGAACGCGAGAGATATTTTCGCCACCTGTTTGCATCGTTTTCTTGGAAGAGTTCCATCTTCTTAAGCTTTCTCTTTATCATATTCCGCATTAATTGAGCAACTGCTACGGTCTGCAACGTGAGATATGGAAATCGCTGGGACACCTGAATCCTGGTTCAAGGTTTGTCCAGCTATAATTCATCGATTCAACGTTCCGAAAGAGCGGTTTGTCAGTAATAAAATATTACGGGATTTGCTGTTTGCTAAGGTTGTACGTTGCAAAATAGGATTACTGTAGATTCCGTTAAACGGATTTTCTAATTCTAGTGAAACCTTTACTAGATACTGATACAGCTAAAGAGTATTACCTAGTATTCTTACCAAAAAACATTGTGTTTACCAACCTTGAGCTCCTATGTTTAGAAGTGTCATGATTAATATTTTGGTATATATTTTACGTTCTGCAGTACATTCCATATTTACTGGATGTACGTTTTTCATGCACACGGACCTTAAGGACCCATTTAGGCTTGCAAACCGCACTTAATTGAATTAAATAACGCAATCATCGAATTAAATGACTGATAACTTGTATAAATATCCTAATTAATCGAATCTGACTGAGCTACCACATATTATTAATTCTGAAATTTCTGAAGTTGAAAAAATATTGTGAACTGTTACTCTTTAAAAATACTGATAAACTTTATCACGCATTTTCTTAAGCTCGCATCAGTACTTGCAACCGCTAAGCTTTATCATCATAATTAGCCCAACGTGGCGATTCCCTCCCCTCTACTGCTTTCAATTAGTACCCAATTGATTGAAACGTCAAAACCAGCTGGACATTTTTTGGCCAAGATATCCTAATATGATAAGTTTTTCTATCAATTTCTTCACCCTCGCCTTGGTTTTTTAGTTAACTGAATAGAGGTGTTTGCATTAATTGCCTTGGCAGCCGCTGCAGATATATGGTCTTCATATTTTCCTGTCGAAATTGAATTTTTTCCCCGGTGGTAAAGTTTTTATAACTAAAAATATTTCATATTCCATACATAATCCTAAAGAGGAAGTTATCTTTTAGTATGAAATAACTACAGATAGTAATGAAAGGAGATATTTTTCAATTGATTGTTAATAGATAAATTTCGAAGAAAAGTTTTATTATTTTTCGAATGCGCATGGGTTGGCTTTAAACTTTTTCGTTTATACTTTATTATCAATTATCAATCAAAATCAATTATCGGTAATTTCAATGGCACTCATGTTTAAATATATGTAAAGTGAAATAAATTTAAATATTTTATATTGATGTGCGCTGATCGTTTGGGTTATCAAATAGTTTCTTTATGCATATTGTCTTTATAATCATAGTTTGTAGATACCCTCTTAGATTCGTCGGAAGTATTCTTTCATTATTGTATATTTATCTATTTCTCACATATACGCTCCATGTGCTTGTACGTGGATTGTTAATAATAATTTATTCATCACAAACAGGTAATACTACATTATTACATGTGATATAATATACAAAAAGGAAATAAATAAAATACATAAATATTACCGAAAAAAACATTAGGAAAAAGAAGAAAAAAATATATAAACAGAATAAAAAATAACATAAAAATGGAATTGGACAGAACAAAAAAAAAGTTAGTAAAAAATCACGAGGACAAAGTTGTATATAATTTATGTCTTAAAATTCTGAGTCATGGAAGAGGTCGATAAATTGTTCTTATTATTTTGAAGTATCCAGTGTTCTTATTAATTTTCTTTTCATACATAGTTCCTTCAAACTTAGATTATTTTACACGCCGAATATAATCTTCCTTACCAACGTAATATATTTATCTATTTCCTTCCCAGTTTTCATTAACCCACACCTTTTGGGGTAGAGAAATATGTACTTGGTATTAACTTTACTGAAATCGAGGTCAGTAAGTTTCCCTCTTTATTTAAAAACATCGGATGTGTATCGTTTTAACTACCTTCCGCAGCCTTTATTACTTCCTCAAAAATCGGCCGATTGCGGCCCATGTCTTCGGTCCGTTCCGCAATTCGCAATAAAAGTCGCCGCACTTGATCTAGAGTTGATTATGGCGCACTGTTCCTTTTATTTTTCTTAATCTTGGGGTAATCGGGTGAGCGCTAAGAATGCCCGTGGAAGTGAAAACGTTTTCTCCTTGGCGTCAATGGGGATGTCGAGGTGAGTAATGGCTTTGTTTACGCGTTGGCCTGATAATGTCCCGAGGCGGGAAACTTTCGAGAAACGGAAGGAATGGCGTGGAATGAGGGAGGAATGATGATGGAATGGGAGAAGCGGCGATTGGAAAGAGGAATTGATGGACAAGCACACCGAAAAAGGATTAAGGCGGAGTGACAGTTGGACAAACGACTTGTTGGAGATTATCTCGCTAATTAACCCATTTGCGCCGGATATCGCGTAATATTTAAACGCCAAGGGATTTACGGCTAAAGAGTTTGCTATAATGTGATGGTGCACAGAAAATCCTTGAAGTGAGATTAGCAATAGAACATGCGTTTACATCAAAATTGATGAAGATACTGTTTTGATACTACTATTAATGTACGATTTATGATGTAAAAATATTTGGAATTTAGTAGAGTATGTATGATCCGATAAGCATTTATCTTTTAATTTTTCATCATGAGGATATTGCAGTAATAAATTTTATACTGAATTATGCAACGATCTTAAGAATGTATTCGTGAAAAATCATTCGATAGGTGTATTATAATGAATTTTGTGTTTATATAATTAAAAAGTTAGATTACAACTTAATTTATGTTGGCAGAAACTAAATATTTGCTGAAAAGTTCGATAAATCAAATGCTTTATTAGAGCACAATAATGCTATTTTCCTGATGATTTAGTGAGAGCGTTTGAGAATATCATAAATCAAGCATTTAACAGTTGTTGTTAATGTTTTTGTTAACGGTCAACAATTTTCTACGATTAAATTTCCATAAATACGACATAAATGTTGTCTCCCTAAGTTTACATACATTAATTTCTTTCGCCCATAAAATAAAAAGACGGCATTATTATTATTAATGTCAACTTTGTTAATACAAACAGATCTAAAAACTCCATGGATAAGTTACAAAAACAAAAAATATATTGTTTCATTTATTTATTTTCTAAAGTCTCCACAAACATCAATTTATGGGAAAATTTCAGTGGGAGAGGTTAGTAGTAACTATGACAAACACACCCATTCTCAAACCAGAAAAATCTGATTAGCCGAGAGTCGAACTTGGAATTAATGAAAACAATTCCTAAATAATTATTTTTCTTTTCATATTTTTCTTCACTTATCAAAGAGAAAAACTCTAACTCAAATTTGAGAATACTCAAGAAAAATGTTAAGCAAAAATTCGAGTGATTTTTAATCAGATTACCAGAAATTAATGCAAGAAACGAATCCCACAGAAAGTGTTATAGCTAAAGAGTTGAAGAGGAAGTGAGAACATTGCATAAGCCAAAATAAGAAACCCCATTTGCTTGCGGAGATTATACGACTAAATAAAAAGGTCCATCGTCTCCTTTTACAAAACGCGGATTTTGGACCGCACCCATTTCTCGATCGGCACGACTCTTTTCCGCCCGTAAACGAAACCTCTTCTACGATTCCGTTAAACCATTCAAGAGATAGAGCGAAAAATATTATAACTGTGTAAAATTAGGTTGAGAATGGACGAAATACGTGATACCGAAGCTGAGGTTTCCTCCTCATTTTATGCATATCCCTCGGGCGATTTCCTAATTTTTTCTTGTTTTCTCTTCCGGCTTACGAAATACCTCAAAAGACGACACAAGATACCGGTCTTTCTCTTAATAGACGTGAGATTATTTAGGTATCAACCTGGAAACCAAAAGGTTTTGAAGCGATCCATCGAGGTATAAAGTTCAATTTTATATGCTTACATGTATTCATTTTATGTATCTTCGTGCATTCTTGCTGTTTATTATCGGTGAATGATTCAGAAGATTTTTTTATTGCACTAGAGTAAGGAAATTATAAACTTGCACACAGTTAACTAAATTTTCAACCAACTTTAGCTCATTTCACTACTTTGCTCTCTATTAATTTTCTCTCTTGTCATAGTAATCTGTATTTGATAATTAATATATAATTTCTTTGTAAGTAATTTCTCATTTATTAGTAACCAGTCACCTTATGACGAGGCAACTCATTTTGGTTCAAGGGGGCTTTAATAATTATTATTATTTCTTTTGTAATTATGACTGATTGATTTATAAACAAATAAATTATTTGTAAGCAGTAAAAATATTCAAACTTACAATAAAATATCACCTTCCATAACTTGATGATGATCGAACTAGTTGGTAACACGTTGCTTTTGTGGGTTAGTTGATGGATTAATAATAGTTTGATTTTGTCATTAGTTAAGAATACGATCAAGGTTTATTTTTTTATAGTATTTTCTTTCATTAAAGGGTCCTTATAATGCACAGCTATATGATGGTTAATTTATCTAATCATCTCATATCATCACTCGATTGCAGCAAAAATTATTCATCGTTTATGTTTTTGAAGAATTTTTTCCATGCATCGCTTTTCCTAAAAATATTGATCCTTATGATATTTATGTATGGCAAATATAGCAGAATTCTCCTCTTAATTTTTCACCTTCTCATGCTTGCTTTAGGATTACTCACCTTTCTTATCAGGATTGGAACGAACAATAATTGAAATTTAAAAAAATATTTGTCAGTAAAATTCGCTATGAGTATATAATAATTTGCTAAAATTTCATGAAATATTTTCGATAGACTTTAGCGTTACTCTCAGAAACATTTTGTACATGGAGACAATATCAACAGTTGAATCGTTGCACTATCGAAGAAAAAAATGCTCATTCCCTAAAGTTACGTCAGAAAAGACTTTGTTATTCCAAGCTAATGGGAAGCGTTCCGATGTTATTTAGAGGAAAGGAAGGTCTAAAAACAAAAGAATCGGCTCTCCTTTCTTAAATTAGTATTTTTTGGGCGTTGTTGGAGGCACGTGAGGTGTAAGCTGGTGAAAGATGTCCTCCTCTATAAAACACCTTTCCCCTTCCACTCCCGTCTCGTGACCTCTCCTCTACTTCGCAGATCTTGAGTTTCTGAGGTCGAGAGCTTTGATGAAAAACCTGTGGTTCGAGGTGAGATCTGGAACATTTCTATTTTAGTCCCCTTGTATCTTTCCTTTGCGATCAAAGAAGCGAAGTTGAAACTTTGAGAAATCGTTGCCATTGATCGATCCATCGAAATAAGTTAAAAAATTCGCTAAAAGGTGCTTCAGAACGCCAGAACAAATATCGAAAAATACATTAAAGAATTTTTTGATGAAATCGATTTTCGCATTCTTATAAGCTGTTAATTTAATTTGAGATAATTCCGGTATAACAATGAAATGGAATATAAATCTCAATGAAATTCAATTAAAATATAATTAATGCTTTACTAGGAGATGCATTAGCTAATTTTAAATCTTCCTTCTCTTTCTCTTCTATACAAAATATATAATACAAAACTGCATTTATATTACTATAAACCATAAAATACTATAATAAGTTCTATTCAATCACGAGATTAGATAATGAATGCAAACCTGTGCATTTGCAGTAGATGGTACATGAAATTTCGCTTTGGTATGCAGTCAAAATGCTATTTTTGTCATGTCTCCACAAATATTTAAAGGCTATAAAAATATCAATTCATCAATGAAAATTCGTTCATGACCACGAAATATATCTTACACTTTTCATTTTAATGTCACATAAAAATATGCCTCCATCACATGCAACAGTCACCCGGCGAGTCTCCTATTCCATCAAATATAATACTATTTCGGCTAAATTCTCTTCTTTATTGGGATATAGCATCTAATGATGCGTCGCATTAACATAGCTTACATCAAATCCCAAATTTTACCGCAAAACTATGCAGTACGTAAAAAAATTAAACGAAGTCCGCAAAATTTAAAGAAAAGCCTAAATCACATCACGATAACTCTCTACCTTAATCAGGTTACGACATCCATAGACTCTCACGAACTTCCTTCTGTTCTCTCCTGATGTCACAGACTCCCACTGTGGCCGAGATAACGGAAGAAGTGGAAAACAAGTTCTGAGATGAAAGACTTGAAAAATTGGTCCAGCAGCAGCGATGTCTCCGAGTATCTTGTTCTCCCATTCTCATCTCCCACTTTCACCTTTTTCGTTTCGTTGTGTTTCTTTTTATTCGTTTTGTTTATTTGTTAGTCTTTTTCTTCGACTGAGAATCGCGTGATGCTGTTCAGACATTGTTTTCCTACTTCGCTTCTGCGTTATCTCTTGTTTGTGGCGAGTTTGCTTCAGCGATGACGTTTACTTCCCTTGATTTCTGTTTCTTTTTTGTTTTCCTTCCGAAATATATCTTATATATCATAGTAGCATATCTGAGATACGCTAAGCGAACCTTGTATTATATTTCATCTTAATTATGTAATAACTGGATCAGTAGCCAGTTAGCGCTAGACATAAAACTGTTAACATTCCATTCCTTTATCGCTTATTGAACAATTATGTAACTTGCTCTATCTTGTCAAAGAAAATATTCATAAATTTTCTTTCTGAATTTACTAGAAACAATTTTTATATATCCTATTCGGAATTAAGCTTATTTTTATCCTTTCGATAGAATGATGAGAGATTATGAAGTTACCAACCTTGAAAACAATATATTTACGTGTTCATTTCCCACCTTTAAAAATAGTTTAAAAAGAGCTTTGGAAGTTAATTAAACATTTTTTGTTTCTTTATTTTTACTTTTATACTGTCATATTTTTCTTTTATTTCTTTCTATGGTCATCCACTCTGATTTCTGTTTCTCTACTACTGTCTACTGCTATTATATGTATAATATCTCTATGCATGATTTGTCTGTACATATTTTGGTACACTGTATTTCTGTGGTATTTTTTTTAGATTCTCTTACTGTTACTAATCGTAATAGTTTATTTTTAATTAGTGCCTTTGCAAATTTTTGTATCATTGTAACTTTTTCTATTTGCTTTTGTAAATTCGAATTATTTAGGTAAAATGGCCGTTGATCCCATGCAATGAAGTTATTAATTTTATTTTTATTACCTGAAATGTATCTAGGATAGTGGTAATAAAACGCTCTCCTCTACTGCCAAGGTTAGATTAGTATTAATTCAGATATTGCATCATCTTTTATTGTGTTTTCTACCCTTCTTATTCAGTGCGATAACCGGGGCGGGGCAAAGGAGGCAAATGCCTAACAGGGAACCGAAACAGCGTTACCCTCCATTACTGTTAAATTTCAGAAGTCGATTCTTTCGTATACATCATTCGTTCGTACTACAGATTGGATATTTGAACGGGATGTAACTTTGCTAACGTCACTTCCTTCGTAAGAGATATGTATAGTAAACAAGAATCGTCCAGAGTTACTTTCTCTTTTACTCAAACGCGTTCGCCTCCTTTGAAGATATGTTTTTGTTGCTCGTTTCCTACAGACAGTGCAGTTTGTTCTTTATGGCAGCGATTCTCAATCTATTCTCTGAAATATCTGTCAGCTTCCCGGAGATCTAAAGCGATGTGCGCATTGCCTTCTGCCTGAAACCAAATAGAACAGAATTAACTGAAAAATAGAAACGCCAGTACAAATTTTACTGCGTAATTTAGCGTAAATACGCATAAAAGTTAATGAATCTTGAATCTTAGAAAATAAAATGAATACTAATAACTTCTAACGGATCATATACAAAAACTTCATGGCCATCTGATGTATTGCTTTTAGAATAGGAATGTCCATGGAAAGATAATACCTACTATCTGCAAAGCCTCAGTGCATTACCGCTTCAACTATTTGTGGTTAAAAATAACAATCTAGAGGAAGAATGCAAAATTACCTCTTTTTAAACCCGAAGAAAATGAAATACATACACAAAAGGTAGCGTATTACTCTCATGTTATTAATGCCAAATAACTTGATGATAGCTGTGTGGTATTTATATGACCTGTCATAAACGTCCCCATATTGGAAAACAAAGTCGTAAAAAGGCATGGACTCGAATATGGGACTATTCGAAGTGAATTACATATTGTAAAAGGAAAGAATAGTGAACGTACAGCACGCGAGAGAATATTTTTGGCACGCTCAACTCCGATCTCAACACGCTATCCCTGTTTTCTTTATTTAAAACATTTAACTTCAAATTTAATCATTAGATATTCGTTAACAGTTGATAATGAATTTTGTTAATATCATCTTAGGTCCGTCATGGTCATAGTAAATAGGTAATGCAGTGGCGTAGTCAGAGGGGTTAGTTGGGTTGCTACCAACCCCTTCAGAAGCATATGCGAAGGATCTATGTCATATTTAAAACTCCTCAAAAACTACGTAAAGAGCTCTAAGGAAATATTAAAAGGTTTAGCTTCTGCCTTCGTATATGGAGACATTCAAGGCACTGCTGATGATAAGTCCTCGTTGATGAGCCCAGAAAACAAATATCAGGCTTTTAAGTGTAAATCATTAAAATTTCTTGGAATAAAATGTGTATGTACTAATTAGTTTTTTGAGTCTTATTTTTAAATAATATCTATTTTAATTGCTGAATTTGTTAGAAAATATCTTTTTCGAACAATCTCAATGAACTCCCCTTAGATTTTTTTCTGGCTACGTTGATAGATAATGGCAATATATAACGCTTTGATTTGGCACCATATAATAATAATAATAAATGGCCTTTATTCGGGCGAGATTGAGACTAGAAAGTATTTTCTTACACCTAACCCAATATTGGTACGTAGTCTTTCATTTTGTGATATACAGTCACGTCTGACAAATGATGCTTCATTCATGAGCTACTGAGGTTAAAAACCCATGGAAATAAAAGAGTTAGGAATTTTGAATCACACCCAGATTATAAACTCAATGAGTTATTTTTATTTGTCCTCTGTAAAAATAAAAAAATACTATTCCACAAAATAATAGTAAAATGAATTTTGAATTAATTAAATGTAGTAAAAAATAAGTAAATTAAGAAAAATTAAGTAAAGTTTGTTTAAATTTTTTATTGATTAAACAAATTAGTTTTAGTTTTCTTTATTTTTTCGAAGGAACCATTAAACTGAATTTCTCTAGATGATGATCTTATATGCCACACTCTCTATTTAAATTTATCATATTTCGTAGATGCAGTACGTTAAAAACTGCTTCGGCAACTGAGGTTATTTCGCACATATGGGTCCCCACCGGTAATCGAACCCGGGACCACTTACAAAGGCAACCGCGTTCCCTTGGCTATCCCCCTCTTGTTCATCTTGTCTCTGTATCTTTCTCCTCTTTATCACGCGTTCACTCTCCCTTTCCTCGTCCGCTTTCCTCTCCCCGTCCTTCTTCTTGTGCTGAACGTGCGTCACTGAGGGCTAACCTCCGAAATTTCCTCTTTTTTGCCCACTCTCTAAGCCATGACGCTCTCCCAGTCCTTCAACACACGCATTCGGGGAAGTTTATATTTCCGACCTGGAATCCGTCCCAGAGATCGGAATTTGTTTTTAGCGTCGCAATAGCGAAAAGGTGAAAGGGATAAACGGTTGATTATGCGAAGAGAAATTCACGTGCGTGGAAACTATTCTACGCGGCGCCAAAGAGGTTCACGCTCCATTAAGAACTTCATGTGACCCGGAGATATATGGGAACGAAAAAAATGGTTTCACTTTTACCTTGTATTAATGATTCGGCAGGGGGGAAACAATTAGAACGCAACGCATGACTTGATGTGCGTTTTGGTCTATTTTTACGGATTTACTTGGCGCGAGCTGGATTCTATAATTTTTTTGCTTTAAATTTTTACTGGAAGAAGGTATTTATCTCCCGCATAAATAAACTTCAAGAATCTTTTGAGGTAAATTTACGGCGAGGTAATTAGTGGGTCTATAATCGCGGCATTGAAGCTATTTCATTTGAGTTGACTTGTTTTATTCTTGGCAATACGTAAACAAGACTTCGAAGCATGTAGTTAAGCAGCAATGATTTAAGAGAGGAACGACATAAACAGTTACGTCAATGCCAGGAGACTTCAATGTAAACAACTGCAATCAATCCATCATTCGCATAATTATGAGTATTTTATATACTTCATAGCGCGGTGATGGATTTTATTGTGACATCACGATATGGCGAACAAAAATTTTGTTTCGCTTTCTGTCGTTTTTTTCTATTGTTGTGTAGTTTGCTGAAAGTTCTCATAAAATCGCGAAACATAAAATCAAGTTTAAATTTCTAAGGTTCCAATTATCTTCTTTTAACTTTCTATAGCTATCACGCGTAATATTTTATGGATTTTCAAGCGATTATAAAGGCAATTGAGAACGGAATAGAACAGTTAAAAATTGGTTAATCGATATGAGAAGGCGTGACTTCGTGGAAAGCCATTTGTAGAATGAAAACGCTTCGTACTTTTCCACAGAAAATTTATTTTGCGACCGGTTTCAGAAGCGAGCTTACATCTTCAGGCTGTAGATTCGTAATAAGCGTTTTCATTCTGCAGTTAAAAATTGGTTATACGTCCAACTGTTTGAGATAAAATTCTTCAAGTGAGTCCGCGGTACCAATACAAATTTAAAATTGCTTGAAACTTTCGATTCGATTTCGCATTTCTGCGAGTTTTTATCATGCTTTCCGAGATGTTTTTATGCTACTATGTCTGGTAACCTATGTTTTTGGTTTTACATTTCTTCAACTTTTGGAGCAAGCAGAATAATTAATATTATTGAAACTAGATTAAGCTTAAATACATAATTATGGCGCAAACAATGCTATGATACATTTCGTTTCTATATAGATTCCATATGAAAATAATCAAGTTTTTTTATTTCCTTTGTCGACGAGCATAGTGGCTGCGGCAAAGCTCTCTTTAAAGCTTTCCCGCCTACAAATTTCGAAACAAATTCGCACGGAATCGGCGATAATTCTCGGAAGAAGACGTAAACAAAACTCTGTATACCAATAGCAGTCGTCTTCTGCCAAAGGAACCATATGTTTCTCCTCAGACCAACAAAAAATGTGTCCGAAGCGTAAAAGGGGGCCTGGAATTCTTTTCTCGCTGACTCTGATCAGAGGCCCACATAAAAATACACTGTTGTAGGATGTAGGTCAGGTTTGTTGGGTGTATCAGACATTTGCCCGAAACGGGGCCACGCATATTCCTGTTCGACATCCTCTGGAAGAGCTGCTCTGAAAGGCGAAATTACTCGTTCCATCGAGACTTATTTCTCAATAAGGAAACGCAGAAATCCTCTCGATTAAAGGGCAAGAGTGGCGAGTGGCATAAAGTATATTAATTCCATGATTTTGTATCGGTAGCAAACAGGCCCTACCATAAACTCGGCAGCACTGGGTCACCTGATTATGATTTTATATTTAGCGAAACAGGTCAGGCTTCTTTGAATGAGATCGAGTTTACTTTCGGGGCAGATTTGCTGCGAGTAAATGGAAAGGAGAAAATTGGGAAAAAAAACAAAATCAACTTATTTTTGCTTGTTCTGTGTCACATGAAGTAAGATATTATGCATTCAATACTCGTTTGCTGGCGTCACATATTTGCTCAGTGAGTGAAATTGGATTACGAAATGAAACTTCAATGTGTCCGTGAACTTTCATGAGACGCAATTAATTCTTAGTGGTTCCTTAGATATTTAATTGCAAAAATTTGATTGAATTTGTTGATGAGTAAAATTTTAATATTTCAGAAAATAATTTATTAACGTTAAAGCAATAGAATTCGTAATAAACTCGTAGAAAATCATTCCTGATTTATGAAATGTTAATTTTTCTTCCTTTTATTCGTTTACAGGTGAGTGTGTCCAGTCATTTTCCGTCAATTATCGATAAGTCCGTGCTGTACCAAAACAGAGGTAAGAAAGTCAATCTAAAAACAACTCATTTGTAGAATAAAATCGGGAAGGCTGTTAAATTGCAACACTGATTTGCAATGCTAAATCGTTAACCTTAATTTGAAAGTTATTCAGTGAATTTTCTCACCAAAAGTATTTTCTTCTTCTAATGAATTCTAAATTCAATTTAAGTTTTTCATGAAAACTTTCAATGCTTATCGAATTTACTTCAATCAACGCTTGGAATTTTCCGCTTGATTGGTTTCCTACCATTCTTGGTAAAAAGATATTTTCCGGACATTGTCATCGTACAGAACGTGTAAGATTCCCATTTGAAGGCGATATACCAACCTCGGTTTGCCCCCAGCCTTTTTTCCTTGTTTCTTCTTCATAGATTAACACTAATCCCTCATGCATAGCTTAGTCGTGATGCTTGCTAGTGGAGTAGCCTCTTTTCATTTAAATCTGGCCCTGAATACTTACGATCTGCCTATTTTTAAGAATGTACCAATTTTCCAGTAATTATTCATGATTTAAGTTGGTTTCAGCGATGTATTCAAGATTTATTTGATTATATTCTTTAAATAATTCGAGTTTGTTTCATAATTGTCTTCTAGAAGACTAACTAATTTATCGATAAAACTCTTTCATGTAAAGAAATTGAAGTTATGTTGTACAAAATTTTTGTTTTGTTCATTTGTCAGTTTCGCTACACCGAAGATGATGTAATGTGAAAAATACATTTTAGTCAAAGAAATCAAAAGTTATTATTCATTATGAGTATTTTGTATACTTAATAGCGAGATAAACAGCATATACAAATAAAAGAAAAGTTTTAATTGAATGATGTTTAGTATCTTATATTTTCGAATCAACTGCTTGGGCCGTGATTTTATGATAGGAATCCATGGGTGAAAATTCATTCGATCGTTATTCTATTTTTTACGCAAAGCGTATTTCCTGTCAAAGGGAAAGCCTGACTTTGCCTACAAATTTTCCAAAGCTTTTGGGGATACTGTTCTGGACGGATAGCTTTTGGTTCAAGAAGTAGTTGGTTAAATCAGCCTCCTAGTTAGAGGAAGCTCCCGGTTTTGTTTCCCTGTTCTTTCAGACTTATTTCAAGTCTGTTTTTCCCTGGTATTTTTTCTGGGTGCATACCCTTACGTGCAAATATACCCCAACCCTTTTATTGTATTTCCTGCTCTCTTTAGAAAGTGATAATAATGTCTTACTCTCGCTGCAATCCCACCATTTTCCATTCAAACCAGACGAGGTCATAATGTTCACTTCGGTGACCAAAAAGTTCACGGATGACATGGAACGCTTTAGGAAAACTCTCGCAGAGGACTGGTGTTGACATTCACAAACGACTCGTGGAGTACACCACTCCCTCACGATCACGTGACTTGACCTTTGAAAATGAAAAAGAGAACGGCGTGAGGGCACATTTTTAGGCTTTGTGGCGCTCGACAGCGGATTGGTGGCGAATTAAGGCCCTCGAAGGACGACATCGATGACGCAAACGTTGGTCCTTCCCTCTGTGGGAAGCTGCGCAGGAAGGATGTTTACTTCCTCCTCTTAGAAGAAAGGTAAAGGAGAAGATGGAATGGATTCTCCAAGAGGTCTCAAAGACGCCAACGGACATTGCCAAAATGAAGGAGTAAACTCGTCCTTTGCGAAAAGATTTGCCTTCCTCCGAGAAGGACCAACTCTGCTTCTGCAAACTAAATCCACGAGGACGATTGTGTGATAATTATCGTGTTTGTTTTGCAGCCAAAAGAGATGCCAAATCGCTAATTTCGCAGGTGTCCATGAGCAATTTTACTACCGTAGAAAAGTTTTCCCCAATTTTTTCCTTTATGGCGTACTAATTAATACTAACTATCGTTCTCGGCTTAAATTCAAATTCAACGCAATGTTAAGGTAATGATGCATGGAAATTTTTTATCATTTCCACGAAAATTTCATTAGGTAACTCATTGGTAATGATGCTTTATAAAAGTAATCGTACTTTTTGAAATATTCCGATATTATGCTGTTTTGCGAATACTGTCTGCATGAATTTTTAGTCGGCGGGTGTTTAAATACTGGTAATTTTACATGGCACACCAAATAGGATTTAATACTTCAGAGACAGTTTTTCGATCTCCATATCACACGGTACCCAATACGGTCAATGAATTTCCAGTTATTGAATTTCCTCAGCGTAAATAGGAAATTTGCAATGTTGAACAAAAAATAAACACTCATACTGACATTCTCATAAGCTTCGAACTCAATCGTGGCACTATTCTTAAGAGGGAAATTTTTTTTCCATAAATAAAGGGTACATCATTGAACAACAGTCTGTGTAAATCATGTTAGATTATCAAAAATGTATATATTCCCTTAGTCTAAATCTAGTATACGATTATTTACGAAGAACAAAACTATTTTTTTCATATCTTAAAACCATGGTTACAAATCACTTATCAATCTATAAATTATTAGGTAATTAGGCTCTTCACTGAAAATTTACATCAGGCAAATATATGCTCCAACAATAAGAAGCAGTGAAATATATTTTATCTAATATTCCGTAAACAGCTGGTGTTAAATGATAACATTTTATTTTGATCTCATTATACGATTCATTCATATATTTCATTTTCCCGGGAATAAATACAAAATATTAGCTGAGGAAAAAAAGTGACTATAACCTTATTTTTGCTTAATTTTACCTAGAATTTTCACTTAGCATCTACCATTTTTTGCGTAATTAAAAGATATTTTACTGTGGCATTTAATCATTTTACGACGACAGTTAATTTTTCACGCAAATCACTAACCTGTAGGAGATCGCAATAAAATCATTCGACTGAGATCAATTAGTTAGCGGAATTCCAGTGGACCCTTAGGCCATCGACGACGATCCAAAATTTAAAAACCGATTTTAAAACACCATATGGTCTAATTAGCGACCTATAAAGCAGAGATAAACATAATTTAATGATATCCTATGTGGTTTTTAATGTATACTAAGAGAGAAAAGGTTTGTGCGTTGAACAATAGATCGCTAGGATCCAAACGCAAAAAATAATGTGTTTTGAGAAACAAATTGCAAAAAAATACGAAAATCCCGCCCAATTCGGCGCGAAGGATAGGCGAAGGGAGAGAGTTAAAATCACCAAGCTGGAGAGCGTCCAACTTCGGAAGGATTCCAGCGAGCGAAAACAACAACATATAACACTTCTCATATGCGAAGTATATATATATTATTTCATAGCCCGTTTGTTTTTTTCCGGGTTTTTGTCGCTGTGCCAGAGTTGGCGCCTCGCTGTCGACCTCCGCCATAAAGGTGCCTCCGAGCGCCTTTTTGTTACCTCGAGGAGGATGTTCTCAGAAGCCAATGTTTATTTACACCAAATATTTTTCGCGCGCTTTTAAAGAAGGGCAGCCTATTGCGCGTGTTTTGGAAATCCTATACACAAATACATCGAGGATGAGCCCCTTATTGTCCTCTGGTCTAAGAGCAGCGGTGCCGGGGTTCTTTCTGCGCATCAACTTGTGAGCGCTGAAGATTAGCGATTTCTCGGAAACTTAAGCAAATAAATAGTATTGATTCATACCCACGGAAAGCGTAGTAGCCGTTGATGTTATTTTCCATCTGTTTTCTTCTAAGTTAGCGTTTCGATTCAGCAGTTTGTTAGGCATTCGTCTGTAGCCTAACTGTAGCTAAACATCTTATCGAGAAAGGAAATATTCGAGTGAAATTCACCATACATTGTTGCGAATGGGTTGTAATACTAGTAATAAGGATGACTGCTATGAAATTGACAAATATTGAGGTGTTTATAAGTTTTTGATATCTGTTTGATATCTATTTCCGTGCTCAGGAGATTCAAAAATTATCTAGCGACAATATTTAAAATTGTTGTAAGATTCAAAAGCAAATGATATGCATTGTGTTTGTGGCGGCTGTAGATTATTTAGTATATTATATCTGTTTTATTTGTAAATTAGCGTAATTGTAAACTATTAGACGGGCAAATACTTAATACTAATGTCCCGTATTCGTATACGTAGAAGCATTACTTTGATTATTGATGAAGCATTACTTCTGTTAGTTGTTCAATTAGTGTAAAATAACGTCACCACCTGTCCTATCGACTAATGACGGTGGTATTGTATAATAATAAATAACAGACGCTTGCAACTGAAGGAAAGAACGAAGTCAACTATATCCAAAGGAACGTAAGTAATTTCTCATTTGCATATTTGTAGCCAAAATGAATGTCTAAGGGGAAAGTTAATGCTCAATCCAGTATGATTTCTCGAACTGGCTTATGCTAAAGAGTGGAAGCTATATAAAGATTATGGCTCGGAAAGTTCACGCAAGTGTTCATTATTCCACAGTTACTATAAACACTTTTGCTATAAACGCTGAGTGCTGCTTGTTTGATCTCGCGATTGGGCGAATGAAGTGTGAGGAAAGCGCAGTAATATCGGTGCACGAAAGTCATAATCCTGTGAATGCAACCTTTGGAATCTAGAAAATCCGCTCAAAAGTTATTACTCTCGTATTTTCTTGATCTGTACCTTATAAATGGTCACTTAAACTGAACGACTACTTATAGTGGAATAAATATTTAGGACAGCGGTGCGGTAGTAACAAGTAGGAAAATAACACCTGTGTAAAGAACAGTCTGAAAACTGTGGGCTGGGGTAGCTACGGTTTCTGTGCTTCAGGGTGCTGAGTGGAATCTCCAGTGGAAATTGCCGTCGAAGTAATAATTCTGAAAAATAGAAGAGCAAGACTGGAGGATTGTCCTAATGCTCAGTGAGGTTATAAGTTATGGGAGAAGATTACAAGTTTTCTTTTCTCAAAAAAAAAAACAAGCGGAATGACAACAAAATAAAGTTTCACAAATATAATTTATTGGAACGACTAGTTTCAACTCATCGAGTCATCATCATCATTATTATTGAACGAACTTTCATTTATTTACGACTCAGTTTCCATTGTTGTCAACGGTTTCTCTCTTGCCTCCCATTCCTCCTACCACACCTCTGACTTGACCTCCCTCCCAAACTCTCTATTTTTGGTTGCTACTTATTTTTGCGTTCACTTTGCATTTAGAACCTGATGATCTCCAATGATTCAATGTATCTCAATCTATTAATTTCCTTTTCGACTCAACGTAAATTGGCTCGAATTCATTGGTGTTAAAGAGTTTCCAAAAACCTCTATTTCATTCCTCTGCGACCCCATGTTCTCTCCCACCAGGTATTTTTTCCTCCCTCTTCTCTCCCTATATAAATGGATTAATTTCTATATTCTTAGCCTGATGATGATAGAAAAACCAGTAGCAAATGTAGTGTATTCTCCTTCATTGGTTAAAACTTTTTAATACCAAACATGTACAAGTCCACAAAAAATACACGAGTTAACCGGTTTAGGCATAGCCTTCATAACAGGATTGTGGATCTGATGCCATCATCAAAACCACAATGAAAAGATTTTCAATTTCTGTGCGGTTCTGATGATAGCATAATTTTTTAAAAGTTTTAATCGATAAAAAGTTCCACCATTCTCTTTGGAAAGTATTAATTTTCTCCTTCATTGGTTTTCACAAAGTCACGTCTTGTCATCTACGTTAACATTAATACCCTATAAGCCGCTTTTAGTCGAGCAGTAGGGAGGATACCTAACTGATTTTGAATTTCTCCAGCAATTACAATCCAACCTAACAAGCTATTTCACTTAGCGAAATTCAAATTCATTTCAATTTAATATTTGCATCAACGATGACGATCAGTGAAAGATTACTTTTCACTTGTCGTTCCAACAATGCATGCAAAACATTCGTCAAATACGCGATTAATTAATTCTATTCAGAGAGCTAAAATCGATTAATTCAGGCTATTAATTAAAGAGGCGAATTAAACTCCAAAGTCGCTCCTTCCCAACTTTTACGACAGTTTAAGTCCCGAATATAAGGCGTTAAAATCGAGAATTAACATCCCCCTCCTCCTGGTTAACACACTCGCGGAAGACTCTGCAGAATCTCTCTTTCGGGTGCAATTTGGAGATTCGAAGAGAGCGCCTTGAGGTCGTAAAGCGGACTTTCTGAGTTCATTAGCACGTTCGAGTCCGAAAATCGCGCCGAAGCGCCTAAAAAATAAGAGCATTGGGCCCTCGGGAGTTGGACAAAGTGCACTCGGAAGAGCCCTAAAGCATTCAACATTTGCTGCTCGAAAGTAGTTCAAGACTTCCGTTGAATCGATCAGAAATGAAGACGTAGGGAGGGAAAGAGCCCTTGGCCACTGCATTACAATGGGAAATGGAACTTGCGCGGTGTAAAGATTAACTTTTTTACTTCCAAATGCTCCCGATATTGATTTGCGATTCACTTCCAGATCCGAGGGTTTGATTCGAGAAAGTTTGTGCTGTCCTTAGGAGAAGAGTCGAAGTCCTCGGAGGTGTCCCAGAATATCATCCTCGACAGAGAGATAAATGCCGTTTGATTTTGGAGGGGATTGTGGGAATGAGAATACGGATGTCATTAAACCTCTACAAGGAAGATGAATGTGGAATGCAATCCTACGCATTCCATATGCATGACTTGTCACAAATATCATTTTTTATCCTAAATGTACTGTCTATAAATAATGTCACAGTTTGCTCATTAAGTAAATGTTGCCACCTTTTGCTGACCGTTACAACCTGGTACCAAATTACAGCTTTACTGTCAAAGAAATAAATAAATAATACTTTGGCGCAATTGGAACCATTTATATCTTCGTAATAATATCCTCTGAGAGCTGATGATGATGTTAATAAAATCAGTGAATCGAAAATGATAGAGGTATAAATAAATAATAAATTGGTATGACTCGTGAAATTTATAAACTAATTTATATAGCGATACAGTCTTTTCTAAATTCGATTATGGATGAAAAAGATCGAAGCAGCAATATTCAAATTCTGCGGATACATTTTTAATAATCCTTTTCTGTTTCTCAAAGTGAGACCTTATTATTTGTCTGGAATGTTCTTTGATTCTCATTCATGGTCTAACTGTATTTTGACAGTTACTGTCAGAAGAGCGTGTTTCGCCGTATGTTATCTCCAACGCGTCTCAGATATGAATATTTTCCTTCCAAATCAACTTTATCTTTTTATTTACATACTTTCGCTACCTTTTGTCAGAATGCCGTTAGAGTTGCACTGACTAAATGAGCTCCGAATAAATCTGGTGTGATCAAGCTCGACTTTGTGGAAGGAAGCCATCGCAATGAAGTATAGTCAAAATGTAATATAAAGGACTTTAAAAAAACAGTCAAATAAAGACATACATTAATTCGAAGGGAACCATAATAAATAAACGAAAAACACAAAGTCATTTCCACAGTAATATTTTTATGGCGACTCGTTTCATTGATACATCGACATCATGAGGCATAATTGTTTTTCCCATCACCACCCCCTCCTTCCACAATCAACAACCCTTTCCACTCTCCTTTCTTCCTATATTAAACTCCGTATGCCATCCCATGTTACTAGACCTATTCGCCATACTTGTTTCGAGTACTAATTACTCTTTTAATGCACCCCTCAATAGGCTACATCGATTAGCAAATACTCACCTTAAAAATATAGACGTATTCCACACTAGTTTACATACAATTAAAACTTTAAGCCCCATTGAATACTAAACATAATTTTAAAAAGAATTATTAATCACTCACTGTAAATAATACATAAAATATGTTATTGTATTATTCATATGTATTTTTTATAATGCATATCATATATGTTAAAATTTATTTGGCATTCTGTTTCTATTATTTTTCATAAAAGCTTTCAATAATTATTCTCTTCGCGAATGCTGTTGATGTTTATTATTTGTAACATCGTATACGTAAATTTCATTATTTATAATGATGATAGTGATATTTATGCTTAAAGTCGAATAATTTGTGATACAAATGTCCATATTTGTGATATTTTACAATTATAAAATCCTATTGTTTATTGTATTTTATCCTTTTAAATTCTGCTATGTCATATTGGTTCTGTGACATTTTTTGTAACAAAAGAGTACATCCCGTTGAATAAATAAATAAATATATTCTCGCACTTCTGTTTCCTTTGTGCCTGATGATGTTGATGAAACTACGACATTAAAAATATTTCTGTGGAAGTTACTAAGTGTTTTTCGTTTATTTAGTATGAGTTCCGAATATCAGTTAAACTCGTGCGTAAAAATTACAGTCTGTCATACTTTATGTACAGGTGTGCTGCATAGCAAACTCGTTCAACTCCGATTGCTTCTCTGATTTCTCCTATAACGGGTCGAATTAGATTTGTTTGCACTTCGTCGTTAAACCAATCAATTCTCTGAGTCATCCCACTGTCTTATTCGTCAATAGCAGTCCTATCATTTCATATTAGCATCCTACTCACCTCTCGCATCTGCTGTTATACCCAATATATGAAATCTGGTTCATGCCGGTGGATTGTAGAATTGTTTGTTTCCCTCTTTATAATGCCTTTATCTGATCGGCAAATGCAAAAATAAATCTTTTCACCTGGTAATTCACGAAGAGTTGATTCATAGATCAATCACACCCAGGAGAAACCGGTATGATCTTGTGTCTCTGTAGGAATATAGCTTTAGTTCTTTCGATGAGTGTATCACTTTGTCAAACTAAACGTGGCTCTTTCATAAGTCTCCCACAACTGGTAGGAAGTGGATGGAATCACGATGTGCGAGTGAGTTTAGCATTTGTAGTTCAACTCATTACTGTCTATTTTTACAGTTAACTTTCTCCTAAAATTTACAATGTAAATAGAGCTCAGACCTCTCTCTTGCAGACCCTTTAGCATCTGCAATGAACCATATCTTTACCCTTGTTCTCCTAGTTTGGTTTTCTAACATGTCTAAGTATTTTCCATTTACGATTCCTGCAGCTATTTTATTCCTTATTGAATGCTAAACCTTTCCTATTAAGTTTAATCTGTTTTACTGCTTTACTTTAATGTTCAACTGCCCTTAAACGTATGGAAAACTTGTATACCACAAACTTCCATTCTTCAGCCACATTTTTCTTGTTCTTATTAATCTCCAATGAAACGAGAATCAATTTGCACTATCTATTCTTCAGGAAATTGTTCTATCAGACTATTTATCATTTTTTGTTCCTATGGGAATGACTTTTCTCATCTCTACCTCAACTACTCAACTCTATTATCTATAATTGTCTTCATTATCCCCACGTATTTGTGATTGTGATGAAAACTGAAATATATCCTCTAGTTTCTTTCCTTTTAACGTGTATTTCTGCCCTCTTAATTTTTATCCGCAACCTCAAATAAGGGAGAATTTTTCTCTTATGTCCTGTATGCTACCCAATTAAATACCATTCGAGATAATTCATTATAACCATTCGTGGAAACTTTGCCATCTTCGAATCTAATTGACTTTACGACACTCCCCGCTATTCACCTTCTCAGATCCGAGATACTAATTAAATTTAGAGTCCAGATACGAGGAAGTTCAACGGCCTCGCATTCTCATCCTTATTTAACACTCTGGTACTTTTTGAGTAAAGGATGAGGTGATAAACAAGCTAATCTTGGCTAGGTCAAACCTTGGTTTGGCATTAAGTCCGTACTTTCTCGCTTACGGCTTCCTCGAGTTAAACATCGCTGGAATATGACGCAAGCCTTTTTCGACTCTTTTCGCCCCACTTCCTTCATTCTTTCAGTCGATATTTCTCCTTGGATTCCTTGATTGATATTAAACACTTTTTACTTCCACTTGAGTAATCGCTGAGAATTTGAAATGGTGGTAAGATTCCGGTCTCACCTCTAACCTTTCCCGAAGGCATGTAATTCTATGAGAACTTAATGTTCCCTTGACATGATTTCACTTAGCACGGTACTTTTCATGGACGATTCCACCTTGCGGAGTGAATAACTCTATTTGGAGCGTCCCGTTTGAGGAGTGGACAGATCAAACGAACAAGGTAAGGTACGATTTCCACCGCTCGGAACTGAACCTGGCGATTTTCCGTAAAAAGGAGGGAAGTCCGCGTATCTTTTTATTCTGCGACGCGGGTCAACGGCCAGCCGCGAATGAGGCCGCTCTTGCGGGGAAACAGTCCGCACAGAGAATGATTATAAATGCAGTTCAATCTGTACTTGCAGCCATTGGATTTAATGATGGCCAAGCAAACGCGCGGATTTAAAGAAATATGTAAAGTTTTTTACGTTACAAAATTGTTTTCACATTCTATCGTGATATTGTACACTCCTGGCCAAAATTAACGCAGCACCGGTCGTAAGGATCGCTAGGGAGGTGCTGCGTTAATTTTGGCCAGGAGTGTACTTACTCGTTTCACGTACATTTTCCATAATAACCATGATAAAAATTTTAATTGGTTTTCAAAGATTTTTTTCTAATAGCTTTCAGTAAAGTTTTGTCTATTGGCTTCAGTTAATAGCACAATTTTAATTTATTTTCCGTATATTTCCTTTTGGAAATAAAATCATGTTGGTTTCTTGAATGTATTCTAATAGCATTTACGTAGCTATTAATGGCATTACTTTAATCACACGCTCTTGGGTTGGTATTTAAGAAATAATTTAGATAATTTCCAATAGGAAAACCGATTTTTCTCAGACCATTGGAAGCCAATTAAAATCATCGGTAGAATTCAATTGGAAACATTCTAAACCAACCAAAACCATTGAACATATTATAATCTGCCATGAAATAAATTAATGAAATTTTTCAACTGCGAACTGTAATCCTCTTACAGCCCTAGATATTACTATTCGAGTGACAAGTAAGCTAACGCACAGCTTTATACATTAAGTTTTACTTTACCGATCTGCGTGGAGATTTTGCCAGATTGCCATTCCATTTTCTCATTACGCATGCATTTCCTGTCATAAAAGTAGTCTGTCGATAATGTTCCTCTTGTATCTTTCAAGGGAAGGCTTCAGATAAAATCCAATGATAATGCAATATAATTAATGTTATATAGAAGGTCTGTGGTAGACCGCACTTCGCCAGCGTACGTGAAGTGACGTCTACGGTGGACACTGTAGATGACCACAGATTTGCAAAGAGTTTAGTACGACATTCATAAATCACTTTCAGAAGGAAAATGCGACGTTCATTTTGAATGAGCATAATTGAATTCATTCCATAAATCCAAAACTGCTACTGTGTAGGAGACCCTTCGGCCGAAGCATTCATTGTTTTCGTATATACATGTATCGAAATCAATACCATTTTACATGCAATAATCAATTAAATATAAATCATATTGTTTTCATTTCATATTCGTGGAAAAATACCGAATTTCGAGCACTCAGTCATGAGTCAGTTTATGTTTTTCAACCGCAAAGTGGCAAACAGGATGCGTCTCATTTGTTTATCCTATCAAAGGATGCGATCCAGCTACTAATAAAATAATCCTCTTTCTCCGAAGAATGCATAAGTCATGGCTGGAAACTCTTAAAAAGCAAATTTTTACTTTCCATGCCAAATCCTCTAAAAGTTTTCTTTAAGAGAAGTATTTCGTTTGAAAACAGGTCGATGATAATGTACTTCATTTCAAAACACAGTAAATTCTTCTTTTCCAGAATTATAATAAGTGTATATGCATCATAATATTATTAAGGCACTGAATAATCATAGTATATTATGAACAAATATAATTTCTATATTACCTGTCTTAAAAAGTATTGAATCTAATGGAATAAATGATTTAGCTAAGCTCGAAGAAAAATGCTGCCTTATGGAAGTTTCGGTCTTATATGTATGAGCTAATTAATTTACGTAACGAGGATATTTTAATCTAAATTCTGATTATATCTTTTCAGTCCTTTGAGTGGTCGAAGATGAGATTGCCGTTCTAACTCTCTAATTTATCGCGTTTTTCATCAGTATTACTCGTTTTCGTGGGGAATAATCTCCATTTGTTCTCCTGTCGACATTATTCCACGGCATCCCATTGTCCTCGAGTCTCTCCAAGGCGAAGCTAATCCTATGAGAAAAATCAAAGCTCTTATTCTTCGCACTCAGCAGAAAAGAATTATAATCTTCGAAGACTTCACTATCGCTTGGAGAAGACCTTGACTCTCTTCAGTTATTTATCTCGGAACTGAATTACCTGTTATCTAACCTTACCGAGGAAACTAATTCGCCATGTGTCAGCTTCTTCGGGTAAAGGCTTCATTTTCGTAGAGGCTAAGGTGTGGGTGTCCAAAGAGATATCCAACGCCAAACTACCTTCAGCTGTTAATTTATCGATAATATCGATTATATTTTTATCTATTGCTGAAAGAGTTTGCAGAAAATGAATGAGGCTTTTGAATGTAGTGAATATGATTTACTGCATCGGTGGTATTTTCGATAATTTATATTTGAAAACAATTTTTCGTTTCATATAAACGACTTATTCTAATTCAAATCTCAAATGCTGCAACACCTGCTAACGACATTCAAATTAGCTTTCTTTTCACTTTACGCTATTTTATGTTTGTAAAATTTTGGTTTATGACTGTGATACATACTTCTTATTAAGTAATAATACTTCAGTAAAGTGGTAAGTAGTGGTAAGGTAATTGCGCCGAAGAGTTTTTGGAGAGCACTTGAAACTAACGAAAGGAGTGAGTGAATGGTCGCACATCAATTAAGAGGGATATACATTAGGTAACGAAGCATAATTAGGGCTATTGCCATTGCTTTAATGAATCAAAGTTATTGTAATTGTTACCACACCAATTGTAAAAGTGTGTTCTAGAAAAGAGGAATGTCCCGCCTATTACAGTGACACGAACATTTTTTCCGCGCTCTATTGCCGAAAAAAAATCGTCTGAAGGGCTAAATATAAGCCGTGGGACATTTGTCATTCATTATTTTTATATCGCAAACTAATTTTCTGAGGTAAAATAATCCCGAAACATAGGAGTTGTTCATCCATCTCTGCTTTAATTTACCGTCCGTTGCATAAGAGACTACATGCTATATTTTGATTGGCAACTGCATAAACAGGTTGATGACCACTCATGAGAACGATCGAGTTTCTCTTTCGGCCATTAAAAGCTCGACTAAGGCGGAAACTAGATTTAAGGCATATCTTCCTGAAGTCGCAATTTCCTTTGGCTCCATCGTCGCTTTTCCTAAATGGCCGTCGTGTTCCTTTGAAAGCGATCGCAAGGAATTCCGCTCGAACAGCACGCGGAAGTGTATTGAGTAATCAGTTCACCAGTTGAAAAAAACGAGAATCAAAATGAATATTGTTATCATGAAGATGGAAATTAAGGGGAGGGGTTAGAGGAGTTTCGAAACCTGTCTCGATTTGAAGAACTTCCTTTTATCTCAGGTTTTCGAAATTTTTGCAGGGACAGCAGCCGAAACGTCGGCCTCACTCCGTGAAGCAACCGGGTTCGAACCCGAGTCAGAACCCGAGGTGGACTCACTCTTTCAACAACACCGGGAAAGTGTGAAATATAACGAGTGAATTATTTTGATTACATAGCAGAACATAATCAATTTCTATGTAATGTTTCAGTTCGTCTGACTTGTGTAGGACGAGTTGCAGGAAAATCGAAAATGGCATTTGACTGTCTTCAATTTTATCCCTGCTAGTCGATCACTCAATGAATCATTCTTCGATAGAAAAATCGTTAACTTGATTACAAGAAACTCCCCAACTTCGATATGCAATTCGATTAATTCCTATCATGATTATAAATTTGATAATTATGTAACCTTACTTTAACACTCTTGAATGGATAATACAAGAGATCTGTTCTAATAGGTATGTCTTATGGCAGTTCTCTGTATTTTGCTTGCCTATTGCAGCATGTATTAGTATGTCATCTCCATATATAGGAGCTGATGAGTTGGATACAATGAAAGGTAATTAATAACATGTTTCGCTAGATTGTAAGGGGCCGTATGCATACATTACGTGACGCAATTAGGGGGGGGTCCTGCCTGGCGTTACGGTCCTGTTACATGGAGGGAGGGGGGGTTCGAAAATTGGAGAAGTTTTCGTTTCGTAATTTGTGTAGGAGCCCTAAGGAATGAAAGGGTTGCAGTAATAATTCATACTCTGATGAAAAAAAATATTTTTTATAGAGGATTATCCTAGAAGGGTCGTAACCAATCCATGTTATCATGTATACCATTTCTATATTATCATTTTAAACTTCTTTACTAATTACGACGTTACGCTCCAAATCTATCGCCTTTTCGTGGATTTTATCTCAGAATGAGAACACTTGGTTAATCATTAAATGTCCTCCATCGCTGAAAGCTTAATGAGTTAGCGATGTTTATATTTCTACACTAAGAGTTTCATTTAGCCTCTACGAACTTTAAACTCTGTCGTAACTTACAGAAGAAAAACCTCCGAATTTAGAAGAAAAGATAGGTTCTCATAAGTAAGTGAATTAAAGCGTTGACAGCAAAAAATTAAAATGTTATTAGAAAAGAAAGTCCAATAGCGTTTTAACATATCGCACTTCTTTATCCGTGTGCAGAAGGAAAACATTTTTTACTGCTTGACTCACACGTGCGAATCAGTAACGGCTAATTTATGCTCATTTGGGCGATTTTTATCTTCACGCCCTGCATACATTTTCATGCTAATTACCTCCTCAAATTTCCCAATTATTTATCTTTGAAAAAACTCAAGATCTTACCAACTTCGCTTCGATGGTTTGTTTGGACTCCATGAAGCCAGTATTGTAAGTACTTCACAACTGATAAAGAGACTTGAATATTAATAACAGTATGAAAAAGTGATCTGATAAAAATATCGGTCAATTATTTTTCCTATTTAATTAATCGGTTCCATCCGTCCGTTCTGGTATCTCTGAATCTCGACGGAATCTCATGTTTAACTAGATGTTGTAATCACGGTTGTCACAAACATTTTGCTTGAAAGTTTGTCGATAATATGAGACTCAATAATTCATCTTCCACATCTCCGGAAAAAAATTGAAGGTTTAGGAAGATGGCAGAATTTGATTCTCAATAAAAATTAACATGTAACTCAAAACTTCTCACCTTATTCATATGAAAGCCAATTATTTCGCTTATCATATAATTATATTGATTTAATAACTTCAGTAATGCGAGAAGAGTTAAGACTATCTTATAGCATTAGGAAAAGGTACGTATATTGAGGAAAGCTATTATTATGAGATGCATTAGTGCTGTGATTACTGATATAGGAGTACATTTTATCGTAAGGAATACTGTAATAAATAAGATATGGAAAGTAAAGATTAAATGAAAAATAAAGAGAGTTCAGCGGTTTTGAATACCATGTGGTCACCTAATATCGGTTTTGCAAACCATTAGTTGGTTTAACTAGATTCATACTACAATAGACTGAAAATTGTGAAATAATTTTTTATCTTGTAGTTAGAAGACAATCTAAGTATAGATTTCAACCTAATGTTGAGTTATCTCTCTATTGCTGGATAATTTTACGTTGAAAATACAATACGAACTTTTACAGCGAAGCAGAGAAGGAACATATATCAAGTGACTTTCTATCCTCAGATCTATTGGGTGTGTCTCTCACCAAGTTTTTCAATAAATAGGAATGCGATTAAGTAGCACTCTCTGTTTGTATAATAGATTTCACCCTGTCAGTATCAGCATCTCATCTAGGGCCCAAGCGATTGGTAATTTAATAAGATGTCAGTGCACCTAGAGGGGAATGTAGTGTGGGAAAAGTGTCGACCGCAGCTCGTTCCATCGATACCTCCAGCACTTTTTGCTCTCTGCCGCCGCAACCGCGAAGGAATCGAAACATACGTAGAACCAGAAGGCGAACGCAAGTGCGTCCTGCAGTTGTCCAGCGACGAAAATCGGCTCAGCGAAGAACAAGTCGTTCGCACCTTTAGCAGTTTATTATGCGCAGGCACGCATATCCCCGTGGGAACGCCGGAATGACGCGTGCGACATTCGCAAGCTGCGTTTGATTCCCTCGTAAACCGGTCGTGAATCTGCAATCATCAAGTGTT
The DNA here is from genome assembly GCA_947579665.1 of Sympetrum striolatum. NCBI lineage: Eukaryota > Metazoa > Arthropoda > Insecta > Odonata > Libellulidae > Sympetrum > Sympetrum striolatum. The sequence goes on from OX388346.1 coordinate 15,041,735, forward strand.
CACGATGACCAAACTGAGCATCAGAAACTGCTCGAATTGCTGGGGATTCAGAGTCATCGTTGGGAGAGATTTTTTTCGTTATCCGTGCACCCTCTTGAATACCAAGGGATATCTGGATGGTTATTGTTTTCGGGTCGCCATGTTTGACAAGCTCAAAAAAACAAGAAACTCATGAAAAAAAATCCGATTATATATTGAGCTAAGTAGATGCATGAAAATTATATAGCAACTGCAACAAACATATCTTCTTAAAACGTGATGAAAGTACGGTTCTTTAAGTCTACGTTTTTATATAAGTATTTTATTAGATATTTTTCCTGACTTAGACTGGTCTGTAATAGTGGGTCTGTTTTTATTAGCAACTCACCAGGAAAGCTGCAGATTATTTTTCTAGTCTGCATGTTTGTTTCTTCGTCAAGAGGCTGTAATTTGGATTCAGCTGCAGGTAGCAACCATACGCATTAGTCAGAGATATTTCAAAATATAGAAATATATAATAACATCAAAATACAAGAGAAAAATAAAAATGTAAATAGAATTACAATTACAAAGTAAATATTGTCATTAACTTAGGCGAATGTGAAGACTAGGGTTCATGAGTAACTATGTCGTATAATTTTTAATTAAATTAATTTTTCTGTTTTCTCTGATTTTGCGCAAGTAACATCCGTCTATTGACCCACATTACATTTTGAATAAACCATTCGTTATAGAAACGTAAACATAAGTGTCGTTAATTAAAGGTATTCCCTCGCCATTGCAGTTTATAAATTTATGATAATTTATATCCTGCCTCAATGCGGCTTTAATGATTATTTATTTTCAACATCAATTTATTAGCACGTTTGTATTCCTAAATAGGCATAAGTTGAATTTTGTCTTGACACCTTTATTTTTGATACTCTAAAATTAACATAAGAATAAGTAGAGTTTGAGGTCATAACTGCGGATGTTTTTTTCTCTGGGTAAAGAACTTTGAATTCTCTAAATACGTCATCAATTGTAAAGATGGCTACGAAAAATCTTTATTGTTTACCTGCGCACTATATCTCTTGTTTTTGTATTTTGTCATCTTATGTAATTGAAAATGTATACCGAATACTCTTTCTCATGTTTCAACTTGTTATTATTTGCGTACGAAATAAATAGCGGATGATTCTTCTCGTTTTTGAAAAGTTTGTGCGCAGAATATTACACCGCAACTACGTACTCGCGATCAATGGGATGACGGAGCAAGACTTGGAGTAATTTCATTTGTTAACTTCAAACGAGGCTTGAGAGATCGGCTTCTAATGCTTCCCTATTTTACGATATGCGGAGAAGGAAAGCCCACGGCGTAGATATTGAAAAAGTATCCTAAAAACATCAACATTTTGATTTTATTTGTGAATGCAAATCAAATACTAGATTAGTCAAAATACAATAATAAACCTATTTAATAAAAAATAGGTTTACTATTTCCAATTGTATATTTTATATAATTATGAGTTTGCCTGAGTAATGTCTTGCACGGCATGTGTTATATAGAGAGAGTAAATTAGAGATTTAAGTAAAGAACATAGTACATAAAAAGAAACGATACAATTATCTGACGAAGTTCCACAATAAATATTTACAGTTATCATCGTAATTTTTGCGTAATTAGAATTAAATAGAAGAAATAATTTACCCTAATTTCCCTGTATTTAAATGAAAAAATTAGATTTTAATAAAATTTAGAATTTCGTGATTTAAATTTTTGGACTTTATTATTTGACACAGTTTTACTTTATATCTGAGAATAAAGCCAAGGCTCTGAAATCTTTTCTTTCTTTCCTTTCTCATTGTGAATTTGTTTCATCTATTCAGTTATGATTTTATTCCACTAGGAAAAAGATCAAAAAGGATTTTTCACGAGAGACAGCTTTATTTCAACAAAGCTAAAAGTTAAACATTATAGATAGAGAAACTTTTGTAGGGCTTAAATAATCCCACAAGACTGAAGAAGTAGTAAGTAACTCAGTTTGGATCCTCAAATTATTCCTACCCAAATAATTATTTTTTGTATTTCATTTTGCATATTTCATTAGTTAATATATATTGAGATATAGTCTACATAAAGTACGCAGCCAAAGACATTAGACCGTAAACAATAATAAATTATAGATACTAACTGCTCATTCGCCAATTAAATGTAAATATATTGGTAATGGAAGAGAAATCGTCATCGACTCCTTTCAGATAATAGAGCAGTTTGGGTTAAGACTAATTCAAGTGATGTAAGAATTAGTAACACTAAAAATTAATGACAAACCAATAAAACAAGTCCAACAGTTTAATTATCTAGGAAGTTTAATATCAGACGATGGGCACTGCAGTAATGAAATAAAATCAAGAATTGGAATGGCAAAGGAAAATGTTTTGATATACAAGGATCTAATGAGAGGAGAGGTCAAGATGAAACTAAAAATGAAAATGTTGAGGTGTTATGTTTGGCCGGTTTTCCTGTATGGGTGTGAGACATGGATCATCTTAAAAAGTATGGAAAACAGAATAAAGGCATTGGACGCATGGTTTGCCAGAAGAATTTTGAAAATCAATTGGTCAGACAGAATAACTAATGAAGAGGTTTGGAGAAAGATTGGAAGCAGGTTTAGCCTATGGAATTAAGTGAAAAGAAGAAAGTGGAAATACGCGGGACATGTGCTGAGTGGATCATCAGGGGAGAGAATCGTGAAAGCGCTGGAGGGAAGAGAAAAAGAGGGAAACCAAGGATGGAATGGATGGACAATTTAAAGAACTGGACTGAAATTAACAAATATGAGGAAATGAAAAGGAAAGCAAGTAGAAGAGAAGGGTGGAGATCCATGATAGCTAACCTCCTGATAGGAGAAGCTACCAATTGATTGAAAAGAATTAGGAATGAATCGAGAACACGGATGTATGAATCGAATATGAGATAAACATTTTGGCCTTTAGGAATTTGGCGCTGAATAAACCGCGGCAACGACCAATTCAAGGCGATCTTTACCTCGCACCTGAATCTCGTACTTCGGCGTGCTCTGCCAATTATGGCTCTTCTGATTTTTCTTCCGCAGAGGAAATGAACGTTGGCACCGCATCAATTCACGTCCAAACAACTCACGGCCGTCCAAATAAGGGAAGAGGAAGCGAATCATCTCCGTGTCACCTCTTGGGCACCGCGGAATCGAGCAGACAACGAGACTCGAGGACGCGATAAAAGCCAGGTGTTGACGCAGAAGAGGGCCCTTTGTTGAGCGGAATCGGCATTAAAAGGGGGGAGGAAGAGAAGGCGAAAGTGCGTGGGAGAGGATCCTTGGATGGCATACGTATCGAGGGAATGTGTAACACGCGGAAGCACTGCTCTGGTGGGCGCATCCTCCGAATTCCCAGAAGCGGAGGATTGGATTTGGGAGAGAAAAGGGAATATTCGGTGGTTTATTTACGTGTCTTTCCCACGTCTGACGAATGGATGAGATGCAGCCCCGCTCTGGATGCTGTGTTTCGTGCTCCTTGTTTGCGTTCCAGAGGGTTGTTTATCCCTCGCTGGAAACGTTTGGGACGGAGAAATTGAAAGTGCGTTGGGAATGAATAATGGAATTGGGAATCTCGAGCGGTGATATATTCATGCGTTCCGTCAGCGTTCGATAATGGAATGAGCGGGGCGATTTTCTGGAATATTGGTAATGATTGAACTAATTTCTCTTCCTCGAGGCGTAACCCTCTGTTTTGGAGATCAAGGGGATTAATTAATGAATAGTTTTTTTCGGTAAATAAATGTGGGTAATTATAACATGAATAGTTGCCCCGTGGAAAAATTTCGCACAAATGGTCACTGGGATGGGTGCAATTTGATTAAAAGAAAGCGGTACAAATGTAAGTGTAGATTTGATTGAGGAAGCCGCAGCTTGTGTACTGTATTTGTGTGAGGAAATAGAGTACCAGTCCGTTTCGATGTACCTATTTTATCTACACATCTAGTAACGAAACTTTATGGGCAAATTTTAATTTTAACTCGATTTTTTGATTAGTCTATTTTTACTTTCTCTTTAAGATGGTGTGTCATTTATATGTTATGACGGAGTTTTAAGGCAGAAAAACACTGGTCATTAAAAACGGATGTTTTGAAATAATATATAAATATCAGTGTAAAATATGAACAATCAATGCATTCAGACCTAATGCTATACATGAAAATAAAAATATTTTATTTCTAAATGACGTTTCCATTGACGTAAGCAGTGTTTAATGTTTGATCAGATTTGAAAATAGATATATAATGTAATTTAAAATATCTTTGAAAGTTCAATCGAGAAATCGGAATTCCTCGGCAAAGATAGCCACGAATTTAAAATTTAGCCTCGGCGGAAGTGTACAGATATAGAAAATAATCCTTTTCTCAATATAGGCATTTCTGAATAGATTAAGTTACCTGTATCACTCTTGAAGCATTTGCCTGAAAATACAAGAAGAAATGTGTCCAAGCAGGATCCTTTAAGGGATTATATATTTATGTAAGAAATTAATAATTCTCAGCGCGTCGTCTATATATATATAGATTAAACAAGGTAAGAGGAAGACTGCAACCCTGTCCTTTTCTGAAATGAATTTTTTAAGATCAGTGAGAGGTTGCGCAATGATGGATAAGTTAAGGAATGCATACATAAGAGATGAACTAGGTTTCCAGGCAATCACTGATAGATTAGAGGGGTGCAAGAAAAGATGGAAAGAACATTTATTACGAATTCCAAATGGGAGGATTCCTAAACAGGCGATGGAATATCAACCAATAGGCAAGAGAAGTGTCGGAAGACCGAGAAAAAGATGGTGAAGCTCCACGGAACAAGTGAAGTCGTTGCAAGTATAATGCCTAACCCAAGAAGGAAGATGATGATGATGATGATATAATAATTCCACAGGGATTGTCTGCATATCATGTATGCTATATATTGTGTATTAACAGTGCTTATGAATAGTGTATATGTTGGTAAAAAACTGCCACCAGGCTTACAGCCTACCAGCATATAATTGCTAATAATAATAATAATAATATTCTTGCTATTCCGTTGTAATAAAACCATTTTTCGCCTTTTATTTAGTTGCAGCATTAATAAGTATTAATTAAATTAAAAACGTTAACCATATCGTGATGCGAGCTATGATAAGCCTCCGCCTTCCTCAAGCGAGCATCTTTAGCCCTTATAAAAAAAAGATATCCAGCGGTCGTTAAATGAGCATACTCCTTATATATACGGCTGAACAGAATATTTCTACCCTTGGGTCTCCAAACTCACCGCATGGTTTTAACCCTCTGTAAATGTTTGCCGGATCTTTCCATTTATTTCATTGAAGTTAAAATATATAGTACCCGAGGTTTTCAAGTGCGGCCAAAAGATCATTGAATTAATGGGACCACCGACCCTGGGCGGAGGTGATAACTTGTCAAGGGATATGATTTAGGGCGATCCCTTGTATTCTTATATTTAAGGGGTATTAATCATTTAGCTATATATATATATATATACCCCTGTAAAGTGATCGAAATTTGAAAATACATCAGTGAATAGAGGGTACAGATGGTGAATAATCTCTCTCCACTCCAATTTGTTTTTAGTTCAGGCTCCTCATAATATGCAAAATGAAGGAGACAATTGGTACTTTTTTCACAAAAATTTTCAACGGAGGACCGCCATCTTGAAGATGACGGTCATCCGTTGAAACCGGTAGTACAAATGAAAAATTTTTGTGGAAAAAGTACCAATTATCTCCTTCATTTTGCATGATGGATTTCCACCATATCTCGCCCGATTCTGTGAATTTTATCTTCATAATATGCAATAAAATTCGCATGTCTTAAGAAGTCATCAACGTGAGAACCTTCTCACCTTGTGGATCGTGTTTTTAACGGCAATGTGAATTTTGTAATGATATAACTAATGAAACCTCACCCCACATTACGTGTTGCCTTGGAAAGAAGAAACTTCATCGAATTATTTGTAAATTTCTCTTGGAAGAATACGAAGTCTTTTTTATTTATGTTGACTTTCCACGATATCTTGCCTTCCGCTATTGATTTCAAAGTTATTCTAAGTTTCTTTTACATATTATTTTAATGAAATCTATTCCTTTGCGCAAGAAATTATTTCCAACTCTGATGAAATCGATAATTGCTCGGGTATTCATATCTTTTGTAGCAATTATCCTATATTCAATACTATAAGGAAATGCTTGGAACATTTCTTCGAAGAATGATTCTTTTCGAGCAGAAGGCAGTTACTTTGTGAAAGGAGAAGACATTGTCTTCGTAGCGTTCGAATGAAGATGTTATTTATGCAAATGGTACGAATCGACTGCATTGTAATCTTTGCCTGAATTATGGACGATTATGAATCGTGTATTTTGTTAGGTCTACAGAAAGCAGAGTATAGACAGAGATAGTTTAAACTAGAGTATATATTTTCATATATTTAAAACTTTGAAGCACTGGTACATCCATCAGTTAATCTATTGATTACATCTGTAGCCACAGATTCCTGTGAAAAACAATGGAGATATTTTCCGGTTGATGTACGCTGATGCATATATGCTAATTCTGAGTTGAAAGGAAGGGCATTGGGTGGAAATTGCATCTCAAATTAAAGGCAACGCCCGATGTCCACCGGGACGACGAGCTATCGGCGATGTATCAGCCGGTGTAAGGGCAATCATGATTCCCGAGAGAACCAACGAAATTATGCCATCGTCCACCTCTCATTTGAATTCTGTTCGGAATGTTCCACAGGTGACTCACTTCCCATACTGGCTGCTTTCAATCCTAGACGCGTATCTTGTTTACTGGTTTTATCTATTAGAATCGGAAAATGAATGTGCATTTCAAATTGCAAATGAGGTGCGAACGAAAAGGAATGATGCAACTCACGAGTCCATGCTCTAACTTTGTTTTTAAACCTGAGGAGGTAAATATGTGAATAAACAGATCCTTAGGAGGAAAACAACAAGCGAGATATGCCACTTTCGTGATTTGAAGACTTTTGTAACTAATAGAGTGCATTTGTACGATCGTTTTCTCTGTTTTCTAAAAGATTCCAGCCCATCCGTTATCGTCCGAGTATTTATTGAACTCGTTTTTATCCTTGAATCACCCGCACATTAACGTCTCTTCGTGAATATATGCTGATGTTTGTCTCACGCTCGTCGTCGACTCTTTATGCGGTAGCTTCAGTCGATGATTGCTTCATAGTTGTTATCACCGAACGTCGACACACCTCGCTGCATTAGTTTTGCATTCAAATAAATCTGTAAGTGCAGGTGAACTTCACATTTCATGCGATTCCCTCAGGGTTTTCATAACCAAAGATGATTCTGAATGTCAGGTATAGCACAGAGAATACGGAAAAGATCAAATATCTATATTATAGTATAGTAATTTATGAAGATTTGCGTTCTGGTCAAGTGTCGGTTGCTTTGACTGGCTGCGGAGACTTCTTCGATAGTGAGAATTTTCATTGGAGAAATTCTCCACATTACCACAAAAGTTGCCTATGCAACTACATGAATAATATTAATTGATTTTTATTTATTAATTTAAATATTTTGCTGGAAGCCAATGATACATTTTTCCCATGATTTATGCAGTTTCATATGGAATGAATATTCATAATCCTTGGAGTGATTGAGTTTTCTGCTCAGTTTATGTAGTCCATAATATGAATACACTTAAATTCGACTAAATGAAGCTTTACTTGGTGGTATTCCATGACTAAAGAAGCAAATTGACAAGGAATAGATTTATTTATGCTACTACCACAGAATAAATTGTTACAGACGACCCAGGGTTTGTGATGATGATGATGCTATGCATCGAAACCCTGGGTCGTCTGTGACGATTTCTTCTGTGGTAGTAGTATAAATAAATTTATTCCTTGTCAATTTGCTTCTTATGAATACACATATTACTTATTGATTAAGGCATAGCTGTATTGATATTAAATGTAAGATTACCCTTTAATCCAGTGAGAGATTTAAAAGTGACCTCACCTGAAGAACATCAGAGGTCATTCCGTTTTATGACAAAATCGGCTTTACTGAATTCGAGTGAGCTATTTTTTATATTTACAATATGACTTCGTAGATAATTTCTATTCTTTTGCAAAGAAGAAGCCCCAAGTAATTCGAAAATTGGTGAGCCTAAACTGACCGTAAAATATCGCAAAAATTACCGGATGTGGTTACAATTGCAGATTTCTCCTTCATTCCATTCCAAAAACGTCAGCGTTAATTCATAGCAATTGAATATATGTATCTGTATCTCCAATCTGAGGCTGCTTTTCCCTTGATCATCCAGCCCTTCATTGGCGAAATCTTGAATCTTCATGAAAATACCGATAAAAATTTCTACTACGTCAATACGCGGATGGCTGATCCAGGCTAAATATTCCGTTGGGAATATGGTCGACCGGTATCAGTCGAGGCACGAGTACTTGATGCAGATAGGGCGGAGGATTAGATTAGAGCTTGAATATTCTTCATGTCCTTCGATAAGCCATGCCTTATCATGCGTAATCACCTCTCTAGCATTGACGATTCCAAGGTCATCGCTTTCAGGTGGAACGCCTATCTTCAGTCCACCTGTCCCTTATCTTATATCATGAATACGCCCTGTTATATTTATGAGATATTGGCCCTTTTCATTAATGGTATGTTCAGATCAGTATCGATTATTCTAGTTCATGTATTGAAACTAAAACTGATATCAATGAAAGAAATAATTCTGGAGATTTATTAACCGAAATACACGCATAAATTCGTCGAGATAAAAGAATTATTTCAAGAGAAATACCATTGAAAACGATTATTTAAAATAATCGCATGAGTAGATCCTGTAAGTTAGAAATTTATGATAATTTTACTTGCCCTTATCGTCCCCTACTGAACGAAGTCCGATGCACTGACACGAAATAATTTTATATTCATTGTTAAAGGGTTCACCACAAAGCGAATTTTAATGAGTAATGATTATTGCTGATTAGTGCCACTGATCTCTCTTTTGCCTTGTATGTTAAGGGAATATTATAATCATTTCTTTACCGCAAACCGGAAGCTATCCAAATACATGAAATGTAGTACTAAAGTATTTAATACACATAGTTATAAATCGCAACATTACTTATTATTAAGTATAAGAAAGTTTTGCAAGGTTTACAAAAAATTAAACTATCAGCTGGGCGGTCTGCAGAGTACAGTTTTCTCTTCAAAGAAGAAATCGAATCACAGACTACATCTACGGTTTGTTTAAAACCTCATCCGTCTTTCTCTTGATTCTGGATACAGGTTCAACACAACATACGTCAACTCTCCCATCATCAGAAGGGGTTACCCGCACTCTGAGATTGGTTGAAAGAGGACTCAATATGGGTAGGGAAAAACTGCCTTAGATGGTTCATTTTTCAACACTTCGGCTACGAAGAAAACTCATTTACCCCAGCGATAGTTCATCTGTATTATTTAGGTTAAAAGATTCGAAATAATTTCATGCGTCTATTTATTTGTTCTTCGTGATCTAATAATTTAATTCTTTGCATATTTTTCTTCAATCGCACATTTTTGGTGTTATTTTTATAAAAAAACCTTTCTGGGAAAAAATATGCACTCTGTAAAAGAGGTGGAGATAGAAAAACTAGAAATATATTCATAAGCAAGAACATTCCTTCTCTCAGTGCTTCTAATGTGAAGTGATTCCTAAATCTTGATAAAACCATTCATAATAAACATAACTTTACATAACTTTGTTAAGTTGAATAAGCATTTGAAAGGCTTCTGAAGAAGATTTTTGAAGTGTTACTGTTTTCTATTATATTTGACAACAAAGACGTTTCTCAAAAGCTAATATCATTTATCCATCTATTGCCATTCATTTTAAGATAAATTTATAGTTTTATTGCTTTAACCATGAAACTAAGCTCTCGGAACACAAAATAATTTTGGGGTGACCCATTTGCCCCCCTTGGGAGAATTAAGGGGTGAAATTTTTTGGTAGCTGAAGGGTTAAACTAGAAATACACCCACCCGGAAACTCACCTCCGACTTCTTCTTCACCACGCTTTGGAACTCCTCTGACACTCCGCAAACAGACGGGAGATACTCAATGATACCGACCGTTATCCTTAATTCAGCTCAAATTCGTTTATTTCACGCAGTGATAATACTTAATCCCAAATGGCCGTCGTGCTCCGAAGAATCACGTGTCGACTCGGACCAGCTCCTTTCCATTTATTCGACTGGCAAATGACGTCAACTCTCCGAAGTGAAAATTTAATATTCACACTCCAGTTCTCGGACGATATGCGGTAATTTCTCCGCGTTTATTGCACGTGTGACCTTTTTTCTTTCTTCGGCCTGTCCACGAGAAACCGCGAGGCTGAATTCGTTCGCCCCCGAGCGATTCCTCCGGTGTAAACACGTCAATCGAGCCTCTAGCGAAGTAGCCGATGGAACGAAGTGGTAAACAGAGAAGGTGCCTTTTTGGTCCTTTGCTGGAGAAGATCATATTTGAGGGCTGCGCCAGTTTCACTCCCAGCATCGCTGTTGGGAAATCTCCTCGATTGACATTAATGCAAGTAAATTAGTTCGATGAGACATTTTCTGTCTCATTATCTAGCTTTCATGATTTTATGAAGGCCGAAAGCTTGCTGAATTGGGGTTATGTCGCAAGTTTTCATCTTGGTATCGAACTAGTTCCAGGGGTTAGTATTGGAATCCAAACTATCCCTTTTATTTCCAAATATCAGAAAAAATAACGTAAAGATTTTACATGAAAGCAAGGAGATTTGAGGAATATAGAGATTCGTGAAACTTTACGACGAACAAAAAAAATTAGTCGAACCTACCGCTTCTTTTCTTGCTTACCTTACTTTTCCTTGCTCATAAAAGAATCTTTCAGATTTTTTTTGAGCTGAATATGACGAGAAGCTTAGAAACAAGACTAAATAAACAAATTCACATAGTGATATTGTTATTAATGTTAGCGAAGATGGTCACATCGATGTTTAAGAATGAAGAATATGCGTTCCGAAAAAAATGACAAAATGTTTATCAATATTTGAGAAATACTATTTTTATTACCAAGAACGTCTTGGATGCAGTGTACTCCAATGGACAAGTATTGGTAAAATTTTAAACTGAGTATGTGACTAAGTATCTGAACTGTGATTCAGTAGGGTCGTCTTTTCACTTATTGTGTATATCTCCAAAATTCAAAGGAATAACGTTAAAATAAATATATCTTTGTTTAATTTTGATCCCTTCCATGAGTTATTATATAGATATCAGTTATTCTATGAGTTTAATTTATTGATAATGGAAATTTATATGCATGGAAATTTTTTGAAAAAGGATCAGTTGATTTTACCGAAAAGTGCATGGATATTTCATTCAATTAGCGACTAAATTTGATAAAATAAATTTTTCAAGTTTTTACAGCTTTAATCGGATGGATACAATCGAGTTTTCTTTGCGCAATGTACTTAGCTCTTGGATTAGTTAATAACAGTAACGGATAGTTCTTCTATAGCATTTACAGGTCATTCAGTCATCCTGGGATATTTATCATTTACTTGTATTTTTTCTGTGAACCTTAATTATCCAAATTCGTGCTTACAAGACCTCACGTTATTCTAGCTGATGATTAAGGCATACTATCTTAATTAAAAAATTAGATCTCCTCGTTCAATTTTTCCGCATCGTGTACTTCCGACATTACAGAGAATCGAGAAGTCGTTAGTAACTACCAAATGTTTCATTCAAAACGAAAAATCTGGTTTATTTCCAAGTTTGCTTCCTGAACGTGGAGAATAGAATCGACGGACGCGTGTTTGACCCGTTTTTATTTATCTCGTTTTCTGATTCTTTCGAGCTACTTTTCAGTGTTATGTATTCAGCTATAATCAGCGTACCACGTAAATTAATTTCTAATTTAACTGGAAATCGATAGCGTCAACATTTCGTGAAAAATACCCACAAACGTAGGCTCAATGGAGGAATACGTGATTTCCAGTTCTTTAAAAACCGATTCGTGGTGCTTCAAATGCCTCTCAACACGATATCTCTAACTAAGAGCCTTTGATAATTCATTAATTCGTGGAAATGGTCCGGAAAATAATTGGTCTAAAGGTCACATGTTTAACGAGTCACCCATCCTTCCTTTCGAGAAGTTTCTGGACAAACTTCCGAGACGATTAATGTCTTATCTGAAAAATGCGTAACGTGCAGCGGTCTGTTTATCTTCTGCGGTTTCCTAATTTGATTCCAAAAAATCTGATGTGGCCTACACATGACTTTCTTCATATTTATTGAAAACGGAAGGCTATGCCGGTAATATATTAACAACTCCAAAACAATGAGTGTTACAGAAAAATGTATCAGGCAAAAGTTGTAGTAATGCACATTATCTATAAATTTTGTACCTAATTGTATATACCTAAATTGCATTCTGACAGAGATATGTATGAAAAACTTCCATTTCTGGATAAACAACAACTTCCGGTTAACCATTATTCAGGAATAACTCCTAAACAACCAGTGTTAGGAAAAAATGTTTCAAACAAAGGTTGTAGTAAAGTACTTTATCTATAACTTTTGTACATAATTGTATATACCTACATACATTGCATTTTGATATTGATATTTAAGAAACAAAATTTTGATCCGGATAAATCGCACCTTCCGTTTAAGCGGTATTCATAAAAAACTAATCAACTTTTGACATTGTTAGAAAAATACTAAATATGAATTTTGGAAATGATCGCATAATCACTTTTTAAGATAGAGCGCCGACAAACGTTTTACCACAGACAGACATGTTCGGGAAAATAGCGAGAAAGAGCTCTATGGGCCACAAAAGATCTATTTCCGTTGAAATCTGGAGGTCGAATTTTTTTGCGAGTACAATACTTTCTCTATACTACGTATAGGGAGAAAGTAAAAATCTTCCGGACTTTCATCAGCGTACTCTCGTTGGTTCGATAAAGATATATATTTTAATTTTCTCCCTTCCTGCATTTAATTACTGGTTAATCATCGTCTTTTCTTCACAGTGCTATCATAAAGTGTAACCATTTTAAAACACTAGAATGCGTAGGATTTTAAGTATGTTAGGTAAATGGAAATTCAATATCATCCATAAGTTGAGGTATTAGCCATTTCTCTTACACATACGTAATCATTTTCATCTAACATTCTTGTAACATTGTTACAGTATTATTTTTGCCCTCTATTATGTACTTTAATAAAACAGGAAACATTTCTTCTTTAATTGTATGTACGTTATATATTATACGAGAAATTGAATTACACACATTTAACTTCTCTTGATCCAAGAATTTTATGTTTTTCATTTACAATTATTGTTTTTGTGTATTTTTAAGAATACCAAAAAAAGTATAACTAGTTCAGTAGATTGAAGCAAAAGAGTTCCCCCAGTCATATCGCTGATTTTCTCTTTTTTTCTCTCTTCAGCAAGTCTTTCCACGAAATATGGAATAATTTATAATTAAATTTCTTTAACCTTGGGTTTAAGGGGCACGCTTCCTCTTGCTTTGGTAAAGTTCCTTTCGTCATCTTTACTGTATAAAACTATCTCGATTCTCTAAGTTGTGATTGTACCTTTTATTAAAATATTATTGCTACAATATCTATTTGCATAGATTAAAGAAGGATCTCCCAAGAGATTCTTAAATATGCCAAGATTTGCTTGTGACCTCATGTTTACACTCGAATGAGATTTTCGCTTGGCTACACTCTTTTAAGTGTCCACGGAGATATTTACATTTCCGAAGGTTTGTTACGCCTGATCTGAAAGGAATCCCCTTCGTGATACAATTATAGATCAAAGCGTAACTGGAAGAAGAACACCTTGGGCTGATGCTGTGTTAGATGTTGAAAAAGTATTCAAACAATTCAGCGCTCGGTCCTTTTCGGACAAAGCAATACCCAGCATCTATAAACCCAGGAATAGAAGATCCCAGAACTAAATGTTTACACTACATAGGTCAATGCATCATGTTTTCTTATCGTATGATGGACTTCTGAATTCAACTGGGATGCGTATTATAAAATCGTAAAGAAAGAGAGAGCATGCTTCGATAACAGCTTAGGGAAACGTCAATAAAATTTGGACCAGAAGGGTCACCAAACCAGACACCTAGTAACAAGAACCGGTCACGTTTTTAATAAATTTGTGGAAAAAGTACCACTTCTATTTATTTCATTATAAATTATGAATTTCGACTCTATATCGCCTAACTCTGTGCATTCACGTCAATAAAATTCTTTAATCTCGTTCTATAAAATATTATGTAATTTCATGACGAATTTTTATTGTCACATTTAAAGGGCAGTCAATATAATACTGCGAATGGTCCCAAAATAGTTTTATCGACAGAGGCAATAAAAAGAAGTTGCGAAATTTTATAGTAAAACTGATAAGTTACTGAAGTAATAATACATCTTGCAATAACAAACGCCGGAAATGTATAGTTCATGATTTTTGTTATTACAAAAAATTCCTTATATTCGCTTCGCGTTAAAATTGCATTAAAATGTTTGATTTTATGTAATGGAATCTTGGATTTTATCAATTAATTATTTGATTCTACTCAATCAATCAACATTCGTGAATTTCCATGCAGTGACTGAACTTAATTGAACTTAAAATGCATATATCGTATACACGGAGATATGTTATACGCGACAAGTATAGATACTTTGTACTACCTTAATACCTCATCTTTTATACACTTTTCCTTGATGGGCCCACATATGTTAAATACGTGAAATGAATTATGATTTGATAACTGTAGTAAGTAGAATAAGAAACATTTCTCTGTCTGATAAGAGTAAATTTATCTTTTTCGTAACTACCCCGAAATAGATTAATATTAATTGGTCCTAAAACTCGAACATTTTTTATTTCAGAATCAATAACATCAATCTTTCCAGCGGAGAGTTTCTCAGCAAGGAAATACTTTCTCGTTTATCGTCAACTTTGTATAATTTTTAAATCCGGCCTTGGTGGCCGAGTGGATAGCATTCCATCTAAGCAATCGCTCCTACCCCAAGGTCCCGGGTTCGAATCCCGGCTGATCGGACTTTTTCGATTCAGGGAATGGCCGTGTGTTTATTGTTGTTGCTGTTGTCTCGGTGAAGCACCTCCTGAAAAGTTCAGTAGAGCTTAGGGGGACTTCACCGGTGAAGGGCAACAGCAGCTTAGCATGAAAAAAAGTAATGCAACTAAAGTACCACCGCTAAGAATTATGAAACGATCGGTTTTCTGCTGATAGGTGGGGAGAATAAATGGAAGTGATTGGAACGCTTTTACTATAAGTATCAGCGGTATCTACGTCCTTGAGAGAGATGACAACTTTCGTCTCAGTCGGTCAACCTTGAAGTGATCGCTTAATCTCCAAATCTTCTTCGGGAATGCTGGAAGAAAAAAAGGAGAATTAAAAGAAGCGATTTTGTGTGTCGATGAGAAAAAATGCAGAATTCGACGCGGAGAGACGTGATTAACCGAGGGTAACGCTCGTTTGTGCTCCTCCATTCTTCCAATCGTACGTGATTTGTCGGCATAATGGACCCGAGCAGAGTGACTCCGCAGGAATATCCAACCTTTCTTCTTCTTCCCCTTCCTTCATCCCCACAATCTCCCATTTTCTCTACACCCCCCCTTGCTCTTTCATTTTATGCTTCTATTTCGAAAATTCACTCTCCAGTCAAAATCAAGTCATCCTAAAATTTTTTTATCTAAGAATTCTGTGGAATCATCCAAAAAATTCCAAATAATTTCTAAATATTGATTGGAACTCATAAGACAACTGAATAACCTTCATATTTACCTAAACAAATACTTGCATTTTAACAGCTTATGATTTCTTTTGTTAGACCTTGTTCACTGTCAAGGGGGTATATAGGTAAGTGGCACATTTTGTAATATAATAACTGCAGAAGCTCGATATACCAGCGCATTTGTTTTGCTGAAAATGTCCCCCTCGAATTATATTCGAGTAAGGGTTTCACTTGCCTTTTTTCCGGTGGAAAATGTATTCCCATCGTTGGTTGTGGAATTATATCATTCATTTTGATTTACCAATAATAATTTAAGATGTTCGCTACCTTCGATTCCCCTTTGCTCCTAGCATTGACTAAGATCGTTATTACGTTACGAGACCGCAGTTCGAACCAAGATCTCTTTTCTCTCTGGGTACTTCTACCATTGAGAAAATAAAGGTAAGGATATTAGGTTATACACAATTGTTGTGCGAATTTATCTCCAATTTATAAAGTATTACTATTTTAGATATTTAGATATACTTGTGCTTTAGTGTTTATCTTGTATGTTTCGATTCATTATACTTGCTTATTTTCCCATCACCGAACAAACAATTTTCTTACATTAGATGAATTCAGTCTCCTCGGATACCTTTACTATGGGGTATCTTAAATTACCTTTTACTTTATTTAATCAACGACCGAAGGCTTAACTAGGTATTACTCTATATAATGGAAAAAATTATTTTACTCTACAGAAAAAGAAAACAATTTATTCCTTTGTCTACTTATTTATGATAACTGAAAATTCAAGATCTTGGGGTATTTGAGACTGTTTATGTCGATAAATCTAATTCCTTAGACATCCATCCATCTAAATCTCTTTACGTCATTTTCCTTCGTATCCCAGTTAAGTAGCATTTTTTATTTTATTTTCGCCGTCAATAGAAGAAAGTAATCACACACTTCAGTCTGATTCGAACCCAGGCACAAAAGTGATACGCAGAGGCTGATCCTGTGATTGTCACGAAAAACAAATGTTTATCTCGGTTAGCCAGTTCTTAGTCACGCGCCTTTGATGTGTAGGAACGTAGAGACGAGGAGGAATCCACCCGTAAATTACGAGAGATCAATCGGGATATTTTTTATGTAACGAACGCCTCGTCGCTGAGAATAATTCATTAACGCTTTGAAAAGTGAACGTGTGATTGTGATCTGAAAGTCCACATGGAAGTGGTCGCTGGAATATAAAAGCTCATGAGTTTCGAAATGTAGAAGATTCTGTAGCGGGTTCAAATTTAATGATCTCGGATTCTGGAGCTCTTTATCTGGAGGACGGATCTTCTTAACGATCAAGAGCGTCACGTTTATAAAAACATTTGTATTTATTAGATTTTGGTAACGTATTTGATAGTTTCGGGTTACATACCAGGATTTGAAGAGATAAAGTGACAGTTTGTTTTTCACTTTTGAGTTTTTAGAATGTAAATATCAATTGCTGGAAAGAGATGTTTGAAGATCAAATTGAAATCGACTTTCTCTTCTTTTGGCTAAATACTTTCTACCATTAATTTACATAACGTTCTACTAAATATCGTTCTTAAACTATTTTGTATCTTAAAGGTAACGGTAGCCTCTCCACGGCCAAATTAATATTAAACATAAAATATTTCTCTGTATGGGTATTTTAATCGTAAGATATTTTTCATTTGTGCATACGATGCAATCAAGGCTGAAAAATCGTTGATTTTCGATTCGATTGAGTTGGATTTTTGTTCGATCACGACTAACTTTGTTTGATCACTACTACTTTTTGTTGGATCACTACGAACCATTTCGTCACAACGAAAAACGGACTTAAAACAGTTTGACGGGGCCGGGAAGACTTTTCAGACTTTTTTTAAGTCCGTTTTACCTTTGGATTTTTCCTGGGTGCACGCCCGTATGTGCAAAGTACCTTTAGCCCTTTCCTTGTCATTTCATCACCTTAAATATATTTTATCACTGTCAGGTGTAAAGAATAGTAGAGGAGAATCTGGGCCACCTACATTCAATTCCCTTAATAATTCAAATTTTGAATTCCCTTAAAAGCGATATGAATGAGCACGTCTAAATATTTCTCTCGTCTGATTTAGTGCAAAAGTAAATGAATCTGAGGGGCACATTTGAACAGCTTCGCTAAATTATTCGTGGAATTGTTCTAGCTGGCACATGATTTGCATGCCCACGTATCTAGTAGGGGAATGACTTAACACAGGAGGCGTGAAAAGAGTACGTTTCCGACTTGCTAATTTATTCGCATTTCTTATGCCTATACTGGCTGTGCCAAATTCTGTCTTAATATAATATCTAGATAGCAGAGAGGCGGTAGTGCTCCACTCAGTATCATTGAATTCCTTCCTTTCCTTCACTCTGTTGTCTGCAAAGCACTTTATCGAACTATTTCAAACTCTCAAGAATTCTAAGAAAAACCATCTAGTGCGTATCATAAGACTTATGGCTCATTATTTCGTGGTTCTCTTCGTAAATTACTGATGGCGCTAAATCGATGCTGCATATGATACAATATTTTCTAATTTGGCTAACACCCTGAATATCTTCAGAAATAATTTATGGGTTTCTTAGTTAACCAGGATTTTAGTTAACCAGAAAATCTCCTGATATTACAGCATTTTTTAAATTGCGGTCATTTTTACCGACAGGCATCTCCCCAGAATTTTATTTCCTTCATACGAAATCTGATCTTAGTTGCACGATCTATTAACTTTGTTATTCTTATGTCCTTCATATCTCAGAGAAGGAAAGAATACTTTTCATGCATTCAATTAATTCTGCTAAAACTATGTATCCATCAAAATTTGGATGGTTACGTTGAATATACTTGAATTTTTCTTCACATTTATTTTTGGCTTACTTTTTCAACCAATGATTTCTGGCATATATCAAGTCACCATTATTGAAATAATAGTTATATCCCCTGCATATATCTAATCACACTCGGAAGGAATGTTGTTTACGTATTCTCATTGCGTTCGTTTATTTTCCATCGATCTCTTTCTTTCTTCCATGCGTCTATTCCGGACGTGCTTTGAAAGTTTTAAATCAGACAAGTTAATTCAGCTCTGGAGGAAATATGCTCCTTCTTTTATGCAACATCTCTAAAAGTATTTCAATGCCTTCTGATGTGTTTAAGCTCAATACAATTGAGAAATTCGCTCTTCTCCTTGAGCAGAGAGTTGAATATTCACCTCTTTTAAATGCATTTTCGAAAATTTCGTTTTAATATCACGTTTTTGCAAGGATTATTTACACTCACTATAATTTGTGCTAGAGGTTTACGTAGTATCATCTGGAGCTTTGCAAAATTTCTGCACGATTTTCATTCTGAGATTCTAAAGAAGAATTCATTGAAGAGTTTTTTCTTGGAGACAAACACTTTTATGTTACTCAAGGATTTCTATTTATAGCGACCAACAATGGTTTGTTTCAAAGGGATTTTTTCAAGATGGTTTTGAAAAATTGGAAGTGAAGAGTTTTGCATTTACGAGTAAAGTCTGAAAAGCAATTTTATATACCAATATTGCTACGAATCATATTGAAAAACTTTTAGTCAGGAAATTAAAATTTTAGTACCTTCCGATAAAAGCATCCCAGAAACATGTTTAGGATAAAGTTTCATTACGTAGAACTGCGTAACTTACACTATTAAATTAAATTTTAGATTATATTTGATTCGTGACAAGAAACTTTGTGTCCCATTCTTCACATGATATTTTAAATGACTCTCATATGTTTATTGTCCTTATAAACACTTTCAGAAACCTAAAGTTATTAAAAAATTCAGGAATAAAGTTAGCTAGAAATTTAAAATATTAAAATCAATTTTGAATTAGTTCTTAAAAATTTATTTATACATTATAGATTGGCGTATTTTGACCTATATGATAGCAAATATTTGGTTTCTCTCGAGTTTACCTTGTAGAAAACTTTCCCAATATATAGTCTCGTATTCTCATTTTTCTCATCCACCTGCATCTTACTTGGTCCATTATTTTATATTTTGCTAAAATAGTCTTCCTCGCTCTCAAAGAAATCTTTGCAATCTTCCAGACACGCGCTTGTTAAGCAAGGAGAGATCTGTTCTTAAAGGTCGCGCATGGACGTGTTGAGATCATTTCCTCGGCATCTTCTCCTTGATTTTCTTCTGGTTGTCACTTCAGCTTATGTGGAATGAGTGGAGAACTCGACCAGAGTTGAAAGTGTCAGTTCAGCTCCATTTTGTTTCTCTCTCGAATTTACTTCCGACTGCGTTCCCGTCACATTTAAGTTTCTCCATTTGCGTTCTGATACGTGAGCATTTCAAATGTCGTTTCCATTTCGCCTTCACGAGAGAAAATCAGGAGTGCGTCGCAGAGTTATGAGAATAAATGGCTTTGCTTTATTTCGCGTATAAATGACGTTGAAAAGGTAATTCATCCCGTTTATTTCCATCACTCTTACTTTTATTAGTGGACGTCCTCGTCACGCTATATATTTATTGATGCGTCCGTGGGATCTGAATAACGCGACTTAATATTTATTTATTATGCAATACATATGAGAGTATATTATAGTATAAATACACGAATGAAATTTCCGGTATTTATTTACGTAAATAGTAGTAGTGATAGGAAATAGGAGTAGTGATCATGATGTTAATGTTGAGTGCTTAGATTTTGTTTGCCATGGTGGGAGTTGCGGATTTCTGCAATATGTTAGTTAGTTTGACCCTTTATTGGCGAGGTTAGGCCCAGGTGGGCCTCTCTTCCACCATGTTGGACTGGATGTTTGTTTTGACTATGAGTCGTTTGCACCAGACAATTGTCCAATTGTGACGTGATTATATTTATACAATCATCCATTCATATATAGATATTATGGCCACGAATATTCCCGAATTATTACTGTATTTATTTCAATAAACAAATAAATGGATATTTCGTATCGTATTCTTATGTTTGAAATTTTAAGTCGCAAAATTAGTACAGATCAAGATTTGTTTGAATTTAAGCTGTTGACTCTAAATTACCTTGAATTTAAATAGGAGTTATGTGATTAAAAAAGCTAACTTTAACAGTGATACCTTCTTCTGAATGAGTCTCTCTTTAAGTTAAAAACTAAGTAACAATTATTTCAATATTTTAGGTTCCTCCAACTAGTTATAAACTTGTCTATGAAATTTAATGTATTATTAATGATAATAATTATGAATTCATAAATCGGCTTCAAAAATAAAGCATAATTTATTTCTACTGATCATAGTTAGCTTAAGGTCTTTTATTCGGACGCCATCAAAAACGCTGAAGATTATCACATTGACCTCATTTAAATTTACATCTCAGAATCCTAGGCATCTTAATGTTTATCTCAACAGACCAACGGAGTGTTTATTAGACCAACGGAGAAACTTAGGGGACATTTTTTGTATGGGATACATCAGGCAATATGACCCCATTTACTTTGGTTTCTATCCTCCACATTTTTTTCTTTGAAACATCGAATGTGCTTTATCGGTTTTCATCAACAGCTTCATGGCTCAAAATTACAGAGTCTGTACATGTCCGAGCTAAAACTTCTCCGAAATCGTAAAAGGGTAATCATTTTCAATTCCCTGGAAAGTTTTAATGAGGAAAGTGGTGCATTGTATGCCATAATGAGTTAAAGAGGCAAATGGTTGGAGCGCTCGAGGGGCTCATTGAACTTTCCGTCTTATTGGATTACATCCAATTCGGATATGAAAGACTTCGTAAATCGCCGACGTAGTGCAATATATCTCAATGGCAAGATCTTATCCTCAGACACAATGCCAGTGCTATATGCACATATCTCCCACGGGTGACATTTAATGGGAGCAAGTAAAACAGATTGTTTACAAAATCCTATGAATACGTAGATTTGAAGGTAAACGTAAAGATTAACATAGGTTGTGAGATTCAAAATTCTGCGGATATATATGGGAATCTGCTGAGTTACTTATTTAACAAAAACAGTCAATTATTTTTAGAGTAAGCCGTAATCAGTCAAGGAATTGATAATATCTGATCGATTTAGGAACTAACGGGCAATAGTTGGCCTAAAACGAGCAGTATGAGTATTCGGTTACCTTCAAATTTTAAGGCAGGTTTTACTAATTTTAATTACATTGACCTAAATAAAGAGAATCAATTGGTTTGTACGCGTAGATTGATTTGAAACTACTCATAATGATAAGATCTTGAAATCTTGGATCAATCTACGTTAATCAGGGATACAACCTTGATAAAGAACGATGTTTTTATCTGTACGGAAGAATATGTTTTCGTTTAGATAAAAAAACATTTTCATATTGAATGAAGGAAATTTAAATAAGCATAATCCACTGAAGTCATCTTGATCGTTACTGGGTTTTTTAACAAACTTTCATCAAAGAAACATTTGATAAATGCAGTACTTCTCACAGTGGGAGTCGTCTTTTCGGGAATTCGATCGTTAAATCAACCAATAAGACTGTGATTCCAGGCTCTATAAGTACCTATGTTGAATATGTTACAGCTGCCAAATCTGATTTGAAGACGTTTCTTCTTGATTCATGTCCTCCACAAATGTATAGCTATGTTTATTCATTTTTTCTTCACTGAAATGGTTTGAAATGTAGCTCACTAGACAGCAATGAAGGGGCTCAGCTATGAAACAAGAATATTTTAATTCAAAAATCTCTTAACAAGTAAGTTTGCCTATTTAGGGAGTACTTGGATGATTTATCGAACACTACTATGTTAATATAAATCTTACGGAAATAAAATCTTAGTAGAAGAAGTTCTCCAAGAGTATTCAAGCGACAGAAAATTCTTGAGGAGCTTTCATCTACTTGAATACTTCTGAAAATCTTGAATTGGAATTACCTTTTTGCGAGGTTCTAACCGAAGATTTTTATTATTCTGGCTAGACATTGGCATGAATACTTCTTATTATTCATATTATTATCTAAATGAAGGGCCATTTCGTATCGTATCCATATGTTCGAAATTTCAAGTCACCAAATTTATGCATGTTTGAATGTTTGAATTTATGCTGTTGATTCTAAATTGCCATTCACTTGAATAGGAATTAAGTGAAAATAAAAGCTAACTTTAACAATTTTCGTTCTTTTGAATTCGTAACTCTTGAATTAAAAATGGAATCGAAAACTTAATTAAACATTTTACCTTTTTTCACCTAGTTACAAACTTGCCTGAAAATTGTAATAATAAAATATCAACGATTGACTATAGAGTAGAATTTAACAATTTTCTTTCTAATAATGTCTTCTATACGTCTAATAATATTAATTTAATAATGTCTTTCTAATCGTTTCTAATATTGACACTATAGTAACATTAGATGCTTGGGAGTCAATTGCATGATCCCGAAAAACTTTAGCATACGCGTAAACAGCCCTTTTGGATCTATATTAACGACAATCTCGATAAGGCTTACATTATCCTATCCTCTCATATAAAACACTCCCTCGACGCAGCAACAACAAGACCATTTTACACCACCGAAACCCATGAGCCCTCGACTTTAGAAATTCCGCTGTCGGATGGTGTCGCACGTGTGAACGGCAAAAGGAGCGCTGCAGTCCTTCAAGGATCAACAAACCTCATCTGTTTCCTGCATTTCTTTGAACGGTCGAGGAGCAGCGCCATCTCGGAGGAACGGGAGAGGTGTTGAAAGACCATCCACTGTAGCATCCAGCCGTGTCTTGACGCCCCAGTCCCCACTGGGAGATTGATAGCCGCGGGGTTTGGTTTTATTTCCTCCGAAGAGAACCAGAAGGGCTGGTTGCCCGTGTAGTCTGTATTCGCGAAACGATCGGAGAGAAGGAATAATTGAGGATATGTAGAGAGGTGGGATTAGAGGAAAGGGTGGGGTTAAATAATGACTGAGGGAGAAAGGGTTAGTTGAAGAATGGACAGCGGATGGAAAGGGTCTTTGTTGTCGCGCAGGAGTCGGTATGTATTGAAATATTTACTGGTTATCAAAAATTACAGAGGGACGGCTTGATTGAGAGTGGAGGTAGCCCCCTCTGAGGTTCAGCGTATAAATTTTAGCATTGGATTGTCGAAATATGAAGGGAGAGGAGGATTATTAGATTGGTATGTAACATTCAGACTTGATTTTCAACTTCTGAGTAAAAATCAAAAAATCATACTGTTAAATCTACATCGAAATCAACCAATGTATCTTGTTGGTGCAAAAGTAGATTTTGATGTATACCGATGCCTATTTTCGTTCCGTTGCGGAGGCAAATCCCACGAAAACAAAATGAATCCAGTTTTCCTTGCAATCTTATTCCTTCCTTCTTCTCGCAATATCTGATCGTTTTGAAATGCACGGTGGAATATTTATGTGCTGAACATAAAGGTCGATCTTGCTTCTAACGATTCCTGTCCTTTTCCAAAAATTAATTTGATTTAGATCACGATTCGCTGAGAAATATATTTTTCTCTTCAAATATTACATCTCGTTTAACAACTGCTTGTTATCCCATGATCGCTGAATATTTCTAAATCTCGATTTTTTTCTTTATTCTTCAAATGATTAAGTATTTTAAAGCTATATATTCTGATTTTAATTAGGATTCCAAGCAAGTGAATATTTCTTTGATTGTATTCTTACCACAGCTCTCTCATGATTACTTTTATAGTATTCGTAAGAATAAATCAGAGACCTGTATTGGCCTGAAATTGACAAATTTCTTATCGTGCTATCGGTGAAAAAGAACCTGTTCTCTGTATTTCCCTTTGGATTTAGTTCAATCGTCTCAATTACTGAACCCTGGAAATTCCTCTTGTTCAAGAACAATTCAAAATTATATTCACTTTGAGTAAGTGTTTCCCTCTTTGCGAAGGAAATACTACATACAAGTATATCGTAATGTTGATTACTTTAACTTGGGTTCAGAGAAATGACGTGGAGTTTTATGAAGATATAAAAAAATTAATGATAGAAATGTCCACTTATCATAAGTTTAAATGATAACTAAATATAAAATAAAGTGAAATCCTGATCAATCGCATTATATAATTTTTGCAACCAATATGCATTAATTCCACCTTTTATAATGTTACTAAGTTTCTTTCTGAGTATAACTTAAAAATTTTAATTCGAGACATTCATCTACTAATAAATATATATTGTCAAGAGTAACTTGGAGGAATGCCACATTAAAAACTTATAATGAAAAATTCAAAAGATAGCTACAAGTTATTTTGACTGTGTCATTTAAAGTTTTTTTCATCTTCTATATTTATTTAATTATTACAATTCCACATACATCGGGAAAGGCCAAAGCAAGCGAATCTGTACCTTAAAGATCGATCTCAAGGATAGATCTTTTCCAAAGATCTGTTTACCATCGAAATATATATTTGCTGAAGTGAAACAGTCCTGTAAAGATTTTCACGCAGCATACTCGAACTTTATTTCTGTTGGCATTCAATACCTTCGGATTTTTTCTGTCATTTTTTATTGGCTCTACCGTTCGAACGCCCTCTACACTTTCTGTATCGTTGGCCGTGAGAGGCATATGGACTCGATTGGAACGAAGAAAAAATGCCTCTCCTTATAAGCTATCTGGTTGGACTAGCTCTCCTATCAAGATTTGCTTCCATACACACTCTTCACGGGAGATCAATTTTTTCAATCACCTCCATACCCGCGCAGCCGGTTTTCACTGCTTTCCATTGTGTCCGACACTTTGGCTTCGGGATTTTTTATCAAATATATCGGGGGAATGAGGCTGTATACTCCGGAGGGATCGAAGCTGGCCCTTATCTGCACTGATGCCGTTTAAAATTTAACAATTCGCCATAATTAAAAAAATTGTATGTAATTCAAGATAAAAATTCCAGTAGAAAACGTTAATATTGGTCCATTGGTAAAATTAGTAGTTGATGTTCTTCTTGGTTATCAAACTTTTGTCCATATTTGTTATTCGAGTCGTTTCCGAAGAAATACTTAGTTGATCTTCTGCTGCGCTAAATTCTACGTTGATTTCAGAGCAAGTTATAATCAAGTAAATGGGTTTATATTTGCACAAATATTTTTAGAATTTGACGCGGGAAATCCTCAACTAAGGATGTCGAGAATAGTGTGGACAGAGAAAAAGCTTGCTTCCATGCTGAAAATCTTCACTGAGAGAAGATATAATTGTTGAAATCTCCACTGTCCAGCACCCGTAAACCCCGAATGTCAATTTTTAATAATAACTATGAGGTAAACGGAATTATGCATATAATTTAAGAGAATTTAACAGTAATTCGGCTTAGGGAATTGGTGTTTTTATACTCCTTGCTAAGCGCCGCTGGCGGATTCCAGGTTCATAATATATATTTGGTGCTAAATGTAATTGAAATGGCTTAAATTTTAGGCTTTTCAGCTGTGAGATATTATTGGCCTTATATTACGTGTTTCGATAATGTTCCATATTTTGCTATTAAGCAGCCGGACAGAAAAATGTATACTGTGTTCGCATTCAGTGAAAATGGACCCGGTTTCCATTCCCGGTGGGTGCCGTGATGTTGAACCGAGAAAAAAATTGGAAGCCACCTGAATTTATAGGTAGCGGGTCCAATGCGAGCCAATTTAAAGTGGTGTGGAAGTCTATACGCTGGCCACGTATAACCCGCTATAAATGGCACTCGACTAGGCCACGGGTGGTCAAAATTTTATAGTTCATGCGTCAATTATTTCATTTTTATTTGTGATGCGCCGTAAAACTAGGATAATGCTCTGTAAATTATAATAACGTGCCATAACTAACTCGTATATCAAATACTATGATTATACATTCTCTAGATTTCATTGGATGGTTATTTCGTACGTGCAAGTATTTTTATTTGTGAGTATAACACATACATTGTGTAAGAAATCCATTCTTAATTTTTCTCTGATTTTAATTTCATTTTATAATATTATGATGCCTTACTTTCGACGGATATACCATAGATTGTCTATCAATTTCTTAGGCCAAATAAAGATGTTTTGCCATCGGCTAATCTGCGTAGGCATCTACCAAAACTAAATCGATTGCGGGAGACCTTATTGTGTGGAAATCGATGACAAAAAAATGTAGGAATACATACATATGTGATCTATCTCTCGGTAGGTTCATGTCCATTAAAAACCCCAATTCAATGCCATCTCCTTCACTTCTTGGTAGCTTGCCGCACCCTTTATGTCATCTAGCATCTTCTGTCTTTGTATCCCTCTCTGTATTTCCCCTGAATTCTACCTTCAATTACTTTCTTTAACAGCCCCTTTCCTCTCAATGTTTGACCCATTTCCTCTGTCGACGCTTGATTACTTCAATTAAAGCAATTTAGGAATAAAAGTGGAAATATGTTATGTATAATTGTTAGCCTTACATTTTCCTACCTGTTAAACCATTCGCTAGCCAAGACAGAAAATCGACATCGTTCGCCAAATATATCGTCTTCAGGATAGCTTTTTAGCCATGGTAGCACTATGAAAGAGGCTTGGAAGGGTTGGATCTAGCTAGGAAACCACTGAAACGGCAACGGTGTATGTATGAAAGGGAGATTTGCAAAGGAGGATCGCAGGGGAAAAGTGATTTTTCCCTCTCCTCTAAAAGGCATCATCATCTTTCATTGTGGTGCGTGACCATGGTGCGGCGAGCCATTAGGTCTCTTTTGCATTCCTCAACGAGGAAAAGTTGTTCCATTAACTATCGCCCAGCTGTTTTATCCGATTCGGGAGGTTGGAAATGGTTTAGGCCCTTCTCTCCCACGGTTTATTTTCGGCGAAGTCGTTAAATGAACGAAGCAGTCGTCTAGGTATTTCCCTATTCCATCCGAGGAACAATTAAAAGAGACTCACAATGATTCTCCTTTACGAGCGAAGAGGTGCATCCGAGTGTGGAAATCTTTTAAGAGCGTCAGGAATATTTTCAGGCGGTTCATATTCGAAATGTAAGCTTCTTTCCGTGCGATAATGAACGATAGTTGTGTGTTTTATGGGCGTTTCGCTCGATTCCTTGATTTATGTCAGAATTGGAGACGTTGGCCTAAATTCTCTCGTCCCGTTGGATCGTTTACTTTCGATTAACGATTTTGGTGCTGATATCGTGAAAGTCGTCGCCCCCTTTTCTGTAAATATAACTATCGGTCGCGAGAATAAAATCCTGATGGATTCTAACGTTAGTTCAAACATATTTTTGTGCTTATGATCTAAAGCAGGATTTCCTAAACTGTGCTCATCGGGAATGTTGCAAGTTATTTATTCTCACAGAGCTCTTACATTTATTATAGTACAAACGGAGGTGGGGTGTTTAATTTGAACTAGTTATGAAATCGTTAAATGGAAGGCAGCTATATAGAAATATCTAATTAATAAGCTGATATGTGGAATGGGACTTATGTGTTGATTAAGGCCAGATCTAGCAACAACAGAGAAAAAAATCTTTCTTTGATAAAAATTGTGGAATTGAATACATCGTGTTTAGTATTTCCAGTAATGGAATTCCACAAAGCTACGGCTGTTACTACTGATTTTATTTTAAAAAATCTTACGTAGGAATTGTATGAAATTTATCTTCTACAGCTACGAATTATTTCTTTCTCTCTGTCTTTCTTGTAATTTTCCCATACAGAATGATCAGCTTAATCGCTGATCCTGAAAAACACTTTCGTGATTTTTCGAAGAAATTTACAATGCATTGAAAATATAATGAATCCGTTCAGTTCCACGAAATTGTAAGATTTAGGTGCTTAAAATTTCTCCCCGTATTCTTTCAAATCGCGTACTCGTGACTCAGGTAGACGCTGTTACAGGTTCTGAGGAATTGGTTTGCTCTTCTCGATGCAGTTGGGTCTTCCTATCTATCGGCTGCATCCACACCTAGAGAAGTGGACAGTCCGGTAAGATAAGGTATAAAATCACATCTGGTGGACGCAAACTGCCTTTTCGGTCATCATGCGAAAAACGGCGTCCGTCGGTTGACACAGGGAGTTGATGATCCTCATCGGAACTCGCTTGCGAAACCGAAGATCTGGCGGTCGGTCACGTACCGGGAGGCAAGGGGTCGATTCCCACCTGGACCCCACTTGCACATTATTATGTAGGTCAATCCATCACGGGGCAAATGACAGTAGAAATTGACTTTGTCTTCCTTTAAACCTGTATGGATTCGCAGTATAATTTTCTACAGCACGTAATGTCTGTCTCCTGAAGTATTCGGCCATTTTTTCTCCATTTTTATTACTCTAATCCAATAATCTAATAGTCTTTTCTATTTGTTTCTAACAGTCACCTAATGGCAGTGTCTTATTTCCCTCCTACTGTAATGTGCGAATATACGTAGTTTCTCGAACAACTTCTTTCCTTCCAATTGTAATTCAGATCTTTATTTTGGATGGTGATTTAAAAAAAATGTAACAGTGATGGAGACGAAAGTAATTTAGATAGGATTCTATTTGTGCTCGCTTGCATCTTTAGAAAATTGATGTAACGATTAGCCTAAAAGAAGAATGATTTTAGCGGAAAAGGTTTTCATACTAAAAATCCCAAATTCCATCAAGAGATTCTCTGAGCAACTTCCAGCTATAAAAATTCCCTCGTGTATAAGTGTACATGTTCGTTTAATACGCTTAAGTAAGTCTACACTGAAGGAATATCGGTTTCATTCTCATACGTATTAGTAAATTAATAAGAAACCCATCCACGAAATATTATATTTCACTTTTAAAAGTGTTATCTTCTGGTAGTTTGAACAGTTTTCAACGTAAAAGTAAACATTCTCGTGTTAGGTTGAATATGGTGCTAATATATTTGAACTATGTGATATAAATCAGAAGGAAAATCTACGCTCACCATAGTTTGTTTCGTAAAATGGTTTAAAAACCATTCGCGGATTATTTAGAAAGGAAAATTAAGCCTTCATGATTTCAGAACACAGGAATGTCGTAAAGAATAATATTTTATACTGCATTTATATGAAAATCATTGATTCTGGATGTTTTTTCAATATTTGATCTTGAAAATTAGTAATCTGTGTATATCCATCAGATCTATTCTTTGCAATTAATGATTCATTACTTCCTGTTAGCTAAATTCATTAATTATTTTTCGTCTCTCACCTTGGACACCTTATGAGTGTACTCGATCGACGCATGGTCAATTCACCGTGCTTACTTCGTGACTAATCGTAGTGTCTCACCTATCCACGTCATCGAAGGCAGCTGAATTAGCATTGCGACGCACGTCGTTGTCACAAAATAGTGCTGAATCGTGTCTCGCTTCCGCACGAGTTTTGGCTCGCTTTCCCGTCTTTCTTCACGGAAAATGGTGTGGGGTGACTAAGATCGGAATAGGTTTAGATTATCTTGCGAAAATCTGAATAATGAGTCCTGTTTCCATATTTATTTTACACTCACCACTGGAAGTTGTCTTTATTTTACAGCTCATCCGCCTTCATTTGCCCAATCATATCTGTTGTATTTGGTCCAAATGAATTAGGAATCGCGGTAAAAATGGATAGAAGTTACATAAACAGCTTAACAGTTTTATAATAATAGCAACAGCTCTAAGTTTAGGAAATATATTTTTTTATTTGATGACGTAAAGAATGAAATGAACAAGCTTTTACTTTACGTTATAGAGTCTTGTCACCAAGTCATGCCGGAAACAATTGATAGAAATATTTGATGATATTCATATAGAGATGCATTAAAGAATATAATGCAGTATGTATATGTACATTTACTGTTTTAGATTTCCTAAAGAGATTTAAATTAGTATTCTTAAAAAATCGCCAAGGCTGATGATGGGATAATAGTACTTCTTTCCTATCAATTGGTTATGGAATGTCATATCAGTAGAAAAGAGACGAGCTAGTTCTCGCTAGAAATCCCTCTGTCACAAAAGAGGTTGTTATCCTTCGAAACATTCATCAAACACGATAAAACGACCAAAAATAACTCGTCTCTTCCGATAATATTTGTATTTCTTTGTGTTATCTCAAATTTGTTCTGCCATGATGAAGGCAGTCACTTTCTATTTTCGTCAGGCCGAGCAAGTCTATGGGTCTACTACAGTTTTCATGAGCTTCCCTAATGTTAAATACTTTCTATTTTAAATATTACCCTACCCATAATACATTTTTTATTGCCAGAAAATACGCAATGGACTCTACCTACCATCGCTATCGAGGTTCTGTATATATTGTTTTTAAGTGTTCGGCGTAGAGAATACTTGGCGGCATAATTGTAGGCAAGTTTGCGTACGATTTTGAAATTCAGTCAGCCTTTGAGATCAATTGGACCCTTGCTCACAGTCCATCTTAAAATACTCGTTCATATCAATCCAGAACTGTGAGAAGCGAGGCTTGCTTAACATTTCATCGGATTATTGGAAAGGCTGTAAATGGAATGACAGAAATTAAAGCTCTTGAGGAGAGAACTATGAACCCCTTGCTATTCTCACTCCTCTATCAGCGCAGTCTCTTAACCTACATAAGTTAGTGCAAAGAGCAGTGTTAGCCTCGACTTGCGGGATTTAATACAAGAGGGTAATCAGTAATTTCAACATAGAATGTCCACCGAAATCGTTTCACGAAGTATGTTTCGACTTGATTTATTCGACTTAACTTTTAAAATGGAAAGAACATGTATTATTACATATTTTTAGATGCTTCCTTTTATTGATGTGAATTTTTAATAGTTTTCCCTTGTCATCAAACCCTTCTGGGTCAATGGAATAATTTTATCCGCCATATTGCCAACTCAACGATTTTATCCTTTCTTTATGTCAATATACATCCCAATCATGATTATAATTATTAAAATAATGTTTCAAGCAAACTCGCGTCCAATGAGATAATTAAACTTTCATTCTCTTGGCATATACACCAGTGGTAGTGAAAACTTCATACTCTTGGCTCTCGAAGTGAAGTAAATTTTTGCCTCGTTAATGAAGCAAAATAGCGTAACGTTTTACTTTTAGGAACTAGTAATGTCTCCCTTTCAGCTGATACAAACAGCTCGAGTACGATTAATACGTCACTTAAGACCTCGTGAGTGAAAGAACAAATAAGAGCTTAATTAGTATCAAAATAATATTCCAGCGCAAAAGTGTTTTCTCAAAATTTATCATATAGTTTCGTTCCTCATTGAGAATGTTTTGATATTGATTTTAAATTTGTATTATTTGTCATACTTCTTCGGAGCTATCACATTTTAAAGTTATAGTATAGGTCTTAGGCCCTTATATTCCTCACAGTATAAGAAGACCTTAGATAACAGGGATAACGCATAATATCATTTACATACTGTAGGAACATACTCTCTTGATCTCATTACGTAAATTGAACATTTCTCAAAATCTTCAATCTTCTTAAGATTCCAATACTGCTTTATGAATAATCTAAGTTTTTTTATTGCCGAGTTTTCAAATATAAATTTAAAAATTGAAGTAGAAATATAGTGCCATTGATAATTATAAATAACAGAAAGGTCGCATAATATATCATCTAAGAATGTACTCTCTTTGAATGACGTAAATATAGCATCTCTAAATCTTAAATCTTCTAAAGATTCCTATCCTACGTAATGAAGAATCTATAAATACTAAGATATTGAATTTAAACATTGTGCGAAATAACATACTGTTAATAATCATAAACAGAAAGGGTGATACGCCTTTTAACGTAATAGGTGACGAACGTTTGCGGTTCACCAACTTCGATGTTTCAAAAATGCGTGGATTTACACGCGTTGTCACTTTCCCTTTATCGATCGAAGCTTCCTTTTATTTGAAATTCTCATCCGAGGCCCTTTTGTTAGTGCCTTCCACATCGTTACTCATCCAAAGCGGCTTCTCTCTCTGGTCGCTCCCTCTTGCGACACTCAGCGACAAAAACAAAAGAGAGTGGGCGGCCGAAGAGGGGGACGCGAAAGGCAATGCACTCATTTAACACCAGCGTTAATAACTCAGGGCCTTATATGGAAGGGAGGAGACAAAACAAACAGGAGATTATAATTATTATAGCTGGCGTTATCGGGAGGGAGGCGTTTTTATTTTCTTGCTACACGTGGACAAGATTTTCCGCGCGAGAGTGGGAGGAGGACTGTCAGGAGGTGAAAGAATGGACCCGCCTGTCTTATCTCTTCTGTTACCATTACTTACCTATCTTTCTACTGCTTCCTCTTCTGCTATAATCCGTACTTTAATATCCCCGTACAGTTGCTTCTATTTTATGCCTTTCCTAAACATATCGCGTATGCATGAATGTATCTCTTCTCATGTTAATATCCGAAGTTCCTTCATTGCGACTTGAGCCTGCTTACGTATTTTAGGCTGTCCTATAGTGTATATAACCGCCCGGTTAGTATCTCAAGAAGACATCCTTCAGCAGAAGTGTCCTATTGTTATCTGATATTATTTTCTATTTCTCCGAATTTGGCTTTTTGAGCCATAATTTCACTAGCTGTCTCTAGGGGTGCAGATGTTTGTTTATTTGGGGAAAAAGACTTTCTCGTGCAGAAATTACATAGCCAAAGAAAAAAGAATTAAGAGATTCACTTAAGAGATTCACATTAAAAGACTCACGTTGATTGCACGTATGAATGGGTGCATACTGACTTTAACTTATGTATATGACTTTGCGATAAACGCCATCTTGGTAATTTTAGCAGCTAATGCTTTTATTTTATTTTTGATTCGCTTTAGGTTCAAAAGTGATTCTTATCTCCAGTCTTTTTTCGTTGGTATCAGCGATTTCTCTTCCGAATTTTAACCTGCCAATTCTTTTCTTAATCATCATTTCTTTCCTTGGTATCAACTATTTCTTCTCAAAAATTCAGTTGGTTAAACCAGGGACTTAAACTAAGACCAGGAAAAATTTTGCCCAGCGTTTCAGTGCGACAAGTGGAAAAATTGTATTTAATTTGCAGCCATCCCGTAGGATATGAAGATTGCAATTTACTGCTGATCTCCGTAAAGTTTATTATTCTGTTCGTTATCAAATTGAAAAAATCACACTAAAACAGTAGCGTTTTTTGATGGGCCCACCAACATTTCTCATGCATTACCTCCCCTCTTTGGCCGTAAACTTAGTAAACACTTTGATTAAATGCGAAGGGTTGTGCCACAATCTTCAGATTGACCTTTGAGTTAGTTTCTCTTGTTTTGCGTTAACTTCATCAATTCTTCTTCCCTAATTTCTCGGTTTTCGCCTTCTTTTAATTACAATCATATATCATCATTACATCATTATCATCTCTTTTCTGACTGATTTCTTTTATTTTTACGCTTTCTATTTCTCTCCATTCCAGGACTTTTCTTTATTTCTCATCTCCTTTATCAATGTCTTGTTACAAAAGCTCGTTTTCATATTTTATTAATATAAAAACTATAAAACATTGCATTAGTTAAAGTAGTTGATTTATTCTCCCTAAAAATTATAATATCCTTATTTTGGCGTTACCAGTTGAGTTCATTTCCTTCGTAACGTAGTGTAACACCCAATGACCTGTTATTGACCATTTGTTTTGTTGTTCATTTGATTGCGCGACTTTTAAGGAAGTCAGTTATTACAGCTTCGGCGCGTACTTCTATTACAAGATAATTCCGGTTCGGATATTATTCAGTCGTCAGCAGCGTATGCTGAAAAAAATCTCGGAAAGCGGCCCATCGCAAGGAAAATACACTGCGTCCCGCTTGGCCACTTGGTTTGTTTTTCTAGCCCATGCCTCTCGTCATCTGTTTTTTATCCTTCTTCTCCCTTTTGCACTTTTATCCACTCCCTCTCCGCTCCATTTACATATTTTTTCTCCGCTGACGCCCGTCGTACCCTTTCTGCTTGTTTGCCTATTCCCCCCTCTCATTCACGTCGTTCCCTTCAGGGTTTTACGGAAAAGGGAGGCGCTTTTGATTCGGGCCCGGATTCTTTTTTTTTTTGGTTTATCCGTGCGCCTGCATTTAAAGGATTTTTGCTGATGACTTCTTAAACTCCCGCACTTGTTCTGGCTCTTATGGGGTTCGTCGTGTGACTTCCGTGCGTTGATGCCCACGTAGCTGTCGACCATCTTGACCCGCCAGCGACCATTGCCGAATGAAAAAGTTGGGAAGATTCCGATTGAAAATAGACAATGGAAAATTTTCCGATGGCTGTGTTAGGGTTGGTTGCGAATCTTGTATCATAAATGTCAACGTTTACATTTTTGAAGGAAGATAATTTTGCTGTCTTAAGCAGTTTAGATACTGCAAGGGAAAGAGAATATAGCGAAGAAAACATTTACCGTTTAATCTAAAAGTGAATAAGAATACATCAATAAACCACATAACTACATATGATCTTTTCACAAAACTTTCATTCTAAATTCAGCGTATTCTGTGCAATTTATTGCTTATTTATTGTAAATCTTCAGATCATAATTCCGAGATAGTTGAAATTAATTTTACGTTAATAAAAAAATAATTCTTCTTTGTATATGTAGTAGCTACAAATAATAAGTAGACCAAATTGAAATATTAAATTGAATACGACTGAACGTCTATATGTAGTAGCTAGAAATAAGAAGTAGACCAAATTGAAGTATTAAATTAAACACGTTCTGTCGTATTCACCGTAGTTGGCAAGTAAAAACCACTTCTGGGCAGTCAGGCATACAATTACTAAACTACTACGAAATATAATGTAAAAAATCCTCATCGGTTCCTTGACAAATATTATTATTGTTTATTTGCTAGATATAGCAATAGCATTTAGTTCATTTAAGTCTTTTTAAGACCTGTTCTCTTTCGTGACATCGATCATTTCCTGTCAATTTAAAAAAACTGTGATCAAAACAAATTCAGGCTTCATTCTGTATGAAAACTTCGTAAATACAACTAGCCGATAAATTCTATTAGTAACCTATATGGAAACTCGTGGCCAATTCTCTTTTTCATTCTTATCCTATCTTATAATCAATTTTCCTCATTAACCTACTACGTTATTAGCTCATAATGATCAGTTCAAAGTCTCGCACGTATCGGAACGTTACTTGAGAAAGCGTATTCGGAATTTTTACATACGCGCGCAAACGGTAAATTGGTTTTACGTTAAAAAGGAGCATGTTGACTGAATAATCTCGGAGTTAGCTCGGAAGCTAACGGTCGATTTTTTACTGAGGTTTGTCGCTTGAAAAACTTTGTTTTCTCTTCATCGCGAGGTTTTTCTCTCGCCATCCATAGTCGTTAATGTTTAGATGATACATTCCGTTAATGCATGCCATAATCCTCTCAGCGTTTTTTGCTTATCAATGGCTCTCTTTCAGACCAGAGGAGCTCGGTCTTTTCCCCTGGAGTTCAAAAGCTCGTAATCGCTCGTGATGTATTCCATCTCATTGTTTTTCTATAGTTTTATCTTGCTGTGTTCATGGTGACATAAAAGTCTTTCGTTAAATCGGTCGTTTTTCCTTCCTATCTTCTGATAAATAACTTATAGTGCATCATTCGTTAAGAATAAACAGAAAGATGTATCAACTAAAGCTTCAATGCACAAATGCAAAGAAAGTCTAATCTTTCTCGTAGTTTTTTAATTTTACTTTGTCGTCCACCGCTTTGTCTTTCAATCCACAGTATAAATTGGTTAACATAAGCTGTAGTGGTCCAACTTTTATGTTTCGCTTTGACAGAATTTCGCATTAATAGAATTTTATTTTAACCGAATTTCTTACAAACGCTACCAATCGTCTGTAGTTCAATTTCTTGGAGTGTTTATCGTATTTCACATTGTAAAGCATCATCCGCTTATATTTATAGAATGATTAATTTAAACTTGCGAACTTGAAAAATTAAATTACGTAAATTCAACTGTTTATGAATTCATTCTAAAATTTACGAGAAAAATTCTAACGCAGTATAAAATACGAAAGGATAATCCTAAATTTTATTGATATCCCTCCAAAAATGCCATTAGATCATTTATTTATTTCGTATTACTTTGTAATTTGGTCTTGGAACCAAGTAGCACCGGTCGAGGGTAGCAAAATTCACCACCGGTGTTTTCCCAAAGACGGTAGAGGGTAGACCCCCACAAAAACCTCCCGTGGACAGTTCACATCTTAGCATTGAGGTTTCTAGTAATGCACAAGCTTATTCAATACACAAACACAATGCAAATATAAAAGATTACTAAAATATTTGTTCCCTATCATAACATGTTTGGCATTATATATTGTGTTCCTTATATTCGTTTTTCGTGTTATCAGAAGAATTTCGTGAGGACATTTTCTGTGCGGCCCGTATATGTTTCTTCTTATATTCCGTTAGATAATTATTAGCACTCACCACATGGATTCACTCGTCAGCTCATTTCCATTGGCCGATATTATCGAATGCCTTGAAGAAAATGCCAGTTTGCAAATGTGAGCTCTTCCCAAGAAATAAGCAAGATACGCTTCTTTCCGAGAAAGATTATACAAGTTTTCTTTGGAGAGATGCGGAAGTAAACATAAGTATGATTCCCGATTAGTTGCAGATATTAATCTTCTGAATCGACTTATTTTAGGAATATTCAGCATAAACCGTTACCGTTTTTGCACGTTATGTCATATAGTTCCACAAACCTTTTGGTCGTAGATTTTTTATCGCTGTGCGCCAGCGAAAATAGAAGGACACGTAAGCAATTCTCGAGGACTCGGAGAAATAATTAAGTAGTTATATTTTCAGATACATAACTGTATATGTAAATATAAGAATATCAGAACATTTCAGCTTGGTAGGCTCCTCTTAAAGATAATGCCACAGTTAGAATTTGATTTCTTTTTGAATAAAATGTTCCATTTCATAATAATGATGAATTTTATCATCGCACCGTACGATGAAGATTTGCCGGATATCCTCTGCATCCGCATTGTAATTATTTTTTCCTTTTATTACCTCAGTGTTTTCGCGATTTTTTTTCGCCCTTATCTTGTGTGGGTGTTCATTTCATATATGTTTTTTCTCCGAAAACAGTTGAGTTCCCCAATCCTAATTCTCTCTGCGGTTATAATATCTGTATATAGTGTGTAATTATTATTTACTATTTGTTTCTACTAATTTATTGTTTAGATTGTATCCTTTAGTTTGTACCAAGTATCTGATACGTGTTGATTTATTTGTCTACATCTAAGGCAGTTGTATTCGTTGCTTTTAATCTAACAGTGTACATTTTTCCTGTAAATACATACTTCAAAGGTTATGCGTGTGGGATACCATTGGCGTAACCTCGCATTAAAAGTAAAATAATAAAAAGCCGTAGTATGAATCTAGTCCCTGTGGTGAATTACACCAGGAAAAGGCGAATGTTTCTAGTCGATTCATTTTATTTTCCTTCCCGAATGCTGTCGACTAGATTCAAGGAATATGAGTTGGTAGTAAGATAGAAGGCGCTGTTATACAATTCTAAGCAGGCGGAAAAAGGGCTCGGCACAAATCAGAATATAGCCTCATTATAAAGGGTATCTATCAATGCTAAATTGCGCAAAAAATCATCCCCAATTAAATAAAACAGGACTGGGATACAACTCAACAAAAAAGCGTTGCCTAGTCGCGGAATCTTTTCTAGAATATTCTGAGAATTCTCTGTCAACATTCTACCACTCTCCCTTCATCCATCATCCCATCCTTCAGCAAAAGCTGCTTTTTCCGAACTCCAAACAGTTCAGTTTCACAACACTTCTCTCAGCGACTCTATCCCTCAGAGCGTTTGCGGAGCGTTCATTCTCGGTTTTTTCGTAACCCCTTTTCCTATTATTTCTTCGCATTTATATTTCTAAAATTTATTAGGATACGCTCGGCGTTCCTCTTCTTTCGTTCCTAGTCTGTGATTCATTCGAATCTATTCAGGATATCACGTGGTGCTAAAATGTATGATTTTAAAAAAAAGTTTTTTCTATTTGAACTTTTTGAGAGTACGTAGCATATCTTCTCCGCTGTGTTATGAAGAGTAACAACTCGTGAAGATATGCTTGATTAATTGCATATAGCCTTACCTCATTAGGAGTATCGTGAAAACATTTTAATTGTGGCATGTTTTTTTTGTCATAGGTCTTAGGTCTTTATTTCATATTTTTTTCACTTTGAAGATTTGTTAAATGAAAAACCAGGAGTTACCAAGCAGTTTACCTGTGATTAAAATATATGTTAGTTCCAACTTTCACTTAATTTTCGATTCTATGACAGTGATGTAGTCAGTATAGGATTTAATCCTAGAGGCACTATAAAAAGATCTTTCCTTTAACCTCCTCAAAAGCTTCAAAAGAATCACCATCTCTGAGAACATGAATACATGAAGTCATTCTAAATAATGACATTCTTTTAGTATTAGCAGATAAGTCGATAAAATTAATCATTAAACATCAGGTAGGAAAGAGGAAATTAATCAAATATTTCTGAAGCAATATTTGTAATATTTACTTTTATTTAACCATATTTTCATTTTAATATCATTCTAGTTATTTAAAGTAAGCTTTTTATACAGTTCAGTGATATTGATTGATAAAACTTGTTCATTTAATATTCTTTTGTGCAAATGCTAAAAAGCAAAAGGTTCTACTTAAGTCACTGTGACTTACTATTTCTTTGGTATTTGCCAAAAAGAATATTATTCCGATTTCTATGCTTCTCCTTTTTTCAATTAACCTTGATGAAGATTCTTTTCTGCCGTGCTTGTCTCCTTAGGAAGAAGTATTTTTTAGCTCGATCGAAATTTGCTCGTATTCGTGGTTGTCTATTTTCTTTCTCTCAATAATTCATTGGCGTGGATTGTTATTTTCTCTCGTTTGATTCCTGCTCTATTCATTGATAATTCCACACATCTGCACTAATTTCAAACTATCGAACGTATATTTAAGAACAAATGACGAGGTGTAACCCAAATTTCCTCAAATATAGGCATTTGCTTTTCTTCCCTATAATTATTCCTTTTCGTCCCTTTTCCTCAATTTTCCTCAAATTAAAGCACACTTGTTTCCCCAATCCTCTTTTTTTCCGATAGTCCTGCCCTCTTTTCCTTCCACCGTTTCATCTTTTTTTGCCCATCTCCATCCTTGCTTGCCCGATCAGTCTTCCTCAGCGATGTTACTCTTAGTTAATTTTAGGCGCTGGACCCATTCTAACCGCATTCTCTTGTTTTCGAACGCCCGATGTTTCTTCTCCATCCTTTTTCCAGTTTACCGGCACGGAAGAAACCGGATGGAATTAGTGTTCCGACTGGTCACCGTCATTTAGTCCACTAGCGATTCAACGGTTAAATTTCCGGTCCGATCGCCTTCGGAATATATTACAAAAATGTGTGAATACGAGGAAGCAAACACTGGCTCCACTGCTAAAGGGAATAATGAGTTTTATTATTTTAAATTAAGTTCTAATTCAATAGTTTCAAAGGCAGTCTTGGCAGGTGATAACTCTCGAGATAAGGATGATAACCATCCGAACTTATTTAATGGATAATTTCAAACAACACATAAATATCTTAAAACCGCCATAACTCCGGAGTTATATCTTTTCCATTTCACCAATTGCTGTAAATTGTACTAAAAGGGAACTTAAATCAAGAAGTCCTAAAAGAATTCTAATCTCATAAAAACTCCAAGTGATGGCTACGGTAAAGTATAATCAGGGAAACAAGTGGGTATGCATATTTTGTATGCATGCATTAACTAAGAGTTACTAAAATAAACATGGTTTGAATGTTAGAAAGCATTGACGCTGAGTTTTATTTGACTAAACTGTACGTCGTAAAATAGCTGAAACAGCACTTATTGTTCACTATCAAAATCCCTCTCAAGTTGTACATTCTACTTCCTAGCAGTTTCTTTTTCAATTTCTAAATTTGCCGTTTGAATCTTAATATCAGGGATAATGTAAATGGTTATAAAAGTCATTTTATCGCTTTGCTTTCAATGGCATATCCATTTCCCACCTCTAACCTCAAAATGTATAAAATATTTTCGTTGTACTTCATCAATTTATCTTACAATTAGAACCTTTTCCTTCGACATGATACATCTGGTATGAAGGTTTTTGCTGCGTTCCGAAAAGCAGTAGTCCTGGATTACGAGGAGTTTGATATATTAATAAGCTGAGCCGAGCTGAATCTTCGCATTCGTATAATAAACTAAATATGACATAGATACGCGTCTTGTTAATCTGGACATAGGCGATAAGAGGGGTAAAATATTTACGAAACCCAAGACCAGGACAACCAAGTTTCTGACCCTTTCCCCGCCAAACCTCCACTCTATCCCCGATAGTGCAATCCCAAGAAATAATGTTGTAGCAAATAAAAAAATCTTTTTCCGAAGCTTGGCGGGCACTGTAGAGATCGCTTCGGGCACCTGGGTGCCCGCGGGCACCATGTTGAGTACCCCTGATCTAAGATGTAAAATTTACGAACCATCACTTTACGGAATGTGCGCTAATGAATATTTTCATTCATCTCTTTTGCCTTAGCTACACCTGTGTGTAAATGGCGATATCGATTGCATCGTAACCGTATTATCCTCTTCACATGATCTTCAGCATAAGTTTTTCCTCATTGATTTAATCCTCTTTGTCTATAATAGAAGCTCTGTAACACTATCTATAAAAAGAGTTTATGCAGTGAGGTTTGTGGATACCTATTAAGCGAAGCTTTCCCATTTTCTTTTATAAGCACGTCCGTCCGTGTCATTACCTATCAATAAAGATTCATTGATACGGAAAAAAATTAAAATGACGATATGGAATAAAATTTAATATAGGAGCGATAGGTTAGTGATTGGTGGCGAGATATTTTACCAGGAAAACCGATGATAAAGTCAGAGTCACCATTTCCAATAAATGAGGAGATATGATCCTCAGAATTTTGGTCTTCCTGACTTTGTAACGAGATAAAATGTCTCCTTGAAATTACTTCACATTCCTTTTGCCTCTCCTTCCACGCACAATTGTTGCGAAAATTCTTATTTCATGTCATCAGACAACAAGCGGACGTTTATTTATGCTAAATGAGCTATTCACGTCAGAAGCGCACTTAGATTTTCGTAATCATCCAAAATCAACAGGTCTGCACCTATTTTAAAGAGTTGCTTCTTCGGAATAAATCATTCCCCATTCATTACTCTTATGTGCTATTTTATCTCTCACAAGCCAGTGTTTTCGTATGTATATACAATTGTCAAAATCAAATCTGATTAAAGACGTTTAAGAGAATGGTGTATTCTCACGAAGTGATCTTAGAGAATAAAATGTAAGACATTCAGTTTTGAGTCATCAGCTATCCTTCACCACACAATTATATTAAACTAATAATTATATAATATGTATTATACTAATAATCGTTTATAATGAGTTTTTGAGATAAAAAATAGCATTTTACGAAATTATTACGTTGTTATAGCATAGGTATTAAAGTTACTTCAATTGCCAAACTATCTGATAATTGAAAGCTATTGAATCAAGGCCTTAATAAAGAACATGGTGATTAGCACAAAGAATTTCACCAGTTAAGTGCAATTCTTGGCATGCATTCTCTGAAAACATAAGCCTTATGTTAAAAACATATGGTTATGATATGGCTTATGGTTTACACATATACCAACACCTTGAAAATTTGTATTATTACCAATATAGAAGATTGCAGTTAATGCAGGTAATGGTATTGGTTAGGTAAGAGAGTTATTAGTGGATAATCAAATCGTATAGGTAGGATACTTATTCGTGGATAGTAAATCATATTGCAAATATTGAGAATTTTTCATACTTCCATATTAGGATCCATATTAGTCATTGACGTAAGAAGGGAACCTAAAAAACTATTTTAGAGTTTATACTGTAATTTAAATCTCCTTGAGACATTGGCATTGCATTGAAACCGCGGGTTATACAGGAAGGCCTAGAACGTTAATGCTCTCACCAGAGTATGAGGGTAAAATAATTCATTCTCATGCTGTTTTTCCCATTACTTGAGAGCAATGGGACTTTTCCGTAAACAACAATGCACCTTGGCCACAGTTTAACCTAAAAAATATTAAGTATGTCAACAACTCATCGAAGTTTGAGACACAACTACTGAACTCAATCGCAGTATCTGGTCTTGAAACTTGAGGTATGCAAGAGTATTGCATTAGGCTTACGTCAAATTACGTCAGGCAATTCATCGTAAAAATATTCTAGGATCTTTTATGAACACTATTAAGTATGCGTGTAAAATATGTATTTAGCGTGTATTCATTCACAGGAATGGCTCTAAAAAGCACAGAACAGGGTCTCCAGGGAAAAGCTTCCAACGCCGAATTTAGTTTGGATCGATATGAACCCAGGAAGATGACGCAACAGCCGAAAGCTGTTACATTTACAGGGAAGAGGAGGGTATCTGCAGGTTTTCATTGGCCCAGAGAATAAAAGGTTCAAGTCGGGGAATGTGCTAGAAGTTAGAACAGGTGTGAGTGAATGCGGAAGGTTAAGTTGCACCGTGGCCAGAAAATTCGGCAAAGTGCTGGCCCAAGATAAGTGCTCGCGCGATTTATTTTTACACCATGAGCATGTTTATTAGATGTGAATTCTAAGTATCACATCCTTGGGATTTGTATACTGTACTATATAAAGGTAAATTAATATTTTAGCTATATTATAGGAAATTTACTACTCGTATCAGAAACAGAATGCTGAAAACACATAGGACGATTACCTTAATGTAATTTTGAATTCAAAACATTCCGAATATAATTCACAATCTCAGACGACGTCTTACGGAAATCCGTTACGTAAAAATTGATATAATTTCCCCTGAAGATGACGATTACTAGTCGCAACATAGTTGTTTTCAATCTTTGAATATTTTTTAAATGTTTGTTTGGAAATATTACATTTTCTATTCAATTCTACGTGACAATATTTTATCTATGAGCTATATAATTGGGTTTCATGAATGTTTAAATTTTGATTGAAAATATCAAAAATGTTTAAATATCTTCTATCAATAGTGATCATAAGGGATTCTAAGACGCAATCCTTGCAGAAAGGTTAGGGCAACCTCGGATCGAACATCCACAACCTAAACTTGTATAATTAACATTTATTTAACCATTGAATTGATGCATTTGGACATGTATAATCGTCTCGCC
Source organism: Sympetrum striolatum (assembly GCA_947579665.1). Taxonomy (NCBI): domain Eukaryota; kingdom Metazoa; phylum Arthropoda; class Insecta; order Odonata; family Libellulidae; genus Sympetrum; species Sympetrum striolatum. The sequence goes on from OX388346.1 coordinate 15,085,714, forward strand.
AAAGCATGAGCTTATTGCACAGTGCGTGACTATATATAATGTTAACTTGACCGAAGTTAATTTCGTTTCATCTTTGTTATTTTCCTCTTTATTTATCCGATTTTAGTTTTAGTAGCAACTGTCTGTTTTTCTGTCCACTTTTGTTTTGCAGGTTTTACGCGCCTCCCTTTCCGTGGGCATTTTTACTTACTTCCTAAATACCGAGTTAGTACTTTTTTGTAGACCCGCAAAATGATTCCCTCATTTGACCTTTCATTTTGTCCTATCTCGGAAAGCTCTTTCTTAAATCATTTAATGAAATAGGATGAGATGTAAGAACTTTCAAGTCTCAATCTCTCCCTTAAATAAAGCTTTTATCATGGTTATATAATTTAAGAATCGATTTGGACCTTCAGAACAGTTTTAATTAAAGTCTAAGTCCAAAACCCCCGAAGTTTTAAAAAATTCATGATAGTACATAACAAAGGTCACCAACTTTTTGGACTTTTTTGTAAAGATAAAATTGTAATGCAATCGGTTGAATCTATTATTCATCTCTCGATTTATCTCCGCAAAAACAACAAAACTTCCGCTTACTTCATTCCCTTCTCTTACAGCAGGTGGCTGCAAATAATTCAGCGTAGCCTTGTCCTTAACCATTGTCTTCTTTACCATTTACCGATTGCTCTTGCAACTCCGCAATACCTACCGTTAGCGGAGCGTGACGCAATCGCGATTGCTCGTTGAAATACCAATAGCGTTTACTTGCAGTGGTAGCGTTTTATTCCTCCATCGATGAGAAATTTCGTGAGACAACTTCTTAATATTTTTGATATGATTCATCGTCCTACGTTCCTTCTGCTTGACGTTACGCCTCCATTTTTAAATAAACTTAAAATCATGGACTTTTCTAACGAAAGGAAATTTCTCGCGCTGTTTTCTTGGACATTTCACGAGAAAAGCGATGTAACTGTTTTTGTTTCTTTGGAAGTTGTCCTATTTACATGACCATGGGAATCAGTTACGTCAGATAGCGTAATGTCCTACGTGCATTAAATATATTCCCTTCATTTTTCAATTTTATATCTGATATAGCTTTACCCACTTTACTTATCTTTTTCTATATTTTACATAATGCCAATTTCCTAAAAAAGTAATCAATTAATTTGAGGAATATTAAGTTGATAAATTCCATCCGAAATCATTGCCTCAAACCGACTTTCAGCCAAAATCCTCAGCAGAGACTATTTAGGAATCCTAGGCATCCCTTAAAATGCTTATTGTATTTATATGTTTTCTATTATTTTCCATTTTGACTTAGAAGCTTATCTATCAAAATATATATGCTTATGATCTATGCTTACGTAGGCATCCTGTTTGTTCGTTTTTGTTATGTTTTCATCACCATGATTCCTTGTTAATATTTATACATACAATAATGTTTTTTTTTACATTTCTGTTACGATTTAGTTTAATTCGTCAAATTGCTGCTTTTGAATCGCATTAAATGAATAAAAAAATAATAGCTATAGCATTCAGAACCATAACTGTTTTTCATGTGACAAAGGCTACACATACCTTAGATTCGTGTACGTATTATAACATTCGGAGGCTGTGTAAAAGGATAACTTATATCATAAGATAAAAGTGTAACTGATTTGTGGGCGTAATTTACTATTAGAAGCATTTGGAAACATTTTGCTCTATTTGTAATGAAATCATAAAATTTAAAGGAACTGCAATCAGCGTGAATGAGAGCTTTTCGTATATTTAATCCAGGAGTTGAAATGATAACGTTTTTTATTCTAATCAAACGCGAAGAAAGAATGATCTGAGAATACTCAGGATGCTGTTTTTTTTTAATTGACTGCCTTTGGTAATTTGTAATGAAGTGTTATTCCGCTAAGAAATCGTTGTTCTTGATTTTTGTAATGCAATTTCCTTGACCAGAGTACCATAGTTATGTTGGTATGTCTTGATATGCCTTCATCAACCCTTCTTGAGCTTTTCGTCGCAAATGGAGAGTGAGTCCATCGTTGGGCATCTTTATTCGGTTAACATACGCATCAGTCGCGTACCTGCCGAAGTAGTTTGATTGAACACGGCTGGAATGCGGACATGGACATTACAGAAATGGGTTGTCATATTGAATGGGAAAACGGTATTATTAAGATAACGTTGATTGCGGAACTGAAAGATATCATAAAACTTACGATCCGGGGTGTTTCCGGAGAAGGAAGATAAAATGTGATATTCGAGAATGATGGAGAGCATTGCAATTGATTCCACAAAGCAAAATGACATGCAGAAATATTGCCTTCTTATATATAATACTCTAAAGTAGACTTAAATTATAGAGATCGGTTGATCACCGCAGCTTTCCGTCAATATATATAATGATCACAATTTTTAATTTCAGATTTTAAATTCGTCTGAGAATGCGGATTCTTGCCCTCCTAGAAAGTCATATATTTTTAAATGCGAGAAATGTGATAATTGTAAAGGGATGGACTTCAGTGAACTGCATTCGGAACTCATAGGAAATACAATAAAAATGATAGTATTTATTTTGGACAGAGGGGTTACAGTATCCAGTATTCCCTGCATTATTCCTAAACTTTCCTTCGCGTTTTTTCCATGCTGTCCTTTAACTTCAAGAAAAATTACAGGCATATCGGTTGGACAACATAAATACCACATCATCCCTTCCAACTTATGAAAGAATTTGCATAATCATATTGATCAGAGGATATTAAAGGGAAAACTTAATATTAACTAGGCGGACTTTACTCTGAAAATATGCATGTAATAACCTAAGTTAAATTGCATATAATATCCTTAGGTGACACTTGAGGGCATTAAATGCAATTTATCCTTCTACGTAACGGCTTGCAAGTTAAAAGAGTTGTATTTCATATATGTAAATCTATATTCTGGCGTGAAAATCGTTTCCCAGTTCCCTCTATGGCGTATATGTTAATATAAAACGAATCGTCCTCTGACGGCTGTTTATTCTTCCATACCTTATCCACATATCTTCAGTTCATGAACTCGGAATGCCATCACATACGATTGGGAAGGACCATAGGTGATGTCTTTTGAAAAGGCAAACCGATGTCCTTCACCAAACATTCCTCACCCTTTTTTCGATGTCCTATAACAGGGGCATTCAAGGGTATTATAGACCGGTTCTGTGAATGCACCCACTTCCCCTACCTTCCGTTCAGCTTTTTCCTATCCCTACATAGACCCCCGCAGCGAACCTTTGTACCCGGGTGCAGAGCTCTTCGCCTACCCCAGAGGTCCGTCACCACACCTTCCGACCAGCGCTCTAGCACGGGAGAATAGAAGCACGGCTATTCCCCTTGGCTTCGGGTTACACCATTTTTACCTCGTACACTTTATCTATCTCCCTTTGAGGACATGCGGAGGAAGTTGGACCCACGGGTGAAAGAATGCGGTTTTCAATAAGTCCATTTTACAATAGGCCTCCGAAAATAGTCTCCTTTCATCTCTTCCGCTTTCCAATCTCTTTGGAGTGCTTGGGCTTCGCTTTCTTTTAGGTCATATGTAACGCGAGTTTAAAAAATGCGGAATGGCAGGACCCTGGAAGTTTAAGTAGTTTCTTTCCCACGTGGTGGACATGGAGTAATTGTAAAATGGCTAGAGAAATTCAATACTGTAACTATATTAAACTGTTCCCTTTAGCTGTCCATCTTTTACACTGCCGCCTTGGGATTTTAAACGGGTACGATGTTGCTTTACATTGGTCATTTTTATGTATAGGTTCTACCTTAATGATTTATGACAGTTTTAATCAACCAGTCGATAGCGATTAATATATCGATCCTTAAATGATCTTTGTTCGGTCGGTACAGAGAATTGAGGTCCATACTTACGGTTTTCCTTTCTCGAAATAATTATACTTATCATCCATTTATACACCATAAAACTGATAAAAAAGTTCTGTAAGATAAACAAAAATATAGGAGGTTGGTCAAATATTCTATCACAGAAGTTATAGGAATTTTCGTCTGAGCTGTGCTAAAGTCTAAGGGTTTGTAACATGTTTAATTAAAATTCACATAAGGAATTTATCATATCGTCACCTGATTAGTCAAATATAATGTGACATCTACGAGGTCGTAAGAAGTGATCGTTTTCATGTTATAAAATGTGTCGACCAAAATTATAGGTCATATGATCTTATTTATGCCTTATACGACATCTGGCGTAATTTTCAATGGTTTTTAATGTTTATAGTATGTCCGTACATGCGTGTAACTTGAAATGTTGCCGTAGAGCTAGTGTTCCTTATTTGTGATGATTATTCATTTAAAGATAGTATGAATATTTATGTTGCTACAGAGGTAGCAATATATCCGAAATCTCTTAAACGAATATTACAAACAACTAACCAAACATTCTCTGATCTAAACCAACCCTACTCGACCAATGAGATAGCTGAATCTCTGAATTTTATTAACGTGTAACTTAATTTGTGGTTTTCCAAAAGGTCTAGAAGATTCATTCTCTTCTAAGGAGTGGATTTCTTGGCAAAGGAAGTATTTCCCGCGACGATGTGAGGTAATTTTACCAGACGTGAACAAATAGCAATTAGAAGAGACATTAATATTTATGCCCAACGAGCAGCCTCTGGTACATGGCAAGGGATGTGAAACGTGATCGCTCTCAGGGAATCTAGGATCTGTTGGCATCGTTAAATACCTAAAAGGGAGGAATTCCGATAGTCAATTGATTAATTGGCATTATTATTCATAGTCTCCCGCGCCTGCCTCTGACCTGCGCATAAATTTCTGGTACTTGATTAGAATTACTGCAACCGTAGCATCCGACGGAAAATTCCATTCTTTCGCAACACGGGCTTAAAGTTGCGATTTCGAAATTTCAATAACTCACGATGGTTTTCAACACCGTCGGCGCAATTTTTCGCAGTATCGTATCAAACTAGTAACCTAAAGGAGACAGTGAATCATCCCAAAATGTTATTTGGAAGAACTCCTTAGTTATCGAAAATGTTAAGAAAACTATCGATAATTTTGGAAAACGACAGGAACCGTTATCATTTTTTCCTAATGGGCTAACGAAAAGTAATTTACGTATTTTCAGTTTTTGTCTACTGCATTTCTATAAATTTGACTTGAAATCGAAGTTTACATGAATAATCTCCCAAGGAAGTGAAGACCAACACGCTCCATAAACATTTTTGTACTGTTCGTTGTCAGAAGTATCTGAAAAATTTATACGTAACAATCTCTAATAGATAGATATTTTCTGCCAATACAGCACACTTACCTATTACAGGATTACATTTAATATCTAATTGAAAACATCATTGCAAAAATGACTCATGAAATACATAATGTTAATTATTATTATCATGATGATTACGAATGACTCTTAAAAGGTATTCATCATTTCAAAACTACCATTAATTTTCAATGCCACTTAATGTCTGCATTTCTTACGTAACCGATCCGAATTAAACTTTTCTCTTCCTCTTTCCAGAACATCTGGAATAAGCTTTTCATTGAGTGGTCTCTCAAATATTTTTATACACCAATAGTTTACGTTCGTTCTTATGATAGACCCATGTTTTCTGGGAATCCATTTCAACATACATAACACGATATAATGAAAACTATCTAATAATTATCATATCTTGGAAATTTAATACCCCATCGTAACATAAACTTAATATTAAGGGTGGGTGAGACTAATGGTGTAGAGGAACTCTTTGATGTACCCTTATTACACTCTTGAGATTTCATTTTTTGGGTTTAACTCAGCTTTAACTTAGTTTTAACTTATATATGGATGAAGATAGAGACGATCTAGATCAGTTTTTTGGGAAAAAAATTAGTTTGGTATTGGCAGTTCGTGGTCGCACTAGTATTACGGTGTAACGTATGGAACCAAACAAAATGCTTCCCAAAAATGCGACAACAATCATAATCATAGAGAAGTATTTTTTACGCCAACTGCATTTTTGAAATCTACCTAAAATCTTCTTCCTTACCAGAAAACATTTCGAGCAAGAGTTTAGGTATTTTCACATGTTTATCTCGATGCGGATTGTTCGTTATCCGTTGTGGTACACGTACCAGCTTATGGCACGAGCATGCAATCGCAAAATTGTAGCGATACCACGTTTATATTACTTGAACGTGTACTAGAGACGGGCCTTCCCTGCGTGAGGTTATCGCTCCTCTTACTTGCTATTGTTCTCACGTAGTGTATCGCAGAAAAGGGATTCTTCGCGGCGATTGGAAGCAAACTCAATTTCCCTAATCTCGGGCCCAAGACCCTGCGAACAGATATGATCTGTATTCCGGCGGTTTTTCTCTTTTAACCGAATCTTATCCCCTTCACGAGTTTTCTCTTTCGATTCATCAACGGATAAATAAATAACTCGTGTTGTTGTTGCCAAGAAACTTTTCCTTCTATTTTGTATTTCTTATTCCGTAAAACTATTTATTCGCCACGGAAAGTTTGTGAGTGTACCATGGTCAAGGAATGGGTGTATGTATAAAATGGAAGAAATACCCTCAATTTTAGTGAAATAAAGCCGTTGGAATGTGATATTTTATGAAACCGATGCGTGATAATACTTTCTTTACGTGTATTAAGTTCTTTAAAAGGAAATTTCTGTGATAAAATGGGTATGGTTCATGCATGGTCATGTTGGGACGAGATTTTACGTTCGGCCATCAGAGCTTAGTTTCGTTCAATCACAAATGATTCTAGTTTGTACGAAATATAAAACAGAGCTATAATATGAATTACGAGTACTAATACCTATTTCTTAAATTAGTTTTTATTTACGGATATATTGGGCTATCTGTTGGTTTGTATATATTATCTAATATTTGTTTTTTGTATGTATTTATTTATTTTTGAGGATCTAAGCTAATTGTAGTCAATTTTTTTATGTACTAGTTCAAAATTATCATGTAATAACTTCAGGGGTTTGATGTTAGACAGGTCATTTGGCTAAAAAGAGGAAGAGTAGAATAACAATTATATTTACAAACGCCTGAGAATGTGATTTATATTTACAAACATTTCGTATTATTGCGAAATATTAGCAGATTGATGTATTTTCATTTTAAATACATCACTCCATTTGATATGTATACTATTACGACATCCATACATTCGAAGTACTACTTTGTTCTTTTGTAAACATTAAATGAACATTCGGAATCGCCAGACTTATAACAATAATAGTATCGCATTTTCTGCGATTAACGAAGAATCTCCCCATCAGACTAAGTTTTACCCACTTACTGTTTATCCAGGAGGAAAATTTATGCATCTGACATTTTTAAACAAAGTTAGGAACAATATTCTGTGGGCTGCGTCTACAGAAAGTTGTTTGCCTTCAAGTCTTTTCAAGAAGAATATAGAAGAAGAAGAAAGCAAACCTCTAAGGAAGCCATTCGCTGCAGTTTGTCATACAGCTCCTTGATTTTTACTTTCTCCATATACGTAGTATAGAGAAAGTATTGTACTCGCAAAAAAAATTGACCTCCAGATTTCAACGGAAATAGATGTTTAGGGGCCCATAGAGTTCGTTTTCGCTATTTTCCCGAACATGTCTTTGTGTGTGTCTGTCTGTGGTAAAAAAGTTTGTGGGCGCTCTATCTTAAAAAGCGATTATCCGATCATTTCCAAACTTCATATTTAGTATTTTCCCAACAATTCCAAGAGTTGATTAGTATTTGATGAATATCGCTTAAACGTAAGGTGCGGTTTATCCGGAACAAAATTTGTTTCTTAAATATCTCTGTCAGAATGCAATATAGGTATATACAATTACATACAAAAGTTATAGATAATTTACTTTACTACAACTTTTGTAAGAAACGTGTTTTCGTAACACTGATTGTTTAGGAGTTATTGCTGAATAATGGTTAACCGGAAGTAGTTGTTTATCCAGAAATGTAAGTTTTTCATACATATCTCTGTCAGAATGCAATGTATGTGTATACATTTACATACCAAAGTTATAGATAATATAAATTACTACAACTTTTGTTTGAAACATTCTTCTGTAACACTCATTGTTTTGGAGTTATTTATATATTACCGGCATAGGCTTCTGTTTTCAATAAATATGGAGAAAGTCATGTGTTGGCCACATCAGATTTTTATTCATGCAATATAATTGACTTATTTATATTATGGTATACGATGACAGCAGTCCCATGATCTCTCTCAGTTCCCCATAGATGGCCTCATTATGATCATTCGTATGCATTTTCCATCCGAGTAATGATTCTAAAGCACATACTTGCGGAAGTGTGGGAGTTTGAAGGACGATCGGCTGGAAGTGCACTTTCTAATATCCTTCGATTCAGATCAATTAATGCGCGGATCGAAGTTTCGTGTTTTCACGCGGAAATCGTGGAAGTAAACGCCTCGATTCATTATCGTATCGTTTAAAAGTGAAGGGGTTTCACCAAGAATCTGCATTCGTCGGTTGGTGGATGGGGAATTGGAAGAAACATTGCGGGTTGAAAAGCAAAAGTACCTTATAAAACGAATGGACTCAAGTTTCACATGTTAGATTTTACCTTGTGAATGTTAACGAAACCTGCCGAGTTGATCGATATCAGACGCGCTATAGTGAAAAAAAGAAACGGAATATTTCACCGGTCGGGAAAATAATTCTCAAAAAGAAATTTAAGAAACAAATTCAACAGAGAACCGCGGGATAGATATGAAATTAGGGGAAATTATATTTGGATTCAAGTGGATTACTTTTGGACTTATAGTCCGGTGGTAACATTATAACATTATGATATACATTATTAAATGTCCATTCTACAACTCTATGGGCAATACCAGTTACTATAAACAAGTCTCCACAGTACATCAGGCAATCCTCCAATCAATATCCACTTCGCCAACGACAACCTCACTCGTCCATTCAGGCCCTACATAATTTGTCTACAAATTCCTAGTAGTTTTAAAGGAAAGGTTCAAAGAATCTCGAAATACATATCAGTTTTTCGCATTTTGTATGTTTTTATTCATATTTCATCACATCATATCACATCAAGGCATATCATGTTAGGGTAAATTACTATATCTACTCGAACCTCCCAGTGACGTATTATATACGAGTATTTTATATCTTACTGAACACGAATTTCCGTATTCCATGTTGTGTTTCATTTGTATATCATTATATTTTTCTTCCCTCCTGTACTTCATTGTCTGAGTTACTGCCAGAATAGTCAAAATAACATTAAAAATTGTTGATATATCATATTCTTTGTTTATTGCATTCATATTTTTCATCTCTGTCATTATACATGTACAACTTTCTTTTACTTAAAAAGATGAAGAATAATAACGATTGTATTTACTATTTCATTGATTGAATTGCGATCGACTCATTTAACTGTCACAATAAAGTCTTCTTTCTGTTCTTCTTATTAGCAACGATTTGTGTTAAACTTTTGAAGGAGAGAGAAACCTATTTTGTCATATTGAGGTTATCTTGGAAATGAAGAAAACATACTCTTCGTGTTCTTTGAAGGGTAAACACGTAACTAATGATATACGCTGATTACATGCGCAATCTAATTAAGCGAATGGGATAGATAGCACGAACATTAGCATTTCCTGATATTTATTGCCCTTTCCATTAGCATCACTTTATGTCCATGTAACGCTTCCGACACTATTCGGAGGACGGATAGCCGTGACCTCGGTGCTCCAGCATCGCAAATTCTTCAAACTCATCAAAGTATCAATGGTAACTTCAGCCTTGTCCTTCACTGATTTCCCTTTCAACGAAATTCGTTGGTACACGATATCAAATCAACCAGAATTCAGCAATGTTTATTCGAGCAATTACTTCTTTAACCTCAGTCGCCGGAATTCAAAAAAGTTCGAGTTACTTTTTTTCAAGGGTATAGCCTCAGAGCAAATCCGCGAAAGCTTATTCATTACCTTCCGACTCATTGAAGACGAAAGATTGAGAAATTGTGACCTTCTCTTGCATTGAAAAGGTGATAATTCTCTTTTAAGAAACCTTTAACATTTGTCTAATAAAGATGCATTGTTCCGTTCTCAGGGAATAGTCTTTATTAGTAATAAGCCTTAAAATGCGAAAAGAGTCGGAGAAAAACTTCTTATCATCCTCTAGCATAAGGGAGCAGTTATTCTAACTATTTAGTACGTATAAATATGACCTAAGAATGTGTTGTGAAAATGAATTAAATGGAACTCGAAGTAGAACTTATAGAACACACTACTGCCATCTGATATTTAATGCTTTATCAGTAATTAAATTTGGAAGTATTCTGGGAAATTACTTTAAAATAGATGTGGTTACAGGGCATTTTCTTGTTTGGTGGAGGTGGGTGGAGTTCTACGGAGAACCAGCCAGGTATCTAGGCTAGTTTGGCTAGCGATGTCACATTTCCTACTCAGGTCCTATCTAAGAAACTGTTAGCTCTAACGGTTCTCTCACAAATGGCCTTTCCTCTTCTGTCTCTCCACTATTGGGTTTTTATCCCTAGAAAATGTAAGAAATCACTTAAGAGCAGGTACAGGTTATCGTTAGACATTTGGTTTACCATTACAATTGCACTCGTTTGTAATAATTTTCTTCCTGCGCCAATGTCTAAGACAAGCATGGCCAACCAACGGTGCACCAGCCAAATGAGGTGCATATGATGTTTCGCGTTTAATTCAGAGAATAATTAATAATGAATTTCATATAAAACTTATATGCTCATGAATACAAGTACTTACACGTAAATTACCAACTGTTAATCTAGAGAGCTAATTTAATATATTTTATGGCACATAGATAAATATGTGGCGCATCATAGTTATTTTTATGGTGGATCTCAAAAAAGCTGGAAATGATTGGAGCATAGAAAATGTTAACCACGTACTGTAAGGATTGCCCCCAACGAAAACTTCTGTTTCAAATCCACACGTTGGTAAGTACAAGAAATGCGATGTACGATGAAATACTAAATATCATTCGGTAATTTTAATGCGGAAGTTTGAGGAACCATGAGGAAAATTCAGTGCCCCATGGGGTTTCTCCTACTTGAGATATCTATAATGATACATTTCCAATTTCGCAATTGGTTCCTTATTTCAAAGCCTCAATTAATTAATAACAATTTATTTACCAATCAATCAAACCTGATAAAAAATTTTATCAGTAAGGATTTTTTAATCTTAGAAAAAAAATCTTCCAGTGAATCTAATCAGTCATCGAAAGCAAATGATTCACGTATAGATTAGATTAGTTTGACCCTTTATTATGCGAGGTTAGGCCTAAGTGGGACTTCCTTTAATTCCAGTAGATTAATGGTTAGGATTAATTTAAATAACATAAATTTTAGGGTGGAGTAAAAGGTGGAGTAAAAGGAAAAAACACCGAGTGCGAAAAAAGTATTCTCAAAACCTGTAAAATGTTATTTAACATCAAATTCCAAAATAAAATATAAAGCAAATAAAATATCGGTAGACTAGTTCAAACTAGATGAATTGACTAAAAATGGGAAAATTAAATTCTTATATGGGATAAACTATCATATCAAATATCACATTAAGTATACGATGTAATATTATGTGAAATTATAATAATATCCGAGATAAATTTTCATCTTAAAACAGTTATTTTCGTGAAAAATAAATGTTCTAAATATATTGGAACACGGGTTAACGCAATAATTTTATACTTAAATTATTTAAAAGAAAGACAAGTCGTTAGAAACGCAAAGTATAATCATGATGATTTGTCTGTTTGTCAATAGAGTATTTCAGTGGCAATATTCTGATGTTTATAAATTATTATATATGATATGCTTATGATATTAATGATATGACGTGTGCTATTCTCGCTTGTGAGCTATAAACTATGAAGAGATCTTTCTCATAAAAGACAGAGTGGTGATAGGAATCCTCACATTGGCAGCATTGCAACCTGTTACTATATATATCAAAATATTGAGATGCTGATGGCTTCTAAGCACCAAAAAGATATTGGGATTCTTAGCGTTTGAACAAGGAAGTTGTTTTAATTATATATGATTCTTAATTTTATCTTAAATTTCTTTTATCTATTTCATTTTTCATTCCTATCAATATAATCGAATAACTTACATCGCTACTTCCCGATGATAACAAAAATAATTTCAAATGAAAACAATCGCCATTGAAATGGTCGAACTCCTTTGTCAATGCAATCAAAACCATCGAAGATTGACCAACATTATTGTAATGCCTTTGAACGATATCTAGGCGAGGTCCATTACCTCACAACAGCGTTCAGAAACTATATTTTCAGTAAGAGCGCAGAAGCATTCATAAATTCTCGTTTCAGCGAGCATAATTAAAAATCCGCTTATCGGTTAGTATCTAGTTAGTCTAGCCTGTGAGCAAAGCATGTGTCCCTCGAGACCTCAGGTTGCTGACCTCTGATCTAATTAACTCTAACCGAAATTCATTTGTTTAAACGGAATTCCCCCCCGCACGGATCATATTATTGGATTAGAAATTTCAGAGAGGAAGCCGGCATAATGACTCGAAAGAGTTATCTGGAACAGAAATCTAAAAATAGAACGAAGAGATGATCGGAGCGATTTTGATAAGGTAAATCAACTGAAATCAGAGCGTCCCCTAACGTGATCTCAGCGACCGCGTTTTAGGTCGTGACCCTTCGCTCCTCTGATCTCCAATTCAACATTCTCGCTTTTACTTGAGCGGCCAATTTCCCTTATCCTATTTTCTACACTAAAGGCGAAGCTAAAAGCAAGTCCACTATTGCCAGGTCAACATTCTTAGCCTGCTTTTCAAAATATTACGAGCGTAAATCTATTATCTCATTTACTGGAGTCAGTATAACTATTGATTAAAACACTTACTAGAGCCAATTATCCAGGCCCCCAATCTTAGAAAAGGAGTGAGCAAAAGATATTAATGCTGTACTGCTTTAATTTTTGTGTAATCGTTGGCCACATACAAGGTACGTGGATTAAAATCTTGGTTTTGATTTTTAATACTTTATTCTCACATAAATTGCTCCCGGATAGTCATGTGGACAGCGCGTTTGCCTTTGGTGAAAGCGGTCCCGGGTTCGATTCCCGGTGGGAGCCAATGTGCGAAATGACCTAAGCTTTCGAAGCACTTTTAACAATACTACTACTTAGCTACTACTTACCTCTCACATAAACGCAAATTAGCACGGAAGTGTATAAATCCATAAACCTTACAGTTGTTTTAATGAATATCGACCACGCGCTATGGTTTATGTTGTGGGAACTCAATAATATTGGAGCGATGCTATTTGTCGATAGTTAGGCTTCAATTAGAGGGTTTGTGAAAGTCATTCGTGAATTAGGAAAGTACTATGAAAGGCAGAGCGTTTTGAAAAACATATTGACTTCATTTGATACTTTTTATCTACGATAATTAACTATTTGAAACCCAAAATTAATCTGATCGATCACTTGTAGAAGCGCTTAAAAAATTCTTTCAAGATCATGTCATACTTCATGCAAGAGATGGACCTAAGTAGGCAAACAAACAACTCTCTCTATGATGGACGTATTGCCGAGTAGCAATAGTTAAGTGATGAAACATAAAAGTAATTTTGAAAATTTCGTATTTCAACGGTATGTTAAATGCTGCAAGTCTTCTCTTCTGATAATGCTCAATAGGACAGTGTTTCTCAAACGTTCTGTATTTCCGCTTTATTAATCCACATGATGATTTCTGTATATTTGATTTCTTTCACTTTAGATTTCATATTTGGTTGATTTGTTGATCCAGTTTTTTACTATTGTTTATCTCCAGCTGTAATTGGACTGGTGCTGTATTTTGATGCTTTTTTCATAAATAAACAATTAAAAATAAATAAGCCTACCGAATGTTGGTCAGGGATAGTGGTAATAAAATAATTTTATTAAACTATTAAATCATTTTATTTAACCATCAAATCGTTTTAATTTAAAATCTAATCATCTTAAAAGTAAATTATTTTATTAAATAAATAAATAATTTTATCAAAAAGCAACCATTTTATTAAAAATTAAACCATTTCATTTTTTTAATATATGGCTTTATATTTTGCATCAAACATACCGGAGGCGTAACACAACAATCCGCACTTGGAAAATGTCAGATCAAATCCAAATGACATTTGGGGGGTGTAAACAAACTTGACGGTCGGAGACAAATCACGATTCCGCCGTCATTTGTTTGTTCGTTTAACAGCGACCTCATAAATATCCCTTCGAAACACGCCCTTTCACTTTCTTACATAGGGCACATCCTCCCACGAACAAAAAGGAACGTATTCCCCCTTTTTATTTGCACTTATCTCTCAATTCCATCCACACCTTGACATTTCCCCTGTCCCCTTCTAGTTCAGGTGACGTCATCGGCCAGCATCAATAACCACGCGAAAGAGACGAAAAATTTTATGAGCGGATGGAAAATCTATTTTATTGTTTTCCTTTTTTACGATGCTTTTCTTCTGCTTCGCGCGAACTGTTTCCCTTTTTCTTTATCCGCCCTCGATTTTTATTAGTTTGTACGTAAAAATCGATTTTATCGCATTTTCTGTTTTTCGAATCTATCTGCCATGACAAGTTTGGAAAACGTTGACTGTTGCTCTAGATTCGGATGATTCAATGAGTGGAATGATGTATGAGACAACTTCCTAAGATATTTTTCATTGCCGAAAGGAAATTCAATTAAGAAATTCAAAGCTTTTCTTTAACTTATATACATTCATATGAATTCATAAACAGCACGATATCTTAACAATGGATTGAAAATACAGTCAAAATGTAGCAAATATTTCAACAAATAAAAATTGAAAAATAAATACGAAAACAGATATTACTTGAATAGAATAAAACGAATATATAGATCTGCATTATTAACTATAATTGCAGTTATAAAAACTATTCAAAGTTGAATCCTATTATGTAAATGGATCTGAAAAAGGAGAAATAATAAGTATACTTTTATTTATCTCAATCAAGAGCATTTAAATAAAGCCGTTTTGCATTTCCATGTGGGCTTTCTATTTCAGTTAATGCCAAAATAAAAGTTTACTCATTCAATAATCCCATCCTCATTTTCTGCTATGTTTCATTCTGTTTCCAAATCTGAAAAATAGCTCAAAAATGAAAGTATAAAAATAGTTGTTGTGTTTCATGATGTTAATGTTTAAATTTGTAATACGCCACTTCGTTTGTTTTTCCTATGTTATAATATTTTCTTTTCTTTTTCAATTACAGGTGAGAGACATTGTTGTTTTCTTCCAAAAATACCAGTACCGATGCCTGTCGTAGTTGGTAAAGTAAAATATTTTTACTTATTTATGTAAATTTATAAACCGTAAAAAATGTAACAACTGAATTACTACTTGTCTAATCTCATATAAAGGAAATTCCTACCTACCCTGCAATTCCTACCTCCCAAATCTTACCTTTTTACCCCCTCCTTTTTTCCCATTGGTTTACTATCAACCCCCTCTTTCCCCTACCCTCGTTGTTTTCCTATATAATGTTGTTGGTTTTTTCTCATGTCACCACGTAGCTTGGCTACGTAACATGGTCGTGTTTGTAATTTATTGTGGTGTAGTAAAAGAATTTTATCATGAAGCCGTTTTGTAATCTCATATATATACTTTTTCGAATTATAATGGGTTACTAATTTTTTTAATATAAATTAGTGAGACTGAGGTGCACCACACACGCTAAAACGGAATTGGACTGCCCCTACGCCCTGAGTCCTTACTTGGTTACCCTGAAAGACCCAAGTTTCAGTATTTCCCCGTCATGTTGTTTCCCACCTCAGGCGTTCGAATCCTTTTACGCACAATATTCGAGGGAATGTCCTCCCCCGTTCTCTATGAATGGCCGTTGATTAATTAATTGCCGCACTCGTCTTCGCCATCACTTCCGCCTTCTCCACAGAGGCCAAAGACGTAACATATCCCTCCGCACATTCGGCGCAAAGCGCTTCACATGAATCACGTGTTGCTCTTTATTTCCATCAAGAGGACCACGTCATAGACGGGTCATAGATGTGAATAAGCGACCTAGATTTTTTCCGGAGGAAATCGCCGCGTAACGAGGCATCATTGAGGTGCTCTTGTGGGTGGTTTACCAAACGTCCTTACGATGGCGCGTTTTGATGTGGAAATGCATTGAAGTCCCTCTATCGCGAATTGGATTATCGCCGATTTTGGCGGTGTCAGCGTGCAGATTGATGGACCAGGGACAGCCTCATGGCCGCGATCTTTATTTGGTTCTTCTCGGACTTCCGATGTGGATCTCGGGGGCGGTTTTATTTCCTCGTTCTTTGCATAAGAGATATCGAACTCGTTGGGCGGGTATTTTTAGTCTTACTCGGCTGCGTGAGTGATTTAATCCATTCGTGTTTTTTTAGTTGCAATAGGATAGTAATTGGATTGATTGAAAAATATATATATAGCCATCGATATATTTTAACTGTATTATAGTCGTTAATAGAAACAGAATTATGGAATTTATTATTACCCTGATACTCATTCGATGTTTATGTAATAGAAATCTTCAATACTATCAATTCCCTCTTAGAGCACGGCTTGGTGACTCCATAAAGCAAGATGAAGAAAATAAACGTTTATCCGTGCCGCTGTGATCATGATTTTGACGTATCACGTCATCATCAGGTAAATAGTGCAAAATTTTTCACAACATAATATAGCAAAAGAAGAGGAGGCATTGAATTGCATTGGGTTGCAGCGATCTGGTAGGAGATTTTATCGACTGTAGTAAATATTGTAAAAATTGATGCATTCCTTACCTGATGATGACGCGATTCGTCAAAATTATGATCGTTGTTATAATATATGATATAATGTTATGGATGAGAGTGCTATTATTTTCCGTCGTAAATGTATATAATAATATTAATAATAGATAGTAGAAGTGCTATGAAAATATTAAGTAGGAATATAATAATAATGTATTTTAAAGGTAATTGACTTTCTTGCTTTTTGTCTTCGACCGAAATCTATTGGGTCCAAGCTTCATTAAATCCTTTTTTTATATTATATCTAATGCATAATATATCATTGCTATTAAATAATGTTTTTAATTTTGTAATTTCGTAGGGTTATCGTAAGTGATATGTTGAGGTCACTTATTTCCAACCCTCTTATGGAAATAGATAACAACTCGCAGAATCGCCATATGGCCCAGTTTATTTGCGATGTAAACCAGGCTCTCGAGAAATAATAAGCGTATTAAAGTAAAAATAAATCGAAGTCCATTGAGAGGCTTAAAATGAACTTCTTCTATTACGATCTCGAGAGCCCTGGCGAAAAAGAAGCGCAGGCAATCACGACCGAGGAATTAACTCGCATTTGCCTCTTAAGCCTTTTATGCTCCGTTCTCCAGAGGTCATCCTATCGAATACGTAATAATGCTTTCCTCTCCTTCCCCACCACCAGAAGGGATGGTGGTCGGTTCTTTTCGGCTCCTCCAAGGACAACCATACAAGCTCTCTCTCCACTTGGCCCGAGGCTCGGCAATGAATAACGAAACTTTATCACACGCGCGAAGAGCCCCCGGCCAAATAACCTCCCCACGTCCTTCATCCCAACCCATCTCCCCCCACCCACACAATGCACAGCCTCTCAAGATCTTCCAGGTCCACCAGCCGTCTTTCCGAGTTCCACGCCCAACACACATCGTTATTCCCTTGTATCTCCACCTTCATTCTTCCTCCATCCGCATATAAGTTCCTCATTTTATACTTCTCCGTTTTGTTATTCTTCTCGATTCTCTACATTGTACCCATTTTCGCTCTCCTCCGCTACGTTTCATTCTTTACGACTGTACAAACAAACAGAATGTGCGTTAAGAAATTATCTTCACAATAGACCTTCTATTGTTGAGGCAGGACTCCATATAATCAAATCTAAACGATAAAATTTGGCTCTCAGGATAAAGTCGACCTCGGTAGTAGAATGGTTTGCATGGTAACCATCCAACAACAAGCTGGTTGAGTCCCTGCTGACAGTGTCTTTCTGCTTAGATAATGGACTTCTGTAATAAAGCATTGCTACATTGTAATTGTTTAATCTTGGTACGGGTGTTTGGAAATGAAATAAAGGATTATTAGGAATGGCGACAATATAACATCGTCAACTAATTTTGTCGAGATTCTGAAATGTTTTCAGTTTTGGAATAATTTAATGGAAAGCACCAATTAGTAGCGGGCGTTATTTTTTGGAATAATTACCAGTTGAACTTATGATCGAAATCGACATTAATAGTATGTGCATGTGTTTTTGGTTGCTCAGTTTAAGAGTCGATAAATTTTTCGCGCGATCAAAACGCGCTGGTATGATTTTTTTAGTAACTCTTCGGAATTGTTTGACTTTGTGTTCAATCAAGTTCCATTTAAATGTTACATTTCGATCAGCTGATTACGAAAATAGCGACTAGAAATTCTGACGATATGAATTTTTTCCGCTGGATGTGCAGTATCTTTTGCGATGTTGCTGAAATAATTTTCAAACGTAAAAGAGCTATTCTATGAGTGGGGGTTACTACAACAATCACCACGTTCTACAAGATGTTCTATCCAAATTCGATGCAATGGAGTCATTCTGCCTTGAAGAAATACATGAAGATTTTCAAAACTTAATAAATTTATAATAATTTTCAACATCTCTTTCTGTAATTTTTATAGTTGCTTCGAAACTTTGCATACCATATAGGTAGACCTGCTCGCATTGACGAAGTATTGTAAAATTATGATTATTCACGAATTTTGCTCCTAATTTGTTACTGAACTAAAGAGCTATAGCCTTTTAAGTGTATGATATGTATCATTTTGGCTTTAAAGTGAATTACAAAGAAATTAGAAATGCAAATATCAATTTTCAATTTAAGTGTTGTTTTACTTCTTTGGGAAGCCTGAAGTTATCAAAGACCATTTTAGAGGACTTATTACTAGTATTGAAGGGAGTGATATGGCGGATTTTCAAACTTATAATTGGGCTGCTCCGATTTCCTTTTCATATCACTTTGTTCTTCTCTATCATCTTCCTTCTCTTCTCATATTTCCTTCATCGCTCTCCCAATCTTATCCACCGAATACATCTCTTATTGCCTCTTCTTTTTTATATCTTTTTCACAATCTCTTTCATCAATATCTTAATTTTCATCTTCCTCGAGTCTCCTCATTTCCTTATTTATATTCATGGTCCATTTCAACTTTCTTTCAGCCCATCTCCTCTCTTCCTCATTCTGATTTTTATCTTCAAGGTCGCCTTCTTCGGTTCGTCTTCCTCCCGCATTTCCACTGTTTGATTTTCTCCTTATTTTCGAAGCATACGGGATATGACATACGAAGAAAATACGGGATTATGTAGCACCGTAAAATATTAGCCTTGGTTCTACAAAAGCAATCTGAAACTAGCAAACTTTCCTACTTATTTATTTATATATTTAATTGAAAGGACTACAAGTTGGCTCTAGGCCAGGTGGTAGTCATCTTTCTCGTTTATATTACTACATACAATATAGTAATTACTGGTATGCTTTAATTGTATGAATTTAATTGTATATTATATGATGTCATACTGCCTTTGGGAGGTTTTTGGGGGCTTTCCTCTCAACTAGGGTGAATACCAGGCAGGGTAATGTAT
Organism: Sympetrum striolatum; assembly: GCA_947579665.1. Lineage (NCBI taxonomy): Eukaryota > Metazoa > Arthropoda > Insecta > Odonata > Libellulidae > Sympetrum > Sympetrum striolatum. The sequence goes on from OX388346.1 coordinate 15,105,416, forward strand.
TTTCTTCCCCTATCTTATCTATTCTTATCAATAATGATTATTTAAATATCCTCTTACATTCCAGTTCCTAGAAGCTGGGAGGAATTTATATTACCTTTTTTCTCTCTCCTATTTATTTATGTCGTATTTTAACTATCGCTAATCTTAAAATTAAAAGGAGGATACTGATTCCGGTTTTATTACATTAGTTAATTAGTCCTCATTTTGAAACATTTAAATGTTTGTTGTTTATTTCATTATCGTTCCATTTTTACGACGTAATTTAGTTTTAATTACATTAATCAGAATACTGGACTGTTGTTTAGGCTGCCATAAATGATTAAAATGCATTCCAAATTCCCATAACGTTTATGACTACTACTTCCTCTCATTAATTCCCTTCCTTTCCCTGCTCATCTTCGTTTCTCTTCATTCGTTCCTCTCTCTCTCTTTTTCCTTCTTCGTTCTTTTACATATTTTATTTGCCCTCTCTTACCCTCTTAACCAGCTACTTTTATCCCTTCTTCAATCCCTCGTCTTTCCATGATTCTTCCATTTAATTTTCAGCTCCTCTCTATTTTTCTTCTTTATCTCCTTATTCCTTCCTTTACATTTTCTTTAAGCTTCCTCACTCCTTTACTTTTTCTCTAGCTATTCTCTCCATTTTAAGTTAGTCAGCCAGGATTCTGAAAGAGACAATGAATAGTAGTTAAAAAATGAGTGAACTTTAGCAGAAGATGAAAATTTTAAATCTATGAAAGGAAACCGTTACTAGTCACGATGACCACGACTAAGACTAAATTGATAGAAATATAAATAATTAATGAAAATAAAAGAACACTTTGTAGTAATTTCACAGAATATATTTCAATACACGACCGGTTTCAACTTTTAAAAGTCATCTTCTAAATTCAGTCTAAAAGTTTAAACCGGTCGTGTATTGAAATATATTCTATGGAATTACTACAAAGTGTTCTTTTATTTTCATCCATTATGGAATTCCACAAAGTAACGGCCAATACTATTCAAAATAAATAATTAATACAGAGACGTACTGAAAATGATTAATTTAATTCATTACGCAAGGGACCCCACAAAATGCATGTGAACTAGATCAGCGTACCACCAGTAGGCCATTAAGAGCGTGACTAGCAAGATCATGAAATTTGAAATATACTAAACCAAAACTGCCCAAACCAAGTGAATTACGTCATGATATCCGTGGAGATTTACCGAATACCGGCGTATGGATGTTGTATAAGACAGAAAGGGTTGACAAACGCTGCCCTAAAGAATTACACAAAGGAACATCCATCCGTAAAGGAACTGAGGTTTATAAAGCGAGCGTGGGTGCTTGTGTTCCACTCCCCCTTTTTCATCGTCCTACCTATTCCTCCCACCCCACTACTCTCTCTCTGCTACTGGACTTCACCTAAGGATAGGAGGCCAACTGCTGATGGAAGTTGCCCCCAAGACTGGTTTCCGTCTCCGAGAAAGGCTTTTGATTTTTTGGACGCGGTGTCTCTAGTCTTTTTTTTTCTATCCCCTCTCATTTATTTTTCCGTCCAAAACGCCTGCATCGGTTTCTTCGTTTTGCTTTTCTTAAGACACGTAGTCTATTTAGCTCCAGCCGCACTACGAGCCGAGTTTCGATGTCGAAGATTGGGAAGAATATTCGATTAAAAACGATGCTGAGGTTTGCTGAGTAATTATAAGAGAAAGATGTTTTATTCTGTCGCCCATTACATCCGCTCTATGTGTCGCAGTTACGTTTTACTAAATGGTACCAAAGCGGTAAATGATAGGAAATGTTATCGGTTGGATCATCAGTGGGAAACTAATTTGTTTCTCGTTCGTAAGTTACTTCTTGAATCTCCAGAAATAAAAGATGTAGAAAATCTCGAAGGTAGGGAAGTTATAGATCTCTAATTTTTGTGGAAATAGGTTCTATCATGGTAGTGTACATGACGTAGGAATATGGCCAAATCAAACAGCAATTACCGTGGATGACTAGTGGTCAACGCATCAATTCCCTCGCCATATTGGTTTTTAATAATAAATAATTATTTTATAATTTGCTTTTGCTTTCCTCAGTAATCGTTGTTACCCTGAATTCTGACGAAATTCGAATAATAATTAATTTACGCCTATCGATCTTTAATCATGTACAAAATCTTAACCAACGTAAGCATAGAAATGTAATTTTTATGTTTGATAAACCAGAACATGATTTCAGCTTCCAAATAGTAAAAGAAGCAAAATATTCCCAAGTTGGTTCTACTTACTTGAAACGGTTGTGACTTAAATCTTTGTTTATTATAGAAATACAAAGCGACCAAGTCAAGAATGATTCCTATGACTTATTTATATATATTCCAATAGAATTACTTTGATATTTATATATGACTTCAAATTACAAAGAAAAATTTGATTTGCAAACAGCAACCAATACATATAGGCACGCCAGTTGAGTCACCACGCGATGGACATCTCATTTCCTTGATGTGTCACCAGAAATAGAGTTTAGAGCACTTTCTCTGTGTGAGTACCATTTTTAGACAAAAATGAGATTTGTTCGTGTAAAGTGTTAAGAAATAAAAAATACGAGAGTAGAATTATATTTGCTGGGAGAATGAACTGCCAATCTTCCGAGGTAGGCGATATCCCGCAGATATCTCTCATTCAGGTCCCTGAGGTCATTCAAAACTAGATTACTCTTTTAAATTCCGCGATCGCTTTGGCTCAACAGAATCAAATGTCCAGGGATGCGGCAGTTATGAAGCTAAAACATCTGACGTTATCTTTTATGTATGGGATTGCCACTGGCTCTGCTCTACCTCAGGGGAGGGCCCTTAGAAGGAAGGGTACTCTAGGGACTTCCCATTTTTTTCGCTTATCCTCAGTAGAAGTTGAGTCCACAACAGGGGTTGCATTGGCGCCGACGGCGACGGACTTCTTTGCCTCTCTTCCGAATAGAGTACGCTTTAATGCCTTTGTCCCTCACGGAAAATTTTCCACTAACCATTCGATTTTCGAGACGGTTTCCGCAAGGAAGATGGGTATTCGTATACTTTAAACGTAAACATCTTTTCAATTGAGGTCCCTGGGCGGGTTTTTAGGCGTCAACTGCCAGGAAGTACCTGGTCCGGAACCGCTCCAACTTCTCAAATATAAGGAAATGGCTATTGAAGACCGGAGGGATTTTGTCCATTAATCCCTCTCTACTGGGTTGTTATAATGCAATAATTTTCCGTAACGGGATATTTTTACTGAGAACCATGGTCTCATAGTACACTTACGTGAAACTGGATATACTCCCTCGCTCAATAGCAACTCTCGTTCCTCGTATGTTGAGAAATTTGGCTTCGAAGGATTTATGTACTTATCAGTTCTATTTGCCGCCGGTCCACTGTTCATTTTTGTAATAATTAACTCAATTTACCAATCTTTACCGACATATACTTTCATTTGTTCCATCTCACCTTACTTTGCGTTTGGGATGCTTTTTAGGTATATGAATTAGATGTAAGTTGAGACTTGTAAGTTTCGATCTCGCCCTTTATTATTATATTATTTGTATATTATTATTACTCTGTTCCGTGTGAACCGGAAGTCTTATTTTTAACAGCTATAGCGATCCTTTGTTGTCACTTCTTGGAATCAATATGGTCAAAGATCAAGTGAAGCAGGTATTAATCACTTAAATTCCATTTCCATAAAACTAAGATGAAATGATACGCAATATGCCTTGTATAATAAGTATGAAACGCAAAATCTGCGTTGTCAAAGATATACATAAGCATCCCATATAATCAAAACGAAAATCAACGTTGTGATTAGCGTAGTGTAAGTAGTAAGAGTATCTAGGTTTTACTTTTAAAGGTTTTGAAACACGAAAAGAGTGAAATCTGGTCGTATTATCATGAGAAAAGCTCCAACTTAGCGAGATAAATAATTCAGGAGTTACTCAACTCGTCTCCGGGACTAAACTACCCGAAAACTTGAAAACGGTCCAGGCACCAATGTTTAATTCATCCCACGCTTAAAGCAAGGCTTTTTATCGCACAGGATTTTCTCATTTGGTTCCTTCCACTTAAGAAATACCTCTCGAGAGCGTTCATGTTCCCTCTTTGAGCGAATTTTCATCCCAGAGGTATATATTCGCAACGTATCGAAGGGCTAAATTGTCGTTACCCATATCATTGACTTAATATTACTGGCGCAATGTATTGACCAAAATTGGTACACCACACACGAGTCAATAATATTGATCAATATTATATCAGTGAGTACTTTTCTTCGAGCAAGTAAGGACCTAGTTATGTTTTGAGCGATTCTGATTCTTCTTTATTATTTGCTGGAACATTGAAAAAGAAGAGAAGAAACACAGAAAACTTTGGGTCAAGAATTGGAAGTAGAAACATTCTGGCCACCAGATTCACTCTGGGAACTAACTAACTCTAAGAATTATCAAAAAAATTAAACGATATTGCTCAATATAATCCTCACACGGTCAATATAATTGACATCCCTTCAATACTATATTGATGGAGCCTCAGTAAAAATTAAATCGTTTTGATTTTTGTCAGTATTTTTCCATTACTGTTTCGATAAAGTCCTCAGACGATCAACATATTGAAGAATTCCAATATTCAGTAAATTGACCGTGTGAGGAAGGCTTTTACGAGGAAATTGAAACGTCATTTCTCCTTCCGATAGATTTTGCTGAGAAGGAAGGGATGATTTACTAAAGTCCTCGTTATTGACGAACTGAAGTCGTTTTTCTTGCGGTCACGTGACCCGCTTGAAGCTTTAGGAAGGTCCTCTTTTCTTTCTTAGGCCGATTTTTTTCTTTTCCCTCTTGTTTTTTCCCCGGAGCCTCGACGATAGCCACATGGCCCAGGGCTTAAATCTTTCCATTCGCCTCGTAGAGAACTCAAGAGTTCGACTGAATTATAGAACATAAAAATATCCAGAAGGTGCTCCATTGCTCATCCCTCCCATTTCGCAAGAACTGCGATGTTTTTTCAAGCCTTAATCTCGGCCTGGAAGCCTCTCTCAGCCATTCCTTATGCAATACTGATCGCGGGTCCATAATTGAAAACGCCTTTATCCTCCGAGATGAGAGGCAGTCGAAGCTTTCATTCCTCTGCATGGAGCGGCGGGATCTTTCCATTACCAAAGGCTTAAGAAGGATTTCACGGACCCAAGAGAAATTTATTATGGTTCATATTATATATCTGCGGGATCGGGTAGAGAGGGCTCAAGAATGTCAAAGTAATCATTCATCAAGTGGAGACTCTCTGTTCACGTGAATCAATAAGAGAGGGTAAGTTATGATCCAACAACTGAGAGGGGGTTTTATGCCATTTTTTCCGTGGGTGGACATAAAGTTTCCAAAGAAGCTTCGAAGTCTATCGTGGAAGAATGACGGAAATGGATTACTACAAAATTGAATCTTTTATAAAAGCGGAATGTAATGAAATAGATTGTAAAGGATTTTGGTGACGTTTACCTAAGATTCCTAAATCAGATCTTTCCTTCGTATAAAATATTTAAAGTCTCATATTGGTTTTCACGAAATAGTTTCACTGTTAAATATTTCGTACCTATCAGGTCAACTAGGCTTAATTAACTTCTCCATGTTCCTACATTTAGATTATTCATTGCACAATGTTTCCTATTATATTGACTTTATAACTTTCTGAGCTCCCTTCCTCCATTGATCCTCACAGGTTGACACTTAACTAAATCTCAAAAGAATTTATGAATACATTTTCATGTGAATAATGTATCATGTGAGTAATTTCGTACTAGCACCTATTTTTTTAATATTTTAATATTTATTTATTCTTTTAATTTGTCAATGTTGATGAACTTGAAGTTTTACAACATAAGCAAAACAATTTTTACTCACTAATATACACCAATTTGCCACTTCTTCTCCCCTTCTAGGATTAGTCAGCCTTTTGACTCCCCCCCACCTCCTCCACCTCCTAACCCCTCTCTGGTACCATTACCCCCTCCATAAGTAAGAATTGTATATATGCTCTTGTCCCTCTGCTTTCCTCACCTGATGATGACTAAGACTAGTCGAAACCGGTCGTGTCTGTGGTGGAATTAAAAAGTTGTGGAATAGAATACATTGTGTTTATTTTTTCCAGTAAATTTATTGTTTTCGTATTCACTTTAAAATGGTAGCATAAGTGTATGCGAATCTTTTAAGTGATTGAATAAAGGAAGATGAACACGGCTGAAAATGTAGTTGAATTTATAATTTCATCGGATCAAATTTGGTAGAAATGGAATAGCTACGCACAGTACGTTCTGAAAGGACGTCCGCTACATGAGCGTTATCTGTAAATGAGTTTCTTTACAGGCTAAAATCGCTCGTTAAATTGCTAAAATTTCATCAAGAATTGAATTAAAGATTCCATTCCGTTAGCCAGCTGAGAAAATTTCTCACGCCATTATGATTAAGTCCAGAAAATGCATCACCCTGTAATATGAGGGCATATAACACTCAAGGCTATGTGGAAATTTCGAAAAGCTACGATAAGATACGCGAACAGCAATAGCTTTCCCAAATCCTATGGTAAATCACAAGGCATCCGTTCCCTCGCCAATGTACCTCTTGAGCGAAATAATTTTGTGAGATGATTCAGAATAAACAGAAAATATTGGAGTATTGCACGATTCAGTTCGAAAATGGCACCAGGTAAATCAGGTGTTTTTTAATATTTAATAAAAATTTCCCCAAAACTCAGAGTTAAAAATAAGTTAATGACTTACGAAAAGGTAAGACAGTCCTTAAAATAAAATCAATGGAGAACTAAAAGTCTTTTTATGTTGTGATAGCTTACAGGATTATTAATATTATTATTGCAATAATTTCATCGCAAGTGAACTACTTTCCGGTATCAATCATCAAGTTACATCCGAAAAATTTTACTCATAATTTTAAGTTTCAAGTAATTTTAAAGATTATATGTCAATTCCAACGTAGTATTCAAGGATCATTTAAGTTTTTAATCATTTCTTATTTATTCTGGGTACAGTATTTCTGTTTTTCTCAAAACTCCAACTTAAAATATTTCGATTCGGCTCATTAATTCAATTATTTATATTAAATATGATAAAATCGTCATAATAGAATAATATTCATTGGTTGATCATTATGAATGCTTCAGTATAACTACAATTTCTTCATCTCTTCACCGAATGCATTTTATTACATTCTGCAACTCCTCTGAAGGACAAGATTGGACATGTTTGTACTCACTTGGACTGATTCATTAACATTTAAATGTGCTAATAAAAATTTTATAGCAAGCTCAAAGTGTGTGTGAGGAATCGCAAAGCATACCGAAACTTCGTCAAAGGCGTCGAAACAGTTAGGTGGTAATATTTTTTACATTTCTGGATCTGGAATCCTCAAATATTCCCCCGGAATAAATATCATAAACGTTGCAGGTGCATGGTCTTCGTTTTCCGCGGTGGTCTTTGAAGTCTTCCACACAGCATCGCATCTTTTTAGTCAGACCAGGTGAAAAAAAGGGCGTTTCCAATGTTGAAAATTCTCTCCAGGGACAGATGGACCGGTGGAATCCGATCGTGAAATGAGATGATGGATTTGCGAAGAATACTAAAGATTTCGCCAAAGCGCGGTAGAGATTATCTTCTGTAGGGGCTATTTATCATTTGATTTGCATATCTTTCCTTAAACTCTGTAATATTTTAATTAGGATTATAATCGATCCGAAACGTTACTCTTGGTAATGGAAAAGATTTGTTCTACATTAAAGTTATTTTCGGGATCAAATGTATTTGCGTCATGGTATCAAATATCAATCCATTCTATGGAGAAATGAGCAAAAAATAAAGTATAATTGTAATAATCTCGGCTATAAGTGAATTTTAGCCATAAATAACCACTAACTATTAATGACAGAAAGTATATGTCACGAAATGTAAGTCGATTGACGTATATCGTCTATCTATTACTAAGTCTGTATTTTAACGGGATTCGATCGTTCACGTGTAAAATCTTTAATTAGGGGCGCGTTGTTCATGTCACAACTCCTTTTCACCGAAATAATATATTTGATTGAGGAGAGTCATCGTTTCAAACGTTAATCGTAAAGTCGCTCAGCTGTTATTATTTTTTGCGTCATCATAACTGATGTTAAGCAGAATGTATAAAGTTAACGATTCTAGGTAAACGAAATTTATTTCTGTCCTTATCGTAAGCGGTTTGAAGACGTGCGTTCCCTTAAAACGTACCGATCATCTCTTTTGGAAATGAGGACGTCAAGAAAGAAATAATTGAAAGTGACTCAGTGAATCCCGCGCAGCTGTTCTATATTACGGAATACAATCATATATATGCATCATTTTTACTGCGATGAGGTCATTTTTTGCTGAGAGCAAGCGGCTGAAGCGACGCACCGGTGGATAATTGCAGAGGGACGCGGGAAGGCAAGAAATGACAAGGAGGGAGCAATATGTAAGACCTTTTTCTTTTTATTCAAATTTTAATAATAGTTTTATGACAGGTCCACTCATGGTCAGTTTGCGTCCAAATGTAGAGGGTCAATCGTCACCTCTCGATGACTTTCCAAAACAAATTTAGATTTCCTCTGGGAATGACAAGGAGCTCAAACTTAACGGTAATAGTGAAATGTTTCGAGGAATATTGCTGTTGAATTTTCGCGAAAACATGACATTTTTGTATGTATCTTGAGAGAATCAACTAACAGCGTTTGCCATCGTGGATCACACACCCTACAGGAGTGCGGTGGAAAATATCTAGCATATCTTGGAAATTTAATCATATCTAAATATTTTTTAAAACATAATATTAGTGTCCTGTCGTCGTTTAGAATTCATTCGGTGATTAATTTTATTCTTTTACATTAAAAATTGTGTATATTACAGGTAGGGCATTAGAATTTTACTAGCCATTGGGTATGACATGACGGAAAAGTTTGAGAAACACTGAACTAGCATTATTGCTACTATAGTATATAAGTATTGTTTATAGTCGTTCCCACCCCTTGGCAAGTTTTAAAATCTACCTCCGATAATTACTGTGATTCTTCCTGAATAACATTACCTCGACTCTTTTACGAAAAAAGGAACTTGCTTGCCTTCCTTCATTAGCAATTTCCATGCTTCGTCGAAAATAAAGTGGATAATTTCGGTGAGCGGTTAGCAGATGAGATTGTTGGGTGAATTTTACACCGAAATTGTTGTCTTACGTTAATACCGCCTTTACCGCTCCTGCTCGTACGGCAGGGGGCCGAGGCAGTGGGTGTCACCGAAGGAGCAATCCCCGCTGCACCGAGCAAGTGTTAGCGGCACAAGTGAAGGCTAATGGGTAACAACACCTCGAGAAAGTGAAGCGAGATTTAAGAACCTTCATTCTACAGGTGCCTATATTCTTTTTTCACTTTGAAATGCTAGCCTCCACCAGCCGTGCAATCGTGATGCATCCACCCAAGGACAACATTGTCATCCTCTCTGGACACAGATATTCACCGATGTGATACTTTCTATTTTTATCGCAGGTTATTCGGGTTTGAGCTCTCCGAGTGGCCAATAGAGTCTAAAACTGGGAGATGGACCGATACAATTGTAAATGCAGAAACAAAGAGCGAGGGAGGTTTGCTCTAAATAGTCTTGCATAAAAATTTTCTCGAATCTCAAGTGCGAAATCTAAAAGCATTGTTTCCGTAGGCTTATTTTCATCATAATAACTATCGCAGAAATTTCCTGAGTATAGGTAAAATATTTTGGATATAAATTGAGTAAAGATTGAATAAACGCTGGCAAATATTTTCCATCGTAAGGAGTAATATGAGATACCTCTATTGACAAACATTAGTGCCCCACACAAACACAATCAACGTCAAACTATTGGATACACTATAGGGAGAGAAGATTTCATTTTTGGACATTGAACTTTGTAACCGTCAACGGAAGCTTTGAATTTCAAAAATACGTGTTCATACATCCGATTATTATCGACTATATCAGAATATTTTCTCTTTGTAACCCAATTATTTTGGGTGCTAACTCCAATTAAAATTTCCTTCAATCCTCACGTTTCTGCCACCGATTTGCTGACTTAAAATCTGTTTTATCGTAGATATTTTGAAAACGTTTATTCGTAATTATACTTCTCCAGTCTTCACAGCGTTATTGCATTATCTTTTATAAAATCATCAAGGTGTGTCTTTTGTGGGACACAGACTCATTACTCTCAATCTCACTCTGATAAAGACACATGATTATTATTGTTAGCTACTGAATTACTCACAGGTATATAAACAGGAATTAATCCACAGCATGACTTCTTAGCACGAAAAAGGAACTTTATTCATTTTTCCAAAGGCGATTTGTACTGCAGGCCTGATCTTCCTGGCCTATTGATCTGTCAGTTGCTGATTTTTCTGTTGCCGACTGCTGGTGGTGGTTTGAAAGCTGGCTGTATACCGAATAGTATTATTTACTCCGAATAATTAACGATGTAAACTGTATTAAGGAGAAGTAATGATTGGAGAGGCAAGAATCTAATTGAAACAGCACAGAAAAGTAGGATACGAAAATATTTTTATTTTATTTTAATATTATATTTGATTTAAGGAAATCATTTCTGTCTCCTGATTTAAAAATTTCCGTACGTTGTTTGTAGCCTAACAACTAGTAATGTACAGGTCAATAAAGGCACAATATATGTAGCCCACCATTGTTCCTAAGGTATCTAAAATAATCTCAATAGTGAGATATTCAATTTTGATTCCCTCTAATTTCCTAAAACGATCAAATTCGGAAATTTAAGTCTCACTAATCGATTCCTTCGTCACAATCGCGTACCTAATCACCACTAATTGGGATAAGGGAACTAGGGGACCTACTCTTCGATCGAGAGGAAGCCTTAGCGCAAGCAACTGTGAGGACAACCTCCGCTTAGCAACAAAGCGCAACTCGACAACAATCGATCCGCCGAAACAGAAGAAGCGAGATGACACTACCGGCGTTTCATCTCCACCGCTAACAATTCACTTAATCTCAACTTATCTGCAGCCCAGGAAATTCATACGAATCGTCATTTGGAAGCCTTCTTACCCTTAACTTCACTTACCGTTTGAGGAAAGATATGCTCGAAAGAGAATTTCCCGTGTTTGCTCCTGCTAAGTAAACCGAAGGATGGGAACGATAGGAAGTGCTACAGCGTCGTCGAGCTGAGTGTATAACTTCGCCGGCAATCGTACGATGACATTAACCACAACAACGGCAAGTACGGAAGTGCTTCGAAGTTCACGTATGGCTCAAGAGACGCTCGCTGCTACCAGCTAGCTAAACCGTGCTGAAGCTGATGTATGGAAACGACCTACACCGTGAAATAAACCGTGAACGGAAGGACATTCGGTCTCCCGCATCCATAACTCACCGCTGTACTCTCGAAATGTAAGTTTCCTTCTTCCTAGGACGCATGAACTGCACTACGAACTGTGATTCGAAAAGTCGCCGCTAGAGTCCGCCAGGTTCCTGGCAGCGTGGGGTTGCCAGTGCGGAGATGTTAGGGAGGGGGAGACATGTTCGGTTGCCTGGAATGGAAAGGGAGCGAAGGGGAAGGGATTTTTTTTGGGGACGGGAAGGCAGGAAAGGAAGTCTTCCCCAGGGCGCTTTCGTTGCTAGGCGCCTGCCGAAGCCCCCCTCACTGCTTCCCCCACCTCCTTTTCCACCTCCGAATCCCTCCAACCCCTTCCACAACTCACCCTCCACTTTCTCTCTCTCCCATCTCCTTTCTTTCTCTTCACTTTATTCTGCCCTCTCTTGCATGCTTATGCAACCCGCACGGCGAATATCTAACGGACCAATGGCAGGCCCCGCCCGGCAACCCCCCGACCGCTCCTCCCTCACCCACCCCACTTCCCGTACTCTACTCCTTTCCCTTCTCCTCCTCCCGTCCATTCCCCTTCTCCTCCTCCCGCCCCTTCCCCTTCTCCTCCTCCCGCCCCTTCCCCTTCTCCCCCTCCCGTCCCTTCCCCTGTAGCCCCTCCACGAAGGGGAGGTAAGGCGAACAGATGATTGCCCGGTTGCAACTCCCTTGCAATAGCAATTTCAATTCCCTTCAGTCGGGTTCGAGAGCTCATCGTAGGAGGACTCTTTTAGAAACCTTTTCCTGCGCTCTCTACCACTTTTTCAGTCTTTCCGCGTTCCTACAGAGTTATATCTTCGCTCAACCGGCTTTCTTTGTTCAGTAAGCGAAGAAGACCGGCGATTTGGAAGGTGACTAAACGGAAGACTCGAGTAAGCCTGCGAAGCGAGAGGAAAAGTTATTGAAAAAAGTTTGACCGCACCAGAGCCAGCGCAGTCATCACCGCTGGCATCCGAAGGAACTTGATCGTCCCTCGACTTGCCAAGAAAATCGGCAAAAACGGCGCTCTCCGTGGAGAGGATAGTGGGAATTGAACCCGGAGGTCTGGCGTCCGCAGCTACAACGCGGCACCCGGTGCAGACGGCGTCCGTGATCGTCCACCGTCCTCCGGACGGTGATGAGCCGCGCCTGGCTGCAGTGCCATACCCAAGCGGAGGCTGCTGCCAGCCCTTCCAGCATAGGCGACCAAGGGCCGTCGTCGTCGATCCAACGGCGAGCGGTCGGAGGAACCGGCGAAGAGAACCCGCCAAGATTCCGGTTGCAAGTCTACCAGAACCGGAGGTGCTGCCGGCTCTACCTCCGGGAATTACACCATTAGAGGATCCGGAAACAATGGGACAGATCGGTCATGATGTGAGTAATCAGGAAGAGAGGAGGTGACGTGGGAGTATATACCGGCTGGTTCGATGTCTCCTTAGTGGTTGACCGTATTCGAGGTTGTGTTCAGATAGTGGTGATTTTCGGTCTAAATCCGAGTGTTTTCAATGGCTCGTTAGTTCGCACATAGTTCGTTTTTCACGTTTGTATCGAATCTTAAATCGTCTTAATTTCCGGTTATCGTGAGGTAGGGAAGAGTGGAGTTAAAAAGTTTATTTCGGATACTTTCGCCCCTTTCACGTATCAGCTTTCATTCGCATTTCGAAATGTGTGGCAGTTTTGTGCTTGCTGTGTCCGCCGATGGAATATTTATTGTCGGGCATATGAATCACTCAGCAAATGTTTCTTCGAGAGAGGGAATTTCGGTGCTTTTAGATGGTAGTCTACGCAAATGATGGATAAGGTAAGACAGATAAAAGTATTTATTTTCATTTTGGGATTTGAAGCTTCTGGAAAATATTTGCCTTCAGATGTGTAATGCTCTCTTAAACAGTGGTAGTCGCTATTGAGCTACCGATGGCTAACGTTCAATTGAAGACTTTGTACTTTTCCATCGTTATCGGCCTGTAAATTTTAAAACCTGTCTTTTTTCTGTGTGGCCACCAGCTTCGGTGTAAACCACTGCTAATAGCTTTTTATCTCTTCGAACACTCTTGGAACGGAGGATAACTTTTTAATCCCGCTTCTGCTGGTACCCGCGGATTGATAATTTCAGATTGACTGAAGGCACGGTAACCATGTATATTTTGCTTTCCATGGGTTGATACGGTTGGAATACGTTCTGATTTATGAGTCTTTTTGTATGTGCTGGTGCTGGTACGCCTTCGTATGTTGTAATTGTGTGGCGTTATTGCACATAACAATTTTCGGTTAGTTTTAGCTGGAAATTTCGGGGATGATGTCATGTAATTGCCGGCCGGCTATCGTAGTCCAATTTCGGCCGGTCCTTGAGGGAGACTTCCTCATTCTATGAGACGATATTGTGGTTGTCATTATTTCGGGTTGTAGGTATCTACAAGGAGAACGGATTTGTCACCGCATCCTTTACATCTAGGGCAGTGCTTCCCAACCGGTGTGCCGTGACTTGAACCGTGGTGCACCGCGTAACTTCCGAGAAATCGTACATCTCTTATTCTCCTTTTATATACGCTGTATAGTTTCATTTCGTCGCTTGAATATAAAGTCGTTTTATCAAAATTACTTCATACTTCGGGTCCTTAGTATTTTGAACAAGTTGATTTTTTACACATGCTTTTATTTAAAAATTCGAGAGTATAGTAATTTATCTCCTTGTGCCATGGAATACGTAGGATTGGGAAGCATTGTTCTAGGGTATGGAGTTGGGAATATAGTAATGTGGTAAGTACTATCAAATGTCTGTACGGGGTGGTGTTGCGTATGTGCAGCCGCATAGTCATGTGTATGTACGAGGGCAAAACGCGAAGCACCGCAACCTTGGATAGCAATCTAGCAGTCGACTCCCGCATCGCAGCCCGCTGTGCTGGAATTGTCTTAATAAATCGTATTATTTGATCCATTCGTAACTTTTATTAGTTGGATAGGCTTCAGCGGCACGTCACGTCAATTAATCAAATATAACTATTGTTAATACACGTTCATTTATTTTGCCGAAGTGTTTTAGATATAACTCTACTCGGATACTTGGTTCATTTCTTTGGAAGTTCAACGGTTTTCTATAGCCCTCATTAGCGTGACAAAGTGTGCTCGTAAAGTAACATTATGAGTACTCGCTCATTACTTCCATCTATTTCACCACAATGTCCAAGTTTTGCGGTCGTTACGACGGTTTAATCCATTTTCAATTTAGTTTCGATTATCGGTAACTTTGTTTCGTGAATGAGTAATCAAAGTCTAATATAGTTGCGGAATATCATTAAAATCTGTAATGATTCGTTAATTATGGATATTGGTGGTGAAAGCGACTCTGTCGATAATTCCCAGTTAATTCTGTTGCTAAGCAGAAACTTACGCCGGTAAGTTGTTTTAGTTACCGAATAATTTCATCGTGATGTATAGTTATGTCTATTTATCTCAATTTAACTTGTAATTGACCAATAATTAACGAGTAATTGTAGAGGTATGACCTCGTACACCAGCAATGCGAAGATTATCTATTTCAATCTTCTTCTAAGAGTCTATAATTAATTCTTTCGTACATAGTAATCCGTCAGCCGGGCCTCACTCGAAAGTCTTATTTTGACGTTCCAAAGTACGAGTCATACTCCAAATTCGCTGGCTCATAACTTTTCTGCCGTCTCGGCACTTTCGGCTTCTACTGCGTCAGGTAATGTTTAGTTGCACTTATGAGTAATGGTACGTGACGTTGCTTTTGACGTTGGATCTTCATATCCCGAGTACAGAAGGGCCTCCCGAGTGTTTTTTTCAACATTTTGAGGTTCTGCCAAGTACTTGGCTGCTATCGCCGGATGGACGGGGACTTTTAATGCAGAGATAGTGGCCGCTGCCATGTCGGTTGCTGGCGTTGAATGACTAGGCTTCCTGATGGATTGTTGGCAAGATGTTCGTGTCTTTTTCAGGTGTTCCTGCTTCGAATTTAATTAAGTCCCCTTCGTACAGATTTGAGATTCCGTGCGCGTCGGTTGGGTGCTCTTTGTCACTTTTTGGGGATTCGTTAGCGTCCGGAATGGTGGGGCCCCAAAATGTAATTTTATTGCCCACCGAAGATGAAACGAAGTGAGATGTTAGGCGCTCCATCAATAGCGAAAGGTGTTAATTGATGTCATCGGAGGAAATTTTGAGTGGTGTGAATGGAGTTGGTTTTAGGTGGAGAAAGATATCCTGTTGGAATTGCTATCCATTCCGAAGGGTGGGTTTTAGCGGAGAGTTTGTGGGTTTAATAGTTCGACGAGAATGGGAAATCTTTGAATAACGAATGGGTCAGCGTTTTGGTTATTCTTGCGTACTTCTCGGTAACATTTAATTTAAGCGATGGGATGGATAGAATTTCATTTTGCATGAATAACGACCCTGTTGCCGTTTAAATTTTCACAGCTATTAATGTCTCTTTTCTTCCTGTTGGTGTATCTTAGATTTGTTATAGTAGTGTGCGATTGTTATATTTCTTCTGGTTCGCATTTCATACTTATCCTTTCTTCCAGTGACTTCTTTAGATGTTTATGCCAGAAATACTGTACTACCATGGCTGTCTTTTTCTATTATTAGCTGTTTGTATATTTTACGCGTATTTTCTGCATGCAGAACGTCCTCATAAAGTTGGCAATGTTGGTAGAATGTGTAGAGCAGCTGCCTCCCTCTGGAAAGGGAAAGATGAAGTAGGAGACCATTGAGATACTCAGCTGTGCTCCCCCACCCATGGCGATAGCTCCGAATAAACCCCTCTTGTTCCATCTCGGCTTCTTTCATTCCTCTATAAACTTCTCGCCCCCCCACCCGCTTCCCTTCTCTCCCCCCTTTTCCGTGGTTTTCAACCCTTTCTCCCCTCCCCCTTCTTTTTTACGCCCGAAATAATCGAACGATTCTTTATTCTGTATTCCGCCCTCACAGCGCTGTCCTTCCCTTATGTATGCATAAGATGTCTGCAGAAGGTAGCAAGAGTCACCCGATCGATGGGTGTACTGCTCGGGCCTATTACTACTCTGTATAAATCTATCCTTTTCCTCGGTTGCTCGTGTCAATCTTAGCTGCCGAAATTTTTCCAATTAATATACTTAGGACCACTGGGCCGGTAAATATAAGCATATCTTTATCCCTCTATCTTGTGATTGGGAAAATTCCATTACGGTCATCTCTATCTCTGGCATTTTTGCAACTTCAATAATATCAGGTGCTGTATAAAGTTAAAACTGTTTAATTTTAATTAGCTAGTTGTTCACATAACATTTTTTCAGTTCACTTAATGACATAGAGTTACGGTTCGGTTGGTTTTCCGTGTCTTTTGTTCTTTGCCCCTTCTGCTGCACACCGAACAGCTGGTGCTTGCAACGGTGGCAGTTTCAGGTGGATCGATCGATATCGGTCTTCAGAAACTAATTGATTATGTAACTTGGACCCCTTGTAGTTTTAATGATATTTTACAGGTCCTCACCCATTTAGAAAATGGTTGGATTATATCGGGGGATTAAACTCGTTATTAATCTGCAATAGAATATACACTCATCATTCTGAGGTATGACTTAAAAAATGAAGCGAGTTAAATTCGTATACTGGAGGATAGCCGGAATTGATAGCCGCCAGTCTTCATTTATTCGACATTAAGAGTTCATTTATTAGTTCATGAAAAGGTAAATTTTCGACTATTAGTACTACTACTTATTGCATTCGAGATATGTATCGAATAAACGATGTATGCATCTCGATACATCGATTGCTTTCGCGTATGCCTTACCGTGGGTTCTGATAGTAATCCTTTCCCACCGGGGTGTGGTTCACAATTTTTCTGATATCGTTTACCGTCGAGAGTGAGCACAAGTCACGGTCGAATCGAATGGACGGATAGCTGAGGACGATCCGTGGCCAGGTTGCCGCCTTTTTGAACTTGTCACGTGATCGCGACCTAACGGTTATTGCGGGGGGCGGTGGGAGACATGTTTTATAAGTGGGAGGAGGTCAAACTGGGTCGTGATGGTGGGGGGAGGGGAATGAATCGGAAGGTGAACGGAAGTGCGAAATAATTTACCAAATGCCCTCAAACTAAAGTTGTTGAGTCCCCTCTCCAAGCACTCTTTTACAGAAAGTACTTCTTTATTGTAGAGAAATGCAGATTTAGAGATGCGGCCATGTTCTAAGACTCAAGTGCATCAACTATTATCTTTCCACTTTGTAATAGATATATCTTTTCATTTGATCGATGGTACCGTTTGGTGCTCTTTCTCGTTCACGAGATAAATGAGGATTCCACATACATTTGCCAGCATTTACGGCAAGCGATAAGCACGGGCGGTATTTCAACGGCCGATGGAAATTTCCACATCGCTCGAAGCTGTCCCGACAGCGGAAGACTTCCCGAAATTGTTTTTTGGTGCATTTTTTTCCAAACGCGCCTGTTTATTCTCGTTGAAGTTCTTTCCATCGCGCAATTCGTGTCAGAGGCGTTCATTCTGCGATAAGAGGAATGTTTAAAGGATTGAGGTAGATAAGGAGGTTTAACGATCAGTGTATCGAGGTTAACATTTTTCGTGGTTTTTCTTAGCGTAAAAGAGACACTTTTCCAAAGGCTTCTCGATTGTGTAAGATATTCCTCGAAACGTTCCGTCGATTCTTAGAAAGTCGACGGCCTGATAAGCTCTTGTCTGGCGGTTTGATTTTATGAAGCGGACGCCCTCTACTGTACTGCATGCGTACTATTCTTAGGGCCGTTATCTCGATTTGGACAGGGAGACTTGCAGATAGGCGAGCTATTCCGGTAGTGTATAACCACAGGATACGGTCCTCTGTAGCCTAATTGTATGGTCTTCCTCTCCTAAATTTTCTGGGTGCCACGTAATGAAATATTATTTCATGCATTCTTAAACGCGAAGCAGAACAGATGGATTGTAGAGTTAGTTATAAAAAGGATCTTCTCAAGTCTTATTCTGTCAATTATTCTTATTTATATTATAATTTTCTGTGATTTCACATATCGTGCATCCATGAATTTTAAATATTGATTTTGGAAATGCTAGTATAAATTGTATTGCTCATCGGCAATATAGCTGTTAGTGTGTATAGATCTCTCATTACTTGGTTCCTTAAAGGTTTCCTTTGGTTGCTGCATTTTCGATAAATAGCAAATACTTTTCTTCGTTAAATCCTTACCTTAGCGATCAATTTTATTATTATTTTCAGCATTTGATCATCCATAGGTTGCGATGCGTTAATTTTGGTTTTCTGAGTCCGTTTTAATGACGTGGAATAGTCTTGTCTTCCGTTTTACCTAAGACTCAACCTTCTGGAAGTTTCCTCAGTATTGTGGGAATCCGTTCTTAGCAAATGGAAAGTTTTTGCTCTGGGCTTCATCTGCCCCCACTTAACCCCGCGAGGCAGTGAAGCCAACCTGCTTGTCGTATTTCTGTCACCCTCTTTTCGGGCCGGCCATAATTTTCGAAATACCTTTTTCAAACGCTGACGATTGGAGCGAAAAAGAACATGTCCCGTCTGAAGTGCCGTGGCGTCCCGGGGCCTTGCGTCCACAACTCGTTATGTGGGAGTAATGACTTGTCTCGACCTGCCTTTGTCAGATTCCTCCCCTATTCTTTATGTTTTAGAGCGAAATTTTCCGCGGTCGTACCAGTTTTGACCAATTCCTACGAGTCTCTCAGCAGGTCGAAAATTAGTTTTTTTTTAGTCGGTATGTCTCGTACACATTCAATGTTCATCGCTCTCATATTCAAAGGGTTCAGTTATTCTCAGACCACTTTATATGGCCGCGGGTGTGTATTCAATGCACACGTGACTCAGTGCGCTACTTTTCAAGAATCAGTCGCGCTTGTTACAAAGAAAAGAGGTCGGGGAAATTTTTTAATTGATCCGCGGGTCGTCGGCGTCTGTGCGGTTGTAGACCTCTCTTGTTTCTTCCTCGTAGGTTTTTTCTTTAAATATCGAGTTCTCTTTCGTTGTGGCTTATTTCGGTCGATAGAGGAAGAAGGAATATATTGTATCCATACTTCGATGATGTCGATCCCAATCGATATATCGACCGTGATTGACAACGGTGTACTTCCGATATAAATCAATTCTCGACGATTACTTCATTATCATCATTTAGTTTTTAACTCGCATTGTAATTTACCGATGTAATTTTTAATAGTTGAGGTATTTTCGAGAACTTCGAGTAGTCAATCATTTAGATCCCCGCCCTCCTCTTAAAAGTTTCCCTTCCCTCCGAATCTCTCTCGTTCTCTAGATTTGGGTCGAAGGACCAGCTTGAGCAGCGCCTCCGATCCTGTAAAATAGCTGGTTTCCGTTTCTCCCGTTCAAATATTGCGGGTTCCGCCCGCAGCGCTATCACCCTCGCGGCGTCGATCGGAACCACCCTTCGTCCCTTCAATGATCTCGGACGCTCATTAAGATTCGAGGAAGCTCCGTTCCTTTGTTTCTCCGGTAATGGATTTTATCGCGATTGTTGCGTCATACGCGTCGAGTTGTTGGCTTGTCGAAAGAGGAGAATAACTTTGAGTTTCGGCCCTGACCTACCTCTTCATGAACCTTGGACTTTCGGTTCAGTAGTCCGGTGAAGGTGGCTATTGTTGCACGCCCGAGTAAGTCTAACCTCTT
Source organism: Sympetrum striolatum (assembly GCA_947579665.1). Classification (NCBI taxonomy): domain Eukaryota; kingdom Metazoa; phylum Arthropoda; class Insecta; order Odonata; family Libellulidae; genus Sympetrum; species Sympetrum striolatum. The sequence goes on from OX388346.1 coordinate 15,125,472, forward strand.
ATTGTCTTCGATCTTCATTTATTAACATCGTTTTTAAACGCGAAGCTTCCGCGAGTTTTATTGGTTTTGGTCGCCGAGTTGTTTTTTGTCTTGCGTGGCCTATTTTTCGCAACCGTTTTTATGGGCACGCGAAAATAGAACATCTCATGTGGATTTGTTAATTTATCCGACATGATCGCTTGTTTTCTACGAGCTTCGATGTTCCAGGCTTGCGTCCTTGTTACCACGCGTTGCATCAGCCGTCTGGACTTCTATATGTAGGCTACCAAGGGCCAAGATCTTCCCAAGACATCTGGGCCGAGGGGACAAACTCCTCACCAGTATCTTTCACTGGGAGTTCTGAAAGTTAAGAATTAGGTGGGAAATGTTTTCCATGTAGCATCTTGGATTTGATCCAATCGAACTCATGTGTAGCGTTATCTCCTCACCTTAATTCTGATTGAATATGGATAAAAATGAGCGTGAATGAACTTTGGGTACTGCTTCATTAGTCCTGAATCTAAAATGTCCAGTCGGGAGTGAAATATTGTTCCATTAACGGGTATTTAGCTTTAATTAAGCCGTTTCTGGGCTCTCTGACATTATCTTGCATAATTTTATTAATATTTCGTGATAAATCCTCAAGAAAAGGAGAATGAGCTTTTTTAAATTCTTTTCTTACGATGATTTAATTGGGCGTTCAAGTTAATCTGTAATAGTGGCATTCGCGCCGATAAGAGTAAGATTAATTCAATTCTGGATTCATTCCAATCCTAATTTTATCTCCTCGAACATTCAAGATGTTTTCGCGAATTTTTGGAAGCTGAACTTTGATTACAATAGTAAGTGGCGTGATCTTCAATGAGAAGAGGGTCATACAAGTCAGAAGGGGATAATCTCTCAGTTTCCTCCGTTTGAACTCAAACGTCTGGCCGTTATCTGATGAAACGCGGTCTTTCCGCTGCTTAGTCACTGCCTTTCAATTGTCACTTCCTCATAGCCGCGGGTCCAAGGATTTCACCGATTCGGACTCACAATTCGTCGAGTGCCATCTTGGACCACGCGTCATCTATTAGTCGTTAACGAAACTATCCGCCTGACGTCAGAAAATGATTAGGAAGGCGGTTTTTGAGCGGTGGATTCACTATTTCGCTCTTTTTGGACGTGGATCAGAATTTTACGGAATGACGTGGAGGTATAGAGTGGCGGAAACGTCTAATGCAAGTTCTCGAGTATTCGAATAGCTTCGGGCTCGCGGGAATTTCTCAACGGCGGCCATTCATTCGAATTGTCACGTAACTAACACTTATCCGGTATTCCTTTCCGTATCGATGATTATTCATTGCAGTAGCGTTAGGTCAAGAATTTATTTCATTTTGTAATTCAGTAGGTTTGAACTAAGCCAGCGGAAGTGATTCGCACCTCAGGATGAAAATTTGGGATGTCGTGAACATTTTTATTAGATACAGAGCTAGAGAAGGAGCAAATGCCTTAGTGATGCATCATTACGTCCTATCATAAGTAGTTGTGCGGAGCTTTGGTTTCCCCTAAGACTTATTCTACCCACCACGCTAGGTTCTTCCCCCTAAGAATAGGAAATCTTTTCTGATTAAAAAAATGACTTCATCTCTATTTCTAGAATTTTCTCTTGGATGAATGGTGACCGAAGCGCGGAAACCTTTCATCCAGAGGTTCTCCATTTTGTGGAAGTGTCCCGGGCGGAAGTCCGCGTGATTAGCACTAGGAATTCTCGCGTGATTCAGTGATCCATCCGCGTCATTTCGCTTCCCTTGGCGAGGCCGCGCAAGACAGCTGTTAATCGAACGCTTTTTTGGTGCCTCTGAGAGCCTTTATATGCAGCTTCTTAGCTTGGCCGTGAAATTTCTAACCCGAAGCCTTCTTGAGGTAGTTATTTTTACCTGGCTATTAAGGAGCTCGTTAACAAGTTTCCGAGTTTAGTTGGTTCTGAAGTTCTTAGTAATGATTTAAAGTTCGACTAAAATGGTCCTGCTTTGTGGTATCACCTCCTGTCGTAAAACTCATTGAATCTCAAATTAGGGTTATGCATTTTTTGGTCCCGCGTAGTTCAGTAATTCCCCGTTTTTCGGGTTGAAGCGCTGCGAGCGGACGTCGCGCATGCATCCTGCACTTAAATCAATGAAAGCGCCTCTTTAATTACTCTGGTGCAAGTCCCCGTCGCACTTCCCTTTTTTAGCCCCCCCTGCACTCCACTTCTCCCGGCTACTCCATCGCCCCTAGCAAAAAATCCTTTCGCTACGTCGATACTTCCATCCCCCGCACATTCCCGACCTCCACTAGATCTTCCCTCGCATATCCGGACAACTCTCACTTTCGTACTCCGTTCTATTTCCGCGGTGCCCTTAAAGTACATCCCTTTTCCTTTAATGAATGATTTCGCTAGGAAGTGTTTTTTTAGGGTCGTCCCCCTCGGTTATTTTACCCTCTTTATTCTCTATCTCGTAGAGTGGTTCTAGTGGAGTATAAAATAGATTTTATTCTACGTTTGAACGACGATACTTGTATTTCGTACTTACGGCGTCCGATTGGGACGTTTTTGTCCGAGGTTGCGTCGGATACAAAATGGCCGCTTTGGAAGAGTCATTGTTGGTGCAAATTAACTTTATATAATTACTAAACTATCTATGTTACAATATTTTGTTTGTATTATCGTCTATTGTTGTAAGTTTCATTCCGGAAAGTGTCGTGGTCTATCTACTTAACGGTTTTGTTTATTCTTTCAACAATTGTTTTAAAAATTGTTCGAGATCGAATTAGTTTTATTCTTCCGCATTGGATTGCGTCCTTGGAAGGAGACCAAACAGCTATGCGCCTATTATATTCATATCCCCCTCAACTTCCTGCCCTCAGGTTTGGCACCATTTAGCAAAATTTATTTTTTAATATTATCTTCGGTCCCCATTTCCTGCGAAGGCAGGAAGGGTTTTGTCACTTAATAGTCTCCGGGACGTTTTAGGACAGATTCCAATTTTTTTCTTAGAGAAAGAGACACTTGAAGATGTTTTGCTTCTTGGGGAACCTTGGTGCCTTTTGACCGCTGTAATGAAATTTGGCAGGTCCACGACGAGCCTCGGAACTCTATGGTTTCATTGTTTATCGTACGGAAGGGTTATAAATATTGTTGAAGTTGTTTTTCGACCTTCAGAAGTCGTTATGCTCGGTGTAATTTAATTCTGGACACTTTACCATGTTGTTTTAATGGTAAGGTAAGTTACTTCTTGTAAGTTGTGCTTTTCTAGTTGTTGAAATTACATTGAAAGTAAAATTTGTCGTGTTGGGAATGTTATTTACCATCTATGGATGAAACGTTATGTATTGAGTGATTGTTGTTACAATGCGTATATTAATTGGTATTATAACAGCAATCTCTATCTGTAATTAGCTGCTGCTATCACTTGAGGAACTTATAAAACAATACATCTTGAAAGTATTGCTGAATTCGATAGTTATATTATTCGATATTATCTGTCATTTTACCATTAAATCTCTTTTCGGCGACCATGAAACTTCCCTTTTTGTACCCTGGGTAAGATTGTATAGAGTAATGTCGATTTTATCCTTGCCTTCAACGCTTGCAATCCTTTAGTCGTTTCGAATTCCCAGACGTCTAAAATTGGATTCAATCAACCGATCGGAATCGCATTCTTCCGCGCTTAGCCTAGGCTCGGAACACACTGGGATCCCCCGGAAGTCGAAACCTTGACCCTTTGACACGGCTTCCCTAGCACGCAATCTCTTTTATTCCCTATCCATCCTAGTGTGACCGTCCCCCCTCCGGTCTTAATTCCGACCGCCTCACCTACTCCTCCCCCGTATTATCTGCTCTTTGTCTCTCTCTCTTGTCATTAAGACCGTTTTGTCACGCGGGGCAATAAAAAATACTCCCCCATAATGTTCATTCGTAGGGAATCGATATCCGTATTTCGGCACTCGACCGACCGGCGCTGTGGGCGCTGGCGTCGCGCACTCTCTCGTTCAACCGTTGCTGTTGCCAAGGAAAGTGAAAGGGCATATATCGCTTCTATTTTTGTTAAATAGCGTACGTTTATTGATCGATAAGGGCTTCTCTCGGCGGCTTACTGAGGATTGCGGGACTGTATGGCTTTGAAACGCGGTGGTATGATCCGATCCGACTCCGATAGTTGCCACATGAATGTCAGGTGATTTTCGTTTTCTTTTCCTGTCGAAGACCTATATCGTCAATTAGTGCATGATGGGATAGTATGTGCACGCATTGCTTCGCCGAGTAGTGAATGGATTGTTGAAAATTCGAAACATATGCGACTAGTAGTGCCTCTGTACTTGTTTGCAATTTACTACATTTCGTAGTATTAGTATTTTGGTAGTTTGCGGAAGTCTAGTCAAGGCCTGTCGTGAATCCCTGTTATTTCCTGCTTCATATATCCTAGAGATTTTTATTTGTCAAAAATATTGAGGTGTTATGAAATGTGGCCCTTTCAGCTTATAGAATCTTTAAAGTTAACCCCAAGAACCAATCCTCTACAGTTTTATCGTGTTCTCGATTTATAAATTACTTTTGCTAGAAAACGTGAAACATCAGTTTTCCGGTTATATCAACCCCCCCACGATTAAATGGGGGAAGAAGCATTTGCGTCATTGGGGTTAGAAGTGGTCCTTCCATTAAAACCCTTTTCCCCCATACAACCTTTTTCCAGAGTCATTTCATTCTTGCTGATGCTCCAAAAAACTTTCCCTGGCCGGTATTGATATTTCTGTATCTCTCCCTTGCCTACGTCAAAAGTGGGAGCTAAAAGAGAATCTTCCCATCCCTCTTTCTACTTCCATCCTATCCATCTTCCCACAATGCCTCTCTCCGCTTCTGCTTTTTCAGGGTCACCTCGTCCTTCCCCTTCTTCGTCCTCTGGGCCCTGCCCTTACCGAATCCGCCTAGAGGTGCCTTTGGGCCTATATGAATAATTGTATCCATTCTTCTGTTAATTCTCCTAGTTTTTTTCTTTTTAGTCCATTCATGTTGATGTAAAACGCGTTAGCGAATCGATATTTGAATTTTAATGATAGCATCGGAATAGTCCGACGTGTGACGTATCTGTAAACCTTGTAAACACATTTTGAGTGGCTTGACGTTAACTTTTCAATCAGAGGAGCTGTTTTCTAACCTAAAACCTTTACTATCCAACCTTATCTCGTGTTTGTCAGCTACAGTAATTCCCACTGCTGTTACTTTGTCTCTATCCGATCAATGATATTTCTTACGCATTCGTAAAGACCAAGTGAGTGACATTTTTCAGATTTAGTAACCGATCACTTCTTAACCTTTCACATCAATTCACTCGCGTTCGCTCACGTTAATGTCGTGAATATAATTCGCCTTTCTCTCCAATATTGACAATGAAGTTGTCCCAGTTGGACTATATATTCTGAACTCGCCTTTCATTTGGCTCTCGCGCTCAATTTGTTTTTTTTTACGCGTCTCGGTAAATTTCGGCGACTTCGCGGGACGAATTTTTCATACCGCTGTAACCCGTGCTTATTTAAAAAGTGTTTTTGTTTACATTTCTCTCAAAATGATCGTAATCCTTTCTTTCCTATATATATTCGACGTTTCATGTCATTCATTATTGCCTCAACCCCCAGCGGTTTGGAAATTTTCCCAAGATAAAAAGATGGGAAACCCTTCGGCGCATTCGCTATTTCTGGACGACCGAAGTTATCCCGCTTTGTTTTGCTTGGCTTCAGTTGATATATTCCTCACTCGTTGATATAAACTTGAATAATCGTCTATTTCATATTCATTTAGATTTTTTAATATCTCTTCTTTCTAACACTAAACATATTATGGTATCAAGTAACGAAACATTCATCAGCCCACGTAAACTTCAATATGTGCCAATTTCGACAAGGCTCCGTCCCGGATTCCACAATCTTGTTTACAATAACATTCGCGCTGAAAAAGTAGGTGTTCTGTTGATCGAACTTCCGCGGTCTTTTGCGTCATTTCGCGACTTATCGTCCGCTACCAGTTTACCCCGACTCATTGTTTTTCCTAGGCCAGATCATAATCCTCCCACTCGGCCGTTCTCGGGAAGGGGGCGGTTCAGCAGATGGAGCTGGTGGGCGATAACCCGGCGACTGTGTATTCCACACAGTTTCCCATTTATTTTTCGAGCAATCGCTTTGTAAACTTGGCGTCAATCAACAACCTTTTACTGTTATATCCAGCCTTTTTTCCATTCTTTCTGTATTTTTAACTACGGCTGTAAACACCGCGGTGGTTTTAGAGATACGGAGTCCTTGGACGTCCCGGGGAATTCACGGTAAAGCACGTTTAGATTCATGGGGTGATATTTAGGATAGGTAATCTGTGCATGTGCTTTCTAGCGAGTAGTCCTATGGCAAGTGCGTAGTTAATGAGTATAAGTTTAACCGCTTTTATTCTTCGACTAGTTTTCTAGAAAAGGCTTGGCTGTTTACGTGGAAGAATGCTGGAAACCTTGTTCGGTTCATTCATAGAAAAACATCCGTACTATGCTGATTGGGGACTTTTCGACTTGTGTTGATGAAATGTCGTATTTTGAACCGATTTTGATTAATATCTATGCGGTAAACAGTAATTGAAGGTACCATCCCGCTTAAAACTGCACAAATTTATGTATGTAATTTGTTATGTAAACATATTTCTTTTGACGGGCTTGGTAAACGAAAATTCGTAGGTAGGCAAATCTGAAGTCAATTTTCTGACTCGAATCGGTCAGTTACCGGTTGATGCTAGATCTTGTAAATCTTGTCTTCCTTGGTGATCTGGGCCGAGGCCCGTGTCACCCAGCTTAACTCATCTTTACAAAAATTAACCTGTTCCCCTTTTTAAGGGAAACTAGAGGTCTGGCTCGCGATTTCCCATCTTCCTTCGCTCCAAATTTCTGTTACTGTGGATATTTTCCCGAGGCCGTGTTGAAAGATTTATGTCCCCCGATTAGGATATGTGCCAGGTAGGGTCTCCTCAACTTCGTCAATCCCCATATTCATTTCTTCGATGGAAAATTAATCCTGGTCCTGAAAGTGTGACGGATCAGTACAGGTGCTGCCTCCTTTTAGGTCAGTGTGATTAGAAATTATGAAAGTGCCACTAATGTAAACGCATGGGAAGTGTGCACAGTATCCTACATTCTAGTAACAAACATGTTTTCCGCAGGAGTTGATTAGCCTCTAGACAATTCTTTCTTCCGCATCTAGCACAAGTAGAGTACACTTTCTCCCTTTAAATTGCGGGCTTTTCGTACTTCTCATGTTGGATATGCGATTACCTTGATTGTAATTGTATGCCTTTGTTAGTGAATTCATAGGGCCTTCCCGTAGCCAAATAAATGTGATGAATATTATGTGGAAAAGACCGTTTACGTTTGTCCACTGTTTTGCTTGTTCCGATGTCTCCTTTGACTCCCATTGGCTGGTCATCGCGCTTCGGGAATGTGGATATGTGGGTTGGAGAAATCGGAGCCAAATCCGGAGAAGTGAAGAGGTTTTGGAGAGTCTCTTCGCAGTTCTTTCCGTAGCGGCGCCATCTTGTTCCCCGCCAAACCCTTCGCTCTTCGACTGTTCGGTCCGTTCGCTGGATTTCTTTTCTGGTATAACGGACCCATCTTCTCTTTCCGAGCCAGAATTGCGTCAGCCTCAGAAAGCGGGAGGATGGCCGGGGAGTGTGGTGGACGATAAAAAATATCTTCAAACATCGTTTAGATTGACTTCCGCGTGAGTTGATAGGCGGCTTTTCTCTCGGGAGAAAATTTCTGACTTCCGATCTTTTATTCGTCGACGGCAATTCGAATTTTGATGCCTCATAGACAACTATCGATGAATTCCGTGTTTTTGAATACTGGGTAAAAGTCAACGGATATGGAAAAGGGACCATTTTAAATTTTTATTTCGAGTCCGTACGATCATTGAAATGGGTTTTAAGAAAGTTCTCATGGCTATAATTCTGCCCCCCCTCACACGTTCATTTTGATCGTGCCTTCCGCTTCTTGTAGTCTGAATTATTTTAAGATTTGGTTAAGTTCCGAAGAATTCAAGTTAATGCGCGATGTCTTTTCCCTCGATTATCGCCGTTGACTTAAATTTTTATCGTTGAACAAAACGTCTTTCATTACCAGAGGCTGCTGGAGGGGTTCCAAGCTATTTTTAGGCTGTGACCGAGAGCGAGTGGGTTCAAAGCCGCGAATTTTCGCCGGTACGCGAGCCTCTGAAGGATTCCTGGCTTGTGCATTGTCGGAATGTATTCCTAGTGGTGGCAGTCGGTTATTTTTAATGGATGCAAAGCGCGGGACATTATCACCTCTTCCGCTTTCGCCTTGTCAAATCTTCCCCTAATATCTTCGCTCTCCCCAATTCCGAGAGCCTTTTGTTTTGCATACATCATAACGCCCCGTTTCTCTTCAACCTCTCTCAATCCGTCCACACCCATCTTACTCCATTTTTATTCCGCTCCGATGACTTCAGAGACCTCTTTTGCGACCCCTTCGAGCGCAGGTATTTGCAATTCTCATTGCAGGAGCCAGCATCTCTAGCGTTGGGTGAAAACCCTTGGCCGCGTACGCTGTTAGTCCACTTCGTGGTAGATTCAAACTTTTGCTCCTTTTTCTGGAAGTATCTTTGAAATTGAAAATTGCGTTTTCCTTCGAAGGTATTGCGCTCAGCTTATGTGATAATCGCATTTCTCAATTCCCGCACAATTTGTCTTAATTTTTAAAGTAAATAAAATTCCATTGTATTAATTATACATGCGAGGGAAATTGTCTTGTTTCGATTTGATAATAATGCTCATCCAGTCGGAGTGGGTTGATTAAAACGCGATAAATCGAAACATCTTCCGTATCGATATATTCTTTGTTCCGAATCGTCCTTTCATCTCATCTTAACGATAAAATCTCTTTTGTGACTAATATTGGATTAGGTAGTACCTTGAAACTAGGTCATCGGTTGCTATTTGTCGTACACTACGATTAGATAAGCGATATTCCCCCATCTTATCCACCATCAGCTCTAACTGAAATTCGGCTGTTTCCTCAATTCGATATGCGAGTGAATTTGTGCGAGTTACTGCGCGCGAAAGAGTTGCGAAAAACATAATCGTCGGCGATTCAAAGTCGACCGGTCGATTTTTCATCACAGCTTGGCAACCGCCTCGTCTGGCCATGAGATTATTCCCGCCCTTGGCCGGGAAGGGTGAACGCTTCGTAAGAAGGCCCCGATTTAAATTTCAAAAAGAGTAAAAAAGGGAGCCCAAGTCTTGTGCTAAAGTCTTCTTCTTTGGTGTAGACCCTTCCCGCGAATTTTTTGCCTTTTTCGTTCGACGGGGGTCATTCACTGTGAGGGCACGTGTGTGCCGAATTTCTTTTATCCCTCTGCCCTTTCTCGAACCTTCCCTCGGGAATCTGCCCTTTTTTATGCCACAGTTTCCGGCGTCCGAGGAAGATCCAGCCCTGCATTCATCGGACACGCGCTCCGCGTACTCACTGCAGAGCGGGTTGGACGAGTTGGGCCCGTTTCACATTCGATATTGCGGCCAGAAAGTCGGTGATAATTAACTGGTTTGCCGACGACGTGTTTTCAATCATTCTTTTGTGTTGTAAACAGAAGCAAATCCGAATGTCGGTTATCAAATTGTAATCTCAAATGTTGCCTACGGTATTAATAACTGTTTAATCACAACTACTGATGGAAATGACAATTTTATTCTAGCTAATTTATCTTACGCGTGAATTGATGTGATAATCGGAGCAAATTCTGGAATTGCTTTAATTTGGGATACGTTGTATAATAAATATGGCGGTCATGTTTTCGTTTTGTGGATTATCTATTTGCTTTCCACCTTTTAAACATTGCTGCTAACACACGGTTGCCAAAATAAACAAATAAGAAAAGTGACGATAAGAATTGCTTTCAGCGTCCCCGAACGGTATGTAGAAATATTGTTGTTTCGATTCAAATTCTCTGCTCCCATTTTGTTTTACCCATTTCGCGCCCAATCTGCAAATTGGCTTTCCCGCCTTCAACCGAATTCACAACTCGGATTCTACTACTAGTCTCTTACGATTCAAGTTTGGGGTCCATTAACACATGTCTCTGACCTGCGAATAAATTTAGGCGATTTGGGAGTCATGCATGCACTAGACACCGAATACACTATGCTAATTCCGGCCCTTTCCGTTGCGTCCTTCGCGAAAAAATATCTGGATGCTCGTGTAAGAAAGTTGGCCCTGCTATTGTTTTCCCGCCTATCTGAAACGAGGAGCCACCGTCGCTTTGTCATTCACTATTTATTTTGCCGCAAGAAGTTCAACGTCCTGGATTTCGTTCGCACAAATATATCCAATCTCTTCGCACCTTTCTAGAAAGCCATCGGAATCTATTTTTTCAAGCTTTCAGAACCCACGCTTAGAGATTTCGGAGTAAACTTTCATGGGTGTTTGGGGAGCTTTCGTTGAGATTCAACACAATTCTTACAATACCCAGGTTTGTTTTGAATTATAACTCGCTTACTAAATAGTTCCCTCTTATAATGTTTATGTTTCCGGCCGAAAGAGGAGACCGGTAAATCTGCTTTTCTCCAAGCAACTCGTTTTTAATCGAGATGGCTGTAGGCTATCGTGTGCCTCGTGTTCACGGGTCCTTAAAAACTTTTTCGTCGAATTAGTTGGGCGGGAATTCGCATTGGCTTAGGCGATGGGTTGGTTCATTTGAGACCGTGGGCCATTCAGTTCGTGAAACTTGTTTGAGAACTTGTAACGGTAACCGTGTATGACGTTGCAGTCATGCTACCATTAAGTTTGATTTCAATTGGTTCTCGATTATATGTCGAAGACCTTGTTAAATTTTAAATAAACATTAACTTCTTTAGGTTTAAAACAACTTCGCATAAAAGCGAGAAAAATTCCACTGCACATGGAAATATTAATTATACATGTATGATAAGGGAATAGAAGAAATCATTCAACTGGAGAAAAATATCACTTATTAGAGAAATAAATATTACCTTATATTCTAGAATTCTGTATAAATTTATCCTTCATAGCAAAGGGCGTTGAACTCGGGTGAAAGATGGATGTCACGGACAGGCGGTCGAATGTGAACTGCCAATTGGAAGTTCTCTTCATGGCAAATTCTAGAAGCGAAGCCGGGTGGGGTCACCGTATTCGATGTAGGTTACGGCAGTAAAGAACCTCTCTAGATAGTGTGTGGGATGCGTGCAATGCCGTGGTGATGGGCGTGATGCTTTATTGCGCCCATACTCACGGAGACCATTGTCGTTTCGTTATCCCATTGTTGCTTTCCATTGGGAGGGGGCGGTACCCAGAGAGATGATCCAACTCCCCCACGTCACGAATTGCCCTCCCCCGCGAGCGTATTTCGGCAATAATCCCCCGCCTAGTTGTGCTGAATAGTAAGGATCCCGTTTAGGGGACGAATTTTCGCACAGCCAACAGCTGATTCTCTGAGAGCGGCTTACACGGGTCCTTAAAGTCTAACAGAATGCTAGGCCATTGTTCTCCCCTTGGAAGGTGACTGTGGAGACTGGAACAGCTGTTTTCCAGGAAAGAAATTTTCCGGGGTTTTTCTCCTCCGGATGTCTAGCATTTTTCTCCTGTGAGGAGCTAGACGTTTCGAATGCTAATGTGACATTCACGTTAATACCTTGTGTTTCTCTGCAAATGTCATTCGCGCATCAGGGTGTTCAACTAATGCAGTGATTGTGGGGATTTGCGTCTTTACTGGAAGGATTTGTAGCATTTTCAAATTTGTTTAGTTAGCAATTGCATATTTGAGTTGCACCTGCAGAAATCCTCGAATAGGAAGTATGCCCCCATAGGTGTTCTGCATCCCCATAGCGATCATATATCTTCTGACTCCTCTTCAGCCAATCCAAAAGTTAGCGGTCGAAGCAATTTTCCCATTTTTAGGCCGCGGTTTGAACCTGCTAAACTTCGAGATGGAATCTTTGTTCCCAAACGTCTCGGGTTACTCCTAACGGGTCCACTGGAAGTTTCCAAAAGGCATTATTTAGGTTGTGGCGAAGGAGAAGCAGGTGTAAGGGGTGGTTTCATAACCCCTCCAAGTTTCTTTTCAATTCTGCTCGAGAGGGAAAGCTCTTCCTTTTGTGCGAATGGCCATCGCCCGCACATCGGCCAATACCCCTAACCCCCTGCAGTTAGGGGTGAGATCCTCCCCAGACAGGACTGTTTGCCCTTAGACGAAAAAAAAATCGGTGGACAGTTTCACGGATGCGTGCACATCTTTCGGTGATCTCAGCGGGGGAGTACTTGTGGAAAACTTGCCTTTTTTGCGACCAATAACCATAGGCTACTTCATATGGCACCATTTTAAGATTCTATTCCAAAATGGCGCCCACAACCGGTCTAGGAGAAAACGTTTCCCAACTAGATTCTGCATGAGATGGCAGAATAACAGGTGGAAGGAAAGGAATTCTTTTATTCTTTCAGAAAGGGCGAGCGGGGCGAAGAAGCCGTAATTAGTTAGACAAACCTTATTCGAAAACGCCTGCAAGACCCTCTTTTATCGTTTACGAGTCGAATGTAAAAGACTGTAAATTGCTTTGGAGAGGAAGTGGTTACGTTGGTTGAAAACCATCTTATTGTTAGACCTGGGAAAGCATTTTCTCGCTTCCGTTTTCTTTTCTAGTGATTGCGAGAGGGTTCGGTAAGATGGAGACGTAACAGTAAGGTGGTTGCAGGTAAAATGGGATATCCCGCGAAAATTTGTCCCCAAGTGACAAAGGATGATTAATGGACATTTATCGTGTCATCTTTATTCCTTTGGTAATCACTGCGGAAGGATTCTGATGCAGTTGGGGGAGTTATTGTTGTTAGAGCAAGTGGGAGACGCAGTTGGCAGTTTGGCGAGAGGATTATTTTCTCCGTGATATAAAGACGTGCGCGAGGGGACCTTTTGCCTACCTAAGTGTACAAAGGGAGGGCCTTTTCCAACTCTTCCTCTCCATTGCGAAAGATCTTTCATTTCTGGTCGTGCCTCCCCTTTTTATTCTCGATCGTGCGCGTGCTGCACGCAGCATGCTTACGGTGGAAGTGTTTTTCAATACAGCGATTGAGCAAGAGATTTATTTTTTCGGGTGCCGGCCGGCGTTGTTCACGCTTAGCTACTTCTTCCGAAAGAACTCACGATTTCTCTTTAATTTTTGTCATTTTTTCATCACTTACGTGATCGTTTTCTTTCGTAGTATCCTCCGAAAAATATCATAACTAACGAACTGCATGCAAGGAAAGGAGATAAATATATTTTTTCAGCATTTATTTCTTATTTCTTGCTGTTCCACTATATCTTAATAGTTAACTCGTTATCCTTACAGATGACTTTAACACGAAAATTATAATGGCAAGCTAGTATTGATTGTAGTAAATTAAAATGCTGCATTAGTATGGAATAGGTTATCGGAAAGCTGTTATTATGGCAGTATCCCTATATTTTTCGAATCGTTGAGTTTAATATTACGAGAGTGAAATTTAATTTCGTGATAGATGTTGTTTCTTACTTCGTGCTGCTTTTTCGAGCGTTTACATAGGTTTATAGATCGCCTACCATGTGCCTTTCCCCGACGGATTTTTGGTGAAAGTCTTGGATCATGTGCCATTCTCCGAGCTTTATTAGTTCAGGAATCATAAAGGGTTATCAGACCGTGGCTTAAGATTTCCGTTCGAAACTTACCTCTTGGGCGTATACATGGAGGAACTTGAATATATGGTACGGATCCGCAGAACCTCGACTGCGAAAAGGGACGTCCTATATGGAGACTTGCTATAAATCTTTTCTTCCTCAAGAATGATTTGCTAATATTAGTCTCATCGTAGGAAATACATTGGCTCTGAAAATTTTTTTATAGTCATGGATTGAATTTGACTCTGCCTTATAAACCTAGTTATTGATTCTTGGCCTATCGATCAGAATGTAATTCAGGTTTTCCTTGATCATTTCCGCTCTGGCGCTTGGCGCCCTTTCTCTGTCACAAGGCTGAGGAAAGAATATCACAAGTTCGCATTGGACGGAGACCTTCTTTATACCCCCTTTACTTTATTTGAATAGTTTCATGGATACATAACGGCGCCCTGGGGGACTCGCTAGATGTAATATATATGCTTTTCGCAAAAGTCGAGAACTAATGTATTTTTGCCGATTTTTCAAGTAGACACCCGAAGTGTTAAAAATGCATGATTTAGGATGACCTTTCCGTAACCAGTAACTAACCATCCCATAAGGATCGGATTTGACGGAGAAGGCACTTTCTCGCATCCCGTTCAGCATTTACCTTCTTATTTACCCTTATAACCATTTTACAAGGGGATCTTTCCTCATTTCTCAAAGTCGCACCGTAGGAGTTGATCTTTCTGCGGATTCCGTGGACGATTCCAGGTATTTTCCGCCCAACGAGAAATCCGAGTCAACTTCACAGAAGTGCGTATCTTCGACTCATGGAAGGGGAGGTCCTAAGATGTGCGAGGTGGAGAGAGCGCTGTGGCAAAAAAAGCCGCTCACCTTGGAGTCTCTATGTTCTCGTACCTTCTCGCTGTTTGCTCTTCCTGAAGACATTCTCTCTCCTCTCACCTTAGGGACTGTCGTCTTCAACGGACAAAGAGATCTTTATGCTCCTTCGGTCTTCATACGCCTTTCCTCCGGTTTCCAAAACATCCGGCTTGAAACAAGTGATGCTCTTTCCCAGTACTGCTAAATTTCAACGAGATATTTTTGCGTCGTACATTTTCGTCCTTATGTCGCTTATTGGAATTTAGGGATCGCTCGCCTCAAGTTCATACCTTGAGCTGCGTGTAGGTGAATGTTCCATATTTCCGATTTCTCTTGCTACTTGCGTTCTCCAAGGTGTTGCGCCATCACCTAGTACAGGATTGGTTTCAGGGTTGATTTATTACTCATTTCAACCCTGAATTTTCGCTTGAATTCATCATCTGAGGGTAGTAATTAATTAGACTTGCATATAATTATATTGCTGTCACATATTTAAGTGCTTGTATTTATTTCGTATTGCACTGCGCTCTCACAACTTGGCATTGTTTCGGATTATATATAATATACTTGATCATTCTCTCCATTTTTAATCATCATGATAAAGTTGCCTATATTCGGTGGCTATCCCATGGCTGATGTATAGGGGCAGGAAGTTATCGGGTTTCATGCGTAGTTCATAAAAAAATTCAAGGATAAGCTCGCGAAGGTGGTTCGAGGATCTGGTGTTCTGTTAATAATCTTTTACGCTCGCGTAGTTTGTCTGACTCGATTTCTTTTTCCGAGGTCATTACTTTTAACTTTTTGAAATAACAGCTTTCACCCGTGCCTATTACAACGATCGCTTTATTAATTCAGAATATACAAAAACGATTGCCAATGTTCCGTTTATCTCAAAATCCTGTAGTTGAATTCATCTGAAGATATTTAAATTGTTTCAAATTTCTTTTGATCGAATTGTTTCTTCGCCAGTTATTGCTGTTTGTAGCGACGACTCGGGAAAGTATGGGCCGAAAGGGTTTTTCATAAGCGATGTTAACTCTCGTTAAAGTTTTCCAACCATTGGCGACTTTCGAGGCCCAAGATGTTAATGTAAATTTGAACTTTTCGTTAGCGTCGGAGAATATTTTCGGAAGGTGACTTTCGAAGTCCGTAAAGGTTCAAAATTTTTACGGACTCGCTAAACGGGGAAAATCATTCGCTCACGATAATTGACTGTTGAGAAAGAGTAGCGTTTTGGGGGAAATTAGGGGAAAAGACTAATAAGAAGTTGGCGAACCTCTGGCGTTTCGCGTGGCTTTGGTGCTGAAGATGGTCGAAGGTCACCTTTTCATCCCTCCATTGGTATTCTTAACCCCGCACCACTCTGTATTAAATCTCCGGATCGATGGAAATCATATCTTAAATTCCTCCGTGTCCTCGATGGATGTGACTACAGCGTAATACTTTGCTTAGTTGTGCAATGTGACTATTGCGATTTGTTTCGCTTCTAATATGATTTGCTTGCTGAATAAAAGCTTTAATGCCAGTTGTACTCTTATTGCTTTTGGAATTGCCGTCTTTGGTGTGGTGAGAGCGGATGCAGGTGCCCATGGTTCGGAGGCCCCCTTTTCTGCGCAGATCGATTATAAATACGGTTTACTCTCGTTTCGAAGCCAGAAAGGGCGACCATTCATTATTTTACCGGGCTTCCAGCAGTTTCCGCATGTATCCAGTAGTAACCGGGTGTCATGTGGCCCAAGGGGTGAGGGTCTCCGGGGACTGCGTGGGAAGTCCCCAACGACCAGTAGGTGGAGAGGCGACTGGTACTTCCATGTCGGATTTGCGGCAACTCTAAGACCCCCTAGTGAACGCCGCACTTTTCAATGGGAAGACTTATTGAAGTCCTCTTAAATGTATCACGTACCCAGTAACTTTTTTCGTCGTTAATATTGGCGTTGTTATTGCTTCTGATGGTAGTGGTCGGTAGGAGTGTTTGTTGATAGTTCTCGGCCTCGCGTATTTAATTGATGACGCATTTAATTGCTCCATCAGTGAACGCGAGGTGAAAGGTAGCTTTTGATCATGTTTGCGGAGCGTTGGAGGACCTTTTTACGCAAGAGTTGGGATGGTCAGAACTCGTTTCTCGTTGGATTTTTTTCCTATTAATATGAGTTTTTCTCCTCGATAGATTTTAACTGTCAGAATATCCTTTCCGATAGATACTCTTAGCGGAAGGATGGGGTTGTGGGAGAAGTGACTTTATAAAGTTAGGCGTAATTAGGGTAGCTCGCAGAAGTTGGTAATATTAGCGGAACTCTCTAATTAAGTCGCTATCGCATCGTGTCAGGACGTTTTAATTTCCTCGCTGATTACCGTTTATACAAGTGGCATTCAAAGCATTTCCATGTCATTCTTTTAGTTATTATATTTTCGTAGATAATAAAAATTTTGCCTTCGAAGGATGGCTCACTACTTCGCACTAAGGTGTGCCGATTGTCGAATTGCGTGTAATGATGCAGCACTGACCCCCTCCGTACTTGGAGCCTAATAAAAAGACTTCTTCCTTCATCACCAAACGGCGTCGCTCGTAGCGTTGTCTATTTAGCACAAGCTTTTTTATGGCAGTGCTCGCAAGTTTTCTCCCGTCCAGCGGTCAACGCCCCGATTTCTCTACTTGCTCTTCGTTTTGTAAGACTTCTCCCACTCTCAGTTTTTCCTCAGCCTCGGTTAACTCCATCCAGATTTTATTTATAGAGAGACTCGATTGGTGGCGCTACTTGGTTCGCTTGCCTTCAGCAGAGAAGAGAATATGTTGAAAAAATCCGCTTCTGTTGGATGTCTTATTGAGGCTAAGGACATAGGTGGGAAGTGAACGTTTTTTTGGGCCATGGGATTGTATGGCTATTTCTTTCTGCTAATATGGAGTACATGGCGCCGTTCTTAGGTAATAATTGGCTAGACCCCTTTTATTTAGTTGATGCGCGGCGCTGCAGTAGTCCTCGTATTCAATGGGCAACAACGATCTTATAACTCTGTAATTACGTCAAATTTTTAATGCAATAAGTAAAATTTGTCGAGCACCCATTCCGTATACCCATCAAACCTAATTTTGTAAATTTAAAATACTGATTCCCCAAAGTTCACATAACACTGAAGTCTTTTATTTCAATTAATTTCCCGCCCACTTAATCTTCATCTTAGCAGAACGCTGCCGTATTTTTCGCCAACCCGCCAAAGCCTTTCATATTTCCGTGCGAGTTTTCGTTCGTGTTATACTTTCCGCCCCCATCCAATCAAATAAACATCTCCCATTGTTTTCAAAGCACATTCTCATGCGTCGGCGGGCTGCCCATTGTGATGTAAATTTTTCCTGCACGTCGCAAGAATGTCGGTCTTGCATCTTCGGGACAATTTCTCCTAATTAGTGTTTCGTTTTTCGACCCGGTCGGCAGAAACAGGAATTGTTCTAACGGATAAGTTATTAACGCTGTTGCTAGGAAGATGAGCCACCCACTGAGGATCGTGGAAGGAATTCCTCACCTTGCCACCGAGGCTCATAACCTGTTATGCCATTCATTCTCTGTGATTCCGAGAAGTCTTATGCCCGAATCTTCTACCACGCTACTGTACATCAGCAGTACATTCCTCATTATCTTGGAGGCAAGAATGAATGACGCCAGTTTTTTAGAGGCGATTCGTCTCCCATCGCTCTAACGCCATGTTGGGATTCCCTCCTTTGACCTTCAACTCGTTAAGGGATGAGAGGGAGAAGATGGTATGGGGAGTGTGTTAATTCTCTCGGCACGCCTCGTTGGCTTTCCCCTCGACTATTTCAGCCTCCCCCCTGGAACCTCCTACCCCAACCCTCCACCACGTACCCCCTTCCTCTTCATTCGGCACCCTAGCCGCAGCATAAGTACGTGGGTGGTGGTTGGATGGTTGAATATTTCGGGGGAAAAAGTTATCGCATTCCTAATCCCTTCGATAACTACTCATATTTGGATATTTCAGAAGAGGTTTCAGATCCCGACTTAAATTACTTCGTTGATGATTTGAAGACCCGTAAAGCGCAGCTCCATCTCCTGATGATTCTTCCGGACTTGCACAACTAACACATTGTGAATTCTCGATGGCCTAGCGCTTTGTTTTAGCCTCCTAATCTCCTTCTCCCAAGCTTCTCCACGCCATTGAGCATGTTGAAAATGTAAATGGCGTGAAAGTTCCCGAGCGGAGAAATTCCTCTTAACTTTCTTCCCATTCATATTATGCAGAAACGATTATTTTTTTTTGGGAAATTGAGGATCTCCCAGAAGAGTGCTTGCTGCTATGATATTCCTTTATTAGATGTTTCCCAGTCGAGGATTAAATAAATATCTTGGTTTTGTCATCAAGTTTGCGTCTGTGTCGTCAGCATTCCTTACCATCGAGTCTATCATAGAGATAATAAGAGTATGGGCAATGCAGCCCCTATTTTTTAGGCCTAGATAAGCTATTCCATTTGAACAGATGTGCAGTTGTAACGAGCATTGTCGGACCGGCAGCTGCCGCACCCCGTGAACCCACATCCAGTTGGGGTTCGCAAGTGGTGCCGGACCTCTCGTTACGTATCCTTCCTTTCCGCCCGTTTTAACACCCTCCCCATCTCCAGGTGGGGGCCATTCGATTGTTATCTCGAGCCAGATTTACGTGTTGAGAAAATGCTTCAAAACTGTATTTATCGAGGGACCCGAAAGACAAAATTAGCCATTATGAGAGCTAGGCGATATTGCGTAACCTTGTATTTAACGATTTCGTTACTTTTATAACTTTTCAACCATTACATCTCTTCCTCCACGATTGAAGTAAAGGTAGAAGAAGGATAACCAGATTTGACAATCATTTAGTGCGGCCGTAATCGAACGTAAGAACATAAAAACCGTGTAAGAAAGATTATTACTGACACTCAAGACGTTTAGTATTGTGTAAATAGGTGGGCTTAAGTCTTCGTTTGTCTTGATGTATGGGTCTTCTAGGATGACTGCATCACCCATTGTCATGCCCATCCCTCGCGTCAGCTTCCTGTCCATAAGGGAACCACCCTTTTTTAATCCCTTCCTCATTTACCCTTCTTCCTTATTGGTCAACCTTGAGGAAGGGCATGATCGGATCTAGGTGGCCAAGGACAGGTTCCTTACCTTGTCGAGGACAGCTGGTAGTCAATGAAGGATAGTTGAACCCTTTTTTAAGGGATCCCTGCCAGGGGCTGTTTTCCTCTTGAACCCTATGGCACATGCCATTTCCCTCATTTCTTTCTGTGAGCCATTGAATGAATATATTAGTGCGAGGATACATTTATAGGCAGTGTGTAATATTTGGTGTTATTGTTCTTCATACGGTCAACAAGAGGAATCAGGATTTTTTCATTGTTTCATTTTGATTTTTACACAGGATGTACGTATTAATGTAGATCTTTTTTAATCTTTCCAGACTCATATGCTGTTCATCGATGCATTTCTCCAGAACAACAGGCTGGATCATGTTACGCAAGTGATAGGCTATCACCCAACATATTTGGATGTCTTCCTCCGTACGCAGAATTTCATCCTTCGGGGAGATGGGCCACTGCCATATGACTACCGCCATTTCATTGCTATCATGGTGAGTTACAAATACTGATTTTTTGTTTCTTGTAAAACATGTAGCTTTGGTATGAGGATGACAGTAACATTTTTTCATTATTTTTAGGCTGCTGGAAGGCATCAGTGCAGTTACCTAATCAATCTGCAAAAGCAAGAATTTCTGCTCCAAGGTGGTGATCCAACGTGGCTGAAGGGTCTCTCACAAATACCACAGAAGCTGAGGGATTTGTATGAGATCAACAAAATCCTTGCCCATAGGCCATGGCTACTCAACAAGTCACATATTGAGGTTTGTTTTTTTTTTACTTAAAATCAGGAAAATTATTTCATTTTACCTTTTAATTTAACAATATTTGCTCTTGTTGCTAACTTGCTCATGTCATTTTTGTTTAATCATTGCAGAAGCTGACAAAAGGGAAGGATAGCTGGTCTCTTGCAGAAGTGGTGCATGCCATAGTCCTCTTGGCACACTTCCACTCTCTGTCATCTTTCGTTTTCGGCTGTGGTGTGAATGAGGAGCTGGATCGCACCATATTGGCATCCCCCACTTCTGACGACTCTGCAGCTACGCATGTAGGAGGAAGAATAAGTCCCACTTCACCCACTGCCAATAGTGAACATGTTAATTCCACATCATCTAATGTACGTGATGCATCATCACCCATCCCCACTGGATCTCCAAATTCATCAGGGCGATATGGACCTGTTAGATCTCCTATCTCACATAACGGTAAGTTGGGAAGTCTATTTTATATTGATAAGGACATGGACCCATCTTAATAGTGAAACTATTTCATCTTCTCATGAACTGATTTCTTACTTTGTACTTTGCCCGTTTCTTGAGAAGACAGTAATTTAAAGTCCTTAAGATGTATATTTGTTCTTTAGTAAATCGTTCCCTATCAGCTTATTGTTAGGCTCTTACATTGAAATTCATACTAACATCCAGGCTTTATGTCGGACTTCTGTCATACACATTCAAGATCTTGGTACAGTAGCTAACTGCTCACCTTCTTTCTTAAAGGAGCGGCTCTCTTAGCGAGTGGCAATGTAGGAAGCGGTGAGCTGGAAGCAGTTGGTGTAGAGACCTTGATGCAGAGGATGAAGTCGCTCTCGGAACGAGCGGAAGAATTCTCTGCTGAGGAGAGAAACAAACGCTTCGAGCATGTTGAGTCTCAGAGCGCAGAACTGCTCCTATCTCCTGCTGGGATGCTTTCATCGACTCAAGTCAAGGCCGACATTGGCCAGTTTGTCGAAGATCCCACCTTCCTATATCAGGACTTTGCCAGGCGTGGAGAGATGGGGGACATCCCTACCTTTAGGGTTCAGGTTAGTAGCAAACATGCTGTAGAAATAACTGTCTTCAACTTAACATGTTTTACAACCATGCAATTTTTTATTCGGTATCTAATGCTTTGTCTTTCTTCTTCTGTAGGATTATTCTTGGGATGACCATGGATACTCACTAGTCAATAGATTATATAATGATGTTGGCAACCTTTTGGATGAGAAATTTAAGACTGCATACAATCTCACTTACTACACCATGGGCGGCAGGAAGGATGTGGATACTTCCAGGTTTCGCAGAGCCATCTGGAATTACATCCAATGCATGTTTGGCATCAGGTGAGAATCGTTACTTGCTGAATAATAAGTTTCTAGTTCCTAATAAGTAGTTAATTTATTTATGATTCAAATAAATTCAAGACCAATAATAATATAATGATATTCTTTATATAAACCTAGGCAATTTATGTTTCCTGTTCAACTCAAACTCATTGTTTTGATGAAACTGATTCACTTAAACCTTCTCAAGGTTTAAAGTGAATCAGTCAAGATGTGAATATATTTGCTTACACTCTCTCCTTGAGCATTTAAGGGTTAAACTTTACAAATCAGTGAGATCTTTGTAAAATCCTTAAAGCTAAAAGATTTCATGTAATTTAAGGATAGATTGTAAATGGCCTTAGGAGATCTTGAAAATAACGATTCTTTTACTCTGTTGAATAGGCATGATGATTACGACTATGGAGAAGTGAACCAGTTACTCGAGCGATCTCTGAAGGCCTTTATCAAGTCAGCCTGCTGTTTCCCAGAGAGGGTAACCAAGAAAGACTACGATAGTGTGCTGAGGGAATTCAAGCACAGTGAAAAGGTTGGTATTGTGTTCTCATTTCTTGAATTGTAAAGGATGTTCAATATGTAGAATTGTCAGAACCCTGTGTGCTAATCATTTTTAATTTTTTACTATTCACTCTTTCAATAATTTGGTTTTGAGCCTCTATGTTCTATATTTAAACAAATCTATTGCTTTATATTATAAAACAAACTCCGAAAACCATCAAGTGGCTATATGTATTTCGACTTCCACGAAGTCATCATCAGGCTGAAAGCCTTTGTAAGTTTCTTGATGGTTTTTGGAGTTTGTTTTATAATATATAACAACCGTCAGCAGCAGCTCTACTTTATTCAAAGCTATTGCTGTTAATATTCATTTCCTAAAAATTATTCGAATTGCATTTAATGTGCTTCATGCTTTTGAATATCATTGTCTAATTTCTGTATCTTTTTCTACAGGTGCATGTGAACCTGATGGTGCTAGAAGCAAGGATGCAAGCGGAACTCCTGTATGCTCTGAGGGCTGTGATGAGATACATGACGTAGAGTTTACAGTTGTGGCCAAAGGGTCAGAAGTTGGGGTGCATCGGCTGCAGGGGGACCCATAGCGAAAGAAGAAAGAAAAAGCGTGGCTTTAATCAAAGGCAGTTTGGAACTAGCAAGAAGATAATGTGGTCTCAAGGGAAAGGAAGTGAAAAAAGAAACTGGCCTCGACTGAACTTCTGTCAAGCACACTACCCTCCGGCTCAAAAGGGAAAAAAGACTAATGTGCACAGATAGAAAATGCGATAAAAAAATTGGAAACCCTTGTGTCACCCATAACTTTTCTCCTTGTCCCCAGCTCCCTTTATTTGGTCGAGGTTATTTCAAAGGACATTATTTTCAAGAGAAGGGTTGCGGCAATTTTGAGGAAACTGAAACAATTTCCTCTCCTCCTCTGCCACCTCTGTTTGTAAATGAAAAGATCCTCTGCCAATTGTTGTTTTTTATATAGCCAACTTTTGTCCTGTGATAGAATTATTCCCATCGATGATCGTCATGTCCTTTATATATAAATATATAATATATATATTATAATACTGGCTTTGTGTCCCCCCCCCAAAGAGTATAATGTTCAAGTACGTGCATCCTGTTTTTTAGACATTTTTATTATATTATTATTATTTTTTGAATTTAGTCTGTTTGGTTCATATTGACGGACTCTTCCATCTTGTCATATTATCATTTTTCATGTCTCGGAATGTATTTCATCCATCCTGCGCAAAGAAGTACAAGAGGAACTCTTTCTCCACTTCAGAAAAGGGAACTTTTTAATTTCCCGTTGTCATTCACTAGAAAAAAACTTCTCGATTGTGCGCATCAAATTAATATGACAAACGGGACTTTGAAGAATATTTGGCTCGTCGTGTTCTGTTGTGGAAGTGAATGGCTGTACTGATAATTATAAAAAAATTTAAAACGCAAGGAGGGCCTCACTTTTAAGGAGGGGTGTCCTTGCACCTAACTTTACTGTGGTTATATGCTGATGCTGACCATGTATAGTTTTTTGCTGGTCATTGATTGTGATTTTTTGTGGGTGTGACTTTAAAGAGTTGACCTGATATTGGAAGGTTGTTAAAACAGGATGGTAAAAAGAGTAACGAGTAAGGTTTTTTGATCCCTACTGCCAAGCTGGTGATGAAGGAACCAGGGTCAGTGAACCTGATTACAGGACTGCTAAACTGTGATCGAATCAATGTGAAAACACACACCCACGTACCTCCAAGATAAAAAAAAGAAATATATATATATATAAGAATATAGATATATTAAAAAAATGTTTTACCCTATTGCAGGACGTACTGGGAACTGCTTATGTGTGTGATATAAAAATAAAATTAATATTGATATTAAAATAAACTGGCCTTTAAATTTAGTACAGACCTGCCTAACTGGGGGGAAAAGATTGTGATGTTATTATGGTTTGTTTCTATGGCACAAAACTTTTTAACTGTTGCATGACTGTGATTTGTTGGTCCATTTGATTCTGTTGGCTCCCAAGCTTCACGGTAGGCTGTGTCTTGTACACTTCTCGCTGGTAGCATATCTGCGTTATAATTTTTGGTGGATAAAAACGACTTACTTTACACACCGGTGTGACAAAATAGAAAATGGACAGTTTTTTCTTAAATTTTCAAATTTTACCGTCAATATCTCATTTTTAGAATTTCTTGAACTCATTTTCTGTCAGATTGGTCCATTAGTCTGGATGAGGAATTTATCCTGGTGGCTGATGGTACTTTAAATTACTCAAAACTATCGGATGATAGAATTCTTCCGTCTCTTTCGATATGGATTATATCCATGTATGGGTCAAATGTGTAATCATTAGGGCCACTTGAAATTTGGCTTTTTCTTGTAACTATCAGAAGTATAATTAGAAAGATTATTGAAGTGTTCATTTTTCTAGGTGTGTGAAGTTTTTATTTGATTATCGGTATTTAAATTTTAACTCGATCTTTACTGTGAAGGGATGTGTAGCAGATGGAGAGTAATTGAAAAAGACTTTTGCTACAATGCCTGTGCCAAGAAACTTGGGTTCCGACTCTTCCATTTAGGGTTTGCCAGTTGCCACTTCTACAGAGCTTTTTACTTTGCCTATTTATTTAACACATATATTGCTTCAGCGAAGCTTTTGTGTGAATAGAGACTTGAATTATGTGACAGTAATGTGAGTTGAATAAATATCGCAATTTGAAATACATCTGTAGTTTCATTGTCTTCTCTAAAGAATCCCTTATTGCTGTGCTTCTTGAGTGGCAGTATTGTCCAATGTTTACTTTCGATAAACTTGGGACCATTCTTCAGTAACCTGCTAATTTGTTTTTATGTGGGAATAGGAGTAGAGTTCCAATCTCTAATTTCTCAGTATTATCACCAAATTCCTTTTCTCTGAAAACTTTGGAACTGCCATTTGCTTTAATATTTGTAGTCTGAGATTAGCATCATTCCAATGCTGCTTGTGACTTAAGACCAATTTCTACTAAGTAGGATGAATATCAATCATTTCCAAATTATTTATTAATAACATTTAAGCTTTAGATAAACAATACAAATATCCTCAAGAAGTTTCTTACAGTGATACTAAATCAGTAGGGTCTTTTGCGTACTCTGGTACCAATGTCAGCTGTAGTTGTGTCAAAATCTCCTAAGTAATTTGCTGATGAATCTGGTTAAATTTATGAATGTCATGAGATACCAAATTCACCTTTCATTTGCCTCAGTATTAAGTTTTATTTTCTCTTCTCCCTTGAAATTTTCTCTATCAGACACATGAATTTTAGTGCCAATAACTCAGCAATAAAGCCATAGAAAGAAACGTAGGGGCTGTGGCAACTTCTGTGGTGGAATGCTTTTAAGAAATTCTATTTTGAAAGAATTCCTGGTAATTTTTTAATGGAAAATAAAAGCTAATTCTGCTGCCTTGGGAAGATTTTTTTGCAATCGTGAAAGACTAAGCACACATTAAGATGCAGATTGCAAAAGGGAGTCACGACAGAGATGAGAAAACTTTCACAAATAAAGGTAACATTACATATTGAGCGGCAGAGCAAGGCATGTGCTGCACCATCTTCAGAACAAAATCTGCATCCGTGTTGATGCACACAAATGATGGAGATGGAAAAGAAAATAATACAAGACCCAATGGTCTCACTGATTATAAGTATGAAGGTCTTTGGAGCTAATAGATTTGTTTATTCTTGGAGTTTTATTATCAACTCAGATTAAAGTTACGGAAAATACTGATGTTAACACTCCATGAACTAATTTAAATTAAAACTGGAATATGGACCTTGGTCTTGTAAATTAATAATATTTAGGTATTACGTAAGTTACCTGAATAAGAAGTTGTACAATAATTAGGGTTACCAGACGTCCGCTTTTTTCTCTCAATCAACTATTTTTATACATATTTCCATCTTACACAATCTTTCACCAAGTACTTCAGTATATTTTATTAATTGACATACAAGAAAAATGTTCGAATATTTCTTTTTTTTTTACTCATATTCCATCCTAACTCCTGGTAAAGTATACTATCGTGGGTTAAGACTCAACGAGTAAGTAACACTTTTTTGATTAATTTTTCAATGGATATATATATTTTTTTGTTTTTCGATTAGTAATGGGGGGGGTTGGTCGTGGAATGTCTGCTTTTTTGGAGCATCTGGTAAACCTAACAATAATTATAGTACACTTGAAAAGTGAACTACATTTATTGTATAAATCCTAGTAATAATTGATATATCAACCCCATAATTTGAGACTATGCAACACACACAACATGTACACACCACCTGTAAAAGTAAACAAAATTTTTATCTCTTAACATATGTGTAGCCAAATATAACATACCTTTACATGAATAGTTTGACCTGAGCATTCTGACATCCAAAACATTTTCTGTTAACCAATCCTGAGAAATCAAGAGGAACTAAAGAAATACAGTGTTACACAGACTTGGAGCATCCACAAATGCTATAATAAGAAGTTTTGAAGTAGCATGTCCTTTCTTTTATCATATTTGTATTAATTATCTTCTGTAATGATTTATACATGCATAAAGCATTGCTATCCAAAATCTGATCTAGATAAGACATGAATTTCATCCTTGAAAAAGTATAAACCACATGAAAGTAGACCTCTCAGGGGATAAAGAAAAGTTTTTACTGAATCAAATACTACCTTTTTAGGTAATAGAAGCTGTTTTTCAATTGAAACAGAATATTCATAATTTGATGCAATTAACTTTAGAATAATCATAGCTTTTAAATACTGTGAAAAAGCATTTGGCCATTTATGTAAAGTGTTGCTGTAGTTTCTTAAAATTGTTTGAGAGCTTAGGTCATTTTAAACATGAGCTCCCACCAGTGATAGAACCCAGGACCGGTTTCTCTGAAACCAAACACACTGCCCACATGGCTATCTGGGAGCCCTATAAGTAAAAGAATGCAGAGTTTAAACAGAAAGACCATTACTCAAAAAAGGCAAATTTTGGATTGTTTCTTAAATAACATGTGTAAATAAATTTTAAAGCAATTTTATTTTTCATGCTTGGAGCGTCTTGTTATGCAAACAAACTTTCTTAAAATATTTCAAATTCCCTTACTATCAGATTCTGATCATTTCTTTCTTACAGTTCGTCCTTGGTATTCTTCAGTAATATGAAGAGATTTACCGTATTTGACAGCATATAAGATGCACCCTCATTAAGTTGGTCACTCACAAGGAAAAAAGTTTTAATACTCCGTGCGAAAGTGCGGTACCACAATAACTTAAATTGTTGTTTCTTTTAGTTGTCACTTTTCCTAAAAGCCAAATATTAACACAATCATTGAATGCAATTATGAAATAGGTAGTATAGACCATCAGGGCTAAAAATAGCATTCAGTATTGAAAGTTAACCTGTGGAGGTTGAACCTTCACATATAAGACGCAGGGAAATTTTTCGAGACATAATTTAGGAAAAAAGGTGCGTCTTATATGCCATCAAATACGGTAAGTTGCTGGCTGTGAGATTCAGGTTGGATGGAGAATAGCCAAGAAAATCCAGCCCCATGTGCAACAACAAATCACAGGAAGCATTGGCTGTGGAATAGGCTGTGGTCTAGGCCTGGAAGCCAAAGCCCAGCCCACTGCCCCCCCCCCCCCTGCCAGTGTATTTGGCTCAGGCACATGAATAACTTGGGAAGGAAAGAATTATTCGTCCTTGAAGAGCATTAGTTTCTTGCATAGGGGCGAAAGCCTCTTAAAGTTTTAATGAAATGCTTAAACAATATGCTCAGTCTTTTTGAAGGAGTAAAAACTTTTATTTGTTCACAAATCTCAACGATAAATTACAGTGTGATTTGTAGAAAGTATCAGTTTTGGGAACAAAAATTTGCATCTACGTTTGCGTCGGGTTCAGCCTCAACAATGAATGGGCTGGGCTTGGGTTAAAATTTTCAGCCCATGCAGACCAGTGTGTGGACATTGTCTTGACCATTATCCCTACAGCCTGGACCTCACATCTAGTGACGACATCTTTTCAGGCCATTGAAGAAGCACTTTGGTGGATAGCAGTATCAGAACTGATGAATATGTTCAGAAAAACTTCCAGGAGTGGCTTTAAAGTCTTGACCAAAGTTACCATATTGATGCCTTGCTCTGCTGATGGGGAAAATGTTTAGACAAACAGGGTGACTTTGTTGAGTAGTGAGTACTTGTGCATTATAATGTGAATATAGTGTATGATAACAATCAGTTCACATAAGTAGCAGAATAAATTCTGTCTTTAAAAGCTGTTAATGCCTTTTTTCTGCCCTCATACTACTAATTAACCTTTATTTTAGACGGATTTAATATTCATGGCTCATGATTCATTTGTATCTATAGATACATAATTATTCGACTTTTTGGCGAACAAATTCTTTCTGTAAGCAGATGATGTACAGGAGTTAAGTAGCATTTGAAATCTAGGAGGGGGAATACAAGTGCCTCAGAATAAAAACATGGATTTAAAGAGTAGAGGGTAATCATTGCTTAGAATTCAAGACATAACTTTCTGAGATATATTAGACATATATCTTAAAAGGTGTTAAGGATTGGTGATGGAAATAAATAATGTAATTACAGAAATTAAAAGATGGAATGTGGAGTTAGTTACGAAATTCTGGATTTGTTGCAATAACCATATAGAAAGGAAAATATTCATAAAATGAAACTTTGGGAGAGTATGGGTAATATGGATGAAAACAGTAAAAATCATCTGATCATTTAGCCAATATTACATAATTACGTTAAATTATCAGCCCATACATTCAGTATTTTGTACTGAATACTGACTGAAATAGCACAGGGGTTGAGATTTAAGAACTTAAGCTCTAAAGCAATTACAATAATAAAGAAGTATTTTAATTGTGATTAACGATACATATAAATTTAGGATGATGTCCTTCCCTACAGAATACCAACAATTGACTGCAATTAACTGTAAATTAGTATAACTTTAAAAGTATCTACTAATATTAGTCTGGTTCAGAGATAAACAGACAATTTTGTTTGCCATATATTCTTATTTTTTAAATTAGAAAGCAATGATTTTCAAAATATCGCATACTTTAGACTGAAAATATTCCTACCAATTTGAAAACAAGAATTTATGCGCCTGAATCACATCTTCATTACTGATCTAAAAGGCTCAGCTATTAATGACATCATACATTTTTCTTATGCCTCTCCCAAGGCTATTGCTGCTAACTCCCACTACCCATACTAGAAGTGCTACATTTCTTCACAGTCGTCTGTGTCAGTATTATATCTACAGTTCAACACTTTGGTAAAAGGTGGAACTAAATTATTTTTAATAAGGAATTTGCTACTCCTAATATGGTTGCCATATTGGTCATCAAAACATCGTTGAAAATGAACTAACTACTACTATGTAAGAAAGTAAGTTTATTTGTAAATTCTAGTAAGTAATCTCTCTATAATTCATAAAATTGTTGCCAGTCTCTTAAATTATCTAACCAAGCTTTCTTATGCGATTGTATGTTTTCACGTAACTCATGGTGTGAAGTATTTATTCACATCCCCACCAAAGTTGTGCGCAATGAAACACTTGCACATGAATTCTGCGGACAGTATATTATTACAATCTTTAGAAATAAACTACAAAGAGGAACTCCTTTGATAAATTTTTGTAAATAAAAGTTAGTTATCTCTGAATCATATGATGGTTATGTTCATATTTATTCGTAGCGTTGGATGCGAGAGGACAGATGGCACTGCAATTGTATCAGCTGTTTTCATGTAGGTCACTTCTGAATCAGCTGTTAGGAAAACAAAATATTCTCTTCTTCCTGAATTGTCATTCGACTGATAACATCCTTAACAGAAGGTAAACACTTAACTTTATGGGCTTAATATGATGGATTCGCTTGTTTCCTACACACTTGTGGGTATGATTGGGCAATGTTCTAGTATGATCAGTGCCTAGATCGTGATTCAATAGTAGTATGTTGATTCATAATAAATTAAAATTGAAGCAAAATTGCTCTTAGGTTGTACATATGTAATTTATAAATCTCCAAACTTTATAAAATGTGTTCCCTGTTATTAGATTTTCTATCAGTGCGTTGGTAGATATATGTCTTTTGCACCGTGTCTAGTAATCTAATGT
The DNA here is from genome assembly GCA_947579665.1 of Sympetrum striolatum. Lineage (NCBI taxonomy): Eukaryota > Metazoa > Arthropoda > Insecta > Odonata > Libellulidae > Sympetrum > Sympetrum striolatum. Next base: position 15,155,934 of record OX388346.1, read on the forward strand.
TGAATAGCGAATTTTTAATGCTTTGAGTGGTAAGTTATTCCACTTCATTCTTATGCTTAGTTAAATTTAATCTATGCTCCCCAATCTTCATCAAAGTAATGCCTTTAACTCCGAGTTTACGTAACATTTTTGTTTAATTGTGTCCGTCTGATAGACTTTAGGAATTTAGATGGATGTGTTAATTTTCAAGATGCGTGATTATTCGAGACTTTCCACGAACCATACATTTAATTGATGAAGTCAATTAAAAATTGCCATCTGAAAGATTTCCGAAGCTTTTTGATTTTGCCTCATAGGTGAATTATTGTTTAATAAGCAATGCTCGTAAATTCTAATACGGGATGCTATTTCCGAGATATGTTTCATTTTTCCTGCAACTCTGCTTCGATTGACTAATGAAACTTGATTAATACAAATAAGCTGTCCCTTTAATAACTTTGACCCTCAGCTTTCACTTGACTAAATCAATAATGAGTTTTTTTACCAATAGTTGTTTGCATTTGGATTAAATATATAATATTTTAATACTAGTGATCCCTCGTTAAATTAGTCACTTTAACTTAGAAATGTATGTAAGTAGCACAGCATGAACTTTTGATTCGTATTATGAATGAAGAAAATGATGGAATCTTTTTAATCTATTTTCACTTTTATTTCAGTTTTAATTGAGACATGCTTATGCTAAGGAAATTATCTGGTGGAAACTTTAAAGCAAGGCACATTACCTAATTTCCAGTTAATTGTTGAGATACAAAATTATAAGCTTCAGATCATAATCTTAGTTCAACTTAGCTTGTACAGACCATAACCTTGCATATTCCTTGAATGGAGACTAGATAAGAGGGTAATGATAATATGTCGGAAAAATCAGTGATTTTTCTTCCCTAGATCTTTCTTAGGGAGGATCTTTTGTGTACTGAAAATATCATAATTTTTGATTACCTTAGAATGCATGTATCTGAACAATAGTGATCTTCAGTGACAAATGCAAAGAAGGATTGCATTACCATTCAAAGCAGATTTATGCCTAACAATTGGAACGAGAATAAAGTTCCAGAACAATAGTATTAGAACTATCTGGAAGCCGGTGAAAAAAAGCAGTTGGTTTGGCAAGAGGGAAGCCTAATAAAAATAATCATAGTAGACAACAGCAGCATTGTTTCTGCCAGATTGGCAGAGTTGAGTATGGAAGACATGGATTCTAATTCACAAGGAGATAGTAATATGATGGATATCTCATGTCGTTCTGAGCATGCAGACGGAGGTGATGCAATTGAAAGACAAAATGTGGAAGTACCTGCAGCAGACAATGATGGAAGAATTGAGAGGGTTGGTGATATTGACAAGATTATTCTCGGGATTGCAGAAAATGAAAGCAACATAGTTAGAGATATTTTGACTAATGATGTTGTATCCCAAGCTGGTGACATTAATGATGGTGCTAGTTGCTCCGGGGTCACACGATCACCAAATATTGGGCTAGTTGGATCAACGCAAGAGGGAAAAAATTCTCCCTCAGCCATTGAGATTCCCTTGGGAGATTGTGATCCTAACTTGGCTAGTAATAGGAGCTTAACATTATATAATGTAAGTAATACAAATATTTTATATATATTTATAATATAGGAAAAACTGAGGTTTCCATTGTTTTGCATGCTGTCAGGTCACTCTAAGAGACATATCTGATGTTATGCTACTAAAATCCACGGTTAATGATATCACCATTAATCTTGTGATAATTCATGATACAAAAAAATAGAAAATTATTCAATTTACACCACAGAAATAACTTTTTTTTAACCAAGGCTTCAATGTGTGGCATTATCATCTGGCAATAATCAAGAAAATCACTTATTTTTTAAAATTGAAGTGAATTTTCCATCCATTCTTTGTTTACTACAATAAATTCAGTTATTATTCATCAGGTTCTCTATGCAGCCAAATCATGGTAGTTTTGAAGATTTTGTTCTAAGCAAGTGAATCTCTATGAGTGATTCAGCATGTATGATTTATTTAATTATGGCTCTTGAAAGTTCTTTTATTGGTAATCTAACATCTGCTATAATATGTTTTTGAATCCTGTATGATTGTATGTTGTTAATGCTTATGGGGAAGCTCTCCTTTTGTCCAAATGCCTCCATTGTGACTACACTTTAACATTAAATGCTAAAATTTTCGGCCGACTAACCTTCTTGTACAAGTTGGAGTAAATTGTTAGGGAGAATGGCAGTTGTTATCCCGTTTCAATGGATGTACTGAATGCAAGACACTGCACCACACTTTCAATTTTTATCGATTATTAGTGCTTCTGTCATTAAATTTTGGTGATTTCCCGTCACCGTAATGCATGTAGTGCCATGATGGGTCAAAATCAAGATAAATACGGCAAGAGGATAAAGGAAGCAGGATAGTTTCAGCAGATGCTAAAAAGGATGCTTTCAGTTTCATTAACAGTTCTATTATTTACTGAAATTACACTAATTTCTGTGACAAGTAACTGAATTAGTATTAGATTGTTTTCCTATTTCTGCTCATTATAGGGTATTGTTGGGGACATAAAAGGTATATTTTATCCCACCGAAAAATTGACTTGTTCTGCTGCCGCTCTTTTGTATGTTAGTCCATATACTAGTTTGCCATGATTGATATGGTGAACAAGGGACTTATAAAGAGATATGAAGAAGAAAATTTCAATTTATGGTTGGAGCAGAAGAGGAGACCAAATGGATCAGGCAGGAGGACAAAACGTAGTTGATAGAATTTCACTTTATCAGTAATCCAATATTCTTTAGTTATACACGAATCAGAGCTTCCCTATGGAAATACTGCAAGAAAGCAATTTTCTGGAAGAATTCCTGTAAAACTTGATTTTAAAATTGTTACTTCATTTACTTGCTTAAGCAAGAGATGAATTTCTTTGCTAAGAGGTATATCATAACACTGTTATCAATTTTAGTTAGTGATAGAGTGTTTTTTTTTTTAAATTAAGGCTAAGTGAAATAAAAGCAACAGATTATTGTAAATGTTTCCTTGAAGTTTTGGTATGACAAGGAAGAAAATAAGCCTGAGAAGCTCTGATTTAAGGCATAAACTGTTTTACATGATAAAGTTTTACTTGTAAAAATCAGGATTTTAACATAAGAAATAATGCCTCTCATCTTTTAAGACCTGTAAAATATATTTAATCTTATAGCGTTAAGATATATTTTTATTTATAGAGATTTTCACAATGGTTTTAATTTGGAACGGATTGTAATATAGCCTTTAGGTCTCTCCTATGGTTGCAAAATGATTTTCAGAATCAATAATTAAAATTTTCACCTATAGAAAACCCTATTTATTATTCTTCACTAATATTTTTACATTAAATTGTTAATTTTCATGGTAAAATTTAGTATTGAATTGATCATTTAATGTTATTTCAAAAATGTTGGTAATACACTTTTTTGAATTATTTGAACAAGAAGGTGAGATCAGATATATATTTTTAAGTTCTGAATTTGGCTTACATATTAATGGTAAATATAATATATTCAAGTAAATTAGTTCCATAGGTTTTTCTTCTCAAAAGGAGCATTACTATTTGTTTAGGGTGAAGCTGTTCAGTCCAAATGCAAACCAAAACGAAGCAAAGCCATGATGTCCATTCGACGACAACATTCAGACAAACTGATGCAATGTATGGATCGGATGAGAAAGGACAATTTTCTCTGTGACATAGAACTTGAAGCTGCTGGAGGAATAGTATTTAGGGTTGGTTTTATTTAAATAATTTTGCATGTTTTGGTTGCTGGTACAGTTTAATTATTCTTGTTTATGTCCCTCTTTCTGTGTGTTATTTCTTTCATTTAGGCAATACACTTGAGTATTGAGTTTATTACACCATATTCCCCAGATTATTTTGAATTGTAAATAATGATTTGGGCACAGAGTAACTATATGGAACTTCTGGATAGCTTAGCCTCTTTGCTTTCAGTGAAAGCCGTTCCTCATTCGATTCCATGTGGGAGCCCATATATTGTGGAATTACCTCATCAATTGGAGCACTTTTAAAACTACTAATGCTATGAAATAGTGCATCCTTTCTCTGTTTAATATTCTTTCAAATTTTTGCATAGTTTTTAATCATTGTTAACAGTTTAGGAGAAATCATCTTTTGATCATTATGTCCTATCATTTAAACTTATTATTATTTAAAGAAATCAACTCGAGTGATACTTGGTGGAACTTCATTATTTAAACACCAAAAATAAAAATACACAAACACACTTGTACCAATTCCACAAAATTTTTAATGAAACCGGTAAACAGTTTCATTAAAAATTTTGTGGAATTCGTTCAAGTGTTTATGTTTTTTTATTTTTGGTGTTTTTTATTATTATTTCTTCAATAGAAACAGGAGCCCCCAGTTATATATGTTTTGGAAATTTGAATAATCAATCACAAATGATGAGCACAAACACCCCAGGACCTCAGTTTTACTAAGCTAGTATGCTTACCATTCTGTTGCTTTTGTCAGTAAATAAATCTAATTATATCATGAATTTGAGTGAACAGAAATTTTCATTTTCCTTTTAAAATCAGTTTCAATAACGATTTTAATTTTTGAAAGAAATTTATAAACATAAATAATATTGATACAATCAAAATATGAAGATTCCTGATTGTCCACAGATTCCGTTGTTATAAGTTTCATATTATTGTATGCTATTAGGTTTTATGAGGACTTTATAAACCATTGTTTACCTTGATATCTACTGTCAGGAATTTTAAGGGACATTTTTTCCTGAAAGTTTTTCGAAACATATGCAAGTGTTGATTCAAGCTGACTATACGATAATGGTAATCCATATCACATAGTCCCAATCCTTAATCTTCATATCTTAATCCTGCTATTTTTCACTTCCATTTATCTTTGTGTTTCAATGAAAATTCTTCCTTGCGTAAAGTAAAACATCGTCCCCTCATTCTTAGTTCTAACATTATCTCTATAAATGTTGTGAAATCTTGAAATAATACCACTACCTTGTCATTACTTAACTGATAATGCTATATCATGCTATATCTTTGTAATTAATTAAAAAATTTTGCCCTCTGTTCATGACTTTAATGATTGTAATTATGATTTTTGATGGCATATGGTATCTTTTGTCTTGTTTTGTGATTTTTTGTTTATTTTCTTTTTCATAAATCTTTTTGTGTCCTTTTAATAGCCTAATACCCCAGAAGCTGTAAGTTGCTTTGTAATTTTATTATTACTATTGCTATTCATTTTTATGAAATTCTCCATATTGCTTGTCAAATCCAGAAACCTTATGCCTGGATTCATCTTGAGCTAAATCCTTCTGTTTATCTCATTAGGCTCATCGCTCTGTTCTGGCTGCAGCTTGCTCATACTTCCGAGCGATGTTCTCTTCTGGTCTCATCGAAGGAAAGGAATCGCGAATTAAAATGGTTCACTTCTCTCCTCAGACAATGTCTACCATTTTGGATTTCATCTATACTGGTTAGCTTCTTTCTTTGAGATATTTCCTAATTTTAATTTGCTCTTATGTTTATTTTTTGCTGCTTCATGGAAAATGTTTGCATTATTAAATATTACTCATTTAATATTACATTTGAAAACTGGTGGAGGTTCTTATTGTTTGAATATTCATTTCACAAATTTTGAAGCCCATAACTGTCTTATTTATTGAATATTTTTGTACAATTCTTCTTAAATATATATGAGCTAGCATCTGAGCCACTACTGACTCAAAGAAAAAACTATATTATCATTCTTTTGCTAAAGGAAACGATTTACATTTTTCTTTTAGGTAGTTTCTTAGGGATATTTTTACTTCAAAGACATCCCTCTAATTTAGAGAATAATGTGAAAACCTTAACTTAAATAACTGCAGCAGTCACCTGCTGGAAATAAGAATTGTAGAATTGAGGTGCTTGTAATTGCTAGCAAAGTAAAGTTAGGTAAATTTTGATCCGCTTCTGAACTTGAGAAACTCATCAAAGTCGTAGATAGTTTTCATAGAGGTGTGGTTGCACCTACTTTGTATTATGGCTAAAACAGGGGGGTTGTGGATAAGATTACTTGTATGTGAGGACAATTGGTGGGCAAGAGTATAGCAAATACAGGTGAGAGTCATTAATAATCCTGTAATAAATGAATGTGCAAATACATTTAGGAATCCAATATTTGTTATAGTTTAATTAGAAATTATATATATATATATATATATATATATATATATATATATATATATATAAAGTACATTTTATTTGTTGGCTCTGCTGTGTGTGTTAACATGTTTTATGGAAAAATATTTTTATTTTGTAAGTATCACATTCTATTTGTTCTATTTAGCAATGACAAATATATCTATTATTGTAAAACTGTATACAAACGTTTGATTCTCATGGAAAATTAGTGTGATATTTTCCAAGAATTGTAAGTATAGGTAATTATACTCCTTTTGATATGCACTACCCAAAGATGAGTCAAGAAATCAGCTAATAAATATGCTGACATATGAGGAGTCGAAATCAGATCCCCTAAGCCATGCATATTCTTTACCTTCACCATATTCTTTAGCTGCCATGCCAGTATAATTTTTACCAGATCTATTTTTGTTTAATTTTGTACATCATGCTAGTTGATTTAGGTATGAATTCCAGTCATACAAGGGGTTTTTGCTTATAGTTTATCATTAGATGTACATTTGTTAATTTTCTCATCCATATTCTAAAAATATCAAATAATTTATTAGGGCTGAAATAATAATTTTTTCACTTTATTTTCAGGAGACTTGCAGGTTAGTTTGGAAGAAGTTCAGGAGTTAATGGTGGTAGCAGATATGTTACAATTAGAGGATATAATTGAAGGATGCAGTCAGCTTATGCAGGATGAAATGGACCCAACCAATGCTCTTGGAATATATAGGTAAATGTTTTATCATTGTGCACTAAGTAAAAATTTTAATGCATCTGATAAATGTTAATTTTCAATTCATCTTCCAACGGTGATTCTCAAAAGTTTTTCATGGTTTATCGTATTTAATTAATCTAGGAAAACAGGGATAAAAAAACTGCTTAACTTATAACATAATGTGGCTGCAAAGGAATTTATGCATTTTAATTTTATGTATGTTTGTCTCTAGTTTCAGTATATTATGTAACATACCTACCATATCAACCTGTGAATCTTTTGTTTTTAAAAGTTGTTATTGTTTTGAAGGGTTACATGTTAGATTATTCTAGTATGCTATTTTTTTGTTTTTACTATAAAAAAAAATTGGTCTTGTTTACTCTATATTCATACAGTTTATGGTGGATCCTTATTACTTTGCAAGTTTTGCCATTCATAGAAAATATGAAGATATATATCAGCAAATTTAATGAAAGGTTGTCTAATAACAAGTAATAATTCTATTCTAAACCAAAGGGAAGTTATTTTTCTGTGAGGAAATCAATAGTTATACCTGCATATTGAATATCGAAGAAAATAATTTTGTGATGTTAGCATTATGGAAAATATACAATTATATAATTTATACAATTCACATTTCAATGAACAGCAGTAACTTTATTGAATTTTGATTTCTATGATCTCTATTTTCTATTGATCTTTCCCATTACAATGGTTATATTAGTTTCTGATTTAATTATCAACAACTTTAACCATATGTTTAGAGAGGAATACCAGATTTCAATTTCAATTTCTTTTTTAATTGTGTTGATTTCACCAATAAATCCATCAGATATAATTTGATTTTATTGTTATTTCTCTCTAGTGGCTAAAATAAAAAAATACTCTATGAATATAGTAATATGTGAAATATCTTACAGTAAAAAGAAATAAAATATGAAAGAAAGAAATGTTATTACTTTTGCTGAGATTTGAGAAGGAAAAGCTATTATATACAATGTGGAAAGGTGTTATTTTTATGTAGTTTTTCCAGCATTTTGTTTCCTAATAATTATTTTAATTCTATCATATTTTTAAGCCCCCAGAAAATCTCAAAAGTGGTTATATTTGATTAATTGTAAACACTATTAAGTGTTTTTTTAGAGTCTTTATTTTAAAGACTATCCCAAGTTAAAAATTTTATTTTACTAAATAAATTGATGAAATTATAATAACTCTGTATAATGTTTTTAAATTTTTAAATACTTGCAAAACTTTTAAAATCTTATGCATATTATAAGGAATTATTGAAACTGCACCATAGATATTTCTAATGGAATATATCAGAATACTGCATATAGTAATTGAGTTTCGTATTTACTTTGAAGATTTGCAGAAGCCCATAACTGTACAGCTATGTCCAAAACAGCAGAATCATATGTGAAACAAAACTTTGTTGAAGTTGCCAAGGGTGAGGAGTTCTTATCCCTTCCCCTTCCCATTCTTACACACTTCCTCTCATCGGAGGGTCTTGAAGTGGACAGTGAAATGCAGGTAATTTTCAATCACTTGTAAAGTTACTGATTCCTCCACTTAATGCTTTCAAAAGTAATTATAAGTGAATTTTGCCCAACAGTTACGAAGATTTACTGGTGAACACCTGGTACATTAGTTTTTCATCTGTGCATAAATGAATTGTTTATATCTTTCTGTAATTCTCATTGCCTCTGATATTTTCTCTCCTTTAGGTCTTCGAATGTGCGGTCAGGTGGCTATTCCACGATCCTCCCCAGCGCAGGCAACATGTCTTTGAAGTGCTTAGTCATGTGCGTTTAGGGCTTCTACATCCTGATCTCATGTCTTTGAGAGCTTCATCTACCATCTCTGGAAAAGATCCTCCTCTTGGGGTCGCTCTTGCTTCAATTCGGATGGAAGTTGAAGAAAGGGTCAGGGGACAGGTAAGTGTTTGGTGCCTGCAGACATCAGTTTTTCCCTTGTTAAAGATTTTATCACTGCTATATCCCTTTGTGATTTAACTCTTCTACATTCAGTCCTATTGTTAGAAGCAACATTGAACAGCCTCTTAAGACTTGCATGCAGCTTTGACATTGCATGATCTCTTCATACCTTTCAATATAATATCCTTTAAGTGTTAAATTAATATTTTGGGTAGTCAGGCATTACAAGAGAAGACAACTATTTAAGAAGAGTAGGTTGCTTCCTTAACCAGGGGGTTTCTATGCAGATTTGGGATAATCTGTATCAGATGTGCTTACTGAAAAGAGCATCTCTATGCTGTCACCAGTTCATTGGAGCATAACTTGTATATTTCTTGCTTAACTTATCATATTGTTTTCTAAGTTGCTTTTAATATACATGGAATTTGCCGTGATACAATTTCTCTGAAAATCTGACTTTTCAGCTGTTTTCCTTTTTTAATAAAGCTGTGCTGAGTACTAAAACTGAGATGGGAAAAATCTCTGATCAGAAATAATAACCAGAAAAGTCATTGTATGAAAATACTGGTGCTAGAGATTTTTGAATTAGTACTCTTGTTGTATTTATTATGGAGTTCTCTAACATTAAAGAATGTATGTGATAATCAGCTTGCTGCTCTCAACAATCATCATTGTTTGATAGAAATAAATTTTATGTCAACGAGCATTTATAAATTTCTGTATCATGTGATCATTGTGAAATTTGATATCAATAAAAGGTATAAAAGTAAAAAAATTAAGAAAGATAGAAGACTTTGGTAATATTGTGTGGATTAATTTTAGTTTTCAATTTAGATTGTTCACTGATGGCCAAAATGTAGGTAAAGAGCACTTATATTTCCTTCATAGCACAAAACCAGATATGAAGATACCCCAAGGCGTGGAGCCAAAAAGCACATTGTTGTACTTGGTGGTTGTCGGCGTGAACCAGTTCCTTCTCCTTATCGTGCATCAGCTAGGTCTTCTCTTTCATCATCATCATCTCACCCTGGAGAAGTCTTGTGTGCTGCTGTCGAGGTTTTTGATGTTTTTCATAAGGAATGGTTATGGCAAGGGGGTAAGTTAGATGGTGTAAATTACTCTATTTATTAAACAATTAGATGGTGGTGTGAACTGTAACTTCACGTAGTGCTATTGAGAAATGAAGAACGTCTATTATGGCCACCAGACTGCTGTCTAACTGCGGCGAAAATTGTAATAAATAAATAAATATTATTCTATACTAGCTGAAGTGCCCGTTGATTAACGGGGAATATACTAGAAGTAGATTAAGTATATTTTTCCGCTTTGCTCAGAATAAAATCTAACATCTACTATATTTGCTTAATTCAATGGAACAAGTAATCCAAAAGCAATATTTTCCCTGTAAATACCAATATTTTATCAAAGTTTGTTTCTTAAATTTATATTCAATCTTACGAATATGAATATTTACAGAATTTTTTTTATCTAACTTGTCTTGAGCTCTTTCTAAGATTGTTATTCATTTCATTTTCATTCAAAAATATATTTGCAGCTAAAACCGGCCTTGGTGGCTGAGTGGTTAGCTTGCTTGCACGGTATCGCTCCAACCCCACGTTCGAATTCACATTCCCAGGTTTGAATCCCGGCTAGTTGGATTTTTCCGATTAGGGAATGGTCTTGTGTGATTGTTGTTGTTAATACATACCACTGTAAAAGTTCAGAAAATGGATGTTTGTGGGGTATATGAAATAAATAAATAAAAAGCTAAACATGCTTTTAGACTGTATGGTGTGAAGGACATGAGTCCTGCACAACCACAATTTACTTGCCAGTTGTATACGCGAGTCAAGTTGTCAGTCTTGCAATTGGTCATGTCAAAACCTACCTTCATTCTTAATCAAGTCACTTCACGTTTTAACTTCCTCATCTTCTCATTGTTGGTCGTTATAGCCAGGTTTTCATGGGGTCGAGTGTATTACCAATAACTTGACAATTTCTTACCAACTTTCTTACCTTCTTTTTCTAACCATCCTAACTTTTTTTGGGATCGTAACGAAGACGAATGAATACTTGAAAGTCAAGTGCATGACCAAGGACCACCTCAGTCGTACACTTGACCAAGTGAGAGCCATTGGTCGAGTTATTGAAGGTCATGCACCACTCTCTCCCCAGATCGGATTGTGAACCCTCAAGAATATTATGTGAGCGACATGGGTCATGCACGACTACAACTTACCTGCCTGTCGTATACGCTAGTCATTTTTCCGGTCGTGCAATAGACCATGTGAAACACTTATCATTGTAATATGACTAAATTCCCAAGCTATTCTCAAGGAAAATGCATGAGCTCGGATTCAACAATGGGATTGGTCGTCAGGGGGATGAGTTGTTTACAACCTCGAATTTTTCATATATTTTACCAATATTCTTGCAAATTCAAATCGTAAGTAAGATTCAACAAATAAAATAAGAATCCTCATTTGATTTTATTTCTTTCGGTGTTTGTCTCGTTAACGTGCGACTATTCCTTCTGATTTAATTTTGCAAAAGAAATAAACCCTGCATGCGATTAAAATGTGTTTTATGTATATTCTTTATAGAAAACTATCTGAGCGATCTGGGTTCGAACCCTGTAAAATTGTTGAATTAAATGGCAACAATGATTCCTTCCAGGTCATAGAGGACACACATATAAAGTTTGGAGCAAATCGGATGAACAGTGTGGCCTCTAAGACAAATCCACCCACCCACAAACACACCCACAGAATTTCAATTTTATATATATGGATGGGATATTAATGAATCATAATCATCATCTGTAATCTGTTACTGTAAATATTCTGATGATGTTGATTATATTGTGCATGTAATAATTTACCTCAAAATTGATAATTTACTCACTGATGTGCATTTTTTGAATATATTCATTTGGTTGTCAGTTAGAATAAATCAATAGTTAACTTAATGAAGGTGACAAAATAAAATCTTTCCTACATACCTAATATACCTTATGGCCTGTCAGGCTGTAACTCTAACCAGTTATTTAGCTGCCACAATACTCTGATTATACTTTAATTACACTCTGATCAAGGATGTTTCTCACTCTTTTAGTCTGATCCAATTGACACTTGGTTGTGTAAGAGTGTACTTGACTGATGAATAAATGTTCTTGCTTGGAGAGTAAATCATCATTTAGTCTATTTTAAATGCAGATATTAATCGATTTGAAATTATTTCAAGTATAAAAATTTACAGTTATGGAGGGGCATAAATGTAAGGTTGTATTAATAAGTATGTCTGTACTTAAATAGTAGTAATAGAACATTATTCATATTCTCTATCAATCAAGTCTAATCAGAGACACAACCAATGTGAATTGTTCAAATCATAACATGCAATAGTAAAATCAATTTCTTGTCATGTTGACCCAAGATTTAACTTACCAGTTCATGATGTATTTTGTAGCTGTAAATTTTATATATAATTAACAGAAGAAAATTATAATTTTATGGTATTCTTTGATATTTTAACCATTGCTGGTTTTGATTTATTTATCCTAAGTATAATGAATCAGAATTATTTATGCCATATGTTGTGTCATGCATTGATATTTATTGATAAATGTTTTGCAGCTGAAAATGTGTAAACTTTCATTAAAGATTCAAATTCTGGTGATGCCAATGGACGGGGACCTCCACCATTGCTCAATCCTCGAATCCTTCCTGGTGTCTCAACGATAGGAGGCATAATTTATGTAGTTGGGGGAGAATTAGAGAGTCAAATACTTGCCAATGTAGAAGCATTGGATGCAAGAGCTTGTATTTTGGGTAAAGGTAAATATTGAAGCCTCAAACTTGATGAAATTGTGAAATTGCATTTGAATGAAAATATCCTACTCTCAGTTGGCGTATGCTGATTTATTTTTCATTATTACCCTTGCGAATTATCAAAGAAATTTATATAAAATTCAAACAAACATTTTAAGAGAGATTATTATTTTTGATAGTATGTAATCCACTTGTGTCATGATGACATAATTATGAAATTCGTGGGAGATTTAACATAAAAGTCTCAGTAAGCCTAATTCCAGTTTCTTATCACTCTAGGAAAAATTACCACAAGAAGTTTTTAATAATTTATACATTTTTATATTTATTATTTATGTAGATTATGAGCTCTGTGAGGTACATATTTAGAAATATCAAGGAATCTAGTTGGACATCAATACATAACGTTTCTTTTTGCTTTTTATCAAGCATTTTCTGATTTTTAAAAGTTATTAAGTCCTGTAATAGATTACAGCTAATACTATCTTAGCATAGAATTAATCGAGGTCATTGACAAATATTCACTGTATTTACCTGATAATTTAAAAATCTATAATTTTCAAAAGAACACAGAAAAGAGTTTTATTAAGTATACTTTGAATCATTGCCTCCTCAACAGATATCTTTGTTTTGAAGTTTGGTATTTGTAGAATTAAAGATCCAAACTTGTGCAACTGAATTTTTTTCAAATAATTGAACCTGCAGTTAATTACATGTCCTGTTAATTTTGTTGAATTGATGTTGTTGTGGTTAGGATTAACTTATTTCTTTATCACATTGTCTTAATCAAATCCTAACTATGAACCCAAGTGTGACATTTAATAGTTATTATTATTATTTTATTCAATATGAGATTCCTGTTCATAATTTTTTATTTACTTGTAATTGTTTTGCATGTGAATGTTATTCTTCTTAGGAAACAAGACTGTTGAGAATGAATTGGAGGGAAGGTCAAGTGAACATGCTGTAAAAGCAGAGAGTGGGTGTAGAGAGAGCCCAGACGGGTGCAGAGTGCTGGATGAAGTGGAGGTTAAAGAAGAAATGGAAGAGGAGTTAACAGAGAAGGTAGGAGAGGAAGATGAGGCAAGAGAGGAGAAAAGGAAGAGTGATGAGGGACTCAGAGCCAGAAGGAAAAGAAGTAAGTAAAAAAGAAAGGAAACCAAAGCAGAGCACATAGTAGGAGGGGTGGTCATAATATTTTCACTATCATCTCAAAAAAATTAAGCTGCAGCCATGAAATTTGGTGGTGGTGTTAGTCTGTTTCTATTCATTCAACCTTCAATGTGATACATTCATCCCAACAATGGATCACCTGATGAAGACCTTGGTTTTAGAAGTCTGCATTTTGGTCTGATAGCCCAAAGCAGCAGCATGTGTCACGGTGTCATGTGTAGAATGAGCTGGGATGTTGAATGGGTGTGAGTAATTGCATTCCCAGCTGGCAGTTTCCTTTGTCATGTACAAAATGCTACGAAGGATGTTGAAAACTGATCTAGGACTAATTTTCACTTTTTCTTCTATCACCCTGATTGTGATATGCTGGTCATTAAGCACCAGGGCTTCCATTTGTGTTGCAATTCCTGATTCTTCACAGGGAGATGTTCTGCCACTTTGTCCTTTGTCATGCAAACTTGTTTCACTGCACTGGAAGGGGCTGTGCGATCAAACCACTGTGTCATATGATGATGTATTGTTGCTGTACACATCAACAAACTCAGCATGGATTGTGGAATTGTATGGTTGCAGAATTGTTCCCCTTCTAAGGTAGAAAATGATTTAATACATGATACTCCGCTTTAAGGCCGGGTGGCCACCAAATGCAAAGCGAAGCTAAGTTGAGCAAAGTTACGCCGAGTGGACTACGCTTTCACAATCGAACCTATACTTTTGAATGCAGCTGTGGCCACTGGATAGGAAGCGGAGTTGAGCTGAGAATTGCGTCCCACTCAGCTTCGCAAGGCAAATCTTCTGAACGGTCGTGGTTCGTGCTGAAGGGAAGTCAGCTTCCCCCTCCACCACTCTCAATGCGATAGAGGTGGAGGGGGGCGTCTGCTTTCCTCGGTAGTGTCTAAATTGATATCAGTGTGTGAAGGATTCACATTCACAAGTGTGAAAGGTGTAATTAATTCCCAATTGCAGCTTTCTTTCAGAAACAATGAATTCTTGATGACCGATTCCATTTCACAAAAAGTAATCACTTTCAGTCAATCTATGATAATTGAGATTGGACCACCTAATCTAATTACTTCCAATGTGGTTACACTTCAATTCAGTCCTAATTTAGGATATTCACTCATCTTAGCGAAATGCAATAATTGTGAAAATGTCGTCTGAAAGGTTTACTACAGCCGAGAAAAATTTTCTCGTAAATTTAATCGTTGAACACAGGTCAGTTTTTTTTATTAAAAAACTAATGCTGTCATGTCAGCAGGTAATTGTCTCAGATAGGAACACCAGTTTAAAAACCATAGCATTAAAACCAATAACAGTAGGATATTCATTTATACAGCATTAAAAAGAATAAAAACATGACCATTTGAAGTAGGTTAAAAAAAAGTTTTGTGCTCCTCTCTGAGGTATTTACCCATCGGCAAAAGTTAGACATTGGATGAAAGTGAAGAAAACTTTAATTGCCATTCTTACATGAGTAAAGTGATTAATTTTTGTGATGCCCTTTATAGAATAATTTATCTACGTATTGATGTTAAACTAAGAACTATTTATACTATCTGTTCCATCATTACAAAATGAAAAGTGTACTCGAGTGTTGTACAAACGTAAGGAAACGTATATGCTAAATGAAATAGATAAATTTGTGTCCAATGGCTGTAAATAATATCTTAATAAAAGTGTGCCGGCATAATTATTAAAACAGAATCCATATTTTATGGAAATTCCGTGATTTAACCATAATATCAGAGAATTAAATTCTCAGACAGCAACTAAAGGCTAGATCTTACGCCAGCTTGTTTGTTTGCAAACAAATCACTTTGCTCAGCTCCTATTCCAGTTGCCGGCCCTCGAAAACTACATTTAGCTCTGCATCACTCATCAGCTCAACAATGCTTCGCATTTGGTGGCTACCCAGCCTTAGAAGGGACTGCTCCATTTTGTTTTGCCTCCTCTAGCAGCATGCTATGGCACTGTGGCAGGTGGATAACATTATGTACCAAGACTAGAGTCAATTTTCTCAAGATTTTCACCTACCTGGAAAACTCTGTTCTTCTGGAATACTCTGTTGTGTATCAGGAAATATGGCGGATAACCAGGAAAAATAGATATATTACTCTCCTTACAAAGGATCATTCCATGAATCTTGTTTTTTGCTTCTTGTTACTTCAGTAAAAATTCCCCTGAGATTCCCCCACATTTCTATTATATCCTTTGAAATTTTGTTCATTTTTAACTAAAAACTTAATTTCCTTAACCTGCAAATAAATTATTTTGGTCGATAATTATTAATTTTTAGAGAAAAATCCAATCAAATTCTGTCTTAAAAATTTATAATCCAGATCAAAATTTCCTCTATTTTTAATTAATTTTTTAGCACCAAATTTTAATCATCATTCATTTTTGTCAAAATAATTTCTTCTAAAAGAAATTAAAAAAAAATCTTTCTTAAAAATTTAATATTTCAAACAAAATTTGCTTAATTTCTTACCAAAAGTTTCAATTACTTAACACAAAAAATATTATTTTTGTCAATAATTATCCCTGCTTAAAGAAACTATGCTACCATTCTTACATATAAATTATATCAATCAAAATTTGATTCATTGAAAAAAATTCAATTTCTTAATGCAACAATGAATTATATTTGTTGATAATTATTACTTTTAAAACCAAAAAATCATAAGACTTCTGTCTAAATTATATATTATTTTGATCTGATATTGCTTAATATTAGACCAAAAATCTTAATTTCTTAATGAAATTATTATTTTTATGTTTAGTTATTCCTTTCAAAAGGAAAAATCCTTTCATTTGTACTTAATAATCGATTTTTATGAATTGAAATTTGCTTCTTTTTTAAACAAAAGTCTCAACTTCTTAACACAAAAATTAATTATTTTCCTTTATAGTTATTCCTGTTTAAAGAAACAGTAATGGTCTAATTATCACTACATGTCTAATATTTGCCTAAAATAATATTCCTGTGCAAATATGGAACACCCTGGAAAAATGAAAGCATTACCCTGGAAAAACTGGAAAACTCAGGGAATTTCTTAATCGCTGGACAGCAGACACCCTAGTTTCTACAATACCAAAAATTAAATGTCTAACTTTAATATTTAAGAGATGATAATTAAAACTTTATGACTTCCCCTCTTAGTGATGACAGATCATTTTATGCAAGTGCCTTGCATAAAATGATTCTCTCTCTCCATAACTAATCATTCAGACTAAAATAAAGCAAAATAACTTAGAAACAAGATGGAATAAGCATATGAAATCTCATCTCAATTAGCAAAATCACCTGGCACAAGCCTGTTCTCATTCTTTTAGTATATTATGAGCTTATCTGTTCGTACAGTAGAAACTCAGTTATAAAAAGTATGGCATGTAGAAAGAGTTGCGTTATAGCTAGTGATTTTTTGGACATTGTCTGTCTCACAGTAAAATAGATAGGGGTTCACGTCCATCGTGATGAGTGGTTATTTCTAAAGTATCAATGAGTGCCACGGATCTATAATTGCCTAGCAAGAGGCATATCTCAAAATTGTTAATTGATGTGAGAGATTAAGCCCAACCAGCAAAATCTGAGGTGTGTTATATTTTTAAAGGGCAGAAAAAAAATTACATGCAAAACTTATTGTCACCTAATTCATGCATTTGTTTCCCACAACTCGCCTCACCTTTCCTTGTCAAACATGCCTCAGGGAGCTTTGATTAGAAACTTCTTGCAATTTTCACTCTCCCCTGTATCCCTCTGTATATCTTATCACCTTGTCTCTTTTTGGCAATGACCCCTCTAGTCAGTGCTGGAATTTTGAATTGAGTTCCCATCATATTGGCTTCTGCCCGTGGGATTTGTTTTCATATGAAACTTGGTACCAAATCGTGTGATCCAAGGTGGTTGAAAATATAGCAGATAAAAGCAGTGCTGATTCAAATTCCCAGAGTAACCCCCTCTCTCATGGCACAGTAATTGCTTATGAAGCACATGAATGAAAAATATCTTGAAAAGCAATTTCACATGAATTAGGATTTTCTTATGATATACCATTATTTTTCGACGGTTATTGAGCAATAAATTTCCACATTTTATATTAGAAGATGAGCTTTGGCTATGGTTTATGAATCAATGAAATAATATTTTTGATGGGAGCATACTTTTATACGCAATCTGAAGCGTTTGCGTAAGGATTAAAAACCCTATAGTTCCATCCATAAGTACTCTCTCATAATTATCCTTTTCATTTGTTGTTTCTTTGCCTTGTGATGGTGCCATGTAATGAAATCAGTTGCATATAACAAAAAATTTACCATGCTAATTTATGTCCATCTATACAGTATGAAGCTTCACGTTATGAAATATTCTTCCATCCATCAATGTTT
Organism: Sympetrum striolatum; assembly: GCA_947579665.1. Classification (NCBI taxonomy): domain Eukaryota; kingdom Metazoa; phylum Arthropoda; class Insecta; order Odonata; family Libellulidae; genus Sympetrum; species Sympetrum striolatum. Next base: position 15,174,182 of record OX388346.1, read on the forward strand.
ATTCCATTGAATACATCCTGGTTTTATAAAGTCACTATTAAAGGTAAAAGACTACTGGAGTTAGAGTTAATTCTAACACAGGAAAAATTTGAAGTATCTACCCAATTTATCCTTTGCTTTTTGTTTTATAGGACGCCACCCAGACCCAGTCCGTTGGATGCGAGTCAGTAGTATGATTGTGCCCAGGTGTGAATTTGGTCTGTGTACTTGTGGAGGTCGTCTCTATGCAATTGGTGGTTGGGTGGGCTCAGATGTGGATTCCAGTATTGAGTCATATGATCCAATCTTGGATGAGTGGAGGTTGGAAGGAAATCTTCCCAAGTCATGTAGTGGTATGGGTGCCATCTCATATGAAGGTAGGAACTGTTTGGCTCATGGGCATACAGATTTACACACTCCTAAACACTTTAAAATGGAGAATGGATCTGGGTCTTAGAGAAACTGGATCTTTAAAATGGAATCTAGTACCTATATTTACTGCACAAGCAAGGAATTAATGAAATTGAATAAGGATAGTAATAATTTTTCAATAAATAGCATAACATAGCTAGTTTTTTAATAAATCTTGCACTTGTGTGTGACTTTTTCCTTTTTACAAGGATAGCATTTGAATAATATGAAAAAAATAATATTAGAAAATAAGTTTCAGTTAATTTGATTAAGTTAATTTTCATTTACCCTCTGGCAAGGGTGAGTTTTTCATACAATTATCTCATCATAACAATGACTGAATCACATAATGTCAGTAGCCTTGTTCTCTAGTACCACTTGCTTTGTACATTCTTGTGACTTCTTTTATTATTATATTATTTAATGAAGTTGTACTTTTGTTGATATCAATTTTAATTCCAAATATGAATTCCTTAGGGATATGAAAGATTTTGACAAAAAATGTACGTATTTCTTGGTGAAGCAATCAGGAAATTTTAAATAAATTGTGTTGATATTTTCCAATGGATTTCCATATAATAGATGTTTAAAATTTCAATTATAAATCATAATAGTTTAGTTTGAAGGATATATATCTATGTATCTGTTAACTTTAATGAGTAAATCTTAAAAATCATTGAAGGTTTTAAATTAGTTCTCGAATACTACAAATAATGATACCAGCACAGAATAATTTTAGCATTTTTTATGCCAAGAAAGACATTTATTCGAATAAAAGCTTTTATTCTAATTGTTAGTGAATTTAGAAACTATTTGCAATGATGCTCCTAAATCCATCTCACAAAATTTTTCATTTTGTAAAATTATGTAGGAAATTCTTATTTCCCAAAAAGTTTTGTAGAGAAATGGTTCCAAAAACACCTTTTTGACAATAAATTGAATTATCATTTTCAAAATGGGATTTTATAAAAGATTAATGTGAATCTTTCCTTTTAGGTCTCATATACATAGTTGGAGGGTGTACACATCACAGAAGGCATCTCTCACAGCTTCTTTGTTTGAAACCCACAAGAGAAGCCACTAGTACATCTCATAAATCATCATGGTGTTCAGACCCTGTGCGCCTTGCCTCAATGGGTACTCCTCGGTCACAAATGGGAATTGCTGTGTTGCACGATTCTCTATATGTTGTTGGAGGCATGAATGAAGCAAGTGATGCTCTTAGATCTGTGGAAAGGTACTCTTTTTCCGAGGTGAGGGACACGTTATATGCCAAGATAATGATTTTTATGTTAGTGAATGAATTATGTTAGAAATTTAACATTTGAACCTATCGGTAACTTTTTTACTTTCTCCTTATACGAAGTATAGAGAAAGTATTGTTTTCATGAAAAAATTCGACTTCGAGATTTCAACGGAAATACATGTTTTGGAGTCCCTAGAACACGTTTTGACCATTTTCGGAATGATGTCTGTGTGTATGTGTGTGTGTGATAGTGGGCGCTCTAACGTGAAAACTATAAGTCGTATCAATACCAAACTTCATATATAGTACTGTGGTGTGTGCTGTCAGAGATGATTAGTTTTTGGAGTAAATCGGTCAACCGGAAGTCAAGCTTTATTCATTAAAGCTCATTTCCGGTTTTCAAAATATCTCATTAAATATGATATATACGTATATTATATTACTTATAAAAGTTTTAGATAATGTTATTTACTATAACTTTTGTATTTAACATATTTTTGTATCACCGTTTGATTAGGAGTTATTCGTGAAATACTGATAAACCGGAAGATGATGATTATGTACTTTGTGGGCGCTCTAACATAAAAACTATTTGTCGGATCAACACCAAATTTCATATGAAGTACTTCTATTACAGTATTTAGAGTTGATTAGTTTTTGGAGTAAATCGGTCAACCGGAAGTTGAGCTTCATTCTTCAAAGCTCATTTCCGGTTTTCATAATATCTCCATAAATATGATATTTATGCATATTTTTGTATCACTGATTGTGTAGGAGTTATTCATGAAATACTGATAAACCGGAAGTTGCTGATTATGTACTTTGTGGGCGCTCTGGGCTCTATGGGCGGAAGACCAATTTCATCGTTTTTCATCGATCATGTTCCGTAAAACATTATTTATAATGTTTTTGGCATCAAAGATAATAATATATATATATATATTAATCACTCATTTTCCAAGTTTAGATGGAATATAGAGTTCGAAATTACTGCAGTAGATAATTATTTACATCTTATATATATGGAGAAAGTCATGTGCTGGCCACATCAGATTTTTACATATGAGGTACATTCAAAAAGTTCCCAAACTTATTTTATACTTGAACAACCGGACTACTAACTAGGAAACTTAAGTGGTATTTCCCTCAAACTACTCCCTGTGTTTGGCCAGAAACTGGGTGACAAGGTGATCTATGGGCAGGTGCATTGTCGTTATGAAGCACCCATGACTTTTGGTGCCAGAGAACTTTTTGTTTGTACCTTGTATTATCATTAACATAGATACTCGAATGCTTGAACATAAATTATGTTTACTAGTAAAGTCTCATAATGCTTTGGAGCACTAGGTAGCCTATGGAATGCTAAGCAAGTTTGTTGTTTCTATCACTAATTTTGTTAGAATTAAAAAATGAGAATGGATGATTCCCACATGATCATCAGAGTCTACCTAAAATAACTTATATATGCTTTAGTGATCATATTATTTTAGTGGTATTAATATTTTAGTGCTACTATTTTGAAGAACTATGAATGAAAGACAGTGAATGAAGATGATCCAATCAATAATTTTATTTATTTGTAGCACTATGCTTCATGACTTAGTCCTCGCATTATGTTTATTTTCAATTACAATTTATTTTATCTCGAGCTGTAATTATATTAATATTATATGAGATTATTCAGTATGATAAGTAGTTTTAATTAACTATAGAGGCAGTAATAATTGTATGTTGCTGGACTTGGAAGAACAGTAAATTTTAAGACGTATTGACTGTTCAAGCCATGAAGAAAACTTGTCAACTTAAAAGTTATGAGTAAAATTATAAGTACTACTCCAAGGCCGCGTGACATTTTGTTAGGATATGTAAAGTATGACAAATGTGACTTTTTGAGTATGAAAAGTATATTGAAAATAATTCTAAATTGCAGAACAAATGGTATGAAGTTAGCCCAATGAGAGAGCCTCGATCCACTCCATCTGTGGTAGCCTTGGATGGGCGTCTCTATGCAATTGGAGGCACAAACTCTTACCAATGGTACCATTATCAGACTCAGGTGAGTTTAAAAAATTCTATAGTATGGTTTGACATGCTCAGAAGTTAGCACTCATAAGATTAATTAAAACATTTAGTTTTGAATGAAGCTTTTGTATTGTATGTGATGTTTTGTAACAATTACTTATAGGTTTCGCTCAAGTCTGTGGAAATGTACGACCCAGTTACTGATACATGGTCATCGATGCCGTCTTTGCCTCATGCCCGAGGAGAAGCAGGGGCAGTTGTAATATAGACTAATGCAGCATCCTGGACACTCTTTGGAAATTGTAAATCTTAGCAAATATCCATTTTGTAAGATCTTGCCTTTTACTTTAAGGCATTAGAGCTCATGGTTGATTTTTATATGTATATTTACACATGAAGTTGTGCATTGTTTCAGATTTATTTTAAGGTATCACAACATGTTATATGAACACGGTTCTTCTCTTACCATAATTTACTGGTTTACAGAAAGGTAAAACTGATCTACTCATTGTTCATAAGTATTTCTTATTCCTTAAATTGTCATTTTGTGTGATTGCCTCTTGTGCAAGAGCCTGGTTTCTTGTCAAAATGATACAACCAAAAGTTGGTATAAGTTGTTTCTTTAATATTAAACGAAGAATTTTCAGAATTTTGTTATGTTGCTTCAAGAGAAGCAAACTTCAACTGGATATGAAATTCCTAAGTATGAATTCTTTCAATTGTTATGTTAGATTTCATTTAAATTTTCAAGAAGAGCTATTGATTTCGTTTTTACTGTTCAAATATTATTTATTTCAAATATCAAGTATTTATTTTCGAGAACTTTTTTATGTGAACTTCATCTTTCCATGGAGAGTTGTTATAATTTTTTAGAACTGTATTATGTGCATAATGAAGCAAATTTATTTAGTTTATTAACTTATGATAAATTTTACCACTTTTAAATGAAAAATAATACATCAATGTTTCATGTGAACTCATTTTACTCATTAAAGATATTTTCACACTGTAAGGTCCTTTGTTGATGAATTGTTGCGAGTTTATGCTAAAGGGATTAAATCTAATTGTTAATCTTCAGCCATACCTTTTAAGTACTGCAAGAAATCATCTTGAGTATTAAGAATATCGGTTTCCATGTTACTGGGCTCAACCTATGCTTTTATTTCACACTATGCCTCATTTTGAATAAGAACAGGTATTAAAAGATGCTGGGGAATCTTGATGTTAAAATATTGTAAGAAATTTAGATTTAAGATTAGAGGATTTAAGGTTTCAATAGGGAAAGATTTACAGGTGTAAGATAATATTATTGAAATGAAAATGAAGAAAATAATAGTTTGTACATTGAAATTAGAGAAAGATTCTCTGAAAATTGTATACCATCAAATTATCTTAAATATGAGAAGCTAAAAACACATTTACATGGAGACTAATACTCATGGCGACATTTTCATTTAATTTTCTCATTTTTATAAAAGTTTATTGTCGGGTTTCATTAAAATGAAATTCTGATAGATTCATATTTTCGGTATAATACAAATGTTTGATTTTCGATATAATACAAATGTTTAAATAAGTGAACGTTAAAATACATCACCAAGATGAAACTTCTCCAATATGTTTTTCAAATAAACATGGAGCCATGAATAATTACAGATTTTGAGAATAAATTTAATATAGTAAATTGTCAAAGCAGATACATTATATCGGGTAAAAACGAGATTATAATCAAAGCACATCATTCCATTATTCCTTTTCATCAACTTTTGCCTTACTTTCAGCTTTCATTTTTTTAGCTTGAGACTTCTCTAACTCACGGAGTTGATCTGCTACACCTCCTGGCTGTCCAGGAGTCCATAAGGAACCACGCACAAATCTAACTGCAGCTCGCTGATCTAACCTTGCAGCCTTTTTCCTTTCAGCAATCATTTTAGATCTTTCTAGAGCTGTGCGAACCCGCTTCAGCTCATCCGTCACCGGATGCGGTTTGTCACTGTCACCATCCTTTTCAAATGCTAAGGGATTAATTCCCGTAGTTCGAAGATAAGTCCAAAATAATGAATTAATTGAATAAGCAAGAAAGAGATCGTGACGCGCCTTGTCTTCGAGTTCTAATGATGAATAGAATTCTGGCCCCTCATTGCAAATTGCATTCAAATGCTGTCCGACTTTTTCAATGCTTTTCTCAAATAAACTCATTTTCAATGAAACATCTTCATCCAGGGCTTCTGCACTCATCTGGAATGTAAGAAATTATATTTTTTTACATGTACGGTAAGCTCATTTATATTAATACCAGAGAAAAAGTAGTGCTATAAATCATACAAATAGAGACACTACGATCGTTTCAGATAATGATGGCTTAAGAACAAATAAAACCGGTAAAGAAAATTTAATAGACATTCGGGGATTGTAAGCGGTTAATAAAATTTCCTGTCAATCCTCATCGAGAATTTTACCCTGATTGATGTAAACAAGGAATTTAACCTTGGTTGAGGTGAAGTATGAAATATAAGGTTGAAGTCTCTTAAATGGAATGGTTTGATAAGATTGACATATTACGCATTGGTATTGAATATATCAATAGGATGTCGAATAAGAATAGAGTTACCATGTCATGCAACATGCATATTTAAAAACAAAGATATGATACCTTGAGTATCTTACTCCAAGTAAGTAGTAATTGTATCTTCACCTTGCACATAGATTGAAAGATGATGAAAGTACAATCAGTTCTTCAAGAATGTGGAACATTAGTGCTAAAGCCAATGATATTTGAAAATATAACGAATCAATTGGAACAATAAGAATTCCCGAAAGATATCTTGCAGCATTAATGTGTGAATATTAGACAAGGAATGGATTACACCGTGGCTGCTTAGTTCAACATTAATTAATATTTCAACCAATTAACCTATAAAGTTTAGTCTGATTCATTCAATTCTTTTGAAATGAATAGGTTTAGTTAATTAGCAACAAATTTGTGAGAAATCTCAATGTAATGAATCATAAATTACTTTTAAATCTTTTGTTTACAATTCTCATGGACGAATGTGATGATACATGCAACGTGCATATTTAAAAACAAAGATATGATACCTTGAGTTGGATTTATCTATTCACTGAGACTCCAAGTAAGTGGCTGAACCAAAGCCCTAATTGTATCTTCACCTTGCACATAGATTATTACTTTCCTCTCCTTTGAAACCTTTAAAAGTTAGGAGCCGAAAATATGAAAGTCGAAATGGAAAACAAAAGCCTTTTGCTGTCCAAGATTCCGCCGCGATGTAAATGGCGGTATTGAAGTGTATCGGAGTATGAGAAGTGGAACATCCAATTGATAATTAATTTCAGCTTTATTTCCATAATTATTGTATTTATAAATGTTAATATTTATTGCTTATAAGAAGGTTATTTGATAAGTTGAAACATTCCTTGGTAGGTATCGCTAGAATTTTCGGAAAAGCCATTTTTAATCGATTTCTTATGTTATGACTTAGTTTCTTTAATTTTTACTTGACCAGCTAAAATGTCTGAAAGTTCGAGCTCGCCTAAAGCCAGTCCAAGTCTTTTGAGTACTTTACGAAAGTTTAGATTTCAAAGAACCCCTCAGGTCAATGGAAATGCAGAGAAGGAATCTACGCAAGAAAATGAAAAAGGTATGGTATTTTCGGAGAAATCGCCAAAGAAGTATTTCTGTAGATGTTAAAATGATTTTTCCTTAGCTTCGCCTGTAAAAACAACCTCTGAAGTAATGGAAAGCACCCCTGTCAAGCCATCTAAACGTCGCATCAAAGGTAGACTCATTGATTCCGATTCAGATGAATCCGAAGAAATGAGTATGGCAGACCTTCGTAAGGAAATAGCGAAGGTAATTATGCAAATATATTAGATATACGTAAAGCAGCAAATTATTCATCATAAATAATGTGGTATTTTCTTGTTTCAGAATTTTGAGAATGTCACCGGTGGGCTAAACAAGTCTCTAAAAAGTAGTACCAATACCAGTGACAGCGAAACCGAAGTTTTCAACAAAACTGATACAAATTTAAAAATTCTTGCCAAGGAATTTCCAGATATGGATGAAATGGTGCGTATTGTTTACCATTCTTTCATTACTAACATGACAAGGCTAGATTGTTGTAATCGTTTTAGAGTTTATCATTAAGAAAATACTGCATTGTATTTATATTGTAGATAGATGTATACCTAAGCAAGTGAAGGTAATTTACTTGTCATATTTGCTGTAAATGACTATGATAATTCTTTTATAGTGGCAATTTTGTTTTATTATAGCCGAAAGTATGAATTTTGAAAATTAGTTTAATCATGACCATATAAACACTTCAATCGTATCCCTTTCGTAGGTTATTTGTGGAAGTTACTCGATTTATCGCTGTCTTTTAATGTGAAAATTTTCGTCTTAAAACATCGATAAAGTATTTGTCCTGTAATACTGGTTGCTGCAATTGGATTTTCGTTAAAGTAACTTATTTTCTGTTAAATTCTTCATAACTATTCGTATGTGTTTTTCTATCTTTAAATTTCTAGGATGTGATGCTCTTCTAGTTTTTTTATAATTTTGTGAATTCTGTACACTCTTTTTTTAAGAAAAATAAGAAATTTTACTGTATCAACAGTTGAAGGATCCTGAAAGAGTATGATGTCGCATGAAGTAAATCTCAATATTTGCTCAATATTTTGCCTGCTCGTTTTATCGCTTGTTCTTATGTTAGTCTTGAATTTGGAGTTAGAATAAAATGCTGATTCTAAATCCTCTTAGTACCTCATCTTAGTTCAAGGATGTATATTATTATTATTATTTACATATCAACCAGGGGCCAAGTGGAAACACAAACCCCTTGACTGTATTAATGATACTAATTGGTCTAAGAGTCTATGTTTTTATTTCTTTGCAAGATGAATTTATTCTTCCATTAAATCTTTCATTATACATGGTTTTCGTTGCAATTGAATTTCACCTGAGGTTCTGATCAATAATTTGTTTTCAGTTATATCCATCTATTCAAGTAAATCCTTAGTTATATTAAATTATGTATGCCATGATTTTTATAATTTTTAGGAACTGCTGGATGTTTTAGCAAGAAATTCAATGGATATGAAGAGAGCCTTAAATGTATTAAGGGACAATAATTATAAAGAGCAGAAGGAAAAGCCTAAACCAAGCACTTTACCTAAGATTGAAGAGGAAGGAAATGAAAGCAACAAACGAGATCTGAATGGTACCATACAGCGTCAATGGAAGCGGATAAGAAAAGGTACCTACTGATTTTTTTGAGCCAAGTTATTTAAATGAGCTATGCCAAGTCTTATATTTATTTATAATATCAATTTTTGTTCACTGTGGAGCTTTAATTTTCAGCAAATACTGATCCACCCTAATTATACCCATCACAATTATTTTTGCTACCACAAATCCGTTGACTATCTTGTTACACTCAATGAAATAACTTCATGTATAATCAATTTATAAAAAATATTTAAAAAACCAATTGTTTTTGTGGGTCAATCACTCTGCTCATTGCCAGATAAATTCTATTCTCTTGGGATTGATGTACATTGTTATATTTTTGGGAAATAGCACAAAATAATTCTTTTAAATTGTTTTGGATTTTGCAGTATTTTGATTAATAACTTTGTAAATTAAATATCAATGGCCTTTGTAAAAAATGCTTAACTCATTGACCAGGCTGCTTTTCGGCAGCCTCTGATGCAAATGAGTTCCATTGAGTCTCGTTACTTTGTAATGGAATTATAAAAAAATATGAAGAATTACTAAATGCATAATCATAAGAATTTAAAGTCATCAAACATAATGATTCCTCTAGCTTAGATTATTAAAACAGAATATCAAGCATGATGGGATGAGAAAATACATTGATATTCTTTGCTAGAAAATGTTCTAAAAATATTTTGGTGATATTGGTCTCTCTTGTTATTTTGTTTCAAAAGAATATTGGCCATATTCATCTATTTGTATCTATTAAGGGGTGCAAAATTCTGATAACATGAATTAACATTTTATAGCTTTGTCTAATTAAGTCTAACATTAATTTTAACAGATAAAATTACCCCAAAGAAGAAAGCGAAGAAAGTGAAAAGGTTTGATAGTGATGATGATGATGATGGTGATGCCAACCCTTTTGCAGAACAAAAAGTTTATGAGAGGTAAGGTCATTCTGAGCTACTTTTTTGTTGCTACCTTAATGATTATCCATATCAATTAGCATATAAGGGCAATTTGATGTATGGCACCTTTTCCATTTTTAATCAATACAACTATATTTCACATTAGCAGCTGGTAATTTGACCCTGCAGTAATTTGCTTATTGGCCTCAGAATTTGATTTATGTCATAATTAATTATTATTTGTACATTATATGCAGTCATTTTTCTTACTTTTTAAAATGTAATTTCTCAAAAATCAGAAGCAATCTCTTCTCAAAGTCGTGGTTACATCAGGGCACAGAGACAGTTATATTTCAAAGGATTGTAAGAATAAAATTACAGGTACTCTTTTCCATGTATCCGTTTAAGAAAGATTGCTTTTGACTCGCGTCGGCCATTATCAGGTTATATTTAAAGTTATATTTCAAGTTTTTTATACTTACAGTATTAATAATGCATGATAAATGAGTAACTTTTCAGAGGTAAATATTGATAAGAAGTCAAAATGGATCAATGTGAATGCTATTTAAAAGGGAATGGAAATAACTATAAGAATTGAAATAAAAAAATATTTGCTTAACACTTTGAACTCTACGGTAAAACTTTGAATTCTTGCCGGTGACTGGAAATTTTTTTTTCTAGTTATAGTTTTTATTTATATGTAGGATCATGAATTGACAAAGAAAGAATTAAAAATTTTTTTTTTGGTTTGATTTTTTAAATTTATAATTTGGCGACAATCGTCGTCAGCCGCCACTGGATAGAACCTTTTGGCTGCAATGTGTGCTTGCATAACTTCCCTCCATCCCTCGTAAAATATGCCTGAATGTTTCTTTACATTTTTCAACGTGAATTCTTCCGCAAAATTAAAATTTTATTATAATTTACCTTCATTCTATATTAATTTACTTATTAGTAAAAATGACTCAGCGCTTTTCGAATGTTTTCTCCAACCTAGATTGAAAAAATATAATTTTTGAGCTTCTATATTTCACGCAGAAGAATTGTATATGATATTTTAAGTCGATCCCTTCCTTGAGTATATTTGCCTAAAGTGTAGTTAAAAACGCAAAGTTCTCGGTAATTTATCGGCACTAAATGGATCAAATTCGAGTTGTCTCCTGTATTAGATCTCTTTATCCCTCTTAGCTATCCCCCTTAGCGTTTTACACATTTATACCACAACGCTAGAATCATAAAATGCATTTACATTAACTTAAAGCTGCAATTCAATCATTTCATAAGCTACAGAATATTAGGCAATCATTAGCTATTATCTATAGTACATGATCCTTTATTTCTTTCACTTAGGAATTGTTGAAATGATAACATGCGGCTGCTTTTCCACATTATATAATTTATTATACACAATACATACAAATCAGAATAAAAATTAAGTATTTACAACAAAAGATGCAAACAAAACAAATAATTACACTAAATTAACCTGTTATATTACAATGAAACTCCACAAAACATGGGAATAAGCAGAGTGGGGCAAGCCGTCGCAAGCAGGGCAAAAAAACGTATCTTTTCTGAACCCCCTAGTTTGGCGTTGTATAAATCGTTTTTGGGGCACATGTTTTTGTTTTTCTTAGGAGTCATACTTCTGCTGAAAATGCCTCGATAATCCAAGAGACCTGGAGGACAGACTATGAAGGTAACGGGGGATGGGTTCAGAATAGAATGGAAGAAGGAGGGATTCAATTACGGAAGGGCGGAATTTGTACAGAGGAATGTTGGGATAGGTTTTTTGGTAGAAGAAATAACTATTGACTAAAAGAAGGTGAAATATGTGAATACCCAGTTTCTTATCCCACTTTAGAGTCTTGCGTTCAATGGGCTGATATGCTCATATCTGATCGAAATGATCAATGCTACTCATTGACTCATTGTATCAAGCAATGGCCTCCGGTTTTGAGGTGACACCAATCTCCCTCCAGCGGCGAAGATTGACCATATTGCTTCTAAATTCGGAGCTGATTATCAGAACATCCCTTTTATTTTTCCACTTCATTATGGAGACTCCTTCAGTGCTGAAAATATCCACAACCTCACCCCGCTTTAGTTTTCTAGTTATCACCGCAGGAGGGTTCCCCTTCCGATTAGCTCTTAGAGTTCCGGTACAATGAGTCCTTCGCTCTAGTACATGGTGAGACAAATCGTTAACAAGTAATTGTTGTCCATGAAAAGAAACCTTCCACTGTCCAATCTTCCTTCCATCAACTTCCATACAACGTTGCTGACATGGCCCAACCCACCTACATCAGAATCAGAAGATCCAGTATACACGAGAACTCTTAAGAACAATCCGGAAGTTTCTGCAGGGTTTGGATTTTTTGCAAAATACAAAGCCTGAAGAATCAAGATTTGCAAAATTTCCACAATTGCTACATATTTCTGTGAAGAACTCTTCACTCTGTCCTACATAAATAAAAAATTAAAATTAGGAGATGGAAAATTCTCTCAGATATAGCATTGTGGTTGTCAACAAGGCTCAGCGGTATTAGACACTAAATTGAAAATGAAATATGAATATTATAATTACCTTAAAAGCAGACGGAATTCCTCTTGTTATGGAAAATAGCATCTTTCTCTACTCTTCTGCTTCAAAACTTTCAATAAGAAGCACTTCAATCAGCGATAAACGAAAAAGTAAAACTCGTAAAAAATATAATTGCAATAATGGAGGAGGGGGGAGGCGAATTCCCATGGTAATATTACTAAACAAAATTAAATCTGCAACACATATTTGTATTTATAAAGTTACTTAAAATGATTGACATTAGAGAGAAAACGCACGTGGAACAGGGATAAAATAAAACCTAAAAATAAAAAAAATATATAATAGCGATAATTGGGGAGGGGGGGCGGATCCCTATGGTAATATTACTGAACGAAAGTAAATCTACAACACATGTTTGTATTTATCAAGTTACTTAAAATAATAAACATTAGAGAGAAAACGCACATGGAACAGGGATAAAATAAACGTTAAAGTAAGAAAAATATAATTGCCACAATCAGGGAGGGGGGGGCGGATTCCCATGGTAATATTACTAAACGAAAGTAAATCTTCAACACATTTTTGTGTATATCAAGTTACTTCAAATGATAAACATTAGTGAGAAAATGCACATAGAACAATGATAAAATAAAACGTAAAAATATATAATAGCGATAATTGGGGAGGGGGTGGGTGGATTCTCATGGTAATATTACTAAACGAAATCAAATTTACAATTCATGTTTGTATTTTCAAGTTACCTAAGATGATAAACATTAAAGAGAAAATGTACGTAGAACAATGATGAAATAAAACGTTATAGTAAAAAAAATGTGATTCGCATGGTGATATTATAAAATGAAAAAAAAATTGAACATACATGTATAATTTTATCAAGCGACTCAAAATAAATTAGCATGAAATAAAATGATTATTTTCTTCAAAAGAAACTAAGGAACATGAAAAACTGTGTTTAATTACCACTAGAAAACATTTCAATAAAGAAAAATATATTGGTCGCACAGCAAAACTATCAGAGATATTGACGTAAAAGAGCCTTGCCAACGACTGATAAGGATAACAGAAGCGCTACGGGGTGGCGCTGCTCGAATACGGCCTTCGAAAAGCAAAGCTAACTTTGGCGACGATCGTCGTCAGACGCCACCGGGTAGCACCCAGCGGACGACGATTGTCGTCATTCAGTGTTCAAAGTGTTGAAGTAGAAAGATTTAATTTAGAAATTTTTAGGAGAGGAAGTCAAGAGGCAAATTCAGGAACATGGTATTAGGGGAGTAATAGATGTGTTGTGCATACTTCTATTTTTGTCGTAAAGGTAAATTTAGAACATAATATATAAATGTGTTTATATATAAATTTACATTATAAAAAATATTGCATTCTGCATTCCAACATTTATTAATTATGACCTAATTCTTATCATGGCTGGAGACTAAATACTGCTTGACTAAAATGCCATAGAGCCTTTTTAGTATGCTTCTATATTTCATTGTAATGTAAGATTTTAATCAAAATCCTTGTATAGTATGAGTAAAATGTTGCTTGCATACTGTAAGCATATCGATAACACTAATTTCAAGTCGGCATCATATCAAGAGGGTCCTCAAAAGAAAAAAAGGATTGATAATATTCTTAAAATTCGCTGCAATTTATTCGTCCAGCATCAAACCCGGGTCTTCCTGGTTATACTTACTATGCAGCTCAACAGAAGATCACCATCTCTCACTATGTGTGAAAATTTAGGCAGAAATATTGGGTGCAACTGCCTCAAACAACGTCCTACTTTTCCCTTATATTCCTTACGTGAGAAATTGTAATGTGCTCTGGCATCGAACCCAGGAACAGCATGGTCTTATATAATTTTATTTCTTAAATAGATTCTTAATATACATCTTCTAGCAGAGCAAGAAATTCCTATCATTTCGATGAGTGCATCAAAAAAAATAATGAAAAACTACCTCAATGTATTTTAAATGGCAGATTTTTGCATCCTCCTAGTATCGTACCCAGGATTTTTTCCGTGAAAGTCATGTTTGTATTGTATTATGTTATCGATAGATCATAACCATATATATATAGGCTCCTTGAGTTTTGATTTTCTACCTATCCAAGAATTTTTTTTTTTTAATTCCTAAAAATCAATGCAATGCTTTTAAATGGGAAAATCGGGACCTTGGGGCCCTCTGGAATCGAACACATGACACTGAGGTTCAAAATTGCAATTTTATGCCGGTTACACATTATGGCCAATACGTACTAAAAATTTCAATTCAATGATATTTGTCGTTTAGCCTGTGAGTCCAATCTGGGTATATATATGGAGAAGCATCTATATATTTTTTTTTCGATACTTGACCATATTTATTGTATTTTGTCAGTTACAAAGACATTCAGTTACATCAGAAAAGGAATTGAACAAAAAAATTGCACTTGATGGTATTGGTTTCCCTTCTGGTCCTCCTTAGCCAATAATTGGCTCATCAGGAGGTGCACAAATAAACAGACAACCAGAATACAGATAAAAATATAGAATACTAAAGAATTACAGAAATAAAACTTACTTCTAAAATCTTTATGAATACTCAGTCATAAGTTTTACTCAAAACAACAAATTATATCTATATACACATCTTATCCAAAATATATAATAGATATCATAATAATCTAGTGTTAATTATACTGCTAGCCTTGTTTCCGATGATTTAACTGAATGTGTTTTTTAATGCTAGATAAAAATACAATTCTATGATTTAGAAATTTTCATATTTGCTATTAGATTTTGAAGCCATAACTAGTGGTATTACTTATATAATTGCTTGTAATTGGATTTTTAATTGTAATTGAAATTTTTCTTTCAATTTTCATTTTATTATCAAATTTGTTTGTGCTTTATTTTTCCTTTGTATCTTGTTTCACAGCGAGGATTCTGATGAAGAGAATGTAGTGGATGTTGCTACTCTAACTTCTGATAAATGTGCTGTCCTAGAGTTTTTTTCAACTGCTACGTTTCTAGAATTAGCTGCAGTACCAAACTGTTCCAGAAAGAAGGCAGAAGCCATAATCAGTCTTCGACCATTTGAATCCTGGACTGCCCTTGTAGGTTGAAAGCTTTGCATGCATTATTATTGTTTCTCAGTAAAGGATGAGATATTTTAAACACTATACTAAAGCTATGCTCAGTACTTTCACTGTGGTTATGATTTAAATTTTAAGTTGTACCTTTGAGACTCATTGAAATTGGAAATCGCAGTTTTTATTTTTATTCCTCGACTGCAAATTCATGAGTTAATTGGATGTTATTTGAATGAAAATACTTGTTTTATTATTATAATTATTACATCTTCAGGACTGATTAATTATTGTATGTTTTCTTCTTCACTATTGAAAACAATTTTAGATCTTTTCTCAGGCTTGCCTTATGATAAAATAATATTTTAATAGAACTCTATTTTGATTAAGACCATGTAGAACAGTTCAAGTTATCGTATTCATTTCTCAAGCAGTTCAAATGTTATTTATACATCATATGACCCATTTGGTATCTTTGATAAAGTTTCTTTCAGTCAACAGCCAAACTCTGTGTTTCAGCATAATATACATAATAAAATACTCATATGTTCATTATTCATCTATATTTGTTTGCTATTTCTACATAATTACAGGCACCTATGTGCCTATTTTTCTTGATTCAGAAACACTGCTTTTATATTTTATATAAGTTAGTATGAATTTCTAATGATATATTTAAATAAAGTATTCCTAATCGTATATTGCAACTTTTAAATTGTAAATTTCATTTTCTATTAAACAACTTGTATTGTTGTTAGATTTATAAAAATTATTGAAGGTTATACTTGAGGGCCACTGCCCCTGTAGGTGTTTAAGTGTGATTAGGAAGTAAACTATGGTATCACAAATTGTGTCATTAAAAAGAACTTTATCAACCACTGTTAAATGTGAATTCTGCTATTCTTTTTTGTGTTATTACTAATTCACAGGTAAAAAAACTCCAAAATGGTAAATCCTTGGGACCAGATCTGCTGAATGCATCTCATACTGTCCTTCGTCTGAGGCAGACGGTAAATCGCCTCATGCAGCAATGTAAAAATCTATCTGAAAAAATGGAAGAAATCGTACGAAGTGTTCAGTCAGGAGAAATTAAAACTGCTAGCATCAAAGAGCAGCCCAGATCAATTCCATCTCAGTAAGTTTATTGTGCTTTTCTTCCATTTATACTTTTGAGAGGTTATTATCAATTAAAGTCTTCCATTTTTATCTTTTATTAAAGATTTATTATGCTCTAAAATTTTTATAACGTTTAAGAGCTTAATTAGAAGTTGTAAGCTGGCATGCCACAAAAAAGCACAATTAGTTAAATATTCAGTTAAGTGTTTCAATTTAATGCTACAAAGGTATTTTCAATAGTATATCTTCCTGGTTCTTTGTACAAAGAACATGAAATTTTCAATTTGTTTAAATGGCTTCAGAGCAAGAACCTCTCCTTTGTGATAAAAAATGGATACAAGAATACAATTTATAGATAATTTATGTATATCTGTAAATGTATTTGAGCTACGTCATTTACTTAAAATATTTCTATTTCCACATAAAACTTAGTGTTACATTATTGACCAAGTAAAACTAATTAAGATTGGAAAGTTTTCAAGGAGATAAAGATTGTTTACTTAGTGGGGCTGCTGATGAGCCTGCTCTAACAACTTCTGCATTTGACATGAACTACTTTTCTAATTATTTCAAAATTAATATAACAACCTAATCTCAGAATTCTTCCTCATCATCTGATCCAACAAATATTTATTTGGTCTGTGAGATGACAATTGTTGAGGTTCACACAAAGAAAAGAAATAGCATAGTTAGGGGTCGTACATAAATTACGTAACGCAAAATTCTCCTATTTTCGATCTCCCCCCCCACGTAACGTATGGCCGGACCCATCCTCCCCCACGTAACAGGACTGTAACGCCTGGCCAGACCCCCCCCTCCCCCCATATTGCGTTACATAATTTGGGTATGGACCCTTACTGAATCTGAATCTTGAATACTTGGAATACTACTTAAAAATATATCATTTTTACTATGTTTATAAAATGAAAGATGCTGTTGTAAATATATATATTTACTATGACTATAGAGGACATATTAGCTGGATGTCTCCTCCTAAAATTAATTTTTTACCTTGCATTATGAATGTAATGCTTGAGACATAATACATACATGTTGAAAATAACTGCTTAAGGGAATAAAATTATGCTAAAATGCCTTCAGGAGTATGGTATTCAGTACAATCCCTACTGTTTCTTTAACTTCAATCTTTTCCACCTTAAGTATACTATCAGAATTTTATCTTTCCATGGTATTTAACATTTTTTTGTTCCTTAGTCTAAAGCTTGCAAGTTACCAGATGATTGGCCTGAATTGGCTTTTTCTTATGCACAAACAACGTCTGAGTGGAATATTAGCGGATGAAATGGGCCTTGGTAAAACGATTCAAATCATAGCCCTTCTTGCTTATCTGAAAGAGCGAGAAATGGATGGAAACAATTCATCTGATGAAGAGGAAGAAGAGAAACAGGAATGTGATTTTGATGATGATGCTAAAACACACCTAATAGTTTGCCCCTCTTCAACATTAGGTAATAAAATACTTTGTTTTGGTACTAAAGACTACTGCAATTGATATTTAGCATGTTATTTAAGTGTAATTGATCATTTGAAATCAACATGATGTGGCACTAATTGTCAAAAATCCATTTGTGAAACTGACTTCTCTTCCTGATTTCTATGAAGATATTTATGGATAGATTCGCAAACAAACTTGCATATTTTGGTAATTAAGTCTAGAAACCTTGCAAAGAATATATTTATTTATGCCTATGCATGTACACTTTAATATGGAAGTACATAAATTGTAATTGTTCAGATTTTTATGGTGTTGAGGAAATAAGACATCAACTGTTAATGCTGACCCACTCCTCTCATTTTACCTCACCCTTTATTTCTTATCCTGGCTTATGTATATTTATTCACTTTTTTAAGTATATAACTAGAGGATTTTTGTAAAATGGCAAATTGAAATTCATCTTTGAAATGATGAAGTTCAATTTATGTATCTAATGTTTGACTAGAATCTTAATTTTAGAATTACCTTAAAACTTGGATGCTAATGTCCTTCATGCAAAGCATTTTATATTTTAAATTTATTGTTATAGTATGTCTAAATAATCCCTTAGCTGGAGTGTTTATTGCATTATTTCTTTTTTGGGTCTCATATGCTTTAAACCTATTTATTAAGATGTTTATCTACCCAAACTTATTTTTTTGTGCTGGTCTGGATTAGCCAGTAGGAAACATTGTGAAGTTTTACTCACGACTATAAATAACTCCAAGAATACTAATTAGATTTTATCTCTCATTCAGAAAACTGGATCAATGAACTCAATCGCTGGTGCCCATCATTAAGAGTCAAAAAATATTTTGGATCTCAAGAAGAGCGTCAGATGATTCGCTATCAGTGGATTCAAGAAGGTTTCAAGGATGTTGATGTGATAGTAACCACGTAAGTTTCTGTGATATTTTAATATCTTTATGTTTTGCTCAATGAATTAGATATATTTGGCTGAATATGGTAGGTGTGCCTGTATGGCCTTATCAAGAAGACAATGAGATCCTGCTGAATAACTTCCCATTGGAAGTTATTCGGTGGTGTAAGTGCTTAATACCTGCACCAGCTTAAGTGAGATATGATAGATCCTCTTAAGTGAACTATTTCAGAGGTGGAATAATCCCTCATTTGGATTTAAGGTTTAACTATTGAACCTTGTATCTTTAAATACCATGTGGAGAGTTGGTGGATAGTTCAAAATTTTCTTGGATTGAAAGATGGAATAATGGAATACATACTTAAAACTGATGGTAGTAAATCTTAAATCTCTGGTTTATGTGGATCGTGCTTGTGTGAATCCTTGGCGGCTCCATAGAGTAACTATACTCTATAGTATAGTTACTCTATGGCGGCTCTGAATTTGCTTAATGCTGTTTTAAAGGAAGATTTTCCCACTTCCCTCAAAATTTCCATAGATCAACCATGCCTGAAGTTAATGTGATATCTGTTTAGGCATGATGGTATTAGTTACTGTATGAGACAAAGTACTAGATTCTCAGATAAATATCAGGATTGTCTGAAGCCTCATTTACTATCAGAATGAAGATCAGTAACAACTTAATAAGAAAATACGGTTTTACAAAGGCAGTTATTACTTTTATAGCACTCATGATTAAATCCTGTGAGAAAGAATTGCTCCAGTTTTATAACTGTTTTCTTTAGGCCTAATTATTCTGCTAATTTCAGTTTGAATGATGTGTACCTATGAAACTGGCCTATGCTAAAATGAACTATGTAATAGATTCTTTCATGATTATTCACTGTGTTCTTTTCATTAAATCTTCCAGTTATCACATGGTTGGAGGATCAGCAGAAGGTAAAATATTTCGTAAACTTCCTCTGGATTATGTGGTATTTGATGAAGCACACATGTTAAAGAACATGGCAACTCAAAGATATGAAAACCTCATTAAAATTAAGGTGAGTCATTTCGCTTTCTTCATTGATTAAGATTTTTCCTGTATCATTTTTGAACATATTATAACTAAAATATTTCTTAGTAGATGATTTATTCAATTTTGAGCTCAACCCCAAAAGTACAAAGGGTATTTTTAAATCAAAGATGAGTGCAAAATACTTTGTAATCATGCTGAATATTTTATAATGTGCTAATTAGTAATAGCATAGAGTAACTATACTAGAGGGCTAACCTTATGGGACTAAATGATATGAGTTTTTTCATTCTTTTCCTCCTCGATAGATGCCCTCAGCGTAGTTCTTCTTCGCCCGGCCACCGAGCCGAAGCTTATCTCTCGCAGCTCTGTTTAGATTAAAGCGATAAGAACACCGCCCAAAGCTCAAGAACGGCTCAAGTTAGCCGTTCTCCGATTCATTCGGAGAACGAATCCGCGGAACCCCTATACAAGTGGACGGCCAACCACGGCTCGCGAGCCTCATGCGGCTCTTTGGCCCCTTGAGTGTGGCTTTTCGTGATGACTGGTTTTCTTATTTATATTTTAATAATTTACTTAACTACATAGTTTAAGTTAAAAATAATTGGCTTTCAAAATAAATTGTAACCGTTTTATTGTTAATATTTGGCTCTATTGACTAATAAGTTTGCCGACCACTGCACTATAATCTTGCAACTGCTTGCTACTTACATTTCTTTAATTGACTTTTAATAACTGTTCACCGATTTATCATGGATGGTTGAAAAATCTTTTTTAATTATTTACGATGATAATGACGAATATTCATTTTATTTCGAGTACTGAGTAGATGTTCTGGAAGATCGATAATGAATCCATGCAAACTGAATAACAGGTTATAGTACAGTAGAACCCCGTTTTTACGAACCTCAATTTTAGGTAATGACGCAGTTTTAGGAACCATTCCGCCGGTCCCGATCTTTGTACAAGCAAAATTACCTCAGTTTTACGTTAAACCTCGATTTCATGTTTTACGAAGTGAGAAGCCGGTCCCTAGTGAACGAACCCAGGTTTTACGAAGTATTTGAAATGGTTTTGTCGCACTGAGTTCAATACAACGGGATGATGATCGCCGTAAACAGGAGCAGCTGAACCCAGACCGTCTATGTTGGGAGGACCCTTAGCACATGTATTTTAGATGGGAAAATGTGAAAAAATCGAATATAAGTGTGGTGTTTTTTGAAGTGCTTACACTGTGGTAAAATTCCTGTGGATGATCATCCATGCATTCTTAGGGATCGCAATGCTATCGCTGGTATCGTCATTCTATATATATTTACTTCCGTGTTTTGTCGTCGATGCCTAATTCGATGTGTAAACATTTGGCATTATGCAAATGTAAGAGCGAGTATTAAAAAGTAAATAAATTTCGTAAAAGGTATCAAAACACCTTAACAACATTTTAAAATTTAATGCACGCCGCATCTGCACATATTTGCGTCACCTCCAATGATCTTTTCCCCCTAGCGAGCGTGGACACGCTGAAAAATATTGGTCTCCAAGCGAGAAAAAATTGCGCGCATTCAGTCAGAATCACTCTCTGAGCGAGGTGGCCTGTGTTATGATATCCCGTGTGCCTTTCAGTGAAATAATGGATAAAACATCGCTGACCAAGGAAAAGAGGAAGTCCCTGAGTTTGGTCTCCAAAAGGTCAATTATCAAGGAAGTACGTGATCGCGGGAAAACAAAAACAGAAATTTCTCGGAAGTATGGCATTTCTTTATCTATATTAGCAACAATCGCCAATTCTAGTGAAAAACGTTTGAGCCACGAAAAGGCATCGTTAAAAACAAGTACGTCTCATCGCACAGTGGGCTGGAATCGAAAAAAGCTGGCCAAAAATAAGAAAGTGGTTTTTTTTGAATGCGTACTTTGAAACCTAGCATAGTCATGCTTGAATAAATTCTGCATATAGCTGCGAAATCACAAAGGAAAAAATGCTTCGTATTTGCCCACTGTTGAGACCATGCTCCGAAATAAAATAGTCTAATGGCAATATCCAGTTCAGAGGAATGCCTCATATCATGAACACCAGGTACTAGAAACGACTTTATGTTCCCGCCCTAGAACCAACATATGTTTTCACGAACGACCGAGCGGTCCCTTTTTAGGACCACTGATTTTGAGACACTTTGTTTCAAATCAGCTTTTTATCACTTTCTTCGCTAAGAATGGGTAGATATTTTTCTCAGGCTCCTATGATGACCCTCTAACCAAGGTTAAGGCTATGAATCACACTTGACATGTAGTATACATTCATTATCACTTTCGAAATTAGGCCCATCTCATTATGAATCTCTCTCCTGTGCATCTGAAATGTAAACAGTCCCAATGCCTCACCCTACTCGTTTATGTTGGACGTAAACACTCTTGAGTTTCCCTAGCATCTTTGGTCTAAACAAGTGGTCAGCTCTTTTCCTCAGAAAAAAACAAAGATAACGATTAAACTCCTCTCAAATTCATCCTCTGGCTCATCGTCACTCAATTCAGATGAGTGTCTCCTCGGTTCGAAGTTCCGCCAGCAAATAGATCAAGGGCTATACTAAACAAACAAATACCTTTGTAAATGTATTAAAATTATTTGATAAAATTATAATATAAAGTAAAATTTCCGATACATCGTAAAACATATTCCCTGGGTAAAAAATCATATAATTCTTCATTTGTGGGTCAGTTCCTGTAAAGTTAAAATATAATATAGACAATAAAAAAGAAGTACATATTGACATTGTGATGTTGTCTTGAATATACATGTAGTTTAATTAGACCATCAATAATAGCTTTCGAGTTATTTAATAAATTGGAGAGCTATATAATTTTCTTACTCTCGGCATTTAAATGCCCGGCCACTCAGAGATACATTTGGGATTTAAGGTCTCGAAAAGACCTCGATTACATGGTGTGTGCGAAGAATGCCAAGGCATCTTTGATGAAAATTTACTCTTTTGGATAAAAAATTATATAATAGCTAATCCTTATACCATGATGCCGATATTTTATTTATTCTCACTAAACTTATAAATTCGAAATAAAATGTAACTTTTCTAATGATACAAAATTATAGTTCAGGAATATAGTTTTAAATTAAAAATGTAGATTTAAAAAATAAACTTTTACATTTCGATTACGAAAATTTTATTAAATCATTTTTAGCCTTCGATATTTTTTCCAATTTTAGTTATTGCAATTATTGGTTAACCTAAACACAAAGTTTCATTCTTCTGGCGTTTTTCTTTCAAAAGCTACGTTTAATTTGTTAAAAATTATGCATACACTATAAAGGGCCTTCTCGCACTTGGTACATATTGTGCGGCTCCTTTTACGCTTCCCTTTCCCTGTTTTACTTCTTTTGCTGCACACACAACAGCCCTTCTTTACCTCTGGTGATATCTCTAGTGGCTGACCGTTAAACTGACAGGCGTACCTGACAGTTAAATAATGATTTTTTTAATGGAAAATTATCAACTTAAAAGCGCATTTAGGTAAATACGCCATACACATGCTTACATCACAGATCTCGAGAGTTACAGATGACTTATATTTTTGAAATAAAATATCATCTTCTTACTTTCCAAGCATTCTTTACAATTTTAAGGGGCATTTATTGAAATTTGTATACATAACGTCGGGATTCTAGCAACTATTACATTTTAAGGTTTGCAGCTGCATATCGGCTGCAAATTCTTAATCAAATCCGCAAGTATCATTTAGTCAACCTTTGCTGTCTGGGCTCCAACTACCAAATCCTAAGTATCGCTACTTCTATTCTATAAGGCGTCAAACTAACGATTTTTTCATAATAAGTTATTGCGCGGATTTCTGGAAATTTACCTGACGTACTTTTCGAAATTTTGCATATCGAGAATCGGGATATTTTGGCATATGTTTACCTGTAATGTGGAATGTAAAGTTTCCGGGGATAAATGTATTGATGGATTAGCATATTTTCCCTTCGCCAGAGCATTTCGAAGTAACCCCAGATTAAATACTGCGGAGAAAAACCCCGATGTTCTTTGGGTGTGTTTTGTAATGTAATTTGTGATTTTCGTGAACGGAGATGAGTAGGCATCAGAGATACTGTAGCCTATGTTCAGTTTCGCCAGCGGACGAAAACATTACACCAGAACTGCGATTGATCAAGGAAGTTCGTTCGTTCATAGAACATCGTTGAAGTTTTTCCCACAATAACATTTTCGTCAATATTTTCTTCGTCAGTTCTTTCTTTTTCCAAATGATAGTGAAGGAATCGTACTCCAGTATGTATCTGTTAATTATTTTCTTATCAAACCAGTTTTTGTGACTATTGCTTTTGCCTTGTTTTCATTTGTCTTCAGCCATGGTTGATCCATAGCTCAAACGTTCAGCATTTGTTATTTCTCCTCTTATCCCTGATCTATCTAAGGCACTTACTCTCAGGTCTTATTCTCACTAATCTAATCTTGAATGAAACTGATCCTATTGGAACCAAACCAGATGAGTCATTTTGTCTCAGAGACTTTTGAGCGTGAAATGTTGACGAGAGTGGATGCTGAGCGGTCGAGTCGCCATTGTAAGGCAATTGTTATCTTCTAGATAACAAAACGATGTACATAATTTTGTCGTACGATTGACCACGGCTCACCAACGCTAATGCTGGTTGCGACAAGAAAAATGAATAGTGGTAGAATCAAAGAGGGAAGCACTCCGGTCAGAAGAAGTTAGGAGTAGTATTGGCGATACGTAATCAATCGAAAAATTCCCAGAAATCCCCTTTATCACATTATCAATGCAGTAAAAACCTTCGTAATTAGAATACAGCCTTATTACAATTCATCACATTGTATAGGGGTCATTTTTATACTGCGCATATAGTTTTCTGAGCTAAGTTACTTTTATAGCATGCGCTCCGAATGCATTTGCGGACCCTGTCCAACCAAAGTTGCGAAAACGTTGATTTCAGCCTTCAAATTAAATGAGAAATACATCTTTTTATTCCAGAATAAAGAATGTAAGACATTTAAAGGATATTATTTTAATTAGAGATATAGATGACAGAAAACAGACATATTTAAATAATTCTTTAGAAAAACAATATTCCTCAGCGATTACTTATTTATTATTTATTTATATATTTAAAACAACAATGTCGCGTTTTCGCAACTTCGGCCAAAAATATGTTAAGATACGTCACCAAAAACACTTTCGAAGATACGACGCCATGACGACACCGTATAATAATAATACGATGAAGTTATAAAGTAAAACACCGTAAACTTCCACACTATAGGATTTTATTTCTGACCGATTTCGGCGAAAAGGCCATCATCAGGTGAATGTCCTTCCACGAAGTTCGGCCGAATACGATAGAATTTAATAATACGAAGGATTCATTTACTATATACGTTCTCATAAAGTACGTTCTCAGAAAACGTAGGGGATATAATGAGACTCCCTTGTTATTGTTATTATCTATACGGCGAGGAAGATCAGGAAATTAGATTCTAGAACGAATCAATTCAAGAATTAATTCCATCCGCAAACGACACGCAAAAGTAACCGATAAGGGAAAGAGATGTCTTGCCACACACCGAAAGGCAGCTTTTAGGGCTCTTATGTAAACATAGACCCTTGAATCCCCATTAAGTTGTCTTAAAAAGCCCGGATTGCAGCGCATGGATCTGATTTAAATGCCCGCGTCGGATGGAAGCAGGAGGAGCTGCGCTAACTGACGGCTGCTTCTGAACTACGTCAAAAAAGCATAACACCTCGATGCATTGACGCGAGCCCTCTAGTATAGTTACTCTATGGTAATAGTGTAATCTCTGGAGGATATTGCAATTATTATACATTTTTAACTTCTCTCCAAAGAATCATTTTCATATGTTTGATTGTCAATTTATTATGATATGATATTGTGTTATGATTTTGGCATCACACAGTTGTTCACTGGGCTCCTTTCAGTACCAATACTTTTCTAAAGTGAGAAACATAGCAATTATGAGCTATAGTGAATTTAAACCATTCCTGTTGGAAATAATAATCATATTAATATTTATTGGTCCATAATGATTTGTAACAAACAAATATAGGACAAGTCAAGATTATGTACATACAAATAAATACTATTAAAAAAAATAATTTACCTCGTAGCATAAGACCTAATGGGGAAAACTCCATGTATTCTTCCCTGAGCAACCTTCAGACCAGGATGCGTTTACATGGAGCTTTAGATTTGAATGGATAGAACTTAGAATTGTAGTTTACATTGGTTGATTTCAACTTCATTTCTGATACTATTTCGATAAGAATGACTTTATGAACACCATAGGTAAGATTTTATGCTTTTATAGCAATAGCAACAAATCATAGGGCAAAAATCAAATGTATAGTTGCCTTTTTCACTAGTGAACCCTTGTAAAACTGTGATTAATCTCTGCCAGCCCAATGAAAAATTTCATACGATTCATAAATCACAACGATATACTTTAGAGGAACTGAGACCTAGTAAAGAATTGTTTAAATGGAATGTAGTCATAGAAAAAATCAGTCACATATCCCAGTAAATGTAGTCTAATTATCTCCTGCCTAAAAGTTTTTTTATTTCTCATGTGAGAAAGAACTTATCATTAGGGAAATTGAGAAAAATGTTGAAATTTTATTTACTGTTGGTTTTTGAGATGACATTTCTACATCTACATTAATACCCTGCAAGCCGCCTTTCGGCATGTGACGGGGGGTGTAAACACCAGTGGAATCTAAACTACTTCCTTATTCGGTTATTGTCGCGTATCATTCGCGGAAAGAATGAATTTTTAAAACGATTCATCCTAGCATCTATTTCTCTTAACTTATGTTCATTTTCGGCACACTACACACATTACATTTGGCAGAACTTTGTTTTTTGAACTGTATATTGGACAATCTAATTTGTCATGATGTATTGGCTGCAAATAAACCTTACTTAGACATCACAACTCTCTCGATTTCAGTTAATTTTCAAATGGAGTTTTCCGTGAATCCAATATGAGGCTTTCTGTTCTCCCATAAGACAATTCTGTCTGGACGTTTTGAGCACAGCAGATTTAGCTATATACTCTGCTAGCCGCCAGAGGCATATGGTGTTTAGGAATTTTCCAATATTGTTTATTTGCCTTAAATTATCATGGATGTACATATTTATGTTTACATTCACGTAAAATGTCTCAAAATTGAATGAAGCATCTTTGAATGTAGTTATATAATAATTATTGGAAATAGCATGTTACTGATTATCCAAAAATTACCCAATGTCTAACCATATATAACTCATTCTTTTTAATGTTTGTAATGTATTCTTCATTGTGCATGCATAAATTTCTTAATATTATGGTTCTCCTTCAATTTGTTTCAGGGTAATCACAGGGTTCTGTTAACTGGAACACCTTTGCAGAATAACTTAGTGGAACTTATGTCATTGTTAGTGTTTGTTATGCCTAATATGTTTGCAGGGAAAAAAGATTGCTTGAAGCAACTTTTCTCCATGTATCCGGTAAGTAAATTGATTAATCTCTCTTTATGAAAATATGTAACAAAGATCGAATATTTCCTTCCATCAAATATCTCACCTTAAGAAATTTTCATTTTGGATTCTATATTATTATCTTGAATTTGTAAAATATCTTAAGTGTGATCTAATCTCTCCAATTCCTAAAATATTTCAGCGCCCAACTACCTCAAATAATTCATCTAACCAATCTAATCCAAGAGACGAATCAGAATTTGAAAGTGAGCAGCTTAGACGCGCCAAAGAAATAATGAGGCCCTTCTTTCTCCGCCGTTTGAAAAAGGATGTTCTTCAGGATCTACCCAAAAAAACTGATAAATTAATTTATATTGATCTACCTGAGAGACAAAAGGAACTCTACCAAAGTATTATAGGAAAATATTCAAATGATGTTGATGAAATAGTGAGTATATATGTATTATTTACTGCTAAACTAGATTACCATATATGCTGGCATATACGTCGACCTTAGAAGCCTAAAAAAATCTCTCAAAAACCAGGGGTCGACTTATACGCCGAACATAAAATTTAAGCCTATACCACCGAGAGGTAAATAAGTGAAACTGCCTGCTTGACACTTGTTGCACAGAAACTCTCACAACTCACCACAATTATTTCTTACTGAAACTAATTTTTGGCAAGTCTAATTAACACAGATATCATATAAAACAAATTTCATCACGAAATACAATTGTGGCACAGAAGTAAAAATGTAAAGCCCTGCAAACTAATTATTGGCTGGTAAAATATATATAGAAAATTAATTTGACGCATATTTATTCTTAGTAAATTATATTAATTTCTTCACATGTATTTTTATTTTACAAAAATTTAATATATATTTCGATGTTTTCTTTTTATAAATGAAGATCAATAAGCACATCATGGTTTGTTTCTGTTTATGCAATCGTTGTGATTCGGCTTAGTGTTAAGAGTTGATGGAAGTTGTTTAAGAAGTGTCATTATTTGATATTACCATACTATATTACCATTATTTCTACAATAAACTCTTAATACCGTTGTGTTTCTGTTTAATAACGCATCATTATTTGTGTAGCCTGAG
Organism: Sympetrum striolatum; assembly: GCA_947579665.1. Classification (NCBI taxonomy): domain Eukaryota; kingdom Metazoa; phylum Arthropoda; class Insecta; order Odonata; family Libellulidae; genus Sympetrum; species Sympetrum striolatum. The sequence continues at coordinate 15,202,752 of OX388346.1, forward strand.
TGATACTATCGAAAGAAACTTATCAAAAGTAATAGTTTTAGAGATAATACTAATAAGTGGAGGCGAGAAGTAGCATGGCAGCTGAAAGAAACAATTCTAGATTCTTAATCTTATGCGTTAAATATTCCTTAAGCTACTGTACATTTATGTTACCATATGTTATATATACCATATATATATATTATGATACCATAGTTTTTCTTCGCATTAAATAGAGCTGGGAAAGCGGTATTGCCTTATTTTTTGGGTCGACTTATGGCCAAACATAGGCTAAAACCTGAAATTCAACTCAAAATTTTAGGGGTCAACTTATATGACGGATCGACTTATACGCCGGCATATACAATACTAGCAGAAGTGCCCTTTGATTCTCAACGGGGAAATCCTAATTGATAATTACTCTTGATACAGTCTTGATCGTAACACTTGCCTTATAATTTTTGGTAGATAGCTGATTCCAGGCTATAATTTTTTTGAAAAACCAACAAACAAAATAAAAAAAATTATAATTATGTCTACAAAGTCACTTAAAGATTTAATCTCACATCCTTTGAATGAACACTTTCTTCGATAAAGACAAAAATGATTTAAAGATTATAAAATATATTCGATGATCACATTAGGATAACCAGCACCACCTTTTAGGAGACATTTTCTGAAAGGGAAACTTGGTCTCGGAAACGATGATTAAACACAAATAACAGAAATATATTCTATATATATATCACTTAAAACCAACGAAGAATATTCTTTGCAGAAAGTAAGTGTATTATGGAGCTGACTTGTACCCCAATACTAAACAACAGAAGATCACTATCTCTAACTATGTATGAAAACTCAAGCAAAACTATTTGCTACAACTGCCTCAAAGGACGTTCTACTTTTCCCTTATATTCTTAATGTGAAAAATATTAATGTGCTCTGGCATAGAACCCAGGCACAACATGGTCTTATCTAATTTTTTTTCGTAAGCCGAGTCTTAACATATAACTTCTATCTAAGCAAGAACTTCCTATCATTTCGATAAGTGCATGAAAAAAATAATGAAAAACTACCCCAATGTGTTTTATATGGGAGATATATTTACCGCCTGGCATCGAATCTGGGTCTTCCTGGTCATACTTACTATGCAGCACAATAGGATATCACCATCTCTAACTATGTGTGAAAATTCAAGCAGAAATATTGGCTTCAACTGCCTAAAATGACGTCCTGCTTGTCACATATATTCCTTGCGTGAGAAATTTTAACGTACTCTGGCATCGAAGCCAGGAAGACTATGGTCTTATCAAAATATTTTTCTTAAACTTAGTTTTAATATACATCTTCCAGCTAAGAGAGAACTTCCTATCGTTTCGATAAGTGCATAAAAAAATTAAGAAAAATTACCCCCGTGTATTTAAAACGGATTATGTTTGCATCATCGTAGCATCGAACCCAGGACATTCTCTGCAAAAGCCATTTATGGTTTAAAAAGATAATGTTCATATCTGTAAGCTCCTTGAATTTCGATTCTTCTACCTATCCGGGAAGTATTTTTTAGAAATTTCCAAAAATCAAAGCATTACATTTCAATGGGAAAAATCGGGATTTTGGGGCCTTCTGGTATCGAACCCATAACACTGAGGTTCAAAGTCTCCTTTTTTCTGGGGTTTCACGTTAGGGCCTATTGGCTGTAAAAATTTCAAATCAATGATGCTTGTGGTTTAGCCTGTGAATTTGTATCCTATCTGGGTATCTATATATGTATATGAATGAATCCAGAGGAGGAATTATATATAATAATTTTCTGATAGCATTAATTGTATCTGGGCATTCGTTTTTCATGTCTTCTTGTGGAATTACGCATAAGCCCGAAATCAACAATAGCCTTGATCGTCAGGGGGATGGGTTGTTTACGACCTCAAAATTTCGATAAAATGTTCACGTACTTTATCTAATTGTGCGCAGTTTCGAATCGAAAATGATATTTCACGACCAAAATAAGAATCTTTATTCTATTTTCCTTCTTTTGGTGCTTAATTCGACTTTCTAGGACCATTAGTTCTAATTAAATTTTAAAAAGAAGTGAACCCTCCTACAAAAAAACTGACCTCTACGTGTATTTCTTACGGAAACGTTATGACCTGTCTGGGTTCGAACCATGGACCCTAGGGAAATAAAAAGTAGCCTATACTCTGCACGGGGTCGACTTGTAATAATGTAGTAAATTTCAAAGTTGTGCGACTCTCAGTTCTCGAGTTTTTAGCGAACATACACACACACACACCCCCACACACACCCACACACACACCCACACACACACACCCACACACACACCCACACACACACCCACACTCTGTTTTATATTATAGATATCAAAAAGTGAATAATTAAAATTATAACTTTAAATGAATAATGCTTTTATTATGGAAAGCTATCACCAAGTCTAAGTCAAAACAGTGGGTTTCAGTATAAATTAATGTTTTTCTCAAATCAAAAGGAAAATATCATTATTGAATCCAACACCCACCAAAAGCTTTAGAGCATCTTAAATATCTGATTAATTAAAAGCCATGCTCCGATGTCTTTCCCAACTAAAAATGATTTCTTTACTCTCTAACATTTATTTTTTAATATTTTGTTGAAATGTTTTTAACAGTTTGTCTATTATTTCCTCTGTTCCCACCAATAAAACTTAAAAGGAAATAATGTGTTTATCACACCAATAAAACCATTTTTTACCTAAATGACACTTCCTTATTTATATGAATCCATTTTGCACTTCTCCCTTATTTCCTAAACATTTATTTGCACCTGCTGTTTCATCACCACAAATTCCACTCTAGGAAATTAAAAGAAATAACCAAATTTACATTCAAGATATCAGTCTAAAACCAGTTATAAATCAAAATTTCAACATTTATCTCAATTTCACTTGTGACAGGTTTTTTGTTATATAGGAGAAATGAAAAACTTTTAGGCAACACATCTGAGCTGCATGAACAAATTTCTCTGAGGTTACTCACCACTTATACTTTTTTTGCTAAGTTTTGGTAGTAGTAGTAGTGTTATTAAAAGTGCTTTGACAAATTAGGTGATTTTGCACATTGGCTCACACAGGGAACCAAACCCGGTTCAGCTTTCACCAAAGACAAACACATAAGCAAAAGCATAAGCTTTGGTTTCTTTGAACAGCATGTTGTTTGTATTCATGCTAACGATACAAAGAGCAGCTGGATGTTGAATTTTAGATTGGATTGTGAGAGCATTAGCTGTTTTATAAATGATTGTGACTGAACATTTTGGGATAAATGTTCAAATAAATACCTTCAAGTTGATAGTATCATAGAGTAACTATAGTATAGTTACTCTATGATATTATGTACACAAAAAAATCATTCAAAACCTATAAATGCAAAGAACAACTCTACCTTAATGAGAATATATGTATAGTATAATAAAATTATACAAAAATAAAGCTTCCATAAGATGAAGAAGTGAAGAATAATGCTGAGAGTGATTGTATGTCTGATGTTTTGGGTCAAAGGAAATGTTAACAGTGATGATGCACAATATTATTAGTAGGTTGGAAGTATACTTTCTTTCTTTATTTGTCTGAGTTTTAAGACTTAATTTATTTTCTTTTGTCGTCTAGGTGAATCACATTGGGGATGAGGAGGAGGATGTAGGTGAATCTAAAAAGAAAAGACCCAGAAAAAGTGGAAAAGAAGTCCCTACTAAAGATGCTCAACCCAATGGTATGTCAATTATGATGACATTGAGGAAGGTAGCTAATCATCCCTTGTTAATCAGAACTCTGTATGATGAAAATAAGATCCGGGAAATGGCAGCAATCTTACAGAAGGATCCCTCATATCAGGAAGAAAATCTAAATTATATTATAGAAGATCTTGAAATTCTTTCAGACTATGAACTGCACAGGTTATGTTTAGGCTTCAAGGTAAGTTTGGAAGAAATTCTTTTATGGATAAATATTTTATTTATATTAATTTTCTATACTGAGAGCAAGATTGTCATATTCTGTTTCATTTTTCATATTAAATGCTCCTCCAAGTGCATTTCAACCTTCTGAAACCCCTCTTTACTCATTTTTGATGTGTCTTCTTTTATTATTATATTTTAATTACTCATTCCCTGCTTGGTAATTTTAATTCCCTGAATGAATTCCCATGAGTGTCACCATTCACTTTGGAAAAATATTTTTAAAATCTTGATCTAGAGTAGCTTTAATGTTCCTATTCTTGCATTAGTTCACCTTTATTTTGTTTCATCATATTTGTTGTTTTCTTTACCTTAATTACATCTTCTCTGTTGCATGTCTGTGAAATTTTCATACCCAGCAGGCAAATCCAAATACTTTTTCTTTTGTTTACCCCGCAATTCTAAACTATTAGTCCTCTTCCATGATTCTCAGTTTTTTTAATTACTGAGTGTTGCAAGGAATTTCCTGTATATTGCTCTTCATTGTGTCATAACTATAAATGCTTAATATTTTCTGTAATTTACTGTTAATTTTTCTTGAGCTACTGACTGAAATGTTGAACACAAATTTTACATTTCAGAGCATATTGAGGTACAAATTGGAAAAAAACAAGCTGCTATGCTCAGGGAAATTCGAAAAATTTGATGAAATTTTCCCAACTCTCAAGAAAGAAGGACACAGGGTTCTTATATTTAGTCAATTTATCATGATGTTGGATTTAATAGGTGATTATCTTGCCTACAATGGATATCGATTCCTTCGGCTTGATGGGTCCACTCCAGTTACCGAAAGGTAGAGTATTACTCCTCTTTTCTCTATTTGTTCTGATTTTATGGTGAAACTGTACGCTTACAGGCTCAGTGCAATAAAAACTTCAATTAATGCTTCAAGCCGTAACCCTTTATCTTAATATGTCATCAAGACAATGCCTTCATCTCCTTTACTACCAATTAAGGAATTTTCTCACCTGGTTGCAGAAGTTTTGTGCAGACAAGGAGGCCATAAGGCTTCAGTTTTGCTCTTGATTAACTTATATCCTACCGTAAACAATTAATTTTAAGATGATTGAATCTGACACCTCAAGTAGTACATTGTGCCTCAATTTCTCAAGGTTGTTGACCTCTACCTGGATACACACATTGCTTCAGCTTACATGTGTTGTAATAAAATGAAATGTTAATGTGGAAACCATTAAAGTGCCAATACCTGAAAATAATGCTACGTAACTGACCCAAAGTATATTCTATTGATTTTTAGGATTTACTTAACTTAGATTATTGGAATCAAATGGCATAATATTTCCATTCGAGTAAATTACATATGATTGGATTGTTATGGACCACTGTTAAATTTAACCATTCGTTTTATTGAATGGGAAATGGAATAAAAAAATCCCAAAGCTGTATTCAATATTTTTTCAGGAGAGATGATACAGTAAAATACTATGCTGTAATTGAGATTTTTTTGTGTACTTCCTGGTTGGATTATTGTTGTATGCTCAGTTTTATTTAACACCCTTTCAGACAAGCTATGATTGATGAGTACAACAGGGATGAAGACATATTTGCATTTATGCTGTCGACCAGAGCTGGAGGTATGGGTATCAACTTAACTTCTGCTGATACTGTTGTAATTCATGATATGGATTTTAATCCTTACAATGACAAGCAAGCAGAGGATAGATGTCACAGAGTAGGGCAGCAAAGGTTAGTAACCGTATACTTAGTTCTGTGAGATTACAGTGTGCATTTTCTCCACCTTATTGTATATGCTCAAAGATCATTGCTGTGCATTAAATCTTTACAAAATTACTTTTATTGCCTCAAAAACTAATCCGAAATCATTTATTTCAGAGATGTTACCATCATGCGATTCATTTGCAAAGACACTGTTGAGGAAGGAATTTATACGATAGCACAAGAGAAGCTGAATCTTGAGAAAGAGATCACTACTGGCAGTGCAGGTATATTTGTGATGTTTTTTTAATGCCCTAGATTGCACTAAAGGAGACTTTTATCTGCTTATTTTATACACCTCAATTTTCACTTAAGAAAATTTGGAAGGCTAGAATTTTGGAGTCTGTATTAAGTTGTATTTGATAATGTCTTTGGTGTAATCGAAATATGTCATTAGCAATAGGAATGTAAAAAGCAAGAGGTTGAATTAGAGATTGGCAGAATCATAGTTTTGACCCATATAGTCGACCTATCCTAAGAAAAGGGTTGGTTATGGGGTGACTTGTCTCTTGGAAAAGCGCGTTAAACCAATTTGTTAAACAGAACATCCCATTATGAATCATTTTAGCTCTTCTTGTCAGCATTATGTGTTTAGGTTAGAAAGGGGTGACTTCACTCGAACAACGGTAGACTGAATATTGTCACCAGATGTTGAATGGAAGTGGACTGTAAATGATTCAAATCTCTGGACCAATTAATTAAAACCCTTTATTAAAACTTTAACACACACAAACAAATAATACTTGTAAATTGAAGAGCACAGGTCCGCATGGTGCGGAGCTGCAGAAACAACGACCGCCTTCCTGCTTAGCTTGAGATTGACTGACTGGTTACATTATGCGCGCCAGATCATGACAAAGTTGCAAGCCCAACAAAGTTTCCAAACATTATGGTTAACTTATTTGTGGGATTTGAAATATATTGTTCCCTATTTCATATCCTAAAGTACAAAACGTGGTTTTTAAATATGAATGCTGAGGTTTATTTAATTTGTACTCTTGAATATTTATTTCACTTGATTAATTTGATGCTCCATAAAAAGGATCTCTATAACAGATGTATTAAATTTAGGAAGAAATTTTCTATATTTTTCAGAATTATTTGACTTTATGATGAATTATTTCATGATGTAAAATGACTTGGGTGTAAAATGAAAGTCTGTAAATGGCATCTCACCTCAAGCTCTGGTAACAAAAGTCTTGGCACAAAATTCTACATACATAAAAGTAGTATTGCTGTTGATAAAAGCAAAAAGGAAAGGAGCTATTGATTTTTATTAAATCATGTATAATTATCCATAACAATTTTTCTATGAAGAATTTTTAAGAATACACAAGGGAGGAAGCTATCAATTAATTCAATGTAGTTGCCCCAGCCATGTGTATACAATTTAATGGTAGTTTTCAGCTCTACAATTCCATCAGTGTGCTATCACAGAAAATAATCCCATTCCTGATTCTTCTAATTTGTAAAGCATTTTAGAACTTCATACAAAGGCTAATTGTGATTTCATTGCCACAATTGATTAAGACTGTCATTTCAAGATGTGTATGCAAATCTCTAGCATGTATGGTATGATTGTGGTTTAGTAGAGTATTTATTGTGTGGTTGTGGCCAGTGGTAGGAAAAAATACATTTATGCAATGTTATTTATCTCTTTAAATTAACCATTCTCTTTTAATTGAACTTTGAAGCCTATCTGTTTAGCAGACTTGGGAGAAAATTTTTATTTTAGACATTTTATTGATTTAAACATCATTTTTAATTTAGACTTATTGACATTACAGTAAAAGTTGTTATAACGAGAGCTGACAAAAATCGGAAAAGTACTCATTATAACGCATACTTGTTTTAATGCATACTCGTTATAGCTGATTTATAGCATTAAAGGTCCGTCCTCTTGAATCCAAGAGAAGCGAGTGCGGCAGAATGGAACTGTTGTGTTTTTAATCCGTATGCTAATGCTTCATAATGCCTAAAAAAAGTACGTTTGTATCAAATATACCGTATTTACTCAAAAATAACACAAACTCTTTTGGGTCTTTTTTTTTTGCCTCAAAAATGGGTGCGCATTAGAATTGAGGGCTAACTAGATTCGGGTACATTATTACTCGTTGACATGTCCTGTAACGTGGGGCTAGCCACATCCTAGGCTCACCCTAGTTCAATATAACTCGTCAAACGTTCCACCTATCCGATATTGATGTTTGGACTCTATACATGTGTTTATTCTTATTGATGTTTGCACTATATACAAAACTGTAGGCCGATGGTTTTTAATTGAAAGGGAATTGGCTACCCCTAAATATTTTTAAATGAACGATTTTGAATTGGCACTTATGTAGGACTTTCGGTGTAGACGACTACTGAAGTATTGTATGCATTATATACATGTATAAATATACGCATACATTAGTGAATGACTTTATAGTTCAGACGTATAAGATGCAGCGACTGGGGTGACTGCGTATCTCATTACATTCACGGGGAAATGATTTTTCAATGTCTGACGCTCGAATTTCTGGTAGCCCATTACTAATGATGGCTTGTTATTTTCGAGTTAACACATAATTTTATTGATTATTAAAGACACATCATAACAAAACTGCATCAGCTAATATAAAATGTGGAAAATTATTGCTCAATAATCGTTGAAAAATAATGGTGTGACTTTAGATAATCTTAGGTTACCCTGGGAATCTGAATCAGCCCTGCTTTTATCTCTTTTCTGTTCCCACTGATCCTGGATCAGACAATTTGGTGCCAAGTTTGGTATGAAAACCAATCCCATGGGTGGATGCCAATATCAACTCAATTAAAATTACTTGTGCTGACTAGAGGGGTCGTCGCCAAAAAGAAACAAGAGACAAAGTGATAAGATGTACAGAGGGATAAAGGGAAGGGTGAAATTCGTGAGAAGTTTCTAATCAAAGCTTCCTGAAGCATCTTTGCCGAGGAAAGGTGAGGTGACTTTTAAAATGCTTCAGATTACCGTTGGCTTGTTGTACTTTGTCCCTCATGTCAATTGACAATTCCGAGATAAGCCTCCTGCATGAAAAGCATGGCACTTGTGGCACTCGTTATAATGATACTTCAGAAATGACCACTTGAAAAAATGGACGTAACTCCCTATCCTTTTTGTAGTGAGACGGACAATAGCAAAAAAAATCACTCGCTTTTACGCAACTCTCGTTATATGCCATACTGGTTATAACGGACTTCTACTGTAATTTCAACTATGATATTATGAACTCATATTTATTAGAGCAAGATAGTGGAGTAAGATTTTTCTACATTCATAGTTCAAGGAGCCTAATTAAAGGTTATTTTATTTCAGGCAGTGTTAAGGACAGCAAGAGCATTGCATGTTTGCTGAAGCAGATCATGAGTCATGAAACCAAGACATCTCAAGCCACTTGACCTTTCTTTTATTATTAGTTGAACTGAAACAGTATTTTATTGTCATGCTCACTTGACACATGTAAGCTAATGGATCGGAGAAGTCCTGTTTCAAAAGGTTTGCTCCATTGTTATTATAAATTTAACTTGGAATCATCTAATGTATTTTTATGATTATTTCCATTTATTGTCCATAGTTGTGAAGGAAGTGAAAATCTGCCAATGTCTGAATGTGATAGTAGTTGTATCATATTATTCCATGACAGTGTTTAATATTAGTTTCAGCATGGTGGTGAATTATGTAACAGCACAGTTATTTTTGTGTATATGGCATTTAAGAAGCTATATTTCTGTAAAATTATGTAACCACTTGGGCTGTGTTTACTTTTTCATATCTGATTGATATTCAAGTAACCCAAGAGCATATGGTTACATTCCCGTTCATTCATGAAATTAGTTAATTTTTTATTTATCTTTATGTTCATTCCTTTTTAAGGCTGAAAATAGTTATATCTATTCATAAATGATGCTGAATCAGTTATTTTTTCAGAAAGTTTCCTGCCTAAAGCATTTATTTTCTTGTCAGTATTTTGTAATCTATGGGTGAAGACCATTTTTCAGGTAACAGAGTTGAAAACTAATTAAAAAAACAATCTAATTTCTAGCTTTTTAGAAGTACCAGATGAAATTGCATTAAAATCAATTCCAGTGGAAATTTCTCTGAAAAATGCTGAATATTCTTTGTCATATGGATGTGGCCTACTTCGTGAATTAAAGAAATGAAAATATTTCTTTGGAAATAAGTATGAAAAATATGCCGTCTGAGTTGGAATCCATATTGGATCTTGACTTTCGTTTTATAATTAGAAGTGTTTTGTCCAAGCATTTTAGCAAATTCAACTAATTAAATATCTGATGCATTAAATAGTTTCCTCTATCCTTTCTCAATCATTTGGGTTTTGTAAAATAAATGGAAATTATTTAAGAGTTTAGGAGTGTACACACATCCTTTCATAACTTCTTGTTAGGTTGTATTTGTTTTTCATTACAAAGAGGCTGAATAAATCTGTATATGTAAATAGTTTTTATTATTTGTTTGTCCTTTGGTACAGGAAGTCTGTTTTTTTCAGCTACTTTTAGCTTCTTGAACTTACTTCAAATTTAATATTAGTTAACTAGTAGTAAGTAAGTAATTAGTGTGAAAATAATCCTTTATTTTTGGAAAGAAATACCACTCTTGTCGTAGACCATAGATGGATCAATCTCAATGTTGAAGTTAATGGGTAACTCCATGGGTTCCATTTCTGGCTATGGAACGCTTATTGGAAAAGCTTATTCCAGGGTCCCTGTGACTGAACTTATTTGGACGTTGGTATTTCACCATTCTGGTTGTTGAGCTTGGTGGGTCTGCTGACTGGATTTTGTTACTACTGCCATAGACTGTGGCATAGACAGTGCTGCTCGTATGGGAGCTGCAGCAGTCTCTTTTCACTGCTGCCTTTTTTATCCTATGGGGAAATACTTCTGTTTTCTTCACCGCTAAACTCCCTTTCTCATGTTTGCGTTCTCGTCATGGTAAGGAACAGCAAAAACACTCTTAGTAATAGATAATTCAGTACCATTTAGTGTAATTTGAAGACAACTTCAATTGAATTCTCGTTTTTACTTATTAAGATATATGTTATTGTTTTCCGAAAATGCTGAAATTTGGCATTTAAGTTTGATTTTTTTGTAAGTTTAGCTCTGCAACTTTGAATTGATCCAAAACTTCACATTTCATCCTACAGTGTATCAAAGCACCTAGCAAATGTATTTCTAGGAAAGTTGTTCCTTGGAGTTTTGAAGGCATGGAGAACTTTTTGTCGAAAGAGGGCATTACAAAACAAAGTTAATGCCTTCAACGTCTTAGTAAACCATAACCTGAGATGCTGGAATTATCTATCCTATTATTTCAGGCAAACCTTTTTTTTTCTCGCTTATCCACAATGTATCCCTGAAAATACTTGCATAATGCGAAGTAACACTTCGTTTCCCTTCTATCTATTATATATAAATGCTTCTTCGGATTCATTCATATTACATATATAGTAATACCAATTCACAGGCTAAACTACAAGCGTCATTGACTTGAAATTTTTACAACGTATTGGCCATAACGAGTAACCACCAAAAATATTGCGATTATGAACATCAGTGTCATGGGTTCGATTCCAGAGGGCCCCAAAGTCCTGCTGTTTTCCATTTAAATGCATTGTTTAGATTTTCGGGAATTAAAAAAAAATACTTCCCGGATAGGTAGAGAATCAAAACTCAAGGAGCCTGTTGATATGATCAGGATCTATCAAAATCATTAATTACTTATACATAAAATATCCTGGGTTCGATGCTAGGACGATGCAAAAATCTGTCATTTAAAATACATTGAGGTAGTTTTTCATTATTGTTTTTGATGCACTTACCTTGCACTTAAAATCTCTCTTTGATGGAAGATGTATGTAAAGGCTTGGTTTAAGAAAAAAAAATTAGATACCACCATTCTGTTCTTGCGTTTGATGCCAGAGTACATTAAAATTTCTCTCATAAGGAATAAATGGGAAAGTAGGATGTCATTTAAGGCAGTTGCAGCCTATATTTCTGCTTAAATTTTCACACATAGTTAAAGATCTTCTGTTGTGCTGCATAGGAAGTATCACCAGGAAGACCCAGGTTCGATGCCAGGTGGTAAATATATCTCCCAAATAAAACACATTGGGATAGTTTTTCATTATTTCTTTCATGCACTTATCGAAATAATAGTAAGTTCTTGCTTTGGTAGAAGATGAATATTAAGACTTGGCTTAAGAAAAAAAATAATATAAGACCATGCTGTTCCTAGGTTCGATGCCAGAGCACATGAAAATTTCTCACATAAGGAGTATAAGGAATGGTAGGACGTTGTTTCAGGCAGTTGCAACCAACATTTCTGCTTGAATATTCACACATAGTTAGAGATGTTTCGTTGCTTTTTTCAATCATATCTCGATAAAATGACAAAAATTAAGGCAAAAAAGTGGTATTAAATTGAAATTTCGCTAAAATTATCGGTTTTCGTTATTTTCTTCGATCATATCTTGATAAAATGACGAAAATTAAGGCAAAATAGAGGAAAATAATTAAAATTTATCAAAAATTATCCGTTTTAATTGCTTTCTTCAATCATATATCGATAAAATGACGAAAATTAATTCGAAATAGAGGAAAATATTGAAATTTCGCTGAAATTATCCGTTTTCGTTGCTTGTTTCGATCTTATGTCGATAAAATGACGAAAATTAAGGCAAAATAGAGGAAAAAAAATTGAAATTTCGGTACAATTATCCGTTTTCGTTGCTTTTACCGATCATATCTCGACGAGATGACAAAAATTACGGAAAATTAGAGGAAAAAAATGAAATTTCGCTAAAATTACTCGTTTTCGTTACTTTTTTCGATCATATCTCGGTGAAATGACGAAAATTAAGGCAAAATAGCGGAAAATAATTAAAATTTCTCTAAAATTATCCTTTTTCGTTGCTTTTTTCAATCATATCTTGGTAAAATGACGAAACTTAAGGCAAAATAGAGGAAAATAATTAATATTTCTCTATAATTCCCCGTTTTCCTTGCTCTTTTCAATCATATTTTGATGAAATGAGAAACAATAAGGCAAAAAGTGGAAAGAAATAGAAATTTAGATATAATTATCCGTTTTCGTTGCTTTTTTGGATCATATCTCGATATAATTACGAAAATTAAGGCAAATAAGTGGTAAAAAATTGAAATTTCGCAAAAATTTTCCGTTTTCGTTGCTTTTTTTGATCATATCTCGATAAAATGACGAAAGTTAAGGAAAAAATGAGGAAAAAAAAATTAAAATTTCGCTAAAATTATCCATTTTCGTTACTTTTTTGATCATATCACGGTAAAATAACGAAAATTAAGGCAAATATAGAGAAATATAATTTAAATTTCTCTAAAAATATCCGTTTTCGTTGCTTTTTTCAATCATGTCTCGATAAAATGAAAAAAAATGCAAAATATGGGAAAAAATTGACATTTCGGTGAAATTATCTGTTTTCGTTGCTTTTTTCGATCAAATCTCGATAAAATGACAAATTTTTGAACAAAATAGAGATATTATATTGAATTTTACCTTAAATTTCCGTTTTCGTTGATTTTCACGATCATATCTCGACAAAATGACGAAAATTAAGGCAAAATAGAAGAATCAAATTTAAATTACGTTAAAACAATCTACTTTCGTTGCTTTTCTCAATTATATCTCTATGATATGACGAAAATTACGGCAAAATATCAGAAACAAATTGAAATTTTGCTAAAATATCAATTTCAATTCGATGCTTAAGATATCAAATATCAATTCGATGCTTTTTTCGATCATAGCTCGATAAAATTACTAAAATTATGGCAAAATAGAGGAAAAAATTTAAATTTCGCTAAAATTATCGGTTTTCATTGCTTTTCTCAATCATATCTCGATAAAATGACGAAAATTAAGGCAAAATACTGGAAAGAAATTGAAATTTCGGTGAAATTATCCGTTTTTGTTACTTTTCTCGGTAGTATCTTGATAAAATGACGAAAATTAATGCAAGAAAGAGGAAAAAAAATAAAATATCACTAAATTATTCCTTATCGTTGCTTTTTTAATAATATGTCAATAAAATGACGAAAATTAGTCAAAATAGAGGAAACAAATTGAAATTACGCTATAATTATCCGTTCTCGTCACTTTTTTGATCATATCGCGGTAAAATAACGAAAATTAAGGCAAATATAGAGAAATATAATTTAAATTTCTCTAAAATTATCCGTTTTCTTTGCTTTTTTCAATCATATCTCGATAAAATGAAAAAAAAAATGCAAAATAGAGGAAAAAATTGACTTTTCGGTGAAATTATCCGTTTTCATTACTTTTTTAAATCATATCTTGGTAAAATAACGGAAATTAAGGCAAAAATGAGGAAAATAATTAAAATGTTTCCTAAAACTATCCGTTTTCGTTGCTTTTTTCAATCATATCCCGATAAAATGCAAAAATTAAGGCATAATAGAGGAAAGAAATTGAAATTTCGGGGAAATTATCCGTTTTCGTTGCTTTTCTCTATCATATCTCGATAATATGACTAAAATTAAGGAAAAATAGAGGAAGTAAATTCAAAATTCGGTAACATTATCTTTTTTTAATGCTTTTTATGGTCATATCTCGATAAAATGACGAAAATTATGCCAAAATACCGTAAATAAATTGAAATTTTGCTAAAATAATCCTTTTTCATTGTTTTTTCCAATCATATCTCGGTAAAATGACGAAAATTAAGGCAAAATAGAGGAAAATAATTAATATTTCTCTATAATTCCCCGTTTTCCTTGCTCTTTTCAATCATTTCTTGATGAAATGAAGAACAATAAGGCAAAAAGTGGAAAGAAATAGAAATTTAGATATAATTATCCGTTTTCGTTGCTTTTTTGGATCATATCTCGATATAATTACGAAAATTAAGGCAAATAAGTGGTAAAAAATTAAAATTTCGCTAAAATTTTCCGTTTTCGTTGCTTTTTTGGATCATATCTCGATATAATTACGAAAATTAAGGCAAATAAGAGGTAAAAAATTGAAATTTCGCTAAAATTTTCCGTTTTCGGTGCTTTTTTTGATCATATCTCGATGAAATGACGAAAATTAAAGAAAAATGAGGAAAAAATTAAAATTTCGCTTAAATTATCCGTTTTCGTTACTTTTTTTATCATATCGCGGTTTAATAACGAAAATTAAGGCAAATATAGAGAAATATAATTAAAATTTCTCTAAAATTATCCGTTTTCGTTGCTTTTTTCAATCATATCTCGATAAAATAACAGAAATAAAGGCAAAATTGAGGAAAAATTGACATTTCGGGGAAATTATCCGTTTTCGTTGCTTTTTTCGATCAAATCTCGACAAAATGACGAAAGTTAAGGCAAAATTCCAGAGTAAATTGATATTTTGCTAAAATAATGAGTTTTCGATGCTTTTTTCGATTATAGCTCGTTAAAATTACTAAAATTATGGCAAAATAGAGGAAAAAAATTTAATATTCGGTGAAATTATGCGTTTTCGTTTCTTTTTTCGGTCATAACTCGATAAAATGACGAAAATAAATGCAAAATAGAGGAAAAAATTCAAATTTCGGTGAAATTATCCGTTTTCGTTTCTTTTTTAAATCATATCTTGGTAAAATGACGAAAATTAAGGCAAAAAAGAGGAAAATAATTAAAATTTCTATTAAAAATATCCGTTTTCGTTGCTTTTTCAATCATATCTCGATAAAATGCAAAAATTAAGGCATAATAGAGGAAATAAATTGAAATTTCCCTAAAATTATCCGTTTTTGTTGATTTTTTCGATCATATCCCGACAAAATGACGAAAGTGAAGGCAAAATTTAAATTACGCTAAAACAATCTGTTTTCGTTTTTTTGTCAATCATATATCTATGATATAGCAAAAATTATGGCAAAATACCAGAATAAATTGATATTTTGCTAAAATAATGAGTTTTCGATGCTTTTTCCGATCATAGATCGATAAGATTACAAAAATTAAGGCAAAATAGAGGAAAAAAATGGAAAGTTCACTAAAATTTTCCTTTCTTGTTGCTATTTTCGATCATATCTCGGTTAAATGATAAAAATTCATCCAAAAAAGAGGAAAAAAATTTAAATTTCGCTAAAATTATCCGTTTTCATTGCTTTTCTGAATCATATCTCGATAAAATGACGAAAATTAAGGCAAAATACTGGAAAGAAATTGAAATTTCGGTGAAATTATCCGTTTTCGTTGCTTTTCTCGTTCGTATCTTGATGAAATGACGAAAATTAATGCAAAAAAGAGGAAAAAAATTACAATATCACTAAAACTATCCCTTATCGTTGCTTTTTTAATAATATGTCAATAAAATGACGAAAATTAGTAAACATAGAGGAAAAAAATTGAAATTTCTCTAAAATTATCCGTTTTTGTTGATTTTTTCGATCATATCTCGACAAAATGACGAAAGTTAAGGCAAAATACCAGAGTAAATTGATATTTTGCTAAAATAATGAGTTTTCGATGCTTTCTTCGATTATAGCTCGTTAAAATTACTAAAATTATGGCAAAATAGAGGAAAAAATTCAAATTTCGGTGAAATTATCCGTTTTCGTTTCTTTTTTAAATCATATCTTGGTAAAATTACGAAAATTAAGGCAAAAAAGAGGAAAATAATTAAAATTTCTATTAAAAATATCCGTTTTCGTTGCTTTTTCAATCATATCTCGATAAAATGCAAAAATTAAGGCATAATAGAGGAAATAAATTGAAATTTCCCTAAAATTATCCGTTTTTGTTGATTTTTTCGATCATATCTCGACAAAACGACGAAAGTGAAGGCAAAATTTAAATTACGCTAAAACAATCTGTTCGTTGATCTGTTTAGTCATATCTCGGTAAAATGACGAGAAATTAGGCAAAATAGAGGAAATTAATTAAAATTTCCCTAAAATTATACGTTTTTTATCATATCATGGTAAAATGACGAAAATTGAGGCAAAATAGTGGAAAAAAATTTATAAGTCGGTGAAATTATGCGTTTTCGTTGCTTTTCTCGGTCATAACTCGAAAAAATGACGAAAATTGAGGAAAACATTCAAATTTTGGTGAAATAATCCGTTTTCGTTTTTTTTGATCAAAGTTCGGTAAAATGGCGAAAATTAAGGAAAAAAAGTGGAAAATAATTAAAATTTCTCCAAAAAGTATCCGATTTCGTTGCTTTTCTCAATCATATCTCGATAAAATGACAAAAATTAAGGCAAAATAGAGGAAAAAAATTGAAATTTTGCTAAAATTATTCTTTTTTTTGCTTCTTCCAATCATAACTCTGTAAAATGACGAAAATTCATGCAAAAAAGAGGAAAAAAATTAAAATATAACTAAAACAATCGCTTATCGTTGCTTTTTTAATGATATCTCGATAAAATGATGAAAATTAAGGCAAAATAAAGGAAAAATATTGAAATTTGCTAAAATTATCCGTTTTCGTTGCTTTTTTCAATCATATCTCGATAAAATGACAAAAATTAAGGCAAAATACAATAAGGAAATTGAAATTTTGGTGAAATTATCCGTTTTCGTTGCTTTTGTCGATCGTATCTAGAATAAATGACGAAAATTAAGGCAAATTAGTGGTTAAGAAATTTAAAATTCGGTGAAATTATCCGTTTTCGTTGGTTTTTTCGATCAAATCTCGAAAAAATGGCAAATATTTGGACAAAGTAGAGAGAAAAAATTGTAATTTCCCTAAAGTTAACCGTTGTCGTTGATTTTTTCGATCATATCACGACAAAATGACGAAAATTAAGGCAAAATTGATGAACCAATTTTAAAATACGCTAAGACAATCTTTTTTCGTTGCTTTTTTCAATCATATTTCTATAAAATGACGAAAATTATGGCGAATTACCGGAAACATATTGAAATTTCGCTTAAATTATCCGTTTTCGTTTCGTTTTTCGATCATATCTCGATAAAATTAAGAAAATTAAATAATAATAGTGGAAAAAAATCTAAATTTCGCTAAAATTATCTGTTTTCGTTATTTTTTTATCATATCTCGGTAAAATGACAAAACTTAAGGCAAAATAGAGGAAAAAAATTCCAATTTCGCTAACATTACCCGTTTTTATTGCATTTTTCGATCATATCTGGATAAATTGATGAAAATTAATTCAAAATAGAGGCAAAAATTGAAATTTCGCTATAATTGCCCGTTTTCGTTTCTTGTTTCGATCTAAACTCGATAAAATGACGAAAATTAAGGCAAAATAGAGGAAAGAGAATAAAATTTTGATGAAATTAACCATTTTCGTTGCTTTTTTCGATCTTATCTCTGTTAAATGACAGAAATTATGGCAAAATACTGCAAACAAATAGAAACTTTGAAAAAAAAATCCGTTTTCGTTGCTTTTTCAAAACATATCTCAATAAAATGACGGAAATTA
Source organism: Sympetrum striolatum (assembly GCA_947579665.1). Classification (NCBI taxonomy): domain Eukaryota; kingdom Metazoa; phylum Arthropoda; class Insecta; order Odonata; family Libellulidae; genus Sympetrum; species Sympetrum striolatum. The sequence continues at coordinate 15,220,928 of OX388346.1, forward strand.
AGGCAAAAAAGAGGAAAAAAAATAAAATTTCGCTAAAACTATCCGTTTTTGATGCTTTTTTAGTCATATCTCGATTAAAAGACGAAAATTGAGGAAAATAGAGGAAAGAAATTGAAATTTCGATAAAATTTTCCGTTTTCGTTACTTTTTTATATCATATCTCGGTAAAATGTTGAAAATTACTGCAGAATAGAGGAAAAAAATTCAAAATACGGTGAAATTGTGCGTTTTCGTTGCTTTTTTTGATCTAATCTTGGTAAAATGACGAAAATTAAGGCAAAAAGAGGAAAGAAATTAATATTTCTCCAAAAAGTATCCGTTTTCGTTGCTTTTTTCAATCATATCTCGATAAAATGACAAAAATTAATGGAAAATAGAGGAAAGAAATTGAAATTTTGGTAAAATTATCCGATTTCGTTACATTTTCCAATCACATATAGATAAAATTACGAAGATTAAGGCAAAAAAGAGGAAAATAATTAAAATTTCGCTATAACTATCCTTTTTTGATGCTTTTTTTGTTCATATCTCTATGAAAAGACGAAAATTATGGCAAAGAAGAGGAAGAAACTTGAAATTTCGGTGAAATTATCCGTATTCGTTGCTTTTTTCAATCATATCTCAATAAAATGACAAAAATTAAGGCGTAATAGAGGAAGGAAATTGAAATTTCGGGGAAATTATCCGTTTTCGTTGCTTTTCTCAATCATATCTCGATAAAATGACGAAAATTAAGGCAAAATAGTGGAAGAAAATTCAAAATCCGGTGACATTATCCGTTTTCGTTGCTTTTTTTCGGTCATATCTCGATAAAATGACGAACATTATGACAAAATAGAGGAAAATAATTCACATTTTCTCTATAATTATCCGTTTTCAATCATATCTCGATAAAATGAGTAAAATTAGGGCAAAAAAATGTTAAGAAATTGAAATTTAGCTATTATAATCTGTTTTCGTTGCTTCTTTGGATAATATCTCAATAAAATGAATAAAATTAAGGCTACAAAATGGAAAGAAATTGAAATTTTGCTATAATTATCCGTTTTCGCTCGTTTTTTCGATCATATCTCGATAAAATGACGTAAATTAAGGCAAAAAAGAGGAAAAAAATTAACATTTCGATAAAATTATCCGTTTTCGTTACTTTTTTTGAACATATCGCGGTAAAATGACGAAATTAAAGGCAAAATAGTGAAAAATAATTTAAATTTCTCTAAAATTATTCGTTTTCGTTGCTTTTTTCAATTATATCTGGATAAAATGACAAATATTTTCTTAAAAATAGAGATATAAAAATGAAATTTCCCAAAAATTATCTTTTTGCGTTGATTTTTTTAGACATATCTCGATAAAATGACGAAAATTAAGGCAAAATAAAGGAAAAACATTGAAATTTGATAAAATGATCCGTTTTCGTTACGTTATTTTCATATCTAGGTAAAATGACGAAAAATTAGGCAAAAAAGAGGAAATTATTTAAAATTTCTCTAAAATTATCTGTTTTGGTTGCTTTTTTCAATCATATCTCGATAAAATGAAATAAATTAAGGAAAAATACAGGAAAGAAATTGAAATTCCGGTGAAATTATCCGTTTTTGTTGCTTTTCTCGATCGTATCTTGATAAAATGACGACAATTAAGGCAAAATAGTGGAAAAAAATTTAAAATTCGGTGAAATTATGCGTTTTCGATGCTTTTTCGTTGCTTTTCTCAATCATATCTTTATAAAATTACGAAGAATATGGGAAAATAGTGGGAAAAAAATTCGAAATTCGGTGAAATTATCCGTTTTCGTTGTTTTTTTCGATCAAATCTCGAAAAAATTGCAAAAATTTGAACAAAATAGAGTGAAAAAATTGTAATTTCCCTAAAGTTATCCGTTTTCGTTGATTTTTTCGATCATATCACGACAAAATGACGAAAATTAAGGCAAAATTGATGAACCAAATTTAAAATACGCTAAAACAATCTCTTTTCGTTGCTTTTTTCAATCATATCTCTATAAAATGACGAAAACTATGGCGAAATACCGGAGTCATATTGAAATTTCGCTTAAATTATCCGTTTTCGTTTCGTTTTTCGATCATATCTCGATAAAATTAAGGAAAATTAATAATAATAGAGAAAAAAAATTCAAAAAACGGCGAAATTGTGCGTTTTCGTAAGTTTTTTTGATCTAATCTTGGTAAAATGACGAAATTTAAGGCAAAAAGAGGAAAGAAATTAAAATTTCTCCTAAAAGTATCCGTTTTCTTTGCTTTTTTCAATCATATCTCGATAAAATGACAAAAATCAATGGAAAATAGAGGAAAGAAATTGAAATTTTGGAAAAATTATCCGATTTCGTTGCATTTTCCAATCATATATAGATAAAATTACGAAGATTAAGGCAAAAAAGAGGAAAATAATTAAAATTTCGCTATAACTATCCTTTTTTGATGCTTTTTTTATTCATATCTCTATAAAAAGACGAAAATTTTGGCAAAGAAGAGGAAAAAAATTCAAAATTCGGTGAAATTTTGCGTTTTCGTTGCTTTTTTTGATCAAATCTCGGTAAAATGACGAAAATTAATGCAAACTAGATAAAGGAAATTGATATTTAAGCGAAATTATTCAGTATCGTTGCTTTTTATGATCATATCTCGGTAAAATTACGAAAATTAAGGCAAAAAAGAGAAAAGAAATTGAAATTTCGGTGAAATTATCCGATTTCGAACTTTTCTCTCAATCATATCTCGATAAAATGACGAACACTAAGGCAAAATAGTGGAAAAATTTTGACATTTCGGTAAGATTATCCATATTCTATGCTTTTTTCGATCAAATTTCGATAAAAGAGAAATATTTGTACAAAATAGAGGAAAGAAATTGAGATTCAGCTAAAACTATCCTTTTTTGATGTTTTTTTGTCATATCTCGATATAAAGACGAAAAATAAGGCAAAATAGAGGAAGAAACTTGAAATTTCGGTGAAATTATCCGTTTTCGTTACTTTTTTAAATCATATCTTGGTAAAATGACGAAAATTAAGGCAAAAAAGAGGAAAATAATTACAATTTCTCCAAAAAGTATCCGTATTCGTTGCTTTTTTCAATCATATCTCGATAAAATGACAAAAATTAAGGCATAATGGAGGAAGGAAATTGACATTTCCCTAAAATTATCCGTTTTCGTTGATTTTTTTAGACATATCTCGGTAAAATGACGAAAAATAAGGCAACATATAGGAAATTAATTAAAATTTCTCTAAAATTATCTGTTTTGGTTGCGTTTTTCAATCATATCTCGATAAAATGACATAAATTAAGGAAAAATACAGGAAAGAAATTGAAATTTCGGTGAAATTATCCGTTTTTGTTGCTTTTCTCGATCGTATCTTGATATAATGACGAAAATTAAGGCAAAATAGTGGAAAAAAATTTAAAATTTTCCGTGAAATTATGCGTTTTCGATGCTTTTTTCGGTCATAACTTGATAAAATGACGAAAATTGAGGCAAAATTTAGGAATAAATTCAAATTTCGGTGAAATAATCGGTTTTCGTTACTTTTTTTGATCAAATTTCGGTAAAATAACGAAAAGTAAGGCAAAAAAGAGGAAAATTATTAAAATATATCCAAAAAGTATCCGTTTTCGTTGCTTTTTTCAATCATATCTCGATAAAATGACAAAAATTAAGGCATAATAGAGGAAAGAAATTTAAATTTCGGTGAAATTACCCGTTTTCATTGCATTCTTCGATCATATCAGGATAAAATAATGATAATTAATTCAAAATAGAGGAAAAAATTGAAATTTCGCTATAATTGTCCGTTTTCGTTTCTTGTTTCGGTCTTAACTCGATAAAATGACGAAAATTAAGGCAAAATAGAGGAAAAAAATTAAAATTTTAATGAAATTATCCGGTTTCGTTGCTTTCTCGATCTTATCTCGATTAAATGACAGAAATTATTGTAAAATACTGCAAACAAATAGAAACTTTGAAAAAAAAATCCGTTTTCGTTGCTTTTTCAAAACATATCTCAATAAAATGACGGAAATTAAGGCAAAAAAGAGGAAAAAAAATAAAATTTCGCTAAAACTATCCGTTTTTGATGCTTTTTTAGTCATATCTCGATTAAAAGACGAAAATTGAGGAAAATAGAGGAAAGAAATTGAAATTTCGATAAAATTTTCCGTTTTCGTTACTTTTTTATATCATATCTCGGTAAAATGTTGAAAATTACTGCAGAATAGAGGAAAAAAATTCAAAATACGGTGAAATTGTGCGTTTTCGTTGCTTTTTTTGATCTAATCTTGGTAAAATGACGAAAATTAAGGCAAAAAGAGGAAAGAAATTAATATTTCTCCAAAAAGTATCCGTTTTCGTTGCTTTTTTCAATCATATCTCGATAAAATGACAAAAATTAATGGAAAATAGAGGAAAGAAATTGAAATTTTGGTAAAATTATCCGATTTCGTTACATTTTCCAATCACATATAGATAAAATTACGAAGATTAAGGCAAAAAAGAGGAAAATAATTAAAATTTCGCTATAACTATCCTTTTTTGATGCTTTTTTTGTTCATATCTCTATGAAAAGACGAAAATTATGGCAAAGAAGAGGAAGAAACTTGAAATTTCGGTGAAATTATCCGTATTCGTTGCTTTTTTCAATCATATCTCAATAAAATGACAAAAATTAAGGCGTAATAGAGGAAGGAAATTGAAATTTCGGGGAAATTATCCGTTTTCGTTGCTTTTCTCAATCATATCTCGATAAAATGACGAAAATTAAGGAAAAATAGTGGAAGAAAATTCAAAATCCGGTGACATTATCCGTTTTCGTTGCTTTTTTTCGGTCATATCTCGATAAAATGACGAACATTATGACAAAATAGAGGAAAATAATTCACATTTTCTCTATAATTATCCGTTTTCAATCATATCTCGATAAAATGAGTAAAATTAGGGCAAAAAAATGTTAAGAAATTGAAATTTAGCTATTATAATCTGTTTTCGTTGCTTCTTTGGATAATATCTCAATAAAATGAATAAAATTAAGGCTACAAAATGGAAAGAAATTGAAATTTTGCTATAATTATCCGTTTTCGCTCGTTTTTTCGATCATATCTCGATAAAATGACGTAAATTAAGGCAAAAAAGAGGAAAAAAATTAACATTTCGATAAAATTATCCGTTTTCGTTACTTTTTTTGAACATATCGCGGTAAAATGACGAAATTAAAGGCAAAATAGTGAAAAATAATTTAAATTTCTCTAAAATTATTCGTTTTCGTTGCTTTTTTCAATTATATCTGGATAAAATGACAAATATTTTCTTAAAAATAGAGATATAAAAATGAAATTTCCCAAAAATTATCTTTTTGCGTTGATTTTTTTAGACATATCTCGATAAAATGACGAAAATTAAGGCAAAATAAAGGAAAAACATTGAAATTTGATAAAATGATCCGTTTTCGTTACGTTATTTTCATATCTAGGTAAAATGACGAAAAATTAGGCAAAAAAGAGGAAATTATTTAAAATTTCTCTAAAATTATCTGTTTTGGTTGCTTTTTTCAATCATATCTCGATAAAATGAAATAAATTAAGGAAAAATACAGGAAAGAAATTGAAATTCCGGTGAAATTATCCGTTTTTGTTGCTTTTCTCGATCGTATCTTGATAAAATGACGACAATTAAGGCAAAATAGTGGAAAAAAATTTAAAATTCGGTGAAATTATGCGTTTTCGATGCTTTTTCGTTGCTTTTCTCAATCATATCTTTATAAAATTACGAAGAATATGGGAAAATAGTGGGAAAAAAATTCGAAATTCGGTGAAATTATCCGTTTTCGTTGTTTTTTTCGATCAAATCTCGAAAAAATTGCAAAAATTTGAACAAAATAGAGTGAAAAAATTGTAATTTCCCTAAAGTTATCCGTTTTCGTTGATTTTTTCGATCATATCACGACAAAATGACGAAAATTAAGGCAAAATTGATGAACCAAATTTAAAATACGCTAAAACAATCTCTTTTCGTTGCTTTTTTCAATCATATCTCTATAAAATGACGAAAATTATGGCGAAATACCGGAGTCATATTGAAATTTCGCTTAAATTATCCGTTTTCGTTTCGTTTTTCGATCATATCTCGATAAAATTAAGGAAAATTAATAATAATAGAGAAAAAAAATTCAAAAAACGGCGAAATTGTGCGTTTTCGTAAGTTTTTTTGATCTAATCTTGGTAAAATGACGAAATTTAAGGCAAAAAGAGGAAAGAAATTAAAATTTCTCCTAAAAGTATCCGTTTTCTTTGCTTTTTTCAATCATATCTCGATAAAATGACAAAAATCAATGGAAAATAGAGGAAAGAAATTGAAATTTTGGAAAAATTATCCGATTTCGTTGCATTTTCCAATCATATATAGATAAAATTACGAAGATTAAGGCAAAAAAGAGGAAAATAATTAAAATTTCGCTATAACTATCCTTTTTTGATGCTTTTTTTATTCATATCTCTATAAAAAGACGAAAATTTTGGCAAAGAAGAGGAAAAAAATTCAAAATTCGGTGAAATTTTGCGTTTTCGTTGCTTTTTTTGATCAAATCTCGGTAAAATGACGAAAATTAATGCAAACTAGATAAAGGAAATTGATATTTAAGCGAAATTATTCAGTATCGTTGCTTTTTATGATCATATCTCGGTAAAATTACGAAAATTAAGGCAAAAAAGAGAAAAGAAATTGAAATTTCGGTGAAATTATCCGATTTCGAACTTTTCTCTCAATCATATCTCGATAAAATGACGAACACTAAGGCAAAATAGTGGAAAAATTTTGACATTTCGGTAAGATTATCCATATTCTATGCTTTTTTCGATCAAATTTCGATAAAAGAGAAATATTTGTACAAAATAGAGGAAAGAAATTGAGATTCAGCTAAAACTATCCTTTTTTGATGTTTTTTTGTCATATCTCGATATAAAGACGAAAAATAAGGCAAAATAGAGGAAGAAACTTGAAATTTCGGTGAAATTATCCGTTTTCGTTACTTTTTTAAATCATATCTTGGTAAAATGACGAAAATTAAGGCAAAAAAGAGGAAAATAATTACAATTTCTCCAAAAAGTATCCGTATTCGTTGCTTTTTTCAATCATATCTCGATAAAATGACAAAAATTAAGGCATAATGGAGGAAGGAAATTGACATTTCCCTAAAATTATCCGTTTTCGTTGATTTTTTTAGACATATCTCGGTAAAATGACGAAAAATAAGGCAACATATAGGAAATTAATTAAAATTTCTCTAAAATTATCTGTTTTGGTTGCGTTTTTCAATCATATCTCGATAAAATGACATAAATTAAGGAAAAATACAGGAAAGAAATTGAAATTTCGGTGAAATTATCCGTTTTTGTTGCTTTTCTCGATCGTATCTTGATATAATGACGAAAATTAAGGCAAAATAGTGGAAAAAAATTTAAAATTTTCCGTGAAATTATGCGTTTTCGATGCTTTTTTCGGTCATAACTTGATAAAATGACGAAAATTGAGGCAAAATTTAGGAATAAATTCAAATTTCGGTGAAATAATCGGTTTTCGTTACTTTTTTTGATCAAATTTCGGTAAAATGACGAAAAGTAAGGCAAAAAAGAGGAAAATTATTAAAATATATCCAAAAAGTATCCGTTTTCGTTGCTTTTTTCAATCATATCTCGATAAAATGACAAAAATTAAGGCATAATAGAGGAAAGAAATTTAAATTTCGGCGAAATTACCCGTTTTCATTGCATTCTTCGATCATATCAGGATAAAATAATGAAAATTAATTCAAAATAGAGGAAAAAATTGAAATTTCGCTATAATTGTCCGTTTTCGTTTCTTGTTTCGGTCTTAACTCGATAAAATGACGAAAATTAAGGCAAAATAGAGGAAAAAAATTAAAATTTTTATGAAATTATCCGGTTTCGTTGCTTTCTCGATCTTATCTCGATTAAATGACAGAAATTATTGTAAAATACTGCAAACAAATAGAAACCTTGAAAAAAAAACCGTTTTCGTTGCTTTCTAAAATCATTTTTCAAACCAAAAGAGGAAAAAAATAAAATTTTCGCTAAAACTATCCGTTATTGATGCATTTTTAGTCATATCTCGATAGAAAGACGAAAATTTAGGCAAAATAGAGGAAGAAACTGGAAATATCAGTGAAATTCTCCGTTTTCGATACTATTTCAATCATATCTCGATAAAATGTCGAAAAATGATTCAATATAGAGGAAAAATGAAATTTCAATTAAATTATCCGTGTTCGTTACGAGTTTTCTATTTTATTTCGATAAAATGAAGAAAATTATGGCGAAATACCGGAAACAAGTTGAAATTTTGCTAAAATAATGCGCTTTCGTTGCTTTTTTCGATCATAGCTGGATAAAATTACTAAAATTAAGGCAAAATAGAGGAAAAAAATTTATAATTCGGTGAAATTATGAATTTTCGAGGCTTTTTTCGGTCATAACTCGAAAAAATGACAAAAATTGAGGAAAAAAATTCAAATTTCGGTGAAATAATCCGTTTTCGTTACTTTTATTGATCCAATTTCGGTAAAATGGCGAAAATTAAGGCATAAAAGAGGAAAATAATTAAAATTTCTCCAAAAACTATCAGTTTTCGTTGCTTTTTTCAATCATATCGCGAAGAAATGACAAAAATTAAGGAATAATACAGGAAAGAAATTTAAATTTCGTTAAGATTATTCGTTTTCGTTTCTTTTTTTGGTCATAACTCGATAAAATGACGATAATAAAGGCAAAATAGAGGAAAAAAATTAAAATATCACTAAAACTATCCATAATCGTTGCTTTTTTAATCATATCTCGATTAAATGACGAATATTAAGGCAAAAAAGGGAAATTAATTAAAATTTCTCAAAAATTATTGGTTTTCGTTGCTTTTTTCAATCATATCTCGATAAAATGACGAAAATTAAGGAAAATAGTGAAAAAAAAATTCAAAATTCGGTGATATTATCTGTTTTCGTTGTTTTTTTCGATCAAATCTCGATAAAATGGCAAATATTTGGACAAAATAGAGAGACAAACTTGTAGTTTCTCTAAATTTATCAGTTTTCGTTGATTGTTTCGATCATATCTCGACAAAATGACGAAACTTAAGGCCAAATTGATGAACCAAATTAAAAATTCGCTAAATCAATCTGTTTTCGTTGCTTTTCTCAATCATATTTCCATAAAATGATGAAAAGTATGGCGAAATACCTGAAAAAAATTGAAATTTTGATAAAATAATGCGCTTTCGTTGCTTTTTTCGATCATAGCTGAATAAAATTACTAAAATTAAGGCAAAATAGTGGAAAAAATTTATAATTCGGTGAAATTATGCGTTGTCGATGCTTTTTTTCGGTCATAACTTGAAGAAATGACGAAAATTGAGGCAAAATTGAGGAAAAAAATTCAAATTACGGTGAAATAATCCGTTTTCGTTGCTTTTATTGGTCCAATTTCGGTGAAATGACGAAAATTAAGGCGTAAAAGAGGAAAATAATTAAAATTTCTCCAAAAACTATCAGTTTTCGTTGCTTTTTACAATCATATCGCGATGAAATGACAAAAATTAAGGAATAATAGAGGAAAGAAATTTAAATTTCGTTGAGATTATTCGTTTTCGTTTCTTTTTTTGGTCATAACTCGATAAAATGACGATAATAAAGGCAAAATAGAGGAAAGAATTTGAAATTTCGATAAAATTATCCGTTTTCGTTATGTTTTTTGATCATATCTCGGTAAAATGACGAAAATTCATGCAAAATAGAGGAAAATAGTTAAAATTACTCTAAAATTTTCTTTTTCGTTGCTTTATTCGATCATAGCTCGATAAAATTACAAAACTTAAGGCAAAATAGAGGAAAAAAATTTAAAGTTCACTAAAATTTTCCGTTTTTGTTGCTTTTTCCGATCATATATCGTTAAAATGACGAGAATTCATGCATAAAAGAGGAAACAAATTAAAATATCTTTAAAACTATCCATTATCGTTGCTTTTTTATCATATCTCGATTAAATGACGAATATTAAGGCAAAATAAAGGAAAAAAATTGAAATTTGCTAAAATGATCCGTTTTCGTTACGTTTTTTTAACATATCTCGGAAAAATGACGAAAAATTAGGCAAAAAAGAGGAAATTAATTAAAATTTCTCAAACATTATTGGTTTTCGTTGCTTTTTTCAATCATATCTCGACAAAATGACGAAAATTAAGGCAAAATTGATGAACCAAATTTAAAATACGCTAAAATAATCCGTTTTCGTTACTTTTATTGGTCCAATTTTGGCATTAAAGAGGAAATTAATTAAAATTTCTCAAAAAAGTATCACTTTTCGATGCTTTTTTCGGTCGTATCTTGATAAAATGACGAAAATAAAGGCAAAATACAGGAAAGAAATTGTAACTACGGGGAAATTATCCGTTTTCGTTGCTTCTCTCGATCGTATCTTCATAAAATGACGAAAATTAAGGCAAAGTAGTGGAAAGAAATTTAAAATTCGGTGAAATTTATGCGTTTTCGATGCTTTTTTCGGTGATAACTCGATAGAAAGACGAAAATTGTGGCAGAACTGAGGAAAAAAATTCAAATTTCGGCGAAATAATTCGTTTTCGTTACTTTTTTTGATTAAATATCGGTGAAATGACGAAAATTCGTGCAAAAAAGAGGAAAAAAATTAAAATGTCGCTAAAATTATTCTTTTTTTTGCTTTTTCCAATCATATCTCGATAAAATGACTAAATTAAGGAAAATAGTGGAAAAAATATCAAAATACGGTGAAATTATCCGTTTTCGTTGTTTTTTTCGATCAAATCTCGATAAAATGGCAAATATTTGGACAAAATAGAGAGAAAAATTTGTAAAATCCTTAAAGTTATCAGTTTTCGTTGATTTTTTCGATCATAACCCGCCAAAATGACGAAAATTAAGAAAAATTGATGAACCAAATTTACAATACGCTAAAATAATCTGTTTTGGTTGCTTTTCTCAATCATATTTCCATACAATGACGAAAATTATGGTGAAATACCGGAAACAAAATGAAATTTTGCTAAAATAATGCGTTTTCGTTGCTTTTTTCGATCATAGCTGGATAAAATTGCTAAAATTAAGGCAAAATAGTGGCAAAAAATTATAATTCGATGAAATTATGCATTTTCGAGGCTTTTTTCGGTCATAACTCGAAAAAATGACGAAAATTGAGGAAAAAAATTCAAATTTTAGTGAAATAAACCCTTTTCGTTACTTTTTTTGATACAATTTCGGTAAATGACGAATTTTAAGGCAAAATAGTGGAAAATAGTTAAAATTACTCTAAAATTATCTTTTTCGTTGCTTTTTTCGGTCATAGCTCGGTAAAATTACAAAAATTAAGGCAAAATAGAGGAAAAAAGTTGAAGGTTAACTAAAATTTTCCGTTTTTGTTGCTTTTTTCGATCATATCTCGGTAAAATGGAGAAAATTCATGCAAAAATGAGGAAAAAAATTAAAATTTCGTTAAAATTATTCTTTTTTTTGCTTTTTCCAATCATATCTCGATAAAATGGCTAAATTAAGGAAAATATTGGAAAAAAAATTCAAAATTCGGTGTAATTATCAGTTTTCGATGTTTTTTTTGGTCAAATCTCGATAAAATGGCAAATATTTGGAGAAAATAGAGAGAAAAATTTGTAATTTCCCTATAGTTATCAGTTTTCGTTGATTTTCTCGATCCTATCTCGACAAAATGACGAAAATTAAGGCAAAATTGATGAATCAAATCTAAAATACGCTAAAAAAATCTGTTTTCGTTGCTGTTCTCAACATATTTCCATAAAATGATGAAAATTATGGCGAAATACCGGAAACAAATTGAAATTTTGCTAAAATAATGTGCTTTCGTTGCTTTTTTCGATCATAGCTGGATAAAATTACTAAAATTAAGGCAAAATAGTTGAAAAAATTTATAATTCGGTGAAATTATGCATTTTCGATGCTTTTTTCGGTCATAACTCGAAAAAATGACGAAAATTGAGGCAAAATTGAGGAAAAAAATTCAAATTTCGGTGAAATAATCCGTTTTCGTTACTTTTTTTGATAAAATTTCGGTAAATAACGAAAATTAAGGCATAATAGAGGAAAATAATTAAAATTTCTCAAAAAAGTATCAGTTTTCAATGCTTTTCTCGGTCGTATCTTGATAAAATGACGAAAATAAATGCAAAATACAGGAAAGAAATTGAAACTACGGGGAAATTATCCGTTTTCGTTGCTTCTCTCGATCGTATCTTGACAAAATGACGAAAATTAAGGCAAAATAGTGGAAAGAAATTGAAAATTCGGTTAAATTTATGCGTTTTCGATGCTTTTTTCGGTGATAACTCGATAGAAAGGCGAAAATTGAGGCAGAACTGAGGAAAGAAATTCAAATTTCGGCGAAAAAATCCGTTTTCGTTACTGTTTTTGATCAAATTTCGGTAAAATCACGAAAATTCGTGCAAAAAAGAGGAAAAAAATTAAAATTTTGCTAAAATTATTCTTTTTTTTGCTTTTTCGAATCATATCTCGATAAAATGACTAAATTAAGGAAAATAGTGGAAAAAATATCAAAATGCGGTGAAATTATCCGTTTTCGTTGTTTTTTTCGATGAAATCTCGATAAAATGACAAATATTTGGACAAAATAGAGAGAAAAATTTGTAATTTCCCCAAAGTTATCAGTTTTCGTTGATTTTTTCGATCATAACCCGCCAAAATGACGAAAATTAAGAAAAATTGATGAACCAAATTTAAAATACGCTAAAACAATCTGTTTTCGTTGCTTTTCTCAATCATATTTCCATAAAATGATGAAAAGTATGGCGAAATACCTGAAACAAATTGAAATTTTGATAAAATAATGCGCTTTCGTTGCTTTTTTCGATCATAGCTGAATAAAATTACTAAAATTAAGGCAAAATAGTAGAAAAAATTTATAATTCGCTGAAATTATGCGTTTTCGATGCTTTTTTTCGGTCATAACTCGAAAAAATGACGAAAATTGAGGCAAAATTGAGGATAAAAATTCAAATTACGGTGATAGAATCCGTTTTCGTTTCTTTTATTGGTCGAATTTCGGTAAAATGAGGAAAATTAAGGCATAAAAGAGGAAAATAATATAAATTTCTACAAAAACTATCAGTTTTCGTTGCTTTTTACTTTCATATCGCGATGAAATGACAAAAATTAAGGCATAATAGAGGAAGGAAATTTAAATTTCGGTGAAATTATACGTTTTCGTTACTTTTTTTGATCATATCTCAGTAAAATGACGAAAATTGAGGCAAAATAGTTAAAATTACTCTAAAATTATCTTCTTCGTTGCCTCATTCGATCATATCTCGATAAAATGACTAAATTAAGGAAAATATTGGAAAAAAAAATTCAAAATTCGGTGTAATTATCCGTTTTCGTTGTTTTTTTCGGTCAAATCTCGGAAAAATGGCAAATATTTGGAGAAAATAGAGAGAAAAATTTGTAATTTCCCTAAAGTTATAAGTTTTCGTTGATTTTCTCGATCATAGCTCGACAAAATGACGAAAATTAAGGAAAAATTGATGAACCTAATTTAAAATACGCTAATAAAATCTGTTTTCGTTGCTTTTCTCAACATATTTCCAAAAAATGATGATAATTATGGCGAAATACCGGAAACAAATTGAAATTTTGCTAAAATAATGCGCTTTCGTTGCTTTTTTCGATCATAGCTGGATAAAATTACTAAAATTAAGGCAAAATTGAGGAAAAAAATTCAAATTTCGGTGAAATAAACCGTTTTCGTTACTTTTTTTGTTGAAATTTCGGTAAATGACGAAAATTAATGCCTAATAGAGGAAAATAATTAAAAATTTTTCGAAAAGTATCAGTTTTCGTTGCTTTTTTCAATCATATCTCGATATAATGACAAAAATTGAGGCAAAATTGAGGAAAAAAAATCAAATTTCGGTGAAATAATCCGTTTTCGTTACTTTTATTGGTCCAATTTTGGCATTAAAGAGGAAATTAATTAAAATTTCTCAAAAAAGTATCAGTTTTCGATGCTTTTTTCGGTCGTATCTTGATAAAATGACGAAAATTAAGGCAAAATAGTGGAATGAAATTTAAAATTCGGTGAAATTTATGCGTGTTCGATGCTTTTTACGGTGATACCTCGATAGAAAGACGAAAATTGAGGCAGAACTGAGGAAAAAAATTCAAATTTCGGCGAAATAATCCGTTTCATTACGCTTTTAAATCAAATTTCGGTAAAATGACGAAAATTCGTGCAAAAAAGAGGAAAAAAATTAAAATTTCGCTAAAATTATTCTTTTTTTTGCTTTTTCCAATCATATCTCGATAAAATGACTAAATTAAGGAAAATAGTGGAAAAAATATCAAAATATGGTGAAATTATCAGTTTTAGTTATTTTTTTCGATCAAATCTCGATAAAATGGCAAATATTTGGAGAAAATAGAGAGAAAAATTTGTAATTTCCCTATAGTTATCAGTTTTCGTTGATTTTCTCGATCCTATCTCGACAAAATGACGAAAATTAAGGCAAAATTGATGAATCAAATCTAAAATACGCTAAAAAAATCTGTTTTCGTTGCTGTTCTCAACATATTTCCATAAAATGATGAAAATTATGGCGAAATACCGGAAACAAATTGAAATTTTGCTAAAATAATGTGCTTTCGTTGCTTTTTTCGATCATAGCTGGATAAAATTACTAAAATTAAGGCAAAATAGTTGAAAAAATTTATAATTCGGTGAAATTATGCATTTTCGATGCTTTTTTCGGTCATAACTCGAAAAAATGACGAAAATTGAGGCAAAATTGAGGAAAAAAATTCAAATTTCGGTGAAATAATCCGTTTTCGTTACTTTTTTTGATAAAATTTCGGTAAATAACGAAAATTAAGGCATAATAGAGGAAAATAATTAAAATTTCTAAAAAAAGTATCAGTTTTCAATGCTTTTTTCGGTCGTATCTTGATAAAATGACGAAAATAAATGCAAAATACAGGAAAGAAATTGAAACTACGGGGAAATTATCCGTTTTCGTTGCTTCTCTCGATCGTATCTTGACAAAATGACGAAAATTAAGGCAAAATAGTGGAAAGAAATTGAAAATTCGGTTAAATTTATGCGTTTTCGATGCTTTTTTCGGTGATAACTCGATAGAAAGGCGAAAATTGAGGCAGAACTGAGGAAAGAAATTCAAATTTCGGCGAAAAAATCCGTTTTCGTTACTGTTTTTGATCAAATTTCGGTAAAATCACGAAAATTCGTGCAAAAAAGAGGAAAAAAATTAAAATTTTGCTAAAATTATTCTTTTTTTTTGCTTTTTCGAATCATATCTCGATAAAATGACTAAATTAAGGAAAATAGTGGAAAAAATATCAAAATGCGGTGAAATTATCCGTTTTCGTTGTTTTTTTCGATCAAATCTCGATAAAATGACAAATATTTGGACAAAATAGAGAGAAAAATTTGTAATTTCCCCAAAGTTATCAGTTTTCGTTGATTTTTTCGATCATAACCCGCCAAAATGACGAAAATTAAGAAAAATTGATGAACCAAATTTAAAATACGCTAAAACAATCTGTTTTCGTTGCTTTTCTCAATCATATTTCCATAAAATGATGAAAAGTATGGCGAAATACCTGAAACAAATTGAAATTTTGATAAAATAATGCGCTTTCGTTGCTTTTTTCGATCATAGCTGAATAAAATTACTAAAATTAAGGCAAAATAGTAGAAAAAATTTATAATTCGCTGAAATTATGCGTTTTCGATGCTTTTTTTCGGTCATAACTCGAAAAAATGACGAAAATTGAGGCAAAATTGAGGATAAAAATTCAAATTACGGTGATAGAATCCGTTTTCGTTTCTTTTATTGGTCGAATTTCGGTAAAATGAGGAAAATTAAGGCATAAAAGAGGAAAATAATATAAATTTCTACAAAAACTATCAGTTTTCGTTGCTTTTTACTTTCATATCGCGATGAAATGACAAAAATTAAGGCATAATAGAGGAAGGAAATTTAAATTTCGGTGAAATTATACGTTTTCGTTACTTTTTTTGATCATATCTCAGTAAAATGACGAAAATTGAGGCAAAATAGTTAAAATTACTCTAAAATTATCTTCTTCGTTGCCTCATTCGATCATATCTCGATAAAATGACTAAATTAAGGAAAATATTGGAAAAAAAAATTCAAAATTCGGTGTAATTATCCGTTTTCGTTGTTTTTTTCGGTCAAATCTCGGAAAAATGGCAAATATTTGGAGAAAATAGAGAGAAAAATTTGTAATTTCCCTAAAGTTATAAGTTTTCGTTGATTTTCTCGATCATAGCTCGACAAAATGACGAAAATTAAGGAAAAATTGATGAACCTAATTTAAAATACGCTAATAAAATCTGTTTTCGTTGCTTTTCTCAACATATTTCCAAAAAATGATGATAATTATGGCGAAATACCGGAAACAAATTGAAATTTTGCTAAAATAATGCGCTTTCGTTGCTTTTTTCGATCATAGCTGGATAAAATTACTAAAATTAAGGCAAAATTGAGGAAAAAAATTCAAATTTCGGTGAAATAAACCGTTTTCGTTACTTTTTTTGTTGAAATTTCGGTAAATGACGAAAATTAATGCCTAATAGAGGAAAATAATTAAAAATTTTTCGAAAAGTATCAGTTTTCGTTGCTTTTTTCAATCATATCTCGATATAATGACAAAAATTGAGGCAAAATTGAGGAAAAAAAATCAAATTTCGGTGAAATAATCCGTTTTCGTTACTTTTATTGGTCCAATTTTGGCATTAAAGAGGAAATTAATTAAAATTTCTCAAAAAAGTATCAGTTTTCGATGCTTTTTTCGGTCGTATCTTGATAAAATGACGAAAATTAAGGCAAAATAGTGGAATGAAATTTAAAATTCGGTGAAATTTATGCGTGTTCGATGCTTTTTACGGTGATACCTCGATAGAAAGACGAAAATTGAGGCAGAACTGAGGAAAAAAATTCAAATTTCGGCGAAATAATCCGTTTCATTACGCTTTTAAATCAAATTTCGGTAAAATGACGAAAATTCGTGCAAAAAAGAGGAAAAAAATTAAAATTTCGCTAAAATTATTCTTTTTTTTGCTTTTTCCAATCATATCTCGATAAAATGACTAAATTAAGGAAAATAGTGGAAAAAATATCAAAATATGGTGAAATTATCCGTTTTAGTTATTTTTTTCGATCAAATCTCGATAAAATGGCAAATATTTGGACAAAATAGAGAGAAATATTTGTTATTTCCTAAAGTTATCAGTTTTCGTTGATTTTTTCGATCATAACCCGCCAAAATGACGAAAATTAAGAAAAATTGATGAACAAAATTTAAAATACGGTAAAATAATCTGTTTTGGTTGCTTTTCTCAATCATATTTCCATAAGATGACGAAAATTATGGCGAAATACCGGAAACAAAATGAAATTTTGCTAAAATAATGCGTTTTCGTTGCTTTTTTCGATCATAGCTTGATAAAATTACTAAAATTAAGGCAAAATAGTGGAAAAAAATTTATAATTCGGTGAAATTATGCATTTTCGAGGCTTTTTTCGGTCATATCTCGAAAATATGACGAAAATTGAGGAAAAAAATTCAAATTTCGGTAAAATAAACCGTTTTCGTTACTTTTTTTGATAAAATTTCGGTAAATGACGAAAATTAAGGCATAAAAGAGGAAAATAATTTAAATTTTTCCAAAAAGTATTAGTTTTTGTTGCTTTTTTTGATCATAACTTGCTAAAATGACGATAATTCATGCAAAAAAGAGGAAAAAAATTAAAATTTCGCTACAATTATTCTTTTTTTTTGCTTTTTCTAATCATATCTCGATATAATGACTAAATTAAGGATAATAGTGGAAAAAAATTCAAAATTCGGTGAAATTATCTGTTTTCGTTGTTTTTTTCGATCAAATCTCCCTAAAATGGCAAATATTTGGACAAAATAGAGAGAAAAATTTGTAATTTCCCTAAAGTTATAAGTTTTCGTTGATTTTCTCGATCATATCTCGACAAAATGACGAAAATTAAGGTAAAATTGATGAACCAAATTTAAAATACGCTAAAAAAATCTGTTTTCGTTGTTTTTCTCAACATATTTCCATAAAATGATGAAAATTATGGCGAACTACCGGAAACAAACTGATATTTTGCTAAAATAATGCGCTTTCGTTGCTTTTTTCGATCATAGCTGGATAAAATTACTAAAATTAAGGCAAAATAGTTGAAAAAAATTTATAATTCGGTGAAATTATGCATTTTCGAGGATTTTTCGGTCATAACTCGAAAAAATGACGAAAATTGAGGCAAAATTGAGGAAAAAAATTCAAATTTCGGTGAAATAATCCGTTTTCGTTACTTTTTTTGATAAAATTTCGGTAAATAACGAAAATTAAGGCATAATAGAGGAAAATAATTAAAATTTCTCAAAAAAGTATCAGTTTTCGATGCTTTTTTCGGTCGTATCTTGATAAAATGACGAAAATAAATGCAAAACACAGGAAAGAAATTGAAACTACGGGGAAATTATCCGTTTTCGTTGCTTTTTTCGATCATAGCTGAATAAAATTACTAAAATTAAGGCAAAATAGTGGAAAAAATTGATAATTCGCTGAAATTATGCGTTTTCGATGCTTTTTTTCGGTCATAACTCGAAAAAATGACGAAAATTTGAGGCAAAATTGAGGAAAAAAATTCAAATTACGGTGAAATAATCCGTTTTCGTTACTTTTATTGGTCGAATTTCGGTAAAATGAGGAAAATTAAGGCATAAAAGAGGAAAATTAAGGCATAAAAGAGGAAAATAATATAAATTTCTACAAAAACTATCAGTTTTCGTTGCTTTTTACTTTCATATCGCGATGAAATGACAAAAATTAAGGCATAATAGAGGAAGGTAATTTAAATTTCGGTGAAATAATACGTTTTCGTTGCTTTTTTTGGTCACAACTCGATAAAATGACGATAACAAAGGCAAAATAGAGGAAAGAAATTGAAATTTCGATAAAACATTTCCGTTTTCGTTACTTTTTTTGATCATATCTCAGTAAAATGACGAAAATTGAGGCAAAATAGTTAAAATTACTCTAAAATTATCTTCTTCGTTGCCTTATTCGATCATATCCCGATAAAATGACTAAATTAAGGAAAATATTGGAAAAAAAATTCAAAATTCGGCGTAATTATCCGTTTTCGTTGTTTTTTTCGGTCAAATCTCGATAAAATGGCAAATATTTGGAGAAAATAGAGAGAAAAATTTGTAATTTCCCTAAAGTTATAAGTTTTCGTTTATTTTTTCGATCATATCTCGACAAAATGACGAACATTAAGGCAAAATTGATCAACCAAATTTAAAATACGCTAAAACAATCTGTTTTAGTTGCTTTTCTCAATCATATTTCCATAAAATGATGAAAAGTACTGCGAAATACCTGAAATAAATTGAAATTTTGATATAATAATGCCATTTCGTTGCTTTTTTCGATCTTAGCTGAATAAAATTACTAAAATTAAGGTAAAATAGTGGAAAAAATTTATAATTTGCTGAAATTGTGCGTTTTCGATGCTTTTTTTCGGTCATAACTCGAAAAAATGACGAAAATTGAGGCAAAATTGAGGAAAAAAATTCAAATTACGGTGAAATAATCCGTTTTCGTTACTTTTATTGGTCCAATTTTGGCATTAAAGAGGAAATTAATTAAAATTTCTCAAAAAAGTATCAGTTTTCGATGCTTTTTTCGGTCGTATCTTGATAAAATGACGAAAATAAAGGCAAAATACAGGAAAGAAATTTAAAATTCTGTGAAATGTATGCGTTTTCGATGCTTTTTTCGGTGATAACTCGATAGAAAGACGAAAATTGAGGCAGAACTGAGGAAAAAAATTAAAATTGCGGCGAAATAATCCGTTTTCGTTACTTTTTTTGATCAAATTTCGGTAAAATGACGAAAATTCGTGCAAAAAAGAGGAAAAAAATTAAAATTTCGCTAAAATTATTCTTTTTTTTGCTTTTTCCATTCATATCTCGATAAAATGACTAAATTAAGGAAAATTGTGGATAAAATATCAAAATACGGTGAAATTATCGGTTTTCGTTGTTTTTTTCGATCAAATCTCGATAAAATGGCAAATATTTGGACAAAATAGAGAGAAAAATTTGTGATTTCCCTAAAGTTATCAGTTTTCGTTGATTTTTTCGATCATAACGCGCCAAAATGACGAAAATTAAGAAAAATTGATGAACAAAATTTAAAATACGCTAAAACAATCTGTTTTGGTTGCTTTTCTCAATCATATTTCCATAAGATGACGAAAATTATGGCGAAATACCGGAAACAAAAAAAAATTTTGCTAAAATAATGCGTTTCCGTTGCTTTATTCGATCATAGCTGGATAAAATTACTAACATTAAGGCAAAATAGTGGAAAAAAATTTATAATTCGGTGAAATTATGCATTTTCGAGGCTTTTTTCGGTCATATCTCGAAAATATAACGAAAATTGAGGAAAAAATTCAAATTTCGGTGAAATAAAATTTTTTCGTTACTTTTTTTGATAAAATCTCGGTAAATGACGGAAGTTAATGCATAATAGAGGAAAATAACAAAAATTTTTCGAAAAGTATCAGTTTTCGTTGCTTTTTTCAATCATATCTCGAGATAATGACAAAAATTGAGGCAAAATTGAGGAAAAAAAATCAAATTTCGGTGAAATAATCCGTTTTTGTTACTTTTATTGGTCCAATTTTGGCATTAAAGGGGAAATTAATTAAAATTTCTCAAAAACGTGTGAGTTTTCGATGCTTTTTTCGGTCGTATCTTGATAAAATGACGAAAATTAAGGCAAAATAGTGGAATGAAATTTAAAATTCGGTGAAATTTATGCGTTTTCGATGCTTTTTTCGGTGATACCTCGATAGAAAGACGAAAGTTGAGGCAGAACTGAGGAAAAAAATTCAAATTTCGGCGAAATAATCCGTTTTCGTTACGCTTTTTGATCAAATTTCGGTAAAATGACGAAAATTCGTGCAAGAAAGAGGAAAAAAATTAAAATTTTGCTAAAATTATTCTTTTTTTTGCTTTTTCCAATCATATCTTGATAAAATGACTAAATTGAGGAAAATAGTGGAAAAAATATCTAAATACGGTGAAATTTCCGTTTTCGTTGTTTTTTTCGATCAAATCTCGATAAAATGGCATATATTTGGACAAAATAAAGAGAAAAATTTGTAATTTCCCTAAAGTTATCAGTTTTCGTTGATTTTTTCGATCATAACCCGCCAAAATGACGAAAATTAAGTAAAATTGATGAACCAAATTTAAAATACGCTAATAAAATCTGTTTTCGTTGCTTTTCTCAACATATTTCCAAAAAATGATGATAATTATGGCGAAATACCGGAAACAAATTGAAATTTTGCTAAAATAATGCGCTTTCGTAGCTTTTTTCGATCATAGCTGGATAAAATTACTAAAATTAAGGCAAAATAGTGGAAAAAAATTTATAATTCGGTGAAATTATGCATTTTCGAGGCTTTTTTCGGTCATATCTCGAAAAAATGACGAAAATTGAGGAAAAAAATTCAAATTTCGGTGAAATAAACCGTTTTCGTTACTTTTTTTGATATAATTTCGGTAAATGACGAAAATTAAGGCATAAAAGAGGTAAATAATTTAAAATTCTCCAAAAAGTATCAGTTTTCGTTGCTTTTTTTTGATCATATCTCGGTAAAATGACGATAATTCATGCAAAAAAGAGGAAAAAAATTAAAATTTCGCTCAAATTATTCTTTTTTTTGCTTTTTCCAATCATATCTCGATAAAATGAATCAATTAAGGAAAATAATGGAAAAAATTTATAATTCGCTGAAATTATGCGTTTTCGATGCTTTTTTTCGGTCATAACTCGAAAAATGACGAAAATTGAGGCAAAATTGAGGAAAAAAATTCAAATTACGGTGAAATAATCCGTTTTCGTTACTTTTATTGGCCCAATTTCGGTAAAATGAGGAAAATTAAGGAATAAAAGAGGAAAATAATATAAATTTCTACAAAAACTATGAGTTTTCGTTGCTTTTTACTTTCATATCGCGATGAAATGACAAAAATTTAGGCATAATAGAGGAAGGAAATTTAAATTTCGGTGAAATTATACGTTTTCGTTCCTTTTTTTGGTCATAACTAGATAAAATGACGATAATAAAGGCAAAATTGAGGAAAGAAATTGAAATTTCGATAAAACATTTCCGTTTTCGTTACTTTTTTTGATCATATCTCAGTAAAATGACGAAAATTGAGGCAAAATAGAGGAAAATAGTTAAAATTACTCTAAAATTATCTTCTTCGTTGCTTCTTTCGATCATATCTCGATAAAATGACTAAATTAAGGAAAATATTGGAAAAAGAATTCGGTGTAATTATCCGTTTTCGTTGTTTTTTTCGGTCAAATCTCGATAAAATGGCAAGTATTTGGAGAAAATAGAGAGAAAAATTTGTAATTTCCCTAAAGTTATAAGTTTTCGTTGATTTTCTCAATCATAGCTCGACAAAATGACGAAAATTAAGGCAAAATTGATGAACCAAATTTAAAATACGCTAATAAAATAAGTTTTCGTTGCTTTTCTCAACATATTTCCAAAATATGATGATAATTATGGCGATATACCGGAAACAAATTGAAATTTTGCTAAAATAATGCGCTTTCGTTGCTTTTTTCGATCATAGCTTGATAAAATTACTAAAATTAAGGCAAAATAGTGGAAAAAAATTTATAATTCGGTGAAATTATGCATTTTCGAGGCTTTTTTCGGTCATAACTCGAAAAAATGACGAAAATTGAGGAAAAAAATTCAAATTTCGGTGAAATAAACCTTTTTCGTTACTTTTTTTGATAAAATTTCGGTAAATGACGAAAATTAATGCTTAATAGAGGAAAATAATTAAAAATATTTCGAAAAGTATCAGTTTTCGTTGCCTTTTTCAATCATATCTCGAGATAATGAGAAAAATTGAGGCAAAATTGAGGAAAAAAAATCAAATTTCGTTGAAATAATCCGTTTTCGTTACTTTTATTGGTCCAATTTTGGCATTAAAGAGGAAATTAATTAAAATTTCTCAAAAAAGTGTCAGTTTTCGATGCTTTTTTCGGTCGTATCTTGATAAAATGACGAAAATTAAGGCAAAATAGTGGAATGAATTTTAAAATTCGGTGAAATTTATGCGTTTTCGATGCTTTTTTCAATTATATCTCGATATAATGACAAAAATTGAGGCAGAACTGAGAAAAAAAATTCAAATTTCGGTGAAATAATCCCTTTTCGTTACTTTTATTGGTCCAATTTTGGTATTAAAGAGGAAATTAATTAAAATTTCTCAAAAAAAAAAGTTTTCGATGCTTTTTTCGGTGATACCTCGATAGAAAGACGAAAATTGAGGCAGAACTGAGGAAAAAAATTAAAATTTCGGCGAAATAATCCGTTTTCGTTACTTTTTTTGATCAAATTTCGGTAAAATGACGAAAATTCATGCATAAAAGAGGAAAAAAATTAGAATCCGCTATAACTATTCTTTTTTTGCTTTTTCCAATCATATCTCGATAAAATGACTAAATTAAGGAAAATAGTGGATAAAATATCAAAATACGGTTAAATTATCCGTTTTCGTTTTTTTTTCGATCAAATCTCGATAAAATGGCAAATATTTGGACAAAATAGAGAGAAAAATTTGAAATTTCCCTAAAGTTATCAGTTTTCGTTGATTTTTTCGATCGTAACCCGCCAAAATGACGAAAATTAAGAAAAATTGCTGAACCAAATTTAAAATACGCTAAAATAATCTGTTTTGGTTGCTTTTCTCAATCATATTTCCATAAAATGACGAAAATTATGGCGAAATACCGGAAACAAAATGAAATTTTGCTAAAATAATGCGCTTTCGTTGATTTTTCGATCATAGCTGGATAAAATTACTAAAAATAAGGCAAAATAGTGGAAAAAAATTTATAATTCGGTGAAATTATACATTTTCGAGGCTTTTTTCGGTCATATTTCGAATAAATGACGAAAATTGAGGAAAAAAATTCAAATTTCGGTGAAATAAACCTTTTTCGTTACTTTTTTTGATAAAATTTCGGTAAATGACGAAAATTAATGCATAATAGAGGAAAATAATTAAAAATTTTTCGAAAAGTATCAGTTTTCGTTGCTTTTTTCAATCATATCTCGAGATAATGACAAAAATTGAGGCAAAATTGAGGAAAAAAAATCAAATTTCGGTGAAATAATCCGTTTTCGTTACTTTTATTGGTCCAATTTTGGCATTAAAGAGGAAATTAATTAAAATTTCTCAAAAAAGTATCAGTTTTCGATGCTTTTTTCGGTCGTATCTTGATAAAATGACGAAAATTAAGGCAAAATAGTGGAATGGAATTTAAAATTCGGTGAAATTTATGCGTTTTCGATGCTTTTTTCGGTGATACCTCGATAGAAAGACGAAAATTGAGGCAGAACTGAGGAAAAAAATTCAAATTTCGGCGAAATAATCCGTTTTCGTTACGCTTTTTGATCAACTTTCGGTAAAATGACGAAAATTCGTGTAAAAAAGAGGAAAAAAATTAAAATTTTGCTAAAATTATTCTTTTTTTTTGCTTTTTCCAATCATATCTTGATAAAATGACTAAATTAAGAAAAATTGTGGAAAAAATTCAAAATTCGGTGAAATTATCCGTTTTCGTTTTTTTTTCGATCAAATCTCCCTAAAATGGCAAATATTTGGACAAAATAGTGAGAAAAATTTGTAATTTCCCTAAAGTTATAAGTTTTCGTTGATTTTCTCGATCATAGCTCGACAAAATGACGAAAATTAAGGCAAAATTGATGAACCAAATTTAAAATACGCTAATAAAATCAGTTTTCGTTGCTTTTCTCAACATATTTCCAAAAAATGATGATAATTATGGCGATATACCGGAAACAAATTGAAATTTTGCTAAAATAATGCGCTTTCGTTGCTTTTTTCGATCATAGCTTGATAAAATTACTAAAATTAAGGCAAAATAGTGGAAAAAAATTTATAATTCGGTGAAATTATGCATTTTCGAGGCTTTTTTCGGTCATAACTCGAAAAAATGACGAAAATTTAGGAAAAAAATGCAAATTTCGGTGAAATAAACCTTTTTCGTTACTTTTTTTGATAAAATTTCGGTAAATGACGAAAATTAATGCTAAATAGAGGAAAATAATTAAAAATATTTCGAAAAGTATCAGTTTTCGTTGCTTTTTTCAATCATATCTCGAGATAATGAGAAAAATTGAGGCAAAATTGAGGAAAAAAAATCAAATTTCGGTGAAATAATCCGTTTTCGTTACTTTTATTGGTCCAATTTTGGCATTAAAGAGGAAATTAATTAAAATTTCTCAAAAAAGTGTCAGTTTTCGATGCTTTTTTCGGTCGTATCTTGATAAAATGACGAAAATTAAGGCAAAATAGTGGAATGAATTTTAAAATTCGGTGAAATTTATGCGTTTTCGATGCTTTTTTCAATTATATCTCGATATAATGACAAAAATTGAGGCAGAACTGAGAAAAAAAATTCAAATTTCGGTGAAATAATTCCTTTTCGTTACTTTTATTGGTCCAATTTTGGCATTTAAGAGGAAAATAATTAAAATTTCTCAAAAAAGTATAAGTTTTCGATGCTTTTTTCGGTGATACCTCGATAGAAAGACGAAAATTGAGGCAGAACTGAGGAAAAAAATTAAAATTTCGGCGAAATAATCCGTTTTCGTTACTTTTTTTGATCAAATTTCGGTAAAATGACGAAAATTCATGCACAAAAGAGGAAAAAAATTAGAATTCGCTATAATTATTCTTTTTTTGCTTTTTCCAATCATATCTCGATAAAATGACTAAATTAAGGAAAATAGTGGATAAAATATCAAAATACGGTGAAATTATCCGTTTTCGTTTTTTTTTTCGATCAAATCTCGATAAAATGGCAAATATTTGGACAAAATAGAGAGAAAAATTTGAAATTTCCCTAAAGTTATCAGTTTTCGTTGATTTTTTCGATCGTAACCCGCCAAAATGACGAAATTAAGAAAAATTGCTGAACCAAATTTAAAATACGCTAAAATAATCTGTTTTGGTTGCTTTTCTCAATCATATTTCCATAAAATGACGAAAATTATGGCGAAATACCGGAAACAAAATGAAATTTTGCTAAAATAATGCGCTTTCGTTGATTTTTCGATCATAGCTGGATAAAATTACTAAAAATAAGGCAAAATAGTGGAAAAAAATTTATAATTCGGTGAAATTATATATTTTCGAGGCTTTTTTCGGTCATATTTCGAAAAAATGACGAAAATTGAGGAAAAAAATTCAAATTTCGGTGAAATAAACCTTTTTCGTTACTTTTTTTGATAAAATTTCGGTAAATGACGAAAATTAATGCATAATAGAGGAAAATAATTAAAAATTTTTCGAAAAGTATCAGTTTTCGTTGCTTTTTTCAATCATATCTCGAGATAATGACAAAAATTGAGGCAAAATTGAGGAAAAAAAATCAAATTTCGGTGAAATAATCCGTTTTCGTTACTTTTATTGGTCCAATTTTGGCATTAAAGAGGAAATTAATTAAAATTTCTCAAAAAAGTATCAGTTTTCGATGCTTTTTTCGGTCGTATCATAAAATGACGAAAATTAAGGCAAAATAGTGGAATGAAATTTAAAATTCGGTGAAATTTATGCGTTTTCGATGCTTTTTTCGGTGATACCTCGATAGAAAGACGAAAATTGAGGCAGAACTGAGGAAAAAAATTCAAATTTCGGTGAAATAATCCGTTTTCGTTACTTTTATTGGTCCAATTTTGGCATTTAAGAGGAAAATAATTAAAATTTCTCAAAAAAGTATCAGTTTTGGATGCTTTTTTTGGTCATATCTTGATAAAGTGACGAAAATAAATGCAAAATACAGGAAAGAAATTGAAACTACGGGGAAATTATCCGTTTTCCTTGCTTCTCTCGAACGTATCTTGACAAAATGACGAAAATTAAGGCAAAATAGTGGAAAGAAATTGAAAATTCGGTGAAATTTATGCGTTTTCGATGCTTTTTTCAATTATATCTCGATATAATGACAAAAATTGAGGCAGAACTGAGAAAAAAAATTCAAATTTCGGTGAAATAATTCCTTTTCGTTACTTTTATTGGTCCAATTTTGGCATTTAAGAGGAAAATAATTAAAATTTCTCAAAAAAGTATAAGTTTTCGATGCTTTTTTCGGTGATACCTCGATAGAAAGACGAAAATTGAGGCAGAACTGAGGAAAAAAATTAAAATTTCGGCGAAATAATCCGTTTTCGTTACTTTTTTTGATCAAATTTCGGTAAAATGACGAAAATTCATGCACAAAAGAGGAAAAAAATTAGAATTCGCTATAATTATTCTTTTTTTGCTTTTTCCAATCATATCTCGATAAAATGACTAAATTAAGGAAAATAGTGGATAAAATATCAAAATACGGTGAAATTATCCGTTTTCGTTTTTTTTTTCGATCAAATCTCGATAAAATGGCAAATATTTGGACAAAATAGAGAGAAAAATTTGAAATTTCCCTAAAGTTATCAGTTTTCGTTGATTTTTTCGATCGTAACCCGCCAAAATGACGAAATTAAGAAAAATTGCTGAACCAAATTTAAAATACGCTAAAATAATCTGTTTTGGTTGCTTTTCTCAATCATATTTCCATAAAATGACGAAAATTATGGCGAAATACCGGAAACAAAATGAAATTTTGCTAAAATAATGCGCTTTCGTTGATTTTTCGATCATAGCTGGATAAAATTACTAAAAATAAGGCAAAATAGTGGAAAAAAATTTATAATTCGGTGAAATTATATATTTTCGAGGCTTTTTTCGGTCATATTTCGAAAAAATGACGAAAATAGAGGAAAAAAATTCAAATTTCGGTGAAATAAACCTTTTTCGTTACTTTTTTTGATAAAATTTCGGTAAATGACGAAAATTAATGCATAATAGAGGAAAATAATTAAAAATTTTTCGAAAAGTATCAGTTTTCGTTGCTTTTTTCAATCATATCTCGAGATAATGACAAAAATTGAGGCAAAATTGAGGAAAAAAAATCAAATTTCGGTGAAATAATCCGTTTTGGTTACTTTTATTGGTCCAATTTTGGCATTAAAGAGGAAATTAATTAAAATTTCTCAAAAAAGTATCAGTTTTCGATGCTTTTTTCGGTCGTATCATAAAATGACGAAAATTAAGGCAAAATAGTGGAATGAAATTTAAAATTCGGTGAAATTTATGCGTTTTCGATGCTTTTTTCGGTGATACCTCGATAGAAAGACGAAAATTGAGGCAGAACTGAGGAAAAAAATTCAAATTTCGGTGAAATAATCCGTTTTCGTTACTTTTATTGGTCCAATTTTGGCATTTAAGAGGAAAATAATTAAAATTTCTCAAAAAAGTATCAGTTTTGGATGCTTTTTTTGGTCATATCTTGATAAAGTGACGAAAATAAATGCAAAATACAGGAAAGAAATTGAAACTACGGGGAAATTATCCGTTTTCCTTGCTTCTCTCGAACGTATCTTGACAAAATGACGAAAATTAAGGCAAAATAGTGGAAAGAAATTGAAAATTCGGTGAAATTTATGCGTTTTCGATGCTTTTTTCAATTATATCTCGATATAATGACAAAAATTGAGGCAGAACTGAGAAAAAAAATTCAAATTTCGGTGAAATAATTCCTTTTCGTTACTTTTATTGGTCCAATTTTGGCATTTAAGAGGAAAATAATTAAAATTTCTCAAAAAAGTATAAGTTTTCGATGCTTTTTTCGGTGATACCTCGATAGAAAGACGAAAATTGAGGCAGAACTGAGGAAAAAAATTAAAATTTCGGCGAAATAATCCGTTTTCGTTACTTTTTTTGATCAAATTTCGGTAAAATGACGAAAATTCATGCACAAAAGAGGAAAAAAATTAGAATTCGCTATAATTATTCTTTTTTTGCTTTTTCCAATCATATCTCGATAAAATGACTAAATTAAGGAAAATAGTGGATAAAATATCAAAATACGGTGAAATTATCCGTTTTCGTTTTTTTTTTCGATCAAATCTCGATAAAATGGCAAATATTTGGACAAAATAGAGAGAAAAATTTGAAATTTCCCTAAAGTTATCAGTTTTCGTTGATTTTTTCGATCGTAACCCGCCAAAATGACGAAATTAAGAAAAATTGCTGAACCAAATTTAAAATACGCTAAAATAATCTGTTTTGGTTGCTTTTCTCAATCATATTTCCATAAAATGACGAAAATTATGGCGAAATACCGGAAACAAAATGAAATTTTGCTAAAATAATGCGCTTTCGTTGATTTTTCGATCATAGCTGGATAAAATTACTAAAAATAAGGCAAAATAGTGGAAAAAAATTTATAATTCGGTGAAATTATATATTTTCGAGGCTTTTTTCGGTCATATTTCGAAAAAATGACGAAAATAGAGGAAAAAAATTCAAATTTCGGTGAAATAAACCTTTTTCGTTACTTTTTTTGATAAAATTTCGGTAAATGACGAAAATTAATGCATAATAGAGGAAAATAATTAAAAATTTTTCGAAAAGTATCAGTTTTCGTTGCTTTTTTCAATCATATCTCGAGATAATGACAAAAATTGAGGCAAAATTGAGGAAAAAAAATCAAATTTCGGTGAAATAATCCGTTTTGGTTACTTTTATTGGTCCAATTTTGGCATTAAAGAGGAAATTAATTAAAATTTCTCAAAAAAGTATCAGTTTTCGATGCTTTTTTCGGTCGTATCATAAAATGACGAAAATTAAGGCAAAATAGTGGAATGAAATTTAAAATTCGGTGAAATTTATGCGATTTCGATGCTTTTTTCGGTGATACCTCGATAGAAAGACGAAAATTGAGGCAGAACTGAGGAAAAAAATTCAAATTTCGGTGAAATAATCCGTTTTCGTTACTTTTATTGGTCCAATTTTGGCATTTAAGAGGAAAATAATTAAAATTTCTCAAAAAAGTATCAGTTTTGGATGCTTTTTTTGGTCATATCTTGATAAAGTGACGAAAATAAATGCAAAATACAGGAAAGAAATTGAAACTACGGGGAAATTATCCGTTTTCCTTGCTTCTCTCGAACGTATCTTGACAAAATGACGAAAATTAAGGCAAAATAGTGGAAAGAAATTGAAAATTCGGTGAAATTTATGCGTTTCGATGCTTTTTTCAGTGATAACTCGATAGGAAGGCGAAAATTGAGGCAGAACTGAGGAAAAAAATTAAAATTTCGGCGAAATAATCCGTTTTCGTTACTTTTTTTTATCAAATTTCGGTAAAATGACGAAAATTCATGCATAAAAGAGGAAAAAAATTAGAATTCGCTATAATTATTCTTTTTTTGCTTTTTCCAATCATATCTCGATAAAATGACTAAATTAAGGAAAATAGTGGATAAAATATCAAAATACGGTGAAATTATCCGTTTTCGTTTTTTTTTTCGATCAAATCTCGATAAAATGGCAAATATTTGGACAAAATAGAGAGAAAAATTTGAAATTTCCCTAAAGTTATCAGTTTTTGTTGATTTTTTCGATCGTAACCCGCCAAAATGACGAAAATTAAGAAAAATTGCTGAACCAAATTTAAAATACGCTAAAATAATCTGTTTTGGTTGCTTTTCTCAATCATATTTCCATAAAATGACGAAAATTATGGCGAAATACCGGAAACAAAATGCAATTTTGCTAAAATAATGCGCTTTCGTTGATTTTTCGATCATAGCTGGATAAAATTACTAAAAATAAGGCAAAATAGTGGAAAAAAATTTATAATTCGGTGAAATTATATATTTTCGAGGCTTTTTTCGGTCATATTTCGAAAAAATGTCGAAAATTGAGGAAAAAAATTCAAATTTCGGTGAAATAAACCTTTTTCGTTACTTTTTTTGATAAAATTTCGGTAAATGACGAAAATTAATGCATAATAGAGGAAAATAATTAAAAATTTTTCGAAAAGTATCAGTTTTCGTTGCTTTTTTCAATCATATCTCGAGATAATGACACAAATTTAGGCAAAATTGAGGAAAAAAAATCAAATTTCGGTGAAATAATCCGTTTTCGTTACTTTTATTGGTCCAAATTGGGCATTAAAGAGGAAATTAATTAAAATTTCTCAAAAAAGTATCAGTTTTCGATGCTTTTTTCGGTCGTATCTTGATAAAATGACGAAAATTAAGGCAAAATAGTGGAATGAAATTTAAAATTCGGTGAAATTTATGCGTTTTCGATGCTTTTTTCGGTGATACCTCGATAGAAAGACGAAAATTGAGGCAGAACTGAGGAAAAAAATTCAAATTTCGGCGAAATAATCCGTTTTCGTTACGCTTTTTGATCAAATTTCGGTAAAATGACGAAAATTCGTGCAAAAAAGAGGAAAAAAATTAAAATTTTGCTAAAATTATTCTTTTTTTTTGCTTTTTCCAATCATATCTTGATAAAATGACTAAATTAAGGAAAATAGTGGAAAAAAATTCAAAATTCGGTGAAATTATCCGTTTTCGTTTTTTTTTCGATCAAATCTCCCTAAAATGGCAAATATTTGGACAAAATAGTGAGAAAAATTTGTAATTTCCCTAAAGTTATAAGTTTTCGTTGATTTTCTCGATCATAGCTCCACAAAATGACGAAAATTAGGGCAAAATTGATGAACCAAATTTAAAATACGCTAATAAAATCAGTTTTCGTTGCTTTTCTCAACATATTTCCAAAAATTATAGATAATTATGGCGAAATACCGGAAACAAATTGAAATTTTGCTAAAATAATGCGCTTTCGTTGCTTTTTTCGATCATAGCTTGATAAAATTACTAAAATTAAGACAAAATAGTGTAATAAAATTTATAATTCGGTGAAATTATGCATTTTCGAGGCTTTTTTCGGTCATAACTCGAAAAAATGACGAAAATTGAGGAAAAAAATTCAAATTTCGGTGAAATAAACCGTTTTCGTTACTTTTTTGATAAAATTTCGGTAAATGACGAAAATTAATGCATATTAGAGGAAAATAATTAAAAATTTTTCGAAAAGTATCAGTTTTCGTTGCTTTTTTCAATCATATCTCGATATAATGACAAAAATTGAGGCAAAATTGAGGAAAAAAAATCAAATTTCGGAGAAATAATCCGTTTTCGTTACTTTTATTGGTCCAATTTTGGCATTAAAGAGGAAATTAATTAAAATTTCTCAAAAAAAAAAGTTTTCGATGCTTTTTTCGGTGATACCTCGATAGAAAGACGAAAATTGAGGTAGAACTGAGGAAAAAAATTTAAATTTCGGCGAAATAATCCGTTTCATTACGCTTTTTGATCAAATTTCGGTAAAATGACGAAAATTCGTGCAAAAAAGAGGAAAAAAATTAAAATTTCGCTAAAATTATTCTTTTTTTTGCTTTTTCCAATCATATCCCGATAAAATGACTAAATTAAGGAAAATAGTGGAAAAAATATCAAAATACGGTGAAATTATCCGTTTTCGTTACTTTTTTTGATAAAATTTCAGTAAATTACAAAAATTATGGCATAATAGAGGAAAATAATTAAAAATTTTTCGAAAAGTATCAATTTTCGTTGCTTTTTTCATACATATCTCGATATAATGACAAAAATTGAGACAAAATTGAGGAAAAAAAATCAAATTTCGGTGAAATAATCCGTTTTCGTTACTTTTATTGGTCCAATTTTGGCATTAAAGAGGAAAATAATTAAAATTTCTCAAAAAAGTATCAGTTTTGGATGCTTTTTTCGGTCGTATCTTGATAAAATGACGAAAATTAAGGCAAAATAGTGGAAAGAAATTGAAAATTCGGTGAAATTTATGCGTTTCGATGCTTTTTTCAGTGATAACTCGATAGGAAGGCAAAAATTGAGGCAGAACTGAGGAAAAAAATTAAAATTTCGGCGAAATAATCCGTTTTCGTTACTTTTTTTGATCAAATTTCGGTAAAATGACGAAAATTCATGCATAAAAGAGGAAAAAAATTAGAATTCGCTATAATTATTCTTTTTTTGCTTTTTCCAATCATATCTCGATAAAATGACTAAATTAAGGAAAATAGTGGATAAAATATCAAAATACGGTGAAATTATCCGTTTTCGTTTTTTTTTTCGATCAAATCTCGATAAAATGGCAAATATTTGGACAAAATAGAGAGAAAAATTTGAAATTTCCCTAAAGTTATCAGTTTTCGTTGATTTTTTCGATCGTAACCCTCCAAAATGACAAAAATTAAGAAAAATTGCTGAACCAAATTTAAAATACGCTAAAATAATCTGTTTTGGTTGCTTTTCTCAATCATATTTCCATAAAATGACGAAAATTATGGCGAAATACCGGAAACAAAATGAAATTTTGCTAAAATAATGCGCTTTCGTTGATTTTTCTATCATAGTTGGATAAAATTACTAAAAATAAGGCAAAATAGTGGAAAAAAATTTATAATTCGGTGAAATTATATATTTTCGAGGCTTTTTTCGGTCATATTTCGAAAAAATGACGAAAATTGAGGCAAAATTGAGGAAAAAAATTCAAATTTCGGTGAAATAATCCGTTTTCGTTACTTTTTTTGATAAAATTTCGGTAAATAACGAAAATTAAGGCATAATAGAGGAAAATAATTAAAATTTATCAAAAAATTATCAGTTTTCGATGCTTTTTTCGGTCGTAATGTGATAAAATGACGAAAATAAATGCAAAATACAGGAAAGAAATTGAAACTACGGGGAAATTATCCGTTTTCGTTGCTTCTCTCGATCGTATCGTGACAAAATGACGAAAATTAAGGCAAAATAGTGGAAAGAAATTGAAATTTCGGTGAAATTTATGCGTTTTAGATGCTTTTTTCGAAGATAACTCGATAGAAAGGCGAAAATTGAGGCAGAACTGAGGAAAAAAATTCAAATTTCGGCGAAATAATCCGTTTTCGTTCCTTTTTTTGATAAAATTTCTGTAAAATGACGAAAATTCATGCAAAAAAGAGGAGAATAAGTTAAATTTCTCCAAAAAGTATCAGTTTTCGTTGCTTTTTTTGATCATAACTTTCTAAAATGACGATAATTCATGCAAAAAAGAGGAAAAAAATTAAAATTTCGATAAAATTATTCTTTTTTTTTGCTTTTTCTAATCATATCTCGATAAAATGACTAAATTAAGGAAAATAGTGGAAAAAATATCAAAATACGGTGAAATTATCCGTTTTCGTTTTTTTTTTTCGATCAAATCTCGATAAAATGGCAAATATTTGGACAAAATAGAGAGAAAAATTTGTAATTTCCCTAAAGTTATCAGTTTTCGTTGATTTTTTCGATCATAACCCGCCAAAATGACGAAAATTAAGAAAAATTGATGAACCAAATTTAAAATACGCTAATATAATCTGTTTTGGTTGCTTTTCTCAATCATATTTCCTTAAGATGACGAAAATTATGGCGAAATACCGGAAACAAAATGAAATTTTGCTAAAATAATGCGCTTTCGTTGCTTTTTTCGATCATAGCTGGATGACATTACTAAAATTAAGGCAAAATAGTGGAAAAAAATTTATAATTCGGTGAAATTATGCATTTTCGAGGCTTTTTTCGGTCATATCTCGAAAAAATGACGAAAATTGAGGAAAAAATTTCAAATTTCGGTAAAATAAACCGTTTTCGTTACTTTTTTTGATGAAATTTCGGTAAATGACGAAAATTAAGGCATAAAAGAGGATTTTAATTTAAATTTCTCCAAAAAGTATCAGTTTTCGTTGCTTTTTTTGATCATAACTTGCTAAAATGACGATAATTCATGCAAAAAAGAGGAAAAAAAATTAAAATTTCGCTAAAATTATTCTTTTTTTTTTGCTTTTTCTAATCATATCTCGATAAAATGACTTAATTAAGGAAAATAGTGGAAAAAAATTCAAAATTCGGTGAAATTATCCGTTTTCGTTGTTTTTTTCGATCAAATCTCCCTAAAATGGCAAATATTTGGACAAAATAGTGAGAAAAATTTGTAATTTCCCGAAAGTTATAAGTTTTCGTTGATTTTCTCGATCATATCTCTACAAAATGACGAAAATTAAGGTAATATTGATGAACCAAATTTAAAATACGCTAAAACAATCTGTTTTCGTTGTTTTCCTCAACATATTTCCAAAAATGATGATAATTATGGCGAAATACCGGAAACAAATTGAAATTTTGCTAAAATAATGCGCTTTCGTTGCTTTTTTCGATCATAGCTTGATAAAATTACTAAAATTAAGGCAAAATAGTGGAAAAAAATTTATAATTCGGTGAAATTATGCATTTTCGAGGCTTTTTTCGGTCATAACTCGAAAAAATGACGAAAATTGAGGAAAAAAATTCAAATTTCGGTGAAATAAACCTTTTTCGTTACTTTTTTTGATAAAATTTCGGTAAATGACGAAAATTAATGCTTAATAGAGGAAAATAATTAAAAATTTTTCGAAAAGTATCAGTTTTCGTTGCTTTTTTCAATCATATCTCGAGATAATGAGAAAAATTGAGGCAAAATTGAGGAAAAAAAATCAAATTTCGGTGAAATAATCCGTTTTCGTTACTTTTATTGGTCCAATTTTGGCATTAAAGAGGAAATTAATTAAAATTTCTCAAAAAAGTGTCAGTTTTCGATGCTTTTTTCGGTCGTATCTTGATAAAATGACGAAAATTAAGGCAAAATAGTGGAATGAATTTTAAAATTCGGTGAAATTTATGCGTTTTCGATGCTTTTTTCAATTATATCTCGATATAATGACAAAAATTGAGGCAGAACTGAGAAAAAAAATTCAAATTTCGGTGAAATAATCCGTTTTCGTTACTTTTATTGGTCCAATTTTGGTATTAAGGAGGAAATTAATTAAAATTTCTCAAAAAAGTATCAGTTTTCGATGCTTTTTTCGGTCGTATCTTGATAAAATGACGAAAATGATGGCAAAATACAGGAAAGAAATTGAAACTACGGGGAAATTATCCGTTTTCGTTGCTTTTATTGGTCCAATTTTGGTATTAAGGAGGATATTAATTAAAATTTCTCAAAAAAGTATCAGTTTTCGATGCTTTTTTCGGTCGTATCTTGATAAAATGACGAAAATAATGGCAAAATACAGGAAAGAAATTGAAACTACGGGGAAATTATCCGTTTTCGTTGCTTCTCTCGATCGTATCTTGATATAATGACGAAAATTAAGGCAAAATAGTGGAAAGAAATTTAAAATTCGGTGAAATTTATGCGTTTTCGATGCTTTTTTCGGTGATAACTAGATAGAAAGACGAAAATTGAGGCAGAACTGAGGAAAAAAATTAAAATTTCGGCGAAATAATCCGTTTTCGTTACTTTTTTTGATCAAATTTCCGAAAAATGACGAAAATTCGTGCAAAAAAGAGGAAAAAAATTAAAATTTTGCTAAAATTATTCTATTTTTTTGCTTTTTCCAATCATATCTCGATAAAATGACTAAATTAAGGAAAATAGTGGAAAAATATCAAAATACGGTTAAATTATCCGTTTTCGTTGTTTTTTTCGATCAAATCTCGATAAAATGGCAAATATTTGGACAAAATAGAGAGAAAAATTTGTAATTTCCCTAAAGTTATCAGTTTTCGTTGATTTTTTCAATCATAACCCGCCAAAATGACGAAAATTAAGAAAAATTGATGAACCAAATTTAAAATACGCTAAAATAATCTGTTTTGGTTGCTTTTCTCAATCATATTTCCATAAGATGACGAAAATTATGGCGAAATACCGGAAACAAAATGAAATTTTGCTAAAATAATGCGTTTTCGTTGCTTTTTTCGATCATAGCTGGATAAAATTACTAAAATTAAGGCAAAATAGTGGAAAAAAATTTATAATTCGGTGAAATTATGCATTTTTGAGGCTTTTTTCGGTCATATCTCGAAAAAATGACGAAAATTGAGGAAAAAATTCAAATTTCGGTAAAATAAACCGTTTTCGTTACTTTTTTTGATAAAATTTCGGTAAATGACGAAAATTAAGGCATAAAAGAGGAATATAATTTAAATTTCTCCAAAAAGTATCAGTTTTCGTTGCTTTTTTTGATCATAACTTGCTAAAATGACGATAATTCATGCAAAAAAGAGGAAAAAAATTAAAATTTCGCTAAAATTATTCTTTTTTTTTTTGCTTTTTCTAATCATATCTCGATAAAATGACTAAATTAAGGAAAATAGTGGAAAAAAATTCAAAATTCGGTGAAATTATCCGTTTTCGTTGTTTTTTTCGCTCAAATCTCCCTAAAATGGAAAATATTTGGACAAAATAGTGAGAAAAATTTGTTATTTCCCTAAAGTTATAAGTTTTCGTTGATTTTCTCGATCATATCTCGACAAAATGACGAAAACTAAGGTAAAATTGATGAACCAAATTTAAAATACGCTAAAAAAATCTGTTTTCGTTGTTTTTCTCAACATATTTCCATAAAATGATGAAAATTATGGCGAACTACCGGAAACAAACTGATATTTTGCTAAAATAATGCGCTTTCGTTGCTTTTTTCGATCATAGCTGGATAAAATTACTAAAATTAAGGCAAAATAGTTGAAAAAAATTTATAACTCGGTGAAATTATGCATTTTCGAGGCTTTTTTCGGTCATATTTCGAAAAAATGACGAAAATTGAGGCAAAATTGAGGAAAAAAATTCAAATTACGGTGAAATAATCCGTTTTCGTTATTTTTTTTGATAAAATTTCGGTAAATGACGAAATCTAAGGCATAATAGAGGAATATAATTAAAAATTTTTCGAAAAGTATCAGTTTTCGTTGCTTTTTTCAAACATATCTCGATATAATGACAAAAATTGAGGCAAAATTGAGGAAAAAAAATCAAATTTCGGTGAAATAATCCGTTTTCGTTACTTTTATTGGTCCAATTTTGGCATTATAGAGGAAAATAATTAAAATTTCTCAAAAAAGTATCAGTTTTCGATGCTTTTTTCGGTCGTATCTTGATAAAATGACGAATATAATGGCAAAATACAGGAAAGAAATTGAAACTACGGGGAAATTATCCGTTTTCGTTGCTTCTCTCGATCGTATCTTGATAAAATGACGAAAATTAAGGCAAAATAGTGGAAAGATATTTAAAATTCGGTGAAATTTATGCGATTTCGATGATTTTTTCGGTGATAACTAGATAGAAAGACGAAAATTGAGGCAGAACTGAGGAAAAAAATTAAAATTTCGGCGAAATAATCCGTTTTCGTTACTTTATTTGATCAAATTTCAGTAAAATGACGAAAATTCGTGAAAAAAAGTGGAAAAAAATCTGGTGTGGCCAACACATGACTTTCTCCGTATTTATTGAAAACATAAGCCTATGCCGGTAATATATAAATAACTCTAAGACAATGAGTGTTACAGGAAAATGTTTCATACAAGCTTTGTAGTAAAAAATCATTATCTTCAACTTTGGTACATAATTGTATATACCAAAATTGCATTCTGATAGATATATGTATGAAAATCTTCCTTTTCTGGGTAAACAACAACTTCCGGTTAACCATTATTGAAGAATAACTCCTAAACAATCAGTGTTACGAAAAAATGTTTCATACAAAAGTTGTAGTAAAAACCATTATCTACAACTTTGGTACATAATTGTATATACCTACATTGCATTTTGACAGAGATATGTATGAAAAACTTCCATTTCTGGATTAACAACAACTTCCGGTTAACCATTATTGGGGAATAACTCCTAAACAATCAGTGTTACGAAAACATGTTTTATACAAAATTTGTAGTAAAATACATAATCTACAATTATGGTGTGTAAATGTATATACCTATATTGCATTCTGACAGAGATATGTATGAAAAACTTCCTTTTCTGGGTAAACAACAACTTCCGGTTAACCATTATTGAGGAATAACTCCTAAACAATCAGTGTTACGAAAAAAATTTTAATACAAAAGTTGTAGTAAAGTACATTATCTATAACTTTTGTATGTAATTGTATATACCTATATTGCATTCTTACAGAGATATTTAAGAAACAAAAATTTGTTACGGATAAACCGTAATTTCCGGTTAAGCGGTATTCTCCAAAAACTAATCAACTCTTGGCATTGTTAGGGAAATCCTAAATATGAATTTTGAAAATGATCGGATAATTACTTTTTAAGATAGAGCGCACACAAACTTTTTAACCACAGACAGACAGACAGACAGACAGACACACAGACAGACATGTTCGGGAAAATAGCTTAAACATGCTCTATGGGCCCCAAAACATCTATTTCCGTCGAAATCTGGAGATCGAATTTTTTTGCGAATACAATACTTTCTCTATACTACGTATAGGGAGAAAGTAAAAATTAAAATTTTGCTAAAATTATTCTTTTTTTTTGCTTTTTCCAATCATATCTCGATAAAATGACTAAATTAAGGCAAATAGTGGATAAAATATCAAAATACGGTTAAAGTATCGGTTTTCGTTGTTTTTTTCGATCAAATCTCGATAAAATGGCAAATATTTGGACAAAATAGAGAGAAAAATTTGTAATTTCCCTAAAGTTATCAGTTTTCGTTGATTTTTTCGATCATAACCCGCCAAAATGACGAAAATTAAGAAAAATTGATGAACAAAATTTAAAATACGCTAAAATAATCTGTTTTGGTTGCTTTTCTCAATCATATTTCCATAAAATGACGAAAATTATGGCGAAATACCGGAAACAAAATGAAATTTTGCTAAAATAATGCGCTTTCGTTGATTTTTCGATCATAGCTGGATAAAATTACTAAAATTAAGGCAAAATAGTGGAAAAAAATTTATAATTCGGTGAAATTATATATTTTCGAGGCTTTTTCCGGTCATATTTCGAAAAAATGACGAAAATTGAGGCAAAATTGAGGAAAAAAATTCAAATTACGGTGAAATAATCCGTTTTCGTTACTTTTTTTGATAAAATTTCGGTAAATGACGAAATCTAAGGCATAATAGAGGAATATAATTAAAAATTTTTCGAAAAGTACAGTTTTCGTTGCTTTTTTCAAACATATCTCGATATAATGACAAAAATTTAAATTTCCTTCCTCTATTATTCATTAATATTTGTCATTTCATCGCGATATGAAAGTAAAAAGCAACGAAAACTGATAGTTTTTGTAGAAATTATTATTATTTTCCTCTTTTATGCCTTAATTTTCGTCATTTTACCGAAATTGGACCAATAAAAGTAACGAAAACGGATCATTTCACCGTAATTTGAATTTTTTTCCTCAATTTTGCCTCAATCTTCGTCATTTTTTCGAGTTATGACCGAAAAAAAGCATCGAAAACGCATAATTTCAGCGAATTATAAACTTTTTTCACTATTTTGCCTTAATTTTAGTAATTTTATTAAGCGAAAAATTAAAATGACGATAATTCATGCAAAAAAGAGGAAAAAAATTAAAATTTCGCCAAAATTATTCTTTTTTTTGCTTTTTCCAATCATATCTCGATAAAATGACTAAATTAAGGAAAATTGTGGAAAAAAATTCAAAATTCAGTGAAATTATCCGTTTTCGTTGTTTTTTTCGATCAAATCTCCCTAAAATGGCAAATATTTGGACAAAATAGAGAGAAAAATTTGTTATTTCCCTAAAGTTATCAGTTTTCGTTTATTTTCTCGATCATATCTCGACAAAATGACGAAAATTAAGGCAAAATTGATGAACCAAATTTAAAATACGCTAAAACAATCTGTTTTCGTTGTTTTTCTCAACATATTTCCATAAAATAATGAAAATTATGGCGAAATACCGGAAAAAAATTGATATTTTGCTAAAATTATGCGCTTTCGTTGCTTTTTTCGATCATAGCTGGATAAAATTACTAAAATTATTGGCAAAATAGTGGAAAAAAATTTATAATTCGGTGAAATTATGCATTTTCGAGGCTTTTTTCGGTCATAACTCGAAGAAATGACGAAAATTGAGGCAAAATTGAGGAAAAAAATTCAAATTACGGTGAAATAAACCGTTTTCGTTACTTTTTTTGATAAAATTTCGGTAAATGAC
Source organism: Sympetrum striolatum (assembly GCA_947579665.1). NCBI lineage: Eukaryota > Metazoa > Arthropoda > Insecta > Odonata > Libellulidae > Sympetrum > Sympetrum striolatum. The sequence continues at coordinate 15,262,161 of OX388346.1, forward strand.
GAAAATCAAGGCATAAAAGAGGAAAATAATTTAGAATTCTCCAAAAAGTATCAGCTTTCGTTGATTTTTTCGATCATATCTCGACAAAATGACGAAAATTAAGGCAAAATTGATGAACCAAATTTAAAATACGCTAAAACAATCTGTTTTCGTTGCTTTTCTCAACATATTTGCATAAAATGATGAAAATTATGGCGAAATACCGGAAACAAATTGATATTTTGCTAAAATAATGCGCTTTCGTTGGTTTTTTCGATCATAGCTGGATAAAATTACTAAAATTAAAGCAAAATAGTGGAAAAAAATTTATAATTTGGTGAAATTATGCATTTTCGAGGCATTTTTCGGTCATAACTCGAAAAAATGACGAAAATTGAGGCAAAATTGAGGAAAAAAATTCAAATTTCGGTGAAATAATCCGTTTTCATTACTTTTTTTGATAAAATTTCGGTAAATGACGAAAATAAAGGCATAATAGAGGAAAATAATTAAAATTCCTCAAAAAAGTATCAGTTTTCGATGCTGTTTTCGGTCGTATCTTGATAAAATGACGAAAATGAAGGCAAAATACTGGAAAGAAATTGAAACTACGTGGAAATTATCCGTTTTCGTTGCTTCTCTCGATCGTATCTTGATAAAATGACGAAAATTAAGGCAAAATAGTGGAAAAAAATTTAAAATTCGGTGAAATTTATGCGTTTTCGATGCTTTTTTCGGTGATAACTCGATAGAAAGACGAAAATTAAGGCAGAACTGAGGAAAAAAATTCAAATTTCGGCAAAATAATCCGTTTTCGTTACTTTTTTTGATCAAATTTCGTTAAATGACGAAAATTCGTGCAAAAAAGAGGAAAAAAATTAAAATTTCGCTAAAATTATTTTTTTTTTGCTTTTTCCAATCATATCTCGATAAAATGACTAAATTAAGTAAAATAGTGGAAAAATATCAAAATACGGTTAAATTATCCGTTTTCGTTGTTTTTTTCGATCAAATCTCGATAAAATGGCAAATATTTGGACAAAATAGAGAGAAAAATTTGTAATTTCCCTAAAGTTATCAGTTTTCGTTGATTATGTATTTTCGAGGCTTTCTTCGGTCATAACTCGAAAGAATGACGAAAATTGAGGATAAAAATTCAAATTTCGGTGAAATAAACCGTTTTCGTTACTTTTTTTGATAAAATTTCGGTAAATGACGAAAATCAAGGCATAAAAGAGGAAAATAATTTAGAATTCTCCAAAAAGTATCAGTTTTCGTTGATTTTTTCGATCATATATCTCGAAAAAATGACGAATATTAAGGAAAAATTGATGAACCAAATTTAAAATACGCTAAAACAATCTGTTTTCGTTGCTTTTCTCAATCATATTTCCATAAAATGATGAATTGTATGGCGAAATACCTGAAACAAATTGAAATTTTGATAAAATAATGCGCTTTCGTTGCTTTTTTAGATCATAGCTGAATAAAATTACTAAACTTAAGGCAAAATAGTGGAAAAAATTTATAATTCGCTGAAATTATGCGTTTTCGATGCTTTTTTCGGTCATAACTTGAAAAAATGACGAGAATAATGGCAAAATATGGGAAAGAAATTGAAACTACGGGGAAATTATCCGTTTTCGTTGCTTCTCTCGATCGTATCTTGATAAAATGACGAAAATTAAGGCAAAATAGTGGAAACAAATTTAAAATTCGGTGAAATTTATGCGTTTTCGATGCTTTTTTCGGTGATAACTCGATAGAAAGACGAAAATTAAGGCAGAACTGAGGAAAAAAAATTCAAATTTCGAAGAAATAATCCGTTTTCGTTACTTTTTTTGATCAAATTTCGGTAAAATGACGAACATTTGTGCAAAAAAGAGGAAAAAAATTAAAAGTTCGCTAAAATTATTCTTTTTTTTGCTTTTTCCAATCATATCTCGATAAAATGACTAAATTAAGGAAAATAGTGGAAAAATTATCAAAATTCGGTGAAATTATCCTTTTTCGTTGTTTTTTTCGATCAATTCTCGATAAAATGGCAAATATTTGGACAAAATAGAGAGAAAAATTTGTAATTTCCATAAAGTTATCAGTTTTCGTTGATTTTTTCGATCATAACCCGCCAAAATGACGAAAATTAAGAAAAATTGATGAACCAAATTTAAAATACGCTAAAATAATCTGTTTAAGTTGCTTTTCTCAATCATATTTCCATAAAATGACGAAAATTATGGCGAAATACCGGAAAAAAAATGAAATTTTGCTAATATATAGGCTTTATTCGGTAATAACTCGAAAGAATGACCAAAATTGAGGAAAAAAATTCAAATTTCGGTGAAATAAACCGTTTGTGTTACTTTTATTGATAAAATTTCGGTAAATGACGAAAATTAAGGAATAAAAGAAGGAAAATAATTTAGAATTCTCCAAAAGGTATCAGTTTTCGTTGATTTTTTCGATCATATGTCGAAAAAATGACGAAAATTAAGGCAAAATTGATGAACCAAATTTAAAATACGCTAAAACAATCTGTTTTCGTTGCTTTTCTCAATCATATTTCCATAAAATGATGAATTGTATGGCGAAATACCTGAAACAAATTGAAATTTTGCTAAAATAATGCATTTTCGTTGCTTTTTTCGATCATAGCTTAATAAAATTACTAAAATTAAGGCAAAATAGTGAAAAAAGTTTATAATTCGCTGAAATTATGCGTTATCGATGCTTTTTTTCGGTCATAACTCGAAAAAATGACGAAAATTGAGGCAAAATTGAGGGAAAAAATTCAAATTACGAAGAAATAATCCGTTTTCGTTACTTTTATTGGTCAAATTTCGGTAAATGACGAAAATTAAGGCATAAAAGAAGGAAAATAAAATAAAATTCCTCAAAAAGTATCAGTTTTCGTTGCTTGTTTTGATCATAACTAGGTAAAATGACGATAATTCATGCAAAAAAGAGGAAAAAAATTAAAATTTCGCCAAAATTATTCTTTTTTTTTGTTTTTTCCAATCATATCTCGATAAAATGACTAAATTAAGGAAAATAGTGGAAAAAATATCAAAATACGGTTAAATTATCCTTTTTCGTTGTTTTTTTCGATCAATTCTCGATAAAATGGCAAATATTTGGACAAAATAGAGAGAAAAATTTGTAATTTCCATAAAGTTATCAGTTTTCGTTGATTTTTTCGATCATAACCCGCCAAAATGACGAAAATTAAGAAAAATTGATGAACCAAATTTAAAATACGCTAAAATAATCTGTTTAAGTTGCTTTTCTCAATCATATTTCCATAAAATGACGAAAATTATGGCGAAATACCGGAAAAAAAATGAAATTTTGCTAATATATAGGCTTTATTCGGTAATAACTCGAAAGAATGACCAAAATTGAGGAAAAAAATTCAAATTTCGGTGAAATAAACCGTTTGTGTTACTTTTATTGATAAAATTTCGGTAAATGACGAAAATTAAGGAATAAAAGAAGGAAAATAATTTAGAATTCTCCAAAAGGTATCAGTTTTCGTTGATTTTTTCGATCATATGTCGAAAAAATGACGAAAATTAAGGCAAAATTGATGAACCAAATTTAAAATACGCTAAAACAATCTGTTTTCGTTGCTTTTCTCAATCATATTTCCATAAAATGATGAATTGTATGGCGAAATACCTGAAACAAATTGAAATTTTGCTAAAATAATGCATTTTCGTTGCTTTTTTCGATCATAGCTTAATAAAATTACTAAAATTAAGGCAAAATAGTGAAAAAAGTTTATAATTCGCTGAAATTATGCGTTATCGATGCTTTTTTTCGGTCATAACTCGAAAAAATGACGAAAATTGAGGCAAAATTGAGGGAAAAAATTCAAATTACGAAGAAATAATCCGTTTTCGTTACTTTTATTGGTCAAATTTCGGTAAATGACGAAAATTAAGGCATAAAAGAAGGAAAATAAAATAAAATTCCTCAAAAAGTATCAGTTTTCGTTGCTTGTTTTGATCATAACTAGGTAAAATGACGATAATTCATGCAAAAAAGAGGAAAAAAATTAAAATTTCGCCAAAATTATTCTTTTTTTTTGTTTTTTCCAATCATATCTCGATAAAATGACTAAATTAAGGAAAATAGTGGAAAAAATATCAAAATACGGTTAAATTATCCGTTTTCGTTGTTTTTTTCGATCAAATCTCGATAAAATGGCAAATATTTGGACAAAATAGAGAGAAAAATTTGTAATTTCCCGAAAGATATCAGTTTTCGTTGATTTTTTCGATCATAACCCGCAATAATGACAAAAATTAAGAAAAAATTATGAACTAAATTTAAAATTCGCTAAAATAATCTGTTTTCGTTGCTTTTCTCAATCATATTCCCATAAAATGACGAAAATTATAGCGAAATACCGGAAACAAAATGAAATGTTGCTAAAATAATGCGTTTTCGTTGCTTTTTTCGATCATAGCGGGATAAAAGTACTAAAATTAAGGAAAAATAGTGGAAAAAAATTTATAATTCGGAGAAATTATGCAACTTCGAGGCTTTTTTCGGTCATAACTCGAAAAAATGACGAAAATTGAGGAAAAAAATTCAAATTTCGGTGAAATAATCCGTTTTCGCTACTTTTTTTGATAAAATTTCGGTAAATGACGAAAATCAAGGCATAAAAGAGGAAAATAATTTAGAATTCTCCAAAAAGTATCAGTTTTCGTTGATTTTTTCGATCATATCTCGACAAAATGACGAAAATTAAGGCAAAATTGATGAACCAAATTTAAAATACGCTAAAATAATCTGTTTTCGTTGCATTTTCAATCATATTCCCATAAAATGACGAAAATTATAGCGAAATACCGGAAAAAAAATGAAATTTTGCTAAGATAATGCGTTTTCGTTGCTTTTTTCGATCATAGCTGGAAAATGTTACTAAAATTAAGGCAAAATAGTGGAAAAAAATTATAATTCGGTGAAATTATGCATATTCGATGCTTTTTTCGGTCTTAACTTGAAAAAATGACGAAAATTGAGGAAAAAAATTCAAATTTCGTTGAAATAAACCGTTTTCGTTACTTTTTTTGATAAAATTTCGATAAATGACGAAAATTAAGGCATAAAAGAGGAAAATAATTTAAAATTCTCCAAAAAGTATCAGTTTTCGTTGCTTTTTTTGATCTTAACTTGGTAAAATGACGATAATTCATGCAAAAAAGAGGAAAAAAATTAAAATTTCGCTAAAATTATTCTTTTTTTTGCTTTTTCCAATCATATCTCGATAAAATGACTAAATTAAGGAAAATAGTGGAAAAAAAATCAAAATTCGGTGAAATTATCCGTTTTCGTTGTTTTTTTCGATCAAATCTCCCTAAAATGGCAAATATTTTGACAAAATAGAGAGAAAAAATTGTAATTTCCCTAAAGTTATCAGTTTTCGTTTATTTTCTCGATCATGTCTCGACAAAATGACGAAAATTAAAGCAAAATTGATGAACCATATTTAAAATACGCTAAAACAATCTGTTTTCGTTGCTTTTCTCAACATATTTGCATAAAATGATGAAAATTATGGCGAAATACCGGAAACAAATTGATATTTCGCTAAAATAATGCGCTTTCGTTGGTTTTTTCGATCATAGCTGGATAAAATTACTAAAATTAAAGCAAAAAAGTGGAAAAAAATTTATAATTCGGTGAAATTATGCATTTTCGAGGCTTTTTTCGGTCATAACTCGAAAAAATGACGAAAATTGAGGCAAAATTGAGGAAAAAAATTCAAATTTCGGTGAAATAATCCGTTTTCGCTACTTTTTTTGATAAAATTTCGGTAAATGACGAAAATTAAGGCATAAAAGAAGGAAAATAAAATAAAATTCCTCAAAAAGTATCAGTTTTCGTTGCTTGTTTTGATCATAACTAGGTAAAATGACGATAATTCATGCAAAAAAGAGGAAAAAAATTAAAATTTCGCCAAAATTATTCTTTTTTTTTGTTTTTTCCAATCATATCTCGATAAAATGACTAAATTAAGGAAAATAGTGGAAAAAATATCAAAATACGGTTAAATTATCCGTTTTCGTTGTTTTTTTCGATCAAATCTCGATAAAATGGCAAATATTTGGACAAAATAGAGAGAAAAATTTGTAATTTCCCGAAAGATATCAGTTTTCGTTGATTTTTTCGATCATAACCCGCAATAATGACAAAAATTAAGAAAAAATTATGAACTAAATTTAAAATTCGCTAAAATAATCTGTTTTCGTTGCTTTTCTCAATCATATTCCCATAAAATGACGAAAATTATAGCGAAATACCGGAAACAAAATGAAATGTTGCTAAAATAATGCGTTTTCGTTGCTTTTTTCGATCATAGCGGGATAAAAGTACTAAAATTAAGGAAAAATAGTGGAAAAAAATTTATAATTCGGAGAAATTATGCAACTTCGAGGCTTTTTTCGGTCATAACTCGAAAAAATGACGAAAATTGAGGAAAAAAATTCAAATTTCGGTGAAATAATCCGTTTTCGCTACTTTTTTTGATAAAATTTCGGTAAATGACGAAAATCAAGGCATAAAAGAGGAAAATAATTTAGAATTCTCCAAAAAGTATCAGTTTTCGTTGATTTTTTCGATCATATCTCGACAAAATGACGAAAATTAAGGCAAAATTGATGAACCAAATTTAAAATACGCTAAAATAATCTGTTTTCGTTGCATTTTCAATCATATTCCCATAAAATGACGAAAATTATAGCGAAATACCGGAAAAAAAATGAAATTTTGCTAAGATAATGCGTTTTCGTTGCTTTTTTCGATCATAGCTGGAAAATGTTACTAAAATTAAGGCAAAATAGTGGAAAAAAATTATAATTCGGTGAAATTATGCATATTCGATGCTTTTTTCGGTCTTAACTTGAAAAAATGACGAAAATTGAGGAAAAAAATTCAAATTTCGTTGAAATAAACCGTTTTCGTTACTTTTTTTGATAAAATTTCGATAAATGACGAAAATTAAGGCATAAAAGAGGAAAATAATTTAAAATTCTCCAAAAAGTATCAGTTTTCGTTGCTTTTTTTGATCTTAACTTGGTAAAATGACGATAATTCATGCAAAAAAGAGGAAAAAAATTAAAATTTCGCTAAAATTATTCTTTTTTTTGCTTTTTCCAATCATATCTCGATAAAATGTCTAAATTAAGGAAAATAGTGGAAAAAAATTCAAAATTCGGTGAAATTATCTGTTTTCGTTGTTTTTTTCGATTAAATCTCCCTAAAATGGCAAATATTTGGACAAAATAGAGAGAAAAATTTGTAATTTCCCTAAAGTTATCAGTTTTCGTTTATTTTCTCGATCATATCTCGACAAAATGACGAAAATTAAGGCAAAATTGATGAACCAAATTTAAAATACGCTAAAACAATCTTTTTTCGTTGCTTTTCTCAACATATTTGCATAAAATGATGAAAATTATGGCGAAATACCGGAAACAAATTGATATTTTGCTAAAATAATGCGCTTTCGTTGGTTTTTTCGATCATAGCTGGATAAAATTACTAAAATTAAAGCAAAATAGTGGAAAAAAAATTATAATTCGGTGAAATTATGCATTTTCGAGGCTTTTTTCGGTCATAACTCGAAAAAATGACGAAAATTGAGGCAAAATTGAGGAAAAAAATTCAAATTTCGGTGAAATAATCCGTTTTCGCTACTTTTTTTGATAAAATTTCGGTAAATGACGAAAATAAAGGCATAATAGAGGAAAATAATTAAAATTCCTCAAAAAAGTATCAGTTTTCGATGCTGTTTTCGGTCGTATCTTGATAAAATGTCGAAAATGAAGGCAAAATACTGGAAAGAAATTGAAACTACGTGGAAATTATCCGTTTTCGTTGCTTCTCTCGATCGTATCTTGATAAAATGACGAAAATTAAGGCAAAATAGTGGAAAAAAATTTAAAATTCGGTGAAATTTATGCGTTTTCGATGCTTTTTTCGGTGATAACTCGATAGAAAGACGAAAATTAAGGCAGAACTGAGGAAAAAAATTCAAATTTCGGCAAAATAATCCGTTTTCGTTACTTTTTTTGATCAAATTTCGGTAAAATGACGAAAATTCGTGCAAAAAAGAGGAAACAAATTAAAATTTCGCTAAAATTATTTTTTTTTGCTTTTTACAATCATATCTCGATAAAATGACTAAATTAAGTAAAATAGTGGAAAAATATCAAAATACGGTTAAATTATCCGTTTTAGTTGTTTTTTTCGTTCAAATCTCGATAAAATGGCAAATATTTGGACAAAATAGAGAGAAAAATTTGTAATTTCCCTAAAGTTATCAGTTTTCGTTGATTTTTTCGACCATAACCCGCAAAAATGACAAAAATTAAGAAAAAATTATGAACCAAATTTAAAATACGCTAAAATAATCTGTTTTCGTTGCTTTTCTCAATCATATTTCCATAAAATGACGAAAATTATGGCGAAATACCGGAAACAAAATGAAATTTTGCTATAATATAGGCTTCATTCGATAATAACTCGAAAGAATGACGAAAATTGAGGAAAAAAATTCAAATTTCGGTGAAATAAACCGTTTTCGTTACTTTTTTTGATAAAATTTCGATAAATGACGAAAATTAAGGCATAAAAGAAGAAAATAATTTAAAATTCTCCAAAAAGTATCAGTTTTCGTTGCTTTTTTTGATCTTAACTTGGTAAAATGACGATAATTCATGCAAAAAAGAGGAAAAAAATTAAAATTTCGCTAAAATTATTCTTTTTTTTTGCTTTTTCCAATCATATCTCGATAAAATGTCTAAATTAAGGAAGATAGTGGAAAAAAATTCAAAATTCGGTGAAATTATCCGTTTTCGTTGTTTTTTTCGATCAAATCTCCCTAAAATGGCAAATATTTGGACAAAATAGAGAGAAAAATTTGTAATTTCCCTAAAGTTATCAGTTTTCGTTTATTTTCTCGACCATATCTCGACAAAATGACGAAAATTATGGCAAAATTGATGAACCAAATTTAAAATACGCTAAAACAATCTGTTTTCGTTGCTTTTCTCAACATATTTGCATAAAATGATGAAAATTATGGCGAAATACCGGAAACAAATTGATATTTTGCTAAAATAATGCGCTTTCGTTGGTTTTTTCGATCATAGCTGGATAAAATTACTAAAATTAAAGCAAAATAGTGGAAAAAAATTTATAATTCGGTGAAATTATGCATTTTCGAGGCTTTTTTCGGTCATAACTCGAAAAAATGACGAAAATTGAGGCAAAATTGAGGAAAAAAATTCAAATTTCGGTGAAATAATCCGTTTTCGCTACTTTTTTTGATAAAATTTCGGTAAATGACGAAAATAAAGGCATAATAGAGGAAAATAATTAAAATTCCTCAAAAAAGTATCAGTTTTCGATGCTGTTTTCGGTCGTATCTTGATAAAATGTCGAAAATGAAGGCAAAATACTGGAAAGAAATTGAAACTACGTGGAAATTATCCGTTTTCGTTGCTTCTCTCGATCGTATCTTATTAAAATGACGAAAATTAAGGCAAAATAGTGGAAAAAAATTTAAAATTCGGTGAAATTTATGCGTTTTCGATGCTTTTTGCGGTGATAACTCGATAGAAAGACGAAAATTAAGGCAGAACTGAGGAAAAAAATTCAAATTTCGGCTAAATAATCCGTTTTCGTTACTTTTTTTGATCAAATTTCAGTAAAATGACGAAAATTCGTGCAAAAAAGAGGAAAAAAATTAAAATTTCGCTAAAATTATTTTTTTTTTTTTGCTTTTTCCAATCATATCTCGATATAATGACTAAATTAAGTAAAATAGTGGAAAAATATCAAAATACGGTTAAATTATCCGTTTTAGTTGTTTTTTTCGTTCAAATCTCGATAAAATGGCAAATATTTGGACAAAATAGAGAGAAAAATTTGTAATTTCCCTAAAGTTATCAGTTTTCGTTGATTTTTTCGACCATAACCCGCAAAAATGACAAAAATTAAGAAAAAATTATGAACCAAATTTAAAATACGCTAAAATAATCTGTTTTCGTTGCTTTTCTCAATCATATTTCCATAAAATGACGAAAATTATGGCGAAATACCGGAAACAAAATGAAATTTTGCTAAAATATAGGCTTTATTCGGTAATAACTCGAAAGAATGACGAAAATTGAGGAAAAAAATTCAAATTTCGGTGAAATAAACCGTTTTCGTTACTTTTTTTGATAAAATTTCGGTAAATGACGAAAATTAAGGCATAAAAGAAGGAAAATAAAATAAAATTCCTCAAAAAGTATCAGTTTTCGTTGCTTGTTTTGATCATAACTAGGTAAAATGACGATAATTCATGCAAAAAAGAGGAAAAAAATTAAAATTTCGCAAAAATTATTCTTTTTTTTTGTTTTTTCCAATCATATCTCGATAAAATGACTAAATTAAGGAAAATAGTGGAAAAAATATCAAAATAAAGTTAAATTATCCGTTTTCGTTGTTTTTTTCGATCAAATCTCGATAAAATGGCAAATATTTGGACAAAATAGAGAGAAAAATTTGTAATTTCCCGAAAAATATCAGTTTTCGTTGATTTTTTCGATCATAACCCGCAATAATGACAAAAATTAAGAAAAAATTATGAACTAAATTTAAAATTCGCTAAAATAATCTGTTTTCGTTGCTTTTCTCAATCATATTCCCATAAAATGACGAAAATTATAGCGAAATACCGGAAACAAAATGAAATTTTGCTAAAATAATGCGTTTTCGTTGCTTTTTTCGATCATAGCGGGATAAAAGTACTAAAATTAAGGCAAAATAGTGGAAAAAAATTTATAATTCGGAGAAATTATGCAACTTCGAGGCTTTTTTCGGTCATAACTCGAAAAAATGACGAAAATTGAGGAAAAAAATTGAAATTTCGGTGAAATAATCCGTTTTCGCTACTTTTTTTGATAAAATTTCAGTAAATGACGAAAATCAAGGCATAAAAGAGGAAAATAATTTAGAATTCTCCAAAAAGTATCAGTTTTCGTTGATTTTTTCGATCATATCTCGACAAAATGACGAAAATTAAGGCAAAATTGATGAACCAAATTTAAAATACGCTAAAATAATCTGTTTTCGTTGCATTTTCAATCATATTCCCATAAAATGACTAAAATTATAGCGAAATACCGGAAAAAAAATGAAATTTTGCTAAGATAATGCGTTTTCGTTGCTTTTTTCGATCATAGCTGGAAAAAGTTACTAAAATTAAGGCAAAATAGTGGAAAAAAAATTATAATTCGGTGAAATTATGCATATTCGATGCTTTTTTCGGTATTTACTTGAAAAAATGACGAAAATTGAGGAAAAAAATTCAAATTTCGTTGAAATAAACCGTTTTCGTTACTTTTTTTGATAAAATTTCGATAAATGACGAAAATTAAGGCATAAAAGAGGAAAATAATTTAAAATTCTCCAAAAAGTATCAGTTTTCGTTGCTTTTTTTGATCTTAACTTGGTAAAATGACGATAATTCATGCAAAAAAGAGGAAAAAAATTAAAATTTCGCTAAAATTATTCTTTTTTTTGCTTTTTCCAATCATATCTCGATAAAATGTCTAAATTAAGGAAAATAGTGGAAAAAAATTCAAAATTCGGTGAAATTATCCGTTTTCGTTGTTTTTTTCGATTAAATCTCCCTAAAATGGCAAATATTTGGACAAAATAGAGAGAAAAATTTGTAATTTCCCGAAAGATATCAGTTTTCGTTGATTTTTTCGATCATAACCCGCAATAATGACAAAAATCAAGAAAAAATTATGAACTAAATTTAAAATTCGCTAAAATAATCTGTTTTCGTTGCTTTTCTCAATCATATTCCCATAAAATGACGAAAATTATAGCGAAATACCGGAAACAAAATGAAATTTTGCTAAAATAATGCGTTTTCGTTGCTTTTTTCGATCATAGTTGGATAAAAGTACTAAAATTAAGGCAAAATAGTGGAAAAAAATTTATAATTCGGAGAAATTATGCAACTTCGAGGCTTTTTTGGTCATAACTCGAAAAAATGACGAAAATTGAGGAAAAAAATTCAAATTTCGGTGAAATAATCCGTTTTCGCTACTTTTTTTGATAAAATTTCGGTAAATGACGAAAATAAAGGCATAATAGAGGAAAATAATTAAAATTCCTCAAAAAAGTATCAGTTTTCGATGCTATTTTCGGTCGTATCTTCATAAAACGACGAAAATGAAGGCCAAATACTGGAAAGAAATTGAAACTACGTGGAAATTATCCGTTTTCGTTGCTTCTCTCAATCGTATCTTATTAAAATGACGAAAATTAAGGCAAAATAGTGGAAAAAAATTTAAAATTCGGTGAAATTTATGCGTTTTCGATGCTTTTTTCGGTGATAACTCGATAGAAAGACGAAAATTAAGGCAGAACTGAGGAAAAAATTTCAAATATCGGCAAAATAATCCGTTTTCGTTACTTTTTTTGATCAAATTTCGGTAAAATGACGAAAATTCGTGTAAAAAAGAGGAAAAAAATTAAAAGTTCGCTAAAATTATTTTTTTTTTTGCTTTTTCCAATCATACCTCGATAAAATGACTAAATTAAGGAAAATAGTGGAAAAAAATTCAAAATTCGGTGAAATTATCCGTTTTCGTTGTTTTTTTCGATCAAATCTCCCTAAAATGGCAAATCTTTGGACAAAATAGAGAGAAAAATTTGTAATTTCCCTAAAGTTATCAGTTTTCGTTGATTTCCTCGATCATATTTCAACAAAATGACGAAAATTAAGGCAAAATTGATGAACCAAATTTAAAATACGCTAAAATAATCTGTTTTCTTTGCTTTTTCAATCATATTCCCATAAAATGACGAAAATTATAGCGAAATACCGGAAACAAAATGAAATTTTGCTAAGATAATGCGTTTTCGTTGCTTTTTTCGATCATAGATGGAACAAGTTACTAAATTTAAGGCAAAATAGTGGAAAAAAATTATAATTCGGTGAAATTATGCATATTCGATGCTTTTTTCGGTCATAACTTGAAAAAATGACGAAAATTGAGGAAAAAAATTCAAATTTCGTTGAAATAAACCGTTTTCGTTACTTTTTTTGATAAAATTTCGATAAATGACGAAAATTAAGGCATAAAAGAGGAAAATAATTTAAAATTCTCCAAAAAGTATCAGTTTTCGTTGCTTTTTTTGATCTTAACTTGGTAAAATGACGATAATTCATGCAAAAAAGAGGAAAAAAATTAAAATTTCGCTAAAATTATTCTTTTTTTTGCTTTTTCCAATCATATCTCGATAAAATGACTAAATTAAGGAAAATAGTGGAAAAAAATTCAAAATTCGGTGAAATTATCCGTTTTTGATGCTTTTTTCGGTGATAACTCGATAGAAAGACGAAAATTAAGGCAGAACTGAGGAAAAAAATTCAAATTTCGGCAAAATAATCCGTTTTCGTTACTTTTTTTGATCAAATTTCGGTAAAATGACGAAAATTAAGGCATAAAAGAAGGAAAATAAAATAAAATTCCTCAAAAAGTATCAGTTTTCGTTGCTTGTTTTGATCATAACTTGGTAAAATGACGATAATTCACGCAAAAAAGAGGAAAAAAATTAAAATTTCGCCAAAATTATTCTTTTTTTTTGCTTTTTTCGATCAAATCTCCCTAAAATGGCAAATCTTTGGACAAAATAGAGAGAAAAATTTGTAATTTCCCTAAAGTTATCAGTTTTAGTTGCTTTTTTCGATCATAACCCGCCAAAATGACGAAAATTAAGAAAAATTGATGAACCAAATTTTAAAAAACGGTAAAATAATCTGTTTAAGTTGCTTTTCTCAATCATATTTCCATAAAATGACGAAAACTATGGCGAAATACCGGAAACAAAATGAAATTTTGCTAAAATAATGCGTTTTCGTTGCTTTTTTCGATCATAGCTGGATAAAATTACTAAAATTAAGGCAAAATAGTGGAAAAAAATGAATAATTCGGTGAAATTATGTATTTTCGAGGCTTTTTTCGGTCATAACTCGAAAGAATGACGAAAATTGAGGAAAAAAATTCAAATTTCAATGAAATAAACCGTTTTCGTTACTTTTTTTGATAACATTTCGGTAAATGACGAAAATCAAGGCATAAAAGAGGAAAATAATTTAGAATTCTCCAAAAAAGTTCAGTTTTCGTTGATTTTTTCGATCATATCTCGACAAAATGACGAAAATTAAGGAAAAATTGATGAACTAAATTTAAAATACGCTAAAACAATCTGTTTTCGTTGCTTTTCTCAATCATATTTCCATATAATGACGAAAATTATGGCGAAATACCGGAAACAAAATGAAATTTTGCTAATATATAGGCTTTATTCGGTAATAACTCGAAAGAATGACGAAAATTGAGGAAGAAAATTCAAATTTCGGTGAAATAAACCGTGTGTGTTACTTTTTTTGATAAAATTTCGGTAAATGACGAAAATTACGGAATAAAAGAAGGAAAATAATTTAGAATTCTCCAAAAGGTATCAGTTTTCGTTGATTTTTTCGATCATATCTCGACAAAATGACGAAAATTAAGGCAAAATTGATGAACCAAATTTAAAATACGCTAAAACAATCTGTTTTCGTTGCTTTTCTCAATCATATTTCCATAAAATGATGAATTGTATGGCGAAATACCTGAAACAAATTGAAATTTTGATAAAATAATGCGCTTTCGTTGCTTTTTTCGATCATAGCTGAATAAAATTACTAAACTTAAGGCAAAATAGTGGAAAAAATTTATAATTCGCTGAAATTATGCGTTTTTGATGCTTTTTTCGGTCATAACTTGAAAAAATGCCGAGAATAATGGCAAAATATGGGAAAGAAATTGAAACTACGGGGAAATTATCCGTTTTCGTTGCTTCTCTCGATCGTATCTTGATAAAATGACGAAAATTAAGGCAAAATAGTGGAAAGAAATTTAAAATTCGGTGAAATTATGCGTTTTCGATGCTTTTTTCGGTGATAACTCGATAGAAAGACGAAAATTAAGGCAGAACTGAGGAAAAAAAATTCAAATTTCGAAGAAATAATCCGTTTTCGTTACTTTTTTTGATCAAATTTCGGTAAAATGACGAAAATTTGTGCAAAAAAGAGGAAAAAAATTAAAAGTTCGCTAAAATTATTCTTTTTTTTGCTTTTTCCAATCATATCTCGATAAAATGACTAAATTAAGGAAAATAGTGGAAAAATTATCAAAATTCGGTAAAATTATCCGTTTTCGTTGTTTTTTTCGATCAATTCTCGATAAAATGGCAAATCTTTGGACAAAATTGAGAGAAAAATTTTTAATTTCCCTAAAGTTATCAGTTTTCGTTGATTTTTTCGATCATAACCCGCCAAAATGACGAAAATTAAGAAAAATTGATGAACCAAATTTAAAATACGCTAAAATAATCTGTTTAAGTTGCTTTTCTCAATCATATTTCCATAAAATGACGAAAATTATGGCGAAATACCGGAAACAAAATGAAATTTTGCTAATATATAGGCTTTATTCGGTAATAACTCGAAAGAATGACGAAAATTGAGGAAGAAAATTCAAATTTCGGTGAAATAAACCGTGTGTGTTACTTTTTTTGATAAAATTTCGGTAAATGACGAAAATTAAGGAATAAAAGAAGGAAAATAATTTAGAATTCTCCAAAAGGTATCAGTTTTCGTTGATTTTTTCGATCATATCTCGACAAAATGACGAAAATTAAGGCAAAATTGATGAACCAAATTTAAAATACGCTAAAACAATCTGTTTTCGTTGCTTTTCTCAATCATATTTCCATAAAATGATGAATTGTATGGCGAAATACCTGAAACAAATTGAAATTTTGATAAAATAATGCGCTTTCGTTGCTTTTTTCGATCATAGCTTAATAAAATTACTAAAATTAAGGCAAAATAGTGAAAAAAGTTTATAATTCGCTGAAATTATGCGTTTTCGATGCTTTTTTTTGGTCATAACTCGAAAAAATGACGAAAATTGAGGCAAAATTGAGGAAAAAAATTCAAATTACGGTGAAATAATCCGTTTTCGTTACTTTTATTGGTCCAATTTCGGTAAAATGACGAAAATTAAGGCATAAAAGAGGAAAAAAATAATAATAATTTCTACAAAAACTATCAGTTTTCGTTGCTTTTTACTTTCATATCGCGATGAAATGACAAAAATTAAGGAATAATAGAGGAAGGAAATTTAAATTTCGGTGAAATTATACGTTTTCGTTGCTTTTTTTGGTCATAACTCGATAAAATGACGATAATAAAGGCAAAATAGAGGAAAGAAATTGAAATTTCGATAAAACATTTCCGTTTTCGTTACTTTTTTTGATCATATCTCAGTAAAATGACGAAAATTGAGGCAAAATAGAGGAAAATAGTTAAAATTACTCAAAAATTATCTTTTTCGTTGCTTTTTTCGATCATATCTCGATAAAATGACTAAATTAAGGAAAATATTGGAAAAAAAATTCAGAATTCGGTGTAATTATCCGTTTTCGTTGTTTTTTTCGGTCAAATCTCGATAAAATGGCAAATATTTGGAGAAAATAGAGAGAAAAATTTGTAATTTCCCTAAAGTTATCAGTTTTCGTTGATTTTCTCGATCATATCCCGACAAAATGACGAAAATTAAGGCAAAATTGATGAACCAAATTTAAAATACGCTAAAATAATCTGTTTTCGTTGCTTTTTCAATCATATTCCCATAAAATGACGAAAATTATAGCGAAATACCGGAAACAAAATGAAATTTTGCTAAAATAATGCGTTTTCGTTGCTTTTTTCGATCATAGCTGGATAAAGTTACTAAAATTAAGGCAAAATAGTGGAAAAAAATTATAATTCGTTGAAATTATGCATATTCGATGCTTTTTTCGGTCATAACTTGAAAAAATGACGAAAATTGAGGAAAAAAATTCAAATTTCGGTGAAATAAACCGTTTTCGTTACTTTTTTTGATAAAATTTCGATAAATGACGAAAATTAAGGCATAAAAGAGGAAAATAATTTAAAATTCTCCAAAAAGTATCAGTTTTCGTTGCTTTTTTTGATCTTAACTTGGTAAAATGACGATAATTCATGCAAAAAAGAGGAAAAAAATTAAAATTTCGCTAAAATTATTCTTTTTTTTGCTTTTTCCAATCATATCTCGATAAAATGACTAAATTAAGGAAAATAGTGGAAAAAAAATCAAAATTCGGTGAAATTATCCGTTTTCGTTGTTTTTTTCGATCAAATCTCCCTAAAATGGCAAATATTTTGACAAAATAGAGAGAAAAAATTGTAATTTCCCTAAAGTTATCAGTTTTCGTTTATTTTCTCGATCATGTCTCGACAAAATGACGAAAATTAAAGCAAAATTGATGAACCATATTTAAAATACGCTAAAACAATCTGTTTTCGTTGCTTTTCTCAACATATTTGCATAAAATGATGAAAATTATGGCGAAATACCGGAAACAAATTGATATTTCGCTAAAATAATGCGCTTTCGTTGGTTTTTTCGATCATAGCTGGATAAAATTACTAAAATTAAAGCAAAAAAGTGGAAAAAAATTTATAATTCGGTGAAATTATGCATTTTCGAGGCTTTTTTCGGTCATAACTCGAAAAAATGACGAAAATTGAGGCAAAATTGAGGAAAAAAATTCAAATTTCGGTGAAATAATCCGTTTTCGCTACTTTTTTTGATAAAATTTCGGTAAATGACGAAAATTAAGGCATAAAAGAAGGAAAATAAAATAAAATTCCTCAAAAAGTATCAGTTTTCGTTGCTTGTTTTGATCATAACTAGGTAAAATGACGATAATTCATGCAAAAAAGAGGAAAAAAATTAAAATTTCGCCAAAATTATTCTTTTTTTTTGTTTTTTCCAATCATATCTCGATAAAATGACTAAATTAAGGAAAATAGTGGAAAAAATATCAAAATACGGTTAAATTATCCGTTTTCGTTGTTTTTTTCGATCAAATCTCGATAAAATGGCAAATATTTGGACAAAATAGAGAGAAAAATTTGTAATTTCCCGAAAGATATCAGTTTTCGTTGATTTTTTCGATCATAACCCGCAATAATGACAAAAATTAAGAAAAAATTATGAACTAAATTTAAAATTCGCTAAAATAATCTGTTTTCGTTGCTTTTCTCAATCATATTCCCATAAAATGACGAAAATTATAGCGAAATACCGGAAACAAAATGAAATGTTGCTAAAATAATGCGTTTTCGTTGCTTTTTTCGATCATAGCGGGATAAAAGTACTAAAATTAAGGAAAAATAGTGGAAAAAAATTTATAATTCGGAGAAATTATGCAACTTCGAGGCTTTTTTCGGTCATAACTCGAAAAAATGACGAAAATTGAGGAAAAAAATTCAAATTTCGGTGAAATAATCCGTTTTCGCTACTTTTTTTGATAAAATTTCGGTAAATGACGAAAATCAAGGCATAAAAGAGGAAAATAATTTAGAATTCTCCAAAAAGTATCAGTTTTCGTTGATTTTTTCGATCATATCTCGACAAAATGACGAAAATTAAGGCAAAATTGATGAACCAAATTTAAAATACGCTAAAATAATCTGTTTTCGTTGCATTTTCAATCATATTCCCATAAAATGACGAAAATTATAGCGAAATACCGGAAAAAAAATGAAATTTTGCTAAGATAATGCGTTTTCGTTGCTTTTTTCAATCATAGCTGGAAAAAGTTACTAAAATTAAGGCAAAATAGTGGAAAAAAATTATAATTCGGTGAAATTATGCATATTCGATGCTTTTTTCGGTCTTAACTTGAAAAAATGACGAAAATTGAGGAAAAAAATTCAAATTTCGTTGAAATAAACCGTTTTCGTTACTTTTTTTGATAAAATTTCGATAAATGACGAAAATTAAGGCATAAAAGAGGAAAATAATTTAAAATTCTCCAAAAAGTATCAGTTTTCGTTGCTTTTTTTGATCTTAACTTGGTAAAATGACGATAATTCATGCAAAAAAGAGGAAAAAAATTAAAATTTCGCTAAAATTATTCTTTTTTTTGCTTTTTCCAATCATATCTCGATAAAATGTCTAAATTAAGGAAAATAGTGGAAAAAAATTCAAAATTCGGTGAAATTATCTGTTTTCGTTGTTTTTTTCGATTAAATCTCCCTAAAATGGCAAATATTTGGACAAAATAGAGAGAAAAATTTGTAATTTCCCTAAAGTTATCAGTTTTCGTTTATTTTCTCGATCATATCTCGACAAAATGACGAAAATTAAGGCAAAATTGATGAACCAAATTTAAAATACGCTAAAACAATCTTTTTTCGTTGCTTTTCTCAACATATTTGCATAAAATGATGAAAATTATGGCGAAATACCGGAAACAAATTGATATTTTGCTAAAATAATGCGCTTTCGTTGGTTTTTTCGATCATAGCTGGATAAAATTACTAAAATTAAAGCAAAATAGTGGAAAAAAAATTATAATTCGGTGAAATTATGCATTTTCGAGGCTTTTTTCGGTCATAACTCGAAAAAATGACGAAAATTGAGGCAAAATTGAGGAAAAAAATTCAAATTTCGGTGAAATAATCCGTTTTCGCTACTTTTTTTGATAAAATTTCGGTAAATGACGAAAATAAAGGCATAATAGAGGAAAATAATTAAAATTCCTCAAAAAAGTATCAGTTTTCGATGCTGTTTTCGGTCGTATCTTGATAAAATGTCGAAAATGAAGGCAAAATACTGGAAAGAAATTGAAACTACGTGGAAATTATCCGTTTTCGTTGCTTCTCTCGATCGTATCTTGATAAAATGACGAAAATTAAGGCAAAATAGTGGAAAAAAATTTAAAATTCGGTGAAATTTATGCGTTTTCGATGCTTTTTTCGGTGATAACTCGATAGAAAGACGAAAATTAAGGCAGAACTGAGGAAAAAAATTCAAATTTCGGCAAAATAATCCGTTTTCGTTACTTTTTTTGATCAAATTTCGGTAAAATGACGAAAATTCGTGCAAAAAAGAGGAAACAAATTAAAATTTCGCTAAAATTATTTTTTTTTGCTTTTTACAATCATATCTCGATAAAATGACTAAATTAAGTAAAATAGTGGAAAAATATCAAAATACGGTTAAATTATCCGTTTTAGTTGTTTTTTTCGTTCAAATCTCGATAAAATGGCAAATATTTGGACAAAATAGAGAGAAAAATTTGTAATTTCCCTAAAGTTATCAGTTTTCGTTGATTTTTTCGACCATAACCCGCAAAAATGACAAAAATTAAGAAAAAATTATGAACCAAATTTAAAATACGCTAAAATAATCTGTTTTCGTTGCTTTTCTCAATCATATTTCCATAAAATGACGAAAATTATGGCGAAATACCGGAAACAAAATGAAATTTTGCTAAAATATAGGCTTCATTCGATAATAACTCGAAAGAATGACGAAAATTGAGGAAAAAAATTCAAATTTCGGTGAAATAAACCGTTTTCGTTACTTTTTTTGATAAAATTTCGATAAATGACGAAAATTAAGGCATAAAAGAAGAAAATAATTTAAGATTCTCCAAAAAGTATCAGTTTTCGTTGCTTTTTTTGATCTTAACTTGGTAAAATGACGATAATTCATGCAAAAAAGAGGAAAAAAATTAAAATTTCGCTAAAATTATTCTTTTTTTTTGCTTTTTCCAATCATATCTCGATAAAATGTCTAAATTAAGGAAAATAGTGGAAAAAAATTCAAAATTCGGTGAAATTATCCGTTTTCGTTGTTTTTTTCGATCAAATCTCCCTAAAATGGCAAATATTTGGACAAAATAGAGAGAAAAATTTGTAATTTCCCTAAAGTTATCAGTTTTCGTTTATTTTCTCGACCATATCTCGACAAAATGACGAAAATTATGGCAAAATTGATGAACCAAATTTAAAATACGCTAAAACAATCTGTTTTCGTTGCTTTTCTCAACATATTTGCATAAAATGATGAAAATTATGGCGAAATACCGGAAACAAATTGATATTTTGCTAAAATAATGCGCTTTCGTTGGTTTTTTCGATCATAGCTTGATAAAATTACTAAAATTAAAGCAAAATAGTGGAAACAAATTTATAATTCGGTGAAATTATGCATTTTCGAGGCTTTTTTCGGTCATAACTCGAAAAAATGACGAAAATTGAGGCAAAATTGAGGAAAAAAATTCAAATTTCGGTGAAATAATCCGTTTTCGCTACTTTTTTTGATAAAATTTCGGTAAATGACGAAAATAAAGGCATAATAGAGGAAAATAATTAAAATTCCTCAAAAAAGTATCAGTTTTCGATGCTGTTTTCGGTCGTATCTTGATAAAATGTCGAAAATGAAGGCAAAATACTGGAAAGAAATTGAAACTACGTGGAAATTATCCGTTTTCGTTGCTTCTCTCGATCGTATCTTATTAAAATGACGAAAATTAAGGCAAAATAGTGGAAAAAAATTTAAAATTCGGTGAAATTTATGCGTTTTCGATGCTTTTTGCGGTGATAACTCGATAGAAAGACGAAAATTAAGGCAGAACTGAGGAAAAAAATTCAAATTTCGGCTAAATAATCCGTTTTCGTTACTTTTTTTGATCAAATTTCAGTAAAATGACGAAAATTCGTGCAAAAAAGAGGAAAAAAATTAAAATTTCGCTAAAATTATTTTTTTTTTTTTGCTTTTTCCAATCATATCTCGATATAATGACTAAATTAAGTAAAATAGTGGAAAAATATCAAAATACGGTTAAATTATCCGTTTTAGTTGTTTTTTTCGTTCAAATCTCGATAAAATGGCAAATATTTGGACAAAATAGAGAGAAAAATTTGTAATTTCCCTAAAGTTATCAGTTTTCGTTGATTTTTTCGACCATAACCCGCAAAAATGACAAAAATTAAGAAAAAATTATGAACCAAATTTAAAATACGCTAAAATAATCTGTTTTCGTTGCTTTTCTCAATCATATTTCCATAAAATGACGAAAATTATGGCGAAATACCGGAAACAAAATGAAATTTTGCTAAAATATAGGCTTTATTCGGTAATAACTCGAAAGAATGACGAAAATTGAGGAAAAAAATTCAAATTTCGGTGAAATAAACCGTTTTCGTTACTTTTTTTGATAAAATTTCGGTAAATGACGAAAATTAAGGCATAAAAGAAGGAAAATAAAATAAAATTCCTCAAAAAGTATCAGTTTTCGTTGCTTGTTTTGATCATAACTAGGTAAAATGACGATAATTCATGCAAAAAAGAGGAAAAAAATTAAAATTTCGCAAAAATTATTCTTTTTTTTTGTTTTTTCCAATCATATCTCGATAAAATGACTAAATTAAGGAAAATAGTGGAAAAAATATCAAAATAAAGTTAAATTATCCGTTTTCGTTGTTTTTTTCGATCAAATCTCGATAAAATGGCAAATATTTGGACAAAATAGAGAGAAAAATTTGTAATTTCCCGAAAAATATCAGTTTTCGTTGATTTTTTCGATCATAACCCGCAATAATGACAAAAATTAAGAAAAAATTATGAACTAAATTTAAAATTCGCTAAAATAATCTGTTTTCGTTGCTTTTCTCAATCATATTCCCATAAAATGACGAAAATTATAGCGAAATACCGGAAACAAAATGAAATTTTGCTAAAATAATGCGTTTTCGTTGCTTTTTTCGATCATAGCGGGATAAAAGTACTAAAATTAAGGAAAAATAGTGGAAAAAAATTTATAATTCGGAGAAATTATGCAACTTCGAGGCTTTTTTCGGTCATAACTCGAAAAAATGACGAAAATTGAGGAAAAAAATTGAAATTTCGGTGAAATAATCCGTTTTCGCTACTTTTTTTGATAAAATTTCAGTAAATGACGAAAATCAAGGCATAAAAGAGGAAAATAATTTAGAATTCTCCAAAAAGTATCAGTTTTCGTTGATTTTTTCGATCATATCTCGACAAAATGACGAAAATTAAGGCAAAATTGATGAACCAAATTTAAAATACGCTAAAATAATCTGTTTTCGTTGCATTTTCAATCATATTCCCATAAAATGACGAAAATTATAGCGAAATACCGGAAAAAAAATGAAATTTTGCTAAGATAATGCGTTTTCGTTGCTTTTTTCGATCATAGCTGGAAAAAGTTACTAAAATTAAGGCAAAATAGTGGAAAAAAAATTATAATTCGGTGAAATTATGCATATTCGATGCTTTTTTCGGTATTTACTTGAAAAAATGACGAAAATTGAGGAAAAAAATTCAAATTTCGTTGAAATAAACCGTTTTCGTTACTTTTTTTGATAAAATTTCGATAAATGACGAAAATTAAGGCATAAAAGAGGAAAATAATTTAAAATTCTCCAAAAAGTATCAGTTTTCGTTGCTTTTTTTGATCTTAACTTGGTAAAATGACGATAATTCATGCAAAAAAGAGGAAAAAAATTAAAATTTCGCTAAAATTATTCTTTTTTTTGCTTTTTCCAATCATATCTCGATAAAATGTCTAAATTAAGGAAAATAGTGGAAAAAAATTCAAAATTCAGTGAAATTATCCGTTTTCGTTGTTTTTTTCGATTAAATCTCCCTAAAATGGCAAATATTTGGACAAAATAGAGAGAAAAATTTGTAATTTCCCGAAAGATATCAGTTTTCGTTGATTTTTTCGATCATAACCCGCAATAATGACAAAAATCAAGAAAAAATTATGAACTAAATTTAAAATTCGCTAAAATAATCTGTTTTCGTTGCTTTTCTCAATCATATTCCCATAAAATGACGAAAATTATAGCGAAATACCGGAAACAAAATGAAATTTTGCTAAAATAATGCGTTTTCGTTGCTTTTTTCGATCATAGTTGGATAAAAGTACTAAAATTAAGGCAAAATAGTGGAAAAAAATTTATAATTCGGAGAAATTATGCAACTTCGAGGCTTTTTTGGTCATAACTCGAAAAAATGACGAAAATTGAGGAAAAAAATTCAAATTTCGGTGAAATAATCCGTTTTCGCTACTTTTTTTGATAAAATTTCGGTAAATGACGAAAATAAAGGCATAATAGAGGAAAATAATTAAAATTCCTCAAAAAAGTATCAGTTTTCGATGCTATTTTCGGTCGTATCTTCATAAAACGACGAAAATGAAGGCCAAATACTGGAAAGAAATTGAAACTACGTGGAAATTATCCGTTTTCGTTGCTTCTCTCAATCGTATCTTATTAAAATGACGAAAATTAAGGCAAAATAGTGGAAAAAAATTTAAAATTCGGTGAAATTTATGCGTTTTCGATGCTTTTTTCGGTGATAACTCGATAGAAAGACGAAAATTAAGGCAGAACTGAGGAAAAAATTTCAAATATCGGCAAAATAATCCGTTTTCGTTACTTTTTTTGATCAAATTTCGGTAAAATGACGAAAATTCGTGTAAAAAAGAGGAAAAAAATTAAAAGTTCGCTAAAATTATTTTTTTTTTTGCTTTTTCCAATCATACCTCGATAAAATGACTAAATTAAGGAAAATAGTGGAAAAAAATTCAAAATTCGGTGAAATTATCCGTTTTCGTTGTTTTTTTCGATCATACTCCCTAAAATGGCAAATCTTTGGACAAAATAGAGAGAAAAATTTGTAATTTCCCTAAAGTTATCAGTTTTCGTTGATTTCCTCGATCATATTTCAACAAAATGACGAAAATTAAGGCAAAATTGATGAACCAAATTTAAAATACGCTAAAATAATCTGTTTTCTTTGCTTTTTCAATCATATTCCCATAAAATGACGAAAATTATAGCGAAATACCGGAAACAAAATGAAATTTTGCTAAGATAATGCGTTTTCGTTGCTTTTTTCGATCATAGATGGAACAAGTTACTAAATTTAAGGCAAAATAGTGGAAAAAAATTATAATTCGGTGAAATTATGCATATTCGATGCTTTTTTCGGTCATAACTTGAAAAAATGACGAAAATTGAGGAAAAAAATTCAAATTTCGTTGAAATAAACCGTTTTCGTTACTTTTTTTGATAAAATTTCGATAAATGACGAAAATTAAGGCATAAAAGAGGAAAATAATTTAAAATTCTCCAAAAAGTATCAGTTTTCGTTGCTTTTTTTGATCTTAACTTGGTAAAATGACGATAATTCATGCAAAAAAGAGGAAAAAAATTAAAATTTCGCTAAAATTATTCTTTTTTTTGCTTTTTCCAATCATATCTCGATAAAATGACTAAATTAAGGAAAATAGTGGAAAAAAATTCAAAATTCGGTGAAATTATCCGTTTTTGATGCTTTTTTCGGTGATAACTCGATAGAAAGACGAAAATTAAGGCAGAACTGAGGAAAAAAATTCAAATTTCGGCAAAATAATCCGTTTTCGTTACTTTTTTTGATCAAATTTCGGTAAAATGACGAAAATTAAGGCATAAAAGAAGGAAAATAAAATAAAATTCCTCAAAAAGTATCAGTTTTCGTTGCTTGTTTTGATCATAACTTGGTAAAATGACGATAATTCACGCAAAAAAGAGGAAAAAAATTAAAATTTCGCCAAAATTATTCTTTTTTTTTGCTTTTTTCGATCAAATCTCCCTAAAATGGCAAATCTTTGGACAAAATAGAGAGAAAAATTTGTAATTTCCCTAAAGTTATCAGTTTTAGTTGCTTTTTTCGATCATAACCCGCCAAAATGACGAAAATTAAGAAAAATTGATGAACCAAATTTTAAAAAACGGTAAAATAATCTGTTTAAGTTGCTTTTCTCAATCATATTTCCATAAAATGACGAAAACTATGGCGAAATACCGGAAACAAAATGAAATTTTGCTAAAATAATGCGTTTTCGTTGCTTTTTTCGATCATAGCTGGATAAAATTACTAAAATTAAGGCAAAATAGTGGAAAAAAATGAATAATTCGGTGAAATTATGTATTTTCGAGGCTTTTTTCGGTCATAACTCGAAAGAATGACGAAAATTGAGGAAAAAAATTCAAATTTCAATGAAATAAACCGTTTTCGTTACTTTTTTTGATAACATTTCGGTAAATGACGAAAATCAAGGCATAAAAGAGGAAAATAATTTAGAATTCTCCAAAAAAGTTCAGTTTTCGTTGATTTTTTCGATCATATCTCGACAAAATGACGAAAATTAAGGAAAAATTGATGAACTAAATTTAAAATACGCTAAAACAATCTGTTTTCGTTGCTTTTCTCAATCATATTTCCATATAATGACGAAAATTATGGCGAAATACCGGAAACAAAATGAAATTTTGCTAATATATAGGCTTTATTCGGTAATAACTCGAAAGAATGACGAAAATTGAGGAAGAAAATTCAAATTTCGGTGAAATAAACCGTTTTCGTTACTTTTTTTGATAAAATTTCGGTAAATGACGAAAATTACGGAATAAAAGAAGGAAAATAATTTAGAATTCTCCAAAAGGTATCAGTTTTCGTTGATTTTTTCGATCATATCTCGACAAAATGACGAAAATTAAGGCAAAATTG
The DNA here is from genome assembly GCA_947579665.1 of Sympetrum striolatum. Taxonomy (NCBI): domain Eukaryota; kingdom Metazoa; phylum Arthropoda; class Insecta; order Odonata; family Libellulidae; genus Sympetrum; species Sympetrum striolatum. Next base: position 15,288,683 of record OX388346.1, read on the forward strand.
ATGAACCAAATTTAAAATACGCTAAAACAATCTGTTTTCGTTGCTTTTCTCAATCATATTTCCATAAAATGATGAATTGTATGGCGAAATACCTGAAACAAATTGAAATTTTGATAAAATAATGCGCTTTCGTTGCTTTTTTCGATCATAGCTGAATAAAATTACTAAACTTAAGGCAAAATAGTGGAAAAAATTTATAATTCGCTGAAATTATGCGTTTTTGATGCTTTTTTCGGTCATAACTTGAAAAAATGCCGAGAATAATGGCAAAATATGGGAAAGAAATTGAAACTACGGGGAAATTATCCGTTTTCGTTGCTTCTCTCGATCGTATCTTGATAAAATGACGAAAATTAAGGCAAAATAGTGGAAAGAAATTTAAAATTCGGTGAAATTATGCGTTTTCGATGCTTTTTTCGGTGATAACTCGATAGAAAGACGAAAATTAAGGCAGAACTGAGGAAAAAAAATTCAAATTTCGAAGAAATAATCCGTTTTCGTTACTTTTTTTGATCAAATTTCGGTAAAATGACGAAAATTTGTGCAAAAAAGAGGAAAAAAATTAAAAGTTCGCTAAAATTATTCTTTTTTTTGCTTTTTCCAATCATATCTCGATAAAATGACTAAATTAAGGAAAATAGTGGAAAAATTATCAAAATTCGGTAAAATTATCCGTTTTCGTTGTTTTTTTCGATCAATTCTCGATAAAATGGCAAATCTTTGGACAAAATAGAGAGAAAAATTTTTAATTTCCCTAAAGTTATCAGTTTTCGTTGATTTTTTCGATCATAACCCGCCAAAATGACGAAAATTAAGAAAAATTGATGAACCAAATTTAAAATACGCTAAAATAATCTGTTTAAGTTGCTTTTCTCAATCATATTTCCATAAAATGACGAAAATTATGGCGAAATACCGGAAACAAAATGAAATTTTGCTAATATATAGGCTTTATTCGGTAATAACTCGAAAGAATGACGAAAATTGAGGAAGAAAATTCAAATTTCGGTGAAATAAACCGTGTGTGTTACTTTTTTTGATAAAATTTCGGTAAATGACGAAAATTAAGGAATAAAAGAAGGAAAATAATTTAGAATTCTCCAAAAGGTATCAGTTTTCGTTGATTTTTTCGATCATATCTCGACAAAATGACGAAAATTAAGGCAAAATTGATGAACCAAATTTAAAATACGCTAAAACAATCTGTTTTCGTTGCTTTTCTCAATCATATTTCCATAAAATGATGAATTGTATGGCGAAATACCTGAAACAAATTGAAATTTTGATAAAATAATGCGCTTTCGTTGCTTTTTTCGATCATAGCTTAATAAAATTACTAAAATTAAGGCAAAATAGTGAAAAAAGTTTATAATTCGCTGAAATTATGCGTTTTCGATGCTTTTTTTTGGTCATAACTCGAAAAAATGACGAAAATTGAGGCAAAATTGAGGAAAAAAATTCAAATTACGGTGAAATAATCCGTTTTCGTTACTTTTATTGGTCCAATTTCGGTAAAATGACGAAAATTAAGGCATAAAAGAGGAAAAAAATAATAATAATTTCTACAAAAACTATCAGTTTTCGTTGCTTTTTACTTTCATATCGCGATGAAATGACAAAAATTAAGGAATAATAGAGGAAGGAAATTTAAATTTCGGTGAAATTATACGTTTTCGTTGCTTTTTTTGGTCATAACTCGATAAAATGACGATAATAAAGGCAAAATAGAGGAAAGAAATTGAAATTTCGATAAAACATTTCCGTTTTCGTTACTTTTTTTGATCATATCTCAGTAAAATGACGAAAATTGAGGCAAAATAGAGGAAAATAGTTAAAATTACTCAAAAATTATCTTTTTCGTTGCTTTTTTCGATCATATCTCGATAAAATGACTAAATTAAGGAAAATATTGGAAAAAAAATTCAGAATTCGGTGTAATTATCCGTTTTCGTTGTTTTTTTCGGTCAAATCTCGATAAAATGGCAAATATTTGGAGAAAATAGAGAGAAAAATTTGTAATTTCCCTAAAGTTATCAGTTTTCGTTGATTTTCTCGATCATATCCCGACAAAATGACGAAAATTAAGGCAAAATTGATGAACCAAATTTAAAATACGCTAAAATAATCTGTTTTCGTTGCTTTTTCAATCATATTCCCATAAAATGACGAAAATTATAGCGAAATACCGGAAACAAAATGAAATTTTGCTAAAATAATGCGTTTTCGTTGCTTTTTTCGATCATAGCTGGATAAAGTTACTAAAATTAAGGCAAAATAGTGGAAAAAAAATTATAATTCGTTGAAATTATGCATATTCGATGCTTTTTTCGGTCATAACTTGAAAAAATGACGAAAATTGAGGAAAAAAATTCAAATTTCGGTGAAATAAACCGTTTTCGTTACTTTTTTTGATAAAATTTCGATAAATGACGAAAATTAAGGCATAAAAGAGGAAAATAATTTAAAATTCTCCAAAAAGTATCAGTTTTCGTTGCTTTTTTTGATCTTAACTTGGTAAAATGACGATAATTCATGCAAAAAAGAGGAAAAAAATTAAAATTTCGCTAAAATTATTCTTTTTTTTGCTTTTTCCAATCATATCTCGATAAAATGACTAAATTAAGGAAAATAGTGGAAAAAAAATCAAAATTCGGTGAAATTATCCGTTTTCGTTGTTTTTTTCGATCAAATCTCCCTAAAATGGCAAATATTTTGACAAAATAGAGAGAAAAAATTGTAATTTCCCTAAAGTTATCAGTTTTCGTTTATTTTCTCGATCATGTCTCGACAAAATGACGAAAATTAAAGCAAAATTGATGAACCATATTTAAAATACGCTAAAACAATCTGTTTTCGTTGCTTTTCTCAACATATTTGCATAAAATGATGAAAATTATGGCGAAATACCGGAAACAAATTGATATTTCGCTAAAATAATGCGCTTTCGTTGGTTTTTTCGATCATAGCTGGATAAAATTACTAAAATTAAAGCAAAAAAGTGGAAAAAAATTTAAAATTCGGTGAAATTTATGCGTTTTCGATGCTTTTTTCGGTGATAACTCGATAGAAAGACGAAAATTAAGGCAGAACTGAGGAAAAAAATTCAAATTTCGGCAAAATAATCCGTTTTCGTTACTTTTTTTGATCAAATTTCGGTAAAATGACGAAAATTCGTGCATAAAAGAGGAAAAAAATTAAAATTTCGCTAAAATTATTTTTTTTTTGCTTTTTCCAATCATATCTCGATAAAATGACTAAATTAAGTAAAATAGTGGAAAAATATCAATATACGGTTAAATTATCCGTTTTCGTTGTTTTTTTCGATCAAATCTCGATAAAATGGCAAATATTTGGACAAAATAGAGAGAAAAATTTGTAATTTCCCGAAAGATATCAGTTTTCGTTGATTTTTTCGATCATAACCCGCAATAATGACAAAAATTAAGAAAAAATTATGAACTAAATTTAAAATTCGCTAAAATAATCTGTTTTCGTTGCTTTTCTCAATCATATTTCCATAAAATGACGAAAATTATGGCGAAATACCGGAAACAAAATGAAATTTTGCTAAAATATAGGCTTTATTCGGTAATAACTCGAAAGAATGACGAAAATTGAGGAAAAAAATTCAAATTTCGGTGAAAGAAACCGTTTTCGTTACTTTTTTTGATAAAATTTCGGTAAATGACGAAAATTAAGACATAAAAGAAGGAAAATAAAATAAAATTCCTCAAAAAGTATCAGTTTTCGTTGCTTGTTTTGATCATAACTTGGTAAAATGACGATAATTCATGCAAAAAAGAGGAAAAAAATTAAAATTTCGCCAAAATTATTCTTTTTTTTTGCTTTTTCCAATCATATCTCGATAAAATGACTAAATTAAGGAAAATAGTGGAAAAAATATCAAAATAAGGTTAAATTATCAGTTTTCGTTGTTTTTTTCGATCAAATCTCGATAAAATGGCAAATATTTGGACAAAATATCGAGAAAAATTTGTAATTTCCCGAAAGATATCAGTTTTCGTTGATTTTTTCGATCATAACCCGCAATAATGACAAAAATTAAGAAAAAATTATGAACTAAATTTAAAATTCGCTAAAATAATCTGTTTTCGTTGCTTTTCTCAATCATATTTGCATAAAATGATGAAAATTATGGCGAAATACCGGAAACAAATTGATATTTTGCTAAAATAATGCGCTTTCGTTGCTTTTTTCGATCATAGCTGGATAAAAGTACTAAAATTAAGGCAAAATAGTGGAAAAAAATTTATAATTCGAAGAAATTATGCAACTTCGAGGCTTTTTTCGGTCATAACTCGAAAAAATGACGAAAATTGAGGAAAAAAATTAAATTTCGGTGAAATAATCCGTTTTCGCTACTTTTTTTGATAAAATTTCGGTAAATGACGAAAATAAAGGCATAATAGAGGAAAATAATTAAAATTCCTCAAAAAAGTATCAGTTTTCAATGCTATTTTCGGTCGTATCTTCATAAAACGACGAAAATGAAGGCCAAATACTGGAAAGAAATTGAAACTACGTGGAAATTATCCGTTTTCGTTGCTTCTCTCAATCGTATCTTGATAAAATGTCGAAAATTAAGGCAAAATAGTGGAAAAAAATTTAAAATTCGGTGAAATTTATGCGTTTTCGATGCTTTTTTCGGTGATAACTCGATAGAAAGACGAAAATTAAGGCAGAACTGAGGAAAAAAATTCAAATTTCGGCAAAATAATCCGTTTTCGTTACTTTGTTTGATCAAATTTCGGTAAAATGACGAAAATTCGTGCAAAAAAGAGGAAAAAAATTAAAATTTCGCTAAAATTATTTTTTTTTTTTTGCTTTTTCCAATCATATCTCGATATAATGACTAAATTAAGTAAAATAGTGGAAAAATATCAAAATACGGTTAAATTATCCGTTTTAGTTGTTTTTTTCGTTCAAATCTCGATAAAATGGCAAATATTTGGACAAAATAGAGAGAAAAATTTGTAATTTCCCTAAAGTTATCAGTTTTCGTTGATTTTTTCGACCATAACCCGCAAAAATGACAAAACTTAAGAAAAAATTATGAACCAAATTTAAAATACGCTAAAATAATCTGTTTTCGTTGCTTTTCTCAATCATATTTCCATAAAATGACGAAAATTATGGCGAAATACCGGTAACAAAATGAAATTTTGCTAAAATATAGGCTTTATTCGGTAATAACTCGAAAGAATGACGAAAATTGAGGAAAAAAATTCAAATTTCGGTGAAATAAACCGTTTTCGTTACTTTTTTTAATAAAATTTCGGTAAATGACACAAATTAAGGCATAAAAGAAGGAAAACAATATAAAATTCCTCAAAAAGTATCAGTTTTCGTTGCTTGTTTTGATCATAACTTGGTATAATGACGATAATTCATGCAAAAAAGAGGAAAAAAATTAAAATTTCGCCAAAATTATTCTGTTTTTTTGCTTTTTCCAATCATATCTCGATAAAATGACTAAATTAAGGAAAATAGTGGAAAAATTATCAAAATACGGTTAAATTATCCGTTTTCGTTGTTTTTTTCGATCAAATCTCGATAAAATGGCAAATATTTGGACAAAATAGAGAGAAAAATTTGTAATTTCCCTAAAGTTATCAGTTTTCGTTGATTTTTTCGATCATAACCCGCCAAAATGACGAAAATTAAGAAAAATTGATGAACCAAATTTAAAATACGCTAAAATAATCTGTTTAAGTTGCTTTTCTCAATCATATTTCCATAAAATGACGAAAACTAAGCGAAATACCAGGAACAAAATGAAATTTTGCTAAAATAATGCGTTTTCGTAGCTTTTTTCGATCATAGCTGGATAAAATTACTAAAATTAAGGCAAAATAGTGGAAAAAAAATGTATAATTCGGTGAAATTATGTATTTTCGAGGCTTTTTTCGGTCATAACTCGAAAGAATGACGAAAATTGAGGAAAAAAATTCAAATTTCGGTGAAATAAACCGTTTTCGTTACTTTTTTTTGATAAAATTTCGGTAAATGACGAAAATTAAGGCATAAAAGAGGAAAATAATTTAGAATTCTCCAAAAGGTATCAGTTTTCGTTGATTTTTTCGATCATATCTCGACAAAATGACGAAAATTAAGGCAAAATTGATGAACCAAATTTAAAATACGCTAAAACAATCTGTTTTCGTTGCTTTTCTCAATCATATTTCCATAAAATGATGAAAAGTATGGCGAAATACCTGAAACAAATTGAAATTTTGATAAAATAATGCGCTTTCGTTGCTATTTTCGATCATAGCTGAATAAAATTACTAAACTTAAGGCAAAATAGTGGAAAAAATTTATAATTCGCTGAAATTATGCGTTTTCGATGCTTTTTTCGGTCAAAACTTGAAAAAATGACGAAAATAATGGCAAAATATGGGAAAGAAATTGAAACTACGGGGAAATTATCCGTTTTCGTTGCTTCTCTCGATCGTATCTTGATAAAATGACGAAAATTAAGGCAAAATAGTGGAAAGAAATTTAAAATTTGTTGAAATTTATGCGTTTTCGATGCTTTTTTCGGTGATAACTCGATAGAAAGACGAAAATTAAGACAGAACTGAGGAAAAAAAATTCAAATTTCGGAAAAATAATACGTTTTCGTTACTTTTATTGGTCCAATTTCGATAAAATGACGAAAATTAAGGCATAAAAGAGGAAAATAATAATAATTTCTACAAAAACTATCAGTTTTCGTTGCTTTTTACTTTCATATCGCGATGAAATGACAAAAATTGAGGAATAATAGAGGAAGGAAATTTAAATTTCGGTGAAATTATACGTTTTCGTTGTTTTTTTATGGTCATAACTCGATAAAATAACGATAATAAAGGCAAAATAGAGGAAAAAATTGAAATTTCGAAAAAACTTTTCCGTTTTCGTTACTTTTTTTGATCATATCTCAGTAAAATGACGAAAATTGAGGCAAAATAGAGGAAAATAGTTAAAATTACTCAAAAATTATCTTTTTCGTTGCTTTTTTCGATCATATCTCGATAAAATGACTAAATTAAGGAAAATATTGGAAAAAAAATTCAGAATTCGGTGTAATTATCCGTTTTCGTTGTTTTTTTCGGTCAAATCTCGATAAAATGGCAAATATTTGGACAAAATAGTGAGAAAAATTTGTAATTTCCCTAAAGTTATAAGTTTTCGTTGATTTTCTCGATCATATCTCGACAAAATGACGAAAATTAAGGTAATATTGATGAACCAAATTTTAAAAAACGCTAAAACAATCTGTTTTCGTTGTTTTTCTCAACATATTTCCAAAAATGATGATAATTATGGCGAAATACCGGAAACAAATTGAAATTTTGCTAAAATAATGCGCTTTCGTTGCTTTTTTCGATCATAGCTTGATAAAATTACTAAAATTAAGGCAAAATAGTGGAAAAAAATTTATAATTCGGTGAAATTATGCATTTTCGAGGCTTTTTTCGGTCATAACTCGAAAGAATGACGAAAATTGAGGAAAAAAATTCAAATTTCGGTGAAATAAACCGTTTTCGTTACTTTTTTTTGATAAAATTTCGGTAAATGACGAAAATTAAGGCATAAAAGAGGAAAATAATTTAGAATTCTCCAAAAAGTATCAGTTTTCGTTGATTTTTTCGATCATATCTCGACAAAATGACGAAAATTAAGTCAAAATTGATTAACCAAATTTAAAATACGCTAAAACAATCTGTTTTCGTTGCTTTTCTCAATCATATTTCCATAAAATGATGAAAAGTATGGCGAAATACCTGAAACAAATTGAAATTTTGATAAAATAATGCGCTTTCGTTGCTTTTTTCGATCATAGCTGAATAAAATTACTAAACTTAAGGCAAAATAGTGGAAAAAATTTATAATTCGCTGAAATTATGCGTTTTCGATGCTTTTTTCGGTCAAAACTTGAAAAAATGACGAAAATAATGGCAAAATATGGGAAAGAAATTGAAACTACGGGGAAATTATCCGTTTTCGTTGCTTCTCTCGATCGTATCTTGATAAAATGACGAAAATTAAGGCAAAATAGTGGAAAGAAATTTAAAATTCGGTGAAATTTATGCGTTTTCGATGCTTTTTTCGGTGATAACTCGATAGAAAGACGAAAATTAAGACAGAACTGAGGAAAAAAAATTCAAATTTCGGAAAAATAATACGTTTTCGTTACTTTTTTTGATCAAATTTCGGTAAAATGACGAAAATTCGTGTAAAAAAGAGGAAAAAAATTAAAAGTTCGCTAAAATTATTCTTTTTTTTTGCTTTTTCCAATCATATCTCGATAAAATGACTAAATTAAGGAAAATAGTGGATAAAAATTCAAAATTCGGTGAAATTATCCGTTTTCGTTGTTTTTTTCGATCAAATCTCCCTAAAATGACAAATCTTTGGACAAAATAGAGAGAAAAATTTGTAATTTCCCTAAAGTTATCAGTTTTCGTTGATTTTTTCGATCATAACCCGCCAAAATGACGAAAATTAAGAAAAATTGATGAACCAAATTTAAAATACGCTAAAATAATCTGTTTAAGTTGCTTTTCTCAATCATATTTCCATAAAATGACGAAAACTATGGCGAAATACCGGAAACAAAATGAAATTTTGCTAAAATAATGCGTTTTCGTTGCTTTTTTCGATCATAGCTGGATTAAATTCCTAAAATTAAGGCAAAATAGTGGAAAAAAAATGTATAATTCGGTGAAATTATGTATTTTCGAGGCTTTTTTCGGTCATAACTCGAAAGAATGACGAAAATTGAGGAAAAAAATTCAAATTTCGGTGAAATAAACCGTTTTCGTTACTTTTTTTGATAAAATTTCGGTAAATGACGAAAATCAAGGCATAAAAGAGGAAAATAATTTAGAATTCACCAAAAAGTATCAGTTTTCGTTGATTTTTGCGATCATATCTCGACAAAATGACGAAAATTAAGGAAAAATTGATGAACCAAATTTAAAATACGCTAAAACAATCTGTTTTCGTTGCTTTTCTCAATCATATTTCCATAAAATGATGAATTGTATGGCGAAATACCTGAAACAAATTGAAATTTTGATAAAATAATGCGCTTTCGTTGCTTTTTTCGATCATAGCTGAATAAAATTACTAAACTTAAGGTAAAATAGTGGAAAAAATTTATAATTCGCTGAAATTATGCGTTTTCGATGCTTTTTTCGGTCAAAACTTGAAAAAATGACGAAAATAATGGCAAAATATGGGAAAGAAATTGAAACTACGGGGAAATTATCCGATTTCGTTGCTTCTCTCGATCGTATCTTGATAAAATAACGAAAATTAAGGCAAAATAGTGGAAACAAATTTAAAATTCGGTGAAATTTATGCGTTTTCGATGCTTTTTTCGGTGATAACTCGATAGAAAGACGAAAATTAAGGCAGAACTGAGGAAAAAAATTCAAATTTCGAAGAAATAATCCGTTTTCGTTACTTTTTTTGATCAAATTTCGGTAAAATGACGAAAATTTGTGCAAAAAAGAGGAAAAAAATTAAAAGTTCGCTAAAATTATTCTTTTTTTTGCTTTTTCCAATCATATCTCGATAAAATGACTAAATTAAGGAAAATAGTGGAAAAATTATCAAAATTCGGTGAAATTATCCGTTTTCGTTGTTTTTTTCGATCAATTCTCGATAAAATGGCAAATCTTTGGACAAAATAGAGAGAAAAATTTGTAATTTCCCTAAAGTTATCAGTTTTCGTTGATTTTTTCGATCATAACCCGCGAAAATGACAAAAATTAAGAAAAATTGATGAACCAAATTTAAAATACGCTAAAATAATCTGTTTAAGTTGCTTTTCTCAATCATATTTCCATAAAATGACGAAAATTATGGCGAAATACCGGAAACAAAATGAAATTTTGCTAATATATAGGCTTTATTCGGTAATAACTCGAAAGAATGACGAAAATTGAGGAAAAAAATTCAAATTTCGGTGAAATAAACCGTTTGTGTTACTTTTTTTGATAAAATTTCGGTAAATGACGAAAATTAAGGAATAAAAGAAGGAAAATAATTTAGAATTCTCCAAAAAGTATCAGTTTTCGTTGATTTTCTCGATCATATCTCAACAAAATGACGAAAATTAAGGCAAAATTGATGAACCAAATTTAAAATACGCTAAAATAATCTGTTTTCGTTGCTTTTCTCAATCATATTCCCATAAAATGACGAAAATTATAGCGAAATACCGGAAACAAAATGAAATTTTGCTAAAATAATGCGTTTTCGTTGCTTTTTTCGATCATAGCTGGAAAAAGTTACTAAAATTAAGGCAAAATAGTGGAAAAAAAATTATAATTCGGTGAAATTATGCATATTCGATGCTTTTTTCGGTTATAACTCGAAAAAATGACGAAAATTGAGGAAAAAAATTCAAATTTCGTTGATATAAACCGTTTTCGTTACTTTTTTTGATAAAATTTCGATAAATGACGAAAATTAAGGCATAAAAGAGGAAAATAATTTAAAATTCTCCAAAAAGTATCAGTTTTCGTTGCTTTTTTTGATCTTAACTTGGTAAAATTACGATAATTCATGCAAAGAAGAGGAAAAAAATTAAAATTTCGCTAAAATTATTCTTTTTTTTTGCTTTTTCCAATTATATCTCGATAAAATGACTAAATTAAGGAAAATAGTGGAAAAAAATTCAAAATTCGGTGAAATTATCCGTCTTCGTTGTTGTTTTCGATCAAATCTCCCTAAAATGGCAAATATTTGGACAAAATAGAGAGAAAAATTTGTAATTTCCCTAAAGTTATCAGTTTTCGTTTATTTTCTCTATCATATCTTGACAAAATGACGAAAATTAAGGCAAAATTAATGAACCAAATTTTAAATTCGCTAAAACAATATGTTTTCGTTGCTTTTCTCAATCATATTCCCATTAAATGACGAAAATTATAGCGAAATACCTGAAACAAATTGAAATTTTGATAAAATAATGCGCTTTCGTTGCTTTTTTCGATCATTGCTTAATAAAATTACTAAAATTAAGGCAAAATTGTGAAAAAAGTTTATAATTCGCTGAAATTATGCGTTTTCGATGATTTTTTTCGGTCATAACTCGAAAAAATGACGAAAATTGAGGCAAAATTGAGGAATATAATCAAAATTCCTCAAAAAAGTATCAGTTTTCGATGCTGTTTTCGGTCGTATCTTGATAAAATGACGAAAATGAAGGCAAAATACTTGAAAGAAATTGAAACTACGTGGAAATTATCCGTTTTCGTTGCTTCTCTCGATCGTATCTTGATAAAATGACGAAAATTAAGGCAAAATAGTGGAAAGAAATTTAAAATTCGGTGAAATTTATGCGTTTTCGATGCTTTTTTCAGTGATAACTCGATAGAAAGTCGAAAATTTAGGCAGACTGAGGAAAAAAAATTCAAATTTCGGCAAAATAATCCGTTTTCGTTACTTTTTTTGATCAAATTTCGGTAAAATGACGAAAATTTGTGCAAAAAAGAGGAAAAAAATTAAAATTTCGCTAAAATTATTCTTTTTTTTGCTTTTTCCAATCATATCTCGATAAAATGACTAAATTAAGGAAAATAGTGGAAAAAATATCAAAATACGGTTAAATTATCCGTTTTCGTTGTTTTTTTTCGATCAAATCTCGATAAAATGGCAAATATTTGGACAAAATAGAGAGAAAAATTTGTAATTTCCCTAAAGGTATCAGTTTTCGTTGATTTTTTTGATCATAACCCGCAAAAATGACAAAAATTAAGAAAAAATTATGAACCAAATTTAAAATACGCTAAAATAATCTGTTTTCGTTGCTTTTCTCAATCATATTTCCATAAAATGATGAATTGTATGGCGAAATACCTGATACAAATTGAAATTTTGATAAAATAATGCGCTTTCGTTGCTTTTTTCAATCATAGCTGAATAAAATTACTAAAATTAAGGCAAAATAGTGGAAAAATTTATAATTCGCTGAAATTATGCGTTTTCGATGCTTTTTTTCGGTCATAACTTGAAAAAATGACGAAAATTGAGGCAAAATTGAGGAAAAAAATTTAAATTACGGTGAAATAATCCGTTTTCGTTACTTTTATTGGTCCAATTTCGATAAAATGACGAAAATTAAGGCATAAAAGAGGAAAATAATAATAATTTCTACAAAAACTATCAGTTTTCGTTGCTTTTTACTTTCATATCGCGATGAAATGACAAAAATTGAGGAATAATAGAGGAAGGAAATTTAAATTTCGGTGAAATTATACGTTTTCGTTGTTTTTTTATGGTCATAACTCGATAAAATAACGATAATAAAGGCAAAATAGAGGAAAAAATTGAAATTTCGAAAAAACTTTTCCGTTTTCGTTACTTTTTTTGATCATATCTCAGTAAAATGACGAAAATTGAGGCAAAATAGAGGAAAATAGTTAAAATTACTCAAAAATTATCTTTTTCGTTGCTTTTTTCGATGATTACTCGATAAAATGACTAAATTAAGGAAAATATTGGAAAAAAAATTCAGAATTCGGTGTAATTATCCGTTTTCGTTGTTTTTTTCGGTCAAATCTCGATAAAATGGCAAATATTTGGAGAAAATAGAGAGAAAAATTTGTAATTTCCCTAAAGTTATCAGTTTTCGTTGATTTTCTCGATCATATCTCGACAAAATGACGAAAATTAAGGCAAAATTGATGAACCAAATTTAAAATACGCTAAAATAATCTGTTTTCGTTGCTTTTTAAATTATATTCCCATAAAATGACGAAAATTATAGCGAAATACCGGAAACAAAATGAAATTTTGCTAAAATAATGCGTTTTCGTTGCTTTTTTCGATCATAGCTGGATAAAGTTACTAAAATTAAGGCAAAATTGTGGAAAAAAAATTATAATTCGTTGAAATTATGCATATTCGATGCTTTTTTCGGTCATATCTCAAAAAAAAGACGAAAATTGAGGAAAAAAATTCAAATTTCGGTGAAATAAACCGTTTTCGTTACTTTTTTTGATAAAATTTCGATAAATGACGAAAATTAAGGCATAAAAGAGGAAAATAATTTAAAATTCTCCAAAAAGTATCAGTTTTCGTTGCTTTTTTTGATCTTAACTTGGTAATATGACGATAATTCATGCAAAAAAGAGGAAAAAAATTAAAATTTCGCTAAAATTATTCTTTTTTTTTGCTTTTTCCAATCATATCTCGATAAAATGACTAAATTAAGGAAAATAGTGGAAAAAATTCAAAATTCGGTGAAATTATCCGTTTTCGTTGTTTTTTTCGATCAAATCTCCCTAAAATGGCAAATATTTGGACAAAATAGAGAGAAAAATTTGTAATTTCCCTAAAGTTATCAGTTTTCGTTTATTTTCTCGATCATATCTCGACAAAATGACGAAAATTAAGGCAAAATTGATGAACCAAATTTAAAATACGCTAGAACAATCTGTTTTCGTTGTTTTTCCCAACATATTTCCATAAAATGATGAAAATTATGGCGAAATACCGGAAACAAATTGATATTTTGATAAAATAATGCGCTTTCGTTGCTTTTTTCAATCATAGCTGGATAAAATTACTAAAATTAAGGCAAAATAGTGGAAAAAATTTATAATTCGGTGAAATTATGCATTTTCGAGGCTTTTTTCGGTCATAACTCGAAAGAATTACGAAAATTGAGGAAAAAAATTCAAATTTCGGTGAAATAAACCGTTTTCGTTACTTTTTTTTGATAAAATTTCGGTAAATGACGAAAATTAAGGCATAAAAGAGGAAAATAATTTAGAATTCTCAAAAAAGTATCAGTTTTCGTTGATTTTTTCGATCATATCTAGACAAAAATGACGAAAATTAAGGCAAAATTGATGAACCAAATTTAAAATATGCTAGAACAATCTGTTTTCGTTGTTTTTCCCAACATATTTCCATAAAATGATGAAAATTATGGCGAAATACCGGAAACAAATTGATATTTTGATAAAATAATGCGCTTTCGTTGCTTTTTTCAATCATAGCTGGATAAAATTACTAAAATTAAGGCAAAATAGTGGAAAAAATTTATAATTCGGTGAAATTATGCATTTTCGAGGCTTTTTTCGGTCATAACTCGAAAAAATGACGAAAATTGAGGCAAAATTGAGGAAAAAAATTCAAATTTCGGTGAAATAATCCGTTTTCGCTACTTTTTTTGATAAAATTTCGGTAAATGATGAAAATAAAGGCATAATAGAGGAAAATAATTAAAATTCCTCAAAAAAGTATCAGTTTTGGATGCTGTTTTCGGTCGTATCTTGATAAAATGACGAAAATGAAGGCAAAATACTGGAAAGAAATTGAAACTACGTGGAAATTATCCGTTTTCGTTGCTTCTCTCGATCGTATCTTGATAAAATGACGAAAATTAAGGCAAAATAGTGGAAAAAATTTAAAATTCGGTGAAATTTATGCGTTTTCGATGCTTTTTCGGTGATAACTCGATAGTAAGACGAAAATTAAGGCAGAACTGAGGAAAAAAATTCAAATTTCGGCAAAATAATCCGTTTTCGTTACTTCTTTTGATCAAATTTCGGTAAAATGACGAAAATTCGTGCAAAAAAGAGGAAAAAAATGAAAAGTTCGCTAAAATTATTTTGTTTTTTTGCTTTTTCCAATCATATCTCGATAAAAACACTAAAATAAGGAAAATAGTGGAAAAAATTTCAAAATTCGGTGAAATAAACCGTTTTCGTTACTTTTTTTGATAAAATTTCGCTAAATGACGAAAATCAAGGCATAAAAGAGGAAAATAATTTAGAATTCTCCAAAAAGTATCAGTTTTCGTTGATTTTTTCGATCATATCTCGACAAAATGACGAAAATTAAGGCAAAATTGATGATCCAAATTTAAAATACGCTAAAACAATCTGTTTTCGTTGCTTTTCTCAATCATATCTCCATAAAATGATGAAAAGTATGGCGAAATATATGAAACAAATTGAATTTTTGATAAAATAATGCGCTTTCGTTGCTTTTTTCGATCATAGCTGAATAAAATCACTAAACTTGAGGCAAAATAGTGGAAAAAATTTATAATTCGCTGAAATTATGCGTTTTCAATGCTTTTTTCGGTCATAACTTGAAAAAATGACGAAAATAATGGCAAAATACGGGAAAAAATTGAAACTACAGGGAAATTATCCGTTTTCGTTGCTTCTCTCGATCGTATCTTGATAAAATGACGAAAATTAAGGCAAAATAGTGGAAAGAAATTTAAAATTCGGTGAAATTTATGCGTTTTCGATGCTTTTTTCGGTGATAACTCGATAGAAAGACGAAAATTAAGGCAGAACTGAGGAAAAAAATTTCAAATTTCGGAAAAATAATCCGTTTTCGTTACTTTTTTTGATCAAATTTCGGTAAAATGACGAAAATTTGTGCAAAAAAGAGGAAAAAAATTAAAATTTCGCTAAAATTATTCTTTTTTTTGCTTTTTCCAATCATATCTCGATAAAATGACTAAATTAAGGAAAATAGTGGAAAAAACATCAAAATACGGTTAAAGTATCCGTTTTCGTTGTTTTTTTCGATCAAATCTCGATAAAATGGCAAATATTTGGACAAAATAGAGAGAAAAATTTGTAATTTCCCTAAAGTTATCAGTTTTCGTTGATTTTTTCGATCATAACCCGCAAAAATGACAAAAATTAAGAAAAAATTATGAACCAAATTTAAAATACGCTAAACTAATCTGTTTTCGTTGCTTTTCTCAATCATATTTCCATAAAATGATGAAAATTATGGCGAAATACCGGAAACAAAATGAAATTTTGCTAATATATAGGCTTTATTCGGTAATAACTCGAAAGAATGACGAAAATTGAGGAAAAAAATTCAAATTTCGGTGAAATAAACCGTTTGTGTTACTTTTTTTGATAAAATTTCGGTAAATGACGAAAATTAAGGATTAAAAGAAGGAAAATAATTTAAAATTCTCCAAAAAGTATCAGTTTTCGTTGCTTTTTATGATCATAACTTGGTAAAATGACGATAATTCATGCAAAAAAGGGGAAAAAAATTAAAATTTCGCCAAAATTATTCTTTTTTTTGGCTTTTTCCAATCATATCTCGATAAAATGACTAAATTAAGGAAAATTGTGGAAAAAAATGCAAAATTCGGTGAAATTATCCGTTTTCGTTGTTTTTTTCGATCAAATCTCCCTAAACTGGCAAATATTTGGACAAAATAGAGAGAAAAATTTGTAATTTCCCTAAAGTTATCAGTTTTCGTTTATTTTTTCGATCATATCTTGACAAAATGACGAAAATTAAGGCAAAATTGATGAACCAAATTTAAAATACGCTAAAACAATCTGTTTTCGTTGCTTTTCTCAATCATATTTCCATAAAATGATGAATTGTATGGCGAAATACCTGAAACAAATTGAAATTTTGATAAAATAATGCGCTTTCGTTGCTTTTTTCGATCATAGCTTAATAAAATTACTAAAATTAAGGCAAAATAGTGAAAAAAGTTTATAGTTCGCTGAAATTATGCGTTTTCGATGCTTTTTTTCGGTCATAACTCGAAAAAATGACGAAAATTGAGGCAAAATTGAGGAAAAAAATTCAAATTACGGTGAAATAATCCGTTTTCGTTACTTTTATTGGTCCAATTTCGGTAAAATGACGAAAATTAAGGCATTAAAGAGGAAAATAATAATAATTTCTACAAAAACTATCAGTTTTCATTGCTTTTTACTTTCATATCGCGATGAAATGACAAAAATTAAGGAATAATAGAGGAAGGAAATTAAAATTTCGGTGAAATTATACGTTTTCGTTGCTTTTTTTGGTCATAACTCGATAAAATGACGATAATAAAGGCAAAATAGAGGAAAGAAATTGAAATTTTGCTAAAACTTTTCCGTTTTCGTTACTTTTTTTGATCATATCTCAGTAAAATGCCGAAAATTGAGGCAAAATAGAGGAAAATAGTTAAAATTACTCAAAAATTATCTTTTTCGTTGCTTTTTTCGATCATATCTCGATAAAATGACTAAATTAAGGAAAATATTGGAAAAAAAATTCAGAATTCGGTGTAATTATCCGTTTTCGTTGTTTTTTTTGGTCAAATCTCGATAAAATGGCAAATATTTGGAGAAAATAGAGAGAAAAATTTGTAATTTCCCTAAAGTTATCAGTTTTCGTTGATTTTCTCGATCATATCTCGACAAAATGACGAAAATTAAGGCAAAATTGATGAACCAAATTTAAAATACGCTAAAACAATCTGTTTTCGTTGCTTTTCTCAATCATATTCCCATAAAAAGACGAAAATTATAGCGAAATACCGGAAACAAAATGTAATTTTGCTAAAATAATGCGTTTTCGTTGCTTTTTTCGATCATAGCTGGATAAAGTTACTAAAATTAAGGCAAAATAGTGGAAAAAAATTTATAATTTGGAGAAATTATGCATTTTCGAGGCTTTTTTCGGTCATATCTCAAAAAAAAGACGAAAATTGAGGAAAAAAATTCAAATTTCGGTGAAATAAACCGTTTTCGTTACTGTTTTTGATAAAATTTCGATAAATGACGAAAATTAAGGCATAAAAGAGGAAAATAATTTAAAATTCTCCAAAAAGTATCAGTTTTCGTTGCTTTTTTTGATCTTAACTTGGTAAAATGACGATAATTCATGCAAAAAAGAGGAAAAAAATTAAAATTTCGCTAAAATTATTCCTTTTTTTTGCTTTTTCCAACCATATCTCGATAAAATGACTAAATTAAGGAAAATAGTGGAAAAAATTCTAAATTCGGTGAAATTATCCGTTTTCGTTGTTTTTTTCGATCAAATCTCCCTAAAATGGCAAATATTTGGACAAAATAGAGAGAAAAATTTGTAATTTCCCTAAAGTTATCAGTTTTCGTTTATTTTCTCGATCATATCTCGACAAAATGACGAAAATTAAGGCAAAATTGATGAACCAAATTTAACATATGCTAGAACAATCTGTTTTCGTTGTTTTTCCCAACATATTTCCATAAAATGATGAAAATTATGGCGAAATACCGGAAACAAATTGATATTTTGATAAAATAATGCGCTTTCGTTGCTTTTTTCAATCATAGCTGGATAAAATTACTAAAATTAAGGCAAAATAGTGGAAAAAATTTATAATTCGGTGAAATTATGCATTTTCGAGGCTTTTTTCGGTCATAACTCGAAAAAATGACGAAAATTGAGGCAAAATTGAGGAAAAAAATTCAAATTTCGGTGAAATAATCCGTTTTCGCTACTTTTTTTGATAAAATTTCGGTAAATGACGAAAATAAAGGCATAATAGAGGAAAATAATTAAAATTCCTCAAAAAAGTATCAGTTTTGGATGCTGTTTTCGGTCGTATCTTGATAAAATGACGAAAATGAAGGCAAAATACTGGAAAGAAATTGAAACTACGTGGAAATTATCCGTTTTCGTTGCTTCTCTCGATCGTATCTTGATAAAATGACGAAAATTAAGGCAAAATAGTGGAAAAAATTTAAAATTCGGTGAAATTTATGCGTTTTCGATGCTTTTTCGGTGATAACTCGATAGTAAGACGAAAATTAAGGCAGAACTGAGGAAAAAAATTCAAATTTCGGCAAAATAATCCGTTTTCGTTACTTCTTTTGATCAAATTTCGGTAAAATGACGAAAATTCGTGCAAAAAAGAGGAAAAAAATGAAAAGTTCGCTAAAATTATTTTGTTTTTTTGCTTTTTCCAATCATATCTCGATAAAAACACTAAAATAAGGAAAATAGTGGAAAAAATTTCAAAATTCGGTGAAATAAACCGTTTTCGTTACTTTTTTTGATAAAATTTCGCTAAATGACGAAAATCAAGGCATAAAAGAGGAAAATAATTTAGAATTCTCCAAAAAGTATCAGTTTTCGTTGATTTTTTCGATCATATCTCGACAAAATGACGAAAATTAAGGCAAAATTGATGATCCAAATTTAAAATACGCTAAAACAATCTGTTTTCGTTGCTTTTCTCAATCATATCTCCATAAAATGATGAAAAGTATGGCGAAATATATGAAACAAATTGAATTTTTGATAAAATAATGCGCTTTCGTTGCTTTTTTCGATCATAGCTGAATAAAATCACTAAACTTGAGGCAAAATAGTGGAAAAAATTTATAATTCGCTGAAATTATGCGTTTTCAATGCTTTTTTCGGTCTTAACTTGAAAAAATGACGAAAATAATGGCAAAATACGGGAAAAAATTGAAACTACAGGGAAATTATCCGTTTTCGTTGCTTCTCTCGATCGTATCTTGATAAAATGACGAAAATTAAGGCAAAATAGTGGAAAGAAATTTAAAATTCGGTGAAATTTATGCGTTTTCGACGCTTTTTTCGGTGATAACTCGATAGAAAGACGAAAATTAAGGCAGAACTGAGGAAAAAAATTTCAAATTTCGGAAAAATAATCCGTTTTCGTTACTTTTTTTGATCAAATTTCGGTAAAATGACGAAAATTTGTGCAAAAAAGAGGAAAAAAATTAAAATTTCGCTAAAATTATTCTTTTTTTTGCTTTTTCCAATCATATCTCGATAAAATGACTAAATTAAGGAAAATAGTGGAAAAAACATCAAAATACGGTTAAAGTATCCGTTTTCGTTGTTTTTTTCGATCAAATCTCGATAAAATGGCAAATATTTGGACAAAATAGAGAGAAAAATTTGTAATTTCCCTAAAGTTATCAGTTTTCGTTGATTTTTTCGATCATAACCCGCAAAAATGACAAAAATTAAGAAAAAATTATGAACCAAATTTAAAATACGCTAAACTAATCTGTTTTCGTTGCTTTTCTCAATCATATTTCCATAAAATGATGAAAATTATGGCGAAATACCGGAAACAAAATGAAATTTTGCTAATATATAGGCTTTATTCGGTAATAACTCGAAAGAATGACGAAAATTGAGGAAAAAAATTCAAATTTCGGTGAAATAAACCGTTTGTGTTACTTTTTTTGATAAAATTTCGGTAAATGACGAAAATTAAGGATTAAAAGAAGGAAAATAATTTAAAATTCTCCAAAAAGTATCAGTTTTCGTTGCTTTTTATGATCATAACTTGGTAAAATGACGATAATTCATGCAAAAAAGGGGAAAAAAATTAAAATTTCGCCAAAATTATTCTTTTTTTTGGCTTTTTCCAATCATATCTCGATAAAATGACTAAATTAAGGAAAATTGTGGAAAAAATGCAAAATTCGGTGAAATTATCCGTTTTCGTTGTTTTTTTCGATCAAATCTCCCTAAACTGGCAAATATTTGGACAAAATAGAGAGAAAAATTTGTAATTTCCCTAAAGTTATCAGTTTTCGTTTATTTTTTCGATCATATCTTGACAAAATGACGAAAATTAAGGCAAAATTGATGAACCAAATTTAAAATACGCTAAAACAATCTGTTTTCGTTGCTTTTCTCAATCATATTTCCATAAAATGATGAATTGTATGGCGAAATACCTGAAACAAATTGAAATTTTGATAAAATAATGCGCTTTCGTTGCTTTTTTCGATCATAGCTTAATAAAATTACTAAAATTAAGGCAAAATAGTGAAAAAAGTTTATAGTTCGCTGAAATTATGCGTTTTCGATGCTTTTTTTCGGTCATAACTCGAAAAAATGACGAAAATTGAGGCAAAATTGAGGAAAAAAATTCAAATTACGGTGAAATAATCCGTTTTCGTTACTTTTATTGGTCCAATTTCGGTAAAATGACGAAAATTAAGGCATTAAAGAGGAAAATAATAATAATTTCTACAAAAACTATCAGTTTTCATTGCTTTTTACTTTCATATCGCGATGAAATGACAAAAATTAAGGAATAATAGAGGAAGGAAATTAAAATTTCGGTGAAATTATACGTTTTCGTTGCTTTTTTTGGTCATAACTCGATAAAATGACGATAATAAAGGCAAAATAGAGGAAAGAAATTGAAATTTTGCTAAAACTTTTCCGTTTTCGTTACTTTTTTTGATCATATCTCAGTAAAATGCCGAAAATTCGTGCAAAAAAGAGGAAAAAAATGAAAAGTTCGCTAAAATTATTTTGTTTTTTTGCTTTTTCCAATCATATCTCGATAAAAACACTAAAATAAGGAAAATAGTGGAAAAAATTTCAAAATTCGGTGAAATAAACCGTTTTCGTTACTTTTTTTGATAAAATTTCGCTAAATGACGAAAATCAAGGCATAAAAGAGGAAAATAATTTAGAATTCTCCAAAAAGTATCAGTTTTCGTTGATTTTTTCGATCATATCTCGACAAAATGACGAAAATTAAGGCAAAATTGATGATCCAAATTTAAAATACGCTAAAACAATCTGTTTTCGTTGCTTTTCTCAATCATATCTCCATAAAATGATGAAAAGTATGGCGAAATATATGAAACAAATTGAATTTTTGATAAAATAATGCGCTTTCGTTGCTTTTTTCGATCATAGCTGAATAAAATCACTAAACTTGAGGCAAAATAGTGGAAAAAATTTATAATTCGCTGAAATTATGCGTTTTCAATGCTTTTTTCGGTCTTAACTTGAAAAAATGACGAAAATAATGGCAAAATACGGGAAAAAATTGAAACTACAGGGAAATTATCCGTTTTCGTTGCTTCTCTCGATCGTATCTTGATAAAATGACGAAAATTAAGGCAAAATAGTGGAAAGAAATTTAAAATTCGGTGAAATTTATGCGTTTTCGACGCTTTTTTCGGTGATAACTCGATAGAAAGACGAAAATTAAGGCAGAACTGAGGAAAAAAATTTCAAATTTCGGAAAAATAATCCGTTTTCGTTACTTTTTTTGATCAAATTTCGGTAAAATGACGAAAATTTGTGCAAAAAAGAGGAAAAAAATTAAAATTTCGCTAAAATTATTCTTTTTTTTGCTTTTTCCAATCATATCTCGATAAAATGACTAAATTAAGGAAAATAGTGGAAAAAACATCAAAATACGGTTAAAGTATCCGTTTTCGTTGTTTTTTTCGATCAAATCTCGATAAAATGGCAAATATTTGGACAAAATAGAGAGAAAAATTTGTAATTTCCCTAAAGTTATCAGTTTTCGTTGATTTTTTCGATCATAACCCGCAAAAATGACAAAAATTAAGAAAAAATTATGAACCAAATTTAAAATACGCTAAACTAATCAGTTTTCGTTGCTTTTCTCAATCATATTTCCATAAAATGATGAAAATTATGGCGAAATACCGGAAACAAAATGAAATTTTGCTAATATATAGGCTTTATTCGGTAATAACTCGAAAGAATGACGAAAATTGAGGAAAAAAATTCAAATTTCGGTGAAATAAACCGTTTGTGTTACTTTTTTTGATAAAATTTCGGTATATGACGAAAATTAAGGATTAAAAGAAGGAAAATAATTTAAAATTCTCCAAAAAGTATCAGTTTTCGTTGCTTTTTATGATCATAACTTGGTAAAATGACGATAATTCATGCAAAAAAGGGGAAAAAAATTAAAATTTCGCCAAAATTATTCTTTTTTTTGGCTTTTTCCAATCATATCTCGATAAAATGACTAAATTAAGGAAAATTGTGGAAAAAATGCAAAATTCGGTGAAATTATCCGTTTTCGTTGTTTTTTTCGATCAAATCTCCCTAAACTGGCAAATATTTGGACAAAATAGAGAGAAAAATTTGTAATTTCCCTAAAGTTATCAGTTTTCGTTTATTTTTTCGATCATATCTTGACAAAATGACGAAAATTAAGGCAAAATTGATGAACCAAATTTAAAATACGCTAAAACAATCTGTTTTCGTTGCTTTTCTCAATCATATTTCCATAAAATGATGAATTGTATGGCGAAATACCTGAAACAAATTGAAATTTTGATAAAATAATGCGCTTTCGTTGCTTTTTTCGATCATAGCTTAATAAAATTACTAAAATTAAGGCAAAATAGTGAAAAAAGTTTATAGTTCGCTGAAATTATGCGTTTTCGATGCTTTTTTTCGGTCATAACTCGAAAAAATGACGAAAATTGAGGCAAAATTGAGGAAAAAAATTCAAATTACGGTGAAATAATCCGTTTTCGTTACTTTTATTGGTCCAATTTCGGTAAAATGACGAAAATTAAGGCATTAAAGAGGAAAATAATAATAATTTCTACAAAAACTATCAGTTTTCATTGCTTTTTACTTTCATATCGCGATGAAATGACAAAAATTAAGGAATAATAGAGGAAGGAAATTAAAATTTCGGTGAAATTATACGTTTTCGTTGCTTTTTTTGGTCATAACTCGATAAAATGACGATAATAAAGGCAAAATAGAGGAAAGAAATTGAAATTTTGCTAAAACTTTTCCGTTTTCGTTACTTTTTTTGATCATATCTCAGTAAAATGCCGAAAATTGAGGCAAAATAGAGGAAAATAGTTAAAATTACTCAAAAATTATCTTTTTCGTTGCTTTTTTCGATCATATCTCGATAAAATGACTAAATTAAGGAAAATATTGGAAAAAAAATTCAGAATTCGGTGTAATTATCCGTTTTCGTTGTTTTTTTTGGTCAAATCTCGATAAAATGGCAAATATTTGGAGAAAATAGAGAGAAAAATTTGTAATTTCCCTAAAGTTATCAGTTTTCGTTGATTTTCTCGATCATATCTCGACAAAATGACGAAAATTAAGGCAAAGTTGATGAACCAAATTTAAAATACGCTAAGATAATCTGTTTTCGTTGCTTTTCTCAATCATATTCCCATAAAAAGACGAAAATTATAGCGAAATACCGGAAACAAAATGTAATTTTGCTAAAATAATGCGTTTTCGTTGCTTTTTTCGATCATAGCTGGATAAAGTTACTAAAATTAAGGCAAAATAGTGGAAAAAAATTATAATTCGGTGAAATTATGCATATTCGATGCTTTTTTCGGTCATATCTCGAAAAAATGACGAAAATTGAGGAAAAAAAATCTAATTTCGTTGAAATAAACCGTTTTCGTTACTTTTCTTGATAAAATTTCGATAAATGACGAAAATTAAGGCATAAAAGAGGAAAATAATTTAAAATTCTCCAAAAAGTATCAGTTTTCGTTGCTTTTTTTGATCTTAACTTTGTAAAATGACGATAATTCATGCAAAAAAGAGGAAAAAAATTAAAATTTCGCTAAAATTATTCTTTTTTTTTGCTTTTTCCAATCATATCTCGATAAAATGACTAAATTATTGAAAATAGTGGAAAAAATTCAAAATTCGGTGAAATTATCCGTTTTCGTTGTTTTTTTCGATCAAATCTCCCTAAAATGGCAAATATTTGGACAAAATAGAGAGAAAAATATGTAATTTCCCTAAAGTTATCAGTTTTCGTTTATTTTGTCGATCATATCTCGACAAAATGACGAAAATTAAGGCAAAATTGATGAACCAAATTTAAAATACGCTAAAACAATCTGTTTTCGTTGCTTTTCTCAACATATTTGCATAAAATGATGAAAATTATGTCGAAATACCGGAAACAAATTGATATTTTGCTAAAATAATGCGCTTTCGTTGGTTTTTTCGATCATAGCTGGATAAAATTACTAAAATTAAGGCAAAATAGTGGAAAAAAATTTATAATTCGGTGAAATTATGCATTTTCGAGGCTTTTTTCGGTCATAACTCGAAAAAATGACGAAAATTGAGGAAAAAAATTCAAATTTCGGTGAAATAATCCGTTTTCGCTACTTTTTTTGATAAAATTTCGGTAAATGACGAAAATAAAGGCATAATAGAGGAAAATAATTAAAATTCCTCAAAAAAGTATCAGTTTTCGATGCTATTTTCGGTCGTATCTTCATAAAACGACGAAAATGAAGGCCAAATACTGGAAAGAAATTGCAACTACGTGGAAATTATCCGTTTTCGTTGCTTCTCTCAATCGTATCTTGATAAAATGACGAACATTTAGGCAAAATAGTGGAAAAAAATTTAAAATTCGGTGAAATTTATGCGTTTTCGATGCTTTTTTCGGTGATAACTCGATAGAAAGACGAAAATTAAGGCAGAACTGAGGAAAAAAATTCAAATATCGGCAAAATAATCCGTTTTCGTTACTTTTTTTGATCAAATTTCGGTAAAATGACGAAAATTCGTGTAAAAAAGAGGAAAAAAATTAAAAGTTCGCTAAAATTATTCTTTTTTTTGCTTTTTCCAATCATATCTCGATAAAATGACTAAATTAAGGAAAATAGTGGAAAAATTATCAAAATTCGGTGAAATAATCCGTTTTTGTTGTTTTTTTCGATCAATTCTCGATAAAATGGCAAATCTTTGGACAAAATAGAGAGAAAAATTTGTAATTTCCCTAAAGTTATCAGTTTTCGTTGATTTTTTCGATCATAACCCGCCAAAATGACGAAAATTAAGAAAAATTGATGAACCAAATTTAAAATACGCTAAAATAATCTGTTTTCGTTGCTTTTCTCAATCATTTTTCCATAAAATGACGAAAACTAAGCGAAATACCAGGAACAAAATGAAATTTGCTAAAATAATGCGTTTTCGTTGCTTTTTTCGATCATAGCTGGATAAAATTACTAAAATAAAGGCAAAATAGTGGAAAACAAATGTATAATTTTGCGAAATTATGTATTTTCGAGGCTTTTTTCGGTCATAACTCGAAAGAATTACGAAAATTGAGGAAAAAAATTCAAATTTCGGTGAAATAAACCGTTTTCGTTACTTTTTTTTGATAAAATTTCGGTAAATGACGAAAATTAAGGCATAAAAGAGGAAAATAATTTAGAATTCTCCAAAAAGTATCAGTTTTCGTTGATTTTTTCGATCATATATCGACAAAATGACGAAAATTAAGGCAAAATTGATTAACCAAATTTAAAATACGCTAAAACAATCTGTTTTCGTTGCTTTTCTCAATCATATTTCCATAAAATGATGAAAAGTTTGGCGAAATACCTGAAACAAATTGAAATTTTGATAAAATAATGCGCTTTCGTTGCTTTTTTCGATCAGAGCTGAATAAAATTACTAAACTTGAGGTAAAATAGTGGAAAAAATTTATAATTCGCTGAAATTATGCGTTTTCGATGCTTTTTTCGGTCAAAACTTGAAAAAATGACGAAAATAATGGCAAAATATGGGAAAGAAATTGAAACTACGGGAAAATTATCCGTTTTCGTTGCTTCTCTCGATCGTATCTTGATAAAATGACGAAAATTAAGGCAAAATAGTGGAAAGAAATTTAAAATTCGGTGAAATTTATGCGTTTTCGATGCTTTTTTCGGTGATAACTCGATAGAAAGACGAAAATTAAGACAGAACTGAGGAAAAAAAATTCAAATTTCGGAAAAATAATCCGTTTTCGTTACTTTTTTTGATCAAATTTCGGTAAAATGACGAAAATTCGTGTAAAAAAGCGGAAGAAAATAAAAGTTCGCTAAAATTATTCTTTTTTTTTGCTTTTTCCAATCATATCTCGATAAAATGACTAAATAAAGGAAAATAGTGGAAAAAATATCAAAATACGGTTAAATTATCCGTTTTCGTTGTTTTTTTCGATCAAATCTCGATAAAATGGCAAATATTTGGACAAAATAGAAAGAAAAATTTGTAATTTCCCGAAAGATATCAGTTTTCGTTGATTTTTTCGATCATAACCCGCAATAATGACAAAAATTATGAACTAAATTTAAAATTCGCCAAAATAATCTGTTTTCGTTGCTTTTCTCAATCATATTCCCATAAAATGAGGAAAATTATAGCGAAATACCGGAAACAAAATGAAATTTTGCTAAAATAATGCGTTTTCGTTGCTTTTTTCGATCATAGCTGGATAAAAGTACTTAAATTAAGGCAAAATAGTGGAAAAAAATTTATAATTCGGAGAAATTATGCAACTTCGAGGCTTTTTTCGGTCATAACTCGAAAAAATGACGAAAATTGAGGAAAAAAATTCAAATTTCGGTGAAATAATCCGTTTTCGCTACTTTTTTTGATAAAATTTCGGTAAATGACGAAAATAAAGGCATAATAGAGGAAAATAATTAAAATTCCTCAAAAAAGTATCAGTTTTCGATGCTATTTTCGGTCG
The DNA here is from genome assembly GCA_947579665.1 of Sympetrum striolatum. NCBI lineage: Eukaryota > Metazoa > Arthropoda > Insecta > Odonata > Libellulidae > Sympetrum > Sympetrum striolatum. The sequence goes on from OX388346.1 coordinate 15,315,786, forward strand.
TATCTTCATAAAACGACGAAAATGAAGGCCAAATACTGGAAAGAAATTGAAACTACGTGGAAATTATCCGTTTTCGTTGCTTCTCTCAATCGTATCTTGATAAAATGACGAAAATTAAGGCAAAATAGTGGAAAAAAATTTAAAATTCGGTGAAATTTATGCGTTTTCGATGCTTTTTTCGGTGATAACTCGATAGAAAGACGAAAATTAAGGCAGAACTGAGGAAAAAAATTCAAATATCGGCAAAATAATCCGTTTTCGTTACTTTTTTTGATCAAATTTCGGTAAAATGACGAAAATTCGTGTAAAAAAGAGGAAAAAAATTAAAAGTTCGCTAAAATTATTCTTTTTTTTGCTTTTTCCAATCATATCTCGATAAAATGACTAAATTAAGGAAAATAGTGGAAAAATTATCAAAATTCGGTGAAATAATCCGTTTTCGTTGTTTTTTTCGATCAATTCTCGATAAAATGGCAAATCTTTGGACAAAATAGAGAGAAAAATTTGTAATTTCCCTAAAGTTATCAGTTTTCGTTGATTTTTTCGATCATAACCCGCCAAAATGACGAAAATTAAGAAAAATTGATGAACCAAATTTAAAATACGCTAAAATAATCTGTTTAAGTTGCTTTTCTCAATCATATTTCCATAAAATGACGAAAACTAAGCGAAATACCAGGAACAAAATGAAATTTTGCTAAAATAATGCGTTTTCGTTGCTTTTTTCGATCATAGCTGGATAAAATTACTAAAATTAAGGCAAAATAGTAAAAAAAAAATGTATAATTCGGTGAAATTATGTATTTTCGAGGCTTTTTTCGGTCATAACTCGAAAGAATTACGAAAATTGAGGAAAAAAATTCAAATTTCGGTGAAATAAACCGTTTTCGTTACTTTTTTTTGATAAAATTTCGGTAAATGACGAAAATTAAGGCGTAAAAGAGGAAAATAATTTAGAATTCTCAAAAAAGTATCAGTTTTCGTTGATTTTTTCGATCATATCTAGACAAAAATGACGAAAATTAAGGCAAAATTGATTAACCAAATTTAAAATACGCTAAAACAATCTGTTTTCGTTGCTTTTCTCAATCATATTTCCATAAAATGATGAAAAGTATGGCGAAATACCTGAAAAAAATTGAAATTTTGATAAAATAATGCGCTTTCGTTGCTTTTTTCGATCATAGCTGAATAAAATTACTAAACGTAAGGCAAAATAGTGGAAAAAATTTATAATTCGCTGAAATTATGCGTTTTCGATGCTTTTTTCGGTCAAAACTTGAAAAAATGACGAAAATAATGGCAAAATATGGGAAAGAAATTGAAACTACGGGGAAATTATCCGTTTTCGTTGCTTCTCTCGATCGTATCTTGATAAAATGACGAAAATTAAGGCAAAATAGTGGAAAGAAATTTAAAATTCGGTGAAATTTATGCGTTTTCGATGCTTTTTTCGGTGATAACTCGATAGAAAGACGAAAATTAAGACAGAACTGAGGAAAAAAAATTCAAATTTCGGAAAAATAATCCGTTTTCGTTACTTTTTTTGATCAAATTTCGGTAAAATGACGAAAATTCGTGTAAAAAAGAGGAAAAAAATAAAAGTTCGCTAAAATTACTCTTTTTTTTTGCTTTTTCCAATCATATCTCGATAAAATGACTAAATTAAGGAAAATAGTGGAAAAAAGTTCAAAATTCGGTGAAATTATCCGTTTTCGTTGTTTTTTTCGATCAAATCTCCCTAAAATGGCAAATCTTTGGACAAAATAGAGAGAAAAATTCGTAATTTCCCTAAAGTTATCAGTTTTCGTTGATTTTTTCGATCATAACCCGCCAAAATGACGAAAATTAAGAAAAATTGATGAACCAAATTTAAAATACGCTAAAATAATCTGTTTAAGTTGCTTTTCTCAACCATATTTCCATAAAATGACGAAAACTAAGCGAAATACCAGGAACAAAATGAAATTTTGCTAAAATAATGCGTTTTCGTTGCTTTTTTCGATCATAGCTGAATAAATTACTAAAATTAAGGCAAAATAGTGGAAAAAATGTATAATTCGGTGAAATTATGTATTTTCGAGGCTTTTTTCGGTCATAACTCGAAAGAATTACAAAAATTGAGGAAAAAAATTCAAATTTCGGTGAAATAAACCGTTTTCGTTACTTTTTTTTGATAAAATTTCGGTAAATGACGAAAATTAAGGCATAAAAGAGGAAAATAATTTAGAATTCTCAAAAAAGTATCAGTTTTCGTTGATTTTTTCGATCATATCTCGACAAAATGACGAAAATTAAGGCAAAATTGATTAACCAAATTTAAAATACGCTAAAACAATCTGTTTTCGTTGCTTTTCTCAATCATATTTCCATAAAATGATGAAAAGTATGGCGAAATACCTGAAACAAATTGAAATTTTGATAAAATAATGCGCTTTCGTTGCTTTTTTCGATCATGGCTGAATAAAATTACTAAACGTAAGGCAAAATAGTGGAAAAAATTTATAATTCGCTGAAATTATGCGTTTTCGATGCTTTTTTCGGTCAAAACTTGAAAAAATGACGAAAATAATGGCAAAATATGGGAAAGAAATTGAAACTACGGGAAAATTATCCGTTTTCGTTGCTTCTCTCGATCGTATCTTGATAAAATGACGAAAATTAAGGCAAAATAGTGGAGAGAAATTTAAAATTCGGTGAAATTTATGCGTTTTCGATGCTTTTTTCGGTGTTAACTCGATAGAAAGACGAAAATTAAGACAGAACTGAGGAAAAAAAATTCAAATTTCGGAAAAATAATCCGTTTTCGTTACTTTTTTTGATCAAATTTCGGTAAAATGACGAAAATTCGTGTAAAAAAGAGGAAAAAAATAAAAGTTCGCTAAAATTATTCTTTTTTTTTGCTTTTTCCAATCATATCTCGATAAAATGACTAAATTAAGGAAAATAGTGGAAAAAAATTCAAAATTCGGTGAAATTATCCGTTTTCGTTGTTTTTTTCGATCAAATCTCGATAAAATGGCAAATATTTGGACAAAATAGAGAGAAAAATTTGTAATTTCCCTAAAGTTATCAGTTTTCGTTGATTTTTTCGATCATAACCCGCCAAAATGACGAAAATTAAGAAAAATTGATGAACCAAATTTAAAATACGGTAAAATAATCTGTTTAAGTTGCTTTTCTCAATCATATTTCCATAAAATGACGAAAACTATGGCGAAATACCGGAAACAAAAAGAAATTTTGCTAAAATAATGCGTTTTCGTTGCTTTTTTCGATCATAGCTGGATAAAATTACTAAAATTAAGGCAAAATAGTGGAAAAAAATGAATAATTCGGTGAAATTATGTATTTTCGAGGCTTTTTTCGGTCATAACTCGAAAGAATGACGAAAATTGAGGAAAAAAATTCAAATTTCAATGAAATAAACCGTTTTCGTTACTTTTTTTGATAACATTTCGGTAAATGACAAAAATCAAGGCATAAAAGAGGAAAATAATTTAGAATTCTCCAAAAAAGTTCAGTTTTCGTTGATTTTTTCGATCATATCTCGACAAAATGACGAAAATTAAGGAAAAATTGATGAACTAAATTTAAAATACGCTAAAACAATCTGTTTTCGTTGCTTTTCTCAATCATATTTCCATATAATGTTGAAAAGTATGGCGAAATACCTGAAACAAATTGAAATTTTGATAAAATAATGCGCTTTCGTTGCTTTTTTAGATCATAGCTGAATAAAATTACTAAACTTAAGGCAAAATAGTGGAAAAAATTTATAATTCGCTGAAATTATGCGTTTTCGATGCTTTTTTCGGTCATAACTTGAAAAAATGACGAGAATAATGGCAAAATATGGGAAAGAAATTGAAACTACGGGGAAATTATCCGTTTTCGTTGCTTCTCTCAATCGTATCCTGATAAAATGACGAAAATTAAGGCGAAATAGTGGAAAGAAATTTAAAATTCGGTGAAATGTATGCGTTTTCGATGCTTTTTTCGGTGATAACTCGATAGAAAGACGAAAATTAAGGCAGAACTGAGGAAAAAAAATTCAAATTTCGAAGTAATAATCCGTTTTCGTTACTTTTTTTGATCAAATTTCGGTAAAAAGACGAAAATTTGTGCAAAAAAGAGGAAAAAAATTAAAAGTTCGCTAAAATTATTCTTTTTTTTGCTTTTTCCAATCATATCTCGATAAAATGACTAAATTAAGGAAAATAGTGGAAAAATTATCAAAATTCGGTGAAATTATCCGTTTTCGTTGTTTTTTCGATCAAATCTCCCTAAAATGGCAAATCTTTGGACAAAATAGAGAGAAAAATTTGTAATTTCCCTAAAGTTATCAGTTTTCGTTGATTTTTTCGATCATAACCCGCCAAAATGACGAAAATTAAGAAAAATTGATTTACCAAATTTAAAATACGCTAAAACAATCTGTTTTCGTTGCTTTTCTCAATCATATTTCCATAAAATGATGAAAAGTTTGGCGAAATACCTGAAACAAATTGAAATTTTGATAAAATAATGCGCTTTCGTTGCTTTTTTCGATCAGAGCTGAATAAAATTACTAAACTTGAGGTAAAATAGTGGAAAAAATTTATAATTCGCTGAAATTATGCGTTTTCGATGCTTTTTTCGGTCAAAACTTGAAAAAATGACGAAAATAATGGCAAAATATGGGAAAGAAATTGAAACTACGGGGAAATTATCCGTTTTCGTTGCTTCTCTCGATCGTATCTTGATAAAATGACGAAAATTAAGGCAAAATAGTGGAAAGAAATTTAAAATTCGGTGAAATTTATGCGTTTTCGATGCTTTTTTCGGTGATAACTCGATAGAAAGACGAAAATTAAGACAGAACTGAGGAAAAAAAATTCAAATTTCGGAAAAATAATCCGTTTTCGTTACTTTTTTTGATCAAATTTCGGTAAAATGACGAAAATTCGTGTAAAAAAGCGGAAGAAAATAAAAGTTCGCTAAAATTATTCTTTTTTTTTGCTTTTTCCAATCATATCTCGATAAAATGACTAAATTAAGGAAAATTGTGGATAAAATATCAAAATACGGTGAAATTATCGGTTTTCGTTGTTTTTTTCGATCAAATCTCGATAAAATGGCAAATATTTGGACAAAATAGAGAGAAAAATTTGTGATTTCCCTAAAGTTATCAGTTTTCGTTGATTTTTTCGATCATAACGCGCCAAAATGACGAAAATTAAGAAAAATTGATGAACAAAATTTAAAATACGCTAAAACAATCTGTTTTGGTTGCTTTTCTCAATCATATTTCCATAAGATGACGAAAATTATGGCGAAATACCGGAAACAAAAAAAAATTTTGCTAAAATAATGCGTTTCCGTTGCTTTATTCGATCATAGCTGGATAAAATTACTAACATTAAGGCAAAATAGTGGAAAAAAATTTATAATTCGGTGAAATTATGCATTTTCGAGGCTTTTTTCGGTCATATCTCGAAAATATAACGAAAATTGAGGAAAAAATTCAAATTTCGGTGAAATAAAATTTTTTCGTTACTTTTTTTGATAAAATCTCGGTAAATGACGGAAGTTAATGCATAATAGAGGAAAATAACAAAAATTTTTCGAAAAGTATCAGTTTTCGTTGCTTTTTTCAATCATATCTCGAGATAATGACAAAAATTGAGGCAAAATTGAGGAAAAAAAATCAAATTTCGGTGAAATAATCCGTTTTTGTTACTTTTATTGGTCCAATTTTGGCATTAAAGGGGAAATTAATTAAAATTTCTCAAAAACGTGTGAGTTTTCGATGCTTTTTTCGGTCGTATCTTGATAAAATGACGAAAATTAAGGCAAAATAGTGGAATGAAATTTAAAATTCGGTGAAATTTATGCGTTTTCGATGCTTTTTTCGGTGATACCTCGATAGAAAGACGAAAGTTGAGGCAGAACTGAGGAAAAAAATTCAAATTTCGGCGAAATAATCCGTTTTCGTTACGCTTTTTGATCAAATTTCGGTAAAATGACGAAAATTCGTGCAAGAAAGAGGAAAAAAATTAAAATTTTGCTAAAATTATTCTTTTTTTTGCTTTTTCCAATCATATCTTGATAAAATGACTAAATTGAGGAAAATAGTGGAAAAAATATCTAAATACGGTGAAATTTCCGTTTTCGTTGTTTTTTTCGATCAAATCTCGATAAAATGGCAAATATTTGGACAAAATAGAAAGAAAAATTTGTAATTTCCCGAAAGATATCAGTTTTCGTTGATTTTTTCGATCATAACCCGCAATAATGACAAAAATTATGAACTAAATTTAAAATTCGCTAAAATAATCTGTTTTCGTTGCTTTTCTCAATCATATTCCCATAAAATGAGGAAAATTATAGCGAAATACCGGAAACAAAATGAAATTTTGCTAAAATAATGCGTTTTCGTTGCTTTTTTCGATCATAGCTGGATAAAAGTACTTAAATTAAGGCAAAATAGTGGAAAAAAATTTATAATTCGGAGAAATTATGCAACTTCGAGGCTTTTTTCGGTCATAACTCGAAAAAATGACGAAAATTGAGGAAAAAAATTCAAATTTCGGTGAAATAATCCGTTTTCGCTACTTTTTTTGATAAAATTTCGGTAAATGACGAAAATAAAGGCATAATAGAGGAAAATAATTAAAATTCCTCAAAAAAGTATCAGTTTTCGATGCTATTTTCGGTCGTATCTTCATAAAACGACGAAAATGAAGGCCAAATACTGGAAAGAAATTGAAACTACGTGGAAATTATCCGTTTTCGTTGCTTCTCTCAATCGTATCTTGATAAAATGACGAAAATTAAGGCAAAATAGTGGAAAAAAATTTAAAATTCGGTGAAATTTATGCGTTTTCGATGCTTTTTTCGGTGATAACTCGATAGAAAGACGAAAATTAAGGCAGAACTGAGGAAAAAAATTCAAATATCGGCAAAATAATCCGTTTTCGTTACTTTTTTTGATCAAATTTCGGTAAAATGACGAAAATTCGTGTAAAAAAGAGGAAAAAAATTAAAAGTTCGCTAAAATTATTCTTTTTTTTGCTTTTTCCAATCATATCTCGATAAAATGACTAAATTAAGGAAAATAGTGGAAAAATTATCAAAATTCGGTGAAATAATCCGTTTTCGTTGTTTTTTTCGATCAATTCTCGATAAAATGGCAAATCTTTGGACAAAATAGAGAGAAAAATTTGTAATTTCCCTAAAGTTATCAGTTTTCGTTGATTTTTTCGATCATAACCCGCCAAAATGACGAAAATTAAGAAAAATTGATGAACCAAATTTAAAATACGCTAAAATAATCTGTTTAAGTTGCTTTTCTCAATCATATTTCCATAAAATGACGAAAACTAAGCGAAATACCAGGAACAAAATGAAATTTTGCTAAAATAATGCGTTTTCGTTGCTTTTTCCGATCATAGCTGGATAAAATTACTAAAATTAAGGCAAAATAGTGGAAAAAATTTATAATTCGGTGAAATTATGCATTTTCGAGGCTTTTTTCGGTCATAACTCGAAAAAATGACGAAAATTGAGGCAAAATTGAGGAAAAAAATTCAAATTTCGGTGAAATAATCCGTTTTCGCTACTTTTTTTGATAAAATTTCGGTAAATGATGAAAATAAAGGCATAATAGAGGAAAATAATTAAAATTCCTCAAAAAAGTATCAGTTTTGGATGCTGTTTTCGGTCGTATCTTGATAAAATGACGAAAATGAAGGCAAAATACTGGAAAGAAATTGAAACTACGTGGAAATTATCCGTTTTCGTTGCTTCTCTCGATCGTATCTTGATAAAATGACGAAAATTAAGGCAAAATAGTGGAAAAAATTTAAAATTCGGTGAAATTTATGCGTTTTCGATGCTTTTTCGGTGATAACTCGATAGTAAGACGAAAATTAAGGCAGAACTGAGGAAAAAAATTCAAATTTCGGCAAAATAATCCGTTTTCGTTACTTCTTTTGATCAAATTTCGGTAAAATGACGATAATTCGTGCAAAAAAGAGGAAAAAAATGAAAAGTTCGCTAAAATTATTTTGTTTTTTGCTTTTTCCAATCATATCTCGATAAAAACACTAAAATAAGGAAAATAGTGGAAAAAATTTCAAAATTCGGTGAAATAAACCGTTTTCGTTACTTTTTTTGATAAAATTTCGCTAAATGACGAAAATCAAGGCATAAAAGAGGAAAATAATTTAGAATTCTCCAAAAAGTATCAGTTTTCGTTGATTTTTTCGATCATATCTCGACAAAATGACGAAAATTAAGGCAAAATTGATGATCCAAATTTAAAATACGCTAAAACAATCTGTTTTCGTTGCTTTTCTCAATCATATCTCCATAAAATGATGAAAAGTATGGCGAAATATATGAAACAAATTGAATTTTTGATAAAATAATGCGCTTTCGTTGCTTTTTTCGATCATAGCTGAATAAAATCACTAAACTTGAGGCAAAATAGTGGAAAAAATTTATAATTCGCTGAAATTATGCGTTTTCAATGCTTTTTTCGGTCATAACTTGAAAAAATGACGAAACTAATGGCAAAATACGGGAAAAAATTGAAACTACAGGGAAATTATCCGTTTTCGTTGCTTCTCTCGATCGTATCTTGATAAAATGACGAAAATTAAGGCAAAATAGTGGAAAGAAATTTAAAATTCGGTGAAATTTATGCGTTTTCGATGCTTTTTTCGGTGATAACTCGATAGAAAGACGAAAATTAAGGCAGAACTGAGGAAAAAAATTTCAAATTTCGGAAAAATAATCCGTTTTCGTTACTTTTTTTGATCAAATTTCGGTAAAATGACGAAAATTCGTGTAAAAAAGAGGAAAAAAATAAAAGTTCGCTAAAATTATTCTTTTTTTTTGCTTTTTCCAATCATATCTCGATAAAATGACTAAATTAAGGAAAATAGTGGAAAAAAATTCAAAATTCGGTGAAATTATCCGTTTTCGTTGTTTTTTTCGATCAAATCTCGATAAAATGGCAAATATTTGGACAAAATAGAGAGAAAAATTTGTAATTTCCCTAAAGTTATCAGTTTTCGTTGATTTTTTCGATCATAACCCGCCAAAATGACGAAAATTAAGAAAAATTGATGAACCAAATTTAAAATACGGTAAAATAATCTGTTTAAGTTGCTTTTCTCAATCATATTTCCATAAAATGACGAAAACTATGGCGAAATACCGGAAACAAAAAGAAATTTTGCTAAAATAATGCGTTTTCGTTGCTTTTTTCGATCATAGCTGGATAAAATTACTAAAATTAAGGCAAAATAGTGGAAAAAAATGAATAATTCGGTGAAATTATGTATTTTCGAGGCTTTTTTCGGTCATAACTCGAAAGAATGACGAAAATTGAGGAAAAAAATTCAAATTTCAATGAAATAAACCGTTTTCGTTACTTTTTTTGATAACATTTCGGTAAATGACAAAAATCAAGGCATAAAAGAGGAAAATAATTTAGAATTCTCCAAAAAAGTTCAGTTTTCGTTGATTTTTTCGATCATATCTCGACAAAATGACGAAAATTAAGGAAAAATTGATGAACTAAATTTAAAATACGCTAAAACAATCTGTTTTCGTTGCTTTTCTCAATCATATTTCCATATAATGTTGAAAAGTATGGCGAAATACCTGAAACAAATTGAAATTTTGATAAAATAATGCGCTTTCGTTGCTTTTTTAGATCATAGCTGAATAAAATTACTAAACTTAAGGCAAAATAGTGGAAAAAATTTATAATTCGCTGAAATTATGCGTTTTCGATGCTTTTTTCGGTCATAACTTGAAAAAATGACGAGAATAATGGCAAAATATGGGAAAGAAATTGAAACTACGGGGAAATTATCCGTTTTCGTTGCTTCTCTCAATCGTATCCTGATAAAATGACGAAAATTAAGGCGAAATAGTGGAAAGAAATTTAAAATTCGGTGAAATGTATGCGTTTTCGATGCTTTTTTCGGTGATAACTCGATAGAAAGACGAAAATTAAGGCAGAACTGAGGAAAAAAAATTCAAATTTCGAAGTAATAATCCGTTTTCGTTACTTTTTTTGATCAAATTTCGGTAAAAAGACGAAAATTTGTGCAAAAAAGAGGAAAAAAATTAAAAGTTCGCTAAAATTATTCTTTTTTTTGCTTTTTCCAATCATATCTCGATAAAATGACTAAATTAAGGAAAATAGTGGAAAAATTATCAAAATTCGGTGAAATTATCCGTTTTCGTTGTTTTTTCGATCAAATCTCCCTAAAATGGCAAATCTTTGGACAAAATAGAGAGAAAAATTTGTAATTTCCCTAAAGTTATCAGTTTTCGTTGATTTTTTCGATCATAACCCGCCAAAATGACGAAAATTAAGAAAAATTGATTTACCAAATTTAAAATACGCTAAAACAATCTGTTTTCGTTGCTTTTCTCAATCATATTTCCATAAAATGATGAAAAGTTTGGCGAAATACCTGAAACAAATTGAAATTTTGATAAAATAATGCGCTTTCGTTGCTTTTTTCGATCAGAGCTGAATAAAATTACTAAACTTGAGGTAAAATAGTGGAAAAAATTTATAATTCGCTGAAATTATGCGTTTTCGATGCTTTTTTCGGTCAAAACTTGAAAAAATGACGAAAATAATGGCAAAATATGGGAAAGAAATTGAAACTACGGGGAAATTATCCGTTTTCGTTGCTTCTCTCGATCGTATCTTGATAAAATGACGAAAATTAAGGCAAAATAGTGGAAAGAAATTTAAAATTCGGTGAAATTTATGCGTTTTCGATGCTTTTTTCGGTGATAACTCGATAGAAAGACGAAAATTAAGACAGAACTGAGGAAAAAAAATTCAAATTTCGGAAAAATAATCCGTTTTCGTTACTTTTTTTGATCAAATTTCGGTAAAATGACGAAAATTCGTGTAAAAAAGCGGAAGAAAATAAAAGTTCGCTAAAATTATTCTTTTTTTTTGCTTTTTCCAATCATATCTCGATAAAATGACTAAATTAAGGAAAATTGTGGATAAAATATCAAAATACGGTGAAATTATCGGTTTTCGTTGTTTTTTTCGATCAAATCTCGATAAAATGGCAAATATTTGGACAAAATAGAGAGAAAAATTTGTGATTTCCCTAAAGTTATCAGTTTTCGTTGATTTTTTCGATCATAACGCGCCAAAATGACGAAAATTAAGAAAAATTGATGAACAAAATTTAAAATACGCTAAAACAATCTGTTTTGGTTGCTTTTCTCAATCATATTTCCATAAGATGACGAAAATTATGGCGAAATACCGGAAACAAAAAAAAATTTTGCTAAAATAATGCGTTTCCGTTGCTTTATTCGATCATAGCTGGATAAAATTACTAACATTAAGGCAAAATAGTGGAAAAAAATTTATAATTCGGTGAAATTATGCATTTTCGAGGCTTTTTTCGGTCATATCTCGAAAATATAACGAAAATTGAGGAAAAAATTCAAATTTCGGTGAAATAAAATTTTTTCGTTACTTTTTTTGATAAAATCTCGGTAAATGACGGAAGTTAATGCATAATAGAGGAAAATAACAAAAATTTTTCGAAAAGTATCAGTTTTCGTTGCTTTTTTCAATCATATCTCGAGATAATGACAAAAATTGAGGCAAAATTGAGGAAAAAAAATCAAATTTCGGTGAAATAATCCGTTTTTGTTACTTTTATTGGTCCAATTTTGGCATTAAAGGGGAAATTAATTAAAATTTCTCAAAAACGTGTGAGTTTTCGATGCTTTTTTCGGTCGTATCTTGATAAAATGACGAAAATTAAGGCAAAATAGTGGAATGAAATTTAAAATTCGG